>CM067759.1:35882154-37207868 GCA_034642375.1 Vigna nakashimae | reverse complement strand
TATCTATTATTATTATAATAAAAAAAAGAAAAACAAATCCATAATCAGTTATGTAAGAAAATAATACTTCACAAAACATAATATTTTGGCAACATAATCAACCATGCATACAATATAATCGATTGTATGTCTAATATTATCAATTATATTACCTCTTTCACCTATAAGTTAGAAGCCACAGTGGCTTTCTTTTCAAATCTCATAAATACAACAAATAAACTTTACACCGTGGACCCATATAAAATCAGCTCAAATTAAAGCACATCAAATGAAACAAACACTCAATTGTCCAACATCTTTGTGATAGGTACCCAGAATTACTGAGAATTACAAGACAGTTCTTGTATTATTAGGAATGAACTAACTGTTCTACCAATGTGGTAAGAACAAATAACAACCAAGTACAACACTCAAGATCTTTCGAGAGGACCTGTCTCTCCTAACATCCTTGTTCAAAACAACCAAAAAAAAAAAATACTCCCTGCAAAAACCTAACATAGACTATATATAATAGTCTGTTATACAATACAACTTCAGGAGGTTATAACACCTACTTGCCACTAAACCTATCAATACCCCTTCCATGAAGTTTCACCTTGTCCTTAAGGTGAAATGTAGGGAACACCTTACTAATGGTAGGTGCTGCTTCCCAACTATTTTCAATGGATGGAAGATGTTGCCACGGGATTAAAACATCCACGTCACCTTCTTTGTTGATTCGTGTATCCAATAGTGCTTCTGGATAAATATCTTAACATCTAACAATATGAAAGGAAAAATAGAAAAACTTTGGTGCTGTCCTGAAATATTTCCTTACAACCAACCTTAGAGAAACTATCAGCGTAACCACGAGCTCGGTTGGCCTTCCCAAGATAATGTAGATCAGCTTTCTCAAGCTTCCCATCCATCAAAATCAATCCTCCTTCCCCAATTGAAAACCGTACAAGGTATCCTGAATGCAGCCCTGACTACAAAATGAAGTTAAATAGGAATTATTTAGTAAAGCCTAAACAATAAATTAAAACTTGAGTCCCATGACTAAATCCGAGCTTGTTTATTTCTAATTTTCATGACTCTAACAACAGACTATCCCATCCAGAATTGATATTTCACAGCCAATTATTTGAATCAGTTCAGTAGTGTAAAAAAAAATCAAATTTCAGGAAGTGGTGTAAGATTGTGTAGTCAGAAAGTGTCAATTCTGAGTCACAGAAGTCATAACCACATTAAGCAAGAGATGCCAATTTACAGTTATATAGAAACCTCTTTGAAACAAACCTGTTGTATAAAGCTTCCATCCAAACAGCCAAATACAATAGGAGGATCGTCCGAAGTGGTCAGTTTTCCATCCTCTTGAAGCTCCAAAACCAACTGTTTGCAAAGGTGGATAAAATGATTAAGCAACATGATAAATATCACATGTCAACAAGTGTATCTTAATACAAATAAAAAATTTATATTTTAGACCTGCTATACATGACTTCACCACAATTCAGTAAAAAGAGTCCTTCAATAACTTATTATCAAAAGTAAATTTTATCAATCCAATTGGTAGATTTAATGTTCTTATAAAAAGTAGATCAAGTTTATAAGATAATATTACATAATTTAATAGTCGATTTATGTAGTTTATTTTGCATAATGAAGCTGTTGAAAGTGTCTTTCTACAAAGTTTGGTACCTAGTATGAACTGATCTTATTCCTACGCACCAGTCCAGAAGGCTTTCTCCAATGTAGGGCAGTGGATTTGGGGAGGATGAAATTTACAGTCTTAAACTCTGGTCAGCCTCATGTTTTAAATAATTAGTTACAAAATAACAACATTCCACAATCAGTTCAAAATTAAAATAATCATGTTTCCTTAACTAATATCTCTTACCTTTATTATAATCACCGAAACTATGGTTGCCAAAACCTCTAGAGATGCACATGAAGAAAATACATATTTCACTAACAAAATTGGCATCCTAATGCACACTTCTTCCCCCTAATGAAGTCTAAGGAGGACTGGCGTACAAAACCACAAAGAGGAGTTGTTTCCAGGAGTTGAACCCATGACCTCCAAGTCCATAAGCAGCAAATTTACTGCTGTATCAAGGCTAAAACAAAATTAAATCCAAATTTCATGAAGCCAAGCAATCATTCAATCCTGTTTTTTATCTCACATTTGACCATCTAAAATCTAACATCAACGTGCACAATATAAAACTGCTCAATCAAAGGCTTTACAAGCTAGGTATCCAATGTCAAATATAATTAGAACACTGAATGTAATTATGCATTTTTTTCAGTTTTAAATTTAAAAAAAAAAAAATTGTCTGAGCTTCAAGCCACTTGCAGGTAGATTCATTATCAATTTATCATAAAAAAAAAATGCAACGTAGTTGAAAAAGAACAATAGCCAATCTTAAGCCATCAAATGTTCATAACACAATGATAATTTCCATTCTAGAAAGAAGGAAAGAGGGAATAGATGCCAGCCTAAACTTGAATTTAGAAGATGTCTAGGGTCTGCTTATGGCATATGCCAGTGAGTTTCTCCTATTTCGTAGCATCAGGATATAACTCAACAAACTAGATGCCACACAAAAGAAGTTTCTGGAAGTGCACATGTTCACATACAGTGTTAGGTTTCTATGGATTAAACCTAACCAAAAGAGAGATCGCACACACAGTACTCACACACAGAAGACCAAAGAATGCTAAACTTGTATTCACAGCAGAAAGAAATACACTGTACAATCTCAATTGAGAGCCTAACCTCCCCCACAGGGTTAACACTCCTGTCAACTCAACAACTGTCAAAAAACGTCCCTCCAAACAATACATGAATTCTATTTATACATTCCCTCTTTCCCCGCTTCTCCTAACTGCCTAGGCAGTTAGGCTATTAATGCTTTCCTCTTCTCACATAAACTCTCCATTCTCTAACATACAGTATCTTCTCTCCATCTCTATGCAACCTAAAACTGTATCAAAGCAACCACATGTCTGCATTGGTACGTATGCAGTTTCCCTTCCAGCTATAATTGAAGAATTTTATTAGACGGTAGATGGCTGCAATGAAAACATGAAGCAAGAAAAATTTTCCATGGGTGCCCAACAAGGGAAACCAGTGTTCCATACATACAATTTCCAATCTAAAGTCCGGAAAACCACAAAAGCATACAATATAAATATAAGGAGCAAAGAAAAGGCACCGAAAGCAAAGCAATGAAAAGATGAAAAGGAAGCAAGGGAAAACCTGCTGTTGGTTCGGAACCTGTCCTTTACTGTCCGTGTCCATAACATATTTACTACAGTTTTCATCCTTCCAAACTAATGCTAAAGGTGTAATTCCTGCCTGATAATGAGCATGCCTAAAAACAACATCAAAGCAAAAAGGTCAACCCAAAATACTAAGCCTAAAAAGGGAAAATAGACCCATGTTTAATAACAAATCCCATTGCATAACAGATTATACGACCTAAGAGAACCATGCCTTGAGTTGAAATAAACGCTGATTGGATAAACTTCTTCTTAAGAAGAAAGAATAAAATAACTTCTATCATAAGTTAAAAGTAATCTATGTATAAGTTGATCTTGAAGTTATCTCATTATAGCTTCTCCAAAAGTCAATTTTAACTTATAAAGTAAAGTGTAGCTCATGGGAAAAGCTATCAGATAACGGTTCTAAACAATCTGGCAAAACAATCCATTAGGTTGGCACTTGGCATTAGCAGAAAGGTTTGCTTCAAGACAAACCACGTAATGAAATAGTTATCAATTACTTGTTGTAAAAAAGAAGACCATCTTTGACATAAGGCACCGGTGTCGAATAAGCAGCTTGAAGACCATTCCAGTCACAACCATACACCGGAACCAAACTGAACCTATACTTGTGATAATAAGAAGGAGGTTCACAAGCACCACTTTCTGCAAGCTTGGAATTCATCCAGAAGAACCTAAACTCCGCAGTGCAATCGGACAGAGAGTAACCCCTCCAACAAACCATGTCAATAACGTAATAGGTCTGATCCAGCTGCCACCCCCAAAAAACCACACACAATACAAGTCAACACTCAACACTAACATTAAAAAAATTTAAAAAAAAAATCCATTCAGATAGGCAAGTAGTAACCTCGTGAAAGATGCAATCCAATATAGAGTAAGACTGAGAGGAACCAGATTCCTTTTTCCTGGCGCCGCTCGGTAGCGCGGAGGGAAACCGATTCAGAATGGAACCGTTACGCAGACGGCTAATAGTCGTTCCGTTACACGAAACGACGAAACACCGTTTTCCGGAAGGGCGAGCGAAGACGAACCTGAAAACGACAAAAATCAAGTTTCAGTTAAGGTGTAAGAAATTGAGAAGAAGAGAGGTTGAAGGAAGCTTAGGTTAGGAGAAGAACCAATCTTGGGCGAGGTTGTTGGGAACGTCGATCATCCACTCGGGGAGCATGAGCTGCTTTGCGAACCACTTGCGAGCTTCCGCTGCCTTCAGCTTCGAGGCTCCGACGAAGTCGAGGTTCTCGAGCGAGTTCGAGCCGGAAGAGAAAACGGATTCGGTAAGTTCGAGTTCGGGTTGGGATTCTGGTACGTAGGATTGGGAGGGGAGAGTGAGGACGGTGCTGACTAAGAAACGCGCATGGCGCTGGGCGTCTTGGCGATTCTGTGCCTGGCGGAGAAGAGACTGTGCCCTGCGCTTCTCTTGATCAGAAATCGGCGGTCGCTTGAACGGACGGCGGAGATCGCTCGGTGCCATGGCAGAGTTACTGTCAGTTTGAGGGATTAAAAAACGAGGAGAGGGCACGTTTCTGTTTGAATGTATTTTAGAAGGATTTTTGTTTGGGAACTTCTCAATGGAGAGAGAGAGAGAGAGGGACTAACGCTGTGTTCGGATGAATGGAATTTTCTGTTTAAGCGAATTAGGGAAGATGGATTTACGAAAAAATCGTGTTCGCTTGTGCTGATATGTAACGATAGAAAAGCGATTATTTGCACAAATTTCACTCTTCATACCATCTCTCCATTTCGGATGCAAGGATTTCGAAATGACTTATATGCCCTCTATCATTATTAAAAATTCCAAGACAACGTGCAGTCCTGCATAATATATAAAAACGATAATATGAACGTTTGAAAGTGTATTGGATTCTTAAGTGCAGTGTTGGATTCCACTAAAGAGCTTTTTGTGTCAAATATAAGACATAACTACTTATTTTAAAATTATATTAAGAAAAAATGACTTTATTTAATTAAATAAACTATATTATTTTAAAGTATAGATTTTCTATTTAAACTTTTACCATCAAAATAAGTATATTTTAAATTTTTAATCCTAAAATTATACTAAGCTAAAATATGGTATTGTTTAAATAATTATTAATTTTTTTACATTTTAAAAATTAATTTTATTAATTATTTTTAATTTTTTACTCTTTATAAACATTTTTTACAATTAAATATAACATTAACGAATATCATTTTATATTACTTTAATAACTAAGGACATTTTGATAATCTTTAATTTTTATCAATTAAACAATTTTTTTAAATATATCCTATCAATCAAATCCTACACTAATTCTCACAAATTTTACTCTCAAATATACTCTCAATTACCTACAAATCAACTCAAAAAACAAGAAAAATATTACCCTCAAATCTATTCAAATCCATTCAAATCATCTCCCCCAAATCATCTCTCCCAAATTACCTCAAAAGAACAAAGCCTAAGTGATTAGTCGGGCTAGTTAGGCCAAGAGGTTTTACTAATATCTACTTTTAACATTTTATAATATAATATTTTTATAATCTATAATTTTATAATTTTCTACTCTTACAATTTTATAATTTTTTATTTTATAATTTTATAATTTTTAATTTGTTAATTTTATAATTTTGTAATTTTGTAATGTTGTAATTTTATAATATTATAATTTTATATTATTTTAATTTTGTAATTTTATAGTTTATAATTTTCTAACTCCAAAATTTTATAATTTATAATTATATAATTTCATATTTTTCAAATATTTTAATTTTTTATTTTAAAATTTTAATATGCTTTAGCATTAGTGTTCGTTAAATATAACAAATTCTTTAAGGAAATACTCGTCACATTTTGTAACATAGTATTGTTATACAGAACATTTGGTGTCACATTATAATTAACAAAAAAAAATTCAATTTTGAAGGAAAGTTTTAAAATTTTAACGAAGTCAACTCAATAATTTTACAAGTATTCAATTAATATTTTCGAAAATTTATTAGGCATTCACCTTAATTAAGCCAACATTTTAATATTTAGACACAGAACAGATCACTTAATTTGTTTAACAATGTAAAATACTAGAAAAATTTATTATTATTATTATTATTATTATTATTATTATTATTATTATTATTATTATTATTATTATTATTATTATTTTCTTACTGAGGAATAGGGTACCACTTTGGCATAGGGTTAATAAATCTTACATAAGCTGAACTTTCTATTTTATAAATTCCAATACAGTGGTGGTTGATGATGGAGCAAACCATATGGGGTCATTTGCCGGTGCTGATGAGGGCAAATTCCAAAGAATCTATCGAATACATTCTTCAAGCCCTTTGGAGAACTCGAAAGATTGGTCTTGGCACTTCTGATCGATGCGTCATCCAAGACATGCTTCAACTACACAATGAATCTGATCTCGACCCAGTACTCCCTCTCTTTCTTCTACGTTTATGGATACATAGTAGTAGCAATGATCTAGGTTATGTTTGGACAAACTTCAAATGAAAAATAAAAGGCATCTATCTATAAGCCAGTTTAGTTTATATATAAGTTAGCTTTTATATATATTTTTTTAATTTTTTAAACTTTTTATTTTAACTTTGTATGATATAATGGTACGATATTGAAAAAGACAATATTTTTCTCCGGCACAAATGCTTATCTATAAGTTCTTCTATAGGAATCCTTATCACGGTACAAAATATTATTTTAACGCTATCTGCAGCTTCTGGTTTGCCTCCGAATGTTAATTAGGAGGTGTGTTTATGAGAATACTTCAAAGGAGGATATTCCAAAGCTGTTTCCGGATGAAGTTCTGCCTGAATTGCAAAAACTGTTGACACTTCTGTTGCAGAAGTTTCAGCGAGAGTGGCAAGAAGATGTGATGAAAGATCAAGTAAGTTGTTTTACTGTATACTTTGTGAAAGTGAGCTCAATTGGGTACATTAATCTGAGATTAAAAATTTAAACTGTATTGTTTTCAAGAATATTGTGCCTAGATTAAAGGCGATGACATGGAATATGGCAAATCTGGAGAAAGGATCAGCAGACCCTGCAGCGGTTATTGATTTGAAGGTAAATACCACCTATTGAACTTGAGTAGAGGACGGACTTTCCTTCCTTCCATGCTCATTTTGTGCTGCTCTAGACTTTAAACACAAGTGAGAAGTAACAGATGTGCGTATCAATTAAGTCTTCTGGTCTGGCTTTATTATTAAGTATATATGCATATGTATTGTATGTAAAATAATCAAATGCTGTTTTATGTGATTTTATTGTTTTAACTGTTTCCGTTTCAGCTTCAAAATGATGCTCCATTTCAGTCGGGAGTTCAAGATGTAAAGTTCCAGTTGGCTACAGATTCTATAGATATGATGCTGAAAACCATGCACTGTATTAGAGACCAGTTTTCTACCATGGTAAACATTAAACTGAAGTTCGAACTTTTATCCAGATTGGATTTTATAATGAGCTCGTTATTTGTTGTCAGGATGAGACACTAAATGGGCATTAGCACCAGTAAACCGAAGGAGTTTCTTAGAACTTGTTTTTACAATGAATGGTATGTTTGACTAATTTGTTGCATTTTGCTTTTAGATTTACTCAGTATGCTTCTTATTGAAAAAAATTGGCCAAATTTAAAGTGCTGAAGTACTTGTGTTTGAGAACTTAACTTGAGCACGGTCATCATCAGGATACTAGTCAAACTGCATTTTCCTTGCATGGATAAAATGTTATTTCTGCAAATACAAGAGAATGAGAGGATATCAATTTGCTTATTGGTTAGAATAGGACAGTTGAGCTAATTATGGTTCAGTTAATTGGTCTAGTATCTATCAATGTCTTATCTTACTAGATGGAAAAAACATGAACTTAATAAACAATGCTTCTGAATTTAAAAGGGGAGTTTTATTGAATTCAATAATACACTGTTTTAGATACAAAATCGGAGCCAAGGCTCTTACAGAGATGACTTCTCCCCTCATACATCTGACAAAATTGCTTTTTCCTATATAACAGAGTATAACTACAAAGGAACACAACTCTCCCCTCTCACGATAACTTCTTTACAAAGCAATTTCTTTCTGCAATAACTGTTCTAGCAACTTCTTTCCACAAAATAACTGCGCTCCATAGCAGTTTCTGAGACCTTGTATGTCTTTCTTGAGTATACCTTCCAAATGCAACCTTTTCCTGAAGGCTGAAGTTGGAAATTGATAGCTGTTCCTCCCATGTTGCATCTTCAGCTGGCTTGCCCTTAAATTGAATTAAAAATTGCTTCATTTTCTTTCCTGCATGTATACATCCTCTATTACTCAAAACCTGTTTTGGTTCATCTTGAGCTTCTAGTTCAGCCGGAAATTCAGGTTCTGTTGCATAGAAGCCAATAGCTTTTAGCTGGAATTCTTTGGCCAAATGGAATACAGGAAGTTCCCTAGAAGTAGGGGGTAGCTTCGATTTGTAAGACACCTCTCCGTACTTTTTCAATATCTGAAAATAACCATAAAAGCCTGGTACAAGCATAGCTGTCTGTGCAGCCCAAGGTTGAAGAAAATTTACTCTCCACTAATTCTGTTCCTTATGCTTCTCATCGGTACAATGTTTCATCTGTTTTTGAGTCTTGTATAAATGATGTTTGACCTGTTTTAGTGCCTAATCTTGTTCCTTGAACTAACAAGCCATTGAATGGAATGTGAGGCTTTCTTCCTGTTGGAAGTTTCACATTGACTAGAGATAAGACCAATTTAGAATATGTAAGTGGATGTAAATCTCACCTTATAAGCTTGTTTTGTGAGGTTGAGTTAGGGTTTAAAGTCTACTCCTTAACATAGTGTTAGAGCCATGAGTTAGAATTTATTTTAGCGAGATTTGTGTTTGTTAGACATATCATTCTACCTGCTATCGACCACACATTAATATTTAGATATAAGTAGGTGTAAACTTCACCTTAAAAATCGGTTTTATGGGATTGAGTTAAGTTTAAAGTTTATTTCTTAGCACTTCCATTTGCCTCTTGAAATGAAGTAGCACATGTGGTTACATGAAAATTGGTGTTGTAATAAAATTCCGCCCAAAGTCAGTGGTAAAAACCACTTCTGATTGGCTATCCATTTAATTTTAATAGGGTGAATACATCTTTAAAACTATTCCTCGCAGCTTCAACAACTCTTACCAAAATAAACTTGCAAATAAGCTGTCAGGATCCCTTAGAATAGATTTTGGAATTCCAGGAAGTTAACCACCTCTTAAGCAAATAAAGCTGCTATCAATCTTGCTATAAAATGAGTGTTATTTATCAGAAATGGGGTCTATATTATGCAGTATTAACTAAAACAATAGATGACCAATTCTTGCTGTGTTAATGGTGTTTGCTTACAATTGAGATAAATTTACGCGTTACTAACACTTATATTAATTGATAAAGCTTTCTTCAAAAGTTTGTGTATTCTCATAATAACTAGAACTGGGAGGAGGTGAGAAAATCATTTAAATTGACCATAAAAATTCTTCTTATTCCTTTTAGTACAGTTTGTAAAGTGATTACTAAAAGTTGAAATTTTGAATTCGTTTTCAGCACAAGTTTAAATTTATGTTGCACGGAGTACAGTACTGGTATCTGATACGGGTACCAACACAGCATTCAAAAAAAAAATTGGGGTACAAGTACTTAATATAATTTTTAAAATTATATATATAAAGAAAATAATTGATTATAGATATGATTAAATTTTATAAATGGTAAAAATGTAAATAAACATAATTTACTATTTAACTAAATCAACATGATCAAAACGCATATCTCATAATAAAAAACTATAAAATATAAAGTTTTAACAACAAATATCAAATATGAGTAAATGGATATGTTCTAGTTACTCTCACAAGAAGACAGTGATGATTGTGAAAGAATTTCAATGCATTTTATTGAAGCGTAGAAATTGCAACGCCATACATGAACCACCATTCTTCTAGTTTCAAATGAAGTAACCAATTTTTTTATTGTAAATTTTTTATAGGTACCTGTGCTGTGCTTTTTTGCATAATTTGAGTTACCCTGAAATCTTTGTTCCCTTTTCTTCTTTCAGAGGTTAAATTGGCTCTATGGTTGAGCTCAACTGAAAACATGAGATTTTGAATACATAATGTTATTGTAATTTAGATTCTCAATTCTCAGAGGCTGAGCCTTGGCGTAATGGTAAGGTTTAATGTCTTGTGAGTGCCTAGACACTGGAAACAGCCTCCCTCCTTTTGGTGATAAGACTGCTACCACCCTCTGTACCATATAGATACCTAAACCACTGCGCCACCCATTTTGCGATTTTGGGTTCACAATTCTCTAAAATTTGTCGCTCTTGTATATTTGATAGCCCTAAGAACAATGTAATGCCAGTCAAATATTGTGGTTGAAATTTAGTCTGAAATAGTGAAATACAAAGCTCATGGTGATTTCAATTTGATCTGATAGAGGAATTTCTTTTTTCTGGTATAGCAGGAGGACATCGATGACAGACCCAGCAGGGGGAATCAAGATTCGGGTTTCAGCCTCAACTGGCGAAATCATTTACGTAGTTTAGTATTCCTTATATAAGAAAGAAATATGGTTAACAGTCATGGTTTTTGGTTAAGATAATTCCAATGCTATTAGTTAAATTTCTAGTTTAATGGATTTAGCAATTCCCTTTTCCTAGTGAGAAACTCCTTTGGTTGTGGATGGGACACCCTCGTACATAACTTCCTGCCAGTCATTTTTTTCTCTCGTTTTCCCTTTGCTTTCTCAAGTTGTAAACATGAAGATCTTTGGATTCCCTTTATGGATTACTTTATTGGGCATCAGCAATTTCTGTTTCGATAAACAAAACGATCAACTTGTTCAAAAGAAAGAAGTGTGACCAAAACTCCTGATTATTATGTCATAATTTACACAAAATTTCACATTTCACGGTTTCACCTAACTCAAAATGAGAGCAATAAACTTGCAAAGTTGCTTTTTACAAAGGCCTTGCCTTGCCCTAAGATCTTGTCGTCAGCTATGATGGGAAACAGATCAATTTGTTACTGATGCATTAGAAGTCATTCTTGTCGGATGGATGTCAAACCCTGCTGTTGGGAGGCATCGGGAGAACCCCATCAAAGAAATCACCAAAATAGCCACGGGGCTCATGTACTAGCCTTGAGATGATATCTCTCAGGGTGATCAGTCCTTTAAGATTTCCATCATTGTCAGCAACGTAGACCCTATGAATCTTCTCATGGTCAAGCAGTTGAATCAGTTCTTTGATTGTGCAGTCCGTATTGCATGTAATCAGTTCACCTGACATTGGAAAGGTCCCTACATGCTTCTCTATGTAGCTTCTAACGGCTGTCAGGAAGTCATTTGCTGTAATAGACCTGTCATAGGGAGAACTTATAAATTAGCATGCCACGAATATAGAACAGCAAAGAAATATGGGGAATAAAGAAGTTCCTAGTTCCTGTCTATCAGAAATGTGATGACAAACCTATAGTCATGGTAGATTTCTGGAGCAGTTAGGAGGAATTGAACATCTTGCAGGCTTATGTTACCAATTGCCCTGCTGCCACCAGCCCTTTTCATCACTGGCAACCCCCCAATTCTCTTTTTCCTCATCAGTTTAAATGCTTGAAGCACTGGTTCATCTTCATAGACCTGAAAACAACGAAACCTGTTACAAAGTTGGTAAATATAAAATCAATCCTTCAACTTTAGCTTTTGTTGAAGTAAATGAAAAGAACTTCTACAAAATTTAATCACGGATATTTAGATTTTAACTAATGCAGAAAGCTCAATTTATTTTATCTTATTATTTTCTACTCTTATAAAACATGTTTATGAAAAAGTTATCCAAACAAGGCTGGGTGTATTGTGATGGTAGAAGGCATAATGGATTGTAGTTGATATATTGTGACATGTTTTAGTAAGGCTTTGTTAGTATATCATAGAGTAATGTTGTAGCAGACGTAAACAACATGGAGAGTATAAGCTGAAATTCATAATTTTCCACCATTAATCAGAAATTAAACATAAGACAGTTATCCACCTTTATAATATGATTTTGTGTCACCATGGGAAGACCAACTTGAGACAGCTTCTTGGTTCCCCAACTCTCAAACCACTGAAGACCAACACATTCTGCCAACATGTGAATTACAGAAGACTGTGTAATAATGTTTTGAATTCGACCTGTACCTAAGTCCACAACAGGAACACTCTTCATCTTGTACTTGGAAAGCAGCAAAAGCATGGTCAAAAACGAGTTTGATCTCTCCAAAGCGAGAAAGGGGGCCCAGCGGAATGACCCTGAAATGTCATGAACCTGTTTACTAAACAATTAGCAACTTACATAAATGAATTATAACCAATTAAAACAAATCTGTTAGTAGTTTGCATTGATAAGTCCAACACACAACCTTGGTATCCTTATAAAGCTGAGAAGAAGTCAGATCCTCAAAAAAATTTCCTGAAGTTGTCATGGCAGATTCAAGGCCTAAGGTTTCGTATTCAAAAGCTGAAGTTATTCCATTGACAGCAGCCGAAATAGCAGATCCACTGGATGGACTCCTAGGAGATGTGGGATCAGACTGTCAACAGCATTGATTGTCATATTCAAAGCGTGTGAAAAAATGAATCCACTAAAATCACTTCGATATGAACAAGGAAACACATCATTTTTCAACTAGTTCATGATCCAATTCAACATTTTCATCCAAGAAACTATCAAATAAGTCTCCTACCCAGAACCGAGAAACAAAATTCACATCACCCCACCAGAATATTTAAATAATATTAGACATGATACTTGCACTAGACTCAATTAAACGGTCCTTTTAGCATGTTCTTGCTTCCTCTTCCAAATTTCTCACTTCTGAGCTTTCCTAAATTAGATCCACAAATATGTTATTTACACATCGTTTTTCTTACGGCAACTTTTTTCTGTTGGTGGGGAGAAGCAGAAGGTTAGTAGATAACTAATTAATCAAATTGATATACCAACCTGATGCAGAATCCATACAACAATTCCAGCAAACTCGACTATTCCTATGTATCTGTCGATCCAACTAGCATCTTCAGGTGCATCTACATCCACCACAGGTGCACTGAGAATGTTGTGTTGTGCAAGCAATTTCACTGCTTCTGCTAGAGTGGTATCTGATTTTATCTCAACTTCTGAAGACACAAAATTATGAACCAAAAAGAGTTACATTTTGTGTAGAATTACAATCTTTTCTCTTCCTGTCAGTTGATCCAAAACACTCTGTGTTGATCAGTGCAAAACATTTGCGTAGCTTATATCAAATACTAGAGATTAATTTTTCATGTGGGTATAATGATTATACTATAATCAAAATCTCTTTTTTAATCCCTAAGAATCAAGGTTTTAAATATTATAACTGCGAGTAAAGTATAAAAAAAACTACAGACAAATACAATTGATGTAATCACAATTACTTCCAAAAAATCTTATCAGGCAAAATCCCAGTCACCCTTTTCCTAAACTTGGTAAAAATTGATAACTGAAGTGATGTGAGTTGAATAAGTACCTTGATTTGAAGGAGGTAGAGGAAAGGCTGAGACAGGGATGCTCTCAAAGCAAGCATTGAGCTTCTCATCAGGACTCAGCTGTGACTCCTGAACGTCCCATAGATCCTCCACTCTCAACCCCACCTTCGCCTCTGGGCTCCGTGGACTTTCTTCCATTGTCACCATAACTCTCACTCTTTCTCCAACACCAATGCTCAAAAACTAATCTTTACACATCCCCATAAATAGCTCAACAGAAGAAAACATAATCTACTACCACTTCACAAGCTACTTCCCATACACCGAAGATATCCACCGCATGATTTCAAAACTTGGAACACAATTCGTTGACTTAGGAACATGGGAAAACGTGGAGGAACACGATGAGATCACACATTGTGTGATGAAGTCGTTTGTTGTACACGTAATGTCTCATTGTCTTGTCCTACGCTGTATAGCGACTAATCACCGAGCTTATCCAAACTCTCTATTATATTTTCGGCACACGTCCTCATCCAACATACCACTCTTATTGCTAATAACGGTGTGCGGCGCTATCATGCACCATAGGAGCTTTCTCACATTACTTCATTTTTCTAAGAGGTTCATTTTAGTTTTAGCTGTTGTTAATTTTTTTCTTAACTATATTATTGATGTACCATATTTTTTATTGTGCTATTTATTATTTTAATTACCTTTTCCCATTTAAAACATTATTTCCAATATTTTATTTTCTCGGTAAAATCAATTTATGCACGCTTTAAAAACGTTTTACAATAAAGCTTTTACAAATTAATTTATATATAAACTAATTTTGACTTATAAAGAAACTAGTTCCATTTCTTTTATCTTTTTGCTTTAAATTGTTATTAGAAAACTTGTCCAAACATTACATACATACATAATATAATTAATTTATATATAAACTAATTTTGACTTCTTTTTGTGTAATTTTAATGGACAAAAAAGTTCTTGTATTAGTTTTGTTAAGCAATGATTGATTTATTTTATCCGAACAACAATGATTGATCTCATTTATGAGTGACCATTTATATATATACTTTCTTTACACTAAAGAGAGGATAATGAGTAGGATGTTTATTGTTGGGCAAGCGGCTGATAGGAGAAAAGGGAAAATGATTGGGACATTCACTATTCATTAAGCTGACTCGATAATATGTTATAATTCTTCTCTTCCCCCTCACTCCTACAATTGACTGATATTATTGTTGTTCTTATCCAACTCCCCAAATATCTTATTTTCAAGTAAAAGAGAAGGATAAAATAAGAGGAACTACTAGTAGTTTAGGTTTTATGAGGAAAGGAAAGTTGTTTTTTTTTTTTACGACGCATCTTACTTAAAAATTTCTTTGCAAAAAGAGTTAAGTAAATTAAAAGTGGAACTTGTATGTCTTAGAAGCACGTGACATGTTAATTAGAGAAGTAATATATAAATAAATTTATAATGAAAGATAAGATAGTAATTGGGTTGAAAGTATTTTCGAATAATGAGAGATATCTTATGAGTTTAGAAAAAAATAATAAAGTTTATACCTATATAAATAACAAATTACTAACGGAAAAACAAAAGTTCTTCTTTAAAAAGTACATATATATCTTTGTCCTATGTCTTTTAAGATAGAAAGATATTATAATAGAGAATACATGAAGTGAAATCTTAGATCATCATCATTAGGTAATTAAATTTCTAAAACACTGAAGAAACATATCTAATAGAGAGAAATGACGTGAGTCATTCATCTTATTGGATCTCTAGAACACCTAATGGTGATCTTTTATACAAAAGATAGTCTTCCTATAATATATGTGAGAATCACGTAATTTTGAGATCCTAACTTAGTTTTTTTTCTTCTTTAATTTTTTTTACATCATGGACTTATTGAAAACCATTAAGTTTGTATACTATGTTTTTACATGTGGTTTAAGAGATTTTATGAAATTATGTGATTCTCAGTGTCTTTTGTTTTCAATTTTATAAACTTTATGAAATTTAGAATTTTTTAATAGGTTAAATAGGTTTTTAATTTCTTAATTTTTATATAAAATTAAATTTTATATATATATTTCAAACTTTAAACAATTTTCATCTTCAAACTAATGAATGAATTTAGTCATCACACATTAAAGATTTACTAATATATTAAACAGTGCTCACATATTGACATGTATATATTCATGTCAATACGTATTGACATATGGCATTATCTTTTTTACATCAACAAATCCTTAATGTTGTTTCATTATGATAACTAAATTCAATCTTTAATAAAGTTTTGAAATGAAAATGAATGAAAGTTTGTGATAGAAAAAAATACATATTTGATCTTTCAAAATTTAAAGAGAAAATATGTTTCATAATTAATTTAAATGAGGTTAACTTTACTAGCAATAATATATATAAAAAATAACATTTTTTTTCAAAATAATTATTAAAAAATTTTCTCACTTAATTTAAGATTAAATATATTAAATAATAGTTAAAATTCAAATAAATAATATACATATGTGTATATGCGTTAGTATTATTGCTAGAAGAAAAATTAGCAGAAATTACAAATCACTACAAAATTTACTCTTATTTTATAATATTTCATTATATTTTGACAATTAAAAATCGTCGCCAAATTTATCATATTTTATTATTATTTAACACTTATTCAAAGTTTTAAATTCGTCAAAAAAAAATATTTAAAATTTTGAAATCCAAAAAATGTTTATTAATTATTTTTTGTTAATTTTATAACCAATATTTTAATTGTCTATTTTGTTTAAAATTATTTTAAATTATTATAATATTGATATTATTCATAATATAATTTGAAAAAGTATTTTACTAAATGCATTATAAATCACCACAAATTACTTATCTATAAAATATCTCTAACAAATAATATCAAATTAGTTTGATGAGTTTAGAAATGTTACAAAATATATTTCAAATTAATCTATTAAATTCAAAAGTATTACTAGGCATCACCATAAATTGTGTAAGTGTGAATTTAGAAAAAAAAAAAACTTACAAATTATATTAGTGCAAACTTTGAAATCATAGTTTTTCATTAGAAGCTACTCGTTTTTTTTTGGGCAAAGGAGTTACAACATAAGAACTTATAGTAAAATATACAAAAGAAAAATGATTATTTGACACACGTAAATTTTTTACGTTCATTTGACACTACTCTTACTTACTTTTTCTTTCTTAAAAAGGTACAAAATTTTACACTTTTATAACTATTTTACCCTTATATCCTGTGTCAAATGAATGTAAAAATATATTATAATACAATTTTTCTGTACAAAAACCAAAAAAAAAAGTGAAAGAAAAGTCTTCACGATTTTGAGCTTGGTGACCCTTCACTGTTTGAATCCCCTATCTCTAAGCATCTTGCACTTGAGATGCAAACTACAAGTTCCACAAAACATCCATTATAGAGAACCTATCTTTGTGGTTCTTTAACCAAACACCTCACACATATCTCCATCATTGTCTACAATGGTTGATACCTTGCAAATTATTGTAACCACACTCCTCCTACTATCTTCATCAGCTCCTAAGCTTGCTTGCAACTGTCTCATGTTGCAATTAAAAGAAGCAGAGTCATAGAATTGTAGATAAATTCTATTGAATGTTTAATACTATCATGCAAGTTAACAAGTTAGGACACATTAGATAATTTCGGACTACGTTTGTTTTAAAATTTTCAATTTATGAGAAAGAATTGTGACATTTAAATGCATGCAAGTGGAAGTTAATAATTGGGACTCTAATGATTTCTACATCATTAGAGCATTTATTCTCACACCCTTGAGCATGCCAACATGGATCATTCTTAGATTTCATGTTTTATCTGTTTATCGCTCAACAGTGTTAGTTTATGTGTTTCTCCCTTTTCAATTTTTCCTTTCCTATATAATGATCTTACATGATCATAGCAATGTTCATTTTATACTATCACATAAATAAAGTCTTGCTTTCCTTAAGTTTTCTTTCATGTCTTCTTCTTCTTTGTTTTCATATTTGTCTCATTTCTTCTCTTTCACGATTCAGCACTAACAATCGTGTTGTTTATGGCTGAATATCGTGGAAGAGCATGGAGCTTAGCATGCTATCAAAGCTCTTTAGTTGAAGAACTCTGCTTAGTTGAAGAACTTTGTTGCACCTAGTTAACTCTAATCCTTTATCTTGATTCTAATCTTTCTTCTTGCTTTCTTATTTTTCCTTCTTCCATTTCCCATTATAAAAAAAGAAGAGAAACCAAAAAAGTTTCTTAATCAAGTGACAACTATCTCTATTTGCATCATGGAGAAATTCCAACGATTCCCCTTGTTTTCCCCATTTTAGATTATGGAAATTATCATTCTTAGAGCAGGGATATGCTTGTTGTGTTCAGTGCAAAGAACAAATTGCAATTCGTAAATGACTCAACAACTGAACTTGAAAGAAGTGATCCCATACATGATGCTTTGGCCACATGCAACAATATGGTTGTGTCATGGCTTGTACATTTCGTATCTCCCTAGATCATATAGAGTATATTATGGATGGAGAATGCAAAGGAAATATGAAATTATTCAAGTAGACTTACTTTATGTGTCAGATCTTTAATCGGATGTCGCACAGTTGAAATAAAGAGATAATACTATGGGTGAATATTTTACAAAGTTAAAAATATTTTGGGATTAGCTCTAGAACTTTCGGCTAGATCTCGTATACAATTGTAAGGGAACTTGCAAGGTATCAAAAGTCATTGCTCAATGAAAGATCGAAGAACGTGCAATGCAATTCTTAAGTTTTTTTATGTAAATGGGCAAAAATCATAACGATTTTACGGAAGTAGGCAAAAATTTTAAAAATTACACATTTAGGCAAGTCATGGAGGACCCAAACGACTTCAAATAAAGACGTCATTCCCCTTGCACAACTTTACCTTGACACAGTGGTAAGAGGTGAAATTGTGCACCCAAAAACGATTTTAGGGCTTGGTAATCGCTTACTAGACCTTGTAATTGATTACTGCCTGGTTAAGTTGTGCAGGGGGACACAACTTCACCTTATATAGGCAAAATATCTCTGATAATCGATTATAGCAGGTTGTAGTCGATTACTAGCAGTGTAAATGGACAAAAACTCTCTGGTAGTCGATTACAATAAGGATGTAATCGATTACCAGAGTAAAGCAATATAGAACAACATGCTTGAATACAAAAGTGTTGACAATGTGAAATTTTATATCTATAGTGCTTGTGAGAATTGGGTTAAGAGCACAAATATTGTAATATCCTTCACAAAGTGAAGTAGTACACTATCAGTTGCATTTTACTCTCTTTCTTTGAGAGTCTTTCTTGTAATTTTCATTTATGAGTTTTTAATCTCATTGGGAGTTTATAATCTCAAGATTGAAGAGTGTAGAGTTGGAGAAATGTACTCACTGCATGACTGGTAAGCTAACCATAGTATCCTTCAAGAAGCATCCTCCCTCTAGGAAGTTAGAGTTGCTTGAATTGGTGCATTTTGATGTTTGTGGCCCATTGAAGGTAAAGTCTTTCAGTGGTGCACTTTACTTTGTTACTTTTACTAATGATTGTTCTAGGAAGCTTTAGGTCTATGCATTATAGAGAAAGGACCAAGTGTTGGACAAGTTTAAAGAATTTCATGCTTTGAATGAGAGGTAGTTAGGCAAGAAGCTAAAGCGCATTCGAATTAAAAATAATGGTTAATATTGTGGACCATTTGATGTTTATTGTAGACAATATGGTGTTACACATGAGAAGACTCCTCCAAAAACTCCTCAGCTGAATGGTTTAACAGAGAGGATGAACAGGACATTGATTAAAAGAGTTAGGTGTATACTTTCTAAAGCAAAAATTTGCCTAAGTGTTTCTGGGGTGAGGCATTGCTTATAGCAGTGCATGTTATTAATCTAAGTGTTGCAGTTGCTTTAAACTCTGAGGTGTCAGACAAGATTTGATTTTACAAGAATGTTACTTATGATCATTTGTGTATCTTCGGTTGTAAAACATTTGTTTATGTTCCAAAGGATGAAAGATCCAAGTTGGATGTGAAGACAAGGCAATACATCTTTCTTGGTTTTGGTCAGGATGAATTTGGCTACAGGTTATATGACCTCGTTGAAAAGAAAGTTATTCAAAGTCGTGATGTTTAATTCATGGAAGATCAAACCATTGAAGATATTGATAAGATGGAGAAGTTTACACCTAAGGAAGATGGTAATGTGGCTGATGTTGATCCAATTCGGTTGTCTATTAATGATTTGGATATTGATGTTCATGATGACGGGCAACATGGTGATACTGATAATCAGTAGGTTGGAGATGACTTGAATGTTCCTATTGATAATGTTCATGAAGAGGAACATGATGTATCATAAAATGAGAGTCTTGGTGATGTACCTGAGCCACCTCAAGCTCGACCCAGAAGATCTGACAGGCCAAAACAACCTTCTAAGAAGTACTCTACCAATGAGTATGTGATATTGACTAATGAGGGAGAACCTGAATGTTATGACGAGATCATTAAGAGTGAAGAAAAGAAAAAATGGTGAATGCAATGTAGGATGAGATAAAATATTTGCATGATAATCACACTTATGACTTGGTGAAGTTGCCAAAGGGTAAGAGAGCCTTAGAGAACAAATGGATTTTCAGGGTGAAGCAAGAGATCAATTCTACATCTACCATATATAAAGCAATGTTAGTGGTGAAAGGCTTCAGAAAAAGAAAGGGTATTGACTTCAATGAGATTTTCTCACTTGTGGTGAGGATGACATCCATCAGAACTGTGTTAAGTTTAGTTGCAAGTCTAGATTTGGAGGTTGAGTAGATGGATGTGAAGACAACTTTCCTTCATGGTGATTTGGAGGAAGAGATTTACATGAAGCATCTTGTTGATTTTCTTGTTGAAGGCAAAGGAGACTATGTGTGTAGGCTACGAAAAAGCATGTATAGTTTGAAGCAAGCTCCAAGGCAATGGTACAAGAAGCTTGAGTTTGTTATGTGTGAGCAAGGCTATAAGAAGACTACTTCTGACCATTGTGTTTTTGTAAAGAAATTCTCTGAGAATGATTTCATTATCCTGTTGTTGTATGTTGATGACATGCTTCTTGTTGGAAGAGATGTATCCAAAATTGACAAGTTGAAGAAGCAAATGGACGAGTCATTTGCCATGAAAGACATGAGAGCTGCTAAGAAGACTCTTGGTATAAGTATCACTCGTGATAGAAAAGAGAATAAACTTTGGCTATCACAAGAGCACTGCATTCAGAAAGTGTTGCAAAGATTTCAAATGGAAAATGCTAAAGTTGTAAGTACTTCTCTTGTTACTCGTTTTAAGTTGAGTGTTAAACAAAGTCCTTCAAATGAAGCTGAAAAGATAAATATGAGCAAAGTTCCTTATGCTTCCGCGGTGGATAGTTTAATGTATGTAATGGTATGTACAAGGCCTGATATTGCACATGTTGTTGGTATAGTCAATAGATTTCTGTCAAATCCAGGCAGAGAGCATTGAAATGTTGTAAAATAGATTTTGAAGTATCTTCGTAGTACTAGTGGTTTGAGGCTTTGTTTTGGATGTGATAAGTCTACTTTAGTGGGTTACTCAGATTCAGGTATGGGTGGAGACATTGATTCCAGAAAGTTCACTTCAGACTATTTCATTCAGTTTGCACGGGAAGCCTTGGCTTGTCAATCAAAGTTACAAAAGTGTGTAGTGTTGTCTACTACTGAGGCAGAATTCATTGCACTTACTGAAGCGTGTAAGGAGTTGTTATGGGTGAAGAAATTCTTGCAAAAGCTTCATTTTTGTGCAAGGTAAATACTTGTTGTATTGTGACAGTCAAAGTGTTATTCATCTTGGTAAGAATCTAACTTTTCATTCTAAATCCAAACATATTGATGTGAGGTATCATTGGATACGTGATATTTTGGATGCTACGTTGTTGAAATTAGCTAAAGTTCATACAGATGATAATGGTGCTGATATGATGACCAAGACATTGCCAAGAGAAAAGTTTGAAGTTTGTTCTGAGATCGCCAGTTTGGCAGATATCTCCACATAGTCGTGAGGGGGAGATTTGTTGGGTTATTGGACTCCCTTCCTATGTGGAGAATATGCCTAAATAATGTGGACCATTATGTCTCACTAGGTTAAGTGGAGATGTGTCAAATTAGTAGGGCACATTAGAGTCATTTGAAGAGAGGAAAAAACCAAGTGAGAGGAAAACGAAGAGAGAAAGTCTTTCCTGCATAACCCTAAACCTGCACTGGTGTTTTCGTCGTTGTGAAGTCATTCACCATTGGATCGGACTGATTTATGGACAGTGGGTTCTAGACGTATGGTTCTTCGTTCTGACTGTTTAGATTGTCAATAGGAGGTGTAGTTTGGGAGAAATTTCATCTTGTTTGTTCTCATTTGTAAGTATTTGTGCTTATTTAAATTGGCTGATTAAAAACACCATTTGGTGTTGTTATTGGAGACTCATTTGTACCATATTATTAATCATAGTAGATTTTTCTTTGGTTTGGATGACTCGTGGTTTTTACCTTTGCATTAAGGGGTTTTCCACATTAAAAATTGTTGGTATCTCTTTGTGCTTTGGATTCTATTTTTGTTCTATTTGTTTAGTGCTCCTCGCAAATGCTCACAAAAAGGAGGATTGATTTTTCGCTCCGTTATTACTATTTACTAAGTTGTTATATTTTAAAGGCTCTTTCCCATAAGCTAGTTCTATATATTTCTTACCAATGCCACAATTATTGATAGATCTATGAGCATAACAAAGTTCATCACTTGAGTCGACATTCTCATCTACAACCAATTATAATGACCCACATGATGAACTTTACTTACATTCTTCTGTAGTTGAATAATTCATGACGTCTACATCACAACCTACTATGGATGACAGAAGACACTTTGTATCTAATTCAGTTGATTTTCTTTTCTCTTACTTGTTCACAAAGGATTTTACAACATCATTGTTTACCAACGATTACATGTAACATATGAATCCAACACACTTCAATAATTAAACTCAGTTCTTTGATCCAAAATGACTCCATAACTACCACACTATGGTTTTAGTGTCAAAACACAACCTCATAATTACAAAATTAATCACCACTACAAAATCTAAGATCTTGTAATCGTAATATAATTGGTGGGTACAAAAGTTCCAACTTATTAACGATGAAGATCAAATTTCATTCCAATTTTTCAATTTTTAAAACTTCTTAACTATAAATTTTATAATTGAACTTTACACTTTAATTCATTTTATATTTCCTATTACATTTTTTAAATAATTATATCATCTTATAAAATATTAAACTATTCTTCTATATTTAATTCTGTTTATGTATAAACCATTGTTAAAATAATAACAACACATTTAATTCTCAAGTATATTACAAAATCAAAATAGTTTAATCCTTAAATTATTTTTTATTTTATTCCTTCTCTCAAACTAGTTAAACTTTAATTTCAACATCTATAATTAACTATTGTAAAAACAATTCATTTATTAAATTTTATATTTATATTAAGAGTTTAATATGCTTTTCATCCTCAAACTATTTTAAAAAATTATGTTTGATCCTTAAATTAAACTATATATTTTGAAAGATCCTCTCCAACAAACATGTAAAAGTTATATTATTGTTCAATGTGAAAATTTGCTTATCTTACAAGAAACACTTCAGGTCTCTTTACATAATTTTTGTAAAATCTAAAGATGAAATAAATATATAATTTAATTTAAGGATAAAAATACAATTTTCAAAAATAGTTTACAGTTAAAATATATATATAACGATTATTATAAATATAAAACAATTATTTTCTATTGCATTTTTTAAAATTATTTTAAAATTTTATTTCATCAATAATAATAATAATAGTGTTAAATATTTTTTTAGTGAGTTAGTTTTCATGTGGAAATGGATTTTGGCTTTGTCTCTAAGTTTTGAATTCTTAAACGTAGTTATGACATCAGCACATTTTTAATATCAATTTATAAGACTACATCCATTGACAAGATCCTAGTGATGGTTTGATTACTCCTTTTGTTTGGAAAGAGTCTCCTTGTTGAGAGGGGGCGATCCACCTGCAAAAGACTCTTTGATGCTCAAGTTAGTAAGAGAGTTAGGATCTTTGTATAAATTATGTGTATTAGTGATTATGAGAGATTGAGTGTTCCTCAGAGAATACTAGTTATATTTATAGAATAAATGTGGATTATGAACCTATGTTCCTATTGGAATAATACTTAAGTGAGGAGTATAACCACAGGATAATAAATAATAAAAAATGATAAATAATAACTAACACACCAAAGTACTAAGATTTAGTTATAATTAGGAATGACAACGGGTCAGGTTGAGTATAAATAATGTCTATGTGCTACCAAACCCGCAAAAAGAAAATACACTCGCTACCTGCCCACTACTCGCACGGATATTCGTTTAGAAAATATATTCACGGGTATTTTAAAACCCATAGATACCCACAAATAATTAAAAATATATATTTTTATAAATTTTTAAAATAAAATTTGAATAAAATTACAAAACGATACATGAAATATAATATGAATTAAATTATATATTAATTAAATTAAATTTTAATTAAATTTAACTTAATAAAATATAAATTATTTTTTTTGCAAGTAGCGGATACCTGTGAGTCGGATATTATTATACCCGCATCTGACTCATTGGGTATTAAAATACCCACTATTCGCAATCTACAGGTATCAACTATCGGTTGTAGATTTTATCCGAAGTTATCCACATATGATTTTTTTTTTGTCATCCCTAATTATAATATACAAATATGATCCAAATAGACATAATGAAAAAACTATGACCAGGATAAAAATGCATTTTATTAAAAGAGTTCAAGTATATCAAACAAAATTCAATTTCATGGAAAAGAACATAATGCCTTAAATATCAAATTTATTCTAATAAACTTAATTTAAGTTTAAATATCTTAAATAATAATTAAAATTCAAATAAAATAACAAGCAATAAGTGAAATAAAAAAATTCTTATAAAAATTAAATTTTAATTCAATAATAAAATAGAATTATTCAAATATATACCTATATAAGTATAAATCGATATGTTTTTACAAAATAATAATAATAAATAAAATATTAAAAATTATTATAAAAAATAAATTATAATTCAATAAAATAAAATAGAATTATGTAAATATATACATATATAAGTATTAAAGGATATGTTTTTACAAGTTAATTATGAAATAAGTTATTAGCATTTATCTTTTTGTTAGCTAATTATAAAATTACTTTTATATTAATATTATAAACAAATGAAGTAGAAACATTTAAATTATATAACAATATAAAAGAAATAGAAAATAAGTTAAGAAACATATAAAATTACAAAGATAAAATAAACTAAAATTTTAAATACTTATATTTTTATTTTTATTTTATGTTCTTATGAATAACAAACTATTAAATACAATTTCTTTTATTATTTTATATTTTATATGTAGAATATATATATATATATATATATATATATATATATATATATATATATATATATATATATAATATAATATTTTTTCTATTCAAGTCAAAATTGTCACATACTTAATTAGGAAAGATGTCTTTTTCTTTGTAATTTTAAAAGCTTAAATATGGTTTTACTTCTTTAATTTTTATATGAAATTAGATTTCGTTACTTTTTCTCAATTCTGAATTATGGCATTGTCATGTATACATCATATAGTGACATAGACACACATGTCAAATTGTGAATACAAATGTGATATCACAACAAATCTTTAGCATCTGTTTAGAAAGATTACATTCATTAATAAAATTTAAAAATAAAAATTATTCAAATTTAAAACAATGAAAACATATTTAACCCATAATGATAACAGTAAATATTTATAATATTTTTAATTTTTGTTATCTTCCATTCAATATTCAATATTCATATTTTTTTTTCCTCTCGCGGTCCAATTAAAATTCATTCGGCAAAGTTTTAATTAACTTTTTCAATTTACTTTTTCCCTAATATCAATATCATTTTTTTTTCTTATTTTTATTTATGTTTCATTTTTTTTCTCCTCTCCCTGGAACCAAACTTCAGTGGGATTCCACAGTCGGAGACACATACAAAGATCCGGAATTTAGCCGTCTACAGTGCAGCTGGTCCATCTTAGGAAATAAATTGGCTATGGGTCCATTTCGGAATTATTTTTTAACAGTATTATTATTGGAACATAAATCATAACATTAGGTATGTAGTTAATTTTAATTATTACCGTCAATTTTTTTCGATTTGATTTCTAAAATACCTCAATTAAATTATGTAAGTAGTATTTAAATTTTTTTACCGTGCGACTTATACATTGCTAATAATCCAATAAATATATGCACTTATACAAAGATATGATCATCTCACTTAAATATTTCACCATAAATTAAGAGGATTAGAGTAAATTAACAATTAGTACATATGAAAATGACGGTTTCTCTTATAAGTAGAACTAAAAGTGAGAAAAAAATCAAAAAATTGTCAAATCAAATTTATAACTATCCAGATCCCTTTAACTCAATCTAGATGAATTCATCTCAAATTCAAATTCCTATTTTTAGACTTTAATTCTAATCTATTTTTAGACTTTAATTCTAATCTATTTAAATGATATTGAATTTGATATAAATTGAACAATATTTTTAATTTTGAAGATTCAAAATTAAAGTGCACATTCCCAATTTAAAGTTATGAAATGTCAAATTTCACACCCAAGATAGCATCATATTAGACTCATGCAACACTAGGTCAAGTTGGCGTGAGTCAGAGTCAAGCCCAATCGACTCAAGTCCAATTGAGTCAGCCTAAGACTAGGTCAAGTTGCGACAACTCAAGCAAAGTCAAACAAAATCAACTTAGATCCAAGTGGAGCTGCATCAACATAGACTCCAGTCGAGTTGTGTCAATCTAAGCTTAAGTTAAGTGAAGTTAACTCAAACCCTCTTTGAGCTAATTTGACTTGAGCTCATGACAAGGCAAGTTAGCATGAGCCCAGGTTTAGCAAATTAAGTTGAGCCAATGATCGAGACGAATCAACTCAAACCAAAGGTTAAGCAAAGTTTGTTCAGGCCAAAGGTCGAGCTAAATCAACCTGAACCAAAGTCAAAACAATCAAGACACAAGTTGAGTTGAGCTGGCTCAAGCCTAGGTTGAGCTGAGATGGCATGGACAAGTTATATGATTTAACCCAAGCTTAGGTCAAGCTAAGTCAAACTAAATTCAAGTAAAATAGAGCTTTATGAGCTAATGCCAAGGTGAGTCAACTTGGTCAAGGTTAATCAACCTGACCAGGTTAATCCGGGCCAACTTAGGCCTAATTGAGATGAATAGACTGAAGTCAAGTTTAGTCGCCCAGACCCAGGTTGAGTTATGTTGCCCTGGATCCATGCCAACTCAAGTTGGCACGTGCCTATGTCAAGTTAAGTTAGCCCAAGCTTAGGTCTATAGTAGTTGATATCGACTAGATTGAGTTGAATCATCTCGGACTCAGGTTGAGTTGAGTCTTCCCATGCCCAAGTCAAATTGGGGTCTTAGTCAATTCAAGTGTACCCATACCCAAATTGAGCATTGACCTCAAGCTAGAACGAGTTGGGTTATACAAGCCCAAGTTAAGCAAAGTCAACTCGAACATTGGTCATGTTCATCTGCCCATGCCTACTTTGAGTTGAGTTGGTCCACTTCTAACAGAGTTATTGTCACACCCCCCTCACGCCGAGTTATATATATCTCGAGCGTGAGATTAGACATTTTTAATAGGTGGTGCGATAGCGGTCCGATAGCGGGTGGAACAATATGCCCAACAAACAACAAATATCGTTAGGATAGGCTCTAACCATGGCTCTGATACCATGTTAGAAGTGGACTTTAAGCCTAACTCAACCCCACAAAACCAGCTTGTAGAGTGAGATTTGCACCCACTTATAAAGTATGAATTGGTTTTATCTTTAGTCGATGTGGAACTTCTAACAAACTCCAAGAAAACTACACACAATGATTTTAAGGAACTAGGGTTAAACCAAGCCAACATGGCTTGGATATTATAATTGGAATGACCTCGAACCAATAGTAAAATAAGGTGGTAAGTTTAGCAACTGAGTCCTTGTGTTAGTCATACTAAAGGGAAGCAAAGCACCAAGCTGATAAAGGGTAAATTATAAACACAACTATTCCAGTATTTGAGGACGAATGGTTACCCGCTGGGATAGGAAGGGAAATCTTCGAATAATGCTTCTTTTTCATATCCTTGTTACTGCATTGCACCTTCTTATATAGTAAAATAAAAAGTAACAATATACATGACAAGAGGAATATAAATAACAAACCTCAATAGTGGAGAATAACCAACGAGCTCACTAATGGTTAACAAACAAACCTCAATGGTGGAGAATAACCTTCATTCTCGGGCTCAAAGCCTCGGGAGGTTAACTTATATCAGATGATTGTGATGGATCTCCACCTATATCCCGTATAAAATTTATATAATTTAAATCTATTCACTCCTTCAAATGTTAGCAACAGGCTCCTCTAAGCAGACATGGCTACCGCTGCATCATAAGAATTTGACTATAACATAAATTTAAATCTTGGCTTATGCAATATATTTTTAGAATAGCAATAGCAACAAAGCTTTATACCACCTAATGGGATTGATTATATTTATCACTCAATAAAAAATAACAAAAAAAAGGTAATAAATTCAGTAAAATAAATTAATTTTGATGATATTTAAACATTGTCTTCAGTCTACCTCTATTACTTTAATTAAACTATCCTTCATTGGATAAACATTTCTTATCAGTCTTTTTAGGCTAGTTTTTTATATTTCTCTGAATGTTAATCCAACCTCCTCAAACATAGGTCGGTCTTAGAAGCCAGAGCATGACTCGGAGGACTCCAAATGAACCAGGGGCAACCAAAATCCATGGATAGATACATATTTTCTGAAATTCTGTACAGAATGTCTGTGATCACATTCCCCTTGATTTTCACTACCTAAAGGTCATTTTCTTTGTTCCTACATTCTTTCCGTTCTTCTACTCCCCGTCTGGGGTACTCAAACTCTCTTCCCTAACAAGGAATATGAAAAGTAAGTATATCGGGTAGTTAGGAAAAACAAAATAGAAACTCCACCTCTAATGCTTTCTTAATTGCGTCCAACAGCATCACTTCCTGCAGTTTTTCGGTTCAAGTAACGAATGGCAGCATCCTCGACCCTGGAAATAGAAAACAGAAACAAATTAGAAAATATTCTGACAAAAAAGTATTAAAGAATATTGTTAGCCCCAAATTCATGCCATAACTTTTATTTCTCTGTGGGATAAGTAATCCATGCACCAATTTCAGAGTGAGTATGGTATTGTATTACAATTTCCTACCAGTTGGCACTTAAGAACAGACAAGCGTAACACGTCAAAATCTGAAATGTCTAGGTTTTTTATGAAGTGTCACGTTATGTCTAACATAAGTTTAGTATGGGTGCAATTTTTTTTGTGCATGATTGTCAATGTATTAAACTCACAAGTTTAGCAAGTGAATACTCACATTCGGGTAACAAACGTTCTAAGCAAGTGTATTATGCATGCAAACCTTACAACAAAAAGAGAAAAGGTCAACCATCATCATAATACTTACCATGGTTGATTGTAGAATTCAGAACGAAGTTCCTTTTCAACGTTATGCCTGGCATCTCCAGCAACAAGTTTCAAATCCTTGCTTTGAGAAGTAATCAAAGTATCAATAAACTCCACTGGAGACTGACTAAAACTAAGAAAAAATGCCCGTCTTCTCCGATGCTCTTGGATCTTCTTTAAGGAAACACGAATGGCCTCATCATAAGCTTCAATCTCCTTTTGGCTCTCAAGGCTTGACAAGAATGTAGACTTGTCTTTTTCCAGTGGAAAAGGAACATCCACCTGTATATCATAACATGCAGTTACAGCTGGTGCATATCCAGAAAGCTTGATGTTATGCTCCAGATGTATTGGCTGTGGCTGTGACAAATGCTGTGCTAACTTCTGAAAAACCGTGGTGAAATCCATCCTCTCTTCCCCAAACACCCTTTGTAGAGAAGGATCACAAATGAAAGACGAAGGGTCATTTGGGATCTGTAGCTTCCTGGACTTCACATAGTTAAAAATAGAAGCTATTATTCTTGGACGAGTCTCAACCTCAATACCTAAGAGTTTAGACAGTTGTGGTGAAACCATAAACTTGTCAGGTGTATAATTCATTTCTATTGCAATCAATGCAGTAAATTCTTTGTTTCCTTTCCTCTTCACCTCAAAACCATCCTGTTGGGCAGGTGAACGTGCACTATCCCATACAATGACATGATTATCAGGATAAATGCTTTGATCCAAATGTATGGTAATTTTCTTGAAAAATGAAGAGAACTTTGGGTAAGGAGGACTCGATCTCTGTGAAATGCCAGATTTCGAATCCATACCATCTTCCAATATCCTTCCAGTTATCCTGAGAGACCACGAAGATTCATTGGCCTTATTATTCTCAGAATCAATTTTGGCATGATTTGAGAAGGTATTGAACACATAAACACGAAGAGTTTTCTGAACATGGGGAGGGAGTCTAGCCTCCTGTATATCAAACTTTCTCCTTGCCAAAGCAGTATCAACCTGAGCCTCAAAATCAAGTAATTGAGTATACAGAGCAGACTCAGGCAAAAACATAGTCCCCTTCCCTGGTGATTTCTTCGTTTGATGCTGAGCACTCGGCATGGATTGGTTCATATTCGATGAATTATGAGACCTCAACAGGGGCTTTGGGTTTGGTCGCTTGGCATTTCCGGTGGCCGGGGATGATGTCCCATTAGCAGCATTAGTATTTATACTATGCAAGTGGGCAAAAGGCTGAGTTTGAGGTTGTGGATGAGCACGTGCAATCTGAGACTGCATTTGTGTCTGTGCATACTGAGCTTGTGCAAGCACATGAGATTGGGGTTCTGAAAACTGAAAGAGACCAGGGATTTGTGTCTGAGGACGTGACTGAGATTGTGGTTGTGTTTGAGAGTGTAAAGGGGTTGAAATTGAATGGTTCCATTGCTGAATGGGGTTAGGGTGGTGTGCTTGTGTGCCCATTCCAGAATGACCAAACAAAGATGATGCAGCCACATTCTTTGCTTGATTATTCATTCTGATTGCTGCTTCTAAGATCTAATGGGAAATCTTCTCAGCATTCAAATTCATAAAACTGAAATAAAATATTATAAATTTAAAAAAAAAATCAGAACAGTTTTTGTCAGAAGACAAATAACATTATGGGGATCCTGAATTCTGAAAAGGTAACATTTTTAAGAGAAAAACTTTTAGAAAAATTTAAAAACGGAAACCCTAAGTACGAAAACACAATGCATGTAACCAAGATGGACGAATTGGAACAGAACCGGGCAAAAATTGAATTTGGGTTCACCTAACAAAAGGATCGTCCATGATTTATAGCTTTTGCAGAAGAAAGACAACGGAAAACGTAGAAGAGGAAGAGAGATTCTTACTGATGGTGTGAGTTTCAGATTCTAAGGAATTCAACAAAAGAAAATTGCTGGCTGATGAATGTTTTCTTCCCTTTTCCATCCTTTATACCCAAAAAAAACATGCTCTCTGGTTTTTCTGAAATACAACTTTGTGGTTTCAAATAACTTTTTTTTATTAATAAAACACATTTCTTTATGAATGAAACACAGTTTACCATTACAATGTTTTGTCTGGTAAGAGGAATCCCTGGTAAGAGAAATTGATTGATGTTAAATATTGTCATCAATATTTCTCTTACTAGCATTAATTATTAATATTAAAACATAATATATGTAAATTTTTTTAAAACTTACATCAAATGTTTTAAATAACTTATTAATATTAAATCTTAGGCTTAAATGTTTATTTCGTCCTTACGTTAAGATGTGAATTTCTATTTAATATCTGGTTTTAGAAATGAAGACATTGAGTGCCTATATTATGAAAAGTGTATGAATAAGGTCATGTCCGTTAAGTTGACAGCAACAACGTTAAGTTCATGCTGATGTGACCGTACTTTTTCTCTTCTGTTGTCCAGCTTTTTCTCTCTCTTGTTCAGCTTTTTCTTTGATGATTTGTTGAATTTATTCTTTCTTTGTGAATCTTATTCATATATTTTCATAATATAGGGACCCAATGTCTTCATTTTTAAAACCGGGTACTAAACAGAAATTCACTTCTTAACATGTGGACGAAGTAAGCATTTAAGCCTAAATTTTAATAATTAGCTATATGTACTATGGATTACTTTATTAACGCATAAACACAATCCTTTTATAGGCATTATTGTAAAAAATATTATGCACATGACCAGTAAAGTTAATTTAGGTTGAGCTTATTCAAGTCGAGGTTTTCTATATTAATCAGTCTTGCTAAAATTCTTTTAGCTTTTTTGATCTGAACTCTTCTAAACCAATTAGTCCTTGTTGAGCTCTTCCAATTCAAACTCCTTTAGATCAAGCTTTAAGACTGATCATTTCAGATAGATTTCCTTTGGTTAACTCGTATGGACTACCCACTGTGAGTTGGTCTTTTGGACATAACTTCATAGCATACCACGTTGATCAAACGATATGGCCGACCAGTTACAGAACAGTTATAATAATGATAATGACAAGTAACTAACCACACTAACTAAATGGCACGGCTGACCACTTGCAAAACAATCATAACAATGGTAATGACCAGTACTCAACTACCCTGACTGACAACATGGCCAAGCAATTTTAGAATGTTAATATTAACAATGATAATGATAAATTAATCTATTAATGTCGATTAAGGTATGATTGGATCGTGATTAGACTGACAAAAAGGTAAAAACACATCACAACTACTATATATAAAGGTTTAAGGTATGACTTTCACATACACATACATAATATGCATCACAACTTTCATTGCTAATTGGTCAGTCATATACCATCTGAGTTGGACAAGAGAGAGAAGCAGAGTAGAAGCAATTCGAGAATTGGCATAACCCGTCTAGTCTATAATATAACTTGTCCGGTCTAAGGCAACCATAAGCCTAACACCTACATCACACACTTGCCCAACCTCAACACAACCTCATTTGGCTTTAGTATCAGGCATTTTGGCTTCAATAGCTTGATCATTAAGCCTCGTCTATGTCTTGATCCAAGGACGAGTTCTTCAAAAGAACTAGTCGCTCAACGAAAGCTGATGAAGGGCGAATTCTTTAAAAAAAACCCTACGCTTGTCTTCAATGAAAGTAAATGAAAGACGAGTTCTTGAAAGAACCCATGCTGCTCGGCCTAAATAGAAATGGATGAAAGGCAAGTTCTTGAAAGAACCCCTACCACCTAACTTCAATAAAAGCGCATGAAGGGTGAGTTCTTTAAACGAACCCTTGCTCGAGAAACAAAAAGATTGAGGAATTAGACCTAGAGATCTTAAATACTTTCAAAAAAGGTGGAGATTAACATTCCCTTTCTAGATGTTGTTAAGCAAATCCCTAAATACACCAAGTTTTTTAAAGAACTTTGCACAAATAGAAGGCGTTTTACAGATAATGAGGTTATGAATTTGGGAAGAAACGTGTCTAGCTTGGTTAAGAAACATATTGAGATACCACAAAAATGTAAGGATCCAGGTATATTTTTTGTTCCTTGTGTTATTGGAAGTTCGAGGTTTGACAATGCCATGCTAAATTTAGGAGCTTCTATAAATGTAATGTCTTTATCAGTGTTTACTTCTCTATCTCTAGGACCTTTTAAGACTAGTGATGTGATCATTCAACTGGCCAACCGTAGCACAATTAACCCTGCAGGTGTACTTGAGGACGTCCTTGTCCGAGTAGACAAATTAATTTTTCCTGTATATTTTTACATATTAGATATGAAGGATGAAGAAGGAATCAAGTCATCAACTATTATCTTAGGAAGATCTTTCATAATGACAGCACGAACCAAGATAAATGTGCATGCAGGAACACTAACCATGGAGATAGGACACGAGAAGGTGTATTTTAACTTGTTAAAAGACACTTTTTCTCTATCTTTGGACTTTTCTTTTTCAAAAATGTCGTTCATAACTTTGGGCGATGAAGAAAATTACAAACCAGTTAATATTGAGGATGCGGTGTCAATAGATGATGCCTCTACAACATCCGAGTGTGATTTTGGGGTGGCTAAGATAACCTTAGGCAGTAAAATATTGTCATGTGTGGTACATCCACCCACTTTGGAGTTGAAACCCTTACCATCTCCTTTGAAATATGCTTATCTTGAGAAGGATGGGAAACTCTGTATTATTATATATGCTTTTCTTACTGATGAGTAGGAAGAACAGTTGTTGCAGGTTGTTATAGATCACAAGGAAGCAATAGCTGGACTTTGGCAGATATTCCTAGTATTAGCCCTACTTTTTGCATGCACAGGATACTTTTGAAAGATGATGTTAAGCCAGAAAGACAACCTCAAAGAAGACTGACGGAGGTTATCAAGAAAGAGGTCACCAAGTTGCTACAAGCAGGTATTATATATCATATTTCTGACAGTACTTGTGTAAGGCCTATACATGTGATTCCTAAGAAATATGGAATCAGAATGGTCAAGAACGAGAAGGATAAGTGGACTCCTATTCAGGAAAAAAGTGGGGCACACAACTTAGTAGTTCACCATCTTAGTAGGATTGAAAAGGAAAAAGATAACATTTCGATCTGAGATGACTTTTCCGATGAAGTCCTACTAGCATTCCTTCCATCATGAAAGAGGTAAGTATCCTCATATTTTTCTTTGCATTCTATATATATGGCATACATTGAGAACAATGCATGGATTAAGTGTGGGGGTGTGGGGAAAAATTAACTTTGTTCCCTATTTTGTTTTTCTTAAATAAATATTTGCAATGGATTTAATAGTTTGAATTAGTAACTAGGATGATCATGAATTCAAGAGAAAAAAAAAGAGTTATGTTGATATGAGTGCATTCCTTCAATGATTTTCTGATTACGTTGACTTGAGAATTTCTTGATTAAATCTTTTGAGAAAGAGATTTGAACCATGTGAGTTTTGGGCCTAATGTTAAGGATAGATCATCATGTGTCATACCTATTTGTCTTGAGTGATTTACCCATGTTTTTATGATATTCTAATATTTAGCTTGATTCTTTGTTTTGCGACTGGGGTGAATATGCATGATTTGATATGATTGAGACATTTCTTGTTTTAGCTAGTTGGCCAAATAAACTTGTTCTAACATTAATCCATTGAAAACCCCTTTGAGCCTTAGGTCTATTTTCCTTGTTTTCAATCATTGTCAAATAAGAAAAGAAGAAAAATCATATTTCCTTACTTAGGAAAGAAGAAGGAGTAATTGATTGTGTTAAAAGTAAGTGATGAATAGGTGTGTACCTCACCCATAAAATAATAAAAATGGCAAAAATGAAGATGAAAAGTTAAAGTTTTGATAAAAATAAATGGAAAAGAGAATGCAAAAAGAAAATCTTCCTTAAGAGAAACTCAAATAGTAAAGTTGATTTTGAAAATCAAGTGTCATTACTCTTTCTATATCAATTTCAAAAAAAAAATCTTGCCTCTGTCTTGGCCTTAATATAACCTTCAGAAATGATCAATAATTGCATGTTTTCTTAAGTATGCGAATGTTAGAGTTTTGCTAAATATCAAGGGTGTCTACTTACATGAGTATTTTGAGTTTAAACACAGTCCAAAAACAACTAAGAGAGTTGGGGAGAAATAAATACATTTTGCCTTGAGTGATATATTTCATATTTGATTTTCTTGTGAATTCAAAAGGTAAACTCATGTGTGAAGAATAAAGTGATTTCATCTGCATGTCCATGATAAGTTAATTTCTAGATGATTGATTTATATCAAGTGTTATTCATTCTTTTGATCCAAATACAAATATGGAATAAAATGACCCAGAAGAAAGTCTTAGAATTAATCAAGTTTGCCTAGGAGTGCAAAAGGATAAGTGTGGGGGTGTGATGAGTGCATATTTATGCTCACATTTTAGGTTTTATTTCAAATTCTTAGTGGAACAATTATGTTTAAATGGTTGATGTTAAAAGGATTTGTGACAATTGAAGTTATCGGGTTTGTGAATTAAAGAGGCATAAAAAGTGATTTTTAGTGCATAGATTATTCTTGTATGTTATAATATTTGTTGATGCAACTGAAGTTAATGTTTGAATGATTAAAAGGGTTAGATTTAAATGTCCAATATACAAAATACTCTCATTGGATGCTAAACTCTGGTCAAAGTTGGTCCAATATGGTCAACTTAAGGCTCCTATTCAATTTTCAAAAGAAAGAAAAGGCTAAAGTTCAATTAAAGAAAATTTATGGACTTATGTGCAATTTTGAATAAAATAAAAAGGGTTAAATATAATTTTGGACAAGTTTTGATCTGTTAGATATTTTAAAAGATAATTTGGAGAAAATATATCTTAAGATATTTTATTTGATATTATTAAATAATTACCTTATTTAACTATATCAATAAATATCAAAAGATAATATTTGGCAAATCTTTTTGAATCTAGAAAGATATTATCAAATATTTCTCAAAAATTGATTAAATTTGTTGAATATTTGGAAGATATTATATATAAGATAAAAGATTTTATCAACAGAAGATTCAGATTCGAAGCCATTTCAAGCTTGTATAAAGAGACCCAAAGGTGGCAGAAATCATAACTCATTCATCCACCACTCCTCTCACTTTTATTTTACCATGTATTTCACTCCATCTGTGAAGGGCTAAGCTCCTACTATTTCACTGTAATTTCATTATGAATTATGAGGTTAAGTTGAATTAATGAATTTGTTTCTTTTGATTATGGATTTGAGTTATTTTTCTTCTATGTCTTTTATCTCTCAATCATATTAAAAGCAATTATTTTTGCATTATAAGGTGTTTGAATCTACATGCATATAATCATGAGTTCAAGGGTTTCTATGTCTTTCATTGAGAATTTACTTTGGTTAACTAGCTTTTAATTTGGTTAGGAGATTTAAGAATAAATATGATTAAACACAATAGGATTTGATTGAGAATGTACTTTGGTTGAACTTATTGTGAATAATCTATAAAGGTCTTGCATTTGATTGGGAATCTACTTTGTTAACTACATGATCGCCCTTAAATTAATTAAAAATGTACTTTAATTAATTTGAAACTTGAACAATAATTAATTCAAAGAATCAACCTATTTCATCATAATTATTTCTATGTTTCTTATTTGTTCTTCAAACATTAACTTCATTAGCATAGTTTCTCACTTTTATTCTTGAACAGTGCATAACATTCATAAGAGTCAAATATTGAAAAACAATTTCGTATTCATTGGGAAACGACTTAGGGTTATTTTAACCCAATCTACTTTCTTGAATACTATTTGACAATAGTAAAATTGCCTTAAAAAGTAGTATTAATTTGATAGTTTCAATGACAACATATCACAAATTCATATAACATTTTATCAAGAAGAATTGTTTTCCATTAACCCAAATATTTTCAACTTACATCAAACTTTTTACAAAAATTTAAATGTGTGAGAGGTTTATCATATTTTATTAATAAAATATGTTCTTGCAAATTATTTTTACACTCCTTCAAATCAATAAGATAAACTTTTTCATCAATCTACACCAAGATCAAATCTCCTTTTCATGCAAGGAGAGGGTAATTGTCATAAAAAAATATTACAAGCATTGTTACAAACCTAAACAAATATACGTTTTTGTACTCATACATTTTGTAAAAAGATTAAAATAAATAACATTTTCCCTTTAAGCATCCTCAAGAAATATAAAATACTTACACGTTTGTCTTGTGAATTTTCATTTGTTTATTCTTTTCCTTGTTTTCTCTATTTTTCTCCTTTTCCTATTTCTTTTTCTGTAGAAAAAGTATATAATACTTAATTTAATTGACCTAAATCTGATTAAAATTTGTTAATTCTTATGTTGTGCTGAAAAAAATAAAAGAACTCAAATGAAATCATTACTAGTGTTTGCAATAATTTAAAGGAGTAATTTTCTCTATAGAAACAATTTATGTCTTTTCTATACAACAAATTTCCAATTTTGTTCACTGGAATACTTTTCATGTGCATATCTACGTAAGAAGCTAAATATGGAGAAAAGTATAATAATCGATAAACATATCAATTACTCTCACAAATAAATGCAAGGAAAATGCAAAAGAAAATCATTTTATTATTAATATGCTCAAGTACACATTACAGAAAATCAGGAAAAAAAAAACAGGTTACACACTGACGGTTTTAATATCTAATAAAGAAAGTTATAATAATTAAAGCTACGTATTAGCATTGAAGAGTCGATAAAGGCAGAAGTGTTTTTGACAAAATAGTGTGATATAAGAAGTTTTGGAGGGAGTGTACTTTTTTGTTTGTCTCTAAAGCAGGGTAATAATATCCTTGAAGGATGGAGGACTGGACCTATCATGAAAACAGGTAGGTAGGGGAAGGCATTTCTAATTTTTTTTTCCTTGTATTTTTTTTATTATTGTAAAAAAATTATAGAAGAAAGTAAGAAAATATTGTTGGACTGTTTTATTCGACGATGTTGTTTATGGATTGAATGGGTCATTAGTAAAAGCATTACCACCATCAAAAAGGCATAACATAAAGAATTGGGAAAGATAGTGAAAGCGTCAAACTGCTACACCTATAGGAGGAGATGATTGAAGGTGACAATGAGAAAACACTAAGAATAGAGTTTGAAATTTGAGACACGATCATCTGCAACTACAATTTGAAAATAACGAACACAACACACACCAGACGATTAAAGCCTAAAATTATTACTCTCCAAATAATCCAACGGCATCACACAAATAAACCAATGTATAAAAAAAAACAGTAACAAGCAGGCTTCTAAAAACAAAACTTCTCTCACATGAGAGCTTTCCCTAAAACATAATTTCTAAATAGCGCAATTCCTCTCGCTGCCATGATTTTCAAATCCCACGATTGTTGATTCTGTAACAAAGGTTACGAAATTGCATTAGAACAAGCAACAAAACCATAAACAATATGCAGCAGAATACAAAACCATTTGGGAATTACTGAGAAAAAAAGCCACTTAAAATACTTACAAATTTTATTGAAGGCAACAATGTCACAACTCTGGACATATTCATTGATGGGCTCAACTGTGAGATGTTCCTCAATAAGAGTGTCGACAGAAACTAGGTCATCCACGATAGTAAGCATAATTTGCAGTTTCTTGATGTCGTACCCAACAGGAACAAGTTTGGCTAAGACACAAAAACAATTGATATCAGAACCGAAAAAGAGGGGCAGACATGATAAGCAGAAAATAAAAGTACGCAATGCAAACATAATGGAAAGAAAAAGTATGAATTCTCTCTAAATGAAAGACTTGAGAACACAACATTTACAAATATAGAATATTGAATCATATAATTCAACTATTTTAGGAAGTACATCAAAATGAAAACAGTTAAGTTCAAAATACGTAAAAATATAACAACTAAAGCCAAAATATATAAATAAAAATGACATACATGCACCCCAAAGCAAGCCTTCCATGCTAACAGATCTCACTGCTTCCTCGAGCTTCTTCATGTCCGTTTCATCATCCCATGGTTTAACATCCATCAGAACAGATGACTTCCCGGCTGAAAAATAGAGTCAGCCGAAAATCAATGCACGTACAAAGTGCTATAAACAGGGGAGGGGAGGGGCGGCATAAAGTTCAAAGATAACAGGTAAATGACAATAGTGAAACTTACATTCTTTCTTTTTTCCAGATGCCTTCGCTGCAGCTGCCCGTTCCTCCGCTGCCTTCTTCTCTTCCTCTGTCTCTTCACCAAACAAATCCACATCATCATCATCATCATCATCGTCATCCTCAGCAGCAGCAACCTGAAAAACAACGCACATTAAATGAAAGGTCAATAAAATATTATAGTTAACCCACACAATGCTAAAAAGAAATGAATCCAACACCACAACCGAAATATCTATCATAAGAAAGATACTTGCCTTTGTATCAGCAGCTGGGGGAGTTGCGACAGGCTCAGCAACAAGAGATCCCTTAACAGTGACACCAGATCCCTCACCAGAAACACCACTGTAAACAGAATATTGGCATTAAAATATAATCATCTCACGTGCCAAGTATTATACATATAATTGGCGAGCAAAGTCAAGGGAAGCGAACTTACGAGATTCTCAACAAAGCATCAATGTGCTTGAACCACCTAGACAAATTGACATACTCAGTTGATGGAGCAGTTGGCAAAGCTGCATAGACAGTGAGATCATCCTTTGAAGCTTGGTACCTATAGAGCACGTGAAATGAGACAATACACAAAAAAGAAAGATAAGAAAAAAAATAAAGAAAAAATACAAAAGAAGATGGATGAAAGCAGTGACATACCCGGTGATGTAACTGCGTGAGAGAAGGTACTCATCAAGCTTCTTCAACCCAGAGGCAGAGCTAAGGTCGTAGAATGTGACTGCCATGCTTGCTATGTGCGTTAATTCTTCTACAAAATATGCATAAAACGAATTGTAATATCAGCAATAAGAATTTCAAAAAAAAAATTAGAAAAATCAGATCTTCGATTGAAATCCATTAACAGACTGCTTCGAATTCGAAGTGACCTAAAAAGGCATTAAACCACAAAAATAAATGTAATTCCACCAAGAGAATTTGGAAATTCGGAGAGGAAAGTGTTGCAATTAGGATAGGTTTTGGGAACCCAAATTCCACAGGAAAAAAATATGGATCGAAGGAGGCTTCTTACTAGTGCGAGAAAGGCAAACGAAGGCAGCACAAACGAGAGACTGACACAGTGAATGTGAGAGAGAAAGATAATCCCGTTTTAGTTGCTTCAAACTGAAACCCTAACCCGAATCTGCAATTGGGGGCATGGGCCATCATCAAATTGGCTTACCTGCTATTTTATGTTGATATGGACATTGCTATTCTCACCTTTTTTTTTTCCTAAGTTTACTACAACACATATTAGGCTAAAATATTTATTTGGTTATAATATTCAATATAATTATTTAATTAGGTTTCTTAATTTTTATTTGATTCAATTAAATTTTTATTTTTTTTAAATAATAAAATTAGATTCTAATGGTTAACTACGTTAAAATCGTTAACCATGAAGTGAAAATGACTGAATTAGTGCTAGGTGTGTCCAATTTGAAAATATAATTTTGCTTATTGACTTTGATTTACCATATAAGAGTTTAGAGTGAGGCTTTGATGTACATGTCTTTGCTTCTTCTTCACCTCACCCTTAGTATTTCTTTTGTTCTTTTCCTTTGACCGGGAGAGAGTATACATACGAGGTTTTCATCTTTCTCATTTTCTTTTTACTTTTTCTTATACAAAACCACATTCAAGCCACCTCTCTTCCTCTTTTTCTTCTTCTCCTAAATCCTTCTTTTCCCATCCACAAATGAAATAAACAAAACATTATTCTCCTAAAAAAAACCACAACACAAGTAAAGCCTTTCTTCTCTCAATTCCTTCATTCTTCTTTCTTTTTCACTTGTCGTTCTCCCCTAAATTTTCTTATGTTCTTCCCCAATCCAACACATGTCGTTGAGCCCTAAGTTAAGTGACCTTAATAGTGGGAGCAGATCCCTTTCATGTCAGCTTGTGCTCGCCATAGCTGACTTAGTAGGAGCAGTAGTTATAGTGATGAGAACCTAAGTAGGTTCTCGCTCATTTCCCTCCATCAACAGCGTTGTTTAAATCTGTTTTTCACTTTAAGTGAGTAGGCACATTCTTTATGTACTAGCCGCTAGCCATTCCTTCTATGAACAAGTTTGTCGTGATTGTAAAGAGCCACCTTTGCCACTATTGGGCCCTCGATGGATCATCACATTTGAACCCTAATTCATGATACTTTTGTGAGGTGTAATAGTGAATTATGAGTCCATAACTCCTTATGAGAGCATAAAGGACCTTCCTAGAGGATTACTAGGAGCATGACAAGAAATGAGACCTCTATAAGACCCGTGAAAAATATAGTATTTAGAAATAAAATAGTTTTGAGACTTTAGTATTTTTGTTTGGTAATTAGTGTTCTTGTGTGTACATTTTTGTTATAGCATAATTGTTATGTTATTTCTTTAATTTTATTTTAATAAAGTGCAACACATGTTTGGTATGTGTGTTGGATTGTGATATGTGTGTTATTATCAATGTAATGTGTAGGCTTGTTGGTAGAGATAGTTGTTTAAGATTAAATGGTTGTAGGTTCAATTCTTATGGAGAAGAGTTTAAAAGAAACTTAGTTTTATTTGTATTTTTGCCTAGGGGCAAAAAGGTCATTTACCTTTATTTGTAGAAATTAAAATAGGGGGACTAGGAAGGAGAAGCATGCAAAGTTATAAAATATAAATTCGAAGTTATAATTTACATAAATAAATGATAGATAAAGATTGGGTAGTTGTCATTTTTAAAAGTTTGTTGAGAAAAGATAGGGAGATTTGTCGTTTTTTTGGGTGTAGATAATCATATCTTTAATGCATATGTATGTATGAGAATGTGCTTATATATTATGATATGGTGAATATCATGGTGGTTGTTGTTGGGTTTTCTCAAGAGAGTATGCATGATTGTTGTTGGGTTTTCTCATGATGGTATGTATAGTTGTAAAAAGGGATGAAGGTATGTATGGGTGAGAGTTTTAACATGTAGATGTGTGTGATAAAGGGGGTGTGTGATGATATATGAAGTATATTTAGTGAGGTTGGGTGTAATGTGCATGATGATGGGCTTTTAGATTATACCTTTGATGTGTGTGTTTAGATAAGATTCCTTGTATCTATAAGTCATGTATGCATGAATGATGTGTCGAGTATGTTTACACGTGATTTAAGAATTGGTGTTTTGAACACTTGATATTTGCCCAAAATGAGTTTGGGTTTGGCGATAATCGATTATCTTACATGGTAATCGAATATTTGCGCGTCGTTTTTCAATTTCATCACTGGAATAATCGATTATCTGGGATGATTATCAATTATCCTTTCATATGTTGTATATCTAGAAATCTTTTTTGGAAACCTCTCTAGAATAATAGATTATCATTAGGTGATAATCAATTATCTTAATGTATTTTTTCTAAAAAAATACGGTTAGAAGAAGAATGGAGGAGGGACAAGCTTCAAAGGCTGCAAAACATGATGTTGAGCAGGGAATGGAGCTAGTTGCTATGTTTGGGGTCAGTTAGACACCTGATTGATGATGAAGCACAAATATGTGAGGCACTAAGGTATGTGGTTTATCAATGAGCATGAGAGGTGGAAGACGTGTGTCTGCTTGTTGTACCTAGTAAATCTTGAGACTATCTGTCGTGCAATATTGGATAATAACTCTCTTTGGATTTATGTGCAAAAAGGGAGTGGTGTTCGAGTGTTGAACCTTCTTTGTATGGGGAGAATGATGTTTTGCCTAGTCCTCGTGTGATAGGGAAACAGGTCCTTTAGCCACGAAGGAGGACTTGAGTAGGCCTGTTTGGGGAAGGTATAAGTGACTTATATGGGAAGCTACAAGTGTGTGAGGTAGGGTACATGAGTGTGACTGAGTCTTTTCATGATGGAGTTCATGGGGTTGTAGATGCTAATGGTGATGTTCATGATGGGGATATTCATGATGGTATGTTCATGAGGGGATATTCATGATGGTGTGTTCATGATGGAGATATTCATGACAGTGGTATATTTATGATGATGATCGTGGTGTTGAAGATGCTTCTAAGAATGCTATGTTGATAGTGATGTGACTATGATAGTGATGGTTATTGTAGTGTGTAGTTAGCATAGGTGCTTATGAATGGATAGACCGTTGGTCTATGTGTGTGATGTTTGTGGTGGAATCGAGGATCGAGGGTCTCTGTTGATTTGCATTGACGAGGGAATTACTGATTTATTGTGTTGTTAGTGCTTAAGATGGGGTTGCTTCTTGATGTTATGTATTGTTATTTATTAATCATATATTGTATTGTTATGATTGATGTCATTAACATCTTACTCCATACTTGTTTGTGTTTGTATGTTTGTGAATGAAATTATCAGCGATGATCGTATAATGTATTATACATGACCATATGATATTGTAGATGTTCCAGAAATATGATAAATTCACGAGGTGACACGTAAAGATTTGGGTTTTCTTTAAAAGTTCTTTTGTTTATACTTTTGAGAAAATGTAACTCAAAATCATCTTTATTTCTTTGAATATTTTAATTCGTGAATAATGTAATTTGGACATTGCTTTCGAAACTTATATAATTTTTAATTATTTTCGCACTTTTAAATATTGAGGCTTGTGAAAAATATGTTTCCGCACTATAAGAAAGTTTTGAAATGTTCGGTTTTGTAACAACTCGTGACACCTTGAATTTAGGGTGTTACATATTGGTATTAGAACCAGGTTTTCAAAAAAACTTTGGGGTCTTAGGGGAGTAAGCTCGTCTAGGTTTTTTTTTGTGACTATAATGCATGCTTATGTGGATGATGTTCATTGTTGTGTAGATTCCCTTACGAAAGAATCTAAAACTATTATATACATCTTGTGATTACTTATTATATTTTCGCTGTCAAGGTTTTGTTATGCTTGATCATGTATGTTTAGACTACTTTAAATGATTCGTTTTGTTTTAAAATATGATGTGCATGGTTGAACATTGATACATTATCGTTGAAGCTATCAAATTAATATTACTTTACAAGAAAACTTTGATATTGCCAAGTTAGTAGTCAAGAAAGTAGACAGGGTTAAAGTAACCCTGAGTCGTTTCCCAACAAATACGACAATTGCTTTCCAATACTTAACTTTTATGAAGACTATGAAAAGGTTATAAATGTTATGCAATGCTTAAAAATAAGAATGAAAATATATCATAATGAATTTAATGTTGAAGAATGTCGTGAGTTTAATTGAAGAACAAATATGAAAGTTAGAAACAATTGTAACGAAGTAGGCTAATTCCACTACTTTTTCAAGATAGTTTCATCTTCAGTTATCCACATATTATTGCTCAATTGATTATTGTTCGGGTTTAAAATTGATTAAAATACATTCTTAATTAACTCTAGGGCGATCTTACAATTAATCAAAGTAGATTCTCAATCAAAAGCAAGATCGTCCTAGATTATACACAATAAATTCAACCAAAGTACATTCTCAATTGAATTCTATTGTGTTTAATCATGTCTATTCTTAAATCTCCTAACCAAATTAAAAGTTAAATAATCAAAGTAAATTCTCAATTAATTATAGTTGAAATTTTTACCACCAATCAAAGTACATTCTCAATTAGTAGTAAAAACTTGTTTAATCATATGAAAGTTCCTGAATTCAACCAAAGTACATTCTCAATCAAACCTAGAAACCTTGAACTCATGATCAATATGCATGTAGATTCAAACACATTATGATGCAAAAATCATTACTTCTAATGTGATTGAGAGATGTGAAAAGAGGATAACTCAAATAAATAATCATAAGATATAAATACATTGATTCAACTTAACCTCATAATTCAAAATGAAATTACAGTGGAATAGCCTTAAAAGCTTAGCCCTCCATGAATAGAGTGGAATACATAATAAAATAAAAGTGAGAGGAGTGGTGGATGATTGCTCTTTTTCACGTATCTGATATGGACCTAAACACATATATGCAACCATTCACACCATGGCAATGTTCTTTAGGTGCAGATTTTTCGAACCCAAACCCCAAATACTTGAACCTGAATGTGTATCCTCTTCACACTCATGAACAATAGGATTCATGCATGCCCATGCAAACAAAACGAAAATTAAATACTCCATTCCCAAAAATCTGAAACATGTGTTAGATTAGATAAGACCCTTACCCTGAAACCTAAGCCCAAACCGAGAATTGTCAATCTCCTCTAAATCTTCACCACCCTATTACATAGGTTTTGAGAAACCATACACCTACACTTGTATTCTCCTAACAATTCGCAACCCTAGCCTGGTGATATGCCATAAAAAGATACACCATGCAGACTCTAACAAGATCAACACATAAAATTAGAGTTAAATCCCCTTACCTAGATAAGTTTTATCCCTTCTTCCCAACGTCTTTCATCCTAGGGTTTTCTCTTATTTTCGCTCCTTACTATCTCTCTCATGTTGCCTCAAAGTGCTCTCAGTTTTCTTCTTTCCCCTTAGGTCTTGTTGTGTTTTTCGTTTTTAAACAGTCCCTAAAGATAACCTTTATTATCTTTTTAACCTTTCTGTTACCACCGAAACTCTTGGAGATGAATCTCATGCCTTCTGTTATATTTTTCCTTATCTTCTTCTCTTTTTGGTTTGTATTTTCATCCCTACATTTCATTTTCTTGTTTCAAGAATCTCCTATAAAGATTCAATACTGTTGTTTTCACTTCTACAGCCAAATTTGTTTCTTTATTCTTTTGATTTGGCTTTAAAACTTTGTTATGCATATAATTCGTGGGTGTAACACCCTGCTTTTTGATATGTCACCGTGTAAAATATTTTCCCAACTTTTCTATAAAACATTCATTTGAGATAATCAAACTTTATTCAATTAAAATGCAAAACCAAATCATAACTTTAAACATCGTTTGTTCAAAACGAAATTCTCGAATTATCTCTTTTACAATAAAAATAACGAGTCTGAAAAACTTTTATCATCAACCCCTAACTAAAAGATCCCAACTCTCGCGTCAGCAACTTTGATCCGGTGTTATCTGCAACGTCATTTACTTCTGTACAAGTACGATCATTATAGGTGGAAACCACAACCACAACATGTAAGGGTGAGTAACCAAAATTATCATAACATACAATGTATATTAATCAATTTAAACACATGACAATATAATCATATTTCATCACAACATCAGCATCACAGCCAAACCATTTATAAACTAATGTCGTTTCTTTGTATTGTGTCGTCATAACCTGTTCTCACTAACATGACCATCATAACTTGTTCTCACTAACAAGGCGATTCGAGTCGTCTTTCATCGCAACTTCAGACCTATTTGCTCGACTTCTCAAGGACTAACGAGTAAACACACCGACACTGTGCACACCGGTGCACTATACTCAACATGAGCCAAAGCCTTTTGGGCGAGACATCCAACTCTCTCAAGTCCTCGCGCATGATGAAGGGTGACTCTTGAATCTTTATCTCTACACGAGACTCAACATCCTTAACGTAAAGCTCACACATGACCGACCATAGTACAAAGAAATGACATAGTTTTGCACTCACATCACAAATCAATACGCATTCTCAATAACACGTATTATACAACAAGTCTAAGGTTTTAAAAAAACTCTCATTCTATTGCATACTTAATCTCTATCATATGCATTGCTCGTCTCATCACCAATCTTGTAATTACAAGGTCAACTTCTCTTCCTACTAACCATACTATAAATCAATATTTAAAAAATAATAAACCCAAGTGATGCCATACCATCCATTCATAAGTAAACCCTTCTAAATTAAGAGTAAAATCTATTTTATGAATTAACATGGCAAAGGAATTCCACACTGGAAGAATCATTATGTGCCAACCACAAATGCATTACAAAATTTAGAAAAGACAAAGCAGCGAGGCTCACAAGGATTAAAGTAATTCCCTGCCTCTACATTCAAACACTCTTCTAGCATTAAAAAAAATAAACTTCAAACTTGCAAAGTCACGGTCTCCCTTTAAACTTCCTTTTTTAATTTTATACTACCAAGGCGTAAGATAAACAATATAACCTATTCAGAAAACTAGTTATTTGAGAAATTAGTCTTGATTGCAAAAATATTAATTTTTGGTGCGTTTTAGTGACACCTAGAAAATTGGGGTGTAATATTAGTTGAGAAATTTATGTTAGTATTTGAGTTGTTTATACCATCTGACATGTTTCCTTATACGATTTTGTCTAGGAAAGAGTACAATCTTTTCTAAATTTAAATCCTCAAGAGGCACAACAAAAGTAAATTAGATAAGAATGGATGATGACGCCAAAATCTAGCAGATTGATAAGTCAGGTAAAGATTCACCATAAAGTGTTGAGATTGGTATCGCGCAACGGAACGTTTTAAAGAGCATGATAACGGTCAATAATGAAGAGGCGAGGGGTGAATTGATTCTTTCAAAAAATTATGAATTCGTCAAACAATTTAAACGCAAGAGTTATAGAGTCAAAGAAAATCACACAAAAGATTATCCTAGTTCGAATCAACAGATTCTACGTCCAGTTGTTAATCACTATAAATAGTCATTAACCTTTTGGACTAAAATGTTGTTTCATATTACAAACAGATTATACAAAGATAAGAAACAGAAAACACCTTCCCTCGACACACAATGAAAGAACCTAGCTCAATCAACTTGAAGAGAACCGCTTCGACTTTAGATGCACTAAACGCAAGCTTCTCCTTTTCACAAGATTGGACTCTCTAAGACTTTGAGAACTTTCTCAGAACTATTCTGTATTCTTAAAATGACTCAGTTACTTTTCTAAGGGTTTATGAAAGGGTATATATAGGCCAGGGGTAAGAAATTGAACAACCTATGCCCAACTACTAGTGATAATCAATTATCATAAGTGATAATCGATTATTTGAGGCTGTTATGGGTTTTTGAAAAAGTAATAATCGATTATCCTAGTGATAATCGATTATTTGCACACCTTGGACAATATTAAACCAAGAAGTGATAATCGATTATCTCCTGTGATAATCGATTATTTGCGCAAGCAACCCCTTTCTATTTTAGCTTGTGATAGTCGATTATCCCCTTAGATAATCGATTATTGTTGTGATGAAACTCTAGTTTGAGATGCTTCTAAGCTTTTTACAATTACAAAATGAATCCTATACAATTGTTTCTACAAAGAATGCTTTTAACATTAATACAAAAGATTCTTCATGTCTTTAGTAGTAACATCATCAAAATCACTTCAAGACACCAATGTTCCTTATTGGTATCATAAAGATGTTAATTTTTGATAAGAATTAGAGTTCTAATCAAATAACCGAGAGAATCCTCTCTTAAAGAATGCAAATACAAACAATATGACTGAAAAGTGTCTACATATGTGTTTGATTCCCTTATATATAGGTATAAATGTTTAAGGCACCTAAGAAATCCTAAAAGAAAGCCCAAAGACATCAACCCAAAAATAACTCAAAAATTTTAAAGCAAAAATGAATTATTTACAATTAAAAGAAAATTACAAATAATTTTAAGTGCTTAAATTATTGTATAATTATGCTTTAAGTCATGATCTTCATGTCCCTTGAATTCCAATCTTTATGGAGCATCATGAGCCTTAAAGAGATTTGTTCTTTCAACTGTTTGTTCTTTGACCTTGTCATAGGTAATTTGAATTGCGATCCTCAAGTTCTTCTTCTATATGATGAAGAGATAGTCCTCTATCCACTTCAATATCAATTGAAAAAATGTTTCATGTTCATGTTAGTATTTGAGTTATTTACACCATCTGACACGTTCTCGCTTTAATGTCAGTTAAGAAACATCTCATGTTAAATTTGAGTTGTTTACACCATTTGACAAGTTCTCGTGTTAATTTCAGTTGAGAAAATGTTTCATGCTAGTATTTGAGTTATTTACACCATCTGACACGTTTCTGTTTCAATGTCAATTAAATAACATTTCATGTTAGTCTTTGAGTTGTTTAAATGTTTCCTTCAATGTCAATTTGAGAGATAAAAATATTTAAAATGATTTGGTTAAAAAATTACATCTATTCTTTTTTAAAGTGTTTTGACTAAAATATATCAAAATTTCAAACGAATTTCAAATTCACATCAAACTTTAAAGTTTAAAAACATATTTAACCTTAAAATAATTTCTTGTAATAAAAGTTTAATTAAAACATTACAAGAAAACCAACTATTTAATATATATTTACTATTTTTTGGAATATGCTGGAAGTAGAAAAAATGTTTAGTATTCTATTAGAAGTGTGAAGGTGTTTTGTTATCTTTTTCTCGTAAATATATAGAAAACTGTGGGCAGCTCGAAATCTCGAAAAACAAAGCATATCCCCTCCAGCGGCGCAGTATAGGACGCAACACTAAAATGCGCTACCAATTTGTCCCAATCGACGGGCAATGGCTATTGTGCGCCAATCGTGCGTTGCACCGAACTGAGAAGCAGGCACGGCAGAATAGTAGGAAAAAGACGAAACAAACAAAAACACACACCAATTAATGAATTAATAATAATTAGCAACAATTAATAATTAATTAATAATAACATGATGACAGTCAGCTATATATAATATATATTAGCAACAATTAATAATTAATTAATAATAACATGGTGACACACTCACCTATATCTATTATATATATATATATATATATATATATATATATATATATATAATCATAACTAATAAAAAAATCAAACCAAAAATCTGCAAAAATCGATCATTTCATTCATATCCCCTTTCTTTCTTTATTCTCCTTCTTCTTGTTATGTGTGTCTGTCCTTGAAGCTAGAAGAAGGACACGAAGCAACAACGAAGAAGAAGCATGGTTTCAACGAGACGCAACAGTGGATCTTTCTCCAACGCCAACAAGAGGCCGTCTTCTTCTGACGACAAAACTCCCTCCCCTTCCCCCAAGCGCCAAAAGGTTTTGCCTTTTTTTTTACCCCTTTCTCTCAATAATCTCTATTTCTCGCTCGATTCACCTCTCTGATTCGCTCCCTTATGTTTTCTCAGGTCGACAATGTTGCTGCCGCCTCGGAGAAACCGATGCCGCCGGCGGAAAATTCCAAGGATTTGGGCATGCGGGAGCCTCCCGCTGATCCCGGAGAATGCGAATCTCGAGACGCTCAGATCGCCGGTGACGTCAATCCAGACGGCAAGGCCGATCCCACGCCGCCGATCGCTGATGGTTCATCTTTGCCACTAACACTTTCATCTTCAGTTTGTTATCTTTTTTTTTATAATTTTTATTGTTTTGTTGCGTGAAGGTTCTACACCGACTGTGGTTACTGATAAACCTAGGGGTTCGTTCTCTTCTTGGGCTATATATCAGAAGCAAAACCCGAATTTCGAGGCTTCAGTTCCCTGGTGCAGACTCTTGTCTCAATCTGCGCAGGTAAATTTGTAATATTTTATTTCTTTGTTATTTTTGTTTCTGAGTGAATTGGGGGTCACTGCAAATTTTGTTTACTTGGAGTTTAATTTTATTATTGCTGCAGAATCCCAATGTTTTAATTTGCACACCCAACTTTACTATTGGGTCTAGTAGGGGTTGCAATTTCCCGTTGAAGGACCAGACTATAAGTGGAAATTTGTGCAAGATCAAACACACGCAGGTACACGCATCTCTTGGAGTCTGAGATTGTGCGAGGAAAGGAAGGATGGTTTTTTTTTTCGACCTCAAGCCTTGACACTTGCCAGTGATTTTTTTTTCTTTTGTGTTGTTTGAGATGTGCGTGAATGCTTGTGCGAAAGTGTGTGCTTGGTTTGCTTCCTTTCTTTTCTTTTTCTTTACAGTTGTTTGAGGTAAATATCGTAGGATATGTATGTGCAGTATGATTACTGTTGTTTCTGGAAATGATCAGCGCGAGGGAAGTGCTGTGGCCGTGCTAGAAAGTACGGGTAGCAAAGGATCGGTGGTAGTGAATGGCACGCTCCTCAAGAAGAGTACCAGTTATGTGCTTAACTCGGGGGACGAGGTGATTTTTGGTTTGATTGGGAATCATTCTTATGTATCCTTTTACACTCTTTGCATTCGAATATGTTGTCAGTCTTTTCTACTACTGTTTTTCTTTTTTTCTAAACGGGAGTTATCAAAATTTTCTATTTGCTTCCTTGTATTAAGTATTTATGTCCTTCCTTTTCTATCTCTGTCTGCATGTGGTTCCTTGATTTATTTTGACTTAGATTTTTCAGCAAATAAATCCTGAAGTTGCAGTTAAGGCTGCAGAAATTCAGGGTGGTGTCAGCAAGTTTTTCCAGATTGAAAGGAGGGCTGGAGACCCTTCAGCCGTGGCTGGAGCTTCTATTCTGGCTTCTCTTTCTAGCCTCAGACCGGATCTTACAAGATGGAAGTCTCCATCTCAGACTGCTGGTAAACCTATTCAGGGTACTGATGTTCCTAGTCATTCTGTTCTCCCTGATGGTACAGAGACCGGGCTCGAAGGTGTGGAAGGCAACTCTGTTCCAAATATAGCGACAGATAAAGCTGCTGATGTTGGAGCAAGTGACAAGAATTTGCCTATGGATTGCGATTCAGATGATGCTGGCACAGAGGCAGGCAATGTAAAAATCTCTGGGGTGAATGCTTTCCTAGGGCCTTTCTTCAGGATTCTAGCTGGATCTACTTGTAAAGTGAAATTGAGCAAAAGTATCTTTAAACAGGTATTCGAAGAAAGACATGGGACGAGGGATGTGCAAGCTGCATCGACTTCCGGTACTTCTGTTCGCAGTGCAGTTTTTAAAGAGGATGTTCATGCTGCAATACTTGATAGGAATGAAATAGAAGTGTCCTTTGACAACTTCCCTTACTACTTAAGGTATAACTAGTGGATTTCTCAGTCAATTCCACAGCTTTTGTCTTTGTTTTGGCACTTTATGTGTTAAGTGAATTTCAAATTGTCATTCTTTGTTGTTCCTTTCATGTGCTTTCTTATCATTCTCCTTTATTTAAAGATAATTCCCATTGAACATTTAATGTTCATTTGTTTCCTGCAAACTAATTGAACATGCAATTGCATTCTTTAAAATTTATAAAAGGAAATAAATTAATCTTTTTTAAAACAATTACAATTTTGTTGTTTATAAATGGGAATTTTTATGTCCTATACTAGATAGATATATGGACTTTACTGTGTTAGGAGCTACATTGCTAACAAAGGTCCATGCTACTAATTTGAATCAACAATCAAAACATTTCCAAGAGCATAGGCACACATTGTCAGACACTAAGTAGTACAATATACTTGTCTGATTTACAATTCTAGAGTAATTGGATTTCATCGTTTCTAGTTTATTGATTTCAAGTAACCATTTTATATATATACTTGATACAACAACAATGTCAGGGACAATAGCTATAATTACAATTAAAGTTTATTCCCTCTATGTGAAGTTAGGTACATGAATCAAATGGTATATTGTGTTCTGTTATTAGATGATATACAAACGATAATGTTTAAATTCAATTCTAACCCAAGCCTCCCCTCTAAACTTGTATTTCTCGTGTAAGGTAAGTAATGAAGTGCTCTCAAACGGGTCCTTCCAACAAGCCCAATTTTTTTATTTGGAAAACAACACCTAGTTTTTCCCTTATCAACACAAAAAACCTTGCAGCCTTTTATTCACACAATATGTACTGAATACTGATGGAAAATTCCGCTACTCTTACATTATGAGCTAAAATAAGAAAGGGATTAGAACTAAATATTGGTTAAAGAAACAGGTACAATGTTATGACATGAAAGAGAGACTTATCGAGGCAGTTGTTTCGTTTGTATATAATTTATTCTCTTCTCTTCTTCAATTTACTGTTTTGTATTTGAATTTGTTATATGCAGTTGGATGCCATGATTCCAGTGCTGTTTTTTTATCAACTATGGTTTTTCATCCAATGTGTATTGGTAGAACTTGGCAGTGGCATGACATGTGGTTGTAAATTTTGAAAAAGATTTTAAATTGTGGACTTGATTGCATTTGTGTTTAATGTGATCTTCAATACCTGGGTTTCGCAGGGGTACTAATGAGCTGTTTTAGCTATATCATATGATATTTTCCTCAATTTAAAACCTCGACTGTGAATTTTTTTTAAAGGTTCTTTGTTTTTAATACAAATTTAGGAGTTCAATATGATTTTATGTTTGTGGTTTCATTCATGCATTTTACTTGATTGTTGTAGCTTCTTGGTTTGATCATTGATTGCGTTTCTGACCATATTTATATCTTCTTTCAGTGAGAATACAAAAAATGTTCTAATTGCAGCTTGCTTTATACACCTGAAGCATAGAGAACATGCAAAGTACACCACTGATCTTACAACCATAAACCCTCGTATTCTACTTTCAGGACCTGCAGGTGTATGCGAATTGCATTACTCTTCTCCTATATTTTTCCTTTCCAATGATTTTATTTTGGTTTTGACTTCCTTCTTAACTCACTGTTTCTCTCAATTGCCATTTTTTTGCAGGGTCAGAAATATATCAGGAGATGTTGGCAAAAGCACTTGCGAAACACTTTGGAGCTAAATTGCTCATATTTGATAGCCATTCGCTTTTGGGTGTAAGATAAAGTTTTCTTATTGATCTGATATTTGGATTAATCCATGAACACCTTTTTCATTAATGTGCCATTGAAGGTTATTTACCTATAAGCTGGTAATGAATCTTCATTTGTTCCATGTTCATATTTAACAGGGTTTAACTTCCAAGGAAGCTGAGCTGCTCAAAGATGGATTTAGTGCTGATAAATCCTGTGGCTGTGCTAAACAAAGTCCTTTAACTACAGACATGGCTGGGAGCATGGATCCACCAGTTAGTGAACCAGAGACTCAGAACTCTTCAAATGCACCTACTCCATGTGGTTTTGAGTCTCAACTTAAGTTTGAAGCTGATAATTTACCATCTACATCTGGGGCATCTAAAACTTGTGTGTTTAAACTAGGTAGGTTTGCTTCATTTCTCCATTTAAGGAGACTTAATTTGTCACAAAGGTTAATGTTTTTCAGATATAATCCTTCAGGTGACAGGGTAAAATACAGTTCATATTCTGGGGGAATTTATCAGCTTCAGACAATTTCTACAAGGTACAGGTTTGTGCTAAACTGTTCTCGGCTGGTTTCCATTTCTCACGATCTCATTGATACAAGGCGGAATTTGTTTTACCAAATTTAACAGTCACATATCACCTGAATTTATGATTGAAACATGGTATTACTTCAAATAATGAATTATACAATGTATGGTTTTGCGAGTGAATACAATGTTTTTGAAAGCAAGCTATACCAGTTACGCCAGATAATTGGCACTTCTACTTTAGTCATTGCCAATGCCAAATTTTTTATCTGCATAAACAATATTCTATATCTATCCACTCCAGGTTGCATTGCAACTTTTACTTTGCTAGGGAGAAATGGATTAGGAAAAAGTGAGAAACGAAAATTAGAGGGATGTATTAGAAATTATTTTTCTTTCTTTTTTGGCAATCAAATAAATGTAGGGCAAAAATGTTAGGTACAAACTTCCCTATTTGCCTAATACTTGCTTTCAATTTCATTAAAATGATATTTACAGATTGTGTGATTAAGGATAATATAGTAGTTTTTCTTTTGTTTATATTGTTTACCAAACAAAGTGAAATTGTTTTTATTTTTGGTTATAATTTTGCTCAGCAATCACATATACAGGGGTCCACCTAATGGAAGTCGGGGGAAGGTTGTCTTACTTTTCGATGATAATCCCTTGTCAAAAATTGGTGTAAGATTTGATAAACCCATACCTGATGGAGTTGACCTTGGAGGTTGCTGTGAGGGTGGTCAAGGATTTTTCTGCCATGGTAATCTCTTATCTGTCTTATAAATTATCTTTTTAGATATTTTGTATTTTTATCTACAACTTTATCTTTGTCCTACATCTCGAACTTATCTTTTTCTCATTCCAGTGAATGATCTTCGGTTGGAAAACAGTGGCATTGAAGAACTTGACAAATTACTCATTAATACATTATTTGAGGTCACCTTTTACTCCACTCTGTGATCTAGTAAAATTTTCCTCTAATCATATTATACAGTCTCTTAATCTTTCAATAAGAGTTTGTACATGTTTTTTTCAGGTTGTGGTCAGTGAGAGCAGAAATGAACCCTTCATTTTGTTCATGAAAGATGCAGAGAAGTCTATAGTAGGAAACGGAGATCCATTTTCATTTAAAAGTAGGCTTGAAAATCTTCCGGACAACGTGGTGGTAATAGGTTCACATACTCACACTGACAGTCGCAAAGAGAAGGTGATAATTGAGTGTTTTTGTAATGCTAGAATGGTACAATCGTTGAGTCATTTTAAGCCATCAGACGAATACTGATTCAGAAAAATATTTTAATAGCCCATGCTGAGAAAATTGAGCCAAGTTCTATTTGCCATATCATTAGTTTTTTTACCCGACTTGATCAGTTTCCAGTGATCTATATATTTGGTAGCTGTGGGCTTATATATATATATATATATATATATATATATATATTTCTGGTTATATTTTATTGAGAAACTGAGAAAGATGTCCGTTGTCAAAGTAAGATACGAATTGGATATCCTAAGTACATGGTTCTTTGTATTATCGTTTGATTGTTGGTCTTAATGAATGTGTATAAATGATTTTGTTATTGATATAAATATTTTTTCTTGCAGTCACATCCTGGGGGTTTACTTTTTACGAAGTTTGGCAGTAATCAGACGGCTCTTCTTGATTTGGCTTTCCCGGTAAGAATATCATCCCCTTTGGAGTATAGTATTTATATTTGAAAGAACAGAACAAGAATACCTGTACATACTTTACATGTCTTCTTTAGGCTTTCACTGTTGCAATAACATCCCTCCCTCATTCTCTCTCTCTCTCTCTCTCCCTCTCTCTTTCAGGATAGTTTTGGAAGATTGCATGACAGGGGAAAGGAGGTCCCAAAGCCGAACAAAACCTTAACTAAACTTTTCCCGAATAAAGTGACAATTCACATGCCACAGGTTTGTATAACATTTTCTTTCAAACCAACTACCAATATTTTGAAGTTCTTGGGTGAAGGTATATGAAATGGTTTTATATTTTACACTCGCTCACTCAAAATCCCTTAGGGTTGGAGCAAGGATAATGCTGACATATAATTGTAAATTTCAGTTTCAGTTAGAAAAATGCCAAGGATTGAACTCTTCACCAATTGTTCATATAGGACCTTTTATACTGTTATGAATAAGAAATTCAAACTGTTGGGCGAAGGTACATGAATTGTTCTATATCTAACAATATTCAGTGTATGTTTCCTGATCCAGGATGAAGTACTTCTAGCATCTTGGAAGCAGCAACTTGATCGAGATGTTGAGACTCTTAAAATTAAAGGAAATTTGCACAATTTACGTTCTGTAAGTTCTTGTGCGAGCTTGTAATTTTAATTCAATTTTTTTCATGGTAAAACATAATATTGTTATTATTAAACCTTACACCATATATTTGGTTTTCAAAATATTACTTTTTTGGATTGCATCTTTAATTATGGGTCTACTACTTTTGGGTGATACGTTTGGTTTTATATTTGTATGGGTGACATGGAATGGGTGCTTAAAGATAAATTGGTTGTTCTGGACCTAAGTAAATTTTGTACAAGATAGTTAGTATAATTTTTGGGGTAGTACATCCTTTAATTGATATGGATCTAGCTCTTCTAAAGTGAGCAAGTGTGTAAAGTGAGAAAACAAGGATACATTTATTGTTGGTTTTGATTGAAGTGCCTCATAAATGCATCTAACTTTAAATGAATGATTGCCTTTACTTTCTCACCTTGCTGTTTGTGCACTGCACATTTTTGAGGACTGAATAGACTGGATATGATATTTAAACTTGTTCTGAAGTGTCTGAGCCAAATCTTATTTGTTGTCCACACGCACTGCACATAGAATTCATGGTTACATCAATTATGTTGCTGAAAAGAAGCTTGAATATAATTTCTCATCATAAATTTGATATTATTTACATCCAAATTATTGTTAAATGTGATTGTCTTGACTGATACACATATCAAGCGTAGATGTTATTATCAACAATAAAAGCCCTATGCCACAAAAGTTAGCCATGTAGATTACATGATGACATTAGGCTTGATTGAAGATAAATTTTTTACCGAAATTATTTACTGTGAGTTTCCTCTAAACGGAATTCTTCCAATATTCTTCAAGGCTGTCCTTTCATCAGTTTAACAGGGTTGAAAATCATTCAATCTACTTTTCTCATTGGTGCTTTCACTGACATTCTATGCATCTATCCAAACCATGATAACCTATTTACCGTAATCTTTTACTCAATCATGCACTAATATTTTCTAATACACAATCATTCCATATCTTGTAATTTCTTATGTGGCTACACATCTATTACTAGGGTTATTGTTTATAAATAATTTTAGGTTTGTACTGGAGTCTTTGGATGTTTGAAATACAATTATGGCTGTGCAAGGTTTATTCTTCTAAATGATTTTAAATGTTGTCTTTGTGGTCCAATTTTAGCTCTTATGAGACTGGGACAGGGTTGCTATTTATTACGTTGTTGTTCTGCAGTTGTTATGCTTTAGTATTACTGCTATTGTTGTTAGTAGAACCTTTTGTTACTTGTGTACAACCCTTGATCACTAGCTGTATAAGTTATGACTCAAAGTTGAGAGGTGAAGGCATGGCCCACAAAAGAATTAAATAACGTGGTATGAACTATGAAGAGATAGGAATTATGTAAGTTTCTTAATGGAACTTTAGCTTGTTCTTGAGGAGCCTGGCGTAGTGTTAATGATGACAGTATAGTTTTCTGTAGTTAATTCCTTGTCTCTTTTAGAAATTATCGGAATAGCGTACTTTTAGTTTTTCATAATTATTAGACAGTTTTTGTATTTAAAACTTTGCACCCAATTACTCACCATAGGAAATAGTACCCTTTTTGCCTAATATGTCTATGGACGCTCTGTTTAACATACGGAGAAGGTACTTTTCATTTAATAACTTCATGTTAAAGGCCCCCCTCTAAATTCTGACCCAAGGGAAGCGAGATTTAGATAGGGATATTTGGTGCTGTTAGTTAGAAGGGATTAGTTAATTTGTTGGGGGTATTAGTTTAAACATAGATGAAAATAAGGATGGAAGGGGCATTAACAGAATTAGAATGTTTCTAGGGTTCTGGAGAAGAATTCATTCTACCATATTAAATTGTTCAAAAAAATTATACATTTTGGGTGTTAATTTGTGGGGGGTTAATTAAATAAGTAGGAGGACATAATGATAAGAGTGAGTATTCTAAACTATTATAGTGGCATTTGGGAATTGAACCAGTGGTAGAAAGCCCCCTCCCCTCCCCTTCGTGATTAATTACTTCCTTTTGTTTGTTTCATTCAATATTGAATAAAGAAGTTTTCTATTCTTATCTTCCGTTACTGGTTTCCTAACAACTCTTTCCTACATTCTTTCAGCTATAATTGTGTTTCTTCTTTTAGTCTTTTTAAATAATTCACTATTTGACCATGTCGGATGTGTTGATTGTAATTGCTTTCATGATGTACTAAATTGTGTCTCATAATTATAGGTTTTGAGCCGTTGTGGGGTGGAATGTGAAGGGCTTGAATCCTTGTGCATTAAGGATCAAACACTTAGTATTGAAAGTATGTTCTACTAGTAAGTGCTTAAGGTTTTACTGTTTAAATCTCTTCTATATCATTTTTGCTATATTACAGATGCAGAGAAGATTGTTGGTTGGGCTATAAGCCGACATCTCATGCAGAATGCTGAAACTGATCCTGATGCAAAGCTTGTGTTGTCTTGTGAGAGGTGATTACTTAATATACATGCACACATATAAAACACTTAAGGGTCATGTTATTAATCATTAGCTATTTTTTATTCTGCCAGCATCCAGTATGGAATTGGCATCTTACAGTCTATCCAGAATGAGTCAAAAAGCCTGAAGAAGTCTCTTAAGGTTGTTGTTATGAACTTTTGCTGGTTTGATTGTGGGAGATAGCGACATGTAGTAGTTTGTTCCCAACTTACTACTTGGAAGTTATTCTGTTTATAGGGTTTAACCATTTGATTTCATGAGTGCTGTTTTCTGAAATATACCTCGTGTTTTTGAAATCAGGATATTGTAACAGAAAATGAGTTTGAAAAGAGGCTTTTGGCTGATGTTATTCCACCTAACGACATTGGTGTTACTTTTGAGGATATTGGAGCTCTTGAAAATGTCAAGGATACATTGAAGGAATTGGTTATGCTTCCTTTACAGAGGCCTGAGTTATTCTGCAAAGGGCAATTAACCAAGGTATACTATACAGATTGAAATACATTCTATTGTTTAAGATGCATTCCCCTTTGTCTATTGACTGTTGGAGTTAGATTCTATTGTTGTTTATTTCCTTCCCTGCTTTTTACTATTTTCTTTTTTCTGTTTGACTGATCAACGGGAAATAAATAATCTGACCCTGCTCATGGTGTCTAAGTAGTTTTTAAATGTGTGGCATGGCATGTCCGCAAGGGATTAAAAGTTTCCTTGAGAGCTTAGAGTATCAGTGATATGCAATTGTTTTTAAGAAACTCGATTTGGTGTTGTTTCCTAATATTGGAATATTTTTTTTTTACTTAAGTAATAATAATCACAAATATTAAAATAAAGTAAATTTTTAGCCCATCCATTGTCAAGTTTTTTTACTCGTCAGATTTTGTGATTCTGATTGACTTCCATGCAGCCATGCAAGGGCATTCTTTTATTTGGTCCTCCTGGAACAGGCAAGACAATGCTTGCAAAGGCAGTTGCTACCGAAGCTGGTGCAAATTTCATCAACATTTCCATGTCGAGTATCACATCTAAGGTTGGGTTTGCTTCACTGGATTTATTTTAACGTCTATGCTGTTAGATATTTTTTCTTTTAAACTGTGTTCTTTTCCAATTTTGCTTCAGTGGTTTGGTGAGGGCGAAAAATATGTGAAAGCTGTTTTTTCCCTGGCAAGTAAAATTGCTCCTAGCGTGATATTTGTTGACGAAGTAAGCCTTTTGCATGAATGTTTTTAGTTTGCTTTAATTCATCAGCTGAAAAATAAATCAGTGAAAACTAGTATGGCTTCTTGTATAGGTTGATAGCATGTTGGGCAGGAGGGAAAATCCTGGGGAGCATGAGGCCATGCGAAAGATGAAAAATGAATTCATGGTGAATTGGGATGGCTTACGCACGAAGGATACTGAGAGAGTTCTGGTGCTTGCAGCCACTAATAGGCCTTTTGACCTAGATGAAGCTGTCATAAGGAGGCTGCCTCGGAGGTGAGCACCATGTTCAACTGCACTTCAATTCCTTGGTGTTCTTATTTGGGAAGAGAGGGGGTCTTAATAGAACTAATAAATGTGTGAAGTTTTTCTTAATCAAATTGGTCTTCTGCAGGTTAATGGTAAATTTGCCAGATGCTCCAAATAGAGCAAAAATATTGAAAGTCATACTGGCAAAAGAAGATTTGTCTTCTGGTCTTGATTTGAATGCAATTGCAAGTATGACTGATGGATATTCCGGAAGTGACCTTAAGGTTATGGGCATTCTTTTTTAAACTAGTACACATTTTAAATTAAGGTTATACATGCCTTCAAGCTTGCTCTTTTATTGCAGAATTTGTGTGTAACTGCTGCACATTGTCCAATTAAAGAGATATTAGAGAAGGAAAAAAAGGTATGCCTAGTTACTTTATGGCAGAATGTTTTCAGCTTGCATCAATGACTTATACTCATCGTATAATTCGATGCATGGCAGGAACAGGCTGCTGCTCTGGCAGAAGGTAGACCTGCTCCAGCAATAAGTGGAAGTGCAGATATCCGATCTTTAAACATGGAAGATTTCAAGTATGCTCATCAACAGGTATATGAAAGGGGTCTCTTTCGTACGAAGATCCTCCCTCTCTTAAAATAGATATATATATAACTTTGTCATGTTGAAACAGGTGTGTGCAAGCGTTTCCTCTGAATCCGTAAATATGACGGAGCTTCAACAATGGAATGAACTATACGGTGAAGGTGGTTCAAGAGTAAAAAGAACATTAAGCTATTTCATGTGAGAAAACCCTTTGTACAAATGTTTTCCTATTGCTGCCCCTCATGTTCTAGAAGCCTCCAGTATTTGTAGTTTTGTGCCGGCCTCATAACGCTTGCAGGGCTTGATGCCGAGCCCGTTTCGTTTATAAGGTGAAATATAGGTTTTTCGAGTATTTTTTTATCCTAACCTGTGGGATGGTGGGTTTTGAAAGGAGTGGAGCCTTGCAGAATAGTGAACAGGCTCTGCTGCATCTATTTTGTTCCTCATCCCCTGGCCGCCACCTCTCCAAAGATGTGTGTTGAAAATGTCTCTCCCAAAACAAGAGTCATAACGACCCCTGTGAAAGCATTTATTGCCCCTCCTAACGGAAAACAAACAATAAGCATTTAGATCATCCCTGCTTTCTGTCGTATGTATATATGCATCATATCATAGAAAATCCCTTAGTTCAATCTCCTTCACAATGCAAAATTTATTCAACTTTCAATACTGGCAATACTCGGAACAGTTATTAATGAAAAAAAATTGGCGTTTTACATGTTAATTTCAACAAATAATGTCGGGATTTATGTCATGTAGTTTGTGTAGTAATCGATTTAATGATGACAATCACCAACAACGCGTTGTTAAAATTTGTGAATATTCCACATGAAATCATTAATGATTTTATCACTAGTGAGTTTACTGTTATTTGTCCAATCTTTTGACAGAATAATGTATCCATCGCATTATCATGCTTTGAAAAAAATGTCTACATTATTCCCGTTATTGTATGGATTAAATATTTTGATCCCTTGAATTCTTAAAATATTTCACTAGTCTTTATCTTTGTAGGCTTTTATTAGAGTTTTCTAGTTTGAAAAAAAAAACAAAAAAGAATTAAGGTAGTGTTTATTTTTTTTAATAAAATAAAGTAATAAATTTTGAAATGGAATTCATTTTTCTCTTTGTCTCTAAGTTTTAGAAATATTAGAAATAAATGGATATAGCGTTTTCTAGTTAAAAAAAAACAAATAAAAATTAAGGTAGTGTATATTTATTTTTAGGTTTAATACCTATTTTGGTCCCTCTTTTCGGAGGGTTTGTTCAAAGTGGTCCCTCCGTTTTTCAAAAGTTCACTTTAATCCTACCTTTCGCAAAAACTGTTCAAGTTGGTCCTTTTTGGTAACGACGTTAAGTTCACTAACGGTAGAACTGCCAGGTGTGCAATGTTTGATGATGTGGCATTATAATTTGTTTTAAAAAATAATTAATAATGACGTGTAAATAGGGTAAAATAAAAAAATAGTGTATATTCCACCAGCATCAAGGCTTCGATACTCCTCTGCTTGCAGCCAGAATAGAAAATGGTAGCAGAATCAAATGCATTTCCAGAATGAACAGACCCAAATCACAAATCCCATGCCGATAGGTTTAAAACTTATCTTTTGAAACAACTCATATCCCTCATCTTCCACCATCACCCAAATCAACCACCGCCGAAAGAAAATCAAACAACAAATCAATTTCTGAAGCAAAACGCCTTACCATCACAACCTGAGAATTCTGAACACCCTCTCCTTCATCTCCAGAAGTTCAACCCAAACATAAACCCATTTTTTCCCCAACCCAATGCTTATCAGAAAACATTCACTACACCAATCAGAAAACGCTCTCCTTCATCTCCAGAAGTTCAACCCAAACATAAACCCATTTTTTCCCCAACCCAATGCTTAACAGAAAACATTCACTGCACCAATCAGAAAATCAATTTTTCACGCCCCAAGACTCACGCCCAACACAATACAGTACAAACAAGAAGGTGATTGTCGATGGCGGGTGTGAATTCCGAGTAGAAGCGGTGCAACCATGACGATTTATTTCACCTTCGACTTCGCATAACAGAGAAAGAGGAGTTTTATCGCCGGCATTGGAGTGGCGACCCTTTCTGGCATCAACGTCTTAAGACGAGGCACAGGGAGAACCTCGCGCGAAGAGGAGAAGGAAGAGGCACCTTGGTGCGGTGGCCGACAGAGATTGTGGCAGCGATCGCGCGACGAGCGGCGAAAGAGGGGAACTCTCACATCGATCGGCAACAAACGTCAGCGCCAGCGACGCCTTGTGCCACAACTCGCGGTGGCTGGTTGGGTGGAGGCCTGTTGCAGCGGCAAATCAGTGAGAGGCACTGGGAAGCAAACTCTCCCTAGGGTTTCTGATTGAGAAATTAATTTTTTTTTAACCCATATAATGAAGTGACACTGCCAACACATATAAAAGGTTCCAAGTCATCAAACATTGCACACCTGGCAGTTCTATCATTAATGAACTTAACGCCGTTACCAAAAAGGACCAACTTGAACAGTTTTTGCGAAAGGTAGGATTAAAGTGAACTTTTAAAAAAAAGAGGGACCACTTTGAACAAACCCTCCGAAAAGAGGGACCAAAATAGGTATTAAACCTTATTTTTAATAAAGTAGTAACAAATTTGAAATGGATTTCATTTTTATTTTGTTTCTAAATTTTAGAAATAAGTGGATATAACTTTTCTAATTTAATGATATTAATATTTTTTATTCTAGGTTCTCATATGATTTATAATTGTTAGATTCGATAAACAATTTAAATGTCAGCTTAAAATATAATAAAAAATATATATATAATTGGAAAGATGATAATGCATGTCAGTTGTTCTGGTTCAAACATAAGTTTGAAATACATTAAAAATATTTAGTACAATTAATTAAAAATATTTAGTACAAATGATAGGATGTTAATGTGGGTTGGTTTATTTGGTCTCCATAAAAGTAGAATGGTCTTGCATAACATTTGGAAAGTTTCTCCCTGTACCTCAAACTATTTATTTGTGCACTTTCAATTTTTTTAGGTTTAATATCTGTATTGGTCTCTTAATTTGTGAGGTTTGTTAAAAGTTATCCTACTTTTTTTAGACTTTCACAGTTATCCCATATTTTGTATAAAACGGTTCGAGTTGATTTTTTTCTTATTACGTTAACAAAACTAACCAAATTTATCCAACTTTCAATTTTTCATGTGGCAACTGTGTGACTTAATTGACATGGCAACGTTATAAGATTACCCAATATAGGAGTATCGCACACCGGAAGCTCTGCTCTATGCTCTCAACTTATGGAACTGACAAACAAAGTATGCGGATGTCTCCTCGTGATCGATGACCGGTATTGTTTGATCGAAACTTTCATCGATGGTGATGTTTGTCGCACTCTCAGAGCCAGCGGAGAAGCCATTTTCAAACTCATTGACATCATAATTGATGTTTACACATTTTTCCCCTATTTCGGGCTTTTTAATTTGAGTAGAAATAAATTAAGTGGAAGTTGTAAATTGTTGATTCGCTTCTGTCCGAGGGTCTTTGCCATGAGTAAGGGCTTTCTCATATCTTTGCCACAACCACCAACACACAGATTATATACGATTGTCAGTCTGCACTTTCGCCTTTCATCTTTCTTCTTTTGTTTTCTTTTTTTCTTTTTTCTCTTTTTTCTCCATTTCAACATGTTACTTTTCTTAACAAGTATTTTATATCAGTTAAAGATTTTACATACATATATGTATTTTCATTCATAACATTTTTTCACTTTTTTAAGTACTGATGATTTAATATACCTATAAGTTTTCCTTTTATTTTAAGATATGTTCTTGATAGTTATCAATAATCATACCCTAATAAATTTTGTAGTAATTGAATTGTGGATGAATAAGATGGTGTGTGTGATGTGGATAGTATATAATAGTCCTTCGTTTTTCCTTTAATGGGTATCTCTCTAATCTTCCATATCTGAATCAATTCAGATTTTTTTGCCCTTTTGATTGTTCAAATCCACTTTTCCTTTTCGTGAAGCTTTCCAAATTTGGGCAGTCATTTGCTTTTTCTAGTTTGTTTTTCTTTCTTGGAACATATAAATTGACCTAAGAGAGTGAGCACACAGAGTAGGAAGAATGGGAGTGTCACCGGCGATGCCAAACACAATGTCGATGACGTCTTCGGTTGCACCGCAACCGTACGGTGGTGTTGCATTCCTCCTTAGTTTTTGGGTGAAGAAGTAAACCTTAGTTATTTTGAAATACAGGTGCCACGTCAATTAGGCCACAAAGTTGCCACATAATGAAAGATTGTACAGGTTGGCTAAGTTTCATTAGTTTTTTAGCGCAGTAAGCAAAAAGGATCAACTTGAACCATTTTTTACAAAATATGGGATAATTGTGAATGTCTAAAAAAAGGTAGGACAACTTTGAATAAACCTCACAAACCGAGAGACCAAAATAGGTATTAAACCTTTTTTTTAATTTTAAAACTATCTTTTGTAATTTCTTTTTTTAACTTAAAGTAATTATTTTTAAGTTTGTCTTTCTCTGCAACTCAAAAAATCTTACACCTTCAACTTTTTACGTTTCAATGGATTTCAAAATATGTAACACCGATTTCTAGGATGCTATGAATTATTAAAAATTGGTAAAATTAAAAAATTTACCATACTACAAAAACATACTTAAAAAGAAATGCTTTAATTATATTATCTTAACTTGTAAAAAGAAATAGCTTTGAATGAATTTTAAGGTTATTCCCATCTTTCTCGAGTTAATCACGCCTCTGAAACATTATCCTCAGGCTTGGTTCACGTCCATTCTTCATTAAATTCACTATTTTTCACCAAAATAAATTGTGATAATTGATTATCACTTAAGATAATCAATTATCTCAGTGAAATTCACCTAGAAACATCACGCAGGAAGGGATAATCAATTATCATCCCAAATAATCGATTATTCCCCAAACCACACTCAAAACCAATGCGCAGATAATCGATTATAACTAATGATAATCGATTATTCGAACGGTTAAAATGAAGAAACATATGTCTGGAACCCATTGTCCAAAAATCAGCCCGATCCAATGATGACCGACTTCACATCGACGAAAACACTAGTGTAGATTTTATGATATTCTTCAAAACAGAGCTATTGATGCGAGATTATTTTCTCTCAATCTAGACCTCTGATTGACGATCCAGACGGTCAGAATGAAGAACCATAAGTCTGGAACCCACTGTCCACGGTGAACAACTTCACAACGACGAAAACACCAGTGCAGGTTTTATGTTATGCGAGAATGACTTCTTCTCTTCCTTTCTCTCTCTCTTGGATTTTCTCTATCTTCAAATACTCTAATGTACCCTACTAATCTGAACCATCTCCACTAAAACAAAGTGAGACATAATTATCCACATTATTTGGTCTATTCTCCATAGGAAGGGAGCCCAATAACTCAACCCTTACAACATATATTTGCATAGAAACCCTCAAGCATCATAACTTTGTTCTCCCTTAGCATCAAACCCTTTGTTGGGATAACCCAACAAAACATATATAATACATTCATAGGAAAAGCTCATCACAAATATTACATAAACCCTATACCCATTGATACACAAACTCTTACCCAACAATAACCACATATAATCATATTCATATACACATGTATTAAAACAAGGATTACCAATCAAGATAATCAAGTACACATATAACATACAACCATAAATAAATAAAGGTAAGCTTCCACATACCTTGGCCAAGGTTTTACCTACAATCCTAAAACACCATCAATCTTCCTTTAGACTAAGAGTTTCTCTCTCTCTTCTTGTCCCAAAACGTCAATATCCTCTCTTTCTCTGTTTTCTCACTTTGATTTAGAGTTTCTAGGGTTTCAAAACACAAAAACACCCCTTAATGAATTTCTACACCAATTAAATAAAGGTAAAAGACTTTTTTTGTCCCTAAGCAAAAACACAAAAATAAATAAATAACGCAACAATTATGTTCTAACAAAAACACAAAGTATCAAAACTACTTTATTTTTAAACTCCTATTTTCCCAAATCTGTTAAAAGATTTTTTGGAAATCTGTTCAGGTCTGCAACAAATTTTAAAATTCATTAAGATGTTCAATAAAATTTGAGGATTTCGAAATCCATTTAAGACTTTCAATACATATATGTTAACAAATTTTGAAATCCGTTTAACATATTCTTAATGTTTTTTCAATTTAAAAGTTAGTAAATATTTAATTTAATTTAATATATGCTAATATTTTAATATTTTAACATATTTTATTAAACTAAAACAAGTAAAATATATTTAAAAGAATTAAAAACAAAAAAATACAAAAAAATAAAATTTAAAAAATTTAAAAATAATTCTGAACGAATTTCAAAATTCATTAAAAAATATAACAAATTTCGAAATCGGTTGAAAAATGTAACAATTTGAAATCCTTTACATTTCTCAATAGATTTCCAAATCAGTTGAGAAATTTAACGAGATTTCGAAAATTTTAATTATTTTTTTAGTTTTATTGAAAGATATTTTAATCTTTTAGAGTTGTAGAAGAAATCTTAATATTTGGCATGCGAGTTTATAAGCCAGTTTGTAGTTTATATAAAAAATTTAGTTTGGACTTGTAGTGAATATAAAAAAATATTCCTTTTGTAATTTATTTATTTATTTTTATTTAATAAATTAGTAGAAATAATATATTTTATAAATTTATTTTCTAAAATAGTAATATTTAATTTTATAATTTTTAACTTTTAAGAATAAGTATGTTGAGAATAAGAATGACTTTGAACCAGAGTGAAACAAAGAGACTTTGACCTAAATCGAAACAAGAAAAAACATGCGAATGAAGAAACTATTTTTGGATGAGTTGGATGCGGATGAGCAAGCTATTGCTATAGATGAATATGATAAGAAACACAATTTGAGCAAATTGTTTAAAAAAACACACATTACGGGTTGTTGAATTTAAGTTAATGTAAGCTATGCAAGCCAAATACAGGTGTCAGTAGTTGACAAAACTAAGCGGATTAAGAGATTAAAAATAATGTCTCACACCCTTTTTTGTGGGTCTGCATGTTGAAATTAATAGCAGTTGCAATGAAAGCATTATATCTCCAAAAACATAAAATTCCTTTATTCATAACAAATAATTGGGCAGTAATGAACCAGAATACACCATAATTAAGAAATATACATACACATGATGTACAAAAAAATGAATGAAATCTGAGCTTTATGGGTCACTGCATCATGATTCTGAATTCTTCAAAGCTGAGGAAGCCATCGCCATTCAAATCAAAGTGTTTGATCATTGCTTTGCATTCATCAAGGGTCTTGGACTCACCCATCTTCTTAAGCATCCTCTTCAAGCTCTTTGGAGTTATAAAGCCACAGCCTTCAATGTCATACATCTCAAAAGCCACCTTCAAGTCCTTCAACTTCTGCTCCTCTCCTCCACCTTCCATCAGAGCAACGAAATCCTCCAAACTCAGCAACCCATCTCCATCAGAATCCAAAGATGCAATTGCCATCTCAGCCTCTCTCAACAGAAGCTCACCACCCATCATCCCTAACCCCTGCTTCAGCTCCAAAGGCGAAACCTTTCCATCACCATCTTCATCAAAGTATCTCACAACATCCTCTAACCCAACCTTCTGCCCCATCTCACAATACACACTCCTTTCTATATGTCTGTATGTTGGACCAAACAAACTCACAGACTGTACCAAAAATTTAAACTACCAAAAATTTAAACTAGATGTATGAAACTGTCTTGTGTGTATATATATATATATGTTTTGATGTCGGTTTGACGACGTGTGGAGGCGGTGTATCATAAATTCTAATAAACCTATGAAGTTGCCCAGAGTGTTCCAATTTTCAAAACACAATAATTGATTAACAAGGACATGGAAGCCACGACAAGGGTACGTGGCAAGATATTACAGGTCAACCGATTAATTAATGTCATAACTAAACACTTAAAAATTGCAATTCAAATTTGGTACATGACTTAACACGGTAACGGAAAACCGCTTCCGAATTGGTGGGAGCAACGTGTCCGTTTTCCGTACTAATACAATAATTTCATTGTCATAGATACGTTATAATTACGTTTTTCAATCATCTTAGTTGATTTTTTTATTCTATTATACCACGATTACTTTTAGAGCTTCTCATATTAGAATACCTTTTATCATAACTAATTTTTTTTGAGAAAAAAAGTTTTTTTCTTAAAGATTTATTTTTATGAATTAGCGGTTTATTTATCATGAGTTTTAAATTTACCGTTAGCAGGTTTTTGAAACTTAAATTTGAATTATCTTCTAATAAAATGTCTTATGTAAAGATTATAAGATAATATCGACATTATAATAATATATTTGCTGTTATGGTTAATGATATGTGATTTATTTGTATAGTGGGGCGGCACACGGTATGACTTCGCCTCGTTTATTATTCTGAGCAAACGCGATTTCGAAATTGAAGTGAAAAACAAAGGAATAAACAATCACGTCCTTTTATTCTATTCCTTGTCTCTCATTATCAAAGAATAACTTAAGGATCTTTGGAACAAATTTCACACCAACTCTTTTTTTTTTTGCAAATTAAAATTAATTTATACATTTGCATAAAAATCTAAATTTTTATTTTAACTTATTTATTATTTAATTTTAACTTATGAGTAATTTTATTTCTTTGAGAAAGTTTATGTAAAAACTAGTTTAAACATAACCTAAATTTGGAGTGATTTATATAAATTGACATTTTTCTTTTGTATTTATTCCTTTTGTTGAAAAGATGGAGCACTGGTAGCACGTTACATAAGGAATAGCCATATTTGGTCTTGCATCACCATCACTTGCCACTTTTCATTATCAAATTTATCACACCAATGTTGCATTTTTAACCTTAGATGCCATGTCTTTTTTAACCTTGTTATTGATTTTGTACACATAAAAAACATCATTTGATCACTTTTAATAGATTTTCTTTTTCTACTTAAGTATTTACTTAGAAACACTTAAAACTAATGAGGATAATATTTATACTTTTGAACTGAGAGTTTTCATTTCACTTCTAAATATCGTAGTTAATTATTTTCTTTTTATCAATATGTAAGAATATTTTCAATTTTTTTAATAACCAAATTTGTAATAGTAATTAAACAACAAAAGTTATTGAAAAGTTATATTAGTTTAATAAATGCAAGTGTATGGATAAAGTCTTGTTTTTAATTATAACACTCTAATTGGATTCAATTTACTAATATTTAAACCATTGCATTGATAAAAAAACACAAACCAAGTATATAAAATATATTTACAAATCCTATACGAGAAAAACTAAATTATTGAAAGATAAATAATACTTCATTTACTAAAAGGATCTACAATACAAAAATTATATACTTAAATAACAACCCACTTTTTATTTTAAAGAATATAGTGTTGAGTGATTAAGAAACTCTATGAAGATTCTCACTGAACATTAAGATAATCAAGGTTATTTAGATGTGAAAGTACACTTCAAGGAGCTCAAGAGAAGAGAAGAAGTTCATTTAAACAAGAAAACAAACAACGATGACAATTCTAACGCCCCCAAATTTTAAGGTGTCATGAGTTATTAAAAAAGTGGAAACTTCAACTTTCTATCATAGCACGAAAACGAATTTTTCAAAACCTTACTATTTAAACATGTATAATTTATTCAAAGCATATGAGTTTCAAAAGACTTGTCCAATTACATTATTCAAAATAATGGAAATAACGAATGAAATAAAATAACTCCAACTACATTGTCTTAAATTTAACAAAATAGCTTTTTTTAAAAATTCCAAATTTGTTCCCCGTCAGCTCTCGAATCTATCATGCCTTAGCACCATTTGCAACATCATATGCTCACGTATAACACATTATACGATCATCACCGATAATTTCATTCACAACACACAAACACAAATACGTATGAGGTAAGCTACCTATAAAACAATCATAATAATAATAAGCTATAAACACACTCAATATATATCAACCATAAACCACTCGATACCCAATAGTCATAACAATAAGATTCCTAATCCTCTAGCATGACAACTTAGTCATAATGAATTACTCAATTCTCGATCCCCGATCTTTGATCCTTGATCTTCGATCCTCGATCCTTGATTCCTTGACCATTGATGTCATTACTAAATCTCACACATAGACCTTGGTCTATCCACTCATTAGCACCAATCCTAACTACTTACTATAACCATTATTGTAACATCATTATCAACATAGCATCACCTCGAGCATCTCCAATACCATGATCATCATCATAGATACACCACTGTCATGACTATCCTAGTCATGAACAACACCATGAACATCACCGTACCATGAATACCCTAGTGGAAAGAGTTAGTCTCACTCTTGTACCCTACCTCACTTGTTTGTAGTCGCTCCTACAGATCAATCTGTAACTGCTCCTACAAACCAATTTGTAGCATGTCCTATAGATATGTTCGAGTAGTCTCACAATACAACTTAAGAATAAGTAATCTTGTCACACAAGGACAAGGAAAACACTATCACCCCCACACAAGGAAGGTTCAATACCTGAACAACCCTTCCTTTGTACACAAGGCAAAAGGAAGCACCATCTACAGATAGAACCAAGATTTACTAGATACAATTAGTAGACCTATCCTCCACTCTCATGCTCATTAACCACATATTCAGGTACACCCTAACACTCACTCATGCTTCAACCTTAACTACAAGTCAAAACTGACCCTAAACATAATCACTAACCTCACTCTCTCACATTTCATAGCTCCTCAAGCTTGGTCCATGTCCCTTCTTCATCAAAACACACTTTTCCAATAAAAATACACTAGGATAATCGATTATCATAAGTGATAATCCATTATTCCCGAGAGGTTCACATTTACACAAAATACACTGTGATAATCGATTATCACTTATGATAATTGATTATTTTATGGTTCTAACACAACGAACTTCCAAATTCATCATACATGAAAGGATAATCGATTATCATCCTAGATAATCAATTATTCCTGAAACAACACTCAAAATTAATGCGTAGATAATCGATTATAACTAATAATAATCGATTGTTGTCAATTCAAAACACATCTTGGACAAAATTCAAGTGTTTAAAACACACATACAACAATCGTAGATCACGAGCAAACATATCCAATACGTCATGCATGTATTTTGACCTCATACACCCTTATGATCAAACCCTAATGCATACATTATGTCACTTGAATCATCCAAAACACATCATTATGCAAATTATAACCTAACAAACCCAGTATTCTACATATGATTATCATACCATCTTTATAACATATATTTTCATGGTAAAACCCCCCAAGCATCATAACTTTGTTCTCCTTTAGCATTAATACCTATTATAGAATAACCCAACAAAAACTTACGTACTTTACATAGGGAAAACCCAATACAAACATGATATAAACCCTATTATCATGCAAAGCATATTCTCATACATACCCATTCATCAAAACAACATTAACTTTCAAGATAATCAAGAACAAACCCTATTCATCATACAAGCAACACGAAAAAAAAATAAATTTAAAACATCTCCATACCTTGGCCAATACTAGGGCTTTATCTATACTTCAAAAACACCACAAATCTTCCCTTGCACTAAGGTTTGCTACAACTCTTCCTCTTTTCTCCTAGAAAATGTCTCTCCTCTCCCTTATCTCTCTCTTTTTCATTTTTAGAATTAGGGTAACAATGTGCAAACCCTTTTTACTCTTCTCCTTTTTATCTCTTCTTCCTCTATTTCTATCTTTTTGGTTTCAATAAAATCTCTCACTTTATCTCTAAAAACCCACCAAGATTTCCTCTCCCATTTTATCTCAACTACTTTTTAAAATATCAATAACTAGTAAATCTTTTAAAATCCATGTAACCTTTCTATTATTCATATTTTATTTTCATTCTTTTACTTTCTACACCTCCTTAACTTAATTTCTGCACCATTTGATGAAGGTAAAAAGACCCTTTTTCCTTAGGCATTGAACCCACATCCATTCCATCCTAAACAACATTCCTAACAACAAACCAACACAACATTCCTAACAACAAACCAACACATCACATTGGTAACATCACACACACACAAATCACCAATTTAATAACATATCAATCATGTGTTGCACTTTATCAATATTAACATTAAATAATTAACATAGCAATTATAATTCTAAGAAACACCTAAACATTAAACACCAATTACCAAGCAATAAAACTCAAATCTCAAACCCACTTTATTCCCTAATTACTACATTTCTCAGGTCTTACAACAATATAAACACAAATGGATTAATCTAGCATGCATATAAGTAGCCAAAATGAAAGAAAAAAAAACTAACAAAGAGGGAAGATAAGAAGAGGGGATGAGAAACTTAAGGGAAACACGTCACTTAGGGGGGCATTAAGTTTCACCAACCCAAAATGAGTAAGGATACCACCACTTGAGTGCAAGTCTCAAGATGAGGCTAAGAATAGAACACTCCTAACAGAGAGCAATGAAAATGGTCGAATATAATGTATGTATTTTCTGTAAACATTCAACCCTTTCAAAAGTCTTGAAAAGCCCCTTATGTAGTTGAGGGTAAGAGTCTCTTAGAACTAATACAAAGCCAAATGGTGTACACATAAAAAGACAATCTAAGCTTCTAGAAGTTAGGTCTAAAGGAGGTGTCTTGAAAATGAGAGAAACCTAGCTTGGTCTTTAAGCCAGTCATATGCGCTCTTAACCTTCTAGAAGAAAAGGTCAACTACTCATGCTTCTCCATATGCACTTAGGTATGTTTGGCTCCAAGGATGAGCCTCTCCTCCTCTCCATGTGGTATTATTCCCCTCCAAGATAGGCTTAATAAAATTTTTAAAAGTTTTTGCAAATAAGTGTTTAAGTACTTTTGCAGGGATTAGGCAGTCTGCAATAAGTGTGAAACACTTAAGTATTTCTAAAAGTGTTTAGGAAAATTTTTAAAACTGAAAGCAATAACACAAACTTATTTTCATACTAGTTCGCTCCAAACTGAGCTACATCCAGTTCTTCCTTAAACACTCTTAAGAGGTTTCACGAATCTTTCAAAAGATTACAAATGAGTTTGAACACTCTTGGTTTTACAAACTTACCTAACTGGTTAGACGAGTTTAAACACTCCTGATATCTCACTAGTACAACTGACTAGACCGTTTAACTCCACTGAGTTAACCAACCAAGTGTTTTAATTTACTTCTAAATATAAAAACACAACAAAGGTTTTTTTACAAAAAAGTACAAATTATAATTCTCATAGAGAGGATAAGTTTTCAATACAAAGAAATCTGAAGGCTTGTAATAAAACTTTTCTTTTTCAAAGAAAGTGTTAGACGATGAAAACTTCAGAGAAAATGACAGCGTAAAATTCAGAGTGTTATTCTTCCTATCTTGAAATAATTACAAAACACTAGAAGGGGAGGGGTGGAAGGGAAGGAGAAGGGGTGAATAATGTTGTGGAAAACTTTTTGCCAAAAAATTCGTTTAATAACTTTGTTAAGGATTAAATGATCTACACAAGTTGTTAAACGCTTAATTTGTAAAGTACTTTTTAATTCACTTATGAATATTCCAACACAACAAAGTGCTTTTACAAAACAAGTACAAATTGTAATTCTCATAGAAGAAAAATTCTAATTTATTTCTAAAGTTAGAAGGAAAACTCTAATTTCTTTTTAGAGTTAGAAGGAAAATTATTTATTATTTTAAAATTAGAAAAAAAAATTCATTATTCTTAAACCAATTCTAACCCTATTTTTTACATGTAGAAAAAATTATACATGGATCTAATAATTATATTTCAGTAATATAGTTAGAGTTAGAGTTAGTTTAAAATAATGAAGAAATATTTAATAAAAATATGAATTTTAATAAAAATTGAATTTGGTCTTAATTTACAGAGGGAAAAAATTAGAACTAAATTGAACAAAATGAATAAAAATTAGAACTAAATTAAAAAAAATGAATGATAATTAGGACTAAGTTGAATACAAGACACTGACACACAAGACTATACTGACTTCATACGTGACACTGACATTGCGACGTGACACAATGTGATTTGATACACTCACAACTTATTGTAAATAAAGAAATTTAAAAAAAATTAATAAAAATTAAAAAATCACAAACTGACATGTGATAAAGATTAATCATCTTACATTAACAATTTAGGCAGAATTATGGAAAAGGACCAAGTTGAACATAATTTACCAAATTAAGGACCACATTGAACATCTGAAAAAGAAAATTAGTCACACATTGAACAAAGTCGACGAAAATAGGAACCCAAAGAGTATTTAAGCGTAATAAAAATTATAATTCATCAATTTCAAAATCACACAAAGAACAAATATTAAACTAATAATAATTAAAAAATTTAACATAAATATTTCATCTTTTGAACTTCAATATATATTGGATGGTGATAAAAAAAATCATAGCAATTATTTTAAATTATTATATTATAGTACATAAAATTTATTTATACAATTATGGTGATAAAATTAGACTTATAATAATGAGTTAGAAATTAAAAATAATTATGTAAAAAGTATCAAAACAGTATTACACATATTCAATTGAAAAATTTGAGTATTACCCATACTCATACCTGTACCCAAATTAGAATTCTCTGTCATATATGGGGTTTCCTAACTTGCGTACGCTTTTTTTTAGTTGGTAAATTTTAGCAATGTGTACCGAGTTTTAGTAGACAAAAATATCGTGATATATTATGGATTCTAAGTTTTAAGGTTAAGGGTATTTGAATAATTTTATTCTCAAAACTAAAAAAGAAACAAAAATCCTCAAACCCTTACTCACCTCCCTCATTTTTCTCAACCCTTTCTCTTTGATCTCTCTCACACTAACATTTTCTCTCTCATCCCTACGGTAGCCCCAAGTGAAAAAATCAGAAACACTTGCCGTTAAACAAATTGCCTTTGTAAAGAGTTGAGTCAGTGGCATATTCACCTTCAGGCAAAGGTTCATTCAAGATCTCTTCAATTTCATCATCTTCACTAACCTCTCTATTTTCATCATCTGCAGATATTGAATCATCATCTCTTAAAAAACCTTCCAGGCCAATTACCAATTCTTTCGGATGTCATTATACTTTTGAAAATTAGATAAGACAAAAATTATAAAATGAAAACTCATTATAAAATCATTTTTTGTAAGAAATTGTTTAACAACGGAGTGTTTCTGATTTTTTTCCAGGTCAATTACCAATTCTTTTGATGTCATTATGCTTGTGAAAATTGGATAAAATTAGATAAGACAAAAATTATAAAACGAAAACTCATTATAAAATCATTTTTTGTAAGAAATTATTCAATCGCGAGTATTTCTGATTTTTTCCAAGTCAATTACCAATTCCTTCATATGTCATTATGCCTGTGAAAATTAGATGAGACAAAAATTATAAAATAAAACCTTATTATAAAACCATTTTTTGTAAGATTGTTTACAACTGGTGTTTTTGATTTTTTTCAGTTGGGGCTACCATAGGATGACAAAGAAAATGTTGGAGTGAGAGAGATGAAAGAGAAAGGGTTGAGAGGAATCATGAAGGTGAGTAAGGGTTTTGGGGTTTCTTATTTTTTCAGTTTTGAAAGTGAAAATTATTCAAATAGCCTTGACCTTAAAACTTAGAATCCATAATATATGAGAGTATTTTTGTTTACTAAAACTCGGTACACATTCCTAAAATATACCAAATATACCAACTGAAAAAACAGAGGTATGCAAGTCAACAAACTCATATTATATATATATATATATATATATATATATATATATATATATATATATATATATATATATATATATATATATATATATATATATATATATAACATTTATACAAATAATAAATTTGATTGAATTTAAAAAGGGACAATATTATTTCATTTTGAAAAACAAAATACAGCTAAATTGAATTAAAGAAACATATATAACACGTAACATTGTCTGTTATCTAATACTGTTAGTGTTATGTGTCATACTAATAACCCTGCTATGTGAGAAAAAAGAATTTTGAAGTAAAAAAAACTATAAATTTATTTGTAGCATATAATTAATGTTGTTAGTAATTTTTTTCTAAACAAAAACCTAACTAAGACACTATTTTCAAAAAGTTAAAACAATTAAAACATTTTAAAAAACGGAAACCATGAAATTTTCTCACTAAAATGGAGATCAAGCAAGTAATTAAGGGAAAAATATTATGAAAATGTTATTCCACGTTTTTTCTATATAACATTGGTTTGTGGTCGTTCAATGCAAACCAAGGAAATCAATATGTTTTTTATGAAACTTTAATTTCTTTTTTCCTTTTGACGTTTCATTTCTCTAATAATAAAAAGGTTTTTTTTCTTTCTTTGCACTTTCATAAAATTAAAATTCTTGAGCACCTCTCATTAAAATATATCATTACATGACATATAAAATGAATGTCAACATTGTGCCTTCATTGCACATGCGTTAATTAAGAGTCTTGTCTAATAAATGATTTGTTTATTTTAAAAATATTATTTAACGCACAAACGTCAATCTCTCCAAAAAGAACTACATACACGTTATTGAAAATATTTAGTGCATATGAATATGCAATCCACAATTAACTTTGAATAAAATTAATATTATTTTGTTAAAACAATATGATTTCTACTAAAAACTAGTAAGGTTAAACCACTTTCGGAGTCACTATTTATCTTAGGTTTTTCGAGTTAGATCTCTTTGTTAATTTTTTTTCAATTGAGTCCTTAAAAATGAAAAATTGACTCACTTGAGTCCCTATCATTAAATTGGATTAACGAGGTTAAGTTTTTATGACCTGACACCTTAACGTGAGAAGTTTTTAGTATGTGGCATTCGTAGAGGTTTATAAGTGGAATTTCATAATATTAAATATTTTAAATTAGTTATTTCTGAAATGTATAATGTGATTAGGAATTAGTGTTCATTGAAATTGGGATTAAAAATTTGAAGTAGAGTGTTCCTGGACGTTGCGCGAAGTCGTTACTAGAGAGGGTATTTGGTTAATTAGGGATTTGAAGGTTCGTGATTGTAGTAATCCTTGGTATCTGGAGGGTTGACGTGAATCGCGAAGTCCTTGGACGTGTATCGCAAGTGGTTGGAGTGGAATTTCGTGGAAGGTTAGTATCTGTAGTATAAGTAGATTTCAATTTAATATTCAGTGCTTTTTTGTAGTTATGTGGCCATGCTTTTTGGAATGTGGGGTTGGGGTTGTTCGAAAATGTGTTGTATGCATATTGCGGTTCTGGTCCCCCATGTTCCCCATAGTTAAAGTTCCTTTCTTATGTCATTATCACTTGGTATTCGTTTTAATATACGGTGTTTCTTGTCGTTTTATGGTTATTTATAGGTGTAGAATATTGTTGATTGTGTTATCAGTTATAGAGGATGATATAAAGGTTGTTATTCACCATGGGAGGAAGTTTGTGAACGAAGGGTGCCTCAAGTATGAAGGGGAAATTGACATTATGTATTTTGACCCTGACTTGTGGAGTTACTTTGTTGTAGTGAGTGTAGTAAAAGGGCTTGGGTATGATGGATTTAAGGTATTGTGGTTCTGTGTTGGATGTGGTTCTATGTTAGATGATAGGCTAGAAGCATTGTGTGATGACATAGGAGCCATGCATATGGTGAATTTAGCTAGGGTAAATGGTCAGGTTCATTTATATGTTGTGCACACTGTGTCTCAACATGACGTCGTTCACATGATTGAATATGATGTTGATGAAGGACGTGAGGAAGTTGCACCAGTAATGCATGACGGTGGTAAGGGTGCAGTGTTGGATGAGAGGACAAAAGACGATGATGGTGGTGTAACTGAACAGTTTGGTCAGGCCACAAAAATACATGATGATGATGGTGTATGCCGTAGCCAATGCTTGGGAGATGGTGATGTAACACAATAGTTGGATGAGTGGGTAGGTGCTAACAATGACAGGATAGAAGTTGATGATGATCAGGCTGAGATAATAGAAGCAAATGATGTTGAGGGTGAGAGAATAGAAGTTGATGAAGGTCATGGTGAGAGGAGAGAAGCAGATGATGTTGTCGGTGAGAGAATAGAAGTTGATGATAATCATGGTGAGGTTGAAAGGAGAGAAGCACATGATGGTGAGGGTGAGAGGTTAGAAGTAAATGATGTTGAGGGTGACAGGTTAGAAGTAGATGATGTTGAGGGTGACAAGATAGAATTAGATGATGGTGAGGCGAACAAAATAGAAGTAGTAGAGTTAGAGGACATAAAAGTACAAGTCTATGAATGGAGTACATCAGATGATGATGATAATGGTGAGGTGAATAGTATGGATGGGTTAGTTAACATAAATGTCTAGTGTGACTTCAGAGAAAGTGAAAGTTCTGGTAATGTGGAGGTTAAAGTTGAATTTGTTTTACTTGAAATAGAGAGGTCAGATTGGAGTGCTATTTCTGAGTCAGATTTGGAAGAACATGACAGTAGTGATAGTAGTGTGTCACAAAGTGGGGACAAGTTTGTGGTGAACATAGATGAATATTCATGGTCCTGCAGAAAATGGAGCTTTAGTGGAATACCTTGTGTTCATGCATTGGCAACAATGAGGTTTCTGAACATAGATGGAAACAACTACATACCTTCTTGCTTTCAGAAGTCAACCTATGAAGAAATTTACTCCTCTATTATTTATCCTATTAATGGAAACAATCTCTGGGAGATCACCCAATATCCTAATGTCATGCCTCCATAAAAAAAAGTTGTCTAGCAGACCTAAGAAGTAAAGGAGGTTAGAGCAGTGGGAGATGAAAAATGATACCACAAGAATGACAAAAGGTGGATTGCTAAAGAGATGTAAGTTGTATAGGGAAGTGGGCAAAAACATAACACGTTGTCCCAAAAGAATGACAAAAGTTGTTATCACTTTCATTTTCCTCACTCTTCAGCAATCTCTCATCCTTTGCTTCCAACAGCTCACAGCTAACACTTTAGTCAAATCTACAATCTCTGCACCATCTAAAGTAGTTGCATCCAACATTTTCACTTCCAACCTTATATTTAGGACAACCCTAGAATTGTTTGCCTCGATTCTTACTGGTTTTCGCAGTTCTCAACACAGACTTCTCTCCACAATGGCAAAACAGTGATGCGTCCTTCCTGTTCCACCCTCCATCTCCGCGAGAACTGATAGAACGGAATTGCTTTCGACACTTATTGCAAGTGAAAGATGAACACGAATGCCTCATAGACATTCTTGCGTCTTGCGCTTTCCCACTTTCGTCTTGCAAACTTTCAAGTGTTTTCCAACCTTCAAGAACAACAAACCCTAAATCCCTAAATCCTCATGTTTACATTTAACACCATCTACACGTTTTAAAATCCACCAACAAACCTTAATTTTAAATGTTATCAATTTCCATGTATAAACCTCTGCAAATGCCACATACTAAAAGCTTACCACATCAAGATGTCAGGTCATAAAAAAACTTAATTCCATTAACCAAATTTAACAACAATGACTCGTCAATTTTTTACTTTTAAAAACTTAATTGGAGAAGAAAATGAAGAAAATAATCTAACTGAAAAAATCAAACATAAACAGGAACGGAAGTGGTTTAACCAACTAGCAACTACTAAAAAATAACATAGGTGTGTTTTTATTTAAAAACTAGTAACTACTTAAATTATTTTTAATTGATTTTTAAAATTTATTATACTAAAAATTATTCGTTTTCTTAAAAAAAACTTAAACAAACACTCCAAAATGATTCTAGATATTCAAACACTTCACGACATGATATGTCAAAATCAAATCCCAATGGGTGTAATCACTTTAGAATGTAATTTATGGCATGAATTAAGCGGAAATTTCTTAGAGATTTAGTCATCTCTTGTACAAAGTGAGATAAGACTTGATATAAAAATTGTTATTATTCATCACTTTAGCTGATTCAAGTTATCAAGGCTAAAAATTATATTTTTTTGCAAAGTTGATTAGTTAAAGCATTTATTTAAGTCTAATTTGACTAGGACAACCTATTATAACCATAACAAAGGTACTCGCATTAGTAAGTTTCTTGTACAACTTTCAGAAAGTTGCCATGAAAACCATTAATGGCAAGATGGATTAAATTAGCAATAGCTAGCACTTTCCTCGTTTAAACCACTCCACATTGCCTCTAATATGTCATTTTCAATTGTAAATATTCACTTCATCTTGAACCACATCATGATAGTACAGCACTTACATATATCAACTAATGTCAAATTTTACTTAGAGTAATCAGTTTCACGCAATGGATTAAAAATAAGCTTGGCAAAAGAAAGTTTAAGAAGGTATCCACGAGTTACTTCATCATGCTCCAGTTGCTTCCACCATTTCTTGTTCAACTGTGCTTGGGGTAACTGGGTAGTAATGGTAATGCAGTTCACCAACATCATCACCAGACAATTTCTTCCATCCATTTGGTCCCACATAGTATACTAAAATCATATAAATCTCAACAAGTTAGTAAAACACAGATTTCGTGCCTTAAAATTTATAAATATAAATGATGCATCAAAAATAGCACCAAGTCAACTATAATGAGGATAAAATTACTGTATTAATATTTTCACCCGACTAAGTTAGAGACCATGGATTATTTTCGATTGTTCATTTATATGGATATAATAAAATGCACATTATGTTTTGGACGATCTTGAGCAGTTGTGCTCCGGAAAAAATGGGCAAGTGTACCTTAAGAGAGGTTATATCAATTTAGTTACCATGCATTTGTCAGTGTAAGTCTATTATTTTCTTGCTGGTGAGGAAGAGGATAGAAACAAAAATGTCATGATTTAGAAGCAAGTTTGTGATGTAGCTGGGTTAATAACGGGGAGAGAAAGATAGATACCGCTAGCAACTCCACCGCTGGCCCCATCACGAAATGTTGCGTGATAAATTGCTCGTCGAGCAAGTTCAGCTGCCTCCTCAATTGACAAGTCATATCGGTACCTGGTATAACAAGGAAAATGTCAAAAAGAAAATTGACATGAGATTTATGAGAGATAGTTAAATACATAGTTTAACTAACCCGCTGTCCAATACACCATAAGCATATGGCGAACCAGATCCAACAGAGAATCTAGTGCCTTTAAGTCTTCCTCCTTCACTATCAACATAATATAGACCAGGTCCCTAAAGAGAGATTAACGGTTGTAAGTAGCTATTGGACTAACTGAGCATAACGTTGTTCAGTAATTTGACAAGTGAATTACCGTCTCATCCCATCCAGCAATCATGGTACCAACCGATAACCCCATTCCACGATAAGAGTATAAAATATTGGCAAGTAGCTTGGAAGCTCCTGTTACTGAAATTCTTCTTTTATTCGCCAACTCATGCAAACGACACTACAAAAAATTATGGAACAGATTAGAGAATACATTTCCAACTTCATAAACACAAAAGGATAAAGCATCTTGGAAAGGAAAACCAAAAGATAGAAAACCATACAACTTTAAGTTTATATGAATCAGTCATTTAGATCTTCTGTTAGGCTTAGTTCTGTTAGTGGAAGAGCTCCAGCTCATTAATGACCCAAGCCAAGTGTCCATAATCTAGAAGTTTTATATCATAAGGAATAAAAAATGACAGAATGGGGAAAGGCTTAAAGATCTTGCTGACTAGGCAAGTTAAGCAGAAATGGGTTATATGTATAGACATGTAGGAGGAGGTCATCAGTTAAGCGGAAGAAGGGAGGAGGGGGGGAGCAGTTTTTAGCAAGCCTCCTGGGCTGTAAGTTTACAGGAAACTGTGTGCCATAAATCAAAAAGGAAAAAACAATAGTATATAGAGATTAAAAACACTAGAAATCTACTGGAAATTTATAAAAAGAATAGTACAAGTTAATGGTTTGATGTCAACCAGACTATTAGCCTGCTATTGTTTTGGCAAGAACTGCCTTGATAAATGATCAGTTATTCAGTTAGTCAATCTGAATTCATTACCAGTTCAACCAAAGAGTGTAACTAATGGCATACCCCTAACCATGGCCTAGCACATTCATGAAGAGTTGGAGTTATCTATGAAAGATGGGCCTAGACTCTTTTTCTTAGGCCATCTTAAGCCATCATGAAGATCCTAGAGTAAGAATAATTTTTGGACCTTGTATTTTGGGCCAAGTAGTCAAGATTTTATTTGGGCTTTGTTTATGGGTCAAGTAGCCTAGATTTTATTTGGACTTTGTATTATGGGCTTAGTATCGTAGGATTTCCATTTGGGCCTTGCATTTTGGACAAGTAGAGTAAGGTTTTGACCACCTAAGTCAACATTGGGCCTTAAGCCCAACATTGACCAAGGGGTAAACATTTTTGACCAAGCTTGGAGGACAAGGAGCTCATTTTCGTCCTAGACATGTGGAGGCACCCTATTTGAGAGTTTTTCTCTTAGTTAGTGGCCATGTGTCACCCTAGGAATGGAGAGTTTTTCCATATATAGTGGCCACATGTCACCCTCTCATTTGAGAGGATTTTTGCCACTTGTTTCCCTCCTATTGGAGAGGATTTCTCCTTGCTCTCCAAGCCAACCAAGGTGGCTCTTTTAGGTTAAAGTTTCTGCCTATTTAGAGACATCTTAGCCTATAAATAGAGGTGTCTCTCCTTCATGTATTCACCTTTGAAATTAGAGTAAAGTTATCCTGTCATTTTGTGCACACAACCTCTTTTAAGGTCACTCTAGGCTAGAGCAACCCAAGTGGCCTCCTCTAGCCACCTTCCTCCAAGAGTTGGCCCAACCTCTCTTAGAGAACCACCAAACACACCTTCCATCACCATTCAAACACACAAAACCGTGACAACATCCACCTTATACCACCACCATTTCACATTTCATCAAAAGCCATGAGCATCTTGATCTTTTGGCTTGGTTTCTTCTAGATTTGGCTTGTCTTAGCTAGAGCATTGCCATCAGAAACTTAACAGATCAAAAATCAACCGATCCAAAAAAATCAATGTCAATTAAGTAACATTCCAAGTACCAATATATCTTGTTAGATGTTATTATATAAGAAAAAGTAACGAAAGCCTTCACATTGAAGTGCATGCACATATTATTTATGTGTGTGTATGTATATACATACATATATATATATATATATATATAAAATAATAAAATACAGTAGCCCCTTGAGATTTATAAAATATATTCAAACATGCTGGCCAAGCACATAATTATAAATTAAAGTTGATATAGGTTAAAGGAAAACAAATTATTGACAAGGTAAATAAAAATTAGATGTGAAAGCTATATCACACCACTGGGACAACTAGATATAACGAGAAAGGAATTGGAATTGAAATTGAAAAATGCATTTTACTTACACAATTGCACCCTATAAATTATTCTCTCTACATTTCATCACGCTAAAAATAATAAGAGAAAATTAGAATTAAGAGTTTAGGATATCTCTAAATTACATAACCATCCATCTAAAGAATTTCTCTTAACAAAGTTACGTCTGAATAGCAGACTACCCACCCATCATTATTTCCAATTTACCCACTTTTTTATGCTCCTTCTTTGCATGCCAAAACAGGCTAAATGCTTCCTATGCACAAGAAATTTTTAGGAAATGAATATAAATATACTTCAAAAAGAAGGTTCATTGTCACCTACTCCACTATAGCAGCAGCAACAATATCAATAACAAAATTGTAAGGAAATAACCAAGGAATGCCAAGGTGTAGGAGACTAGAGCAGAAACTCGGTAGGAGACTGGTCTAAAAATATAAGTACATAACAGACAGAACAGAAGCAAGCATACAAGATATAAGGTTCAAGGTATCATAAATTACCTTGATACCGAGATTCCTGTGCCAAAATTGACAATCAGCAGCACCTCCAGCCATAGTCCCAAGCATGTACGGATTGATTTCAATAATCTTCTTCACAGACTGCGATGCTGGAGACAGCCAACACTCAAAGTTCAAGAACTCACGCAACCGCAAATAGATAAAGTCCATCATTTAATTCGAAGCAAGTAACAGAAAATATCTGACTAACTTAGCAAAAGGAACCAAGAAAAGCGAAAATGCTATTAGATTTAACAAGCACTCACATATATATCCTCCCATGCTAGCTCGAGAATCAGCAGCTACCATGACACCCTCCTTAAAGATAAAAGCAAGAGTCGTTGTACCCTTCGCGGGCTTCACCATCTGAATAGCCTCTTTCAAGAACCCATCGAACTATCACCAACATACACACAAAATACCCAAACGCATCAGTTAAAACCATCAACCTTCAACCCTTCTCTATTAAAATTTAAATCCTAGCCAGCTTTCAATTTTCTTTCCCCAACAATTTCAGAAACAAAACTTCAGCCCAAAATTCCCCTCTGAAACTTTTAACAGTTTCAAAACCTGAATACTCACATCATTGGAATTCGGAAGGTCGAACGACGGAGCGGCGGAAAGTTCTCCAACGACGTCGCTTTGAGGTGCAAGCAGTGAGGGAAACGATTCAAGACCAGTGGTATCGAGCTTCATGATGGAAGATTAGTGACCTAAATGAAAACAAACCTTAAAATCAAAATAACATAGAAAAGTAGATAATATATATATAAAATGGGGAGATATGAAAAATAATCGCAAATTTTGAGAACAGTTTTGGCACCTTTTCTAGTAGAAGAAGCAATTGCAGTGAGATCTCAATTGTCGAGTTTGAGCAATGAGGGAAAAAGTAGAAAGACACTGTTTTTCAGTGTTGTGTTGTCTTGAGGAAAAAGGCAGGACTTATTTGGGCCGGCTCGGCCCACATGTATGTGCTCCTTTTATAATGGCCCATGTTTTTGCTAAGTTTTCTTTTTCTTATTTTTTTACTCCCTCTTTTTTCGCTGCATCTAATCACAAACTATTATATGATAAATTTATTGAACTTTAAAATAATTATCCTAGAAATAAAAATAATAGTATTTCTTATAAATTAATGATATAAAGATTATATTTTGTTTTCCTCTCTCTAATTACCATAGGCTGTTCCTTCCTGTACTCCGTCAAATTTCTGCCTCCCCTCCGTTAAAAAGCTTCGGTTTCCGTAATAGGAGGGAGTGATTGCTTTCTCCAAAAAAATTTCCGGAGTTGTTTATAGTGTTCCGGAAATAAATTCCGGAAGTGATGAGGTGCTAGAGGAAATATGACTGGAAGCAATAGCCATTACTAATAATGATTGGCACATGCTTATAGCCCAAAACATCTATAACTGTTATTAAGATGTTTGGTTGTTCAACTATAGATTATTGGAAACAAAATTTAATTATAACAAAAATATCAATATACTCTTGTTTTACTTTTTTATTAGTAATATTTATATAATTTAATGTATAATTATTTTCTCTTTTACTTTCCATAAAAAAAAATAAAAATCTTAATAACCTTTTTCTCTTACAAAACTACTTCAAACTTATCTCGTTTTTTTTTCTGAATAAACTTAAACAGGGTAAAGTCGCACTTCAAAAGGCTTTCATATAATTGTTTATTTTGTGTTATCGTGCACCTTTATCACTTCATCATAGGTCAAATCCTTCATTTTCACCATCACTTTTCTGCCTTATTTAATTGCTTGTCATGGCATTTTGATCTCAAACTCTTGCTAAGAAAGAAACCCTTCACATGTGAAGTTTGTATGTACAATGTTGCATCTTCATATTATTGCAAAATGCCGACAAAAATAATCAAAACTACGAACAAAGATTTTTCGAAGTGTATATATTTATTATTCTTAAGGACTTATTCGTGGTGTGTTGCGTAAGCCCTTAGAATATAACATGAACTTCTCAAAAAAATTTAAGAATATCAAAACTAGTAAGGAACTCTGAAAAGAGTAAAATAATAAACCCAAAATGTTATAAGAAAGAAAAGAGAGAAGGAAGAAATTAAGAGAAATAGGAGAACGAGAGAAAAATGTGTGTTTTGAAGGTGAGTACAAATCTCTATTTGTAAAGCTGGAAAAGGATCAAAATCATAGTCCACCCATGACTTGCGAAACCTTGCAGATTTGGTGAAAATTGTGCACTGATCCAGTCTTGTGATTTTCGTTTGAACACATGAGAGAAGCAACATTTAAAAAGTAATGTTCATCCATTACTTTCTTTGTAACTAAGTTTTGCTATATCAAGTTTTACAACAATCTCCCACAAATTACAAAAGACTAGAAAGAAAGATTGAAAGAAAGAGAAAGAAAGTAATTTTCATGGGTTTTATAAGATGTAATGCATCAAAGCTGGTATAGCAAGTTATATGAACCAGTCCTAGATCGAAAAACTTAACACGCAGTGTAGATGGTATAACAAGCTATATGAATCAAGGACGCTTGACACGTGTTAAAGGTTCATCAATCACAATACACCCCTACAATCCTTGTTGTTATAGTTATGTTGCGCTTACTAGGTCATGCACGTGCCTAGTATTTGTTAGTGCTCTAAAGATTATGTCTAGATCCCATGCAAGCGACCTCACTTGACACTCATATAAGTGATTTCATCAAGTGTATGCTGCAAATCATACTCTACCTATAAGGGATATGAAGATATTAAAACTAAAATTCTTTCACCTAAAAGAATTTTATTACAAAGTTTAAACTCTCAATAATGCGGTTTCTATCACTTTCACATATACCATAGGAATGAACATATTTGATTTAAAAATCAATTTAGTGTTATTAAAACTAAAAAGTTACATGTTTTTATCCATATGAACCTTATTCATGGGACCTCCAATCACAAACGTTAGGTTACCATCACTTGTTTATTTGTAAGTGGCTTAAGTCTCATTCCCCTCAATGTTTCTAAGATCATATTTCTTTTCAAAGGTTTTGTTATAGGATCTGCTAGATTCCATTCTGACTTCACATAACTAATGGAAATAGTTCCACTCTTTAGTAGTTGCTTAACCAAATTGTGTCTTAATTGTATACGTCTATTTCCATTGTAATTATTGTTTTTAGCTATAACTATTGTCGATTGGCAATCACAATGTATTGACACTGACGGAGTTGGTTTCATTCATAGTGGAATGTTCACTAAGAAGTTTTTGAACCACTCAATCTCATTATTAGTCATCTCAAGAGCAACAAACTCATATTTCATTATTGATCTTGCAATAAATATTTGTCTAGTTGATCTCCATGTAATCACACTACCCCCAAGTGTGAATACATAACAACTAGTGAATTTTGTATCATTTGAATTAGAGACTTAGTTAGCATCATTGTACCCTTCTAGTACAACGACAAATCCATTATATGCAATGGCATAATTCATTAAACCTCTTAAGTACCTCACAAGTCTTAGAAGTGCATCCTAGTGTTCCTGATTTGGACATTAAGTGTACCTACTCAGTCTACTACGACATAAGTAATATCAGGTCTAGAAAAGCTCATCAAATGCAATAAGCTCTCAATTATCTTGACACATTGAGGCTGAGATATAGATTTTCCTCTATTTTTTATTAATTTACAGTTAGCTTCATAAGGGGTACTCACTATCTTGAAGTCATAATATCAAACTTCTTAAGAAATTTCTCAATGTATTGTTCTTGGGATAGTATTATACTATCTCCCTTCCTTATGATTTTAATACCTAAAATTATGTTGGTTTCACCCATATCTTTCATTTCAAAATTCAATCCTAGAAACAATTTAGTTCTAGGAAATATCTCATTCCATGTACCAAAAATTAACATGTCACCCATATACAAGAATATAATGACATAATCGTCATTTTTAGATTTAGAGTACACATATTTATCAACATCATTAAGTGAAAAACCACCACATAGCAATAAATTATCAAGTTTTTCATGTCATTGTTTTAGTACTTGTTTCAATCCATACAAAGATTTTAAAAGTTTACATATTTTATTCTCTTGACCAAGTACAACACAACCTTCAGGTTGAGTAATATAAATCTTCTCCTCCAAATCACCATTCAAAAAGGCAGTTTGAACATCTATTTGGTGTATCACTAGCTTATGGATAACTACTAAGGCTAACAACACTCGAATGGAGGAAATCCAAGTCACACAGGCAAAGGTATCAAAATAATCTTTGTTGGATTTTTTAGTAAAGCCTTTAGCTACTAACCTTTCCTTATACTTCTTTATAGATCCATCAAGGTGATACTTTTTCTTAAAGATCCACTTACAACCATTAGGTTTTGCTCCATTAGAAAGATCTATTAAGGTCTTAGTAATATTTTTCTTAATTGATTCAATTTCAGTCCATATGGCCTTATCCCATTGTTTTGCATCAGGAACACTAGTAGCTTCTACAAAGTTAGTTGAATCGTTATCAACTAGATAAGTATAGAAATCATTACCAAAGGAAGTTTCCTTCCTCTGTCTTTTACTTCTTCTCAAATCCTTGCCTAATGTGTCACCATTATTATTATCAATAGGTTCAAACTTCTCACTAACCTTTAAGGAAAAAACATGTTTAAAAAACTCGACATTTTTCGTTTCTACTATAGAATTACTCTCAAACATATCACTTTTAAGAACAAGAAACCTATATGCAACATTATGTTCAACATAACCTAAGAACATGCAATGAGAGGTTTTAGAGCCTATTTTTTTTCTTCTTAGGATTGGTTAACATCACCTTAGCTAGGCACCCTCATACTCTTAGATATTTAAAGTTGGGTTGATAACCTCTCCACAACTCACATGGGTTTTAACATTTTTCTCATCAGGTATTCTATTTTTTTAAAAAATCACATTGGTTATTAAATTTACTTGTGAAAGACCCAGCAATAATATCATCTCCTTCAGTTATATTTTCCCTAGGAGGATTGTTGTTTCTTGCTTTGCGTCTGCACTATGGTGTATGATGGCCCAACTTTCCACACACGAAGCAATTTTCTTTCTTCTTAAAAGTGAGGCTAGATCCGTTGGAACGATATTTTCGAAAATTATTTTTTCTATTATGAGCAGGTTTATGTTCGTACAATTTTTGGAGCATGTTTGTCTTATGCCATATTTGCTTTTGCAGACAAAGTTTTGGCCCTTGCAGTAGCACACTTTGTCCTGTTGATATCTTTAATAATTATATGTGTGATGAGCTCTGAAAATGACATCTGCTTGTGTCTATGTTTTAGTTGTTTGTAATCAATTCAAGATGACGACAATTTTTCGATCAAAAGTTCTGAAATAAATTCATCGGATAGAATTCTCTTTTTTGATATCTTCGAGCAGCTTGTAGCACTCATTAATTTGAGACTTTATGTTTTTATCTTCAATCATTTCCACGCGGTAATAGTTCTCAATGACAAACCTTTGTTTGACGACATCTTCAACAATGTATTTGAAAATCAATGAATCTCAAATGTCTTTTACTTTCTTATAGGAACAAATCATTATAAAGTACACTAAGTAAATTGTGTCAACATACTTTGTTCGCATGAATCCAATCTTCAACTTTGTTTGAATTTGAAGAGAAACTAGAATTGGATTTTGGAGATGAAAGATTAGTAATAATTCTGTACTTGTCTAAAAAAGTATACTCACATTCTTGCCAACGTCAAAAATTTTAACAAAAAAAGACCTCGATTTGCAACACATCCGAGAATGGTATAGCAAAGACCACCTACGTTCTGGAAACAATGTTTTGATCCTTCAAGATTGGGTTGTTGATGTCAACCATAAGTTCTTAAGAGTGTTGTAAAATGTTGACAAAAAATAATAAAAACCACGAACAAATATTTTTTTCTAAACGTATAAATTCACTTTTTTTAAAGACTTATCAATGATGTTTTGTGCAAATTCCTCAGGATACAACATGAACTTTCCAAAAGTTTATGAGAATATAAAAATTAGTAAGAAACTCTAAAAAGAGTAAAATAATAAATTCAAGATGTTATAAGAAAGAAAAGAAAAAAAAATTAAGAGAAAAAGAAGAATGAGAAGAAAGTGTGTTTTTGGAGATAAACACAAGCCTCTGTTTATAGAACTAGAAAATGATCAAAATCACAGCCCACCATAAATAAATCCTGACTTACAAAACCTTGCAGATTTGATGAAACTCTACACTGACCGAATCTTATAGTGTTCATTTATAGTGTTCATTTGACCACGTAGGAGAAGCAACGTTTAAAAAGTAATGTTCATACATTACTAACTAACTTTTGCAATATCAAGTTTTACAACATATATTACTCGGCCTTCAACAAAATCAACCAGAATAAGTGAAAACCCACCTGTTAAATGTCATCAATGATTCAATGCTTGCCAAGACAGACCTAAATTTTCCTAGAACCATGTCACTCAACTTCTAAACGAAACAACACCTTGTTCTTTTAAAATATGGTTCAAATCCTTTTGACAGTTCCCCCTTTTTATGTTTCAACTTTGACGTATACATATGACTGGGAGTTTAAGTTGGCACATGAAGGTAAAAGCAATAACACTTTTTTTCAGTTCAATATGCAAAAATACCGACATTTCAATTGCTGCTTCGGGCACCCAATATGTGCCACCAGAAAAAATAATAAAAAATAATAATAAGATATGTATTTGACAAATTAAAAAGGAGACAGGCATTTGAGGTGGGTAAGAAATCGTTGCCTATACCTAGATATTCCCGTATCAATTTAAAGGCAAACCCACTTATGTTGTCTAACCCTCAACCCTTACAAAACTACGGATCTTCGATGTCATGGAAGCCATGAATTATCTTCCCATTCACCATGCTTAAACTGATCAACAATTGTAATAGATGGCTCTTAAAATATTTCTTATCCAGCCCAGTATCCACTATTTTTCCAATCATTTTTTTGCAGGAGCTTCTTTATCAGACATTATCCTTTCCATGTCCTCTATATATGGCCAACTTTTCTTGCTGTCCTTCTCATTCTTGATCCCCTGCTTAAAATACAAAAATAAGTTATTTGTGGATATAGTAGCTATCTCATATAATAGCATTTGTTATCATTTTGTTCAGTGCAAAAGCTGTACTGTTCTACTGTACACTTGTACTGCAGCTGAATATGATCCCTTCTATTATGATAATACCAAAATATGAAATGTAAGGTGGTTTCGTTCACAGAACGAGTTTACTATCTGTATGTTAATGAATGTAACTAACAACGAAGAGAGAGAACAGTGAAAGAAAGAATCCCGTTTTCTTTAACTTATTCTTTGAGATACGAGGAATTCATTGAAACAAAAACTGGCTAAATTTCTTTTGCCAACAATGATAAAAGGGTACAGTAGATATTTAACATCGCAATTCACAAGAGACACGAAGTTATAACAAAATTTTCATCCCAGCTGTATCAAGTCAATGCCTTGTAGAGAGGGTACTCTGACAACTAAAAGGGTGTAAGAAAACCTCACAAGACCAAAATTTGTAAATGGTTTTTCCATCAAACACAAGAAAAGAAAGTTTGACAAAATCGAACTCCCACAAAAGGCAAAGTAGATCGGTGCCTATGATGTGAATATTTTGAATAAGTTATCTTGACATTCAGATTTCAGGGAAGTATTGTAAACAGGTTAAACAAATGTCCTTCGAGTTATTAATTAAAAAGTGGCAACTAGAATAAGAAATTAAATTGCTTATTTCACATGAACAGAAGCTTTCTTTAAGGTCAAATTGTTATCTGGGTGAAAATTTTCACGAATCATTATTAAGCGCATGAACTTTTCATCCCATTTATACGTTATACCAAACAACCGGTGATCAGCATTAATCATAAAAAGCAGCTTACCAATTGAGGATGGTTTTTTAAGTGGCTGAACAGTTTACAATATGAACAAAAGGCGGGTAACAAGAAGTAACACACCTCATATTTAAGTACCAAAGATGTCCACAAAGATTTGCACTGTCCAGGACTTCTGCTGATCCCATCAGCCAACAATTTTTGAGATATCTCTTCCCAGAGGGCCATCCTTCCCTTCACAACTTGAAATCTGTCATGTAGTTCCTCACGCATACCAATCAGCTTCTTAACTTCATCAGTTCTCCATTTATTTCTCTTTACTGATTTTGAAGACTTGGGTTCAGAAGTAGAGATTTCTTCAGACTTAGCTTCATCAATGATCTTAGAATCATCTTTCTTCCGATTGGACTCATGCTCCTTTTGTGAATCATATGCATTGTTAGCACCCAAAGGCTTCTCGACAGGTAATGGTGCAATGAATGGTTTCCAAAATTCATCTGAATCCTCTGACTCAGATAAATCACCCTCAGCTCCACTTGCAGTGTTGTCTTCATCAGATAAATAATCCTCAGGTCCACTGGCATTATGAATACTATCATCTGTTCCAAATAATAGAATACACATAAGAAAAAACATGAAGGGCACAAGCATAAAAAACATTACATTAGAAGAAATGCATGTTAGAAGCTATATATCTCCATTCCAGGTGTGTAAAAATGCATGAGCGAAGTCAGATAGTGTCTATAAACCATGCATGTCCATTGCATTCAGATGTCTTTTTACTAAAAGTCAAACAAAAGCATCTGAATAATGAAGAAATTTACAGTGCCATTCATTTAAGAACAAGTACAGTCCAAAACATTCATATTGTCAATTGCTTGCGCATTTGAAACAACTGTGAATTCATTATCTCTATTCACTAGAAAAAGTAGCCAACTTCTGAGCAATCAAAACTTATTCGGACAAAGACATTGACCTTATATTGGATTGGTTGAGAAGGAAACTTCTAGTGTGAAAACCATGATTAGCTAGGTATACATAAAAAACCTTCCTTAAGCTTCACAAACAATAAATAAGTTATATGTAAGAAACTGAGTGCCACATGTCAATAATAAAGAAAGACATTAGCCCTGAGATACTTTATTCTCAACTAGAGATGCTGCCATGCTCCCCTAGCCATGCAAGCAACAGTCACCTGGGAGTCACCTAGATATAGACACACCCTTCAACTCAGGGAGATTCGAGGGAATCAAGCAAACATACACTTGATGTCACATATTTAATAAAATCTGAATACAAACAAAAGCAAACAGACCATATCTCCACAGTTCTATACGCATTCCTCAAATGTACATTGATGTTACCTGTAATTTGCAGTGAGGTGGGCTGATTTCCTTTCTCATGTCTATCTACTGCTCTTTTTGCTGTTGATATTCCAAGACCCGCATGGGTTTTTCCAGACAATTTTGTGTTTATCTCATCAGTAATAGTGGATGCAGGATTTTCTATAGCAATGGCAATAACTTCAGGCCGTTTACCACTATACTTCCTCACCATCTTTCTCAATACCTCAGACACAGTTCTTTCTATGTGAGCCAGAGGACTATTTACAGGGCAGCTTGAAAGAGCGGCATGGGCTGATTTGTAGAGTGCATCCATCAACTTTCCTTTGTCGAGCCATAAGCATCTTGTGGTAATCCTTATCTTCCCTTTTAAGGTATTTGGAGCCAAACTACCTAAAATTTTGGGGCGAAATATTTCCATGCTGAAAAGTAAATATTAAGATGTCACTAAACAGTGCATACTTCCTTCTTTTTAATTTAAAACTTGAAAGATCTACCTAGTAACAATGATGCCATCTAATGCGATTCTCAATCTTTCATCAATGAAAAGTTCACTTGATGTACCAAATGCTCTATCTCCATCACTATATTTCAACTGCGTGAAAAAATGAAACCAGAAAATAAAACATAAATTATTAGATAATTTATACTAGGGAGCCAACAGAGTACAGATGGCTGCCAACCTGTAAATTCTCTTTTCCAAGAGAAATGAAACCATTAGAAAGGACTTTTCTGTTTCTCAAATGTGTAACACCAAGCATCTCTCCATTCTTAATGACCTGGTGCATAAAGCTCATCAATTCGTTCATATGTTATGAACAAGTCATATGATATATTAATATATATATATATATATATATATATATATATATATATATATATATATATATATATATATATATATATATATGGCAAAAAATACTCTTTTGGTCCCTTATCTTTTTTGTCATTCTTTTTTCATTTATCTTTTAAAATTTTAATGGCATACCCCCTAGCCATGGCCAAAGCACATTCAAGAAGAGTTGGAGTCATTTGTGGAAGATAGGCCTAGAGTCTCTCTCCTCTTGGGCCATCTTAAGCTATCATGAAGCTTCTAGTAGAGTAAGAATAAATTTTGGCCTTGTATTTTGGGCCAAGTAGTTTAGAATTTATTTGGGCTTTGTATTATACGCCTAGTAGTGTAGGATTTATTTTGGGCCTTGTATTTTTGGGCCAAATATAATAGGGTTTTGACCACTCAAATCAATGAAAGGCCAAAGCTCAATGTTGACCAAAGTGGGACACAAATTTGGTTTAGTTTACCAAGGGGTCAAAGTTTTCATCAAACTTGGTGGACAAGGAGAGTGGGCCGTCCATGCCATGTGTCTTCCTCTCTTTGGAGAGTTTTTCCTTCTATTTAATGATCACATGTAGGAATGGAGAAGATTCTCCATAGGTAGTAGCCACATGTCCCCCTCTAATTAGAGAGGATTTTCGCCACTTGTCCTTCTCCTAATGGAGATGATTTTCTCCTTGCTCTCCAAGTTAGCCAAGGTAGGGTTTTTAGGTCTAGCTTCTACAAATTAGGAGACACCCTTAGCCTATAAATAGTGGTGTCTCCCACTCTTGTATTCACCTTTAATTTAAAGTATTGTTATGCTTCCAATTTTGTGTCATATTACTCTAATTAGGTCACCCTAGGCTAGAGCAACCCAAGGGGCCTCCTCTAGCCACCTTCTTCCAAGAGTTGGCCCAACCTCTCTTAGAGAATCATCAAACATCACCTCCATCACCATAAACTACACAAAACCGTGAGCTTAGCTGTCATTTCCACCAACTTTCGCAAACACTCACCCTTCACCCTACACTTGGCTTTCTCTTCTAGCTTTGGCCCAACTAGCTAAGGAGATTGCCATCAAATTTTCATTTTGGTTCTCTACTTTTTGAATTTGGATAAATATTTTCCTCATTTTATCTTTTAAAATAGGTTAAGAGATGTAAACTATGACCCCAATAACTCAACATTCTACAAATGATAACAAATGGGAACCCTAAACCATTAACATCATAATGACCCCTAGCCTCAATCAAGAATGCTTGGAGCAATTGCAAGAGCACATAGTGTTCTCCTTGACTACATGAAGAGAAAAAGAAAGGAGAATGAAAGGAAAGAGGGACAAAAAGAGAAGGTGAGCAAGAGACACAAAGATGCAATGATAATGAGAGCAAGATCACCACAACTGGGGTGAGAAAGGGGGAAAACAGGAAAGGGAGGGTGTTGGTTTTTAGAATAAAAACAGTAGCAGCTTGAAGCTAAAATGCTTCTGTATTATTAATTGTAAAGTTAAAATTTGAAAATTATCAAATTTGGGTGGTACGAATGGAAGCCTACCCAGAAACTCTGGATCTATGGGAGGCAGTTGAAGAGGATTATGAAATTCCTGTGCTACCTGGCAATCCAACGATGGCTCAAATCAAGAATCACAAGGACGGAAAAACCAAAAAAGCTAAGGCAAAGGCGTGCCTCTTTGTTGTAGTTTCACCAACCATTTTCACTCGAATCATGTCTCTAAAGTCAGCCAAAGCCATATAGGATTATCTCAAAGAAGAATATGATGGAGATGATCGAATTAAAGGCATGAAGGTGTTGAATCTCATTAAAGACTTTGAATTGCAGAAGATGAAGGAATCTGAAACTATCAAGGAGTACTCTGAGAGGCTTTTGAACATAGCAAACAAAGTAAGATTGCTTGGTTCTGAATTTAAGGACTCTCGTATTGTTGAAAAAATTCTGGTTACTGTACCTGAAAGATTTGAAGCTACCCTAACCACGTTAGAAAACACTAAGGATTTTTCCAAGATCACCTTGGCAAAGTTGCTGAATTCCTTGCAGGCACAAGAACAACGAAGGGCTATGAGAGAAGAGGCTTTCTTGAGGAAGCCTTGCCTGTTAAACATGAAGACAATTGGAAAAACAAAAAAAGGAACCAACAACAAAATAGAGAAGGTGTTGTCAGAAATGAAAACAAAGCAGGAAGCTCCAAGGGAAAGTATCCTCCTTGCAAGCATTGCAACAGGATGGGTCATCCTTCATTCAAGTGCTGGAGAAGGCCTGACGCTAAATGCATCAAGTACAATCAACTTGGGCATGAAGTTGTCATATGCAGAAACCAAAATCAGCAGCAGGAAGCAGATGCTCAAATTGTAAATGAAGAGGAAGATCAACTTTTTGTTGCAACCTGTTTTTCAACCAATGCTTCAAGTGAATCTTGGCTAATTGATAGTGGTTGTACTAACCACATGACCTTTGACAAGGCACTCTTTAGAGATATGAGGCCAACTAATGTCACCAAAGTCAGAATAGGCAATGGTGATTATATCTCAGTCAAAGGAAAGGGGCCAGTTGCAATTACAAGTTGTGCAGGCACAAAATTTATTGCAGACGTTCTTTTCGTTTCAGAAATTGACCAAAATTTGTTAAGTGATGGTTAACTGATTGAAAGATAATTTAGAGTTATTTTTGAAGACAAAAATTGCTTGATTAAAGATGCAGCTGGTCAAGATATGTTCAAGGTGAAAATGAAAGGGAAAAGCTTTGCTCTAAAACCATTGGAGGAGGAGCAAACTGTATTCTCACTCAAGGAAAATGTGACAGAAATCTGGCACAAGAAGCTAAGACATCCTCATCATATGTTGGGTGCAAAAAGTTTCTCTTATTTTGCAGCAATGGCTGCAACATCGGTTTTGATCCTTCTCAATGTGGTTGTGGTTTGCCATGGAAGCAAAACAATTTCTTTCATCAAGAAGGTCAATAGGGCTGAGGACATGCCCCTACAAATTGATGTATTTGTTGTCCCATCTAGCTATAATGCTCCTCAGCAGGTTCATATAACAATAGGCTCTTGATACCACTTGTTGGTTTTTAGAATAAAAAAAGTACCAGCTTGAAGCTAAAATGCTTCTGTATTATTAATTGTAAAATAATGAGAAACGTTACAATGTTTAAAACCTGAAAAAGTAACTACCCACTAACATTTTTATCCTAATTTTAATCCCCTACTCCAATCCATAATTAAAAAAAATAACTAAATCCTAAAAATAAGGAATAGACTTTGACTCAATTAAAATTATAAAATAAAATATTCCAAAAGCATTTTCTTAACATAGGGCCTAGTTGCAGGGTTGCTGTTGCAGCAGTCCACCATGGAAGCAAGTGTAAGAAGAGGGAAGAGGGAAAGGGGCTGAATTGGTGGAGCAAGAGGAAAATGGGAAGAAATACAAGGTAAAAGAACAGAGAAAGAAAGATTAGAGCCACGAGAAAGCACCACAGCCCATGGCAGTCAGAAATCGCCTTTTCAGTGACACATGAGGCTTCCTGCCATTCATTTTCTTTTCTTGTCCTCGCTCTCCTTTCCTTCCGACAATTCTCTAAGTCTGAATGTAATCCGCAGGCTCTATGGATCAAAATCATTCTGGTTAGGGAAGGGTGAAGGAAGTAACAAATAAATGTTTTAATGGATTATTTGGAAATTATTGGTTTAATTCCACTGAAATACCCCATGATTTTGTCTTTAGGTATTGTTGCTACTGGCTCGGTATTGGTGCTGGAGTATGAAATCTTTTTTATGGACCTATGACATTTGTTTAGAATGATTGAAATTTGATGTGGGTTGATGAAGCTCATTTCAATTGCTATTGGTTTTTAATAAAATAAAATTATTATAGTGGCAGTTTCTAATGGCCACCACTTTAAAATGTTTATAGTCTAAAATCTTTAAATTTTAATATAATAGATTACTATAATAGTGGTTAAAATAGTCAGTATTTAATTAATTATTTTAATACTAACGGCGTAACCTTTTGGCTGATGGAGAGGATAACTTTGGTACTTTTGTAAATAAAAAATGATCATAATGAAACTTCTAAAAAATAAAGGACCAAATATTGGTATTTTAACATATATATCTCACTGTTATAGGCCACTAATCTCTTCTGCATTTCATCACAACATCTTATACAGAAGCAAATGACTCACAGCAGTGTGCCGAATGCCAGTTGATTTTCCCAGTAATTCATGTTCCTTCAGGAACAAAAGTTCTCCATGGATGGGAAGAAAATGTTGTGGTTTCACTATTCTAAGTACTTCTTCCTGCCAAAAAACACATGGAAATCGTATTAGAAGACTGATTAAATGAATGACTAAACTGAAAAGGCATCAAAGCAAAAAAACTAGTTCACAAGGTCTGCTAATTCTTACTATTCGTGAAATATCAATCGGGATTCTAACCACGAATAAGAGATATAACGAGAAGGCTTAATATGTTGTCTTTGAAATTTGGAGTGAATCCAGTGTTGGTCCCCTAAATTTGAGAAAAAATAAATAAAAGGAACAAAGAAACATTGACATGCAATTAAAAAAATTACCAATTCTCCACGATACGCATGACCAGATGTGTGCAGACCTTCATTTTTTCCCATAACTATAGTTGATCCAATATCCGATATACGGTTTAGCATTTTCATCACACGAGACTCGTTACCAGGGATAACCTAGCATATTAATTTAGAATCAGAGTAAAAACACAAACTTGTTTGTCAATTAAAAAGTAATGTATTCTTACAGTAAAAATAAAATCAGATATTGACACAGAGAAAGGTCATGCAGAAAAATCCAACATGTTACTAGAATGAGTTGCCTAAAAATAGTATACTATTATGTTTCAAATACTGATATCAATTCGCTAGACACAGACATTTAACTATACTACAGAAATCTTGGCATTTAGATAAAGTAATAAAAACAAATAAATAATACAATATTTTCTCATACCTTAGCTGAATACAAAACAAGATCTTCCTTGGTTAATTTAAAAGCATGACTACTTCCATATGATGCGAGGTTCAAGGCAGCACGAGGTTCTGCCTGACACAACAGTACATAATATGGTCATGTCAATGTTTATAATTCATGAAATTAGCCACTCTTTTAAGGATATTGAAATAACGTACTTGAGAACCTGTTGTTACAATTAGTAGATCCTTTGGAGCATAAGCATCAATATCCTCTGCTTTCACCTTATGTATAATTAGAAATAACGAAATGCAGGGCAAGAGACGTGAGACTCACAAAAGCTGTTATATACATGGATAAAGATTAATAGTTTTGAATATAAATTTATAAACACAAACAAATAATGAATAAACAGGACACAATTATCCAAACAACATGCAACTCATTAGAATCATACAATTAAAAAAATAGTTATTGGCTCACGAGGTATTAAAGTAACCAATAAATACTTCGAGAAAATTCTAACAAAGATGTTGTGATTGATGGTGACAAAAAACTCACTTGCCATAAAGTTCAAGCTGGTAAAGTACAACAGCCCAAGAATTATATTAATAATTGTAACAAACCATCTAACATGAAAGTCTTCTAGTCTTGGAAGTCCAAAAGTGCATATTCTGAAAGATGAGTTTTGAATTCAGTGACAAAGGAGGGAGAACCAAGTAGTTCATCAGAGATTAAAAAAACAAACACTGTATTTAGATGACCAGGTGGAACCTCTCAATAATTAGGAAAAGTTCAGAAGTCAAGATTAATCTTCTTGCAACGAACTTCTTCAAATATAAAATTAATAAATCAAGTTGATCAGCATTAGATTTTTCCAGATTCTAAAAAAGCCAAAACATGCTTTCACTGACTTTCTGCTAACAACCTAGTTAATAAAACATGCTGGTATGCACTATACTTATGGCGCTGAAATCAATCTCTCATGAATTACGCAGAATTCTGCAGCTCTTGTAAGAGTAATAGAGTTATTCTCTCAAGCTTTGAAAGCTGACTAGTATATAACTGATCTCTTCAATTGAAGGTACAAAAAAATATCAAGAACAGAATACAAGTTCTCAATCTCTCTCTTTTCTTTTAACTACTAGTTCTCTAATTTCAGCAGCAAAGTTCAAACATTTAATACCAGAGTGGATGGATCAATTGGAGCCTTTCCATCCTTCCAAGCTGCATCTAAGTATGTCCTTAAGGACATGCCAACAAATACCTGATAACAGTTAAAATCTCTTAATATTTTTGTCATTCTAAATAAGTCAATTCTGATTGTATTTAAGTATACTAAACAGGGAGAACATTACCAACTTTCTGCCAGTTAAATCAGCAGCAGCCTTCACACTCCCGAGCCGATGTAAATTTGATGCAAATTGGGTGGTGATGACCCTTCCATTAGAAGTTGAAATATGTCTCAACAATGCATCTGCCACAACTGATTCACTGATTGTCCTACCAGGTGAGAGTACATTTGTTGAATCACTCATCATCTGTAAGTAATGTCCGGAGCAAACATTGTTTCTATCTTTTGTCAACATTAAAGGAAAAAGATGGAAGAGATACATATTTGATCTAACCAAAAAAGAAGAAAACTGTCTGCATGGTCATACTAAACATAAACCGATGTGCATCTAACATGACATTTAATACTATTCATTTTCAAATATATAATAGCAAAATTAAACAGAGCAGAACAAAAATATGGAAAAATATCTTTCTAACAATAATGAGTAGAAGGGGAGAAAAAATGTTGAAAAGAATACCCCTGAACTACAATAATATTGCAAATTTAAAAAGCCTATTATTTACCAATGGAATACAATTTGAAATTTTGAAAATGTGGAAACATGCTCTCCTTTAAGTCCAGGACTAGCCATGAAAGCCATATTAAGCTTAATATATAAGGCACTACTCAGAGAACACCACCAACCATAAATGTAAGTATACACCTGACCCGTTAGAAATGTCAATTACAAGACTATTAAAGCCCCTCAACCTTCAAATCCCTAATGTTAATCTAGGGATAAGCCCATGATAAATTATTCAAAACCAAGATCGAGGAGCAATTAGCAAATATCCAAGTGACTTACCAATGTTACTCCCTCTTTAGAGAGTTCCTCTAAAGCTTCACGATCAAAAACATTCCCATCTAATGGTGTCTCATCAATCTATTGAATCAACAGGAGATTAAGCTAAATAAAAGAGAGGGTCAACGCTCGGAGATGTAAAAGTAAAATACTGACCTTCCAGTCCCCAGTGTGAAGAATAGTACCATCAGAACAGCGAAGAACTAATCCACAACAATCAGGAATAGAATGGGTCACCCTGATAGGTTCTATCTCAAATGGCCCAGCCACAAACTTCTTCCTCATTCTAAATACTTTGAGTCTAGATGGAACAAAAATACCATGTTCCTTCAAACGTTTGTTTATAAGCTGTTAAAAAGAAAACTTTTATCTTCTCTGGACCATACAAAATAAACAATACAAAGAACACATTTTTTAATCTGATCTGAAAGAATATTTTGACGAAAGTGTACCAATTTTTTACTGTAAATAACAAATATCAATTACAGTAACACAAAATGAAGAATTACAGCACTAGTTAATCAACTTCATGATAATGTTAACACTAAGATACGACTTTTATCGCTTACTATGCCTTAATATTTTCAATCCACACATAAACTGAACAAATTAACAAGTTGACTTATTTCAAGAAAATTTCTAGTCAGATACCTCCTTTGTAAAGGAAGATGAAAAAATTGGTGTATTGGAATCCAATGCTGGGATGACCTGACAAACCAATGTAAGTTAAGTTAACAATAGACAAAAGGAAAGAACAATAAACATTGTTATGAAATATGAATAATTGGTTAGAATCACTTGTCAATAACAAACAAATTGACACCTATGAACATCAATTTTTATTCTGGCAAGAATAACTAAGAATATCTTGAAAGGCATCTTGAAATCTAGCATAGGAAATATGTAATTAGGGCAGATCATATCCTTGTGATTATCTAAATTAGGGTAACTGAACGTTCTTGTAATTATTCTTGTATCTGTGATACCCATATAGAAATAGTTGTTCTTGTAATTATAGTAATATTGTAAATAGGGCAGATCATATCCTTGTGATTATCTAAATTAGGGTAATTGTACGTTCTTGTAATTATTCTTGTATCTGTGATACCCATATAGAAATAGTTGCTCTGCTACACACAGATTCATGATATAGGAAGCTCATTGCAGTAGGAAATACTCTTAGAGTAGCAAGAGTGGGGGGAAGCAATAGCTAAAAAGAGCTCTCCAAGTGTTTTTTTTTAGTAAGCATTCCCCCTCTAAAAAAATGTGCAAATAATTAACTCTATAATATACCACTGAAGATATAGAGGGATTAGAGGGGGGGAAATCATAATCTGATAGTCTCCAAACTGAAGGGATAAAAAGTGTCCAAGAAAATGCAAAAAATGTTAGAAAGACCAAAACAGAGGAAGAAGAGAAATCAACTGTAATATTGAACAATACTAGTTTGGCAATATATATGTCTTACATCACATCACAAATTGCAACAGCAAAAGGATAACTGCTGCCGCATAACTGCACTATACATAGTAGGGAAATAAAACAACGGCCATACTTAAGTTCCTAAAAATAAGTCACAGTTTGATAGGATTTAATATGATAGGTTATAATGGGTAATAGGTGTTTAGGAGAGAGAAAACAGTTGAAGAATTAATTGTTCAGTTTAGGAATTAATTGTTGTTGGGTAGTTAGAAGTGGGCTTCCTTTATAAGAAGGCAAGGAGGGGTCTGGTAGAGGAAGTTTTTGATATCAATTGTATAGGCAGGAACCTTGATCCTGTGGAGGGAGATTATGCTCCCAGTTACTGGTTGTACATGGCATTGGTTGATGTGAATACATATTTTCATTCTTTTCTTACCATTTGGGTGCTATTGTGTGAGTGTGTGCTGTGAGACAGTTAGGTTTCATACCCAGAAACCTAACACAGTTACTCAAAATACACCCTTAAAATAAACCTAACAATTCTTCTCTTAAATTGAATGTTATCAATTATTCAGTTTACATCAGTTCAGTTTCAGACCATACTCCTAAAAGTCCCCTAAGCTTCAAGAAGGTGTCATGTTTGAATGGTTTAGTCATTATATCTGCTAATCATTCCTTTGTGTCACAATAAACCATCTTCACATCACCAGATTTTATAAACTCACGAAGAAAATGAAATACATATCTATGTTTGCTGCAACCATGCATAACAGGATACTTTGAAAGCTTAATTGCAGTATTATCACAATGAAGGCCAGTTGTCTTGCTCGTTTGGTCTAGTTTTCCTAGCACTCGCTTCAACCAAACAACTTGACAAGAACAAGAGGCTGCAGCAATGAATTCAGTTTCTGTAGTTGAGAGACTAACTACTGGTTGCTTCTTGGAAGACCAACATACTGCTCCTGAAACCATTAGAAACACAGCCTGAAGTACTCTTTTTATCTTCCAAATCCCCAACATAATCACTGTCAGTATAACCAACAATTTCACAATTTCCTCCCTTCCTTCAGAAAATTCTAAAATCTGTTGTTCCTTTCAAAATACCTAAGCACCCTTTTTGTTGCTTGTAAGTGAAGCTTGGTAGGATTCTCCATACCTACTGATAAGCCTCACAGTAAACATTCTATCAGGTCAAGTAGCTGTGAGATACATTAGATTGGACAATTTGTTTAAAGTAAGTCTTGTCCACCTTGACACCATTTTCATCCTTCAGAAGTTTTGTGCCTGGAACCATTGAATTTCTCACAAAATTGCTTTTTTGCCACACTAAAGCTGTGCAGCACTTCCACAGCAAAGCTTTTTTACTAAGAAAAATTCCATCAAATTTTTGTACGACTTCAAGACCCAAAAAATACCTCATTTTACCCATATTTGTCATGTCAAACTCATGTTTTATGGAATTTTTTAACTGTATAAACGTCAACTCGTCATTCCTTGTGAAAATCAGATCATCAACATACAAACAAACAATTAAAATTTCCCCACCTTCTTTCTTTTATCTTGATGAATAAAGTATGCTCATATTCACACTTCTCAAATCCTTCCTTCATAAAATAACTTTCTATACTCATCAGGCATCGGATGTTTGTTTAAGGCCATAAAGTGCCTTCTTCAACTTATAAACCTTTTGCTCGCTTCTCTTTCAACATATCCACACGGCTGTTCCACAAAGACAACTTCATTTATGTTACTATGTAAAAGCACAGATTTTACATCCAGCTGATAAATGGTCCATCGTTACTAGGTTGCTAATGCTATGACAAGATGAATAGTGTCTAGATGTGCTACAAGTGCAAACATTTTTGTATAATCTACTCCATACTTTTGAGCATAGGAGAAATAGAGAAGATTGGGAGAAAATATCCCTTGCGTGTTTAGCATACACATAGGGTAGTTTATTTATATTGTAAGATTTGGGCCAATGCCCTTAATACAGAATTGACTAAGCCCAAATAACAGAAACACACATCTTAACATCTAACACTCCCCCTCAAGTTGGAGCATATAAATCATATGTTCCAAGCTTGATACAAAGATAATCAATTCTAGGTCCTCGTAAGGACTTAGTGAATATGTCTGCCAACTGGTTGCTTGAGTTAACAAACTCAGTCTTGATATCTCCGGATATGATTTTTTCTCGAATGAAATGACAATCAACTTCAATGTGTTTGGTTCTCTCATGGAAGACAGGGTTAGAGCTAATATGGAGAGCAACTTGATTATCACATATAAGTATCATGTGAGTGACATCTCCAAATTTCAATTCACTAAGCAATTGTTTAAGCCACACAAGCTCGCAAATAGCTGATGTCATAGCTCTATATTCTGCTTCTGCACTGGACCTTGCCACAACACTTTGCTTCTTACTTTTCCAAGATATCAGGTTGCTACCAATAGAGACACAATATCTAGAAGTAGACCTCCTATCAGAAGGGGAACTAGCCCAATCAGCATCTGAATAACAAACGATTTTTGTATCGTTGTTAGGGCCATATAGCAAACCTTTTCCAGGTGATCTTTTAATATACTTCAGTATGCGAACAACTGCATCCCAATGGTCTTCACATGGGGAGTTTAGAAATTGACTCACCACACTAACTGCGAAGGAAATGTCAGGACGCGTAACAGTAACATAGTTTAATTTACCAACTAATCTTCTGTACCGTTCAGGATCTGAGAAAGGCTCCCCCTGATTTGGTAGGAGTTTGATGTTAGAGTCCATAGGTGTCTCAACAGATTTACAGTTCATTAACCCCGTTTCCTCCAAGATGTCTAACGCATACTTCTTCTGAGATATGACAATACCATCATTGGATTGTGCTACTTCAATACCCAAAAAGTACCGGAGTTTGCCAAGATCTTTGGTTTGAAAATTATTACAAAGGTGTTGTTTCATCTGAGAGATGCCAAGATAGTCGCTTCCTGTGAGAACAATATCATCGACATACACTATTAAGTAGATACATCCAGCACTCGAGTGGCGATAGAACACTGAATGATCCGCTTCACTGCGAGACATACCAAATTGTTGAACAACACAACTGAATTTACCAAACCAAGCCCGAGGAGACTGTTTTAGGCCATATAAGGATTTGCGAAGACGACATACCAATCCAGATGACTCCCCCTGAGCAACAAAGCCAGGCGGTTGCTCCATACAAATTTCTTCATGCAAATCACCATTGAGGAAAGCATTTTTGACATCAAGTTGGTAAAGAGGCCATTGTCGAAGAGCGGCCATGGCAATGAATAGGCGAACAGAGGTCATTTTTGCCACTGGAGAAAAAGTATCACCATAATCCAAACCAAAAATCTGTGTGTAGCCTTTGGCAACCAGTCGAGCTTTCAGACGATCAATTGTGCCATCAGGACCAACCTTGATAGCATACACCCACCTCCAACCAACAACATACTTTCCAGATGGTAATTGGACAAGCTCCCAAGTTCCACTTTCCTGTAAAGCACTTAATTCATCCATCATAGCTTGACGCCAACAAGGATGAGTTAAGGCATCACCCACAGATTTGGGAATTGACACAGAAGAAATGGATGAGAGACAAGTATAAAAAGATGGAGATATCTGTGGTAATTAAGAACAGTATAATGGGGGAAGGGTTACGGGTAGAGCGTATACCTTTACGGAGGGCAATAGGCAAGTCAGACTCAGTTGCTGGAGCCGGAGGAGACACATGAGGCGGCACCGGAAGTGAGTCATGAGGGAGACAATTACGGCGACTATAAACCCGAAGGGGTGGAGGTGAAGGATGATCCTGTGGTGAATGAGAGTCTAAAGAAGGAGAAGACAAAAGGGGTGGAGCATCACCAGGAGGATCACAGATAAGAGGAATATCAACAATAACAGGGAGAGGTACAGAACTAGAAGATAGATGTGAAAAGTAAAAAGAAGACTCATCAAAAGTGACATCAGCAGAGATAAAATGATGATTGAGGGAAGGGGAAAAACACTTATAGCCCTTTTGTGACCGTGGAAATCCTAAGAAGACACATTTGTGAGACCTAGGAGATAACTTATCAAGACCAGGACTAAAATCATGAACAAAACATGTAGACCCAAAAACTCGAAGAGGTAGTGGATGCAGAGGGTCTTAAGGAAATAAGATAGAATGAGGGATTTTGTTATCTAGGACGGAAGATGGCATGCGGTTGATAAGATAACATGCTGTGAGAACTGCATCACCCCAAAAACGTGAGGGTACTTGACCATGAATCAGAAGTGTACGAGTTGTTTCAATAAGGTGCCTATTGTTGCGCTCAGCCACCCCATTTTGTTGAGGGGTATAAGCACATGAGGTTTGGTGAAGAATGCCATGAGAAGCCATAAACTGTTTAAACAGTTGAGAAAGGTATTCACAGCCATTATCACTACGTAAATTTTGAATAGAAACCCCAAACTGTGCTTTTATTTCAGTGAAAAAAGATTGGAAAATAGAGAACAACTCAGAACGATTCTTCGTTAAAAACAACCAAGTACATCTGGAATAGTCATAAATAAAGGTAACAAAATACTGAAAACCTAAAATGGACTTATCACGACTAGGTCCCCAAATGTCAGAATGAACCAATGAAAAGGGGGACGACGCCCGTTGTGAGACACTACGAGGAAAGGAACTACGAGTATGCTTCCCTAACTGACAAGACTCACACGACAAACTTGATAATGTGGACAACCTCGGGACAAGTTGTTGTAGTTTGGCAAGACTAGGATGACCGAACTGAGCATGAAGAAGGGATGGTGACTCCATGACTACGCCAACATGTGGAGAAGGGCGGAGATGATAAAGGCCATGAGACTCACATCCTGTGCCAATCATGTGTTTCGAACTCCGGTCCTGCAACCAAACAGAATCTTTAGTAAATGAAATAACACAATTAAGAGTACGAGTTAAACGACTAATGGACAATATGTTGAAGGGAGACCCAGGAACATAAAGTACATGATCAATGGATATGGATGGAAAAATATTAACAATACCAATACCATGAGATGAGACTCTAGACCCATCAGCCATTGTTACCGAGGGTAAATTATCCGGACATGACAAGGAAGAAAACAAGGACTTGTTACCGGTGATATGATCGGTGGCGCCTGAGTCAAGGACCCAAGGTCCGAGGGAGTGAGTTAGACCAACAAAAGGTGTACCTGTACGTGCAACAAATGCAGATGTAGTGGAACCAGAGTGCTGATGATCCTCATACCATCTGAGAAATTCGTTGAAGAGTGCACGTTTGTCTACGGTATTAGATGAAGTAGGATGGTCTGCAGACAGTGATCGGGGAGGTGGATCAGAATTTGCCATTGCTACAGGTCGAGGAGGACGTCCATGGAGAGCATAAACATCTATCAATCTTGTGGCCTAACTTGCCACAATGGTCACATTTTGGACGTCCTTTACTTGGCTTGCGAGACCGACTTCAATCATCATGTTGAGCAGCCATAACAGAGGAATCATCAGTATGAAGGGATGTCTTAGTGACGGGTTTGCTCGGTATACGCAAAAGAGCAGAACAAGTAGAAGTAAAGTTCGGTATGACAGGAGAACCCAAAATCTGATCACAGACATGAGAAACATCATCAGAGAGTCCGTATAATGCCAACAACATGAAGAACTTTGATCGTTGTTCCAATTCTTCAGCAGGAGTGGAAGCAGGAGGTAATATATCATTAAAGTCATGAAGAAGGGCATGAATTTTACCCAAATATTCTGCCATGGGACCAGGATTGCGCGGACCAATAACAGTTAATAGGTCCTGACAAACACCATAAAGACGCTGAGTGTCATTTGTGTATAACAACTTCGCTTGTGCCCATACTTCTGAACATGTTTCATAGGATCGAAACATTTGTTTCAGTGAGGAGTGAATGGTGGACTTTATAACAATGCATAACTGAGCATCAATTTTCATCCAGCGGGAAGTGTCATCTATGGGAGCAGTAGTCACATTTTGAGTAAGATGATCTAAGTACCCCTGACTCTTCAACCAAAGTTTGATGTCGGACGCCCATGTTGCATAATTCGTGCCATCTAACTTGTCAATGGACAAGTGTACATTCACATAATTGGTATATATTGAGGGATCAGAAGATGAGTCACCAATAGAGGTGTTTATAGACGAGGAAGACGCCATAGAGAGGAAGAAACCCTAAAAATTCAAAGTGCTCCGATTGACGCAACGACCACAGATCCAGAAAGAGGGCGAGGAGGCGATCACGGCGGTGCTGATCGGCGGCGGAAAGCTCCGGCGACGCGCTGGCACGCGCGGCGGCAGCGACGGCAGCGGCGACTCTTGCGGCGGCGCGTGGAGGCGCGTGAGCGGTCCGTTCGCCACGATCTTCGTACGACGGTGGTCGCCCGGCCGAGACGCTTCCGATGGTGTGGTCGCCGGTTGATTCTGGAACTCCGACGGCGACGGTAGCAGCGGCGACTGCGACAACAGCGGCAGTGATGGGTGCCGAAGACCGTGGAGTTGACTGAAACTATTCCTGTGCTCTGATACCATATGAGAAATAGAGAAGATTGGGAGAAAATATCCCTTGTGTGTTTAGCATACACATAGGGTAGTTTATTTATATTGTAAGATATGGGCCAATGCCCTTAATACAGAATAGACTAAGCCCAAATAACAGAAACTAACATCTTAACATCTAACAGAGGATAACCTTTCACCACGAGGCAGACCTTTACTAACTTCACCATGTGCCATTCTTTTGTGTTGCTTCTATTTCAGCATTCATGACCCTTCTCCACTAGTCACACTTGACAACATCTACAAAATAAATTGGATCAGCAGCTGCAGCAGCAAACATTAGCAAAGATGCTACATTCTCTTCATCTGACAAGCCTTCTCCAGTTTCATAATCTTGCATCCAAATTGGTGCACTTCTATCCCCCCTTTCAATTGAATCTCAGTGTTGTTTTCCCACTAAACAATCTCTACACAACTTTAAGGGTGACTTTAACTATGGTAAACCATTCACCATTTGTTTTTGATATAGAATTTGGAGATCTTTGAAGCTTAAATATCCATTCCTACAATGCCAAAGCTGCACAACATCTTCTACAGTTTTGGTAAAACAAGCAAATGTAAGTCACTAAAACACTGCATGTAGTACGGACATTTTGTTTCCATAATCAACCTTCGCTTTGGATGGTACAACTCGCATTTTTCATGTTGAACCGCAATTACGAGTCTCTTTTTGTTAGGTTCTTTTATGCATAGAACCGTAACAGATGATTCTCCCTTCTCACAACACTCAAACAATAACAAAGAAATGAATATATGAGTATTTCATTAATTCTGTAAAGTATGTCAAACAGAATGACAAGTAGGAATCCCAAGGAAGCCTCCCTTCCTCCACTGGAAAATATCCAGTCTAATTTCCCAAGAGTAAAATCTCTCCTCCCCCAAAAAACCCCTCTCCACTTATTCTACTACTATTTATACTATCTTGCCCCTCTAACAAACTTCTAACAGACTTTCCCTCTTAACTTCCTTTCCCGCCTTTATTTCTCCTAACATACACTTTTATTCCTCTATCAATACCCCCCTCCATCTCAGCAACCTTGTCCTCAAGGTTGAAATTCGGAAACTGGTGCTTGATGTACCGTTCCTCTTCCCAAGTTGCTCCTTCTGCTCCACCCTCCTGCCACTGGATCAGAACTTGGGACACCTTTTCTCCTTGTTGATCTATGTCTCGCCTCTGCAATACCTTCAAAGGTTTGTATAGTGGTCCTTGCACCTGTAATTCTTCCGGCAATTCTCCTTCCACCTTATTCTCCCCTGCAGCTTTCTTCAATTGTGAGACATGAAAGATCGGGTGTATTCTGGCTGTTTCTGGCAGCTGCAATTTAAAAGCCACTGAACCCACTTGTTTTTCAACCAAGAAAGGTCCATAATAACGAGCAGACAGTTTGGGATGCAACTTGGTTGGCATTGACACTTGTCTATGGGGCCTTATCTTAAGGAAGACCCAATCTCCTTCTTTCACACTAGACTCCTTCATCTTTCTATTCGCATACTGCACCATCCGTTCTTGCGCTCTAGCCAAATGATGTTGCAATTGCTTAAGAGCTTCATCTCTCGTTTGTAAGTCCTGTGCCACCGCTTCTACCACCGTTTCTCCTGGAATGAATCTGTTTAATGTGGGTGGGGCTCTGCCATAAACCGTCTCAAAAGGAGTGCATTTTGCTGCTCCTTGATAGCTGGTATTATACCAGTATTCATCCCATGCTAACACGGTGTTCCATGCCTTCGGTTGTTCTGAACAGAAACACCGCAAATAGGTCTCCAATATCCTATTCAATACCTCAGTTTGGCCATCCGTTTCTGGATGGTAAGCAGTACTCATTCTCAATTTGGTGCCCTGAATTCGAAACAGCTCCTTCCAAAAGATGCTAATGAAGAGAGGATCCCGGTCACTAACAATTGATACAGGTATCCCGTGCAGTCGCACCACCTCTCTTACGAAAATTTCTGCAATTACCTTTGCTGTATAAGGGTGCTTGATGGGAATAAAATGCCCATATTTACTCAACCTGTCCACCACCACCAGTATCGTGTCGAACCCCTGGGATTTTGGCAATTTAACCACAAAATCCATACTTACTTCTTCCCATATTGCCTTGGGAATTGGCAATGGTTGTAGAAGCCCCTGGGGAGATGATGCCATATATTTGTGTTGCTGACAGATCAAACAAGCAGCTACATAATCGGTCACCCTCTTCTTCATACCCCTCCAGTGAAAAGCCTGAGCGAGTCTCCTATATGTCCGATATACCCCTGAATGGCCTCCTATAGTCGAGTCATGGAATTCTGCTAAAAGCTTGGGTATCCATTCAGACTTCTCTGAAAGCACGAGCCGTCCTTTAAAATGTAATCTCTCATTCTCCATGGTGTAAGCGGGATGGGAATCAGGATCTTGTTTGATCTCTTCCACTATTTTTTTCAGTCCTTCATCATTCTCTACTTCCTCCAAAAGCTCTTGAAAATCAGGCCAATATGGCCTGGATATCCCTTGCAGCATCTTATCCCCTTCTCCCCCATCTTCACCTTTTCTAGATAATCCATCGGCCACTCTGTTTGAAGCTCCCGTTCTATAATAGATATCAAACTCATACCCCATGAGTTTTGCTAACCAGTTCTGCTGGTTTTAAGTGGTTATGCGTTGCTCCAACAAATGTTTCAGGCTTTTCTGATCTGTAAATACACTGAAACGTCTTCCCAGTAAATACGGACGCCAGTGTTGAATGGCTAGCACCAGTGCCATCAACTCCTTCTCATACACCGACTTGCCCAATGAACCTTCTGACAATGCCTTGCTATAATAAGCTATGGGCTTCTTATTTTGTGACAATACCGCTCCTATTCCTTTCCCGGAAGCATCACATTCTACTTGAAACGCCTGTGAAAAATCAGGCAGAGCTAGTACAGGAGCAGTAGTAACTGCCTTCTTCAATGCTTGCATGGCTGCCTCCCCCATTTCCGTCCACTCAAACTTTCCTTTTTTTAAGAGATCTGTGAGAGGCCTCGCGATCTTCCCATAATCTTTTACAAATCTTCTATAGTAACCGGTGAGTCCTAAGAAACCTCTCAGCTCTTTGATACCTCTGGGCGCTGGCCAATCAGTCACCGCTGACACCTTCTCGCCATCCATCTCAACTCCTTGCTTTGATATCAGATGACCCAAATAGCGAATCTGTCTCTTACCAAATTCGCATTTTTTCTTGTTTACAAATAGCCTATGTTGCCGCAGCAACTCCATCACTTGTCTGAGGTGATCTTCATGAGCTTCCCACGATTTGCTGTACACAAGGATGTCGTCAAAAAAGACCAACACACTCTTCCTCAAGAAAGGTCGCAACAGTGAATTCATCATATCCTGGAAAGTGGCCGGAGCGTTCGTGAGGCCGAAGGGCATTACGAGGAATTCGTAATGTCCCACATGAGTCCGAAACGCTGTTTTTGGGACATCTTCTTCCTTCATCCGTATTTGGTGGTACCCCGATTTAAGGTCCACTTTGGAAAAAAAATCTGCTCCATGAAGTTCATCTAATAATTCTTCAATCACGGGTATGGGATATTTGTTTGGGATGGTAACTTTGTTTAGAGCTCTGTAATCAATACAGAAACGCCAGCTCCCATCTTTTTTTTTAACTAAAATAACCGGGCTAGAATATGGGCTATTACTGGGCCTGATAATGCCCAAGCCCATCATCTCCTGTACCTGTTTTTCTATTTCAGTTTTCATCAGATGAGGATATCTATATGGTCTTACGTTTACAGGTTCGGTGCCCTCTTTAAGGGTTATCTGGTGATCAACCCGCCTGGCAGGAGGAAGTCCCTGCACTTCCTCGAACACTACCTCGAATTCCTGCAAAATTTCCTCTAAATTTTGTTTTTGCATGATGGTTAAGTCTTCTTCCCTTAGCTGTCCCTCTGCTGTTTCAGCTTTATTCAGACTCCATACCACCGCCACTGTCTCTATCTCAGCTTCCTTTTGCAACATTTCAGGGGTAATTAATTTTTTTATTAATGTGCTGTCCCCCCTTATCACCACCTCAGCATCTGCTGACCCATACTTCAATGTCATCTTCTTCCAATCCACCCTTATCTCTCCCAATTTTGCCAACCACGCCACTCCCAACACTACATCCACTCCACCTAAATCAAATATGTAGAAATCCTCTCGCACTTCCGCTCCCTCCAACGTCACCGACAGCCCTTTGCAACACCCTTGTGTCTCCTTTCTCTGGCCATCTCCCAAACATACCCGATAGGGTGGCGTCTCCTCTTTCTCTAATCTGAGTTCATCGACCAAGTGAGCTGAGATAAAATTATGACTCGCCCCGCTGTCGATTAATACGGTGATCCTCCGCTCTCGAACCCATCCGGCCAGCTTCATGGTGTTGGATTGCGTCACCCCCCCGGCTGAATAGACCGACAGCTCCATGCAACACTGTTCTGCCTCTTCCATCGTCTCCGCATCCTCCTCGTCGTCATCGGCTCCCATAATCATCACCTTAAAACTCCTCTCTGCGCAGCGATGCCCGGGACTATACTGTCCGCCACAGTGAAAGCAACGGCCCTCCTCCCTCCTTTTGAGATATTCCGAATATGGCAGTGTTCGCACTCCGCGATTCAACCCGCCACCACCGGACGTACTTTCGACTTTCGAACCGGCGGTTCTGGTCGTTGCCTCTTTCTTCTGACCCATACCTCCATTGCTGCTTGTGCGTTCCCCCGATGGCCCCCGATAGATCTCCGTGCTAGCTACTGTTCCCCCACTTACAGCGTATTTCCCCCACGTTGGTCCTCCTTTACTCCCCGCGCCTCCTTTGATCACCCTCGATACCAGCCCCGATTGCTCCACGTCTCGTGCCCTTTCCATCGCGGTTAACAAATCGCGAGGGTCGTATGGTCGGACAAGATCCCTTAATTCCTCTTGGAGTCCTGCGAAGAAATACCCCAACAACTGTTCCTCCGTCACGCCATCCGCCTGAGCCACCAGGATTTCGAACTCCCGAACATATTCCGCCACCGATTCCCGTTGTCTCACTGCCGCTAATTTTTCGAAGATCGTTCCCCGGTGTCTACCTCCAAATCTCCTGACCATCGCCTCCGTTAACGTCGCCCAGGTATGTTTCTTAACTTTTCTTCGCCAAAAGCGAAACCAGTAGTTCGCTTCTCCCTCCATACAAATATACACCAGCTTCATCTTCTCCTTTTCGGTTACACTCTGTATTTCAAAAAACTTCTCTGCTCTTGCGATCCATCCCGTCGGATCGATCCCTTCGAAAGTGGGTAATTCCACTCTCTTCATCCAACTCTTCTGTACATCCGCCCTTTCTTCCTCCGATTCATCCTCCGCTTCCTCCTCCTCCATCTCTCGACTTCCATTAACCGAATGACTGCCCTCCGAACTCCTTCCCTGGTTCCTTCTTCTCTCGTGTTTCACCAATCTTCTTCCACGGTCGCGATTCCCGTCTCGAGTCCTTCCTCTCATCTCCTCTCGAATCTCTTCCAACATGGCTTCCATGGACTCGAACTTTCCTTCCCACCTTTCCTCCAGTGCATTCATCTTGTTCTCCATCGTGCAACTCCTCCGATCTGGATCCGGCAGGTCGGACCAAATCTGTTAGGTTCTTTTATGCATAGAACCGTAACAGATGATTCTCCCTTCTCACAACACTCAAACAATAACAAAGAAATGAATATATGAGTATTTCATTAATTCTGTAAAGTATGTCAAACAACAAGTAGGAATCCCAAGGAAGCCTCCCTTCCTCCACTGGAAAATGTCCAGTCTAATTTCCCAAGAGTAAAATCTCTCCTCCCCCAAAAAACCCCTCTCCACTTATTCTACTACTATTTATACTATCTTGCCCCTCTAACAAACTTCTAACAGACTTTCCCTCTTAACTTCCTTTCCCGCCTTTATTTCTCCTAACATACACTTTTATTCCTCTATCACTTTTCTTGTAATTGGCCAACACTCAGCAAATTGTTCTTCAACTCTGGCACAAAAAACACTCTTGTGATGATGGCACAATGTCAGTGACTAGTAACTTCAAATTTCCTTTTCCTTTTACCTTCAAACTGGAATTGCTGCCTAGTTTTACAAAATCTCTAGAGTTCTCATCAAAATCTGAAAAGTACTCTTTTTTTCCACACGTGATCACTACAACTTGAATCAAGGAACCATGTGTTCTCTTCATTGGTTTTCTGCAACTCCAAGTGGGCCATCAGCAACACCTCTTCTTCACCTTCTACACAATTTACTACTTGATCATTTTACTCGCTTGGACAATCACATTGATAATAATGACCAAACAATTGACATTTGTAACACTCTATTGTGGTTCTATCAAACTTTTGTCTTCCTCTTCTTTTACCTCTTCCTCGACCTCTTCCTTTAAAAGTACTATGACCTCCCCTTCCTCTAGATTGATCAACATAAGTAACTTTCAAAGTTTGTTCCTCGTCAACACGAGAACTTATTCACTGTTCATGAACAAGAAGACTATTTTGCAACTCATCCATGGCCAAGGTAAATTTACCTTTTGACAGTTCAGCATAACACATGTTAGATGTTAAGTTGTGTGTTTCTGTTAATTGGGCTTAGCCCATTCTGTATTTAGGGTTTAACCCTAAACTACTCTATGTGTATGCTAAACACATTAGGGAGATTTCTCTTAATCTTCTTCCCTATATTCAATATGGTATCTAGAGCACAGGAATAGTTCCAGTCAACTCCACGGTCTCCGGCACTCATCACTGCCGTTGTCGTTGCAGTCACCGCCGCCGCCGTTGCCGGAGTTCCAGAATCGACCGGCGACCACACCATCGGACTCATCTCGACCGGGTGACCACCGTGGTACGAAGATCGCGGCGAACGGACCACCCACGCGCCGCCGCAAGAGTCACCGCTGCCGTCGCGCGTGCCAGCGCGTCGCCGGAGCTTTCCGCCGCCGATCAGCACCGCCGTGACCGCCTATTCGCCCTCTTTCTGGATCTGTGGTCGTTGCATCAATCGGAGTACTTTGAATTTTTAGGGTTTTTCCCTCTCCATGGCTGCCCAACTTGATGATCGGAGTCGGTCTCGCCAACCAGGTAAAGGACGTTCAAAATGTGACCACTGTGGCAAGCTAGGCCACAAAATTGATAGATGTTATGCACTTCATGGACGTCCTCCTTGACCTATAGCAATGGCTAATTCTGATCCACCTCCCCGATCACCGTCTGCAGACCATCCTACTTCATCAAATACCCTAAAAAACCCTTTACTCTTTCAGGAATTTCTCAAATGGTATGAGGACCGTCAGCACTCTAGTTCCACTACATTTGCTTCTGTTATACGCACAGGTCCTCCTTTTGTCGGTCTGACTCACTCTCTCAGATCTTGGGTCCTTGACTCAAGTGCCACCGATCATATCACTGGTAACAAGTCCTTGTTTTATTCCTTGTCATGTCCAGTTAATTTACCCTCGGTAACGATGGCTGATGGGTCTAGAGTCTCATCTCATGGTATTGGTACTGTTCATATTTTTTTGTCCATATCCATTGATAATGTACTTTATGTCCCTGGGTCTCCTTTTAACTTATTGTCCGTAAGTCGTCTAACTCGTTCCCTTAATTGTGTTATTTCATTTACCAAAGATTCTGTTTGGTTGCAGGACCGGAGTTCGAAACACATGATTGGCACAGGATGTGAGTCTCATGGCCTATATCATCTCAGCCCTTCTCCACATGCTGGCGTAATCATGGAGTCACCATCCCTTCTTCATGCTCAGTTAGGTCATCCCAGTCTTGCCAAACTGCAGCAACTTGTTCCGAGTCTGTCCAAATTATCAAGTTTGTCATAATTTTCAAACCAAAGATCTTGGCAAACTCCGGTACTTTTTGGGTATTGAAGTAGCACAATCCAATGATGGTATTGTCATATCTCAGAGGAAGTATGCGTTAGACATCTTGGAGAAAACAGGGTTAATGAACTGTAAATTTGTTGAGACACCTATGGACCCTAACATCAAACTCCTACCAAATCAAGGGGAGCCTTTCTCAGATCCTGAACGGTACAAAAGACTAGTTGGTAAATTAAACTATGTTACTGTTACGCGTCCTGACATTTCCTTCGCAGTTAGTGTGGTGAGTCAATTTCTAAACTCCCCATGTGAAGACCATTGGGATGCAGTTGTTCGCATACTGAAGTATATTAAAGGATCACCTGGAAAAGGTTTGCTATATGGCCCTAACAACGATACAAAAATCGTTTGCTATTCAGATGCTGATTGGGTTGGTTCCCCTTCTGATAGGAGGTCTACTTCTGGATATTGTGTCTCTATTGGTGGCAACCTGATTTCTTGGAAAAGTAAGAAGCAAAGTGTTGTGGCAAGGTCCAGCGCAGAAGCAGAATATAGAGCTATGATATCTGCTACTTGCGAGCTTGTGTGGCTTAAACAATTACTTAATGAATTGAAATTTGGAGATGCCACTCACATGACACTTATATGTGATAATCAAGTTGCTCTTCATATTAGCTCTAACCCTGTTTCCATGAGAGAACCAAGCACATTGAAGTTGATTGTCATTTTATTAGAGAAAAAATCATATCCGGAGATATCAAGACTGAGTTCGTTAACTCAAGCAACCAGTTGGCAGACATATTCACCAAGTCCTTACGAGGACCTAGAATTGACTATCTTTGTAACAAGCTTGGAACATATGATTTATATGCTCCAGCTTGAGGGGGAGTGTTAGATGTTAAGTTGTGTGTTTCTGTTAATTGGGCTTAGCCCATTCTGTATTTAGGGTTTAACCTTTATCCTACATTATAAATAAACTACCCTATGTGTATGCTAAACACATTAGGGAGATTTCTCTTAATCTTCTTCCCTATATTCAATAACACACAACATAATCATATTTGGGTGCCATTGATCTCAAGATCTTTTCAACATCTTCAACATCCGGGTTTGTTTTCATTTGCTTTCATTTTGCTGGTTATGGTAAGCGTTTGAGCAAAATACTCATTCATAGACTCACCTGTATAACTTCAAATTCTTTGGAAGGGTTTGCAAATATACATGCTTAACTCTAGTGGAACCTTGTCTCATGGCATCCCAAATGTCTTTTGTTGTATCCTTCTTTAGGATAGTTTCTTGAAAACAACACTCTAGAGCTTAAAAAAGGTAGTTCTTTACTTTCAAATCTTTGAACCTTGCATCATCAATGTTTTTCTTTAATTTTGTAAGAGGAACATCCTCTGTTGCAGGAACGCCATCTTCCACCAAACTCCAAAACTGTTTTGAACGAAAAATGTTTTCCATAAGCATTGCCCAATGATGATAATGATCATCAAACTTTGGAATTACTAGTTGCATAAAACAGCTATCTTCTGTCATGCTTCAAACACTACACTCACAGATACTGTTGTTTCTAATTCCAACCAGCCCCCCTAATAGAGCATCTGATACCAAATGTCGGGAAGAGTAAAATAGAGAAAGTAGAGAAATCAACTGTAATATTAAACAATACTGGTTTGGCAATATATATGCCTTACATCACATCACAAACTGCAACAGCAAAAGGATAACTGCTGCCTAATAGCTGCACTATACATAGGGGGGAATAAAACAACTTCCATATGTAACTTCCTAAAAATAAGCAACAAATACTTAAAATACTCCCTTAAAAAAACCTAACAAAAAATTAAATTCCAAAATGTGAAGTGATAGTCGATTGTCAGTGGAGTCCACAGTCACGTTACACAAATTGAACAGAAACAGCCTTGTAAGTTATAACTACCAAGTTGCAACGCCCACAATTCAGTAAAACATCTTTTATATTATTAAGACAGTTGATAAATTTCTCCATAGACACTTCAAAGAGAGAGAAAAATAAAAGAAATAAACTTCTACATAGCCGTAAAGCCATTATTTATAAAATATAAAAATAGAAAAAAAAAGTTAATATAATAGAAGTTTCAAAAATTAATCTGTGCATAAGCCAGTTTTAACACATTAACATGTGCAAGAGTTCATTCTTCTTATTTTCAGCTCCCAGAAGGCCAGGCAGTTTTTCGAAAGAAACTCTAATTGGATTAAGAAGCACAGAGAAGGAAGCATTACCCAAGGCAACGCACCAATATGATCTTCATGACCGTGTGTTATGACAAGCGCCTCAATTTTATGGCTCCACTTTCGTATAAACGTGGTGTCAGGTATAATCTTCTGAACTCCAAGCTCGTCATAGCTGAAGAAGCGCAGCACAATGCAATAGAAGTGGTGTCATTAATTTTGATTTGGCCACAAAATACGGTAACACAGAGGCGAAGGGTTTACTCTGGAAACATGACACCGGCGTCGATGAGGATATAGCGGTCATGGTTGCCGACGAGCATGCAGTTCATCCCAATCTCCCCCAAACCACCAATGGGAAGAACGCGAAGCGGAGGCCCATCAGAGCCTTCGTAAAACTGCTCCATCTTGCGTTGAACCGAGTCCTCCATGCTTTTTCTAGGACCTTCGATTCGCCTAGCTCTTCTGCGAGGCGCTTTGGTTGTAGACCCATGGGTTCTCCCTGAAAACAGCACGTGCGTGAAATGCCATAAACGTGAATGCGAAAATGGCGTGGATTGGTTGGGTGGTGACGTACCTGGGAGTGAAGAAAGTGTAGCGGAGGTTGTTGTGGTTGGTTTGCGGTGGAGAGAGAGGGGACGGAGAGAGAGGGAGAGAGAGGTCAGAGCAGCCATTGGTTGGAAGAAGTCCCACCTCGAAGGAGCTGTGGAATAGCGGGAAACGGAGTTTTGTTCATTCCTTCGTTCACCTTCCTTGAATATCTTTCTTATCCTTGTCCCCCACAAGTGTGATCCTTTGAAAGATATTTGTTATATAAAGTTGCTTCAAATAATAAAATTTACAAATTTACAAATATAGGTAAGTTATGTTTGTATGATTTATAATTTATTTGTACAGAACTCGTGGTTTTTAAATAAAGTTATGATAGGTGAATATGATGAATGAAAAAATTATACCAATCAAATGCAACTCTCATTAATTTTAATTTTTTTTATTTAAACTGAAACTACGTAGGAACAAGTATATTTTTATCTGAACAAAATTCCTATAAGATCGATATGATTTTTTCAGTATATTTTAATGAGAAAAAATTTATTTATTGTTATGACACTTTTTTAATTATTTAATAATATAAAGATATAGAAAATGATATTATAAAATTAATAATAGTTTAAAAATAGTGAGTATAAATAGTTTTATTATAAACTAGTTTCATTATTTTTAAACATAATATTTTTTTAGAAAAATGTTTTTTACTTCTTTTTAAGAATTTTTATTCTTTATTCATCTATTTGAAGTTTTCATATCACATTATCCCTCGACGAGCTTTTTAATTTAGATCAATTTATTTATTTATTTGTGTAATTGAATATTAACTCATTTCTTGGTCTATTTATTTTTGTTGTTATATGTGAGTTTTCTTTCATTTGCATGCGTCTTTTAAATTTTTTATATAAGTATCATTTGAACAATGGTCATAACAGTATAACTTTATCGTCTTTGTGATATTTGTATGTGTAGATAAAACATCTTGTGAAGCTAGAGGTGTTTTGATTGTATTAAAGCTATTTAAGATGTTGTGTCAAGTGAAGGGAGTTAAGTCTTTACTTTGATTATATGATTGTTTTATGATTATTGTTGATTTAAGTTGATTGGTTTGAAATGTTGAGTTAGAATTTCTGCTTGGTTGGGTTTGTACTAATTTTTAGTTTATGTTGCATATCTTGTGATAAATCATGTAGGTTTAAACCCTCCCTTGGTCCTCAAATTTGTATGGAAATCTCATTTCGGTCCTCGTTTTTTCATCTGTCTCAATTGGATCATATTTTTTGTAAAAATGAGCACATTGTACCATAACCGTTAAGTGGTGTGAGACGGCGTTAAAATTAAGACGACGTGGTGCACAGAGAATGTGGTGATGTGTGTTGATGACTTACATGGACTGTTTTGATTAAATAAATAGTGTTGATGTGGCATAAGTACCCTTTATTCATTTTAGGTATATCAGAATTAGGGATTTGAAATTGGAATTGAGGATTTAATTTCGTTGTTGCGAGACGAAGCGGAGGACGAACAACAACTCCAATCTTGAACAAGACGAAGAGAATCCAGCTGATAGTTGACGCGACTAAGGTAAGATATTTCGTTTCGTCTTTGGTTTTCTGTTTGAACGCATAACTGTGATTTTGGTTTTACGAACATGTGTGTCTTCAACAATTGGGTTTTTGTCTTGGTCTGTAACAATTTTTATAATGATTTGTGGTCCCCATTTTGCATGTTCAATTGTTACATTGTAGTTTACACATTGTGGTCCCGAATTTTGTTTGTTGAATTGTTTATCAGTTGTAGAGGTTCCCTGTCTATGAGTGTTTCGTTAGTGGGGATGTTACTTTGTTCCCTGTCCCCCTGTCTGTGTCGGTGTGAGTGTTTAGTTAGTAAGTGAGTGTTTCCGTAGTGGTAGCACTGTAATATTCGAAACAGTTGTTAACCCCCATAATGTACAGGTTATAAAAGCAAGTTGTTGATATGGATGAGGAACGTATTAAGGTGGTGGTCCACCATTGTGGAAATTTTGTCAGTGATGATAATGGGAAGTTAAAATTTGAAGGAGAGAGAGCAGAATGGTCTTGTGATCCAGACTTGTGGAGCTATTTTGGCATAGTAGCCTCAGTCAAAGAATTAGGTCATATGGACATTTAAGAATTATGGTACGGTTTAGGAGGTCAGTCTGTGCACCCAGATAGGTTAGAATTATTAACTGATGATAGGGGTGCCATGCACATGTTGAACATTGCTAGGTTAAATGATGAATTTCATCTGTATGTGGTTCATAATATGATGGAACCAGAAATAATAGAAATGATTGATTGGGTTGGTGGTCAAGTTGATGATGAAGGTGATGTTGCAACACAAATGGAGGAGGTTGAGGTTGTTGGTGATGGTCAACTTGGAACACAAATGGTGGAGGGTGAGGGGGATACCCATGAGGGTGATGGTGAGGTCCATACTGAAGTTGGAACAGAAATGGTGGAGGGTGAGGGGGATGCCCAGGATGGTGATGGTCTGGATCATACTGCAGTAGGAAGAAAAATGGTTGAGGGTGAGGGTGATGCCCATGAGGGTGAAGGTGATGGATATGAGGGTGATGGTGAGGATCATAGTGATGTTGGTACAAAAATGGTTGAGGTTGAGGGTGATGCCCATGAGGGTGAAGGTGATGGGTATGAAGGTGATGGTGAGGATCATAGTGATGTTGGTACAAAAATGGTTGAGGGTGAGGGTAAGGGTGATGCCCATGAGGGTGATGGTGAGGATGTTGACGTCCATGAGGTAGAGGATGGTGAGATCCATCATGTAGAGGAAGCTGAGGTACATGATGTAGATGATTTTGAGCTAGAGGATTTAGGAGAGGATGATGATGTAGAAGACAGTGAGGGTGATGATGTACATCAGGCAGAGACTGAGGACGAAGATGTAGATGTGAGTGAAGGAAGTCTAATTGATGTCAGCGTGCATTGTGACATTGGGACTTCTAAAGGAAATGTGGGAGAACAAGCTTCCAGTGCATTACTTGAGTCTAAACGGTCAATAGATAATGAATTTATTCATGATGTCTGTGGGTTGTCTGACAATCAGTGGTTATCAGAGGAGTTGATTAGTGGATCAGAGAGTGAGGACAATGATGGGTGGACTAAGATAAGGTTTCCCACTTTTAGTATGCCTAAAACTTTGGTGGGTTATAAATGGGAAGTAGGAACCTATTTTACTGAGAAAAATGAATTCACAGATGCCATAAGGACTTATGCACTAAGTAATGGGAGAAGTTTAAAATTTATTAAGAATGACAAGAAAAGGATTTCTGTCAAGTGCTTGGGTGGAAGAGGAAATTGTAAATGGTATGCGTATTGTTCCTTTAGGACTAATGTCAGTGCATGGCAACTGAGAAAAGTGTTTGATGTTCACAACTGTAGTAGAGATTTCAATGTAAAGTTGATGACTTCAAAGTGGTTGAGTCAAAGGATGGAGAAAACTGTGAGAGAAAATCCTACAATGAAGGTCATGGACATTAGGGACAAAGTTACTAGGAAATGGAATGTAGGAATTTCAAGAAATATGGCGTTTAGGGCAAGAGCAATGGCAAAAGATAAGGTTGAAGGATCATTCAAAGATCAATATAGAAGACTTCACGATTATGGTCATGAGCTACTGAAAACAAATCCAGGAACAACAGTACAAATTAAAGTTGATAACAGTAATGGTGAGGTCATATTCCAAAGATTTTATGCATGCTTGAAGGCATTCAAGGATAACTTCATTTGTTGTAGACCTATTATTGGCTTGGATGGATGCTTTCTGAAAAGCAAGTATGGAGGGGAGTTACTAACAGCAGTGGGAAGAGATGGAAACGACCAAATGTTGCCCATAGCATATGCTATTGTTGAGGTAGAAAACAAAGACTCCTGGACTTGGTTCTTGGAGCACCTTATTAAGGACCTTGGTGGGGCAGCTGTATGTGCAGGATGCACATTTATTTCAGACCAACAAAAGGTCAGTCAATGTTCAATATCTTGTACATATAACTGAATATCTTCATTAAACAAATGTTAATTAAAATATGTTGAATATGTCAGGGTCTTTTGCCAGCAATCCAAGATCTTCTACCTGGTGTAGAACAAAGATTTTGTGTTTGGCATTTATATTCAAACTTCAGAAAAAAATTTCCTGGAAAAAACCTTAAACGTCTCATGTGGCGGGCAGCAACAGCCACACACCTACAACAATGGGAGGCTGAAATGAGGAATATTAAAGACATCAATTTAGACGCATTTAAATATCTACTTGCCATCCCACCTAGGTATGTATTAAGTCTTCTAATTATTAACTCTTATAATTATTTAAATATTTGCTTGCCATGACACATACTTAACTAGTTATATTCACTTATCCCAGGTTTTGGTCAAGATCTAGATTCACCTCTAGATCACAATGTGACACTCTTGTGAACAACATGTGTGAGGGCTTTAATAGTGTGCTAGTTGATAGTAGGTCTAAGCCTATTATTAGCATGTTAGAAGACATAAGGGTTTACATAATGAAGAGATGGGCTGCCAACAGGACAAAGATCACATCATATCAAGGTTCAATTTGCCCCCAAGGTTTTTAACAGATTTCAGAAGGAGTCCTGGTTAACTAGATATTGGTTACCAAGGTAACTTTTATGATGTGTGTTTCCATTCATGTTAACTTTGTTTCCATTTATAGTGATCCATCTAATTGTGTTTTGAATTGTGTATTACATATAGGTGGTCAAGAGAAAAATTATTTGAAGTGAAACATCTTTCAAAATTTGGTCAGCAATTTGTTGTGAATGTTGACAACATGGACTGCACATGTAGAAAATGGGCAATTACTGGCATTCCGTGTACTCATGCCATCACTGCAATGAAATTTTTGAATATAAATGCAGAAGAATACATTGGCCACTGGTTTAGGAAGTCTACTTATGAAGGGACTTACAACACAATAATTAACCCTATCAATGGACAACATGTCTGGGATGTTACACCCTATGCAGATATATTACCACCAAAGAAGAGGACAATGCCAGGAAGGCCCAAGAAGAAACGAAGACTAGAGGATTGGGAGTTGAAGAAGAATAACAGTGAATTAAGAAAGGGTGGGCAGAGGAAAAGATGTGCCATCTGCAAAGAACTTGGACACAATAGAAAAGGTTGTCCACAAAGACCTCCAACAATAGAGGTTCCTACTGCTCAATCTGTGCAAGTCACCCAACCTCCAGCAACAAATGTTCCTATTACTCACCAAACAACTATGCCTTTATCTGATGAATGATGTGATCAATGATCAAATGTACTGAACTTATTTATATTTTGTAGCAAATGTTTGCTCTGTCATTTTGAACACAGTCTGGGCAAATGTATTGTTATGATGTATTTTGGATATGTAAGACAATGTTGTTATCATTTTGAACAACTTCTGTTATGATGTAAGACAATGTTTGTGGTTATGAGAAACTGATCACTGCCCAATTTCGTTATCACTCATCAACTTTATTGGTCATTGCTTTATGATGTTTCTCATTATTCCACTTAGTCATGATTTTGCTTTATGATTATTCCACTTAAAGTAACAATATCATTAAATTAAATTAAATGACACACATTATGACTGTAATAACTCACCAACATTAATAAAACACACATTACATATAAGCCAGGTTTCAAGTATGATCACAGATGACACAACATCAACCAACTTTCACCAACATTGCTAATACAATTACATTCAAAACAAATATGACAAAGATCATCCCCACTAACAATTTAAACCACTTATCCAACTTAACTAAATTTTTCTCTATAAAACCCAGTCTGATCTTTTGACCATATGTTTCTTCCATTTGCAACACACTGTCTTCCATGCTTATTACACCCACTTCTTCATTTCTTACACTACCAGTCCTTTCTTCTACATTCAGCCCATTTCCTTCATTTCCTTCGTCAATGCACCACTTGAAGAAGTTGCAACCAACCAATTCTCCACTCCCGCCCTGTTCAACAACAACACACACTCCTTCGTCAAAACCCAAATAAATAGACATAGATTTATGGTTATATCAAACTGACCTTAAAGTTAGGGTAACCCCAGAATTTTTTCCCCTTGTTTTTAGGGGTTCTCGCAATACGAAACACTGCACTGTGACCACAGAGGCATGTTGGTTTTCCATCCAACCTCCTAACACTGCCACTACTGTGTTGCATGGCCGAACCCAAACATTTGCAAGAGGAAGATGAACGAGACATCCTTACCACCACCTCAACACCACAGTGCTTGCCCAAGACGTAAGACAGCAGGTGTGCTTCACAAAGACGAAACACGAAAGACGTTCCTCCTTTCCTTCCCCAACACGAAAATATACTTTCGATGAGAGGGGATGCCCTTAAATGTTAGGGCTTCGTAGGCTACCTGGATAAAACATAACACACACTCAATTTTAGTGCACAATGCCACGTCGGTAAATGAAAAAATCCAGCTCATATCAATTTAATGTCGTCTCACACTATTTAACAGTTATGGTACAATGTGCTCATTTTTACAAAAAATATGACCCAATTGAGACAGATGAAAAAACGAGGACCGAACTGAGATTTCCATACAAACTTGAGGACCAAGGGAGGGTTTAAACCAATCATGTATGATAGAATTGAACTGTGAAATTGTTGTTTTTGTACATTGAATTTGTGATACTACAATAGAACATGTATAGAATGATAAAATTGCGTAATTGATGTTTATGGTGTTTGATTTGAGATGTTAGTTGGTTTTGTGGATTGCCTCTATAAGACTTAAGTTGGACAATATGACATTTGTTAAGCTAAGAATCATGAATCTTATGATCATAAAGATGTTTAACACAGAGAATTGGCTCAAGGAATGTCAAATTACACAAATTAAGCTCAAAAGGAAAAGTTGGGATTTTATTATATTGTTGGCACCACTCAGACAGTAGCTCTTTTGTGATGCTATGGTAGAACATGTATGGAATGATAAAACTGTGTAATTGATATTTAGGGTGGTTAATTTGAGATGATAACTAGTTTTGTATATTGTCTCTATTAGACTTGAATTGGATAATATGACATTTGTTGAGCTAAGAATAACGAACCTTATGACCATAGAGATGTTTAATACTGAGAATTGGCTCAAGGAATGGCAAATTACAATAATTAAGCTCAAAATGAGAAGTTGGGATTTTCTTATATTGTTGGCCACCACTCAGGCAATAGCTCTTTTGAGTTGGTTGTCATTGGATGAAGGTTTTTCTCTTTTGGCGAAACAAAAGTTAAAGAGCTCACTTCCTAGGATAAAGAATAATCATTTAGCTTGAAATGTTCTTGTATTTAGAAATAAAACACAATTGTAGGTTTTATAAGAGAAGCGTTTAGACAAGAGAAGAGATAATTGCACATATATTTTTATACTGGTTCACTTCAACTGAGCTACGTCCAGTCTCCTCCAACTTAGCTATGTCCAGTCTCCTCTGTAGAGGGTTCCACTATAATCTTCACCGAGATTACAACTGGGTATTCGCACCACTCCTGGTCTTCTCAACGAATAATCTCATGTTACCCTAGACTGGATGAGTATTCTCACCACTCCTGGTCTCCTCAATCAGCGAATAACTTTCTGTTACCCTGGACTGGATAAGTATTCACACCACTCCTAGTATTAAGCAACCTTACCTAGATTTTTTTAACTCAAATGAGTTCAACAAATGTTTTAATTCTCATCAGAATTACAACCAAGGATTGCTTACAAGTCATTCAGACTATTACTCTCGTAGAAAGAATGTGATTCAATACAATACAGCCTAAACACTTGCAAGTGTTTCTCTCTTTCCTCTTTGTCACTTTCTTACAATTAGTAAACAATATTACAATGAAACTCAGGAGTATTGCCTTTCTTCTTTTCTCTTCTTCTCTTTTTCTACTTAGAGATTTTCTTTTTCTTGAGCTCTTTTTGTGTCTTTCTTTTGAACGCTTCTCAAAGGATGAATATTTCATTGTATGCTATCCTTTTGATTCTACATTTGAAAGATCTTCTATTTAAAGGATTTTTTGGATATGTGTTTGTTAGACTAAACTCTTGGCCTTGATTCTTGTGTCTTGTCTTTCTTCATATACAACAGTCGTTAGTTAAAGTCAACTTGTCAGAGCAAACATTTGCTTGATGTAAGTTGTACTTTATTTTAGACACCACTTCAATCAAGTGAAGAACATTATGTGAATATCTTTTTTGTCTCTAACGTCCATTTCTGATATTTTAATTTGAAGCTTGTGGATATGTGTAGACTAGCTGATCTACAAAGAATAAAGTACATTGTGCATGCAACATATATGTTTTTTCTCTTATCACTTTTGTTGTTTTTGAATATTGAACATTTAATATCATTTAATGTTTGCTCATAATAACAAAAATCTTTTTTTGATTTCCTACGATTGAGGTAACATTTAACAATTAAGGTTTTCTTCTAAAGATACCAAGAGTTGAGTAAAGTCTTCATCATTTGGATGAGGTAATGGTTTAGCTCATGGTATCGTTTAGACTAATGTAAACACTTTTTGTTATTTTGTCTTTTCATAACAATAGCGTTTAACATGTTATGTTTTTCTTTGTGTTTTAAGTTTTAGTCATTTAGAGTGTTTTTGTCAATGACATTGTCTTGATATTATTTCGGTTTCCCGAGAGTTAAAATGAATACTCTTTGGGTATGATAGACTTTACGTGTTTAACTTCAACTTCCTTAGACGCTTTGACTTAACAATCGTTTAACATTGCATCTAGGTGTTTTGACTTAATTGTTTTTTGTTTCCTAAAAGCCTAAGCGCGTTCCTAAGATTTTATGTGTTGAGAGTTTTGGTTCTAAGTCTTATGTTTTCTTCCTATGTTATTTTGATATTATTATTCCATTTATTGTTATTTGGTTAAACTTCAAAATACGAGAGTTTGGGTGCACAGACGATTTTGTCTTAACACCTTAGACCCTTTTTTGCACCATATATCTACAATGGACCATCTCCATTGCATCATTCTAGCTTTGACCCAACCTAGTCAAGGAAGTTGCCATCAATTGATTTAGAATGACAAAGTGAAGTGTGGTTTGTTGTGGAGAAAAGAATTCCATGGGGTAGTTCCATTTGTTGTGTAATATATGCATTGATATAAGAGTTTAGGGTTAGAGGTTATCATAATACTCTAGTAATCATTCAACTAATATAGAGAAAAATTGTTGAGAGGTTAAGAGTGGCAGGAGATCCTGGTTTGAAGAACTATTTGAAGTATTAATGTCCTGTATAGGATTAAACATGTGGGTGGAGGTTATCCATCACAAGTGCTGAAACCTCGCAAGATTCGATATCAATGTATTTGTTCAGATGATTGAGTTGAGAAGAGTCTTTGATTTTATGGTTTATATTTAGAGAATTAATTGGAGTGCATTGTATTGTGATACAATATTTTTATCAATATATGATGTTTCTTTTGTATATTAGCTAGCCCTTTCTTGTTTATCTTGTTTGTTATTGATTGTGTTCTTTTTTACAATAATCATCTTATTAGTGTGAGCATATAAAAATATAGATATAAAGACACTTCTTGTAATCGAAGAGTCACTTGTTTGAACATTTACTTGATATTAGGTTATGTTAGTTATAATCTTTTAATAAAATCATAATATAATAACTTAAGGTTGCATATGAGTGATATTATAATAGTTCTATCTTATAAAATTGTATCGATATACTATATAAATTAGATTATCTGTCTTTTGAATATTTATAATGAAATATTTTATTTTAGTATTACTATGTGTTATTAAAATGAGATGCTATATAACCATGACAATCTTTTTCATCTCATTAAAATAATTAAGACATAAATATATAATTTTAATTCACGCTGCAATAGACACTCATTACAAGTGTTTTTCAAACCAATATTTAGTCATTATAGTATTGTTTTTTTTTATTTTTACAATATTATATATAGTCTTTAAGGAATACAAATTCAATTTTACGTAAAACAAATCTAAGAAAACCATACTTTAATAGCTTTTATTTTTTAATTATGTTTCACATAAATTTTGCGTACTACATAAAATCTCTTTAATGATCTTTAAGATTTAGTTTCTTTGAAGTTAATGAACTCATTGTACCACTAAAAATGCTCATACTCATAATTTATAGCTAATTAGTCTTAGTTAATTAATAAAGCAATCAAATATTACAAAAATAAATAATAGGGTTAACAGTGTAATTGGACCTTAACAAACTCAGATTAATACTTATACAAAATAATTTAGAGGCAATAATATCTATAGTTTAAAATAGATAAAAAAAATGGATCTTTTACTTTGGGAATAAGCGATCATTTAGCTAAAGAAATTGAATAAAATATAAAAAATAAAGTTGAAACGAACTTTTCATTTCAATTTTCACCACTTTTAAATCAGTTTGTATGATTAAAAATCAACTATTTTTTAATTGATTAAATTGCACAAATATTTTGGTTTGGTTGCTTTTCCAAAATATTATCTTGAATGCTGCAATACTTTGGTACATCTACTATGCAACCATTCTTATGATGTCAAAGTCCAAAAACCTTATGGCCTAACTCATGTTAGGAATCAGTCAAATCAATTTATTTAATGAATGAGCTATATTATTTTAATTCATCTCTACCAAATTCATTTATTCAAATAAATAAATAAATGTTGGTTAAATGTCATAAATGTTGGATCCATTAGCTTAAGAGAAGGGTCCTTCTTAAAAGTATTAAAACAAGTTTTAAATTAAACCAACCAAATAAAGATTAATCAAATTTTACAAAAACGACCTTACAAAATAAATAAATAAAACAGACTCCAACCTTTAAGAAACAACATTAGAATCAAATTTCACAAAAAACTTAATCTAACCCATATTCACAATTGTGGTACAAATGAACTTGTGAGAAAACTCCATTTCACAGTCATTTTGAGCTAGATTACAGATTTCGTTTTTTCTTTCACACACTAAAGCCTCATTTTATACGAAGGTGTCCATACAAAATTCCAAAAAAGAACACAGAATATAGAACATGAACACAGTGTCCAAGGAACCGAGTCTTCATTAATTATAAAGAACACTAATTAGTCACCTGTCTTTGTCTACAGCTGAAGGGAACATGAAAAAGCACTACAAAGACTAAAGAAGTAATCAGAAGTTTGGCAGTGTTAGCACTGTCCAAGACTGATTTCTTCTGCACATTCTCCACACAACAATCTAAAATGACTCTCATGTGAGATTGGCATGTCCTGTGAACCAAGGTAATCCTACTTGAGGACACTGTTTTGCATCTGGGATGAGAACAATAGGTCCCAGAAAGATGCGCCACAAATCAAGTATTATTGTGACCAGCATTGCAGCACCTAAAGCATCAACAGCCACTCTAGGCAAGTCCCACTTGTCACCAGGTTGCTCATCTATCCTGCGTATTTACAAGATTTATCATCAATGAAATCAGTACAACATACACATATTCCACCTTTATGTAGTAGCGTATGCAACAACTACTTTTTAGAGAAGCAAAGAGGTACATATTCAAAACAATTTCAAACGAGGAATGAGGTAACTCAAACAACTGCTAGCTACTCCCTTCTTTCCTTTTTAGTTGTTGGATTTTTGAAATATTGATTATCTTGCCTTTTATGTGTTCAAACCACATAGATCACTCTTTTGTTTCAATTAAATTCTTATTTACTGATTTCTTAATAAAGGACATATAAGAAGGAGCAGAGGGAGTAATGACTTACCTTAAAAACATTGGGAAGCTCACAATAAAGTATATGGCATAAAACAGAGATCCAACTTTATACATAGAGTCACGATCCACAAATTCATAATAAGGGAACTGCATACATCCAATTGAAAGCGTTATTCTCTAAAATCTGCATTTCATATTGTAGGTCAACTGCAGGCTGATACGTTTCATAGAAATACGTTGAAAGATGTATATATGTATTTGTATTGTGACTAGTATTGAGGATTACGAAGAGAAGGATAGAAAACTAGGAAACTTGTCATCTGGGTTTGCTGATTGGTGAAAGTATAAAATTTCACAAAGATGTAGACACGTTATCGTATGACATCTGAGGAAGAAACGTCTAACAAAAAGAAAGAACTTATAGCTATAGCCATTTATAAATTATAACTGTATCTAGAATTATAAACCTTATAGGGTCAAAATACATACAGTAATCTTAAGCATATCAGTACTTCTGTGTGTGCCAAGGTCACTGTCACTAATATTGAATCTTGAGTTGTCAAAAGACAGGATATCAATATGTATCATCTTTAAGACAAGGGAATAGAAACGGAAATTCTAATTTAAAAGAAAAGAAAAGAAATATGGAAGAAATATGTAAGATGGTACCACAGATAAATCCAAGCAATGGAGGTTCCACAGCACAAAAAAGGCAAGAGAATTTAAGGCAACAAATATGTAACAGAAAAAAAAGCAGTAAAGAAAAGAGCAAGAAAGAAAACAAAAAAAAGAAAGTAAATGGAAAATAAAAATTGCAAAAGTTAAATACAGAGTTCCAAATTAACTGTGTAGATTCCAAAATTTGCATATACACATTTTCAAAATCAAATAAGAAATTTAGGCTTAGGGATGATTGTCACAATAAATATAACCTTGGAAACTTGAACAACAAAAGGAATATCTAAATGCAATGATGTCTCAAAGCTAGTATTAGAAAATGAACTTTAAGTCTAACACAATCTCACAAAATCAACATATGCAGTGAGGTTTGAACTTATTTATATGCTATAATTTGGATGACACAATAGGTTCAACAAACTTTGTTAAATTAGACTTTGATACCATCTTAGAAAGTAGACTATAAGTTTAACTCAATTTTACAAAATTAACTTCTAAAATGAAATTTATATCCACTTATATACTATAATTTAAAAATATTTTGTTAATGTGAGATTTCCAACAAATAGTACAAACAACATAAATACTCAAAATGGTTAGAAGTCCACATAGACTAGAGATAAAACTAATTTATAATAGTATTAGTAGATGCAAATCTCACCATACAAACCGATTTTGTAGGGTTGAACTAGGTTTAAAATTCACTTCTTAAGATGCTATCAGAACCATGGATAAAACCTATCCTAGTGATATTTGTTGTTTGTTAGACATATTGTTTCACTCACTATTGGCCGCTATCGAACCACCCATTAATGACTAGTCTCACGCTCGAGATGTATATACCTCGATGTGAGAGGAATGTTTTGGAAGTCCACATCGACTAGAAATAAAGTCAAATTCTAGTATATAAGTGGGTGAAAATCTCACCTTACAAGTCGGTTATGTGGATTTGAGTTGGGTTTAAAGTTCACTTTTTAACAAAAACAATTCACTAATCATAACTAGCAAAATATCTCGAGATACCAAAAGATAATAGCCTTATTTGATTCATATAGCCAATCCTGCATAATAGTAAAAGGGTTTTCTTGTATCAAAACACAGGTGCTAAATACGTAACAAATTTGAAGGCTTGTAAAGAAACAGTTCAAGACATTTCGGGAAGGGAAACCATAATATCTGCATGGAGATAGGGAAATTTCAATTTAAAAAACAATGCAGGACAAAAGAAATATATGGTTTGCCTAACAAATGCATTGATGGAGCCATGATAAAAAAAGTAAGAGAACTTTGTACCATATGGCATATTCCTTGCATTTTACAAAGATATTGAAACTGAAATTGTCAAAGGTTAGGTTTTACGACTATATATTTCATAGATAAGATGTCAGATAAACTTGAATAGCAATGGTTAACAAAAATTCAAATACTTTGATACCTCAAAATTAATAATTGGAGTCCGAGAAAATATTGAAAACGCATGATTAAACAAAGTTTGAGGAAAGAAAATAGCAGAATGTTTAATTACAACGTACATTAGAGATAGCCAGGGTCTCCAGGTACGCTATAAAATAAGCAAGTGCAAGAATCCAGGCAGCTTCGGTAGCCCATTGAATTTTTTCAGGCAAATCAGCAATAAAATGTCGCAACCGACGCAGTGTCATGTTTGATGAAACGTGATAAAACAGGAAGCAAACATGAGTGAGCAGGAATGTTGTGTGTGGTACCTGCAACCACCAAATAGAGCAATTCAATAACGAATACGTGGTCACACTAAGAGATAATTCATTGGTCTTTGGCTTACATTGTTCATTTTCCATGATGGGAAGGTATAAGATGCACCCAGAACTGTGAAAAAATAATGAGTCCAGAAATAATTTCCAACATAACTGAAGATTATTATCCAGAGACTCGCCTGTCAGTATTAAATATGAACAGATTAGGCAGTGAGTAGGTCAACCGAATAAACACAAGAATGTTTTATAATATGTATGTAGGCACACAAAATAAATACATAAGTATTAAAATATATCAGAAATAATGTAAATAGGGTAATTAAGTGGATATATCTTATTATGTAATCATGTTAAGTAACACAATTGTAGTTTTTCTATTTATGACGCCAATTGCATAATAGCCTCCATTGTGTTTGTGTATCAGGTACATGGAATTCATGCTAGACAACCTCAATTCCTGAACAACCAGTGATTGGGGCCACTTCCGATTAGGGCAACTATTTTTCTAAGAAACATATTTCTAATATTTCCCATCTCTTTTCTTTGTCTTGTTTCCATTTTTTTTGGTCGTATTTCCCATTGCCCCTTAGGAACTTGATGATCTGACATCTGAATATTTGGTTAAAATGAGTTGTCCTTCACTACTTTAATGAAGTTTTGTCCCTGTCACCATTGTTGCTAAGGAAAAAAGGCAATCAAAATCTCAAATTGTTGGCCTTGCATGGGCTACAAGCAAAGTAGTTAAAATTGATATTATGGTTGGGATTGTGAAGGACTCAAGTTTGTAAATTGTGGGATCCTAACATGGATTGTAGATTCTACTTCTAATTAAATATAATATATATATATATATATATATATATATATATATATATATTAAAAGAGCAGTCATAATATTGTAAATGAAGGAAAAAAAAGTAAAACCGTTAGTGGTACATGTCTTGGTAAAAAGTTATGCCTATCCCTTATTAGAGGAACTTTAGTAAAAAAAATTCCCAATAGACACCCACATATCACAAAGAAAACACATATCTTGATACTTGTTTATTCATAGAACCAGTCAGATCAAGAAAAAGCCAAACTTCCACTTTTCGCAGTTTCTTAATGTTATTCAGAGCAAAATAAATTTAAACCACTTTATCCATTTTTGACATGTCTTGGTCGTGCAAATAAGAGGGAAAAATCCAACTAAACTTGAGTGATGTTAGCGTTGGGTAATAGGAGCTGCCAATACAAAATAGTCAAAGCTTTCTCCCTTAAATATCCATTGTGCAGCCCCTCAAGGTCATTGATCTTCCAAGTTAATTAGCTCCACTCATCCTATGCACTAGTCTTCCTTTGTTTTTTTGAGAACTTTTTGTTCATCTTTTTCTTGCTGATTTGGGGAAATAAAGAAAACTGTTACCATCACTCAAGTGCTGATGTGTCTATTTGATAGTATATCTTGATGACATTGTTTTCACATGCATGGCATCTCCCAAATGAAACAACACCTTTGCTACTATTTTTAGATCAAAGATCTTGGCAAACTCAGATATTTCTTGGGTATTAAGGTAGTACAATCCAACTATGGTATTGTTATATCTCAAAAGAAATATGCTTTGGATATTTTGGAGGAAATTGAGTTGATGAATTCAAAATCTATTGACACACACATGGATCATAATACCAAATAGGGGGTGGGGGGAGGCGCTATTTTAGATCCTGAGGAGTGTAGAAGATTGCTTGGGAAATTAAATTACCTTTCAGTTACTCCTAACATTTCCTTTGTAGTCAATGTGGTGAGCCAATTTCTCAATTCCTCATGTGAAAATCATTGGAATACGATCATCTATATATAAAAGTACATTAAAAGATCTCCTAGAAAATGTTTGTTATATGGTTACAATAACCATACAAAAGTTGTTTGATATTCATATGTTAATTAGGCAAGATCTCTTTTTGATAGAAGATCTACTTCTGAGTATTGTGTCTTTGTTAGTGGTAACTTGATCTATTAAAAGAGCAGGAAACAAAGTATTGTAGCAAAATTTAGTGCAGAAGCAGAATATAAGGCTATGGCCTCATCTACTTGTGAACTTGTTTGGCTTAAGCAATTTCTTAGAGAGTTAAAATTTGGAGATGTCACTCAAATGACACTTATATGTGACGATTAGGCTGCTCTTCATATTAGTTCTAATATTGCCTTTCACGAGAGGACCAAACACATTGAGATTGATTATATTTTCATTTAAGAGAAGATTGTATCTAGAAACATCAAGATGGAGTTTGTAAACTCAAATGATCAGTTAGCAAACATACGATTTATATGCAGCAGCTTGAAGAAGAGTATTAGATATATTACGTTTTATGTTAATTAGGGAAACATGTCCCTATGTTAATTATATTATTTTTACATATTCATTTGTATTTTGGCTTAGCCCACATTCTCTTTATTATAAATACATTACCATATATGTGTTTTCTACATAAAGGAGATTAACTCCGTACCTAGTTTTTCACTATATTGAATAAAAACCAATTGGGAAATTGAATTACCTGTCACTCGTTGAAATATCTATTTTGCAAATAATGCAGTAAGTCATTTTCTCAACTCCCCAGTTAACGTAACTGATATGCAGTAATTTGAATTTTAAAAATATAATAAGAGAATTATAGGAGAAGGCCTCTAGTATGAAGACATGTGTCATGTCATACAAGAGTTGTCAAGCACTTGAATGAAAACTGAAAATGCTCTCCCACTGACGTGAGATCCACCGTGTAGCATTTTAATTAGAAATAGATTAGATGACCAAAATATGATTTTGGCTCCTTGTCTGAATTTTTTATTTCAGTTTGGTCTCTTAAATTTAAAAGGCTCCAGTTTGGTTCCTTAAAATATCTTTGTTAACCAAATTGGTCCTTCCTTACCATACTAATTTGGTTAACCTGATGACATGTGACAAACTGTGATAGTAAGTGATGTCACTGTCACATGGACATTTGCTATGTTAACTAAAATTAACATCATTAGTGTAAAAACCTAAAAAAATGGACCATATTTATCTAATGATACCACTTTGAGAAACCAAAGTGAAACTTTTTAAACTCAAGGAACCAAACTGAAACAAACAAAATCAGACGAGGAACCAGAATCATATTTTGGCCAAATTTGATCATTGGAAACGCAAAAAAAAAAAAGAAAGAAAAAAGAAAAAAAAAACAGAGCATTCTTGCAAAGTTAATTGCTTGAAGTACTCAGGTTGAGGAGGTTACGCAATTAAACTCATTTGTGAAAATCAAGTTGGCATACAGGACCAAACATGTTGACATAGATTGCTATTTCATTCGGCAAAAGATCTTATACAAAAATATTGTCAGTTCTAATGCAAGATGCCTTTAACAAGTCATTGAGAGGTCCTTCAATTATAAGTAATTCAGTTTCATATATATATATATATATATATATATATATATATATATATATATATATATATATATATATATATATATATATATAATTTTATATTTAACTTTTTATACTTAAACATTATTCACCTTAATTTATATCTTATTTTTCATTCAGTTTAGCCTTTAAATCAAAGATAATAAATATTAAAATAAACTACATGTAATATGTATGAAGACTTGAAAAATTGATCATCTATATTAATATAGGAATAAAAGGGTAAAGCTTTACAGTCAAATAGACTAAAAAATGATTAAACGTCTCATATATTTTAGTTAACCTTTTATATAAAAGAATTAAAATGAGAATGGTTGGAATTGTTGGACTGTAATTATGTAATTATGTGTATAATATATATATATATATATATATATATATATATATATATATATATATATATATATATATATATATAATATGTGTGTATATATAATATGTGTGAATATGATAAACTTGTTAAGTATTGATTTTCTATTAAATAAAAATTAGAAAAATATCATAAAAAAAATAAATTTTTTTATTACTCGTTTTTTATCTATTTTTCTTTTATTTTTCACACACATTTATATATATATATATATATATATATATATATATATATATATATATTATTAAATAACTAAAATAAAATAATAAATACTAGAATTTTGAAAATGAGGACAAAAAATTAAATAGTTTTTTATTTACTCCTTTAATTTATGTACAAATATCTTTGTAAATAGTTAAATTTGAATCTATATTTTATGAAGAAGAAAAAATAAATATAACTATAGATTAAGTTTATAACATTAAGTGTATTTAGGGTGGTGGTGCATAATCAATTGTATTGTGTTGTTTATTGTTTTACACGTTAAATATTACACAATCATTTATATAATAGATATTATTAATTATATTATCATTGTAGTATTTCATTTTAGAAGGTGATTTTAAAGAACAATATAGAAGAGTGTATGACTATGCCAATGAGTTGCTTCGGTCAAATCCTAGTTCAACTGTCAAAGTTCATGTTGAACCTAATGAGGACACTCCAATTTTCAAGAGACTATATGTGTGTTTGAAGGCCTGTAAGGACAGCTTCGTGTCATGTAGGAAGATTATAGGTTTGGATGGCGGTTTCTTAAAAGGAAAATTTTGAGGTGAGTTGTTAACTGCAGTAGCAAGAGATGGGAATGACCAAATGTGTCCTTTGGCATATGCTGTTGTGGAGGTGGAGAATAAGGACAGTTGGAGTTGGTTTCTACATTTGCTCATTGATGATCTTGGTGGTGTGGAGATTTCTTCAACCATCACATTTATGTCAGATCAACAAAAAGTGAGTAATTTACTACCATTGACATCTTTTTTTATCTTTTAAACCTTCATGTCTTTTATTTTAACTTGTATACCTTCATGTCAATAGGGACTTTTACCAGCATTATAAGAACTTCTCCCTGGTGTGGAGCAAAGATTTTGTGTACGGCACATCTATGCTAATTTCAGGAAGAGGTTTCCTAGACAGATTCTAAAACGTCTACTATGGAAGGTAGCAGCATCAACACACCCTCAAACATGGGAAGCAGTGATGAGAGAAGTTAAAGAGGTGAATCCAGACGCCTTTAAATACTTATTAGCCATTCCACCAAGGTATATCAAAGGTTGCAGCAGTGTTAGGCTGCACGTCATTATCCACTGTACCAGTGGGTCCAATCAACTGAGATGGTTCGACCACCTTTTATTGCATGGAGGCTAGACTGTCATCACTGATAAACATAACACCAAGCATAGCCTAACAGAAAAGGGAAATATGAAAAACCATTAAAAGAATTTTAGAAGAGAAAAAACCAAATAGAGACCTACCTGTATCAGGACAAAGGCTTTTGATGATAGACCAGCCTGGAACAGAAATAAAATGTTAAAATGGAATGAATAAAGGTTACAAGAGGTTTACATCTTATTAAGGAATGAAAACTTCTAATCAATCTTCACTTTCTTTTTTCTCCTCTTTGTTGTTTGACTTGTAACTTATTATGATGGCATATGTTGCAGTGTAGATTTTTCTAACAATTGTGCATGCTTGAATATGCTTTAAACTAAAGGGATAAAATGGTTTTCTTTCCTAGCTAAACTATTATGCTTCACCTTACAAAAGCTAGCTTTGAGAAAGGAGAATTTTTCAGCCAGTATAAATGTAACATAGCTTTTAAGTTTTTTAAAAGATCTTTCAAAAGGGTTCATCAACAAAAGCACATTATCTTCCAAAAGAGTGATAAGAATTTTATTGGACCAAAGAAAATAATAAAGTAGAAAGAATTTATAAAGATGGGGAGATAAATGCGTGATTTAAGTTTATTGTTTCAGTTCATTTGAAATTAGATATTAGGTAGTTTGTTTTGAATGCCTTTTGCTCCCACATTTCTTTTCCTGACTCCTATATCAAAACCAAAAGAAATTAAGATGAGATTGAAATTGGAAAAACCCAAGCCTTTAACAAGTATAGAAGAAAAGAAACGTGGAAAACAAGGAGCATTTTCAAATTGAAAAAACTTGGTGACAAAAAAGTAAAATATAACTCTGAATGATATGCTATGCATCATAATACGTTTGAGTATTATATCCTTTAACTAAATGTGAAATCCAAACTTGCAAATATGCCCCCCTCTTGTCATAATCAAGCATTTATTCTTTCCAAACTATATATCAGTAACAAAAAAAGAGAAAAAGCAAATTGGATTGCTTAAAAGAAGAAAGACAAAAAAAAAACCTGAGTTGATGAACAAGTTCTAGTTTTATTTACTTGATTGAACTTCTAAAATAAAAAAACTTACTGTAATGGCCTCACGCTGGTACTGATTAAAACTATTTTCAACATATTCCCTCAACGGTGTTGGGATTTTCCATCCATCGACTTTTGTGCCAAAATCTTCTCCAACTGCACTTAATATTAAATCCTTGTGCGGGAGACAGCCTAAAGTTCGAATAGCTAAATATTCCCGAGCAATAGTAGATAAGCTGCATTGCTGCATGATTTTCACATTGGATCAACGGCAAAGCTAATTTAAAAGAAAATGCCTTTTGTTAAGAAAAAAAATTCTGAAAACCTTTATATTTCTATTATAAATTAATAATACAATTAATCAAGGAAGGCAGCCTCCACATAAGAAACACACACAATATTGATATCACTAGAAGTACATGATAGAATAGGTTACCTTCCTAAAATATAACTGTCTTTCTGTCTCGCATATATAAGATCGCATGTTAAACAGCCTAGGGCAAGATTTTACATCATCTGTATTATATTTTAAGAACTCCCCAGCAAGATAGAGTCTAACTCGAACAAGTGGGGTATCAAAATATTTCCAGACATGTTCCACCAAAGCAAATGCATAAAAAGTAGGTAATATTTTTCCATCTGCAAACTGCAGAGACAAATACAGATAGGAATCAATTCAAATTCGAATAGGCAAAAAATTCAAAGCCCAAAACACATAACTTCTCATCACTGGTAGTACCTTATCTCTGGAAAGTAGCAAAAGATCATTCTGTGATATTGATTCTCCCTCGTTAATTTCACATGGAAATTCTATAAAATGAAAATCATCTGCTTCACTCCAACTTTTTACCACCCCCAATTTCCAATCAGTCACTGGTCAGGCAAACAAAAAAAAAATCTTAAGCAAAAAGACCCTTCAAACTTTTATTTTGGTCCCTAGGGTATCTCAGTAGAGTGCTAGAGACTAATTCAAAGATTTATGAAGTCTCTCGTAGCCGGCAGCTAAAAAGACTAATCCAAAACTCTATTTAAAGGGCAAGTCTCTCTTAATAGATATACTCTATTAACACAGACTCAGAATCGGACCTTTATTATGTGCTTACGAAGTAGATTTATTTGTCAACCATACCTCGTTACATTGACCCTTCTAACTTTAAAACATGAAAAGCAAACCAATTATTATTTAAATTGAAGTAAGAAAGGAAGAACCGCATCTTAGACAGGGCTTTAACAGTCCTCTGACAAGTGCTACAAAGTCAGTCACTCCCACCCAATTAATAAGAATAGTATAGAACGGGCTAAAGACCTTAGACAAAGGCTGTTAACAACTGTGCTACATAGCTACTGCAAGAATAATAATCTTTTCAAAAAACAAAAAAATAGTTGAAATTAAAGATACCCTCTTCTTCCTCTTTCTCCTTAGTGATCTGGGATTTGGCTTCTTCAAAGATGAGCGGTTCGTAGGTTGCAATATAGTCATCGACATCTGTATACCGGTTCTTCACCTTCATGAGTGACGACTCCGCAGTCCCTTTTTTCTGCTCCTGAAAATACCAACTTCCAAAAGACATTACGAAAGCAAATTAAAAAGAAAAAAACACAGAAACAAAGAAAAATAGTAACGAATAAAGTGTATTGCCTTAGATTCCTTGAGAGCAACGTAGTCCCAACTAAGAATAATCTTGTAGAAGCGGCAGATTACGGATTCTTCCTAAGTCTATGCAAAATAGTCCCAACCTCAGTAAGAATTAAAAAGGTACACAATAAACTATGCAAAATATCAATACCTGCAGCTCCTTCTTCATTGCCATATCCATGTAGATTTTCTCTAGTTGGCTGAGTCTATCTTTTCTTGCTTCCAACTCTTTATAAGACCGATCTGTTTTCCTGTATAACCAAAGTAACTTATTATCAAGCTGATATGGTAGTAGAAGTAAAACAAAGAGAAAAAGGGGAAGTAACTGTAGTAGTACTGCAGACAAGTAGCAATATCTTAAGAAATTGGAAATTGAGCTTAATCCAACATCACAAATCCAGTTTGATAAAATGGAAATTACACCCATATATATATATATATATAATAATTTGGTCATATCTCTAGTCGATAAAAGATCTTTAATACATTTAAAAGAACTCGTGACCTGATTTACAACCTATTTGACTCAACACAAACAATTTAATATAGCCAAATAAGAGAGAACTAATAGCAATCAATCTAACCATAATTATTATTCATCTCTCTATTTTGGGTTAAATTATGTCAATCATTCCTACCGAAAGACCAATTCTCAATAAAATGGCACTTTAAAAGGCATGCAAATATATAAACAATAAACTTGTCACTCATAATCGATTCCTCAACCCTAGAACATTACTGCAAAAAACATCTTAATATTGTTGGCATTAAAATACTTAATAAAATTAAGATACTTAAAAAAATTAACAATCTTAAAGCACATTGAAGAGAACAAATAATAATTTCACACAACATATTCCTGAAAAAGTTTCAGTAGAGACAAATCATTTATCAACTTTTTTTAATCTACCACAAGACATCAAATAAAACAATTCACCAAAGATTGTCAAGTCAAATCATTTAACAAAAGATGTTTAATCTCATACACGATGTCAGAAGAACAAGGAATTTATTTTATTCTTTAAAGCCAGATGTATGTACCTCTTAATGCCAGTAGGAATATTATCGATAGTAAGAGGAATTTCACTTTTTGAATATCTTGATTGTAACTCTTTGGCCTCTTCCCTTATACATGGACAAAAATTAAAAAAGTTAGCGATTCAGAATAAATTTGTAGAATGAGGATGGGATCTACAGTATAAACATATAAAGAGCAAGAAAAGGAATGGGAATAGAGACAGAGAAGTAGTATGTCAATCAATAAATCAAGAATGGAACCACATAGCTGGAGAAAAGTAAACGAGTTTACTACTCAAAAAATATATCTTTAAAACATGACTATGGGACCATTTGAAAAAACTTCTATGAAACTTGTTTGGATTTATCTTATCATTAATCATAAAAAATAGTTAAAAAATGAAAAATGTGAGGTTAGGATCATCTTATAAATTCTATTTAGCTTTATCCGAATTGAATTAGCTTTACAGTGAAACTTAACTTATGACATAGCTCTCACATCATAAGCTCTTTTTGAATAAATACTTTGTAATATAAGAGTGTAGCATGGCTAGTATACAAGTAACATATATCGTGTAGTTACAACTGAATGTGCTGTGTCAGAAACTCAGTTAGGAAAAGCAGTTAAAAATAGTTACCTTAATCTTTATAAAGACCTACATAGCACCCTCATAAGTGAATAAATTATTTTTTACCTGTCTTCTGTGTTCCACATACACATACACATACACACACATACATACACACACATACATATATATATATATATATATATATATATATAAACAAAAAACATTTATTCAGAATAAATTTGTAGAATGAGGATGGGATCTACAGTATAAACATATAAAGAGCAAGAAAAGGAATGGGAATAGAGGCAGAGAAGTAGTATGTCAATCAATAAATCAAGAATGGAACCACATAGCTGGAGAAATACTACTCAAAAAATATATCTTTAAAACATGACTATGGGACCATTTGAAAAAACTTCTATGAAACTTGTTTGGATTTATCTTATCATTAATCATAAAATTAGTTAAAAAATGAAAAATGTGAGGTTAGGATCATCTTATAAATTCTATTTAGCTTTATCTGAATTGAATTAGCTTTACAGTGAAACTGACATAGCTCTCACATCATAAGCTCTTTTTGAATAAATACTTGTAATATAAGAGTTTCTGGTGCAGTAACAACAATCAAAACAGCCCAATACAACAAGATTTTCTACTGCAGTAACAGCAAAAATAACAAGCAGTTTATACAACCTTTTTCATCCAAACAGCAACTATAAACAAAAAAAACAATTTTTTGTAGTAACAGCAGAGAATTCCTGCAACAATTTTAACCCAAACAGCAAATAATTTTTCTGCAGTAACAGCATCAAAACAGCAAACAATTTTTTGTAGCATTCTAATCAAAACAACAAACAATTTTCTGCACCAATTTAATGTTAAAACAGTAAAGTTTCTGGTGCAGTAATGATGAGAGGGTCGCACCTCCCACAAAAGTTGATTGCAGATATTAATGCAGTATAGTACTAGGAAGTGACTCCTAGATCGTCTCTCAAGGACCAAATTGTGGTTCAGTCTCAGATCAAACACGTAGTGGGGGGGTTTGCGAAAGGTTTGTGAATGCAATTGAACTAAATTAAAACTTGAAAATCGAACACAACCGAATATAATTGACGGTATTCCAGTGCATAAAAACACTAAACTGAACACAACAACAGATAAATATCCCAACACACTTTCATGCTATTAAAATGCAACACATAATTAAAAAGATGACAAGCAATTCCAGATATAACGTAAAATATCCTAAGGCAAAAGAAATAAGAAAAGATAAATTTTTTTTTCTACCATTTCACGTGACTCATGTGCTCTCCTTAATCAACAAAATGAATAAAAACATTCACCGCTTGAGCAATTTCCCAGACCGTGAATCAAAGCCAATGGAGCACCTCTTCTTCTTGGACGCAATGTGAATCAGCCGTGGCACCTTAATCCTCCAACACGTTCCAGCAGCTTCCAATATGTCCAGCCAGGAAAAGGAACAAAATCATGCCTCGCAACCCATGCGCACCGCCCTCTCCCGCAGAGAAATGAAGAATTAATAAAACGTCACATGCACTTCTGGTTTGCTCCCATCAATAGCGTTTTTCTCTTACAAAAAAAATGAAGGCTAAATGTGATAAACAAAATCCATCCGCGTGTGCTCCCTGCTGCTAAAGCCAAGAAAGAAATCCGTGTGACACCTAATGCTTCCATCTCATTCTCCGCGTCCAAGATTCACCATCCCATGAGCTAATTCTTCCAGCTGCCATTTTTTTTTTGTGCACAATACATTCTAGAAAAATTGAAATGCCCTTCTCCCTAACGCTGCTGCACTCCACTGGACGGTGCTTTTCTCCTTCCAGCCAGCCGTGAATCACCACTTCCATTTAATGTACATCTTCTCTCCAGCTCAACGTGTACTGCTTCCAACTTAGACGGTGCAGCTGTGTGCTTCTCTTCTTCCTTCAATCTTCTCCAGCTCCTTCTTTAATCAGCCTTCCAGCACAACACACCTCCATTTCATTCTTCTTGCATCACGTTCCAGCACAATACGCGGACACCATTCCTTCTCAATATCCATGTGCTTCTTCCACCAGCTCCAAGCAGAGACACCTCCAACTCCACGTTTTCTTCCAGAAATCCTTGGCACCTTTTCTTATTTTTTTAACACAATCAACTGATCATTCATGACCACTCCCTGCACCGGACAGCAGCAACTCGGTGACACCTCTCCATCCAATCTTGATTCATGCAAAAACTCTCTTTGCTTCTACCCCTGCACTACCTTTCTAGGCTTCCAGTGAGTGTGCTTCTCCTTTCTCCACGTTTCAGCACACCACATACTCCCATCAATCACCGCATCCTCAAAATGAAAAGAAAGAAAACTTAATCACGGAAGGGGCACTCCAGGACTGCTTCCAGCACGTTCCAGCTCAACACGCCTCTTCAATTAAAGTTTCTCCTCCAGCTCAACACGCCTCTTCAATTAAAGTTTCTCCTCCTAATTCCAACTCCACGTAGGCGTGCTTCACTTCCAGCCCAATAAAAATAAATCCATTTGCTTCTCTTCAACTCTGCTTCACATCAGCTTCTCATTTCAAGCCGTGCCAGCTAATGAAGTCACCAACAACGTGAATGCTGTGCCCGTGACCGTGTGCTGCTTCAACTGCTCCTGGACGTGGCAGCCAAAGAACCGTGAGGGTGGTGGCTCCTCTTCTCTCGTTCAACACAGCTTCATTCTCAAAATAAACGGGCCAGGAATAAATCAGCAAAGAGGAGTAACAAGCAGCTCTTCATTCTTCCAGCTCAACACTGCAGCCTGCACAAGCTTCTTCCGAAATGGAATCAGCTCCTTCTCCGTGCAGCTACTGGAATCAGCGCCCCTCTCTTTGAAAAGTAAATACTAAAAAAAACGTTCCAGCCCCTCCCAAGTTAAATCATCATTTCTCCAAGCCAAGAAAAATAACGTGCATAGTGTAGCAGAAACAAGGGCACAATGAATCACTGTTTCATCCTCAAAGAAAAAGAGAATATTTGTTCTTCCTTCATTATCAAAAACAACAGCGTTTTGGAAAAAAACTAAGGTTCAGAAAAAATGAAAGAGAGTCCGTCCGTGTCAAGTGGCGGCTGCCCTTTTGTTTTAAGGCCGTGTGTCCCTTTTTTAGGGTAGGGTCCACACACTAAAACCTAGGGTCCAAGTCATTAATCCTTCACATTTTGGGTCTAGTCTACTTTACCAAAAATTGACCCAAAATATAAGAGTTGATACAGAAATTTTAAACTACTGAATTACAATTTAATTAATTCTAAAATGTTTGTGTGGAGAGTCTTGAATTTATTTGGTATTCTTCCTGATGTTCCAAAATGTATTTCCGAAATTTTCCTGCAAAAATGCACTTAATCAGCTCAGAAAACCCAAATTAGCACAATTACAAATTTCCGACCAAATTAAACAGAATTCGGAAAACGGGGAAATAACAAACAATTAAACACAATTCCCTGATTTATTTAAGTGCAATAAACTAAATATAATTCCAGAAATAACGACTCATCAAGTAACAACAATCAAAACAGCCCAATACAACAAGATTTTCTACTGCAGTAACAGCAAAAATAACAAGCAGTTTATACAACCTTTTTCATCCAAACAGCAACTATAAACAAAAAAACAACATCATCACTGGTAGTGCTCAAAAGGGTAAAACTACCACACAAAAAATTTGAAAAAAACCTACCTCAAAGTCATACACCACTGAAGCGACACAAGTCGAAACGTAAACCAGAGACCACAACCCTCAACTCCACAACCACTGAAAATAATCTTGCAGAAATGAGTTTACATCACAATGTACTTCAAAAAGGAAAAGCGAAATCAAAATAGAAAAACCCTCATTTAGGAGAGATCAAAAAACAAAACCCCTACCTCAAACTCACAAACGAGAGACGAGATTGGGAGCGGCACCAACGATGGAAGCACTGATTGAAGCACCGAAAAAGCAGAAATCAGAATAGAGGCACTACTGATGGAGGAGAAGAATGACTTTAGTCAAAGAAAACCTAAATGGATTTCCTTCGTTCCCTGAAATATCTTTCTTATCCTTGTGCCCCACAAGTGTGATCCTTTGAAAGATATTTGTTACATAAAGTTGCTTCAAATAATAAAATTTTAAAATTTACAAATATAGGTAAGTTATGTTTGTATGATTTATAATTTATTTGTACAGAACTCGTGTTTTTTAAATAAAGTTATGATAGGTGAATATGATGAATGAAAAAGTTATACTAATCAAATACAACTCTCATTAATTTTAATTTTTTTTTATTTAAACTGAAACTACGTAGGAACAAGTATATTTTTATCTGAACAAAATTCATATAAGTTCGATATGATTTTTTCAGTATATTTTAATGAGAAAGAATTTATTTATTGTTATGACATTTTTTTAATTATTTAATAATATAAAGATATAGAAAATGATATTATAAAATTAATAATAGATTAAAAATAGTGAGTATAAATAGTTTTATTATAAATAAGTTTCATTATTATTAAACATAATATTTTTTTTAAAAATGTTTTTGACTTCTTTTTAAGAATTTTTATTCTTTATTCATCTATTTGAAGTTTTCATATCACATAATCCTTTCGACGAGCTTTTTAATTTAGATCAATTTATTTATTTATTTGTGTAATTGAATATCAACTCATTTCTTGGTCTATTTATGTTTGTTGTTACATTTGAGTCTTCTTTCATTTGTATGCATCTTTTAAATTTTTTATATAAGTATCATTTGAACAATGGTCATAACAGTATAACCTTATCGTCTTTGTGATATTTGTATGTGTAGATAAAACATCTTGTGAAGCTAGAGGTGTTTTGGTTGTATTAAAATTATTTAAGATGTTGTGTCAAGTGAAGGGAGCAAAGTCTTTACTTTGATTATATGATTGTTTTATGATTATTGTTGATTTAAGTTGATTGGTTTGAAATATTGAGTTAGAATTTCTGCTTGGTTGGGTTTGTACTAATTTTTAGTTTATGTTGCATATGTTGTGATAAATCATGTATGATAGAATTGAACTGTGAAATTGTTGTTTTTGTACATTGAATTTGTGATACTACAATAGAACATGTATAGAATGATAAAATTGCGTAATTGATGTTTATGGTGTTTGATTTGAGATGTTAGTTGGTTTTGTGGATTGCCTCTATAAGACTTAAGTTGGATAATATGACATTTGTTAGCTAAGAATCATGAATCTTATGATCATAAAGATGTTTAACACAGAGAATTGGCTCAAGGAATGTCAAATTACACAAATTAAGCTCAAAAGGAGAAGTTGGGATTTTCTTATATTGTTGGCACCACTCAGACAATAGCTTTTTTGTGATGCTATGGTAGAACATGTATGGAATGATAAAATTGTGTAATTGATGTTTAGGGTGGTTAATTTGAGATGATAACTAGTTTGTATATTGTCTCTATTAGACTTGAATTGGATAATATGACATTTGTTGAGCTAAGAATAACAAACCTTATGGTCATAGAGATGTTTAATACTGAGAATTGGCTCAAGGAATGGCAAACTACAATAATTAAGCTCAAAATGAGAAGTTGGGATTTTCTTATATTGTTGGCCACCACTCAGACAATAGCTCTTTTGAGTTGGTTGTCGTTGGATGAAGGTTTTTCTGACACAAAAGTTAAAGAGCTCACTTCCTAGGTTAAAGAATAATCATTTAGCTTGAAATGTTCTTGTATTTAGAAATAAAACACAATTGCAGGTTTTATAAGAGAAGCGTTTAGACAAGAGAAGAGATAATTGCACAAATATTTTTATACTGGTTCACTTCAACTGAGCTACGTCCAGTCTCCTCCAACTTAGCTATGTCCAATCTCCTCCATAGAGGGTTCCACTATAATCTTCACCGAGATTACAACTGAGTATTTGCACCATTCCTAGTCTCCTCAATCAGCGAATAACTTTTTGTTACCCTGGACTGGATAAGTATTCGCACCACTCCTAATATTAAGCAACCTTACCTAGATTTTTTTAACTCAAATAAGTTCAACAAATGTTTTAATTCTCTTCATAATTGCAACCAAGGATTGCTTACAAGTCATTCAGACTATTACTCTCGTAAAAAGAATGTGATTCAATACAATACAGCCTAAACACTTGCAAGTGTTTCTCTCTTTCCTCTTTGTCACTTTCTTACAATCAGTAAACGATATTACAATGAAACTCGGGAGTATTGCCTCTCTTCTTTTCTCTTCTTCTCTTTTTCTACTTAGAGATTTTCTTTTTCTTGAGCTCTTTCTGTGTCTTTCTTTTGAACGCTTCTCAAAGGATGAATATTTCATTGTATGCTATCCTTTTGATACTACATTTGAAAGATCTTTTATTTAAAGGATTTTTTGGATATGTGTTTGTTAGACTAAACTCTTGGCCTTGATTCTTGTGTCTTGTCTTTCTTCATATACAACAGTCGTTAGTTAAAGTCAACTTGTCAGAGCAAACATTTGCTTGATGTAAGTTGTACTTTATTTTAGACATCACTTCAATCAAGTGAAGAACATTATGTGAATATCTTTTTTGTCTCTAACGTTCATTTCTGATATTTTAATTTGAAGCTTGTGGATATGTGTAGACTAGCTGATCTACAAATAATAAAGTAGATTGTGCATGCAACATATATGTTTTTTCTCTTATCACTTTTGTTGTTTTTGAATATTGAACATTTAATATCATTTAATGTTTGCTCATAATAACAAAATCTTTTTTGATCATTTAGACTAATTAAGGTTTTCTTCTAAAGATACCAAGAGTTGAGTAAAGTCTTCATCATTCGGATGAAGTAATAGTTTAGCTCATAGTATCATTTAGACTAATGTAAACACTTTTTGTTATTTTGTCTTTTCATAGTAATAGCGTTTAACATGTTATGTTTTTATTTATGTTTTAAGTTTTAGTCATTTAGAGTATTTTTGTCAATGACATTGTCTTGATATTATTTCGGTTTCCCGAGAGTTAAAATGAATACTCTCTGGGTATGATAGACTTTACATGTTTAACTTCAACTTCCTTAGACGCTTTGACTTAACAGTCGTTTAGCTTTGCATCTAGGTGTTTTGACTTAATTGTTTTTTTTGTTTCCTAAAAACCTAAGCGCATTCCTAAGATTTTATGTGTTGAGAGTTTTGGTTCTAAGTCTTATGTTTTCTTCCTATGTTATTTTGAGATTATTATTTCATTTATTGTTATTTGGTTAAACTTCAAAACACGAGAGTTTGGGTGCATAGAAGATTTTGTCTTAAAACCTTAGACCCTTTTTGGCACCATATATCTTTAATGGACCATCTCCATTGCATCATTCTACCTTTGACCCAACCTAGCCAAGGAAGTTGCCATCAATTGATTTAGAATGATGAAGTGAAGTGTGGTTTGTTGTGGAGAAAAGAATTCCATGGGGTAGTTCCATTTGTTGTGTAATGTATGCATTGATATAAGAGTTTAGGGTTAGAGGTTATCATAATACTCTAGTAATCATTCAACTAATATAGAGAAAAATGGTTGAGAGGTTAAGAGTGGCAGGAGATCCTGGTTTGAAGAACTATTTGAAGTGTTAATGTCATGTATAGGATTAACCTTGTGGGTAGAGGTTATCCATCACAAATGCTGAAACCTCGCGAGATTCGATATCAATGTATTTGTTTAGATGATTGAATTGAGAAGAGTCTTTGATTTTATGGTTTATATTTAGAGAATTAATTGGAGTGCATTGTATTGTGATACAATATTCTTATCAATATATGATATTTCTTTTGTATATTAGCTAGCCCTTTCTTGTTTATCTTGTTTGTTATTGGTTGTGTTCTTTTTTACAATAATCATCTTATTAGTGTGAGCATATAAAAATGTAGATATAAAGACACTTCTTTTAATTGAAGAGTCAGTTGTTTGAACATTTACTTGATATTAGGTTATGTTGGTTATAATCTTTTAATAAAATCATAATATAATAACTTAAGATTGCATATGAGTGATATTATAATAGTTCTATCTTATAAAATTGTATCGATATACTATATAAATTAGATTATCTGTCTTTTGAATATTTATAATGAAATATTTTATTTTAGTATTACTATGTGTTATTAAAATGAGATGCTATATAACCATGACAATCTTTTTCATCTCATTAAAATAATTAAGACATAAATATATAATTTTAATTCACGCTGCAATAGACACTCATTACAAGTGTTTTTCAAACCAATATTTAGTCATTATAGTATTTTTTTTTGTGATTTTTACAATATTATATATAGTCTTTAAGGAATACAAATTCAATTTTACGTAAAACAAATCTAAGAAAACCATACTTTTAATAGCTTCTATTTTTTAATTATGTTTCACATAAATTTTGCGTACTACATAAAATCTCTTTAATGATCTTTAAGATTTAGTTTCTTTGAAGTTAATGAACTCATTGTACCACTAAAAATGCTCATACTCATAATTTATAGCTAATTAGTCTTAGTTAATTAATAAAGCAATCAAATATTACAAAAATAAATAATAGGGTTAACAGTGTGATTGGACCTTAACAAACTCAGATTAATACTTATACAAAATAATTTAGAGGCAATAATATCTATAGTTTAAAATAGATAAAAAAATGAATCTTTTACTTTGGGAATAAGCGATCATTTAGCTAAAGAAATTGAATAAAATATAAAAAATAAAGTTGAAACGAACTTTTCATTTCAATTTTCACCACTTTTAAATCAGTTTGTATGATTAAAAATCAACTATTTTTTAATTGATTAAATTGCACAAATATTTTGGTTTGGTTGCTTTTCCAAAATATTATCTTGATGTAAAAGTCCAAAAACCTTATGGCCTAACTCATGTTAGGAATCAGTCAAATCAATTTATTTAATGAATGAGCTATATTATTTTAATTCATCTCTACCAAATTCATTTATTCAAAATAAATAAATAAATGTTGGTTAAATGTCATAAATGTTGGATCCATTAGCTTAAGAGAAGGGGTCCTTCTTAAAAGTATTAAAACAAGTTTTAAATTAACCAACCAAATAAAGATTAATCAAATTTTACAAAAACGACCTTATACAAAATAAATAAATAAAACAGACTCCAACCTAAACTTAAGAAACAACATTAGAATCAAATTTCACAAAAAACTTAATCTAACCCATATTCACAATTGTGGTACAAATAAACTTGTGAGAAAACTCCATTTTACAGTCATTTTGAGCTAGATTACAGATTTCGTTTTTTCTTTCACACACTAAAGCCTCATTTTATACGAAGGTGTCCATACAAAATTCCAAAAAAGAACACAGAATATAGAACATGAACACAGTGTCCAAGGAACCGAGTCTTCATTAATTATAAAGAACACTAATTAGTTACCTGTCTTTGTCTACAGCTGAAGGGAACATGAAAAAGCACTACAAAGACTAAAGAAGTAATCAGAAGTTTGGCAGTGTGAGCACTGTCCAAGACTGATTTCTTCAGCACATTCTCCAGACAACAATCTAAAATGACTCTCATGTGAGATTGGCATGTCCTGTGAACCAAGGTAATCCTACTTGAGGACACTGTTTTGCATCTGGGATGAGAACAATAGGTCCCAGAAAGATGCGCCACAAATCAAGTATTATTGTGACCAGCATTGCAGCACCTAAAGCATCAACAGCCACTCTAGGCAAGTCCCACTTGTCACCAGGTTTCTCATCTATCCTGCGTATTTACAAGATTTATCATCAATGAAATCAGTACAACATACACATATTCCACCTTTATGTAGTAGCGTATGCAACAACTACTTTTTAGAGAAGCAAAGAGGTACATATTCAAAACAATTTCAAACGAGGAATGAGGTAACTCAAACAACTGCTAGCTACTCCCTTCTTTCCTTTTTAGTTGTTGGATTTTTGAAATATTGATTATCTTGCCTCTTATGTTTTCAAACCACATTGATCGCTCTTTTGTTTCAATTAAATTCTTATTTACTGATTTCTTAATAAAGGACGTATAAGAAGGAGCAGAAGGAGTAATGACTTACCTTAAAAACATTGGGAAGCTCACAATAAAGTATATGGCATAAAACAGAGATCCAACTTTATACATAGAGTCACGATCCACAAATTCATAATAAGGGAACTGCATACATCCAATTGAAAGCGTTATTCTCTAAAATTTGCATTTCATATTGTAGGTCAACTGCAGGATGATACGTTTCATAGAAATACGTTGAAAGATGTATATATGTATTTGTATTGTGACTAGTATTGAGGATTACGAAGAGAAGGATAGAAAACTAGGAAACTTGTCATCTGGGTTTGCTGATTGGTGAAAGTATCAAATTTCACAAAGATGTAGACACGTTATCGTATGACATCTGAGGAAGAAAAGTCTAACAAAAAGAAAGAACTTATAGCTATAGCCGTTTATAAATTATAACTGTATCTAGAATTATAAACCTTATAGGGTCAAAATGCATACAGTAATCTTAAGCATATCAGTACTTCTGTGTGTGCCAAGGTCACTGTCACTAATATTGAATCTTGAGTTGTCAAAAGACAGGATATCAATATGTATCATCTTTAAGACAAGGGAATAGAAACGGAAATTCTAATTTAAAAGAAAAGAAAAGAAATATGGAAGAAATATGTAAGATGGTACCACAGATAAATCCAAGCAATGGAGGTTCCACAGCACAAAAAAGGCAAGAGAATTTAAGGCAACAAATATGTAACAGAAAAAAAAGCAGTAAAGAAAAGAGCAAGAAAGAAAACAAAAAAAAGAAAGTAATTGGAAAATAAAAATTGCAAAAGTTAAATACAGAGTTCCAAATTAACTGTGTAGATTCCAAAATTTGCATATACACATTTTCAAAATCAAATAAGAAATTTAGGCTTAGGGATGATTGTCACAATAAATATAACCTTGGAAACTTGAACAACAAAAAATAAGGAATATCTAAATGCAATGATTTCACAAAGCTAGTATTAGAAAATGAACTTTAAGTCTAACACAATCTCACAAAATCAACATATGCAGTGAGGTTTGAACTTATTTATATGCTATAATTTGGATGACACAATAGGTTCAACAAACTTTGTTAAATTATACTTTGATACCATCTTAGAAAGTAGACTATAAGTTTAACTCAATTTTACAAAATTAACTTCTAAAATGAAATTTATATCCACTTATATACTATAATTTGAAAATATTCTGTTAATGTGAGATTTCCAACAAATAGTACAAACAACATAAATACTCAAAATGGTTAGAAGTCCAGATAAACTAGAGATAAAACTAATTTATAATAGTATTAGTAGATGCAAATCTCACCATACAAACCGATTTTGTAGGATTGAACTAGGTTTAAAATTCACTTCTTAACATGCTATCAGAACCATTGATAAAACCTATCTTAGCGAGATTTGTTGTTTGTTAGACATATTGTTTCACTCACTATTGGCCGCTATCGAACCACCCATTAATGACTAGTCTCACGCTCGAGATGTATATACCTCGATGTGAGAGGAATGTTTTGGAAGTCCACATCGACTAGAAATAAAGTCAAATTCTAGTATATAAGTGGGTGAAAATCTCACCTTACAAGTCGGTTATGTGGATTTGAGTTGGGTTTAAAGTTCACTTTTTAACAAAAACAATTCACTAATCATAACTAGCAAAATATCTCGAGATACCAAAAGATAATAGCCTTATTTGATTCATATAGCCAATCCTGCATAATAGTAAAAGGGTTTTCTTGTATCAAAACACAGGTGCTAAATACGTAACAAATTTGAAGGCTTGTAAAGAAACAGTTCAAGACATTTCGGGAAGGGAAACCATAATATCTGCATGGAGATAGGGAAATTTCAATTTAAAAAACAATGCAGGACAAAAGAAATATATGGTTTGCCTAACAAATGCATTGATGGAGCCATGATAAAAAAAGTAAGAGAACTTTGTACCATATGGCATATTCCTTGCATTTTACAAAGATATTGAAACTGAAATTGTCAAAGGTTAGGTTTTACGACTATATATTTCATAGATAAGATGTCAGATAAACTTGAATAGCAATGGTTAACAAAAATTCAAATACTTTGATACCTCAAAATTAATAATTGGAGTCCGAGAAAATATTGAAAACGCATGATTAAACAAAGTTTGAGGAAAGAAAATAGCAGAATGTTTAATTACAACGTACATTAGAGATAGCCAGGGTCTCCAGGTACGCTATAAAATAAGCAAGTGCAAGAATCCAGGCAGCTTCGGTAGCCCATTGAATTTTTTCAGGCAAATCAGCAATAAAATGTCGCAACCGACGCAGTGTCATGTTTGATGAAACGTGATAAAACAGGAAGCAAACATGAGTGAGCAGGAATGTTGTGTGTGGTACCTGCAACCACCAAATAGAGCAATTCAATAACGAATACGTGGTCACACTAAGAGATAATTCATTGGTCTTTGGCTTACATTGTTCATTTTCCATGATGGGAAGGTATAAGATGCACCCAGAACTGTGAAAAAATAATGAGTCCAGAAATAATTTCCAACATAACTGAAGATTATTATCCAGAGACTCGCCTGTCAGTATTAAATATGAACAGATTAGGCAGTGAGTAGGTCAACCGAATAAACACAAGAATGTTTTATAATATGTATGTAGGCACACAAAATAAATACATAAGTATTAAAATATATCAGAAATAATGTAAATAGGGTAATTAAGTGGATATATCTTATTATGTAATCATGTTAAGTAACACAATTGTAGTTTTTCTATTTATGACGCCAATTGCATAATAGCCTCCATTGTGTTTGTGTATCAGGTACATGGAATTCATGCTAGACAACCTCAATTCCTGAACAACCAGTGATTGGGGCCACTTCCGATTAGGGCAACTATTTTTCTAATAAACATATTTCTAATATTTCGCATCTCTTTTCTTTGTCTTGTTTCCATTTTTTTTGGTCGTATTTCCCATTGCCCCTTAGGAACTTGATGATCTGACATCTGAATATTTGGTTAAAATGAGTTGTCCTTCACAACTTTAATGAAGTTTTGTCTCCTGTCACCATTGTTGCTAAGGAAAAAAGGCAATCAAAATCTCAAATTGTTGGCCTTGCATGGGTTACAAGCAAAGTAGTTAAAATCGATATTATGGTTGGGATTGTGAAGGACTCAAGTTTGTAAATTGTGGGATCCTAACATGGATTGTAGATTCTACTTCTAATTAAATATAATATATATATATATATATATATATATATATATATATATATATATATATATATATTAAAAGAGCAGTCATAATATTGTAAATGAAGGAAAAAAAAGTAAAACCGTTAGTAGTACATGTCTTGGTAAAAAGTTATGCCTATCCCTTATTAGAGGAACTTTAGTAAGAAAAATTCCCAATAGACACCCACATATCGCAAAGAAAACACATATCTTGATACTTGTTTATTCATAGAACCAGTCAGATCAAGAAAAAGCCAAACTTCCACTTTTCGCAGTTTCTTAATATGTTATTCAGAGCAAAAAAAATTTAAACCACTTTATCCATTTTTGACATGTCTTGGTCGTGCAAATAAGAGGGAAAAATCCAACTAAACTTGAGTGATGTTAGCGTTGGGTAATAGGAGCTGCCAATACAAAATAGTCAAAGCTTTCTCCCTTAAATATCCATTGTGCAGCCCCTCAAGGTCATTGATCTTCCAAGTTAATTAGCTCCACTCATCCTAAGCACTAGTCTTCCTTTGGTTTTTTGAGAACTTTTTGTTCATCTTTTTCTTGCTGATTTGGGGAAATAAAGAAAACTGTTACCATCACTCAAGTGCTGATGTGTCTATTTGATAATATATCTTGATGACATTGTTTTCGCATGCAGTGACTACCATGGCATCTCCCAAATGAAACAACACCTTTGCTACCATTTTTATATCAAAGATCTTGGCAAACTCAGATATTTCTTGGGTATTAAGGTAGTACAATCCAACTATGGTATTGTTATATCTCAAAAGAAATATGCTTTGGATATTTTGGAGGAAACTGAGTTGATGAATTCAAAATCTATTGACACACACATGGATCATAATACCAAATAGGGGGTGGGGGGAGGCGCTATTTTAGATCCTGAGGAGTGTAGAAGATTGCTTGGGAAATTAAATTACCTTTCAGTTACTCCTAACATTTCCTTTGTAGTCAATGTGGTGAGCCAATTTCTCAATTCCTCATGTGAAGATCATTGGAATACGATCATCTATATATAAAAGTACATTAAAAGATCTCCTAGAAAATGTTTGTTATATGGTTACAATAACCATACAAAAGTTGTTTGATATTCATATGTTAATTAGGCAAAATCTCTTTCTGATAGAAGATCTACTTCCGAGTATTGTGTCTTTGTTAGTGGTAACTTGATCTTTTAAAAGAGCAAGAAACAAAGTATTGTAGCAAAATTTAGTGCAAAAGCAGAATATAAGGCTATGGCCTCATCTACTTGTGAACTTGTTTGGCTTAAGCAATTTCTTAGAGAGTTAAAATTTGGAGATGTCACTCAAATGACACTTATATGTGACGATTAGGCTGCTCTTCATATTAGTTCTAATCTTGCCTTTCACGAGAGGACCAAACACATTGAGATTGATTATATTTTCATTTAAGAGAAGATTGTATCTAGAAACATCAAGATGGAGTTTGTAAACTCAAATGATCAGTTAGCAAACATACGATTTATATGCAGCAGCTTGAAGAAGAGTATTAGATATATTACGTTTTATGTTAATTAGGGAAACATGTCCCTATGTTAATTATATTATTTTTACATATTCATTTGTATTTTGGCTTAGCCCACATTCTCTTTATTATAAATACATTACCATATATGTGTTTTCTACATAAAGGAGATTAACTCCATACCTAGTTTTTCACTATATTCAATAAAAACCAATTGGGAAATAGAATACCTGTCACTCGTTGAAATATCTATTTTGCAAATAATGCAGTAAGTCATTTTCTCAACTCCCCAGTTAACGTAACTGATATGCAGTAATTTGAATTTTAAAAATATAATAAGAGAATTATAGGAGAAGGCCTCTAGTATGAAGACATGTGTCATGTCATACAAGAGTTGTCAAGCACTTTAATGAAAACTGAAAATGCTCTCCCACTGACGTGAGATCCACTGTGTAGCATTTTAATTAGAGATAGATTAGATGACCAAAATATGATTTTGGCTCCTTGTCTGAATTTTTTATTTCAGTTTGGTCTCTTAAATTTAAAAGGCTCCAGTTTGGTTCCTTAAAATATCTTTGTTAACCAAATTGGTCCTTCCTTACCATACTAATTTGGTTAACCTGATGACATGTGACAAACTGTGACAGTAAGTGATGTCACTGTCACATGGACATTTGCTATGTCAACTAAAATTAACATCATTAGTGTAAAAACCTGAAAAAATGGACCATATTTATCTAATGATACCACTTTGAGAAACCAAAGTGAAACTTTTTAAACTCAAGGAACCAAACTGAAACAAACAAAATCAGACGAGGAACCAGAATCATATTTTGGCCAAATTTGATCATTGGAAACGCAAAAAAAAAAGAAAGAAAAAAGAAAAAAAAAAACAGAGCATTCTTGCAAAGTTAATTGCTTGAAGTACTCAGGTTGAGGAGGTTACGCAATTAAACTCATTTGTGAAAATCAAGTTGGCATACAGGACCAAACATGTTGACATAGATTGCTATTTCACTCGGCAAAAGATCTTATACAAAAATATTGTCAGTTCTAATGCAAGATGCCTTCAACAAGTCATTGAGAGGTCCTTCAATTATAAGTAATTCAGTTTCATATATATATATGGATAACTATTATACATAATGGCCTCCCCTATGTGAATGAGACATGAAATCATCACACGACTCTTGTCATCTTACTCTCAATAAAATCTATTTAGGATGCACAAACAACTTAATCTGAATACCAAATGAATGGAAACTCCAAATTGTAAATGTCTTAATCAAGAAACGGGGAATTGCACCAATCCAAGTCATCTGTCTTTATAGGAGGATGGCTAGAATCCCCTGATTTTGTAGATTTTGTAGATCTTGACCTGAAGAGTGTGGTTACCAAAATACAGGTTATCTAATGGAATCATGTGGTATACGATCAAGAATGCCTCAAATGAATTAACTTACAATTCACAATTCTTACAGTAATGCCCTTTCAAATGCTCATTGTTCTTGCTTGAAGAATAAAAGCAGGTTTCACACTAAAACCTCTTTCTACACTTTATTATTTTGGATTCAAACCGGTTTTATCATTGTTTTCATATTAAGAAGCAGATACAAGATCAATGGCAAACAAAATGCAAAATGTGTATTTGATGACTTGATGATTAGTAGTTATAGTTCCTAGAGAGGCCCCTAATGGAAAATAATGGAGTAAAGGGAATGAACAGGGGAGGATTAACGCCCACAACAAGCTGTTTGGTATTGGGGGAGATAATAGCTGAGGGGCATGCCAGGTAATAACTAGCTTTTATCTGTTTAAGAGAATCAATTTATTCGTATACACTTAGAATATCATAAAACAATATAGTAAAGATAAGTATTGGAAAAATTTTATATCTGTCAAAACACTTGCCTTGACCCAATATCGATCCTTCCAATGAACGCTTCTATCTGCCTGCAAATTTTGATATCACAAAAAAAATTAATTACACCACTCTCTGTTCATGCTTACTACAACAGAGCAAGAAGTGAAGATAAATAATTTTCTAAGTGAGTCACACTACTAAAAATGATCAACAACAACTGAAACCCCACGTCAAATGTTGTTTAAATAAGCTTAAAAATAAGTACTTGTCTTGTTTTGGCTTCAATTCCATTTCAAGGAAAATAATTAAGCACACACCTTTCCAACAAGCAGCATTGGAATGACAAAGGCAGGAACAGCCGAAACCAATCCGATAAGCAAGTACTCCAATTCTGTGAATTTCTGCCAAACTCATAATTAAAACTTAAAAGTGAATTCTACCATTCATGGTTCGTTATTCACATGACAAAAGAAAGGTAAAACCCCAACTGACCAATACCTGCATAAAAAACCCATATATGAAGGGACAACAAGCTTTAATTATGACTAAGTCTTGAACGGGAAGTAGTCCAGTAATGGACCCAAAAGATCGAAATTTGTGACAAACTCTGGGGTCCCACATACGAAATAAAGATCCTAATTACCACATTTACAAAAATAAATGTAAAAGGTGGAAAAGGGTAAAACCTCGTAAAGATTGAAGGGAATAACAATGCCAAGACAGAGGGTGAGCCAGAAGGGGGTGTAAAGAAGGAAGAACAGTTCACCCCATCTCTTGCTGGGGTTTGGAGCCAGCCACAGGCTTGGAGGAACAGGAGCTGAAATTTTCAAAAGGGATTCCATCAGATAAAGAGAAAGGGTTGCTATGATTATGAATGAATCCGAGATCTGATCAAATTCAAACAGAAAAATTACCTCTCATTTGGAATGGGATCTGCTTCAAGGAATGTTAAATGAAATGAATGATGAATGAATACACTCTTGAGTGAGTGGATTGTTCAAATGCATATACTGTAACAAGCTAAAAAGAGTGGAAGCTTGGTGAAGGAGGTGTCACTCTGCAGGTTCTACTTTAACTTTTGTTTTAACTTTCATCTTCTGACAATGACTTATTTTCAGGATTTAATATTTTTTATTTCTTTTGGCTTTTTATCCGCAAATTTTAATGTTTTTTTTTGCTTTTTATTTAAAACTTTAATGTTTGTTTGACTTTTCATTTTCTCGTTTTAGACAGTAACGATATTTTCATGGTTGATGGTTGGTACATGTACACTTGTTTGGTATTTAACTTGTCAACCACATACAATTTATTTTTATTATAATGTTTACTATTCTATGTGGTAAATATCTTTTTTAATGTCACTTTCAAAATATTAATTATCTCCATTATAAAACATGGTCTTATTTTTACTTTTTTCAAATACATTTTTTTCTAAATATAAGGAACTTCTTTACAACCTAGAGTGAAATAAATAAATGATTCAGATAATAAAAATTAAAAAAAACATTTTAATTTGAATAATTAAAAATCTAAATCATAGAAAACTGACTTAAATAAAAATTTCATTATATGTTTATTATATATTCAAATAAATCAAATTAAAATTACTTTTAGAGATCACTTTTGTATTTTTTTTAATATATTTAAATTTCATAAAAGAAAAAATATATAAACAGCACTAAAATCGTATTTAACAGTCTAAAAATTTATATGATATAAGACATATTATACCCCTTTTTAATTAAATTTATAAACAATAATTTTGGCTAGGGCAATAAAAAAAATATTTTCTTTTCTTTTAATTTCGAGAGATTTATTTAAAGTGATTCCTATATTTTTTCTTCAATTTAGTTTCTATTTTATGGAAAACAGAAAGTCAATATAATTTTTTTTTTTCATAAGCTTAGTCTTCACGAGTGTGAAAGTGCCATACTAGAGATAAATAAAAAAATAAAGTGAAGGTTGAAAAACTAAAAGTCACTGACACGTACTTTTATAATGAGCAATTTGATTTGAATTATACTTTAAAAATAATTTTATATTTAAGTTTATATTCAAAAATTATTTTTAAATAATTTTGTTTAAAACTATAATATATATATATATATATATATATATATATATATATATATATATATATATATATATATATATATATATATATATATATATATATATATATATTTGCCAATATTTATGAATACCCGTGTGTATTTTTTTGATACCCAACTAATAATGAAACAAACAATAGATTTTTTTTAGACAAAATGAATAATGATAGATACTACCATATTTGATTCAATACTTTATCATCCCTGATAATCTTGAACAATGTTAACTTAATTTAACTGATAAACTACATTGACTATTTTAAAATAAAATGAGACTTAATTAAAAATAAATTAAAAATTCACATTAAATAAATTAAACCCTGTTTTTTTTTTAATTCAACGTGAGGGTTATCAGTACAAGGGTCCTTGTAGTCATGTAGGATTTAATTGAAAGGACCCACTAACTCATTCACTTTCAATATCTATTGTGTAGTACTTTCAATCCGTTGAAACATTTATTCACCGCGTTCTACTAATTTCCCAGCAATTAGCACGTGCCTACCAATGAAAAAAAGACTTAGTTTAAAAACAAACTCAAATATGATAGAAGTAATTAAATGACTTAGTTTATATAGTTTAATCAATTTTATATTTAACTTTTTATACTTAAACATTATTCACCTTAATTTATATCTTATTTTTCATTCAGTTTAGCCTTTAAATCAAAGATAATAAATACATGTAATATGTATGAAGACTTGAAACTAAAATTGATCATCTATATTAATATAGGAATAAAAGGGTAAAGCTTTACAGTCAAATAGACTAAAAAATGATTAAACGTCTCATATATTTTAGTTAACCTTTTATATAAAAGAATTAAAATGAGAATGGTTGGAATTGTTGGACTGTAATTATGTAATTATGTGTATATAAACTAATGCGCGTACGCCTGTTTTTCAGTTGGTACATTTTAGCAATGTGTACCGGATTTTAGTAGACAAAAATACCTTTATACATATGGATTCTAAGTTTTAAGGTTAAGGGTATTTTAATAATTTTCATTCTCAAAACTAAAAAAAAAAAAGAAACCCCCCAAACCCTTACTCAGTTCTCTCATTCCTCTCAACCCTTTCTCTTTCATCTTTCTCACTCCAATCTTTTCTCTGTAATCCTTACTGTAATCCCAATTGGAAAAATAAAAAACACTTGTCGTTAAACAATCTTACAAAAAAATGATTTTTATAATGAGTTTTCATCTTATAATTTTTGTCTTATCTAATTTTATCCAATTTTCACAAGCATAAAAGAATTGGTAATTGACCTGGAAAAAATCAGAAATACTCGCTGTTAAACAATTTCTTACAAAAAATGATTTTATAATGAGTTTTTATTTTATAATTTTTGTCTTATCTAATTTTCACAAGCATAATGACATCAAAGGAATTGGTAATTGGCTTGGAAAAAATCAGAAACACTCGTTGTTAAACAATTTCTTACAAAAAATGACTTTATAATGAGTTTTCATTTTATAATTTTTGTTGTATATAATTTTATCTAATTTTTACAAGCATAATGACATCGAAAAGAATTGGTAATTGGCCTGGAGGGTTTTTTTTAGAGATGATGATTCAACATATGCAGATGATGAAATTAGAGAGGTTAGTGAATCAAATTGTTTAAAGGCAAGTGTTTTTGATTTTTTCAATTGGGGCTACAGTAGGAATGACAGAGAAAAGGTTGGAGTGAGAGATGAAAAAGAAAGGATTGAGAGGAATGAGAGAGGTGAGTAAGGGTTTGGGGGGTTTCTTTTTTTTTTTTTTTTTAGTTTTGAGAATAAAAATTATTAAAATACCCTTAACCTTAAAACTTAGAATCCATATGTATAAGGGTATTTTTGTCTACTAAAATCCGGTACACATTGCTAAAATGTACCAACTGAAAAACAGGCGTACGCGCGTTAGCAAACCCCATATATATATATATATATATATATATATATATATATATATATATAATATGTGTTGTATATGATAAACTTGTTAAGTATTATTTTCTATTAAATAAAAATTAGAAAAATATCATAAAAAAACAAAATTTTTTATTACTCTTTTTTTATCTATTTTTCTTTTATTTTTCACACACATTTATATATATATATATATATATATATATATATATATTATTAAATAACTAAAATAAAAATACTACAATTTTGAAAACGAGGACAAAAAATTAAATAGTTTTTTATTTACTCCTTTATTTATGTACAAATATCTTTGTAAATAGTTAAATTTGAATCTATATTTTATGAAGAAGAAAAAATAAATATAACTATAAATTAAGTTTATAACATTAAGTGTATTTTAGGGTGGTGGTGCATAATTAATTGTATTGTGTTGTTTATTGTTTTACACGTTAAATATTACACAATCATTTATATAATAAATATTATTAATTATATTATCACTGTAGCTAGTATTTCATTTTAGTAGTTTTTAAAAACTACTACATTAGTGATAATGAACAAGTAGGTGAGATATAGATACAACTATTATATTATAATTATCCATAAAACATGATTAATTATATATAAAGTTATACATAAAGACTCCAACTTACATTATAAATTTTCAAAAGAAAAAGAATTATAATCTAAACTACAACATCTTCCTCACTTTACATCGGATCAATGAAAACATCTTCATTTGCTTATATCGGTAAGGTGATCATTGCAAAAAAGAAAGATAATTAACAAACAAATAAACAAAGATAAAAGAGTAAGGTAATGTACCAAAAGATTTAATCTAAACATCTATAATGTACCAATTTATCAATCTCAAATTTCAAACATACCACTGATTCATACATTCGCATAATAGACATTAACTCAATTATATAGATTCATGCTCTGACATATGTATTCAATATCTGTGGGCACTCATAATAATATTTGTACTCTAGAGAGTCCTAAACAAAGAAGTTATCATCATACTACTTACGAGGTTAATCCCCATCAAATATAGGACTTAACTAGTACCCATTAAGTAAGACCTCGTTCGACTCTCACCACATAACTCATTCTATTATATTTGAGTGTCAATAATTATTAGAGTTTAGGATGCCTCACTTTCAGAACTCTTATATGTCAAAACATACACTAATTTTACTAAACCACAAATTTTCTTCTTGAAATTCTCTCAACATCTCAAATTATATTTTCCATCCATAAAAACAACATCACACATATCAAGCATGCATAAGCACCATAATTCATCTCGAATATATAATAATTATGCACAAAATCTAAAATAAACCATTCAATTAGATAAAGAATAAGAAAACATAAAAATAATCACATTGGCTCTTAGACTAATGTTCAACGAAAAGCCCCTCGCAATAGGGAGTGTTCAACGCCAAATATCTCGCGTTTTCTCGCGCTTAGTATAAACAACCTGTAGCTCAACGAAAAACATTAAAAGGGTTTCAAACATGTAGTGATAACTGGCTTTTAGCAGTACAGAGCCACTGTTCAGCGCCATACCATTCACAAAATGTCCGTTCAGTGTTAAAAGGGTGGTGCTCAATGGTTTGGAGCGAAAATGCTTCTAGACCATCACAATCAAGCCTACGCTTAATGCCATATTAGAAACTTACACATTCAATTATATGATTTTGGGAACTAGGGACTCATTAAGATAATCAAATTAGTATTCTTGACTTAGTGCATAGTTAAAAAAGGTTTAGATGTTAGACTGAATACCAATTTTCTCAAATGACTAGATTTTCAATCCCACAATAAACATCAAAACAACCAAAATACAAGCAACACACAACAAACAACACAACAAAAATTCTACATGCCAAACAACTAGTTTCAGACCAAAACAAACATGCACTATAATTTATCACAACATTAATAGCATTAAAAGGTGATAGTAGGTCCCCTTACCTAACAGATGAACAAATCATACTAGAAAGTCTAAAATAGTTCTAAACACACGTGAAGTTCTATCTGCTCCTATAAATAACAAAAACATGATCAGAGTACAACGTTAGGACCACTAATCAGTAGAGAGACTTATAGAAGACTCAAATATCACATGCAACCACAACAAGCTTGCATGCAAAGAAAGAATGAAAAAAAAAGAGGAGCATAAAACCAAATTACTTTATTTAAGAAACTAATCGTTCTAAATTGATGAGTTTGCTATCAGGATCAATCATATTGTCTTAGTTCTTCAATAAGACAGACAAAGGATAAGAACTCATAAAAAGAAGTTAGAGAACTCTAAAATAGTGATTTCTAGAAAGATAATGTATTTTAAAATAACGAAACTCGTTCATAACAAAAATATTAATATTAAAATTTGTTAATATTAAAATAATAAAGTCTTACTAATTTCAAACAACTATCACTTCTAAAATATTATTTTCTAAATCTTTATAATAATATAAACATATTATGCTTATTGTTTAAGTTTTAAATAAAATAAAAGAAAAATAATAATAACTAATATTATAATTAAAGAATAATTTTTATGCAGACATATTTTTATTTTTCCTCAATTTTACATCTTTTCTTTCCTTATTCAATCAAATAAAACAAAACCAAAATTTGAAATCATTTAAAAATAGAGAACCGAATTATATTAAACTTTTTAAAAAAATACTACTTTTGTAATTTTTACTTATATATATATTATTTGGAAAAATTGAAAAAAATTATATAATTTTATTTATTTATGATATACTTAGTAAAACTAATAACGATAAAACAACATCTTGTTAAAATAAAAATGAATAACTTATTGTGTGAATAAAATATGTGAGTAGTTATTAATATTATTTGAATATCATTATTTTGTAAATGTCATTTATAACCCACCATCTTGGAGATGAGCTCACCATAGATTTAAACTTGAATTCAAAACTTGAAAGTTCTATATTTTATAAGCTTAATTTTAAATACTATATTACATATTTAATAATTTTATAAAAATATTGACTTTTATATTTTTTATATTGATTCTTTTATAACCTTAATACAACTTTTAGTAATGCTTTGTGGGGTGTGTGGTGTGTGTGTGTGTGTGTGTGTGTGTGTGTGTGTGTGTGTGTGTGTGTGTGTGTGTGTGTGTGTGTGTGTGTGTGTGTGTGTGTGTGTGTGTGTGTGTGTGTGTGTGTGTGTGTGTGTGTGTGTGTGTGTGTGTGTGTGTGTGTGTGTGTGTGTGTGTGTGTGTGTGTGTGTGTGTGTGTGTGTGTGTGTGTGTGTGTGTGTGTGTGTGTGTGTGTGTGTGTGTGTGTGTGTGTGTGTGTGTGTGTGTGTGTGTGTGTGTGTGTGTCTGTGTGTGTGTGTCTGTGTGTCTGTGTGTGTGTGTGTGTGTGTGTGTCTGTGTGTGTGTGTGTGTGTCTGTGTGTGTGTGTCTGTGTGTGTGTGTCTGTGTGTCTGTGTGTGTGTCTGTGTGTGTGTGTCTGTGTGTGTGTGTGTGATAGGGCTGCAACCCTCTCCTATAGGATATGGGCACGCAACCCACCAATAGGATAGGGATGAAATGCCAACCAATAGGGTAAGTAGATATGTACTTTACTTGTACGTGTATTAGAATTTGTTTAATTGCAAAGTTTTAACACGTATCCAAAATAATAATTCATTTATGTTTAATCAACTAATATTTATAATTTTTTTTTCAGTTTTATCATTTTAGTAATTATTGTTTTAATTCAAATAATTACTTATTATAAAAATAATTGTTTATACGTTATCATTTTAGTAATTATTTTTGCAAATTTAAATAATTACCTATAATAAAAAATTATATACACAATATTACTTATATTATTTTTTATTTTAATAACTAAATTTTATTTTATCTATCGTTATATACAATTTTATTTTTTTAATTTGCTATTTATATGATGCACAATTTGAAGTATTATAGTGTATACCGAACGATCATCCATTCAGCATCGATCGATAACCACCATGGCTAACCAGGGCAAGCGGTTCTATTAGTGCTGGGCCACAATGGGGCCAACGCTTATTTTATTATTTGGCCAAAAGTCCAGCAGATGGTAAAAATAACTAAAGATATCTGATTAAAGATATTGATAAAGCTATTGATGAATAACTAACTGAATCTCCAGGTTTGTTATTATTTCGTCTATGAGACACTTATAAATATAAGGTCAAGGCTAAAAGTCAGGTACGTTCCACTTACGTTCTACTCACACTCAACTCATACTCATATTCTCAAATATTCAAATAGTAATAACCATTCACTAAATATTCAATTAAGAGCAAAAACTCTTCAAATCACACACCTAACTTGGGCCTCAGAGTACCTTTTGCAGGTACCTCCCTCCTCTACTGGTGAAGAGCAAACGGTGCAAACCGAAGGAGCGCCAGCGACCCATCGAAGGACGAGCGTGCGGTCTTTATTGCAAAGAGCGAGCGATAAAGTCATCTAGAAGCGACGAAGTCACGTCAGAAAGGTTAGTGTCTCGGTCCCACAAAATATCTACCGAAACATTTTGGCGCCCAGCATGGGACTAGGGGCATCCCTTATAACCACAAGGAACCGGACAAGGATGCAGTCTCCATCAATGCCAACAAGCTTCTATGGCTTTACAAATAATTATTTTGATATAGATTCATTCACTAGTGCAGAAAGGGCTTTCGACGTCCAATATTTTGGGCTTTTGACGTCCGACGTACGCCCGACGTTTATGTGGGTGACGTCTCTTCGACGTCCGTTGTGCCAGAACGGACGTCTATGTAAACGTCCGTTGTGTCAGGACGGACGTGTACATGAACGTCCGTTTTGTCTGCACGGACGTATACATGAACGTCCGTTTTGTCAGGACGGACGTCTATGTAAACGTCCGTTGTGTCAGGACGGACGTGTACATGAACGTCCGTTTTGTCTGGACGAACGTATACATGAACGTCCGTTTCGTCTGGACGGACGTCTAGGTAAACTTCCATTTCGTCTGGACGGACGTCTAGGTAAACGTCCGTTTCGTTAGGACGGACGTCTACCTTGCTGAAATGTTTTAGGTAGGAGCTGGGGGGTGGACGTCCGTGTGTGCACTGACAGACGTCTATAGACGTCCGACTGTGCACTAACGGACGTCTACTGGGCGTTTTTTTTTTAAATTTGTTTATTTTTTCAATAAAACCACACCTGAAAAGCAGAAAAATGTCCTAGAACAATTTTGCAATAATATAAAAATGCGTTTTATATATAAAGAAAGTTCTACTTAATGTGGAATTCAATCCACTACCAAACTATCAACATAAAACATAAACTAAAACTAAACAATGTTCAACAAGAAATATAACTATTCCTAACTCCATCTTTGCAGAAGATAAGCGGTCCACTCCTGCCTTATCTGTTTAATTGTGTCTTCTGTAATTGGCGATGTAGTCTTGAAGCGCTGCAAAATTCAACAAAGATACATTATTGTTTCATATATAGTTGAAGATGGATATGATTTGTAATGTATTTAAGGTATACATCATTACCTCATTCCAGTCATCTGTAATGACTGCTCGAATGATGGTCTTAATCCAACACATCACATAGAAGCCACATTCCCATGAATCTAGCTGCTGGTTACACTAAAATAACAAACTAAATAGTTAAGAATTTAGATCATTCAATAACATAAATGAATTAGAAACTATAAATGACTTACAACCTTTGGATACAAAATTTGAACCAGTTGACCACGAGATTTACCAATAACTCTGTATAGAATGAAAACACAAAGTATAATTAATATGACTATTTTATCATATTGTTCAAGATTTATTAAAGGTCCAATAATGCACTCACCACCTAGCCAAATTTGGCATCAAGTGTTCAACCGAGCAATAGTTCGGCCATTCGGCCTCACTAGTATTCAGCCGTTCGGCTTCACAACACAGGTGACAGGACCATGCAGACCACTCGACCAAGAGGAGTGCAAAACCCGAGAGATAAATCCCTCTCGTTGAAGAAAACATCGAGAGACAAATCCCTCTCGGCCGAGAGGTAAATCCCTATCGTCAGCCAGAAGACCGAAGAGGTAAATCCCTATCAGAAGTAAGTCATCACTGGCGTCAACAAAACCCAGGGAATGCTCTCGGAGAACCCCTGGTCCTAAATCGAGCAGTGAGAAACTTTTTCCATGGACGTCCCCGAGGACTGACACTCTCGTCCACTAGGAAGTTCCAAAATGAACTCCTACGCTGAAAAACTGAGCGGTGAGGAACGTTCTCCGTGAACTCTCACTCTCATCCTAAACCGAGCGGTGTTGGATGTCCCCGAGGACTGACACTCTTATCCACTAGGAAGTTCCAAAACGAACTCCTACGCTAAAAAATCGAGCGGTGAGGAACGTTCTCCATGAACGCTCACTCTCGTCCTAAATCGAACGATAAAGCACGTTCCCTAGGAAGAACTCCTAGGTCAAAGTCACAAAGCCGAAGAGGTAAAGCCCTCTCATTAGGAAGTTCTCCAGAAAGTCCTAGTGCAAAGCCGAACGGTAAAACCCGTTCCCTGGGAATAACTCTTAGGTCAAAGTCACAAAGCCGAAAGGTAAAGCCCCTTCACTAGGAAGTTCTCCTAGCTCAAAGATCGAGAGGTAAATCCCTCTCGCCAGAAAGTTAAAGTCAAAGACCGAGAGGTAAACCCCTCTTGGCCGAGAGGTAAATCCCTCTCGCTAGAAAGATGAAGTTAAAGACCGAGAGGTAAATCCCTCTCGTTGAAGAGAAGACCGAGAGGTAAATCTCTCTCGTTGAATAAAAGATCGAGAGGTGAATCCCTCTCATCAACTAGAGAGTTGATGTCAAAGGCTGAGAGGTAAATCCCTCTCATCAACCGAGAAGCTCTGATGACAATGACCAAATCGCATGTATTCGACCTTACAAGTAAACAACCGTTTGACCACTCGACTTCAAGTATTCGGCAATTCGGCCTACACTTCTCGACCTTCCATGGCCTCATGTACTAAGTTCATTTGACATCCACTGCTTAAACCGTCCGGCCCAAAGAAGAAACAATGACGTAAAGAACATGGAAAGCAAGCTCCTCACTACAGGGAAAATAGCCTCCCTCAAACTCATAAGTCCTAGAGTTAACCACGGCTAAAGCCGAACGCTTAACTCAGACTTGAGGGGCATGTATCAGATATATTGTATACCCAACGGTCATCCACTCAGCATTGATCGATCACCATTATGGCCAACCAGGGCAAGCAGTTCTATTAATGCTGGGCCAAAATGGGGTCAGGGCTTATTTGATTAGGTTTAATCATTCACGAAGTCCCTAATTTCGCGTGGAATCTCAATGTAGTCCCTTTGTTTCTGGAAATCTCAATTGGGTCCCAAATTTATGAAAATTGCAACAATTGGATCCTTTCCGTTAAATTGTCTCCAACGACGTTAGTGTGTGTTTGACGTGACACGTTGTAGTCAGTTTCTTAACTGACGTGGCTGACTAAAGCAAGGGCAGTGAAGCACGTGGATAATAACATTTTTTTAAGTAAAAAGAAAATAAATGTTTTAAACCAAAATGGGGATTCAGATTTTCAATTGATCGAATTAGGGATTGGGATTGTTCGGAGTACTTTTAGGGATTGGGATTTTAAACTAAAATTGATCGAACTAGTACCAACAACAGATCTCGAGAGGCTATTTACAATTTTAGTTGCCGAAGAGATGAAGCAAAAATTACCAATCCCTTCAGATGAGCTACCAAAGGCAGTGCAGCTAAGACTACCAACTCCTGCATCCTAACTTCTTTTAGTTTCCAGCGCCTATAAACCAGAAGATAATAGAGGTAAGCTTGTTGATGGGACAGGAGAGGATCCAAATTTGAAAACAAAAGTTGTCGGATATGAAGATGCCATCACTGGGATAGAAGAACCGCTATTACTTGATGCCATTTTGCCAGTCGTCATACTTGCCATGCTATTGCCATTAGAATCTGCCATGTTAATGGCACTGCTTTGAACAGGTAAACTACTGAATATATTCGAACTGGTAAAATTACTAGATACAGGGGGTGGAAAAGAAGAGAACGAAGGGCTTGTAAGAGACCCATTATTTTGATTTGAATTGTGCCCAAAATTGAATATACTCTTGGATGATGTCAAAAATCCCAATCCCTAATTCGATCAATTCAAAATCTGAATCCCCATTTTGGTTTAAAACATTCATTTTTGTTTTACTTAAAAAATTGTTATTATCCACGTGCTTCACTGCCCCTGCTTCAGTCAGCCACATCAGTTAAGAAACTGACTACAACGTGCCACGTCAAACACACACTAACGTCATTGGAGACAATTTAACGGAAATGATCCAATTGTTGCAATTTTTATAAATTTGGGACCCAATTGAGATTTCTAGAAACAAAGGGACTAAATTGAGATTCCACGCGAAAATAGGGACTTCGTGAATGATTAAACCATTTTATTATTGGGCCAAAAGTCCAACAGACGGTTAAAATAACTAAAGATATCTGATTAATGATATTGATAAAGTTGTTGATAAATAAGTAACTAAATCTCTAGGTTTGTTATTAGTTCGTCTATGAGACACTTATAAATATAAGGTTAGGGCTAAAAGCCAGGTACGTTCCACTTACGTTCTACTCACACTCAACTCTTACTCATATTGTCAAATACTCAAATAGTGATAATCATTCACTAAACATTCAATTAAGAGCAAAAACTCTTCAAATCACACGCCTAACTTGGACGTCAGAGTGCCTTTTGCAGGTACCTCCCCCCTCTGTTGGTGAAGAGCGAACGATGCGAACCGAAGGAGCGCGAACGACCCATCAAAGGATGAGCGTGCAGTCTATATTGCAGGAGAGCAAGCGGCAAAGTCATCCAGAAGCGGGAAAGTCACGTAAGAAAGGTTAGTGTCTCAGTCCCACAAAATATCTACCGAAGCAATATACAATTTTATCTTTTTTAATTTTCTATTTATATGATTGATAATGCTAATTTTTACCATTATCTAAGCATCATTTTAGTAGCAAAATCAACTCCTTTCTAACTTATAACTTGTTAAATCCTCTTCTTTTGTCTTGTTTTCTAAATATTTGTATTTTTGGCTACTTTGATGTACTTTCATCTATAATCCCCTATTTTGTAGCTAAAAATGAGCTTGGAAGAGTCTCCAAGAAATTATAGAGCTAAACCAAATATAAGGCCAGCGAGCGCACGCTTGTCGCCAGCAAACGGACGTTCGTCCAGTGTGCACACTGAAGAGGACGCTCGTCCAAGCCAGGTTGGACGCTCGTCCAGCCGAGCCGTTCGTCACGCCAGGAAGGAAGACGTTCGTTCAGCGAGTTAAGAGAACGCTCGCCCAGAAGTTCATGGAGGACGTTCGTCCAGAAAACAGAGAGGACGCTTGTCCTGCAAACATAGAGGACGCTCGTCCAGAAGCAGATGCAGATGCAGACGCTCATCCTGAGAAGCAGAAGTGGACGTTCGGTCAGGCATAGGAGAGGACGCTCGTCCTGGACGCACATGAGGACGCTCGTCCAGAAAGAAGTAGACGCTCGTCCAAGATTCAGGACGCTCGTCCAGCAAAAAGAGAAGAGGACGCTCGTTCGTCCATAGCGCAGTGGACGCTCGTCAGCGAGATGCTCAGCGGACGTTCGGCCAGGAGAATAAGACGCTCGTCCAATTTAGAGGAGCTCAGTACGCTCGTCAACTTTCAGTGGAACCTGATTTTTCCAGAGAGTTTCACGCCCGGGCGTGAGAAATGGGGCGCCCGGGCATGACTTTCCAGTGAGTCTCGCGCCCGGGCGCGAAACAGAGGGGGCGTCGGGCGCGATTTTTACTGATGTGGCAGACAGCTTATTTAACCTAGAAAAGTGAAGGGTTTTGGTATCTTTGGCTGCCCAGACACGTTTTCTCTCTTTTGGAGCTCTTGGAGGCGATCTAGGAGCTGTGGGAATAGTCCTTCTTCAGCCTTGGGTCTTCTTCCTTCTTCCGTTTTCACCATTGTTGTAAGCTTGAGCTCTCCATTCATGGAGAGCTAGTTTCATTATTGTTGGGGATTGATGTAGCCACTGAAATCTTATGTAAACTACTATGTTTTGAATGAATATATGCCTCTTTCATTGATCGTTAGTGTTTAATTCCTTTTCTTAATGCTTGTTGTGAAATTGCTACCCATTACATGATTTTAGGGTTTGCTTGATATTGGGAAATGTTGGGTAAATCTGGACTTGGATTAAACACCTAAAGGAAATAGTATCTAGGGATAGAATTAGGACCTTTGGTTGTCTTAGATCTCAATTCTTAATGCGGAAATAATTGTTAGGTCTTCCAAGGGATTGGAGCCTAATAAGGAAGTCTAGGCTCTCTCTACCAAGGGATTGGGTTTGAGTAATTTAGTAGATTGACATTGGCATATTAATGGAGAGGAAGTGATTTTCTATACATAAGAATGAAGTAGGTGAAATCATACCCCCAACAATACCATTCCATATCATTTCTAATCTTTCCATTTCCAAGTGTTTGAGTATCTAAGATCACTTTTATCAATTATGTTTCATGTTTACTTTGATTGCACAAAAACACAAATTATGAAGCATTCTTTAGTCTAAGTTAGTTGGAAATTATACGATTGTTTGGTGACACGAGTCTCTTGGGAAACGATATCCGGTCTTACCGGTTTTATTACTTAGAACGATTTGGTACACTTGCCAAAGTCCTAACAATGATGCACAATTTGAAGTATTTATTTGATTAGATGAACAGATTGTTGTAGTTGTTGATGTCTTGAGTAAGAAGATAATACATGTATCTTATATGATGATCAGAGAGCTTAAGTTGGAAAAGTTCAAAGATATGAAATTATAGGTAGTGATGAGAGAAGATGTCATTAGATGTAGTCATATGACCATACCTAATGATTTTCTTGGCTTGGTGATAGAAAAACAATTGTTAGATCCTAGTTTGTAAAAGATAGTTTGGTTGCTTGGCTCAAAGTAGGCTAAGGATTTTTTGATGTGGTATGATAGTGTTTTAAGATTCAAGGGTAGAGTTTGTGTACCTAATCATGTATAGCTGAAGAGTTTGATCATTGAAGAAGGGCACAAAAGTCGTCTTAGCATGCATCCTAACACGACTAAGATGTATCAAGATCTAAATGATTCTTTCTAGTGCTTTGGTATGAAATATGGTTTAGTTTATAGCATCTGATTTGACGTATGAGAAGTTAAAAGTAGAACATCAGAGGCTTGAAGGGATGTTGCAACAATTAGAGGTACTAGAGTGGAAATGATATAACATTGTTATGGACTTTGTTACCCATTTGTCACGATCTATGAAGGGTCATGATGTTATCTGGGTGATAGTAGATCGACTAACGAAGAATGCTTATTTTCTAGCAGTTAACCTGATGATGTCTATGGCCAAGTTAGCATAGTTGTATGTCAAGGAGATAGTAAGGTTTCGTGGGGGTTCTTCTAACATTGTGTCAGATAGAGATCCAAGGTTCACCTTTAGATTTTGGCAAACATTGCAAAGTGCTTTGGGTAGTAGGTTGAGGATGTGCTGAACTTATCACCTTAAGACGAATGGGTAGTTAAAGAGAACGATTCAGTCACTGGAGGACTTGTTGAGGATGTATGTGCTATATCATTTGGGTGGATAGGATGAAGTTTTACCTTCGGTGGAGTTCACTACAATAATAACTAACATGTGAATATTGCGATGACTCCATATGAAGCTTTATATGACAGAAGGTGTAGGACCCCTTTGTCTTGGTATCAAAACATAGATGTAGTTCCAGTAGGACTTGGGTTGTTAACACAAACTACAGAGAACTTGAAGAAGATACAAAAGAGAATGAAGGCATTGAAGAGTCGAAAAAAGTCTTATGATGATTAGAGGAGAAGACCTTTGGAGTTTAAATCTAGGGATGATGTCTTCTTGAGGGTAACCCCAACTACTGGTGTGGGAAGGTGATAACCTCCTCCTTAAGCTAGGTTGGGCTAAAGCTAGGTTGGGCTAAAGCAAGAAGATGAAGCTAATGAGGTGGAAGTGGCACGAAAGCAATAGAGATGAAGGGAATATGTCTCAGTTTGGAGGTTTAAATGGTGGAATGAAGATGGTGATAATGTTCTTAAAGAGGTTGAGCCAACTCTAGAGAATGGTGACTAGAGGGACTTCATGAGACGCTCTAGCCATGACTTAGATAAGTTAAGAATGACTAAAAAATTTGCCAGTATTTTATTATAAATCCCAAAGTGGGCTTACATGGGGGCATACGCCTTTAAAATGACATCCAAATCTCAAGGTGGCTTACAAATCTCAAAGTGTATCCAAAGTAGACCAAAACCCTAAAATGATATCTTGTATCAAACCCTAAAAATCTTATCTTGGTGAAGGAAAGCTTGACATGTGACACTCTAGCTTTTAGAAAAACTCTCTACTCCTAGAGTACAATTTGGAAAGCCACTTTAGCAAACGTTTCTCCATTGCGAAAATGACACATGACCATTACGTTTGTAAGAAAACTTTCAACTAAGAGTTTGTCATGTGACCATCATGTCTTATGTGGGATGCCTTCTAGTAAGGTGTTACAAAGCTAATCACCCAAGATTAGCTTAAGTCAGAAGCAAACATTGTCTTATCTCATTAAATATAAGAAGGGAAAATCAAATGTTGTGGTCAGTGTTCTTTCTAGAAGGTGCAACCTATTTCCAAAACTTGGTTCCCAAATTCTTGGCTTTGATCACAAGGGAGAATTGTATACCTAAGATAAATTCTTCTCCTCCATCTTTGAAAGTCGCCAAAAGAGAGCATAAGGGGGGGTTTTACATGTTCAAGGGGTACTTTTTTAAGGAGAAAATTTGTGTGTGCCCCAAGGATCACATAGAAAACTCCTTATAACGGAGTCATATGAGGGAGGTCTCATGGGCCACTTTGGAGTTGATAAAACACTAAATATTCTTCAAGAGAGACTCTATTGGCCCCACATGAGAAAGGAGGTCCAAAGATTTTGTCACTAATGCATCACATGCTTGCAAGCCAAGGCTATGACTATGCCTCATGACTTGTACACTCCTCTACTCATTGCCTCCTCCCCATTAGAAGACATTAGTATGACTTTCATCCTTGGTCTTGCAAAAACCCAAAAGGGATTTGATTCTATTTTTTTGGTTGTGAATAGGTTTAGTAAAATGACACATTTTAGTCCATGCCACAAAGTAGATGATGTGAGCTATATAACAAAATTCTTCTTTAGGGATGTGGTGAAGCTCCTTGACATGCCTAAGACCATCATGTCTGATAAAGAAACGAAATTTCTTTACTATTTTTGGAAAACTCTTTTATCTAAGCTAGGAACCCAGCTCCTCTTCTCCACTCTAGTCACTGATGAGTCATTATTTTCTTATACTAACTTAGCTTTTCGCACCATATTGTATTAGTGAATTGTGTTTAATTCTCCATTTTTATCTCATTTTCACTATTTGGGCTTAATTTCAAGATTAATTATTATTTTAATTAATTTCAATTATTTGAGCTTAATTATTTCAATCATTATGTGTAGGACAATCACTATTTGAGGTTGAGAAAAGATTTGGAAGTATTGCTCAGAACCGAACGGTCTGCTGAATAATTGACCGAACGGTTTGCTGAAGACTTAACCGAACGGTTTGCTGAAGACTTGACCGAACGGTTTGCTGAAGACTTGATCGAACGGTTTGCTGAAGCATATGTCGAACGACCTGTAAACACCTACACCGAATGGTCATGTAAAGCCTGACCCGAATGACCGAGCACTACAGAACCGAACGGTTTGTGGAAGCCTCTACCGAGCGGCAAAATATCATTGCATGAGAGTCTTGACCGAACGTTTTGACCGAACGTCTTGATCGAGCGCATATACCGAATGGACGAGCACTAGTGAACCGAACGACAAAGAAGCACAGACCAAGCTTGCACTTAACGACTGAGCACAACAACAAAACCAAATGGTCTCAACAGTGTTGCATGACCGAACGGTCTTGTAGAGACTGTACTGCACCATTTCCTGAGCTTGCTAAGCATTGCTGACCGAACAGTGTAACCCTTATGACCAATCAGTCAAATGAGGTGACCAGTGTTGGAAGCACATTCTGGGACTTTAAGAGAGCCGCCACGTCAGTGTTAGAGTGTAATTTCGTTTTAGAATACCATTGGGTCAAACCTTAGGACTTTGGGCTCAAATTTAGGTCATTTTGTAGGACAAGCCCATTAGAAGGGCAGTATGGTCTTTTGGGGTCTATATACCCCAAAATCACTTTCACTTGACCTAAGTCTCAACCACTCACATTTTCCATTTCTTGGGAGCGTCTTCTTCTTCCTCCCCCTTGGGGGAGATTTAGGTTTTGGCTTTCTTTTCTTTTTCATGTATTGAAATCATTCTCTTTACAATTTCATGGTTGAATTTGTTGCTACACTCAAGTTTCTTGTTAATTTATGTTCTCTGCATTTTACTGTTCATCTTCTTTGTTTTTACTGTTCTACGTTCTGGTTTCATGTTTATTGTTCATGCTCGTTTCAATCGTTGTTTCCATTCACGTTTTGCATTTCTGTTTCTGGATTTTCATTTTACGCTTAAGTTCAATTGGTGCATTTTAATTCACTGCAATTTTGTTTCTGCCTACGACTTTACTGTTCCAGCGTTTTGTTTCTACAACTTTGTTTCTGTTGCGTTTTGATTTTGCACGTTTACTATTTCTGCCTTTATTGCATACTGTTCGGTCTATCATGACTGAACAAGTCCTTCGTCCTTGTTTATGTTTACCGTTCTATCCATCTTTATGACCGTTCGAGTTTTATTTGTGCTGTTTAATTTTACTTTTACCTTCGGCTTTAGTCTGCATTTGCATTTTACTGTTTTAATATCGATCGGTCTCCTCTTCAGGACCGTTCAGTCTATGAACAGAACCGTTTGGTCTCCAACACACTTGTTGTTAGAGCCGATTGGCCTAGTTAGTAGAACCGTTCATCCTTGTGAAGAACTGTTCCGTCTTCATGTTTTCCACATTTAATTCAATGCTTTCAATTCTGTTTAGTTATAGTTAATTTCATGCTTTAAGTTCAAGTTCAATTTCATTCAAAAACACTTTCAAACCCCCCCTGCGTGTTTGACCTGAGTCTCGAACCACATTTGGTCCTTAAGAGACGACCTAGGAGTCACTTCCTAGTCTATACTACATTCTTATTGCACTTCAAATTTGTATAGGGTGCGACCTCCCATCAAATTTTGGCGCCGTTGTTGGAGACCAACGGTTCGTCTTAGGTCCTTGTTGTGTTAGTCTGTGTTATGTTTTGTCTTGTGTTGAGTGTGTGTTGCTTTGTGTGTACTGTCATGTGTGTTGCATTTAGATAGCTTTATTTTCATATTTTTACTACATTCTTCCTTTTCCCCTTCCTTCTACATGTCTACCCATTTTGGTTATGAGAATAATGTTTACTCTGCGTGTCCCTGTAATTATGATTCTCCTTCTGCATGTTACTTCGATTATGGTTCTCATGTTGATTTCTATGTTCAGAACAATATGACTCATCCTCCCACTCGTGAGAGTGCTCATTGGGAGCCGGTTACATCAAATGAGGATGATGATCATTGTGTTTTCACCTCTGGACTGATACATTTGCTGCCTAAGTTTCATGGTTTTGCAGGTGAATTCCCACATAAACATTTGGAGGAGTTCCATCTCATTTGCTTTGCAATGAAACCTCCACATGTCCCGAATGATCACATTGGTTGTATTGTCTTCCTCCTGGGTCCATCGTTAGTTTGGAAGATCTTAAGTATATGTTCTTGGATGAATTCTTCCCTGCTCAGTATGGTTATAGCAACGAACCTGGATAGAATGATCCTAACTTGGGATGGTGTGGTATTTCACAGCAACATCAATATCAAGAAGCATCATTCCAAAATTCTTATATGTCTCCTTCACTAGTCCAGGAACCACAGCAGCTGCAACTTCATGAGCTTGCTAAAATAGCTCGTCAACCTTCTACTTCTGAGCCTACATTGCAGGAGTTGTTGGAGTAGATAACCATGCAGACCCTTCTGTTGAGATTTTTGATAGGAAGAACACTGGTTTAACTGACCTACAATATCAGAGCTTCTAGTTTTTTATGATGACAACATAATTAATAACACATGTGATGTTTATGTGTTACATGTTCTATTGCTTACATGCTACATGTTTTAATCAATGTACAAATCTGTTTAAAGCATGGAGAACATGATTGTGTTGATACACTGCATTTCACTGTGCTATATAATTGATTTTATTGGTGAATACATGTCTGATGTTTTACAAAATGAAAACCACAAGCACTTATATTGAACTTTTTATTGTGTGGCAAAACAACATTTTTAAATCGACTTCATTATAGGGTGAATCGATTAAAACTCGTTGCTTTGCACAAACTTGTTAAAATTGTGCTGTGAGGATTTTCAAAGAAGTTTTTCAAAACTATGTTTAACTGTGTCACATAGTCGATTATATGCAACTTGCATTCGACTAAGTATGTTACAGTTTTGAAATTCTGTTAATGTTTGTGTTAAATGTTACAACGACTATATTTTTATATATGTTGACCAAACATTTATTATGGATCGATTGCATTAATTGCACATTCAATTAATTGCATTAATTGCTATTAACTGCTTTGACTAAACTGGTACATTCAACTGCATTAGTAGCTAAGTCGATTAAAATGCGTCCGAACTGTGAATATCTATAAATTAACGCAAACTTGATCTTTTTAAGAACTTTTGTGATTCTATTAGTTTTGTGATATTTTACAGAAAATGCATTCTTATAGAGAAAGGGAAAAGCTGCAAGAAACAAGAAGTGACCATGGTGTTCATCTACTTATGGATTCTTGAAGAGCAAGTTAACTGCATTTACAAAGGCTGATCACATCTGCACATTTGGATGTTACTGAAAGATCAGAGGCTTCAATCTTGTAAAGATGGGTTTGTGGTTTCCCTGTTATGATTACATGAAGAAGAGCGTGCTACGTTCTTGACTTTGAGGGTGGCTCAAAGGGTTGGACTACAGGAGAGGGGATTCTTGCTGCTAGTTTATTTTGTATAGGCCTATATTTTGATTAGAGGGTTAGAGAGGTGTTTTATATTTTTGAAGTGAGATCGCTATAAAAACCTTGTTGTAAAAACCTTGTTGTAAAAACCTTGATCATTATAGTGCATTGGCTTCCTGTGGTTGGAAGGATACTGGATGTAGGCTTGGCGGAACCAGTAGAAAAACCAAGTGTTTGATCTTTCTATCCCTACACTTTTATTTAGTCAACTGCATACTGCATTAAATCGATTACATTTCTACTGCATAAACAAATCTTTTTCCTTACGTTTTAAGAAAGCTTTTAAAGGCATCCACTTTGCGAAAAAGATTTAAGGAAAACTTTGTTTTTACATTTCACCAATTCACCCCCCTCTTGGTGTGAGAAATCAAGCTATTCTATTTTCAACACCTTCAATACCAACATGAGAACATGTAATTTCAGTAGGAAATAAGAGCGTCCATTCAGAGTTTGACTCATCTGATGGGGCAGATGACTACTTAACTCACCGAGGAATAGTCTCAAGATTCATAGTTACCATTTCAGACTGTTCAGATTCCAAATGATGTTAGTGTCATTGACCTAGGGGATGGGAACCAGAGTCATGTGCTCACTATGCCACCTACTTTCCCATCGCCTTACGTCCCTACTCTTGCATATGAGGAGACTGATGAAGATTTTGAGGACCAAGCAGGTATGAGTAACACTTTTGAGCTAGGTAAACCACCTTCATCCTCTACCACTCAACCAATCTTTAGGGAAGTGGAGGTAAACATACCTCAGATTGATTATTTTGTTGATGATTGTGCTATTCATGATTATGCTATTGATAGGTATGTTGATGAACATGCTTTTAATTCTACCTATCTACATGATGAGAAGCACTTTTTGCTATCACCTCTGAATGTTTATTCTCCATGCACTGAACATGAATCTAAGCCTGTTGTTGATTTTGTTTCTAAATTTGAAAGTGATTCATGTTCTGAGAGTATATTTGAGGTTCAATATGATAAATTGGGATTGGGTGTTATACCTCTGCATGTCATTTCTTTGGAGCCACATCGCACAAACTACCACAGCGGAAATCAAAGGTGCATGCGTACACAAATGCTTGAAGATCAATAGGCACCGGCTAAACCCGCTCATCAACAATCCTTCCTTCTCAGATCTAGTTGTGGAAGACATTTCCCTACTAGATCAAATCTAGAAGATGAAGCAATTCTTCCTCAAAACTTCCTTGTTGGATCCAATGGTGGAAAACATCTCCCTGATAGTCCAAAATTGGCAACTGCCACCATGACTAGGGAAGTTTTCTTTTCCCTTGTCCCCCTTTCCCTACTACTTTTATTGCACTTGTCCATGATCTGTTCACTGTTCTGATTTCTAATCTTATGATTATGACAACACATTAAGGACATTGTGTAGTTTAAGTGTGGTCTATTGGGGGAGATTTTGATTTTTCTTTGTTAGTCTTTATTAAATTTTTTATTTTCTAGGTTGTTTTTGTTGTGTCTTGTGTACAGTTTTGCATGATTCTCTTTATTTCTGAATTTTTTTATGTTGTAGAGTCGTATTCACTTGATTGATACTTATTTGTTTGAAATCCTTGCTTTTCTTTGATTGGAAATATGATTATGATGTTTGAGAGAGTGATTGATTGTGACAGAAATACCTTGTGTGAGAATTTGAGCCACTTGATATTCTTTCTTGTGTCATATGTCTCTTGATTGTTTGCACATATGCCTTGGCTTGACTCTTGATGATAATTCTTGATTGATATGCATGTTTGGAAGTGATTAAGACAATTTTGTTCTTGAGCCTCTCTAGCCAAATAAGCTTACCTTGTTTTAATCCTTTGATAACCCCTTTGAGCCTATACTTTCCCCATTTCTTTGTTTTGAAGCTCATACACTAGCCCTAAGTGAAAAACCATGATTACCTTAACCTTAGAGAATTTTGGAGCTTTGGAAGTATTTTGGAAACAAGTGTGGTCTTCTTGGGGATTCTTATGAATTGGCTAGTTGGTTCCTCTTCTTGTTTTTTTTTTTTTGCAAATATGGTGTGTATCTTGTCTCTTACAATTGTATCCTAAAGAGAGAGAAAAGAAAAAGAGACAAGATGAAAAAAAAGAAAAAATATATAGAGAAAAATGAGAAAAATAAAAATTTTTGAATAATGGAGTCAAGAAGAGGATTAAATTAGAGGTTTTGGGTGTGATTTGATTGTGTTTTCACTTGTTCCCCATTGCTCCTCTATTTCTTGTGGTTTACAGCTTCTCATCCATATTATATCCTCCCTTGTCCTTGGCCCCATTATAACCATGAAAAGACCTTTAGATTTGAACATGCATATGTTTTGAATGTTGATATTAGAGGCTTGCCAAGTTTGTTTGTTGCTTACTTTCTTGAGTGAATTGAGTTGACATTGTTATCCTAGACACTTGAGAGAAACAATGATAGTACATATGTGAGGTTCTATTGCTTTTGAATCACTTCTTGAGCTGATTGATTATTTTGCCATGTCTTGGAATTGCTTGGATGATTTCTATGAGTATCTACATTCTCTGATTATCTGTGTGAAGGATGTTGTCTCCTCCTTTTCTTTTTCCAGAATCATTGAGGATTGTGTAATTCTGTTTTGTGTCCGAATGTTGTGTCACACTCTTGAAGCATTTAGAATTGTTCCCTGTCTTGCATCTTGATTTTGCCTAGGAGTGCAAAAGACTAAGTGTGGTCTATTTTGATGAGTCATTATTTTCTACTACTAACTTAGCTTTTTGCACCGTATTGTGTTAGTGAATTGTGTTTAGTTCTCCATTTTTATCTCATTTTCACTATTTCGGCTCAATTTCAAGATTAATTCTTATTTTAATTAATTTGAATTGTTTGAGCTTAATTATTTCAATCATTATGTGCAGGACAATCACTGTTTGAGGTTTTGAGAAAAAAATTGGAAGTATTGCTTAGAACCGAACGGTCTGCTAAAGAATTGATCGAACGGTTTGCTGAAGACTTGACCGAACGGTCTACTGAAGCATAAGTCGAACGACCTGTAAACGCTTACACGGAATTGTCTTGTAAAGCCTGACCCGAATGGTCGAGCACTATAGAACCGAACGGTCTGTGGAAGCCTCTACCAAGCGATAAAACATCATTGCATGAGAGTCTTGACCGAACGTCTTGACCGAGCATATACCGAATGGACGAGCATTGGTGAACCGAACGACAAAGAACACAGACTGAGCTTGCACTTAACGACTGTGCAGAATGACAGAACCAAACAGTCTCAGCAGTGTTGCATGACCGAACGATCTTGTAGAGATTGTACCACACCAGTTCCTGAGCCTGCTGAGCATTGTTGACCGAACGATGTGAGCCTTTCATGACCGATCGGTCAGATGAGGTGATTGGAGGAATTCAGCAGCAGTGTTGGAAGCACATTCTGGGATTTCAAGAGAGCCGCCACGTCAATGTTAGAGTGTAATTTCGTTTTAGAAAGCCATTGGGTCAAACCTTAGGACTTTGGGCCTAATTTTAGGTCATTTTGTAGGACAAGCCCATTATAAGGGCAGTTTGGTCTTTTGGGGGCTATATACCCCAAAATCACTTTCACTTGACCTAAGTCTCCCAACCGCCACTCACATTTTCCATTTCTTGGGAGCGCCTTCTTCCTTCCCTTTGGGGGAGATTTAGGTTTTGACTTTCTTTTCTTTTTCATGTATTGAAATCATCTTCTTTACAATTTCATGGTTGAATTTTTTGTTGCAATCAAGTTTCTTGTTCATTTATGTTCTCTGCATTTTACAATTCATCTTCTTCGTTTTTACTGCATTCTAGTTTCGTGTTTATTGTTCATGCTCGTTTTGAATCGTTGTTTCTATTCACGTTTTGCGTTTCTGTTTCTGGATTTGCGTTTTATACTTAAGTTCAATTGGTGCATTTTAATTCACTACAATTTCGTTTCTGCCTGCGCGTTTACTGTTCTAGTGTTTTGTTTCTGGAACTTCATTTCTGCTGTGTTTTGATTTTGCATGTTATTGTTTCTGCCTTTACCCCATATCGTTCGGTTTTTCATTGCTACCGTTCGGTCTATCATGACCGAATGACTCCTTCGTCCTTGCTTATGTTTATCATTCGGTCTAGCTTTATGACTGTTCGGCTTTTATTTGTATTGTTCAATTTTACTTTTATCGTTCGGCTTTAGTGTGCATTTTCATTTTACTATTTTAATACAGATCGGTCTCCTCTCCAGGACCGTTCGGTCTATGAACAAAACCTTTCGGTCTCCAACACGCTTGTTGTTAGAGCCGATCGACCTGGTTAGTAGAACCGCTCGGCCTTGTGAAGAACCGTTCAATCTTCATGTTTTCCACATTTAATTCATTGCTTTCAATTTTGTTTAGTTATATTTAATTTCATGCTTTAAGTTCAAGTTCAATTGCATTCAAAAACACTTTCAAAACCCCCCCTGCGTGTTTGACCTAAGTCTCGAACCACATTTGGTCCTTGAGAGACGACCCAAGAGTCATTTCTTAGTCTATACTGCATTCTTATTGCACATCAAATTTGTATGGGGTGTGACCTCCCATCAGTCACCCCCAAACGGATTGCCAAACCGGGGTAGTTAAGAGGGAGGGATGATGGCAAACTCATAGCCAAGGGTCCTATCACTAGAAGTATGGCCAAACTCTTATAAGAAGAATCATCTTTAGAAGGAGAAACAAAACTTTGCTTCACTTAGGCCATCATGGAAGATGAAGAAGTAGTGTAAGATTTTAGGCCATGTACTCGACCATTTAGTGTAGGCTTTCCTCAGGCTTGTATCAAGTCCTAATTAGTGTATGATTCTCCTTAAGTCATCATCCAACCCAAGTGAAAAGTTTGTGCCATGTGTCATTAATGAGTGCATATTTATGCCTTCATTTAGCCTTTAATATTATATTCTTAATTGGTTTTTGTACTTTAATAGAATATTTTAATTAGGAATTTTTATAATTGAGTTTATTTAGCATGAGATACAAAAACATGTTAAAAATAACTTTTTAGTTGCATAAATATTCTTTGAATATTTTTAGTTGTGTTAGTGCAACTGCAACTAAGTTGAGCTCATTGAGGTATGAAAATAAATAGATTAAAGTTTCATGACACCTTAAAGATAAATTGTTGAATAATAAATAATCAAGACCACGAGAAGTTTATCTAAGTATAACATGAAAAAGTAAAGAAATTTGGCTAAGCTAAGAAGAAGGAACAAGCAATAAAAATTGGATCTTGTGGTTTTCTCTATTTTTTCTACTAAAATGGCTTTGATAATTAGTAAATGTTTAAGATTAAATAAAATTTGTGGAAACTATATCTTAAGATATTTTATTTGATATTGTTAAATAATTACCTTATTTAATTATATCAATAAATATCAAAAGGTAATATTTGTTAAATCTTTTTCAATCTAGCAAATATATTCTCAAATATATTTAGATCTACACAACAATCAAATATATCTTGAAGATATTGAATTATTTAGAAGATAATTGAAGGAGATTAGATTATCATAAAGAAGATTACAACAATAGAAAAACCTGAAACAAAACCCAATTCAATTTCTATATAAAGAGACACAGGGAAACACATTAGGGTAGCTTAGGAATCCTTTGGTGGTTCAAATTTCTTCCTCTCTCTTCTCTCATGTTCTCCACCCTCTCTTCTTCTATTTTCATGTTATTTCTACATTCCATGGAGGGTTAAGCCTCTGGGTTTGATTTTGCTGTAAATTTTCAATTGGATTTTGAGGTTAGATGAATAAATTTGTTTGTTCTTTTTTATTCTTGTTGTGATTTATTTTTATCTATGTTTTTTGCTTCTTAATAAAGTAAAAGTAATAATTTTTACATTATAGCAAGTTAGCATAATGTTAAATCTATATAACATATCAATCATATGAGTACAAGGGTTTTCATTTTTAATTGTGAATTTACTTTGATTAAAGTTAGAAACTTTCACGTGATTGAATGAGTTTTTGCCAATAATTGAGAATGTAATTTGATTAGTGGTAAAAACATTAACAAGAATCAATCAAGAATGTACTTTGGTTAATTATCTTTTTACTTGATATAAGAGGTAAAAGAATATACATGATTAGGAATAGTAATATTTAATTAAGAATTTACTTTGGTTAAACTTACTATGATAATCTACAAAGTTATTGCTTTTAATTGAGAATGTATTTTAGTTAAGAGTGAGAACACCAACAAATTACTTGGAATTTACATTGATTAATTTGAAAATCTAAGATAATAATTAATTGAACAATAATCTTTAGATAATCAATGATGAATCTTATTTTGAAATTATAGCATAATCAACCTTAGAGGCTTAACCCTTCATAAAATTTAGAAATAACATGAAAATAAAAGAGAGGATGGAGAACATGAAAGAAGAGAGATAGGATGAAATTTGAACCCCTAAAGGGTTTTTAAGCTCCAATAATGTATTTTCCTAAGTTTCTTTATATAGAAAATAGATTGTGCTTTGTTTTAGGCTTTTCTGTTGTTGTAATCTTCTTTATGATAATCTAATATCCCCTAATTATCTTCTAAATAATATAATATCTTCAAGATATATTTGAGTGGTGTGGAGATCTAAAAATTTTAAGAAGATATTTGCTAGATTAAAAAAGATTTGGCAAGTATTATCTTTTTATATTTATTGATATAGCTAAATAAGGTAATTATTTAACAATATCAAATAAAATATATTAAGATATACTTTTCCAAAATTTTCTTTACTCATAAACATTTATCAATTATCAAAGCTCTTCTAATAGAAAAAATAAAGAAAACTACAAGATCCAAATTTTGTTACCTGTTCCTTATTCTTGGCTTAGCCAAATTTTTTCACCTTTTCATGTTATGCTTAGATAGACTTCATGTGGTCTTGATTGTTTTCTATTCTTGGATTTATCTTTAAGGTGTAATGAAACTTTAACCTATTTATTTCTACACACCAATGAGCTCAACTTAATTGCAGCTGCACTAACACAACTCAAAATATCCAAAGAATATTTATGCATCTAAAAAGTTATTTTTAACATGTTTTTGTATCTCATGCTAAATAAAATCAATTATAACAAATCCAAATTAAAATATTCTATTAATTTATAAAAACCAATTAAGAATCCAATACTAAAGGCTAAATGATGACATAAATATGCATTCATCAGTCATGCTTCTATTAAAGAGGATTTGCCTTTAGTCATGGCCACATGACACTCTAGGATTAGAAAGGTTTTATTTTATGAGTGGCCGCATGTCCTTCTACCATTGGAGAGAATTAGGACACTTGTCTCCACCCTAGAGGGCCTTCAAATTCTCGGCCAAGCTTTGCTCTTTTGGGTTAACTTTATTTTTAGGGTTTTAGGAGACACCCTTGCCTATATATAGAGTTATCTCCACCCTTGTAATCATTTTGGAATTTAAGTAAGGTTATGATGCCCAAATTTGGTCACGTTACTTCTCCTTGATCAAGACTAGAGCAACCCTAGAGGCCTCTCTAGTCACCTTCCTCATTAAGTTGGTCGACATCTGTTTGTGTCACCAAATATCACAGCACCACCATATTGTCACCAAAGCCATGAGCTTATCTTCTCCCCACCACCGTATAAGCCACCTTAGAACTTTCATTCCAACAATCTTTCGCACCATAATACTCCAAGGGATCATCTCCTTGCTTCTTTCTAAGCTTTGATCCAACCTAGCTAAGGAGGTTACCATCATTCTTCCTTAATTGTTTGGGAAAGTTGTAAATCTTCGAATGTGTTAATGTTTTCAAGACCTATGGTAGAGTAGGGTTCCACTTTCACGCTTAACATAAAACTTTCAGGCCTCTTTGGGTTTGTTCTTATAGTGATAATGTCTCCATTATCTACTGGGAACTTTACCACACGGGGGTATAAACAATAACGCTAAGCCAATTAAGTGTTTTTAGGTCTATGAGTGAATTGTAAGATATATCAGCCTCCACTAGAATATATTGAGCCTCTAATGTTTGGAGAGATTGTGGTGTTCCAAACATCATAAGAAGATCAACATATCCTCGTGTGTGAATTCTCTCTCTTGCAAAACCTATCAATGGATTAGAATAAGATTTTACCCATGAAGCCAATATGTTAAGCTTTTGAAATGTGGACGAGTACAAAACATCTTTCGAGCTCCCTTGCTCGATGGGTATCTTATGCACCCTCCAATTGGCAAAAGTGGCCATCACGACCAATGGGTCTTCCTGGTCAGGATCATGGATGTTGAAGCCTTCATTTGTTAATGTAATGGTTAACATTGTCTCTGAAGGAAATTGGCTTACCAACTTAACGCTTTAGCGATATCTCTTCCTTGTAAAGTTGGTACTTCCTCCTCCATCAAATCTTCATGCAATTGTATTAATATTCTCTCGAGTATCTTCCGTTGTAATAAAGTGAAACATCCTTAATACATGATCATGTATATAATTAGATGATTAAATTTTATATATTTATTTTAACATTTATCTACACGATTGATTTTAATCAATTGACGACATAATAATATTATTTGTCTCAAAAAATATATCTTAAAAATAATTGAGAAAAAAAATTGAAAGGTAATAATAATAATAATTTTGTAGTACTATAAATAACCTTATAATAATAATAATAATAATAATAATAATGATAATATACAGATCAAATTACTTGGTTGATGAAAATTGTCAGAATTGGACTATGCAGCCAATTATTTCCTATCCTTCTAAGAAATCCAAAAGATGAAATGTTGAAAGAGTTGTTATCTATCGGACCAATTTGAAAAGTCCAGAATTCTCAGTAAGTCACTGTCACTTATGCTGAATGTCAAATTCTGTGATCCTCATCATCCATCATCTGTTGCCTGAATTTGAGAAGCATACTGAAGGTTCCAAAGAACATCCTCAATGGATGGTCGGTTCCATGACTCAGGAGATATGCATTTATTTGTTATGGAAATCACAACAAAAAGAGATTCTTTTGAGCAAGTAGCTTGCACAACTGGGTCCACAATCCCTTTCCACCCATCCTGACTATTGAAAGTTGCCTGCAAAATTGAGTGTGCTAAATTACCTACCTTGGTAAAAAATTTTATAAATTTTATGAGGTATGCTTCTGTTATATGCACTTATCAACTCAGTTAGAAAGCTTTTGAAAATAAGCAGTTATTTCTCAAGGTTTAATCGTTTCCAGACATTTTGTGTAAGACTGGTAGTGATGTTATTGTAGGGCATTTCATTATGGCTTGTGATTGGAAGATAATATGTTATCTGAACATCTTTTGTGCATACCATTACATTCGACACAGCTGTTACTCTTTCAGCTGATACTGAAGGTCCAACCAGTGCCTCCAGTAGTATGAATCCAAAGCTATAAACATCATCCTCTAACATTTTCATTTGCCTGAAAAAACATCATGACACATAAACCTCAAAGAATGTTGGGAGAGAGGACATTGGATCTTGAAAGGATTATGAAAAGAAAAGAAAAAAAAGGCATATGATATCTGGGAATTCTTACCACGAATTAGGACTTTCTCCTTTTACCTACAAAATAGAAAAAACAAGACATAAACAAGGTCTTTCAAGAGCACAAATAAAGGGAAAAAAAAATTAAAAAAAAAGTGCAATCATACCCCACATGCATCAGCTTCTTCTGATATAATGGACAATCCATAGTCACTCAACTTTGCCATCCAATTCTCATTCAGCAAGATATTGTCACTCTTAAGTCGATTTTTGAAGAAACCAGGTATCATGCCAGTGTGTAGGAAGTGGACAGCCTTAGCAATGTTGATTAGTACTGATAATCGCTCAGACCAGTTGAAAACCTTGCCAGAACTATGTCCTGCACATGCAATTTGTCACACTTAAATTTAGTTCTCTGTATAAACAGCTTCACAAACTAGTTGGTGGGGACCAGAGATTTACTTTCAACTTTCTAATGCATATTATATTTCTTTTTGAGGGTCTGAATGCAAGTTGGAAAACCAAGCTTGTTTCACTCTTCGAATGGATTCTAAAGCTATTTTAATATTCCAAGATGTCATTATCCACTTAGCACAGCTACCACATGGTATTGACAGAAAACAAGAAAAGAAAGCCATAATATTAAACCCCATTTCCCATCAGAGATACACCACACTCTGCTACAATACAAGGAGGATATTTCATATTTCTTGTAAACTTCTGCATTTACTTGTCAGAATAATGTCGTTCATGTGAAAACCACTACTCTAGTGTCTAGTTTATGGCTCGTACTTTGATATTCAGTCACCATTTTTTAATTAAGAAATGAAGTAATGTTCCAGACATGGCAGGTGAAATGCTATACTACACGGAAGTTAGTGCTAGTATTGACTAATGAGAGAGTTTCAGATTCACATATTTTAAGACAAGAATCGGTGGATTCAACAATTAGAATTTAGAAGTTCCTTCATGTAGTTCAATATAGCAGTTTATTTGACTGATGTTCTGCTTATAGACGCTTGTATGATGATGATGATACTAGCTTAAATGACTTGGGATTTTAGTAACCATTAAGAAAGTGAAAGAAACAGTATATACTCTTACCAGAGAGATAAGTTTGAAAAGTCCCATTTGGCACATATTCATAAATTAGAAAGACATTTGTCTCATTATTCTCTCCTACAACACCATCAATGCAGTGACCAAGAAGGGATACCAAATGAGGGTGACGGAGCTTTGCAAGCAAATCCAACCTCAGTTTGAGATTTCTAACTGAATACTTTTTTGACACAGGCAGGGACCTTATTACAATCTGTATCCCACTCTGCAGTTTTCCTCTGTAAAGCTGCAAAATTTGGGAGAATTTTTCATTAGTATCTCATCTGACAAAAAGAAAAGATAGATCATTATAGCTTAGTTGTTTTTTCAAACATCAAAACCCAAATGTCACATTCAACAAGTCTCAACTCTCAACAATTTAACTCTTCTTTTAAAAATAGGATTTGGACACTACCTTCCCATATATATTTTCACCCATAAAAGTAGAGTTATCAAAGTTATTTGTGGCTTCCTTCAGCTCTTCCAAAGAATAAGACCTACATGTGGGGAGGTCCTCTCTGCTTAACTCTGCAATTTCAGAAATATACCCTGAAAATAGTAAGCCCAAAGGGAAAACAAAAATATGAAGTTAATGTACATGTATCCATATTTTCATCTAAGGGTTTTAAAAAACAGTTTTTATTCAATCGCAATGCAACAACAACAATTGCATCTACATCAGCTATATTTGTCTACACTGTCCTACAATATTCAGCATTGGGACAAAACTGCGATTGTGATCACAATTTAAAGCCTTGTTTTGGCCATTTATGAATGAAGAAAACGTACTTGCATTTGTCACAAGCTCAGAGGAGAACCCTGCCGCGTAGCTGCTATCTTGAACTGTTTTATGCAATAGGTGCTGCTCTGACACACCTTGAAGGAAGAACTTCTTACAAGTTATGACAATGGTCAAAGCCAAAACCACAGAGATCAAAAGAACTCCTACAATGACACCAACAAAAATTCCAACTCTATATGATTTCTTCTTGACATGAGCTTCTGTGCAGTAGGATACTGAATGCTGATGCTGCACTCCCCCAGATAAACAGTTTCCGTCACTCTTAACGACTCTATTATCTAATCTAGTGCTCAGTGAAGAAGGTAAGTCTCCCACTAACCTATTGTATGATATGTCAACAAATGTAAGTTGGCTGCTACATTTTAGGTGACTTTGCAGTGGTCCATTCAACATGTTGGAAGCCAAATTCAAGTAACTGATGTTTGGCAGAGAGAAAAGTTCAGCAGGAGCAGTGCCAGTGAGTGCATTGAAGGAAACATCAAGCTTCTGAAGCCTGTTAAGTTGACCATAGCGCTTGGGAATTTCACCTGAGAAGGAATTTCTTCCGAGGAAAAGACTAATCAACCCTTTTGGCATTGCTGGCAGGAAAGACTCTAATTTGTTTTCTCCTAAATCTAGCTGTTCCAAGCTACTCAAAGCACTAAAATCTTGGAGTATCCCGGATATTTGATTGCTTGACATGTCAATGTCTTTTAAAGAGGTGACACTAAGGATTGAAGGTGGAAATGGACCCTTCAACATGTTATTCCTCAAACTAAGAACTGAGAGATTGCTTGATGAATTGAACACGTTCGGGATGGTTCCATTGAAGAAGTTATCACCCAATCCAAGAGTTTGAAGGTTCACCATTGTGCAAATCTTAGGAGGGATTGATCCATAAAGATAATTGAAACTCAAATCCAGATGTTCAAGTGCATAGAGTCTGTGAATTCTATCAGGAAGTGGTCCCCACATGCCCAAAGAGACAAGACTAAGCACTCTCAGGCTGGTTAACCTTGCCACTGTAGCCACAAAAGAGTCCATGGAGAAGCTATCTGATAGTGTTTGATTTGGAATGGCAAACCCATCAAAATCTCTACCCTCGGTTGGCTTATCACCCAAGATGGAGAGCTCAGTGACAAAATTGTCCTTGCATGTGACATTCACTTGCCCAGAAGAAGAAACAGAGCAAAGATCTGTCCAACGATCTCTCCATATTTCCAATTGTCTTGGGTACTCCAAGTGCTTTTTCAACTGAAGAAGCACTTGGGTCTGAGAGGACTGCATCTGAGCACTGCAACTACTTACAAAAAAGACACACCAAAATGAACAGAATAGCAAAACAAAGTCATGAAATCCCATGAGGAAAGTTTTCCTCTTCTTTGGACAATGCTTCATGGAGCAAGGAGCAACTTGCTCGTGTAAAGAATCCAATGGAAAACCTGTCTTAAACAAATTTAAAAGAAGTCCCATTAAAATTATTGAAAACTTTTAACCACCCCATAAAAAGATAATGTTAACAATAAAATGAAAGATGACTTGCACAGACGTTGTAATTCACTGGTACCTCATATGAGCTTAAATATCTTTGACCATTTCAATTGTTCAACAGAGTTGGTTGTGCAAACATTAATGAACAGAATGTAGTAAGATAGGCTTTGGTTATGACTATGAATGAAGGAAAAGTAGTATGAGGATAAAGAGAAAGAGCAACATTAATAACATCTGCACAAAGCTTTCTCTTAAATAGGGGGAATCAGATGTAAATCAGTATTAAACAAGAGAAAGATCAAGCAGTGATCTTTGCTCAGAATCCGATATACGAAAGTGGGGTACCTGAAGTTAATGCATTTACTGCTTCCACATGGTGTTATTTCCCACTGTGCTCTCTCCACCAAATAGCAATAATGGGGTGCCAGAGGAAAAGGGTAATATGAAATGTTCTTCTGTGAGAAAAGTAGGAGGAGGGAAACCAAACTGTTCTGATGAGAAGAAACAAAGGACTATCTACATAATATATTGTTTCAGCTAAAGTTCAAACTTTTTATGGTTTCTAATTCAACTCTTTACAAAAAAGGGATATTGGTGAAATTTGAGGACTTCTTGGGTAAGATGTTCAAGCCAATAAACATGGAAAAGAACATCATAAGTTGTTATGTGTTAACAGCAGAAAACAAACAAATAAAACACGTGTGATGGGCCATATGATTCACTATATATACACTTGTGCCTGTGGTATCTATCTAACAAACTAGAGGTGCCATGCTATAAGGGCCCCACAATCATTGTAGAACTATGTCTACATTTGTAATCTTTGTTACCATTTTCTGATTTTTGCATTACTTGGCATTCAGGGAACTGCAAGAAACTGCACTGCACATTCAGATTTCTGAGTATTTAGTTGATGAAAACTGATCACAGACTTAGCATTTGATTAGTTGATATTCAATCAAATTATCATTGATGATGAATATGGGTTTATATATTTTAAATTTAATTTGGTTTCTATTCAATATTGTTATATTATTAAATATTTAAAATTTATATTTTTAATTATATTTATACTGTTTAATTTTTTTAATTAAGTTATATAATTATTATTTTATCTCGTCATTTTATTTTAATGTTAAAATTATGGATTTTATAGTTAGAGTAAATAATATTTATTAATAATAATAATAATAATAATAATAATAATAATATGAGACCATCCTTTCAATCTATTTTACATCGATGGTTGATTGAGATAAATTTAAACATTTTCTTGTCTTTGTTTGAAAATTTGAATGCCAAAATAATATTTCATTGAAAGAAATTTAGATATTTTATTATGCAAAGTTACTATTAGGAAAGATATATAATCCTACATCACTTAATTTTTACATCTTTTTAATAGTTTGTATAAAATGACTCTTCATATATATTCATAATAAACATTACTCATATGTCTTGGATAATAAAGAAAATTGATGCGTAGAGGGTCAGTATCCTTATTCGAATAATTTTATGTTTTCAGATTTTGATCGTTAAATAATTTCTGAATCTTTTCTAGTCGTTCGATCCTGAGAGTTACCTACAAACAAAAAATATTTTGAGTCAATGATTATATAATGAGTTGTAAAACAAGTTCATCTTTTATTTCCTATTTTTATGTCGAACATACCTTTATAAACTTTGTAATGGACTTATAGTTAGATATTGTAACATTCTAAAAATACAGTTTAAAACTATATAATAGAATAATTACATTCAATAATAATTCAGATCAGTCTTACACTAAAGTAAAGCGTACGCTCATGGTCGAACGACCTTACAAAAAGAGTTACAAACTTAAAACTGTACAAGATGAGCAAACCTGACCGAACGGTTCACAGAAAAAAAAAAATACCGAACGGTCATACTTAACGAAAAGGAAGGTGATCGAACAATCACCTTACTATAACTAGACTACTGACTGAACGTCATATTGTTCGGTCTTAACTTCAACCTCAACTAGGTTTTATTCTTCCAACGCCTCTTCCAACAGCTCGTCTCCTTCTGCTCACATCCATAATGGATGATCATTGCAACGACAAAGACGAACGTACAAAACAAGACAAGACAGTAAAACACAGGGTAAGCTTATATAATTTAATTCATGTATAAACATACATTTCACACAATCAACACACAAGATATAATTCATCATACGTTTCATGCAAAGCCTAATACTAGACTGACTGTCCGGACTGTATGAAATCTGTGTAGCTATAGGCGTTTGTGCACCCGGGTGATGTAGTAACTGGGATGCCCTCAACAGTTGCCACCCGAGGTTAGTCATATTTGTCCAAATTATCCATAAGGACTAGGATCTCCGTTCGTTCCCACACATGACCTACCCTCCTTTACGTGAGGACGAGTACTCACGGAACATCAGGATGAACTGCTAGCTTAGCATGTCCACAGTCATACTTTACCAATTTCAATATTCATTCAAGAGTCATTCCTCCCCGGAACGCTCGTCCATAATCCAAAACATTTCAATTCATTCCTCATTCTTTTCATCTTCATTAATAATCATCTCACTTAAACCCTTCTTACCAAGATCCATAAGGATATCAAATACCGAACGGTCAATCCTAACTCAACGAGACCGAACACTTGAAGAGACCAAGAGGTCTCTACTTCCAGGCCAAGAGGATTACTATCAGGTTGACAAAGAAATCGAGTACAATCATATGTAACAAGAACGACTAGAACGAACGTTACTTAAAAAGTGAGCCAATTAGATGAACTGACTCTTGAGAGCCCCAACCGAATGCTGAAAAGACCATGCCAAGTACTAAGACTCTAGGCCGGAACCAAATCGATACAGATACTTCAAGACATTCCAATAATAATACTTAGAAGAATTCACATGAAGAAACCGAACACTTATAAATACTTAGTTTATTTGAATTTACATTAAGAAAAAAAAACGAATGTCAGTCAATGACCGAGCACGGTAGAGATAACTCTATATTAAATTTGGACGAATGCTATTTTCATCAATATATATTATAGGAAAAGAATGTGCGCTTGGTGTAAGACCGAGCACTACTCAGTACGAGCACTTGGTGTAAGACTGAGCACTACTAAACATATATTAGAAAGCTTAATAAATAGAATAAGATACTATTGGAGTAGTGTTTAAGAATAACTAAAATATACATACATATATATATATATATATATATATATATATATATATATATATATATTCAAGTTTATCACATAATACCCGGATACAACTATGCTTGGCCGAACGCTCAAGCATAGTATTACAACACGAAGACGTTCGTCCTCAACTAGGATTCTTTCCAAATGAAAGAATCCAATTCTAACCAAGTTTACTAGCATTACCGAATGGTCAATGACCGTTCAGTGACGAACGTACACTATCATAGGGAATTTCATACTAGAATCATTTATATTCCAACTTATGTCTTAACATATAGTTTCATGACTTTATACATCCATATCATAATCAATTTTCATACTTCATACAATCCAAGCATATCAACTATCATACATCATATTCATTCAATCAATCCAACAAACGTTCATACATCATAGTAAACATACAAATTAAATTAATAAACTCCCCTTACCTCAATAAGTAGACGAATGTTCAAACGAATTAGGATAAAACTTCTCTCTACCACAGATCTAACGCTCAACAATCACGTTGTTAAGAATACTAAACTACATAGAAACCAAAAACACTCAGACTACTACCACCTACTCAGACGACCAGAACCAAAGAGTTGCGTGCAAGACGTAACCGAACGTACTAGAGAAAAGAGACTCACCAGTTCAAAATCATAAACCAATCAGTTTAAACGAAAGTTCTTGACCCCGGGAGTGATTCTACGGTGCCTGAACGGAGATCAGAGAAGAAAATGTGAGTGTTTCTCTAGAGAGAAGATGACAGAGATGTAGTGAGAATGAGGAGAAATGAAGTTTCGGAAATCAGAGAGGAAAAGGATTGCATGCAGAGAATGGTGTAAACTTTTGAAACTTAGATTTTGCTGCTATCAACTAAAACCTTGCAGCCACCTGTTTTCCACTTTATGAAATTCTAACTCTCATCTCGACACTAAAAAGGATTTTGGAGTGCGTTTTAATGAGATTTGGCATATATGATCCATTAATTATCAATTAATAATTTTTATAATTTTATAAATTACCAATTAATGAGTTTTATAATTTTTATTAATTATCAATTAATAACTTTTATAATTTTTATTAATTATAATTAACTATTTTTATTATTTTCATTAACTATTCATTAATAATTATTATTATTTAGAGTAATTGTTAATTAATTACAATTTCTAAGGTCATTTTGTTCTTGGATGATCAACTGTGCGATTCTTAGTTAACTGGGTATAAAATATTATTTTAACTAAGAGGATGATAAATATTATTATTAACTTTAACCTCTCAAATTTATTAATTATTTGTTATATGAAATTTTATTAAAAAACTAAAAGAATATAAAATATTATCAATCATATTAAATCTATGGTAAAAGTATCGGCAACAAAGTGTATTTATTATAACAAAATATATAAAAATAAAACATTATATTATTTATACTATTTATAAATGAAAGTTAAATTAATTAACTTATTGATATATAGAAAAAGCATTATTTAGACATGATATAATGATTTTAACTCTAAATAATTATATATATATATATATATATATATATATATATAAATATTGATATATTATGAATTATAAATTTTAAAATTAAGGTATTTGATTAATTTTTATTTTTTAATTTTTTATTTTAAATTAAAAATAAAAATTATAAGAATAATCCTGTGCTTAAAATATGTTTTTTTATAGATACAAATTTTGTGTCAACTAAAATATGGTAAGAAGTTACATAGGTTAGTAAACTAACCTATATATATATATATATATATATATATATATATATATATATATATGTATAATTTTTTTTTTCCATATAGAAAAAACTATATTGAAAATTATAAGTTAGAAAGTAGAAAGAGAAATAGGGATGGTAAATTTAGATGATGTGTGGGGCTATGATAAGATGCATCATCCATGTCTTTGTCCTTCCAACTTGTCTTCACACCCTGTCATTAACCAATCAAATGCACATACTCATCCTACGTAAGACAAATAGTTTTCTTTTTTTCTTCATTTTATCAAGGGATGAGAAAAAAAAGAGAAAATGAAAAAAAAATAGTAAAAATGAATTTATTTGAATAAGTGAAAGAGATAAATAAAAAAGTATAATAATTTTCCAAAGTGTTACTGGTGATGTAACAACGACAATGCATTAAGGCGTGGGTACCCTGTACTGTACTCCTCTGTCCCAAAAGTTTATTTAATGAGAAGTGCATAAATTAAAAATTATTAAATAAAAAACATGAAAAATAGAATGATGATGTTGAAGAATATACAAATTTTATGCATGGTGTTAGACAATGACTTCTGACATGTGTTTAGCTTTTTCATTTCCTCTGCTACCAAAAACTAAAGTCTTTCATCTTTCTTTCAACCTTCAATTTATATGTGATTATTTCTAACACCATAAAACAAAAATGACCTTATTTGAGATATTTGGAGTATAATGTATAGAAATGAAATATGTGATTCATTTTAAAACTGAACCATAAACATTTTGTCCATGTGTAATATAATATTTTAGTAATATAATATTTTAGAAAAAAACAAAGCTATTTAAAAAAAGTGTAATTAATATGTATCTTCTCATCTCTTTTTTTTTTCTATGGATTGAACAAAATTCAAATGACCTGAAATAGTAATGATATTTTCCTTTTGGGCATGGTGAAAAAGAGCGATCAATTTTATATTATACACTCACTTTTGGTATTGGCATTTTTTTTCAACAAAAATTTTTTTTATGCTTTTCCACACTACCTAGCACGTGCAAGGAACCAATAGAGGGAGAGACAACCTCAGTTACTCCTCAAAAGTTGGAGGAATAAATAACGTTGCACACCTTTCACACTACACAACGTATTAATTTCTTTTATCCTTTCCCTTTCTATAAATATCACATTATTTTTCTTTTAACTTTTGTATATGTTTTATAGTATTTATAATATTTAATAAAATGGAATGGTGATCAATCGACTAATAAAAGAACATAATTAAACATTCAAATAACAATAACAAAATATATATATAGTGGTTGATCCGGTCGATAGACCAATTAATAAATCAATATTGATGATGAAGAGGTTATATTAACCGGACAACATTATAAAGATAATTAGATCATTCAATATGATTGTTTTAAATTACAGATTAAACAGGTAAAATGACGTGTTGAGCTGCAATTGGACCAAATTTATGTTAAGCTAATCTTATATAATGTTGCATTTTATTATATATTTACTATTAAGTATTAGTTTTAGTAAAAACATATTTTTTTTTCATATTTTATCATTACTATTAAGTATTATCAATTTTAATAAAGTCTATTTTTATTAAATAGTATATCCATTTTTAATATATTCTGACATATTATATACGTGTTTTTGTTATATATATTTTTTTCTATTATAACAATAACAAAACTATTTTATTTAACTCATTTTTTATCTCTTTTATTTAATTTATTTTCCAATTATTCTCCCCTCCTTTGTACGTTTTTACCTCTTACTTTTCATGTTTAATCCAAACAAAATATTAAAGCTGATATTAAAAGCAACTGATATCACCCGAAACCCTAAAAGCAAATAGGTTAGTAAATAAAATGGTCCAACTTTAGAACCGAATATTTTTAAATTATGCTAGAATAATAGAACTTCCTTTTTCCTTTATCTTTTTTGCTTTTCCTTGACGGCAGTTAAAAGCAAATGATATCATCCTAAAGGAACACTAATTATGAGCCAATATTAAATTCACAAATTCTCATGGTTAATAGATATCTCTCTTTTCCACCTTATTTTAAAATTTCTCTATATTTATATAACTGCAATTAAAAAAAATCTATTAGAAAAGACAATATATGTAAAATATATACTATTTTAGTACATCTAAATAGAGTACAATTAATCCGAAAATAAGAGTGAAAAGGCAAAAAAGAAAAGTGCTGACTTTGTGGTTATCCACAAAGTATAAATAAAAGGAATATATGGGAAACTTCTTAGTACCTTCACAACAAAATAAAGTTGAAGTTTTTTTATGACCTTTTCCATTCTGTTTTTATCCCTTCTTCAAGTGTATTTTCATTAGATTTAGGAGTGTGCTCATTATTTTGTAATGAAATAATTACGTAGTTATCCTTTAAGATTTTATACAAATTAGGAAAGTTATTAAATGGTTTTATGAGTATAACTAGATTTGTTGAAACTGTATTTTTTTTTCCTTTAACTTGGTAAAATATATACATATAATGGATAGGTCAAGATTAAATATAAATTGTTAACCACTTTGTAGTTTATATAATAGGATCTTTACAGTTCTAATCACTTTTCATTTTAGGTTCTATAGTTCAAATGTCTCATTTTAATTTTCAAACTTGCTATTATTTATTTTGTTTTCATTGTCCAAAATCATCAACCATAATTGAAAATGAACGTGAAGTCGTGTTATATTTAATATATATATTTTGACACTTGACGACGAAGGTAAAAAAAAATGCAATCATAAATGAATAAAAAATAGTTTAGGAAATTTCTTGCAGATTTCAGTCTCTTTAAGTAGATCTAGATCAGAATCAATACTATAAGCATGTTCTCACTCTTATAATTACCCTAATTAATAACAAGTCATTGACTTTACTAAGCTTTGGATATTTACGGAATGCTATTTGCACTCCCCCATTCTACTACTAGACTCCCCTTTCAATTATTATTTCCATTAAAATATAGAAATCAAACCCATTTCTTATTCACTTGCAGCATGGCTAGGGTTTTGTAAGGACCTAAAAATATATGGCAGTTGGGCCTTATGCTGAAGTAGCCAGACCCATAATACTAAGGGCACTATGACTTTAGGAGAGACTTCTCAGAGTTGAGCTCATTATCTCAACTTTCCAGTCTCTCTCTAAAAAGCTTGTTCCTCCATTTCTCTCTGCCTTCTCTCTACCTTTCCCTCATGTTTAGTGGTTGCATGTTGGATTAGGTGGTGTTGAAGCGACCGCGACGTAGAAACCTTCGCAACCATCTGAATAGATTTTTCATTCTTCAGCGGGTAAGTAGCTCTTCACTGTTCTCCGCTGTTTGGGACCTAGGGCAAGTTGCATGTGCCTAGTGTACCCTTCTTTATGTTTTCTTCCGTTCATTCTAGCTCTAAAAGTTGTTCTTGGTCACCACATTGCGGGTTGTAGGGAGTTGTCTAGATTATTCGCGTGTGGGGTACTGGAGCTGCGAGTTTTTGAGCTGAGCAAAGAAGTTTCAAGGTAAGGGGAGCTAGGTTTTCTTAAAGTTTATTATTATGAAATGTGCAAATGTGTTGATCTTTGTGTGACTATGTTGTTTGGGTTGAAATTGTGTTTTTGAGATTTGCTGTATGAACTGTATGCTGGAAATTTGTGACTGTGGATTTAGTTGTGCTGAGGTGATATTTGAGATTGATATGTTTGATGTATGTATTTTGTTGGAGGGGTGATCTAGTGGAAGGTAAGGAAAGTATGCACTATTTTGAGTAAACTGGTAGTGTTTTGGGGTCACTTGAGAGGAAGTGAGGTAATGATTTTGGGAAGTAGGGGCTCTTGGCACATTTGGGCTGTTGGGACATCTTAGGCAAGTCATTTGTGACTTGTTAGGATCATAAAACTGGACTAGAATATGTTAGAAGTGGTAAAATCGAAATTGGGTCCTTAAGTTGTGGAAATGGATGTTTCAAAAGACAAAACTTGATCTTAATCACTTTAGGATGGTAGTAGGAATGTTCATAATCATTTAGATGAGTTTAATTAAGTGTAAAACAAGAATTAAGGGTGTTAGAAGTTAGTAAAAATGGTTAGGAATGGTTGTGTTAGGTGTTGTTCATAATTTTGCAGAATTATGCAGTTTCGCAACTGATAATCGTTCGACCTTAGCGCTCGGTCTTGTTGAGCGTGCGGTTGTAATAGTGTTCGGTCTTAGCGCTTAGTCTCAGTTAGCGTTCGGTTTTATGTAGTGTTCAGTCTTGATAGTGCTTGGTCTTAGTTAGCGTTCGGTCTTAGGTAGCGTTCAGTCTTGATAGTGCTTGGTCTCAGTTAGCGTTCGGCCTTAGGTAGCGTTCAGTCTTGATAGTGCTTGGTCTCAGTTAGCATTCGGTCTTAGGTAGCGTTCAGTCTTGATAGTGCTTGGTCTTAGTTAGCGTTCGGTCTTAGGTAGCGTTCGGTCTTATGTAGCGTTCAGTCTTGATAGTGCTTGGTCTCAGTTAGCGTTCGATCTTAGGTAGCATTCAATCTTGATAGTGCTTGGTCTTAGTTAGCGTTCGGCCTTAGGTATCATTCAATCTTGATAGTGCTTGGTCTCAGTTAGCGTTCGGCCTTAGGTAGCGTTCAGTCTTGATAGTGCTTGGTCTCAGGTAGCGTTCGGTCTTAGTGGATGGTCCCTTAAGTAGCGTACTGTCTTAGTAGGTGGTCTTGGTAACGTTTGGTCTTAGTGGATGGTCCCTTAAGTAGCGTATGATCTTAGTGGGTGGTCTTGGTAGCGTTCAGTCTTTTAAGTGGCATTCGGTCTCCTAGGTAACGTCTGGTCTCTCTTAGTGAGCGGTCCTGAATAGTGTTCGGTCACTCTTTAGTCTTACCATTTATGGACCGTTCGGTCCTGTCTTTTGGGAAGTGAGATACCATTCGACCTCCACCATTCACAGGGTGTTCGGTCTTGCCCATTATGGGTTGTTGTTTCCTGTTCGGCCTATATTCCTAATTATTCCAATATGCTATGTTACTTAATTGTTCTAGTTGCTTTAAGGGTTTATGTATGCATTAACATGTTGGTTTAAAGTGGAAAGTATTAGTATTGGATGTAATTCCATGATCCTCAAGGGGGATACATGGTGGTGTCCTTTTAGTGTGTTTAGAATGATTTGCATGGTAGCTCTTGGGGTTTTCCTGACACTCCAATGGTCTTTCATTCTTAAGTAGAGAGGATTGATCCATGTGGTCAGGAGTAGCAGGAGATCCTAGTCTTGGGTGCTTCCAGTATGGCCCAAGGTGAGTGATAACGGACTAACCTCGTGAATGTGGTAGGGTGAAACCCATTGGCAATGACTTTGCAAAGCAGTAGAAGCCACCACGAGTGCATAACCTGTCATAGCTCGACAATCATTCTAAGTCCGGATGAGTCAAGTTTAAATGCAACAAGTCATGTTTGTATAGTATAGTATATTCGCCTTTACTTGCATGTTGCCTATGCCTGTTAATAACATGATTTTTATGTCTAGCTCACCCTTGCTTGTGTGTTTGTGTTTGCTTGGGTATGCTTTCTTTTGCAATGATCATCCACTTAGATGTGAGCAGAGATGGATGAGGTGCCTCTGAAGCAGGCTTTGGAGGAAGGCGATGTTGCGGCTTAGTCTCCTTAGGACTCTCTTATTATTTCTTGTATTTTTTGAATTACTATTTAGTTGTTAAGGATTTTCCCGATGACTCCTATCCTTTTGAAACACTCTACTTGCGTTTAAGTTTTAAATTATGTCTCATTCTTGGATGACTGTAACCTTAACTATTTTGTTTATGTTTACTCTAATTGTTCTCTTTTATTTAAACGTGAACTTACTATGTTATATGCTTCTATATAATCTGGGATGTTACAGGTTTCACTACTTAAATTGGATTTAACGTGCACACTTTTTCTTCCATATTCAGTTTATATTTTTTTTCTCTTGCCTTTTGTAAAATAAGCATTATCATGTTTGAAAAGAATATAAATTTTAGGAGTGAACAAAATACATGAAGTAAATTATTGGAAATCTATATTAAATTTACAATTATATGATAATTGAATTGTATATAATTTAAATAAATTGAACTGAACTACGTCATGACTTTTTTAGATTATTTTAACTATATAAATTGTTTGAATCATTACCAATAAATATCTTATTTTGAAATAATTTAGAATAATTTAAATTTCAAAAACTAAATATACAAAAAAAATGTAATGAATATTTTTAAAATAATTTAATTTATATGTAAACTAATTTACTTCAATGTTAATTTGGTTCAGTTAAAATATTTTTGGATTTTTATGCTGCAATTTTTTTAAAACAATTCAGAAGAATCTTTGACTAGATTCTCCAATTTTCTCAACCTAAAAAACTCTCTCTTCCCTCTCACTCTCACTCTCACTCTCACTCTCACACTCACACTCACCCCTCTCGGATCTCACTTTCTCTCTTGGGCAACTCTCCCCTCTTTCCCTTCTCTTATTTCTTTCTTCTAGCTCCTTTACTTTCGATTTATTCCTTACCTGCTTCCTTCCTCTTATTGGATCGATGTTATTATTTAGTGCATTTCGTGTTGAAAGTTGGTGTTCCTTTCCCTTAAAACTTCAATTTTTGGTTGATTTATTGTATGTATGTTCGTGTAGAATTAGATTATATGTGTAAAATTAGAATTCCTACGATTAGAAACTCTATTTGAAGCAAATGAGTATGAAAAGAATAGGTTAGAAAGGAGTTTTGCAAAAGACAAAACATTGATCTGAAAATGGATTATTGTAAAATCAAATTTGAAAATACGAATCTATTTTCATTGGATTTGGAAATTCGATTATGTCTTAATTGAATTTCGAAATCTGATAAAGATAAAATCAAATTTTCAAATCCGAGGAAGGCATAATTATATTTCGAAAATCGATTTTGTCTTTATTGAATTAAGACGAAACGAATTTTTAAATGCATTGAAAGCAAAATCGATATTTGAAATCGATTCTTCCTTTTTAATTTAGTAATTTTAATAATTTAATTTATTTTAAAATAGAATATATAATTATTTAATTTTTATATGATTAGAATTTATTTTATTATTAATAAAATTATAGTATTTGATACATATATAATTATTTTAATTAGTTAATTATATTTTTATTATACTTTGTTGATTTGAATTATTTAATGCTTTAGTTAATTTTTTTATAATTTTAAGATATTTTTGTTGTAAAATATTAGGATTTTATAATTATATAAATATTTTAATTAATTAAATTTATTTTGAATTAAAGTTTTTCGTTTGTAATTATTTAATATTTTTTTAAATTTTTAGAATTTAAAGTTTTTTTTTGTAATAATATATTAGTATTTTTTTAATTACATAATTATATTAATTAATTTAATTTGAATTGAAAAAAATTGTTTTGAATGGTTTGATATTTTTTAATTAATGTCTTAGTTGTGTTTTTTAATTGAGGATTTTCTTTTTTAGTTTGAAGTTATTATGATTTTTTTTAATAATATATTCAAATTTTATAATTGTATAATTATTTAGTTAAATAATTTTTTTATTTAAATTGTTTTGTTTTGAATAATTTATTATTTTTTTAATTAATATTTTGTAATTATTTAATAATTTTAAATTGTTTTAGTTGTCTTTCATATTTGTGTAATGTTTTATAATTTGAATTTATTTTTGTTTTTCTTAATAAAATTTTAACATTTCATATTTATGTAATTATTTTAATTGATTAGTTTTTTGTAATGTTGTTAATATTTTTTTAAAAGATATGGTGTATACTCGAAGTGCATCTTCGTATCACGGATAGAGTTCCTCATAGAATGAGAGGAGGAGATCTACTACTTTTGCTTGCAGAAGGCATGGAGAAGGTCAATGTCATGTTTCAGCTTGAGGAGTAGGGAGATGTTCGGTTTGAGGGGCACGCAATTGAGGAGCATGATGTTCAAGAAGAGAAGCATTAGGATGTTCCTAAAGGTGAATTTGCATGAGGTCTAGTAGATCCTTGAGTACTCACTCATTATGTGAGCCATGTTGCTTATGTCATATGGAAGGGCTAGGTAAGTGCAAAACTTTAATTTTAATAGTTATTGTTTAGTTGAAATAAATTTTATATTAAATATTATTGTGTAGCATCAATGGGAGATCAAGTTTATCTCTCAAGAAAAGAAGTTAAATAAATTAGTGTTCTACATAAAGGGAATTAAACAAATCGTGTATGGTTCTAGCCTGATGCCTCTCGACAACATTTCATGTTTGGAAAGATTTATTGTTAACATTCGTGGAAAGATTTCACTTCGAGACGAGTAGTTTCCATATCTCATCCATACATTATTCATGCTGCTGATGAGGACTGACTAAGTCTTGCTCTCAAACTCCAACGACATATTCCAAATGAAGTGCTCATTTGTCGTAGATCGCCTTCACAGCCTGGTTTGCTAGTATGTTTACCTACATTTTTTATTTTATATAATTTTGTTATAAATGTTTATTTATTTGTGTGTGACCATTATAATGTAGGGTACAATAAAGAAAATGGTGAGAATCTTACAAACGATAATCTCTTGTCACCGAGGGTACTTTAGCATACGCTCGTACGAATGAGGCCCAATAATTAGCTCGTGCATCCATTGAAGAACATTCACCAAGCAGGAGAGGTGGTATGAATGTTCGTGGCAAACACTCCTCTTCATCTATATAACTTTTATGATAGTAGTATATTGTACTATGTATTTATTTTGGACGAACTTTTTGTGTAATATTTTTACTAAGACATCATTTCATTTTATATATGCATGAGAATAAAACGATTTCTAATTAATTAACAACAATGATCAATGTTTATTTACATATTTGGTGACAATAGAAAAAAATCATGGATCAACTAAGTCAAGAGGTAGTAATGTCCATCAATTGTGAAAATGTTTGCATCCTCCTTGTATAAGAAAATGACCACATTGGTGCCTCTCGATAACAATGGGTTGAACATATGATATCCACCATAGACAAAGGACAACCATCTTGTAGTTCAACCTGTATAATTAATATTACTATGTAAAAGTTACTTTAAAATTAAACCTAATAATAATAATAATAACATTACCTGTACAAAATGATTTCCATTAACGTGTCCTATACATATTAAGTGATGTTGTCTTAATCAGAAGATGGTCGAACACGTAGTGGAAAATCGTATAATTCTTTGACTATATGAGAGACACATTAAGATGACATTATTGCGATTAACAATTACATAGACAATGTCTGGTATAGTCATCCACATGGTTGCATTAACTTGTAACAAATGAACAAAATTGTTATGATAAATGAAAAAATAAATAATAAATATGTTGTGAAATATAGGAATGTGTACCACTAATTGTGCTCCACTAGTAAAGACCTCTTGATGGAAACCTATTTAGGGAACCCATTCAAAGGAGTATCAACTTAAGCTATGGATGAAAAATAGGATGAAACTGGTCCATCATGGGTACTCTCATTCATTGCACAAGTTTTTCCTTATGTTGCAAATTCATTTTCGTAGACAAAGATTCAATTGTTGAGTGAAATGTCTACATGCTCAAATTATGACATATCACGCTTTGTAGATCTTTTCGCTCTCTAAAGTTTACTCCTTTGTGCACCTTTCGTCTTCACTTTATGCAATGAAGGCATCATAGATGTCAATACAAGAAAACAATGTCAAGTAACTTTTGTTTGATCGTCACTTTACCTCCAATGTCAACCTCTTTAAATCGTTCTTCGACCATCTGAAGCTCATGCTAAATGGATAACTTTGACTGAGATTCATTTGATATAATATATGAAATACTCAATATTGTTCACATGACATGAAATTCGTTTCTGTTCACTTTCTTAGCTTCTCAAACATAGTGGCCATGTTCATGGTAGTAAGGTCTCTAGATTCTAATATTGCAGTGACCTTTGGTTGCCAGTTCTTCCTAAGACTTTTTAGGATCTTAATATTGGTTTCTTCTTTGTCAAAATTCTTCCCAAGAGTAATAAAATGATTTACAATGTGTGTAAACCATTTTTTCAGATCATATATATTCTCTGAAACTTTCATTCTGAACATCTAATATTCCTGGGCAAGAGAATTCTTTCTAGCTCTTTTAACTTCATCTATTCCCTCATGTGTTACCTCAAGAACATCCTACATCTCTTTTGTTGTAGTGTAGGTTGATATCCTAAAGAACTCATCAATAGTCAGTGTAGAGGAAATGATGTTCTTTACCTTAACATCGTAATGTGCTCTTCTGCTTTCATTCGGATTCCATTATAAGAAGTTCTTGATCTCATTCTTGCCATCTGTCACTTTTGTAGGCCTATATGGACTATTGATCACAGCATCCCAAACACCTTTGTTAACTGATTCCAAGAAAATCTTCATTCTAATTTTCCAGAAGGGATAATTTTCACCCGCAAAGAGTGGTGATCTGTTTGTAGATGCACCTTCTCCAAAAGTTTGAGATGTATTGGCTATTAGGAAAAATTAATCGATTATACTGAAAATCTAACTGATTAAAATTAGAGTAAAGTTTGAATTCCCAGCTTTGGTGCCAATTGTAGAAAAAGTTAGGCTAATTGTCTCAACCAAGAGGGGGGGGGGGGGGGGGAACTGACTTTCCCCTTTAAAAAATTGTTCTTTAAAAAAGATTTTTAAAATCTTTGAAGTTTTCTCGGAATGCAATTAAACAAGAATATGAGCTATATTAAAGGAGAATGGATAAAGAGATTCACACAGTTGTTTATATTAGTTCGGCCCACTACCAGCTACATTTAGTCTTCCTTCAATCAACCTAAGATGAAGAGATCCCCTATATTGATAGAGTTCTTACAAGCAAGACATACATAGAACAATCCTCTTAAATCTACTCTCATTTCTAACACAATATCAACTATATTACAAATCCAGAAAGATCACCCCCTTTCTGTCACCCTTAGAGCAATCTCAACTCTAAGTAATAGAACTTCACAAAGCTCTCTTCTTAGCTGCAACAACAGGAACACAATCAACCTTGATTGTAGATGAACACTGATCACAGTAGAGTATACCTGGTGTGCAGATTTGGATAAGCAATGTGTAAGCACAATGTTCTTGCAAGAATCTTTATGGATTTCTTTCCAATGTAGCAAACTTTGATTCTTCAAGAAATCAGGACCCTCCTGTAATTAAAACTCAACAATCAAGTTAGTTATGAAAGATTAAAAGCATTGAATTGTTGAATGACAGAGAGAAATGCGTCTATTGGTAGATTTTTCAACTCTGATGCATTTTCATTGATTAAGCAATTAATGTAATATGTTAAGCTTTTCCTTTTACTTTAGCAGTTTTACATTTTAATCGATTAAACATATCATACAAGCCACAATATTCAAAATATGAACGCTATTGACAATTATGACTTTTCAACAAAAAGGTTTTCATATAAAATGCATTTTGAAAACTTTTTCAATTTAGAACACCTTAATGAACTCAGCAAACATGTACTGGCATATAAACGTGTTTTAATCGATTATATAATTAATGCAATCGTTTAAAACATTGTTGTTTTGCCTCTGTTAAACATATACTAAAATCTGATGAATTTTAACAGATTATGCAAACAATGTAATCGATTAGTTCATGCAGATATGCAATGTGCAAAGTGTGTCAATCTATGATTCATTTTCAATCAATGAATACACATATCAAATAGTTCAAGCAAAATCACAGATATAATCAAGCAATAATTTTGCCATTTTGTTGTGCAAGAAACTATAAAATATTTCTTTTGTCATCATAAAAAATACATATGTGAGATATGAGTTCAGTTATACATAGCTCCCCCTATCAACAAAGGCGATTGACATAGTTACCAAACATAGACTGATCTTCACAATTCATGGTATTCTCTCACGCTTCCATTACCACATCCCATGCTTTGACACAATTAACTAACATTTTGTAGTTCGCTTTGACATTTTTGAGAATATGGAACCGACATAACAACTAATATGAGTCAGGAAACACATTGTTGATGGAATTCATCAAAGACAAGTCTCTATAGCTGACTATGACTTGTGGACTGCCCTCAAATGTTAGAAATAAACTTCTCAACCTTTCAAGAGCCTAAACGAAATTATTTTGTCATTCACTTGATAGGAATGCAAATGTCGTTGATTAGGTTAACCCAATAAATGTCACACCAACAATCTCTAGCAACGATAGCCGATATTTATTTGTTTTGTAAGTTGAATCCATAAACAAAATAATATTAAATGCATTCAATAATTTCATTGCATTAGGATGTGTTTAAAAGAGGTCGCTAACAACCTCAGATTCCTCCACACATCTACTCCATTGAATGTAGTTGTCACAATCCAACATCATCATCAACTGTTGCACCTTAGTTTTCGACCCTTTCAATGATAGTTTATATGTATACTTTGTTGTGTAAACTTGTTTTATTGTAGTGACATTACAATCATTATTTTATTTAAGATTCAACCAAATATTTGTATGTGTTACTTGAGTTTTAATCATATCAACAAGTATTGCTTGTTCAGTAGGATTTAACTTATCCAGAATAGGATGATCCACTAAAGTTTATGCTAGCTCGTGGTTGTGGTATCCATATATCATCTGCAACACCCACCCATCGCCATTAGAAGATGACTTGTCCCTTAACTTGAAAGGACGTCGGGTGTCGTATGTACTAGGTTGCACATTGGGTTTGTATTTTCTATATTTTTCACCTCTTTCACATCTTAGCAACACAAACGTTTTCCTTCTAGGTTGACTGATAGCTTTATTCGATCTTATAGTCACCACAACAAATCCTAGATCATGTCCAATCTTCTCACCCATTCAATTAAGTTTTCACGAGAGAAAAATATTTCATTTGTAGTGAAATGATTTGTCAAATCTCCATCGACAACCTCATTTATAAAAGATGAAAAATCTGATAACATGCTAGAATATATTTGAGAATCCATCCCATAAGGATATTCTTCCATTTTAGACTATAATCACCTATAACATAAATTTCATCCCCCAATATCTAATTTATAATAATCTAAAATTATATAACAAATTTTTAATAGGCTTAATACCCTATTTTGTCCCTAGTTTAGCTCGAAAATGTCAAATTAGTCCATCCTTTAAAAAATGCGTCAATAACGTCCTCACTTAATAAAATTTGCATAAATGAAATCTCTTCCTTTAAATTCGTACAAACGGTGTTAATTAAAGAAAGAGAAAAATAATTAATGCCGTTTGTACGGATTTAACGGAAGGGAATTCATTGATGCAAATTTTATTAAATGAGGACGTAATTGACACATTTTTTAAAGGATGGACTAATTTGACATTTTCGAACAAAACTAGAGACAAAATAGGATATTAAGCCTTTTTAATAAACTTAAAAAAAACATCAAAATAATAATACTTAAAACTACCTAAAAAGTTGTTTTAATTTTTCTTATGCATTTTAAATACCAATTTTTTTTACTAAATTAAAAAAAGACATACAAAATATTTTATACAAAAAATTTTCATATGCATTTTTAATTTTTTTACATCATACAAAAAAGAAATTAAAAACTAATACAATAAATTAAACATTTATAAATACCTTAATATATTCGAAAAAACACCCAACGGATCTCAAAATCCGATTAACCTCCATTGGTTTCGGAAATTAAGTGTTTTCTACCCTTGAATTTCGACATTTGATTGATTCTTCATCGAATATAGAAATTCAATTGAATGTCGAAATTTGTATGGGTCTTCATCGAATTTTGAAATCCGATGAAGGCTCACATAGATTTTGAAATTTGATAAAAGAAAACTCGGATTTCGAGATCCGTTTGCCTCTTCATCAAATTTCAATATCTATATGGATCTTTATCGAATTTCGAAATCTGATGAAGACCTTAGAGCTTGGTAATGAATTCATGCACTTGTTTAACGTAAGAAACTTCAAAAAAATTCGTCTCTCGGACAACAATGACAACTAGCAACGTAGGAGGACCTCCACCACCTCTCTATAGAACACTTCTCAACGAACAATCTCTCTTATCTTTCTCAAAATCTCTCTAAAAAATTTGGACCACAAGTAAGGATTACCACAAATACACAAATGAAAGAGGGTGTAGGAGATGGAAGTATATAAAATTCCTACTACTGCAACTTGGTCAACAACTTAATTTAATAAAAATTTACTCCTTACCAACCTCATTAATGACGGATGGTATTTGTGAAAATTAAGAATTCAAGGTAAAACTCTTAGAGATGTAAAGTGAAACACTCAATAAAGATAAGTGTGTGAAAAGTGTTACTATCGTCTACTCATATAATTATTAAATAATTGGTGGGTAGGAATGATTGTTTGAGAAAGATGAAATAGACGTAGCTATGAAGAAGAGGGAGGGGAGTACGTATTTTAAGGTATTTCTGAAAAAATAAAAAAATAAAAGGGGAGTGGATTAACAAAATAGGATCTATATGTAGAGCTGTCAAAATGGGTCACAACCCGCGGGCCAATCTGGCCCACCACGAGTTTGAGTCAGGTTGGGTTTGAAAAAAATGTATTTTTTTTATGCAGGTCAGATTTCAACCCGGCTCATTTAAACCTGACTCATGCGAGTTGAACTCATGGTAGGCCGGGTTGGCCCACGAACCCACATACCTAATTTTATTTTATTAACTTTTAATTTTAATTTTATAAAAAAATATTTATTATTTTGTTTTTGCTTGAAAAATTATTTAAGTTCCTTATTTTAAAAATTAATTAAACACCCATGTTGGGAGTGAAATTTGTTTAGATTTGAATTATAGAAAGTTTGTAATTTTTTTATATTAAATAAATTGTAATTAAGTGAACTAGTGCGCCAATCCGTTTACCCAACAACCCGTGATGGGTCGAGTCAGGTTCAAAATTTTCTGACTCGCTAATAAATGAGCCGGGTTGGGTTGGCTCACTAAGTGACCAACCCGTGGTGGGTCTGGCCGAGTGGCTCATGTTAGCCGCTATATTTGTATGTATAAGTCCTCTTTGAATCAAAGTAAACCTTTCTTCCTGCACCACCTTTTTTTTATTATTGCACCCTATAAAATCCATAAATCCCATTTTACTCATGTTTAAAAATTTAATAACTTAAAACCATATTCCCTCTTCTCGTTTTCCTTCTTTTCTTTTTTATTCTATTTGGGACGTGAGAATGGTGAATTGGCATATACTTTGAAATCTGAATATACAGTTTTTAGAAAGATTCCTAAATATTTCTTCCAAATTTGAAAATACATTCCTAAATACACATTTCGAAATGCATTCTAAAAGCATGCATATTTAGATTTCAAACCATCCAAAAACATTACCTCATCTCTCAAATTAGAAAAAAAAAAGAAAGAAAAGAAACTATTGAATCGGTCAAAAGATGAAAGCAGGGGATAAAACGTACTGGCTCCATAAGCTTCTCAACGAAGAATGAAGAGGGAAGATGTTATTTAGGTTTATAAATTTTTTTAACAGGGATAAAATGGGATTTATAGAATTTGTGGGGGTGCAGGAAAAGAGAAAATGGGTGCAGGAAATAATTTGGCAGGAAATATATAAGCCGAAACTGCAGTAGACATGTGAATGGGCCAGCTCGGTCCAAGAATACAAATTCCTTACAAACTAATTAAAATTCAAAGCATTAATGAACATCACTACACAGTTTTAATCTTTGTGCTTACCCAAAAAATAAGTTAAGTTATTTTCTGTTTAAATATTTTTTTGTCACGAAACTTTGAGATATTTTCTGCCTCTATAAAATTGTTTTTAGTTTCTGTTCTTATAAAAAAAATATTAAATGATGATGTGAAGAAGTATAGTCCAAATATATTTCAAAGACCATTATATTAACATTCTTTCTCTTTTGGGTTTCTATATATAATTTTTTCATGTTTTAAAAATAATATAAACAAAGCTATCCAAGTTTAAAATGATTGAGTGCGTGTCACGGTGACGAAATAATTAAGACCTTAAAAAAGTTTAACACCAACTTTCCTTGCAACACTATTCTTATTGATTTTAGAAGGCTAAAATTATATTTAAACTATTCTTTTAATTATCACTTTTACGTGGACTTTTGAAATTATTGACTGCAGGAGTTAATTATTATTTTTACTGATGTATTCATATACACTTGAATACAATATTTAACTGTCGGTGTAAAGTCCAACTGTGATCCAAATTTCAACGTTAAAATCAAATCATTGAATTAAATACTTTTAATGATGTAGTATTAAACAAAGTTGAACAATGATCCATAATTCTAATGACACACTTCACTTTTATTATACAATACACAATACTTTATTAAAATCAATCCAATTTCAATAAACAAGTGGAAACACACACACACGTACGTGTGTGTATATATATATATATATATATATATATATATATATATATAATAACATATTTTTGTGATAATACAAAATAATAAAACTATTATTATTATTATTATTATTATTATTATTATTAATTTTTAGTAAATAAGGATTGTTTTTGCTTACTAGTTTTTTACAATATTTCACAATATTTTTATTAATATTTCACAATAATTTTATATTTTCTATTTTTCATTGTTTTATATTGTTCATTTTTAATAATATTTTATTTAGTTTTTGTCTGACGTTTTTTATAAAGTTTACAACTAGCTAGGTATATATTTGTATTGCATACAATTGAAGAACATTTGATTTTGTTAATTACAGTTTTTATTGAGTTACTTAAGACTATGATATTGTAATATGTAATTTATAAGATAATTACTGAATACTTTATGAATGAATTATTTAGCTGGATATTGGATATCATGTACTATATTTATTATACTAAAGATTGCATCTACTTTGTTACTTATTAAGCTAGAGTACTACATATCGGTATCTCCTTGTACCTGCTAAAGATATTTCTGTATTGGATAATTTAGCCAAAATTAAGTCCAATTTCTCAAAGGTCAGTTGGTCACTGGGTCTTTGGACCAATGGACCCATAATTATGACTCATTCGATTGAGGTCCATGATCAACGAGGTATGTCTATAAATATTATTTTAATCGTAGTTTGAACTCACTTTATCACATTAATTCATATTTGACCAAAATCTTTGACCAAATACTAACTTGAGCATTAGAGAATCTTCTACCAGCACCCGACTATCTAGCAGAGGAGGAATAAGGCTTAGAGGAGGATATTGGGTAGTGAAGAGTTCGTGGAGTAAACAAAGAGTTTGTCTAATATTTAGAGTTTTACTTTTATAATTTGCATCTTATTTAATATATCTTTACATTATGACTAAAAATAATATAACAACTCTAATTAAATAGGATTATCTTATTAATTAAATTTTATTAATTAAGTACTAAACATAGTTAGATTTATAATAAGTATATAATATGGATTTAGAGTTCTTTATGAAAAATCATAGTTTAAATCTTTTAAATATATATGAAAACTTCGTAAAGTAGGAGGATCTATATAATTCAAAAGTTATGTACCAAAGTAACACTTATCCTCTAAGCACATCATCAATACTCTCATTGTTGCACACCTTTTCTACCTACATTATCCTCTACGTACGTATAACATACTATCATTGTAGGTGAAAAAACCACACTACAACAAAAACATAAGGTAAACTAGTGAAAAATTAATAAGCTATATGCTCAAACACCTACCAATACAAACATTCAAATACACAATTGTACCATTTAATATCAATATAACATTCATTAAGACATCAACACTTTCTATACTCAAATTCCAAAATAACATGTATTGAGCAAAATACATATGAATTCTCGCACTTGTCATGTAAGCTTATAGTATAATATCATGAATGACCCATATTTACTCGGTCTAAAAACCCCTCATGACAAAAGTAGTTCCTTCAATCTTGTAAGTCATGACACTATTTTATATCGGTTCCACTAACCAGGAATCTCCTTCAATTCTCACCATCTAAACTCATTTTCTATATGAGTATGAGTTTAGTAGACTTAAAATGACTTCACAATTGGGAGTTCCACTTAATACATATCTTAACATTAAATAATGTGACAATTCTCCTTATTAACCACATTCATACAATTCATAAATTTACAACACTTTTCAATCACAATCTTAAACTAAACTCATCAAATCATCACCATCACTGCTTAAACATCATTATACCCTTCTCATTCATATCACATATGCACACATAAAATAAAACAATAACCTAATAGTTGTATAGCACAAAGGCTAGTCTCTTAGCTACCTAACATTCACCATTATCACAAAATCAACATTCATCCATATATTCACTATATTTAAAATTAAAACCTATTCAATCACCATTATAATCACCATTAAAACCTCATATTTTCAACCATCACATATCACTAACCCATCACAAACTTACTCAATGAGTCCCTTTTTCGCTCAACAAGACTCCCTCGTAGTAAACTTGCCCAACGAAAAGGTATCTCGCTTAATTACTCTAGTACTGGAGATTAAATCCCACATATTCGCCTAATGAACTCAACACTCAAGCAACGACCCCAACCACCCTAAGCTCTTTGGATTTATCAAAATATTTTTCCATTATTCCGCTCGCTCAGCGACCAAGTCCTTAGGATCTAGTTTTACCAAGCTCGCCCAATAAGCTTTGGCTCACCCAACGAGTGGAGTGTTTGAAGCTCTCTATAATTATAGTTTTCAATGTCACTCAATGATGGTTTGTCTCGCCCAATGTGTCTGCATAAAACAAGAATTATAACATGTATAGTAGTTTGTTCCATTAGCTGAAATTGTTGTTTCTATCTCTTTTACAAGCCAAAAACAACACAAATAAGTTCTAAAACGGATTATTATTATGAGTCAATCAGTCCAAACTCAAGTATCAATTCATAATTATTGTAAAGACAAGACCGTCTAGAGAATATACTATCTAAGCAACCAAGGTTTTGATTTTTAACAATCAACATTAAACAAAATATATTTTTAGAAATAGAAGTGCCTACTTAACCTGAAACGTATAAGTGTTTGCTCAATCAAAAATGAAAACACAAGGTTTTATACGAGAAGCTATATAAATCGTCCAAGTGTTAATACAAAGTCTTTTCAAAATAAGAACTTACAAAATAGTGTTTCCCTGAATTCTTTATGTCTTACATCTAAAAACAGTGTTATAGGCTAAAGTGACTTATGAATATCGTCTAATGAAAAACGAGCTAAAATCTACATCAAAATAGTTTTTCGTAAGAGTCTAATGCTTTACATCAATATGTTATACATCATCTAGCATTTCTTGAACGTTATACTTGAATTGTGCATTAATTACTAATGAGATGTGTGGTAAAATGTTTTGAACAAGAAATATAAACTAATGGCTATAAACATTCAAAACATTTAATGACATTAAAAGCATGTACTGTAAAATGCTATTTTGCTTGTATACTTTGTCCTTATTATCTATGCAGAACAAGAATACACAAAGGATTGATCAGAACATCCACACACGTTGGATAAAGACGTTGAGAGAAGTAAAGAACATTTTAGGAATAATTCCCTTGAAGACTTCTGCACTGACTAGTCGTACAAGCTACTATTATATATAAACTCAGATAAAGCACTATAACTTTGCAAAAAAAGACTAAAGTCTTATCTCCCACCTAAAGATTACTTGTTCTCCTGAAATCAACTCAACATCCAATGATCATCTCTCAAGAGAGCCTATATAAAGAAGATAAACTAAATAGAAAGAGTTGGGTGGTTGAAGTAGAAAAATAGAAGGATGTGAAAAATAAAAGAAGAAAAGAAGAGAAGAAAAAGAGAGATAAAGTATGCTTAAGAAATATCATAATCTACTATCTCTATCTCATTTTAAAGCTTATATCGTCTAATGCTCTTCAACACAAGAAATAGGATAAACTCTTAAAAGAGTGAATGAAGGCATGCTCTGGCAGAAGAAAATGAGAAGAGTGATGAGCAAGAGAAAAAGAAAAGAGCCATCATTACATATCTATATTGCTAGTCCATCTCAAAGTATACAATGTCTAAAAATTTCAAAATGAAAGAGAAGAAAAGAGAAGAGAAGAAAAGAGAAGAGAAGAAAAGAAAGCCTTGTTAAAAATTTACTTTAAAGTTTAGCTCTATGCTCATGTCGTCTAATGCAAATGCTCAAAGAAGGGAAGAGAGAAAACTAGAGAGTAAAAAAAAATAAAGTGTATTGCTCTAAGCTTATATCGTTTGATATCTTTGACCAAAGAGAGAAAGAGAGAGAAAACAATTACAAGAATTTAGGAATATTTGTATTGATCAAACATCTTTTCTTAGAGAGTTGTTTCCATCTTATAATCAAACACTTATAAACCGGGAGTGGTTAGAATATTCAGATGCAAGGAGTGACGAATAATACTTGCAACCAAGAGTGGGTAAACTCGGTCTAGACATGTTCTCTAAGGATAGATATTGGAGAGGCTAAACTCAAACTAGTCAGGTTGACTAGGGGACCAGAATTGGTATAAGAATACTTGCAACCAAGAGTGGGTAAACTCGGTTTAGACGTGTTGTCTAGGGTTAGATCTTGAAGAGGTTAAACTCAGACTGGTCATTTTGATTAGGGGACTAAAAGTGATGTAATAATACTTTCAACAAAGAGTGGGTTAAACTCGTGTAATATTTGAAACGATTAATGGAACCCCTTAAGAGTTCTTAAGGGAGACTGGACGTAGCTTAAATTGAATGAACCAATATAAAAATTGTACTTTATTGTTTTTCCCTTAAAACTTTTATAAAGTCTTTTGAAATGTTATCTTTTGAATGAATTCCTATTTACTTATTTTATAAACCCAACGTTTAAACATAGTACAACTCTATATACTCTTAATATAAGTCATTAGACATTGCTTTGTGAAAATACTTTTGAAAACATTATTCACCTCTCCTCTAGTGTTTTCTTATATACTTCAATTATCTTATAAATTAAACATTCATTCATCATCCAAAAAAAAAAGCATCCAACAAATCACAATCCAAGTAACAATTTCCCCATAAAAAAATCACAAACCAACGATCATGCAATTTCATCAGAAATCAATATATAGATCAATCAAACATAAACACGTGTGTGTACATGTGTGTGCACGTGTGCATGTGTGTGTATGTGTTTGAGCTATTTTGAGTCACAAAAACATGTATGCCTCAAAATGCTAAACTAAATAAAAAATACAACAAAAATTGAGCTTACTCCTTCTAAATTATCATTGGTCATAAGTGTTTTTTTTTCATGAATTTACCGGTGATTCTGATCATTAAACAAATGAGATATAGACTCAAAAAGAAAGAGACAAGAAAGACAAAAACCTTAGAAAAAATTTCTAGAGAGATGATGATTGTTATAAAATGAAACTCTATTAATGTAAAATTTATTTATGATTGAATTTTTTTATAAGTAAAATAATCATGTCTCCTTTTTTAAACCACCACTACTTTTAAACTATTTTTTTGTGTCTTTACAACAATAATATTATTTATTTTGATAATTTGAATTTTAATACAATCTTTTATAATAGTAAAATTGTTGAAATTGTTGATAGAGGGAGAAAAGGTTTTAGCTTAACCTACAATCTCAGTAATATCTGAGTTTTTGATGATGACAACACATAATTAATAACACATATATATTTTGTTTTACATGTTCCATATTTATATGCTTTTGATCACTGTGTTAAATCTGCTTAAGCATATAGGAGAACATGTTTGTGTTGTTCATTGCATATCACTATGTTACATATGTGTTATTATGTGTGCATGCATGACATTTGATGTTGAAAAGGAAAACCACAAGCACTTATGTTGAACTTTAAATGTGTGGCAAAACAACAGTTTTAAGTCGACTTCATTATATGGTGAATCGATTAAAACTCGTGTCTTTGCACAAACTATTTTCAAATGTGTTGTGAGAATTTTCAAAGAGAAAGTTTTTCAAAACTATGCTTAACACTGTTGCATAATTGATTGCATGCGTGTTGTATTCGATTAAGTTAGTTATTGTTTTGAATTACTGTTAATGCTTGACATAACTGTCTAACGGTCATATTTTTTATTGTGTTTGTAACATCCCAATTATTATAGCATTAAACTATAATAGAGTTCTTACATCATTGATACAATAGAACAGTTGATAGGAGGAGGAATAACAGTTTTCCTCATTATTATACAAACCCACACTCAAATTTCAAACCAAATACAATTCACACTTAAAACATAGACAAATTATAAGACTCATTCTTATAACTAAGTTTCCGTCGATCCTCCATCTAATGCTTGCTCCACCGGCATATCACCAACTTCTGCTCCCATCCACCGGATGATCATCGCCAGACAAAACACATAACACAAAAGAACAACCACACAACAGACAAAGCAAGGGTGAGCTAATGCAACATAAAATGTCATGGTAAATTAAATTAATAACCAAATTTCCAACTTACAGTTATATTACTCAATAATACAATAAACATACCATAACCATCGTAAACTCACTCATCTGGATAATCGTATGAATATTGAACTCTTAGCTAGTTCTACACTTACAGTGGTACTTTACTCAGCTACATCCTATCCTACTTTGTCCCCCAAACTGGATCTTCGGATATGGATGCACTTATTCGCTAGCTCAAGTATTCTATCCTACTCTGTCCCCCAAATTGGATCTTCGGATATGAATACAACCCCTGAAGCTACATCCTTCCTACTCTGTCCCCCATACTGGATCTTCGGATATGGATGCACTTACTTGCTAGCTCAAGTATTTTATCCTACTCTGTCCCCCAAACTGGATCTTCGGATATGAATACAACCGCTGAAGCTACATCCTTCCTACTCTGTCCCCCATTGTGGATCTTCGGTAAGGATTTCCCACTCTTCACTACATAGCTTTCTCTCTAAGTGAGATCGAGACTATTGAGAGCATAAGAATGAACCACTAAATCGGAGTTCCTATATTCATACGTACAGTACTTGACACAAAATCAACCAGGAGTTCCTCCTTGGAACTCTATTCCACACTTTCCATTCATAAGTACACATGTCAACATGTTATCATCTTTAGTCATATCTCAAGAAAATAACTCTTACATACTCAGACATTTCACATCCTCACAGAAAACATTACTTATTAACACATAACTCTTTATGGTCTATTAATTCGAACCTTTAAGTAGTTCAAATAGTTTAGATACCCTCACCGATGACTCCGGAAGGGTCAAAAACCCCCATATCAACCTAAAGAACGTCCAAAACGGACATCCAGAACTCTCAAAACGTCAAAAACATCAAAAACACTAAATTTGTCACGCATAACTCGCTCCAGCGAGTTGACTCATTCACTCTAGCGAATTTACTATTCCAAAATCACGAAAATTCACTTTCCGGGCTATACCGACTGTTCCTTCCATCATACCGGCTTTATAGACGTCCAAAAACTCATCTCCTATCAACAACCCATATTCATCCAAATCTTATAATCATCTAAACTAAACATTTAACAAAGAGGTAGCGGATAAATAGTCCGGTACAAAATTTCATATCAAAAGCCTAGTCTCCTTTTTAAATCCATAAACAGATTCAAATTCTTCGATCTATACGTATACAAAAAAAAAAACTTCCACCGATTCAAAATACTTAATACGAACAAGATCTCTTCAATATTATCAAAACAGAAGCATATCCCGATTCCAAACCGTAGATCAATTCAAAAGACACAACAGAAACAAAATTTCATTCTAAAATCATAAAGAGAGTCAAAATCCTAAACATATACCAAATTTAAAATCATACAGAAACAAAAAGACTCAAGGTTAGCTCCCCTTACGGTTTTCTCCTTAGCTAGCCTTTCGAAAACACTTGGCGAACGTTCCCCCGACTTAACTCACAGCTCTAAAGTCCCTCTGCTCCAAAACCTTCGTGCTCTAGCCTCTGGTTCAACTTAGGAACCATTCCAGCCCCTGGGACGTCCTTAAATAGCCAAAAATTTGGCATAAAACGCGTTTAAACAGTAAAACGCGTTTAAACAGTAAAAACGCGTCAAAAACGTGTTCACTTACTCGGACAACTTTGTCAGTCCGGTTGAACCCCTTCCCGATGTCGAAATTACGCATATGAGTACTCGAATCGAAGCTATTCGAGTCTACTTTCTAATGGAAGAAGAATTAACTCAAGATCTAATTTATAAAAAAAATTATAATTGAAATACTAAACCTTGTCAAAGTCGACAGCATTGTATTTTGTACTATACTTTGTACTTTTGTTACAACTTGTTATATTTTGAGTTTCTTAGTCTCCTAATGACCCAAAACTTACTTTTTCTTCTAATTTTTTAGGGTCTTACAGTGTTGACCAAGCATTAAATGTTAGTCCACTGAATTAATTGCGCATCCAATTAATTGTCGTGATTGCTTCTAACTGTTATAACAAAATTGTTGTATTCGAATGCATTAGCAGCAAAGTCAATTAAAATGCGTCTAAGATGAGTTATTGTATAAATTGACGCATATTTGATTTCTGTAAGAACTTTTGTGATTCTAACATTTTCATATCTTTTTCAAAAAGTTGTGATCTTACAGAAAGTAAAGAAAAACTCCAAGAAATAAGAGTGACCGTGGTGATCAACTACTTGTGATTTCTTGAAGAGCAAAATTGTTGTGTTTTTCAAAGGCTGATCAACTTGCACATTTGGGTGTCATTGAGAGATCCGATTCTACAATTTTTTGAAGATTGGTTTGAAGTTCCTTGTTGTGATTACAGGAAGAAGAGCGTGCGACGTTCTTGACTTTGAGAGTGTCTCAAAGGGTTTAGACAGCATAAGAGGGGATTCTTGCTGCTAGTCTTGTTATGTATTGCCTATATTTTGATTAGACGGTTAGAGAGATGTTTTACATTTTTTATGTGTGGTCACTATATAAGCCTTATTGTAAAAACCTTGATCATTATAGTGCATTGGCTTCCTGTGGTTGGAAGGACACTAGATGTAGGCTTGGTCGAATCAGTATAAAAACGCAGTGTTTGAATTTTCTCATCCCTACTCTCTTTATTGAATCGATTACGTTTTGCATTCATTCGATTAAATTTCTACTGCATTGAAAATATTTTACCTTACGATTCAAGAAAAGTATGAAGGCATCATTTTTGTGAAAAAGATTTTATTTTTACATTTCACCAATTCATCGCCCTCCTCTTGGTGTGAGAAATTGAGTCATTCTATTGTAACAAAAATAAAAATATAAACACGAGTAGAGAATAAACACAACTATACTTTTAACACCTTTGGAGTTATATTATAACTACTCATATAATAAAATATCTCATCATTTTTAGATAATTTCTATAAATATAAATATGTTTACAACCCTTATGAAAATAATTTTTCAAAATAAAAAATAAATTACATATACATATACAAAATGTTTTACAAAAGAAAGCAGCTCTCAACTTTCTCATTACTTAGTACTATCACTTGCACTTTTCTGTACTCCCATACAACACACAATCATAGAAGATAGAATCCATGTGAACCAAGCTAAGCTAACATATTTAAAATAGATAGAAGCACAAACATAATTAAATTATTAAAACTATTTATACCGAACATTACACAAAATCGTCTAATGGCATGTTATCACTAATTACATTTCAAGAAGACTCATATGTTGACTTGAACTAAAATGTTTTACATCTTTCATACTATATCTATAGTAGATTATGACATCATGCTTTGACTTTATTCACCCTGACATATGAGGAATTAAGTCATTTTCATATGACAAAGTTAATTTTTATAACCTACTTGATATAGTTCTCTTTCACACTGAATCTAAATCATAAAAATCTTCATTAAGAACCTAAATATCTTCCTCTATGTGAGTCCAAATATCTAGTACAATAGAGATAATCTCGTCAAGGAATCCAAATTTAATACACCTCCCAAAACCGTGAAATATTTCTCAAAGAATTAAATGACATGTTGTAGGAATTTGGGCTCAACTTGAGAGCGTCTTTAAAATGTCAATGGCCAAGTCTAAAATATCGAAGAATCCTATAACCCATGAAGCATCATCTACAACTTCTGTGCACTATACCATATGCAACAAGTAAAGTTTCTCATGTTAGCAACTTCTTTTGTTACTCATATTATAATCATTCAATTCTAATATTATATGTGAGCAATAATAAACTATTATCTTCAAAAACACATTTAAAAACTTATAAAATATTTCTTTTTAAATATTTGCGAGTATTTAACAAGTATCTACGAGTTAAAAAAGTCCACAAATTTTTTTATGCAAATATCCAACAAGTAAATAAACAGATAATAAATACGTATTTTCATATAGGTCGGATAACGGATAGACACTATCCGTGTCCAACCCATTACCATCCTTACTTAAAAATGAAAAAAAAAATGTATTTCTAATATAGAATATTATCATTTCATTTTGACATTGGCACTTAGAAAATCAACCTCATTGTCTTCTATCATGTGATAAGGATGACAGTAACCTAAAATTACCCTCTGAACAAAAGTTACATGTAATTTAGTTTAATTTAGAGTACCGTGGAGAAAAAGAGAACAATTTGAGTTTTGTGAACCATTTAATAGCATTTGAGTGCCTTCATCCTTTCATCCCTTCACATTTCGTTATATTTCATTTATAGTTACTCAATTTTGGGAGTCCAAAACCACTTCTATAATATTGAAGAAGTTCATGGAATCGGATCGAGATTGAGTTCTAAAATTTATCATGCTATAAATAGAAAAAGTTACCTCTAATTTGATTTGATTTGAATTAATTATCAAGGTATAATTTGGTTTATAATCCACAAGTTGTGACATGCATGATTCTCATGTCTTCAAATTCAATTCAAGAAAGTAGCATAAAAAGAAGCAAGAATAAAAATAGTCTAATAGCGGACAATTATTCCGTAACATGATTATCAATTATATATTTAAGAATAAAATATATTTATATTGTAACACGTGAGCTGCACGTGCTGGGAGTTACTGACAGTAGTGTAACCATATATAAAGCAGAAATTGCAGACAGGTTTGGGAAGAAGAAGAGACAACTCTGGTGGAGCACCCGAAACATACTAAGAGAGATTAAATTTTTAAGGCAGTAATGGCCACCCAAAACCAAACACACTCTCTTCCAAACACCACTATCGACCAAAACACCGGTTTCTGTTCTTCTTCTAAAATCTTCCACAGCCTCCGTCCAAACGTCCCCCTCCCTCCGCTGTCTCAGCCGCTCTCCCTCACCGATTACGCCCTCTCCCTTCTCCCCGCCGCCGCCACCGCCACTGAAAACTCCGCCCTCATCGATGCCGCCACCGGCCGTCAGCTCTCCTACTCCCTCTTCCTCTGCCAAGTAAAATCCCTCGCCTCCTCCATCCAATCTCTCACCCCTCTCTCCAAAGGCCACGTGGCACTAATCCTCATTCCAACCTCCCTGCACGTCCCCGTACTCTACTTCTCTCTCCTCTCGCTAGGCGTCACAGTCGCACCTGCCAACCCGCTCAGTACCGCTTCCGAGTTGACTCACCTCGTCCGACTCACAAAACCCGCCATCGCCTTCGCCACCTCCGCCGTCGCCTCAAACATCCCCGCCCTCAAATTCGGCACTGTTCTCACCGACTCCCCGCTCTTCCTCTCCATGCTCGACGCCAACGTAGACTCACACTCACGCGCTCCCGGAGTCGAAGTGAGTCAGTCCGGCTCCGCCGCAATTCTCTTCTCATCGGGCACCACCGGGCGCGTGAAGGGCGTGTTTCTCACCCACCGGAACTTCATCGCACTCATATCCGGGTACTATCACCTGAGGAACAACCAGCTAGCAGCCGGCGAAGCGGAGACGCATCCCGTGTCACTGATCACGCTGCCGCTGTTCCACGTGTTCGGGTTCTTCATGCTGGTCAGATCCATCGCTATGGGGGAGACGCTCGTTCTGATGCAGAGATTCGATTTCGAAGGGATGCTCAAAACCGTGGAGAGGTATAAAATCTCAATGATGCCGGTGTCGCCGCCGCTCGTGGTGGCCCTCGCCAAGTCGGAGCTCGTGAACAAGTACGACCTCAGCTCGCTCCGGATGCTAGGTTGCGGCGGCGCTCCACTCGGCGAGCAGGTCGCCAGTGACTTCAAAGCCAAATTCCCCAACGTGGAAATTTCCCAGGTGAACTGCACTTAACCTTTTCACCATGTGACGTGACTATATCAGAGCAATTGTTACCCTTCTGATGATAATCAGGTCCCACTTTTGGAGATAGCCAAACCTGTCCCACTCTCTTAGGACTCAAAAGGGAGTTCCAAAAGTTTAATGCCTCATAAACTGTAAAAAATACCTTACAAAAATGTCCACTATTTCTTCTAACCTATACCTTATGTTAAGAACCAGGAGTAACTTGAAACATGATACCATGCAAATTTCTTGATATAAATTTAAAATATTTTTTTTTATATTTTAAAAAATTTAAAAGAATATATAATAACTGTGGGATGATAGTCACAACTCACTCATTAACGTAGTTGATCACAAAACAAACCATTATTACTGTATATAATAATTTCGCATGTGATCTATCTTATTTAGAATGTTATATTTTAGTTTTAAATTTATTTGACTAATTACTTGTGATTTTCAGATGTTTTGGTCTACCTAGAACCCTCAAAACATTACTTTTTATAAAAAAATATATGAAATATTACGCCATAAATTTCAGAACGTTATACTACTACTATTATTTTAACCCCTAGGGCTATGGTCTGACCGAAAGTGGAGGAGGAGCAGCCAGATCATTTGGACCTGAGGAGATGAAGCGCCATGGCTCTGTGGGTCGACTATCAGAAAACATGGAGGCCAAGATAGTGGACCCTGAAACTGGAGAGGCATTGCCTCCTTGCCAAAAAGGGGAACTGTGGATTCGAGGTCCAACTATCATGAAAGGTTATTTCCTATTTCCTTTATATTTCCTGAAAAATGTGCTTTCAGATAAGCATTTTTCAACATCATCGTATTCAAAAAGTCCAATGTAATCTGAGACAAGGCCTATTCATTTTGGTTGGGTTACTAATAAGCAGGGAAGAGAAAATTCATATCAGTTGAGAAATCTAATTCACTCTTTATGATCTTGCCTGTGTAGCACGTTTCATTTATGGTGTGATGGTCATGGTGACGGTGCAGGTTATGTAGGAGATGAGAAGGCGACAGCTGAAACATTGGATTCAGAGGGATGGCTGAAGACGGGCGATCTTTGTTATTTTGACTCTGATGGTTTCCTCTACATTGTAGATAGACTGAAGGAATTGATCAAATACAAAGCTTATCAGGTGAGATGTTAGTTCCACTAACATCTTTTTTTCAATGTTATTCTGCTACTACTAACATCTTTTTTTCAAGCCATTTCCAGGTCCCCCCCGCTGAATTGGAACATATACTTCACACAAATCCTGAAATTGCTGATGCTGCAGTAGTTCCGTATGTATCTAATCCCTTAATCTTGTGCGTGTTCAGAAGCAGATCGATTTTCAAAGTTAAATTTGCTGCCTCATTCCCAATTCTTGTTCCTATGGCGAATTCACAGGGAACCAAAGTTTCTCTTTTGACTTTAAACTGTTTGTTAATATATCACTGGTTCCTTTAAATTGAGCAATTTAAAGTAAATAATCTCAGTTGCACTGCATTGGTGTATATTATATATCATCGACTGAGATCACTTACTTTATGCATACTGAACTTAGAGAAGACAAATCCAATCCAAAAGAAGAAAAGATTGTTGTTAATGCTGGCAATTCACTTCCCTTAACATAAATGAATTGGTCTTGTTACGAGGTTAACTTAGTCTGCTATTAATAATTTTTTGGTAACAGGTACCCTGATGAAGAAGCAGGACAGATTCCTATGGCCTTTGTAGTAAGAAAACCTGGAAGCAACATCTCTGCAAATCAGGTCATGGAGTTTGTGGCAAAGCAGGTCTGCTTCTGAAACCATGTGTTCAGTAACAAACACTCATAAAACCTTGATGTTCCTGTGAACAAGTCTTATTTCTTTCCATGTTGCTTAAGTATGCTTATTCATGTAGGTTTCTCCGTACAAGAAGATACGGCGTGTTTCTTTTGTCAATTCTATCCCAAAATCTCCGGCTGGCAAAATTTTGAGAAGAGAATTAGTTGATTATGCTCTATCCAGTGGTTCATCCAAATTGTGATCTAGAAAAGAAAAGCATGTAAAGCAGCACTTAACATGTGCTTCATTTTTCTCTTTAGGGATTCTCTTGTTATGATGTCAACATATTTACTACTTCAAATACTTGAAGCATTATTTGGCTTTATTGTTTTTAAGGGTTGGTTCTTGAAAGTTAATCTTTATAACTCTGCAATTCTCTAAAATCTCTACTTTGTGTGTTATTACAGATAATTGTAAGTTGTTCAGATGGAATAAATGCAGGAAAATTCAACCCTTTTCACTGCTGAGAATTTCAGTGGTTTGTAGACTTGAGATGTGTTTCATTTGTATCCATTACCCAAAAATTCAACAATTTTTCTATTCACACACATACACACCTCACTCAAATCTAATCATTCTCATCTACCCTTTCTATGTACCAAACTTTCTCCAAGAAACATTTTCTTGCACATTTTCTCTACAATTATGAAAGATCTGCATCAATTTCGTTATTCATTACAAAAATCAATTTGATTACTATATCACTGGTAAAAGATGAACACGGGAGTGTGAAATCTATATAAAATATCTTACAGACATGCACAAATTTTGAAATGTTAAATATATAAAATGGGATTGGCATGTTAACCGTGGTGACAACTGGCTGTCCTGTTTTGGTCCAGTTCATCATAGATCTGTCAAAAAGGGATTGGCATGTTACTGCAAAGTAAATTTTGTAACTTGTCAAAGGGCCAGTTGGTTTTTAAAATTTTTATATTTATTTTTTTAATTTAAAATTTTGTTTATATATAAAAATAAATAACTATTAGCAATATATTTAATCATTTAAATATTTTTTAATTGGTTTATTAATATTTTTAATTAAACAAATAAAAATATCTAAATGTTAAATTTTACTTATAACTAATAATTAAAATTTAATTTTTAAGTATTAATAATTTAAGTTATTATTTTATTATTTACATTCTTAAGAGAATATAATACAAATAAAATTAATCTATTAAATTATTTTTATTTTTAAAATAAAGTAAGTGGACCTGTCGGCTCATCTCTGACTCATCAATTTATCGGAAAAGATAAATAAGACAAAAATGAGTTGAAAATATCAACTTGATTGTCTCTTTTATATGAGTTGGCAAACCAGTTTGAAATTTTATTTTTTATTCATATATCGTAACTTCGTTACAATATAATAAATTTACTTAATATAAGTTCATATTAAAATATATCTTATTTTCTTATTTAATGTCTTAATTTTATTATAACTCAATCTATCATATATAAAATCCTTTGAAACAAATAAATAAACCTTATCGGTTATTTTTCAAGATAAAAATATAAATGGAGTATTAATAAAAATAGTAAAATTTAATCCTACAACGTGTAGTGGCAGATGATTTCATATTCATTAAAATACATAAATCACAAGTTGTAAATGTTACAACATCTTAAACAATAATAAAATACCTACACATCAATATCTGAAAATAATAATAGCAAATTTTGTCATCGTAAATTTGTCTTTTGGTATGGAGTGATTGGCAGTGTCAATGGTTTTGCTACCAATACTGTTACTCGTCCTCTCTCTTTAACAGAATTCATTATATAATATATATATATATATATATATATATATATATATATATATATATATATATATATATATATATATTACAAAAGTGATAGTATATTTTAAATAATAAAACTCATTTATTTGAATATTAAAAGTTTAAATGTATAAATTTCTGTTAAGAAATTTTATTATTCGAAAATATATTATTTTTCTAAAGCATTTTCTCTAGTAACTTTTTCTTTTATTTGTAAGTTTTTTAATTTCTGATTTATTTGTTTGAATATTATAGGTCGTTTAAGTAATTCTTGATGTAAGATCTTTAAGTTTATTTATTAGTTTGTGTAAAAGGATAAGTTTATTTATACTATTTTTTTTTTGTATGTATATTCTTTCATGCATGTAAGCTATTCTAGCTTATATGTGTCATTTGAATCTTTTATAACACTCTCTGTTGATTAGTAGTCCCAATGATATACCTTAATCATATTTTTGTGGTTTGTAGCATACATAGAGTTCCTCAAGTTGTTGAAGTCGTTTGAGGATCCTTAGAGCAGTTTGATCCTCTAACAGGTAAGGGAAGCTAACTCCCGTGTTTTAAAGTAGACGATGCATTGATAATCATGTTGCATGTTTGTTTTGGTTTGAAATTGGTTAATGCACTGATATTGATGTTTAACTACTAAGAAATTTGTTTGTGTAATATGGTTGTGTGATGCCTGTTTTTGTTTACATTGGTGTTGAGTTGAAGGATTGAGAATCTGGCCATTTGGTATTCACTTTGACACTAAAATGTTTTCCAATCGATACTGAGTTAGGAATACCAATTTGATTATTTGAATAGGTCCCTACTTCCTGAAATCACAATTTTGATTGTGTAAGTTTCTAATATGGTGCTAAGCGGTGCTAGTATGGCACTAAGTGCAACTTCGTTGTGCAAGTCTGGAAGCAGTTGTGCTTTAGATCGTTGAGCGCCAACTTTCACCATTGAGCCATAATATTTGTGAATGGTTTAACATTGAGTGGTGACAGGGTACCACTGAGCACCAACTACCATTGTAGGTCTGGAACTAATTTAATCATTTTTTCTTAGTGACAGGCTGGTCTTGTTGAGCGAGACAATTTGTAAGAGCTCTGACGTTGAGCGCTCTCTTTTGCAAGAGCTTTTACACTTAATGTTAGTCAGAGCGCTAGTGTGGCTTTTTATGATTTTCTAACCCTTGCTTATTTAAACTAGTTTCTTATGGATTTTATGTATGTTTAGTGTGAATTTGTGACATGGATTATAACATGAAAATATGTCTGAATAATTATGTTGTGAAAGGAATTTCAAAGATAAGTTTCTTGTGATGGTTTCAATAGTGTATGTATTGATATAAGGATTCCGTATTGGGATTTATTTTGATGCTCTAATAACCATTCAATGTCAAGTAGAGAAGGGTGTGGTATATGGTGAGAGGAGTAGAAGGTCTTAGTCAAAGAGCTTTACGTTGGCCTAAGGAGTTAACGGATTAACCTTGTGTATGGTAGGGTGAAACCCATTAACAATGGCTTTGTACAGTAGTAAAGGCGACCATAAGTACATAACTCGCGAGAATGAATGTTTTGTATGCCTTAGGACTGATTGATATACCTTTGTTAATGTCTTAACATCTATATTTCTGTTGTATGAATTCTCTTTTGGTAAATTAATTCACCATTCTATCTCTGTTTGTCTGTGTTTGTTTTCTTGTTTGCAATTATCATCTTAATAGTGTGAGCATATTATGATGTCTTTGTGAGTTAGGTGCAGGATGGTGATGGTGTATAAGCTTAAAGTAGGAGGTCAGTTTCTATGTGTACCAGTTCTTTCGTAAAACTCTAATATGGTTTTGGTTTGATGTAATACCACTCTAAAGGTATAAAAGTATTATATATATATATATATATATATATATATATATATATATATATATATATATATATATATATATATATATATAATCCCATGAACATCGATAATTGCCAATATATGTATACTTATAAACCAGTTTAAGCAAAGCTTCATTCATAACATAATTAAGGAAATAAAAGAAACGAGTGCTAGACATTCAAAACTCTATTTCTTTTGAGATAATCGATTATCTCATTTAATAATCGATTATTCCAGAAAACTTTCAAATAAAGAAGGAACTATAGTTGAAATAATTGATTATCAGATAAGATAATCGATTAGTCTAGAGAGATTTCAAACCAGAAAAGAACTTTGATTGAGATAATCGATTATCAAGTAAGATAATCGATTATCCTAGAGAGTCTTGAAGAGAAAACAAGTTGTTGACTGAGATAATTGATTATCCAACCTGATAATCGATTATCTTTGTTAATTTTTGACGACAAACCTTAAATTTGATTTAAATGGACACAAGACCTATTCAAATGGCTAATTTGGTGTTCTTAGCACTAAACTTGATTGGTAAACACGTTTGTAACTTGTTAAATACAAATTTGGTCATTTGAACATGAATTGAGTTCATTAAACCAAACTAACTTTCCAAAAACTCATAACAATTGTCATTCAATGCAAACCAAATTGTTTGCAAACTAAGAAACCAACCAATTCCTAAATGACCTAAACACAGTCCCCAAACTTCGAACTTACCTAAAAAACCATTCCTTTAGAATTTCACACGTCAAACCTCCATTTTCAACCAAAAACTCACCATTATTCTAACCTATTATCAAACAGAGCTCAATAACAATTAATCAAATAAAAGTAGCAAAACTAATATTCCCAAATCATAAAAAATCATGTACAATATTAACAAATAGACTACACACAAGAATTCATCAAATGCCACTTAGCATACCAAATTTCATCAAAACATTCATTTACTTAATTCAACTATCATACAACTATATAAACATCAATTAAAACATGACTACTAGTTAAAAATACAAAGTTACTAGCTCCTTTACCTGACAAATGAATAAACAACTCTAGGAGTCCTAAAACAACTCCAACAACTAAGGAAGCTCTATGTAATCTCACGAATAACAGAAACACAATCAGGATACATCGTTAGAACCACTTATTAGTAGAGACTCAAACTAAAAGCTCCATGGATGCATGCAACTAAGTGAGGCCAAATGCAATAGGTACAAGAAAAGACTAAAGAAAAGGATTGAAAACTCAACTTCGTCAATCGAAGAAACTGATTGATTTATATTGAAGAGCTTGCCGCAAGGGTCAATCCTATAGTCTCGGATGAATCCTTAAGAGAACTTTAGAAAAGTAGTTTCTAGGGAGATAGTGTATTTTAAAATAATGAAATATGAAAATAGTCAACTCTTACTATTTTTAAACTATTATTACTTCTAAAATATCATTTTCTACTTCTAAAACATGACTACTAGTTAAAAATACAAAGTTACTAGCTCCTTTACCTGACAAATGAATAAACAACTCTAGGAGTCCTAAAACAACTCCAACAACTAAGGAAGCTCTATGTAATCTCACAAATAACAGAAACACAATCAGGATACATCGTTAGAACCACTTATTAGTAGAGACTCAAACTAAAAACTCCATGGACGCATGCAACTAAGTAAGGCCACATGCAATAGGTACAAGAAAAGACTAAAGAAAAGGATTGAAAACTCAACTTCCTCAATCGAAGAAACTGATTGATTTATATTGAAGAACTCGCCGTAAGGGTCAATCTTATAGTCTCGGATGAATCCTTAAGAGAACTTTAGAAAAGTAGTTTTTAGGGAGATAGTGTATTTTAAAATAATGAAACTTGTTTATAATGAAAATATTTATATTAAAATAATTTAATATGAAAATAATCAACTCTTACTATTTTTAAACTATTATTACTTCTAAAATATCATTTTCTACTTCTAAAATATCATTTTCTAGTTATTTACAAAATTATTTAATAATTATTTATAGATAATTAAGATATGCATTTGAATACCATCGTATATGTATTCTTCGTATTGATAAACGTGAGCATTATCCACAAAATCTATTAAAAATATTTATTTAATATTTTATTCATATCTACTTACCGTTAATATGCATCTCTTTTTATTCCCTTTAGTATTTTGAGTTAATATTTTCAAAGAATAAGCTATCTCTGATAATTCCTAAAGTCTCTAATTTTTTTTCAATTCTTTGTCCTTTGTTCTTTATAGTTACACATGTTTTATATCTAGAAAAACAAGTTGAAGGAATCAAGTGTGAACGAAGAAATATAACTAAATAAGAATTGAGTGAGGAAAGTTTAGAACTTTTGGTGATAAAATCCGCAACATGTGTAAAAGGAGTTTAGCTTAGTCAGTTTTGAAGACTTTCGAAAAAGGAAGAAAATAGCAACAATAAATAATAATAATTTTTGAAAAGGGAATAAAAAAAATCTTTCTACATGATTATCATTGAAACAAGTTTAGGATAAAATTCTTAATTAATTCTCATATAATCATTATAGTTAATCCCCAATTACTATCCACATTAGTATTATTAAAATCTCATTTTGCATACAAGAAATAATTACATTCTCATAAATTATTTGGAAGAGAAAACCTGAACATTACAAAATAATAAGATTAAAAGACAATAAATTAGAAAGAGACGAAGGACAAATTTTGTAGAATCCTAAAAATGATACCTGAGAAAGAACCCTGAGACAAACTTACCAAATTTTGTACAATCCTGAAATTATGGTTACAGTATAATTAAAAGAATGCACCAAATTTTATAAAAGAATGGCTGAACATACAATTTTGTTTTTCACTCAAACAAGTTTAGATAGATATTCATCTAAAGCTATACAAATAATGTAAAAGGTATCAAATAGTTTAGACGAGAATGGTGAACAACAATAATATCATTTACAAGGGTTTGTTTTTTCTTTAAAATAACACAGTGGAATATCTCAACATAAACTATAATAGAGATGAAATACTTACCTGGATTTTCTTCGTATTAAGAACACACAAAATGCTGTCACAGTAGGTTACAGAAAGAAAGGTACTCATTGTTACACTCAACATTTTTTAAAAATTACTTTAAATAGTCGTGGCACGTATGATATTTACATGGAAATAATATTAACTATTTTAAAAACAAAATTTATTTAATTTATAAATAAAATAATATTAGGATTAAATATCTTTTTCGTCTTAAGTATCATACGATTGGGTTTAGTTCCTTCTCGAAACTTTGATGGTTTTTGGTTAAAACTCTTATTATTTGTCTTTAAAATTAGATAGCATTAACTTTTAGTAGATGTGACAAACTACAATGTCACGTTTTATGCCAGCTTGCCTTTTCACTCTCTGCCATGTTGCTTGGACCGTTCGTCTTCTCCGACAAAACAGAGCTTCCATCGGATGAGTCGCCGTGCCGGACCTTCTGCTCAGTTCAAGGTATCGCCGGCGACACCATTAGCCATCGGGACCATTTTCGGCCGCAAGCGACACCAATCCCGTAGTTTGTATACAATTATCTGATTTCTCTTGCAGAGTCTTTTGGTGAACAGTAGCATATTGAATTTATATTGTTCTCTGAATTGTCTTGCACAGTCTCTTGGAAGTGGGACGATAATATCTATTTGTTGGGAGCTTTATTGCTATGACATCTAGGGGACTGAAGATTTGTTATGTTTTTGCATTGTCTGTAGAGGAATGCTATAAAGTTGTATCCTTAGACAGAAGTTGTGCATGCTGAATAACCGACATTGTTTAGTTTTTCCACTGTGAAGAAAAGTGCAGTAAAAGAAAAATTACTTACCTATACAATAGTTTTTATAACTAAAGTCAATGATACAAAAAGGACTCTTTAACTTCTTTTATATCCTGTACACAAGAACCAATCTATTATTGACACTTTCTCGGAGGTGTTATTTACTTGTTGCAATAGCACTCTACCTTATTTTAGTAACATGATTACTTAATGTTAATTATAGGAGGATGACATTGTACAAATTGCACCTGTAAATTTTGTGGCATAGCCACTAGGACTTCTGAAAAAGATGATGCATTTGTGTATGTCCTACGGACATGCAACTTATGTGAGAAAAAATGTATTCACTTTCTCTCATTTGTACTTACGTTTCTTCAATATGTTTATATCCCTTATTTATTTTTTCCTTTGACTTCATTTAAGTTATAATTTTCCTTTGTATAGATCATGACTCTTGCTCTGAGGAGATGGATACCCATCCTAATAACTTGAATACTTCAAACCTTTCTTTCTGTGGGAAAGAGTGTAAAGAGGTACCTCTTACAGTTGTTTCTGGTTTTCCAAGTTCTGAAATATAGCTTGAAAAATGCATATTTCTTTAACAATTTCATACTGTATAATTCAGCATCCATGAGTACCACTTATACTCTGCACTAGTCCATGGAATTTGTGTTTCTTTCAAGACTCTTAGAGTAACTTTCTTTTGGAGGATTGTGTATTTTAATTGTTTCTCAGTATGATAATTTTCCAAGAAAGAATGGTAAAAATAGAAGTGAACGTTTGTTGTGCTGCTATGGTAAGGCCTGACTTGTTATTTTTGTTATATTGTACTTTTACAGCTTTCTGAACACTTGAAGAAATACCTTGGTACCAAGCATGAACTAGAAGGGGGTTTTCATGGTCTCTCATTCATAGAACAGACGAAGCTCAGAGAGTAGAATGCAATTCAAAGTTGGCTATTGGTCTGTCAAAGCTTCTTTCTATTAGAATAAGGGCAGAAATGTAAAAAACCCCTCCAAATATTACTTTCTCTTAAAACGTGACTTATGCACGTGATGGAGAGAGAAAGCCAAAAGCAGAAAGAAAAATGCGAGAATATGAGAGAGGAGATGAGCACTGGAAGTTCTGCTAGGGTTCAACCCCATCACCACCACCACATACGGCAATTCCAGAATGATCACTAGGATGCAAAAACTCACAGGTATTCTGAATAACCTCAAACTTGTATTATTAACTGTATGAAACTGAATTTATAGAGTTTATATACATGAGAATAATCTGTTTTTTTCTGTTTTGATTTACACTTCAACATTCTTCCTAAGAAAAACTTTGAAAAAACAACGATTAAATGACGAAACCCCTCTTTTTCACCGATTGAATTGGTGAAAATCTTCTCCTCCTTGATCTCCAGCAACTTTTACCGATTAAAATCGGTAAAACCACCTTTCTTCAAGCCCGCACATGTTTTTCACCGATTAAAACCGGGGAAAAACACCTCCTTGACCGATCTCCTTCTCCGTGAAGAAAACCCTAATTTTTCAAAGTCTCAGCTTGCACCATCCCGATTTGCTTTCTGAGTTTCAGAAAGTGTTCGCCTTTAAGGGCTTTAGTCAGTATATCTGCAAGTTGATCTTCGGATCTGCAGTGTACAATCTCAAGTTTCCCATTGCTGACCTGTTCCCTGATATAGTGGAACCTGGTCTCAATGTGTTTACTCCTACCGTGAGATGTAGGATGTTTAGCAAGATTTATGGCTGATTTGTTGTCAACCATTAGTCTCACCCTCTTCTCAGACAACTCAATCTTCAGTCCTTCTACCAAGGATCTCAGCCAGGTTGCTTGACATGTAGCTTCACAGGCAGCTATGTATTCTGCCTCACATGATGACAAGGAAACTACTGGTTCCTTTCTAGAGCTCCAGGAAATAGGAGATCCTTCCATGAAGAAAATGTACCCTGCTGTGCTTTTTCTGTCAGTCTTGTCTCCACACCAATCTGCATCTGAGTAAGAAGTAATTTGTACTTCTTCTCCAGCCTCTCCTTTTCTAAACAGAATCCCATATGATTGTGTACCCTTCAAATATCTCAGTATCCGTTTGATAGCAATCAAGTGTGATACTCTCGCACACTTCATATATCTGCTTATCACTCTAACACTATAGCTCAAATCTGGTCTGGTGTTGCAGAGATACCTAAGACTTCCAACCATTCTCCTGTAAGCTGTTGGATCAACAACTTCCTCTTCTGGCTCTTTTTCTAGCCTCAATCCTACTTCTGCAGGAGTACTTGCAGCATTACAGTCACCCATCTCATACTTTTTCAGCAGATCTAAAGCATACCTTGATTGGTGCATCACTATTCCACTTTCAATCTTGGTAAACTCAATGCCAAGGAAATAATTGAGTCTTCCAAGATCACTCATTTCAAACTCACTTTGCATTTCAGTTTTGAAAACTAAAATTAATTCTTCACAACTTCCAGTGACTAACAAGTCATCCACATAGAGACACACAATCAACTTCTCTGTTCTGCCTTTGTGCTGACAACTTTGCACATACACACCGTGTTCTGAAACACATTTTTCAAACCCAATACTGCCCATGAAACCATCAATACGCTGGTTCCAGGCCCTTGGAGCCTGCTTAAGCCCATAGAGAGCTTTTCTCAGCCTATACACTTTGTCCAGCTGTCCTTTGACCTCAAAACCCTGTGGTTGTACAACAGAAACCTCCTCCTCCAGTCTTCCATTTAAGAAGGCTGACTTCACATCAAGCTGGTGTAAAGACCAGCAAAATTTAGTGGCCAAAGATACCACTAACCTGATAGTTTCAACCCTTGCCACAGGAGCAAATACTTCACCATAATCAACTCCAGCCTTCTGTAAGAATCCCTTAGCAACCAGTCGTGCCTTATACCTCACAACAATGCCTTGTGGATTTATCTTTGATTTGTAAACCCATTTTAATGCTATGGGTTTCTTTCCAGAGGGTAATTCCACCAGTTCCCAGGTCTGGTTTCTTTCTATGGAGTCAATCTCCTCCTCCATGGCTTTATGCCATTTCTCATCTTTAACTGCTTCTTCAAATTCTACTAGTTCAGCCTCTGCAATTAGGGCATAATGAACACACTGTCCATCTGCTGTTAGAGTGGCTTTATAGGATAGCTCATAATCTCTTAAGTGTACTGGTAGCTGTGTAGTTTTGGATGATCTTCTCTGTCTGCCATTCCCACTATTCTCTTCTGTTTCACCTGCAACAGTGGTATCCTCCAGAGAAATGGTTGGTGTTTCCTGCTCAGTCTCTTTCCATTGCCAAGCACCACTTTCATCAACAACTACATCCCTGCTGATACATGCTGTTCCTGATACAGGATCATACAGCTTGTATCCTCCAGTAGGATTATAGCCCACAAGTATCAGTGGCACACCTTTGTCATCCAGTTTTCTCCTTAGTTGATCTGGTATATGATTATAGCAAATAGATCCAAAGATTCTCAGATGTTTAACATCTGGTTTCACACCTGTCCACGCCTCTTCAGGTGTCAGACCCACCAGTCTCTTTGTTGGAGACAAATTTAGTATATAAGTGGCTGTCACCACAGCCTCTCCCCATAAAAAGTTAGGTAACCCTTTGCTTTTTAACATACATCTCACCATGTTCAGTAGCGTTCTGTTCTTCCTTTCAGCTGCACCATTATGTTGTGGTGTATATGAAGGAGTAACCTCATGTACAATCCCTTCATTTTCATAGAACACCTTGAATTAAGTGGAAATGTATTCTCCACCTCCGTCTGTCCTCAAGACTTTAATCTTCAGCTCACATTGCTTCTCAACTATCCTTTTGAATTTCTGAAACACCTACAATACTTCCCCTTTCCTCTTGATTAAGTACACCCAACACTTCCTGGTGTAATCATCAATAAACAATAGAAAGTATCTACTACCTCCTGGTGTTTCAACCTGGATTGGCCCACACACATCAGAATAGACTACTCCTAGTCTTCCTGCAAATCTCTAGGGTAGATTCTTCTGAAAACTGCCCCTTGTTTGCTTACACTGCACACACTCACTGCACACTGTGTCTGGAATCTCAACACTAGGCAATCCATTCACCATTCTCTTCTGTCCTAACAGAGACAGATCTCTGAAATTTAAATGTCCAAACCGCAAATGCCAAAGCCATTCATCCTTGCTCTCTGAGGCAGTGAAGCACTGGTGTTTTACTGCACTCATCACAACCCTGAATGTTCGATTGTGTGACAGCTGAGCTTGTACAATCATTCTCTTCTGTTGGTTGAAAATTCTGAGGTTGTTGTCCTCCATTTTCATCACATAGCCTTTCTGCAGTAGCTGCCCCAAGCTTAGCAGGTTTGATTTCAAACCTGGTACATACAGTGCCTCTTCAATTGTGACTTCCTTTCCTTCTGCATCCCTTAGAACAACTCTGCCTGTACCTTCTGCCATTAAGCTTCTGTCATCAGCAAAACAAATTTTTCCTCTTGCAGCATCCTTAATTCCCACAAACCAGTCTTTTCTACCTGTCATATGGGTAGAGCATCCAGAATCTAGGTACCACACATCTTTTTCTGATGAATCTTCCTCAGTTTTAGCCATCAACATCACTAGTTCTGAGTCAGATTCCTCCTCTTGAGCCAAATTAGCCCTCTTCTTTGGTTTGTTCTTGGCACCTTCACCACTCTAGCACTCCTTGGCATAATGGCCAAGTTTCTGACAGTTATAGCACTTGACTTTCTTTTTGTCAAATTTCCATTCACCACTCTTCTGATTTTTCACTTTGCTTGACTCACTGGACTCTTCTCCTTGCTGGTCCAGTGAGTCTTTGCCCTTCTTGCTACCTTTACCTCCTTTCTTGAACAGTTTTTTGCCTTTCCACTGAGATCTGGCCTGCAGGGCCTGCTCCTGGCATTGTCTGCGCTCATTAATACGAAATTCATGAGCTTCCAATGAGTTCAACAACTCCTCTATCTCCATGGTTTCCTTCCTTCTGGTTTCCTCTATAGCAACCACAACATTATCAAATCTGGATGATAATGTTCTCAGGATCTTGTCAACTATATACTCATCAGATATTCCATCCTTGCAAACCCTCATCTTATTCACTAATTCTTGTACTTTATCAAAGTACTCAGCCACGGTTTCATTCTCCTCCATGACTAGAATTTCAAATTGTCTTCTCAGTGCCTGCAGTTTCACTTTTGTGTTTCTGTCTCCATCACCATAAGTCTTGACTAAGATGTCCCATACCTCCTTAGCAGTAGCAGCCTTGGAGATCTTGTTGAAGATCTTTGGGCTGACACATTGGTAGAGCAGAAACCTTGCCTTGCTATCCAGTTTTACTTGCCACTTATAATTCTTTTTCTCTTCTTCAGTGGCCCTGTCACTCACCTCAGGCAACCCATCTTCTATCACCTCTGAAACATCCTGGAAGCCAAAAATGGCTTGCATTTTAATGCGCCAGTCTTCAAACTGCTTCCCATCAAATACTGGTAGTGGCCCCTGTATTCCCCCAAATCCTGCCATCCCTTTTTGCTGAGTTCTTGAATTTTCTTTGATCTTTAACCACTCAAAGAAACCTTCTTTATTCTCCTCTGGATACACACAATTCCAGATCACTCACCAGGAAAGCAACAACACGAACCTATGCTCTTGATACCATATTAGAATAAGGGCAGAAATGTAAAAAACCCCTCCAGATATTACTTTCTCTTAAAACGTGACTTATGCACGTGATGGAGAGAGAAAGCCAAAAGCAGAAAGAGAAATGCGAGAATCTGAGAGAGGAGATGAGCACTGGAAGCTCCGCTAGGGTTCAACCCCCTTCAACAGTCACCACCACCACACACGGCAGTTCCAGAATGATCACTAGGATGCAAAAACTCACAGGTATTATGAATAACCTCAAACTTGTATTATTAATTGTATGAAACTGAATTTACAGAGTTTATATACATGAGAATAATCTGTTTTTTTTTCTGTTTTGATTTACACTTCAACACTTTCAAGAACGACTGCACGGTGAATTCTTAGAGTATTTAATGTCCTGAAAAATAAAAATTATTTAAAGGTGAAAAAGGGGCGATTGTGTCGCCACGCCTTGAACTGAGTGCCGGCACGACGGCTGGTCCGATGGAGGCTAGGCTCTGGTTGAGAAGACGAACGAAATTCTCAAGCACAACGTGGCAGAAAGTGAAAAAGCAAACTGACATAAGACGTGTTCTCGCCGTTCATCTACTAAAAATTAACGCCATCCAATTTTAAGGACTAATAATAAGAGTTTTAAAACTACTAGGACTAAAAACCATCAAAGTTTCGAGTAGGGACTAAATCCAAAATTATGTGATATTTAAGGGATGAAAAACATATTTAATCATAATATTATATTAAAATAAGCAAATAATTATAATTATTTATTTTTATTAAAATTAAACATTTATCAATAAAATAATATTATATCAAAATAAGCAGAAAATTATTATTATTTATTTTTATTAAATTAAACTAAATATTTTTTGTACCTAGAACTAATAAAATAAAATTTAAACAAAATTATTAATAAAATTTTAAAATTTAAATTTATCTCAACTGTTAGAAGAAATTTTTTGTAAACTGTCAAAGGACGCAGGATGAAAACGCCTAAAAATTTAGTAAAATTAATTAACATAATGATATATAATTATATTTATTAATTTAATTTAGTAAATTAAAATTGAATGTCGTTCTTCCGTGTTTCATTGTGATAGACACAGTGGAACTTCTCTAGAATTCATGTCTCTGTCTTTTCACCCTTTTATTATTTATTAATTTTAATATATTATCCTATTAATAACAACATAATAGTTATAAATTATATATTAAAACATTAATAACAAACTTTATTATATATCTTTTCTAAAAAAGAAATTGATAAATCACCATTAATTTATTTTCTCTAAATAACTGCTTCTAGAACATAAATTCATAAATTATCATTAATGCTATTTTGTATAAATAATCACTTTTTTCTAGTGACCAGTGCTTAAATACTAACGTTTTATTGATTAATTTAATTGAGTTTTTTTTACTAATGAATTATTTTAAGTTATATAAGTATTCAAGTTAACAAATTTTGTTATTTTCTAAACATATTAACAAACTTTATAACATATTTTTCTCAACAAATTAACAATATAAAATATTAAAAGATAAGGATTTATTTTAGAAAGAGATAAAGTTTAATAAATAATACAAGTCTATATAAATTTTAAAGTATGAAGAAAAGAATGGCACGCTCAATACAAAGAGAGTGTTAAATTGAAGAGAAAATAACAAAATGTTTCGGTAAGTTATGAAATATGTATTTATAATTATTTATTTTGTGATTTCGCGGATATTGATTATAAGATTTTATTTGCTCTTTACCATGTTTAATAGGAAAATTTCTTAATTTGATAACATAATTTCCTTTTTTCTTTGATAGATATAGAATTGGATAAAAGTTACGTGAATGCCTTTGATGATTCTTCATTCAATCATCCAAACCCATGTTCGTCCTTTAACTTTTAGCCAACAAGTTTGCAAAAGCCATCTTCACAATAAGAAAGCAACATATTCCATGTTGCATCCATAAATAATTGGGAAGAGACTCTGTTTCTTCATGAATTATTTGGCTCTAACTCTCTTTTATGATTCTCATATCTCATCAGCTAAGTTTAAGGACAGAGATCATATGTTTTGACTTTCAAAATCATATTTCGATTTTAAGAAAACTTAAATATATAAAAATACGGTGAAGATTTTGAAATTTTTGTGAATTTATAAGTTTTGATTGCTGAAAAAACCAAAATATATGTGACGTATATGATTCTATTTCAAAGGAACCAAAACCTATAAATTCAAGAAAATTTAAAAAAACACACTTTTTTTTTTTAAAATTATTTTATATAAGAGAGATATAGCCTTCTGTTAATAAGGAATCAAAACCAATTGAGTATATATGCTTGAACCAAAGCTAAATGTTAAAGAAAATTTTAAAACTACCACTAGATTTTATAATTTTTTTATTTTAATAGCAACATTTAGTCTTCAATTATTTAAATAATCGAAGCCAAGCAAATAGTTAATAACCACGTTTATCATCACATGCACATTTTTTTAAGAGCTACTTCTCTTAGACGCTACACAAGAATAGCTAACCAATCAAGCTATAAACGCTTCCGTCAGAACGTCTCACAAGTCAAGAGTTTTGTGACTCATGAGGATCATCTAATCTCTATGAAATGTAGTCAATTATCAGTATTGAAAAATATTTCAAAGAACACTATTCAACCCCCTTCTAGTGTTTCTTGTTACATAAAAAACCAATGAATTTAGATCATGAACTATCCTTTTGTTTGTATATATGCTTGTTAATTTAGATTTGAAGACTTTTTCTAAGGTAAACAAGGTTTAAAGTTAGGGTTGATAAGTGCATAGTTTTAGTTGATTTTAATGTTGAATTGAAACATATCTTGTTTTAATTATATATAAAATTCATGTTAGTCACCCCAATTTTACTTGTTTTGCTGGAATAAAAGAAATTAGAGAGTAAAAGTTGAAATTTGAAGAAAAACAAAGAAATTCAAGAACTTTTCAAGCAATCTGACATAGCACGACTACAACGCTAAATGGGACATGAGCTCCAAAGAGAAAACTCAACATGGAAGCTTTCCTCAAGCCCCACCAAAGGCTCAAGTAATGAAAAGTCTTTCATCATGAAATAATCTTAGGAAGGCTCCAACCTAGGAATGCGTGGCTTAAGCCTTGGAGGAAACCCACCTAGGGAGGAAACCTAAAGGTTGGAGCCATAAACCATTGCTTGAGCCATGCTGTCAGAGTTTATAAATATCATAATTTCACATTTGTTTAAAGAGACTAAGAAGAGAGCTTTTAGAGCACTTTTTGAGAGAGCCTTTAGAGAGAGACTCTAGAGAGTCTTCTCGCTCACTTCTTCTATATTTAATATAACATCTTTAGAGGATCAGGAGATTAATTTTCTTCCCTTATATTACTTCTTTCTATTTATGAAGAGCTAAATCTCCCGTGTGTTGGAGGGAGATGTAATAACTTTCAGCTTTCTTTTATTTAGTACTATATTTTATTTATCGATGTTTGCTTTTGATTTGAAGTTTGTTAATTGATTAATACTTAACGTTGGATGATTTGATGACTTGTCTTACTTCATAAGCTTAAGATTAAGTGGAAACTAATCTTAAGTTGTGGTTCAATTAGTTAGCTTGTAGGCTTCTAATAAGGAATATATCTTGGGTTGTAGGGAAGATAAAGTCTTATTCTTCATGTTGTAAAACTCGTATAAAATAAACATATTTTTTCATTTTATTATTATATTTTATAGTATTAAATATTTCTTTAGGGTGTGTTATTGTGTGATGAAAGTGTTAGCGGATGAATAAAAATTAATTAATATTAGTTTTATTTTAAATTCCAAAAAATACATAAAGTAAGATTTAAACTTTGTTCTTTGTGTTATAATATTGGTGGATGGGAAGTGGTGCAGTGGTGTTGTAATATCTGTGTTCAAGTCCTACACAGAACTTCCCTAGCTTCATTTTTGGGTAGTATGGTCTCTCTTTTCTCTCACGTTTTGGCTTAGTGTCTAGGCCTATAAAATTAGTCCATTTTATAGGCCTTGGTCCTAACCCATGTGGGTTGGAGCCAAAAAATCCACAAGGCCAAAAAAATTCCTTATTAGAAAAGCCCATAGGACCAAATATCCATATGGGCTAGGACCAACCCATGAGCCTTCCTTTTCAGCATGAGAAAACTATAATAACAAACCACACATCTAGAAATAAAATATTTATAGTCTCAACACCACTGTTTCGTAAACATTATGTTTTTGCTTGTTCTGACCCTTATGATCCTTGTTCTCTTCACCACGTCTCTCAATTTCCATCACATCATTTGCGGCCACAAATTGAACTTCCTTCAGTTCTACACAATTATCGAATTTAGAATCCTCTTCATCTTCTTGCTCAGGATTATCAAATTCAAATTCCTCAGACTCCTCCACAACATAAATCTCAGAATAACTATCATAATTGTCATTAGCAAAACTCGTCAACTTATGTCGTTGATGATGCTTGAGTGGAGAAAAGGGGGATCCTCCAGTCTTCTGCTGATGAATTCCAGCGATTTGATCATACCGCTTAACTAATGATTGATGTGTTCTATAAAGTCTTCAACCATGCTTACAAGCTATGGTCTCTTCTTGTAATACATCTCAACACGTTGGGCAAAGGAATCTGCATCTTCTTCAATTAGTTTTGACATTGCCTTTGTCTTCTTATTTAGATCTACTATAAAAAGCATAGTAAAATCACGTTCCATTATTAAACTACATATGAACAAAAAGGCTAAGACATCATCATACGCATGGCCTAATAATCCAACTTAGCTTCTACTCCTAGAAAAATAAATATAATCCAACTAAGCATTGATTGCTAGAGCTAACAAATGCATAGGGACAAAGTCAAAAGGGAGTGAGAGAAAAAAGATTTAAAAAGTGAAACTCATGAAATATAAGAAAACAAAGATTTTTCATTTTTCTAAACTAGTACTTTCTATATCTCCTTGTATCTTCTTTTGAAAAGGGTCCTATTTCTTTTAAGTAATTCTTTTTAAGTGGAGAAAGCAAAGAGAGAGACAAGTGTAATGTAAGTCTAAATACTTGTGTTGAGATTGTTGATAGGGGAAGCACAAGTTTAGTTGAACCCACAATCTCTGTGATGTCTGTTTTTGATGATGACAACACATAGTTAATAAAAACACATGTATATGTATTGTTTTATGTGTGGTATATGCTTTATATGCTTACTGTGAGATTTGTACAAGCATAGTTGTGAACATATCATGTTGATTATTGTATACTACTATATTGGAAATGTGATTATATCTGAGTATGCATAATATGAATTTTGAAATGGAAATACCACATGTACCAAGCATATCTACATTGCTTAATTGATTACAATGATGTGTTAATCAATTAAGGTCATCAGACAACTTAAGCTTTAAATTGTGGCAAAACAACATGTTTTAAATCGATTACGTTAGTGGTTAAATCGATTAAAACTTGTGGGTTTGCACAAATCTTTCTCAAGTATGTTGTGATGGATTTTGAGAAGAAAACATTTCAAAAATATACTAAGTGTTAAAACTTAATCTATTGCATTCAATTAAGTTTGTTAAAGATTTGAAAACTATTTCATTACTTGACATTATGGTCATATTTTTAAATATATTGACCAAACATTAATTGTAAATCGATTGCATTAATAGCATAATCGATTTAGATGCGTCTGATTTGACTTATGCTATATATAGACGCATAATTTGAAATTCTGAAGAGGAGAAGAAGACAATTGATTTTAACACTTTCATATCTGTTTCAGATAAATTCTTTGAAGTTTTACAAAAGAGAAAAACACTCCAAGAAACAAAAATTGTCATGGTGAACAAGACTTGATGTTTTCTTGAGAAGTTGGATTTATTGATTCAAACTGTCTGATCATTCTGCACAACAAAGGTGCATATTGCTGGATTAGGAATCTCTTGCAAACAATTTATTGTTGTTTTTTCCTTGTGATGTATACAGGAAGAAGAACAAGTGGTTCTTGACTTTGAGGGGGATCTCAAAGGGATTGACTGCAGGAGATGATTGTTCTTGCTGCTAGTCTATTGTAATTGGCTATTTAGATTACTGAGTTAGAGATGTTGTTTACAATTTGACAAGTGAGGTCGCTGTAAAAATATTGTTGTAAAAACTCAGATCTTATAGTGCAATTGGCTTTTGGTCTAAGGTTGATTGGAATAATACTGGATGTACTAGTATAAAAACTCAGAGTTCAAATCTTCTTCTACCTAACTCTTTGCATTTAATCGATTGCATATTACTTGTATTCGAATACACATATTGTCACATTGCATTTATTTTTTCTTGCGATTGAACAAAAGTTTAAAGACTTTTTGTTTTGAGAAAAAGATTTCGAAAACAATCATTTACAACCCCTTCTTAGTGTGAGAAACGAAGAACATCTTTTTTAACAACTTGTATTGCAAAAGTAATAAACAAGGAGCAGAGAATGATACGGGGACCTTGGTTTATTCAAATATTATTATGCCCTTAATATTAGAGCAGGTGGGTAACAAATTACACACCATCATTACGGCCTTGTTCACTTGAGTGGATTTGAGGGAGAGTAATTGAGGGGATTTGAAAATAAATTTTTTTGTTGTTTATTTGAGTCAATTTGGAGGTAAGTGAGAATGAATTTGGAAGTAAAGTTTGTGAGAATTAGTGTAGGATTTGATTGACGTAACAGATTAAAAAAATTTACTTTCAAATCCAATCTCATTTACCTCCAAATTCACTCAAATATTCAACAAAAAAAAATATTTTCAAATCCTCTCAAATCCCCTTAATTACTCTCCCTCAAATTCACTCAAGTGAACAAGGCCTACATGATAACGATCATAAGCCATGAAAAACATTACGGCTAAAGTCAATCCATCACTACACTAATGGACTTTGCGTGCATCTAATTTTCACTAAACATCTAACTATAGAAATTAGGATTTTTGTAAAATCTTGAAATCATTTGTCTTCTAACTTACTGTTCAACTAATCAAGTAGTAATATATTTGCCAAATTTTCAGACTCCAAACTTTTAAATTATTTAACAAATCTGAAACAGAATGTATAGAAGTTGTTAAATCCAATAATAAAAAGGAAGAAAACAATACCTGCGAGAGTGGATTGAAGCCAGGGGGATTGTCTCGTGTTAGTGTGGCTCTCAAGCCACCACCATTGTGACATTTGATTCTTCATCATTTTAGCCCTCCTCCTCCGTTGTCTATGTTATCACGAACACTAAGAGCCTATGTATGGCAAAACACAAAAATGCAAAAATTTTGCACTTACCCATTTTCAGACTCATTACAACTTCAACATTTAAAAACTAAGCTGAAAAATATTGTACTTACCTTCACTGGGAGTCTAAATCAAAGAGGGCTTCGATGGTGGCGTAAGTACGGCGTGGGCTAGGCGGAAGAAGGCGACAGTGAGAACACAGTCGGGGGAAATGTGGGAGAATGAGGGGGCAAGGGACAGGGTGAGGAGGTGGGAAAAGGAAGGCCTGGACATGCAGAAGGCGTTGAGCCATCGTGAAATTAGAGAGGGAGCGGAAGTAGGGGAACTAGCCGTGGGAGTCTGGTGGAGAGAGAAAGGGTGAGGGTTTGGGTTGTGGAGAGAAAGAAATGAGGGATGATATTAAGGATTCCACACAGAGGTACGATGAAGGGAGAAGTTTCAGACTCAGGGTCAGCCTCACGCTATCTCAACCCCAACTCATTTTCTATGGGCTTTGGGGGCTGGGGCTACTGAATAACCCCTTCATGAATGGAAAAACAAATAAGGGGCTTAGTGTTGAATGGGGTTAGGTACAACCCATGAGATATGTGTTTAAATGACAGGTCTATTAGTGTCTCATTCTCGAGGAGAGAGAGAGGGTGCACCATTCTTTTTTTTCTAGCACTTCATGTGCCATGCAAAGCACGTAGCGCTTTGCTTCTTAAGCTCCGAAAGTGAGTAAGCTGTTGTGGGTGGGTTCTTTGTTTCGGTATTAGGGAACAATTTCTTCTCCTCTTTAATTTTTATTAGGGAACAGCTGGGCGTAGTTAATATAGTTTAAGGCATCAAATCCCAGCATTGAATGAGACGTTTATATTAGGAAGTTCTTGTGGCTAGGAAAGGAAATAGTGGGTGGGTTTTAACACTGAATATTTGGACTAAATAGAGTTATATTTTCGGATCTTTTTAGAGAATAAAAGGAGTGGATCTTGAGTGGTATTTTAGGTTAAACCTGAGAGGAAAACGCGCAACAACTGTGAGGGAGTGGGAGCAAAGGATTCTCTGCTTCTTAAACCATAGCTTGAACGTAGTGAGTGAGAGGTAGAGGACCATGAGACCCAAGGAGAAGGAGGGGGTCGTTGTTGCTGTCACAAGAGAGGGGAGACCATCCAAGCATCACTTGGAATCAAAGAACTCCTAGTGAGTCTCTCGAAAGCGAGGTAAGGGGAGTAACCACTTTTGTGTTTGTGTGATTGGGGTTTGTGATGAACAAATGCTTATGTAGTAGTTGTCTTGGTCCTGTTTGGACTACAAGTGTATGGTTATATTCCCTTATATGTTCAAACAGTTTCCCCATTTTGCTTCTTTTAGTTCTTTTGTCTCTTCACATGAAAGTTTTTCCTTGACCCTACGGTGGGTGTCAAAATATTTTCGGTGTAAGGTCAAGAGTGGTCTTTTGCTTCTATGTTATCCTTTGTGCATTCTGATGAGTTGTCTCCTATCGATCAGTAGGTACATTAAAAGTGTTCTAATGCTAAAGTCATCTTAAGTTCAATCATTAGGATATTAATGTTGTAAAACACGTGTAATAAAAAGTCTTTACAATTATACCTTTGACCTGTAATTATAGTTTTTATCCCAGACTTTTGATTAGGATCGATCATATTACTATCTAATTTTTTTCTAAACCTCATTACTAACTTGTTTAAACTACTGGATGATTAACTAACTATAATCGTGATCGATTGGTTTTATCCAAGTCTGAACAATCAGTCATGTTATTTCTTTTAATATGTTTCGTAGGTTACATATATTGCACTTACTTTTCTTCTCCCATATTTTGTTGTTTCTTATTCATATTACACTGTGATGTTAGCAATTTAGTGTCATTCATATATACACACACACACACACACACACACACACATATATATATATATATATATATGTGTGTGTGTGTGTGTATATATATATATATATATATATATGTATGTATATATAACAAATTATTAAATTGAAGTTGTTAGAAAACACTAGATTGGGGAGGGGGTCTAATAGTGTTTTCATAAATATTTTTCGCTTTCCCGAAAACTAAGCATGATATACGTAATACTTATGAGTTAGTTGTACTTTATTTATAAACACAATTATGTGAATATCATTTACTGGACCAACTCAATATGTTCCAAAGATATCTAGGTAGTAGCTCGTTGAAGATGTAAATGCTAGGTAAGAACTTAATGTTGACTTGAGTGCGTACTATGATCACCTTCATTAAGATCCAAATGTGTACTGAAAAGACTACTCCACAAAAAAAAAATTTATATTGGTTCACTTGTTAGAGCTACATCCAAGTCTCCTCTAAATTAACTTAGAGGGTTTCATTAAATATTCAATGAGGTACAATTGAGTGTTTTAAACCACTCTTGGTGTTCCTAGTTGTATTGAGTAACCACTGTTACTCATCACTAGCTGAGTTCTACTCAATCCTAATTGCGTAGTACTATTCGCCACTCTTGGTATCCCTAAACGCTTTTAGTATCACTCTGATACATCTTCTAATTGAGTATCACCCATTTCTGGTTGTGACCACTCTAGTATCCCTAATTAACGAATAACCTCCAGTGGCCCTTACCACTCCTGGTATCCTCAATCAATGAGTAGTTGTTAATTACCCTAGACTGGATGAATATTCACACCCCTCCTAGTATCCTCAATCAACGAATAACTTCCTATTACCCTAAATTGGATGAGTATTTACATCACTACTGGTATCTTCAGTCAACGAATAACCTCTTATTACCCTATACTGGATTAGTAACTGCACCACTTCTGGTATCCCTAGGCTCTGTTGGTATCCACCGATATACCGCCTAGATGAGTTTCACCCACTCTTACTCTAAAACACAAAACAAGAGAGTATAACTTGGTAAGAAAGAGATTTGTGTGTATTTTTTTTTGAATTTTAAAATTGTAGTTGTTATTTTTTGGACTTGTAATATTTGGCCTTGTTAGGATGTGTCCTAACAAGAACATTGGACATTGGACTTTGATTAATATTGTGCTTTATAGTTGATAAGTTTGAGGGAACCAAAGTTCCTTCTAACTTCACCATTAGGCTACATAGATTAGCTTTAATTGCTTTCTTTAGTTGTGATAGTCTAGTGTGTGTCAACTTTTATTTCAAGTTTAAATCCCTTTGAGAAGTTTGATACAAGAGAACTTGAGGTAAGTTTTGGCCAGGAAAGACTTGGTTTTTAAGCAATCCATAGTGATTCACCTCTCTTTCTTGGATGTGAACTTAAGTTGCTCTTGTCTCCTTAAGTCTCTTAAGGAATTTTATTTTAAATAATTTTGTTTGTTTGCATAAGCCATTTTGAAGATCTTAAAAATGTCTAGGATTATTTGTGAATTTTTTTTTTCAAAATTCTTTTGAAACAAATGAGTTTTTATAGTAGCTTGCATTTAAGTCATGGTGAGCATGAGCTACATTATAAAGTTAACAGTTACCTTCCTTTCTTTGGTGAGAATACTAGTGCATTATCATACCTAGCATGAGAGAAATAAATAGAAGAACTTCATTCATTCCTAGTTAGGCATGGTAAATATTATATACTTAGTTTATCCATCTCTAGGCTTGTAGGACATGCAAGTGAGTGGTGGAATCAAAGCAATCTAAGGTTGAGAAAGGCAAAAAAACCTTCAATTAAAGATTGGTGCGACTTGAGAGTAGGCATGAGAAGAAAATTTGTTCTTTCTTTCCTTGTAATAAAATAAGAGAAAATATGTGAGATGAGAGAGATAGAAAAGAAAGAAAGAGTTGAAAGAAAACAATATCTTGCTACCTTAGAAGAAGAGCTTAAAATCCTTAATGAAAAACAAGAAAAATTCCAAAAGAATTTAAGAAAGATTAAGAAAGAGAGGAAGACAAAATAAGGAAGAAAGAACAAAGAGAGAATGAGGAGCATGAGAAAAGAGAGAAAGAACAAAGAGAGAAAGAGGAGCAAGTAAGAAGAGAGAGAAAGGAGAAGGAAAGAAGTCCAAGCAAAGAGGAATAAGACGAGTGGCGCTGAGCGGCAACGTGTTTTCCTTTTACTTTTCCGCACATGTATTTCGTGCATCTTCTAGAATATGGCACATTTTCCATGCTTTTCCATTTGGATTAAGATCCATATATTATGGCTTTCATCAGCACCATACAAGTCTAGGTGAATCTCCTATAAATTCACCTTAGCTTCACTTGTAAATCACTTTTGGAATATTTGAGAATTTATGTTGATGCAATTTCCAACCATGTTCTCTACAACCAAGAGTCATTCCCTTGCTTCCCCATTCACCCCTATAGCTTCCTTCCTTGATGGATGACTGTCTGAGTTATAGCCACTTCACTTAAATCACTTCACCCACTCCAAACAGCCACCGATCTACACCTTCTCCGCTGCAAGTTTCCAACTACTTCCGCTGATTCAGATTTCACGAAGGATTTGTTGAATTCTACACCTGAACGACGCTATCAAGTGGTATTCAGAGCCATGACGTTTCTCCGTACAAATAAGTTCAATTACTTGGTTTTCCTTCACTATCATTTCCTTCTTTTATCTGTTTTGATTTGTAGTGTTCTGTCCATTAAATCTGCCATCTCTAGTTATTGTTTTTAGGACTCTGTTTCATTCATTTTTTTCTGTCCAACTTTCTTTGCTTTGTTGATTTTTTCATTTTCAATCGGACCACTTTAGAGTTGAGTCAATTTTTATTTGATTAATATGTCCAGTTTTGTCAAGTCATGTGCAGTATGCATTACTTTTGATTATCATAAATTCTGAGTATTCAACTGCTTATTTTATTTGTTCTGTGCATTAAGAAAATCTGGATTGTGAACACATTGTGCCCATCATCAAAGAACTGTGAAATTCGATGGAATGAGCTTGATGGAAAATCTGCAATCCGATTTTGGAATTTAAATCACTGCATTTGAGCTGATTGAATAAATCTAGTATTGTTTCATTGGTTGTCAATTCTATTTTAGCAAGTCTGTGAAGAGTTTTCTGCTGGCCAAACTCAATTGCATACCATATGAGCCATGAAATGCTTAGGCATAGCTTGGATGCATTGAGAAATTTTAAGCAACATTCTTAAAAGCAGTTGGTCGATCTGCACTTTGTTTGTTGATGTCATTTTTGTGTTTTAAATCTGGGTTGAGCATATAGATCTTTGCTAACCAACCAATACATTTTTCTGCTATTTTGAGAAACTTTTAATTGTTGTTTTGGAGTCTAATTCATTTTTCCAAGTCTGTTTAAAGTGTTGTTTCAAAATTTGGATATTAGAGTTGTTGGTTTTAATTTGCACATGAACTGGATATACCAAACTGTTATATAACTTGAATCTGTCAAGCAAAATAATTCAAACAAGTTTATATTCATCTATCACTGATAGGTTGTCGTTGAAGCTATCAAATTAATACTACTTTTCAAGGCAACTTCAGTATTGCCAAGTAGTATCCAAGAAAGTAGATAGGGCTAAAGTAACCCTGAATTGTCTTCCAATGAACACGAAATTGCTTTCGAAAATCTGACTCTTATGAATGTTATGCAATGCTTATGAATAAAAGTAATGGTTTAAGAATGTTTAAAGAATAAATAAGAAACTTAAAAACAGTTACGATAAAATAGGATAATTTCACTGCTTTTCCAAGATAGATTCATCATCGATTATTCACGGATAATTGTTCAATTGATCATTGTTTAAGTTTCAAATTAATTAAAGTACATTCTTAATTAATTTGAGGGCGATCATGCATTTAACCAAAGTAAATTCTCAATCAAATGCAAAACCTTTCTAGATTATTCACAATAAATTCAACCAAAGTACATTCTCAATCAAATTTTATTGTGTTCAATCATATCTATTCTTAAATCTCCTAACCAAATTAAAAGCTAATCAATCAAAGTAAATTCTCAATTGATTATAGTTGAAATTATTACTAATCAACCAAAGTACATTCTCAATTGATAGTAAAAACCATTTAATCATATGAAAGTTCCTAAATTAAATCAAAGTAAATTCTCAATTAAACATAGAAATCCTAGAACTCATATAATCAATATGCATGTAGATTCAAACACATTATGATGCAAAAATCTTTACTTTTAACAAGATAGAGAGATGAAAGACATAGAGAGAACAACTTAAATTAATAATCAAAGTAAACAATTGCATTTACTGAACGTAACCTCAAAATCCGTCATGGAATTACAGCAGAATAGCCCTAGATGCTTAGCTCTCAATGAATGGAGTTGAATACAAGATGAAAGAAAAGTGAGAGGAGTATGAGAGAACGAATGAAGTGAAGTCCCCCTTTTTTGCCTCCCTTGGGTCTCTTTATATAGGCTTGATTGGGCTTGGACTCTGAATAGTTTGTTAAAAATATATTTTCTGTTGATATATTATATCTTTCAAATATTCATTAGATTAAATCAGTTTTAAAGAATATTTGATAGATATTAACTCAATTATCTTATATCCTATATCTTCCAAATAACTAAAAGATTTAGATAATGATAAAATTATTTGGAAGATATTTTCTGTTGATATTCCCAAATTAAATTCAACAACTGAATTTTACCTTTTAGATTTTCTAATTTTCCAAAATTGCACAAATACCCTGAAATTTCCTCTATTTGCACTTTAGCCCTTTTTGAATTTTCCTAATAAAATCTGATTTTGGGCCTTGAATTGCCATTTGGACCAATAAAACTTATATTCTCGGCTGCAAAAATAAACATTAGAACTTCCAAGAATAATTTATGCGCTAAAACTCACTTTTTACGTCTCTTTATTTCCCAAACCCAATAATTCCAATCATCACAAATTCACTTAAAATAAATCATTTAAGCACAATTATCCCATAATGTGGGAATAAATATGCACTCATCAATCACACATGTTTGTTCAAAGCTAATATGATTCTAAATGGTTTTGTGAATTTTCACTAACCAACTCATCCACTTTTAAGCATTTTTCTGGTTCAAATCAATTTTTGTAGCAGAATTATACTGTTTTTGAAGATTGATTTGGTGTATTGAACATTGTTTGTAAGTTGTAGAAAAATCTTGAGCCCATATAAAAGAATTGGAATGAAAATTAAAAGGCTACTTAGACCAGTGCAACAAGTTTTCGAATTCTGCAAAATGCCAAGTCAAAAACTATGCACCAAACTGCATTGTCATTTAGACATTTTCACAAACAGTTTGTAGCATTTGTATTACATCTTTGATTTGAACTTAATTTTTGACTTGTGGTCTTTTATTGCATTGTTAATTCATTCTATAGCTAATCATAGGATCCATTTGAGGTGCCTCCTTGATTGCTACCAATTATTTGCTTGCTTTTTTAGTTCTTGGCTGTCTTGAACACAAGTTGTTTGATAAAAGGGCCTGTACTGCTGTCATTTTTTAGTCCACTTTCTAGCAGTGTCACAGTTTATACTGGCCTTTTACTGGTGTTGTGGTGATCTGTTTAAAGTGCTTTATGTAGGTGCAACATAGCCAGACTTCTATACATCCAAGGTAGCCTCATAGGAAGTGGAGTGATTGTGGAATCAAGTGTTGAATCCAACTCTGGTGCTGTGGTCTTCTCGGCCAGAACTTGTCCAAATCTGTGAACTTGGTGCAGCAACAGAATTCACCAGTAGTAGTTGCGAGATTAGTTTAAACTAGCCTAGTTTCTTTGTTTTGAGAAGCCAAAGTTGCATTACTACATTTTCCCTTCCCTTTTGTGTACCTTGTAATTGTTCCATCATTTTCAATTCCTTGTAATTGGCTATTAAGCAAGTGACTTGGAAGAATTCTCAAGTGTTCTTCCATCACTTGCAAACTTTGTTTTTATTTGCTTCATTTAAAATTGGTAGACAGTGAGTGTGTCTTGGATCCAAAGTTCCAAGCCTCACTTACCAGATCTCACATCTTTCAATTCTTAGACGCACATAGGTAAAGTCTTAGAAGTCCGACTTTAGAGTCTAGGTTTTTCCTTGTCTTTGTGTTTGTTGTCTTTAGACTTTTAGTGGATTTAGAGGTAATTTTGATTTAAGGAATTCTAGCAAGTAACTAGGAGCATATTTGGCAAGACAAGACTTGGTACTTAAGCAACCTATAAGGTTCACCTCTCTTACCTGGAATATTGCTCTTAAGTGAAATCTCTTATTCCTTACCTGAAAAAAAACTTTTAAGTTCACAAGATGTGTGGAAGACAATCCCCTTGGATTAGTGATCCCCCTAAAGAGCAATTTAATTTCCAAATTCTTGTCAACCAACTCAGTGAGATTGAGAGAAAAATGAGTCAAGAAAAATTCAACAGAGAGCTACACAATGCTAAGGTTGAAAATGAGTTGAAATTGCTAAGAGAGGAACAACCCCAGTATAGGGAGAGATCTAGGGAAAGCTATAGTGGAGACTCTCAACATGAACAAGAATCCTTAATGGTAGGCAAGTATTACCAACAACCCTCTTCATCAAGAAGACATAGAAGGGAACTTGAATCTCCTCCTTCCCCTAGGGAAGTTAATGTGGTATTGCCTCATTTTCATGAAAAATATAATGTTGAGGATTACCTAGATTGGGAGATGAAGGTAGAGCAAATCTTTGTTGGCCATCAAGTGGGAGAAGAAAGAAAAGTCTCACTTGCTACCCAATGTTTTCAAGGGTATGCAATGTATTGGTGGACTACCCTAGTCCAAGAGAGACTAAGACAACGGCTCCCTCCAATAAAATATTGGAATGAGCATACAAATTCCTTTAGGAGGAGACACATGCCCTCCTATTACAAAAGAGAACTCATGGATAAGCTCCTAAGATATTAACAAAAGTCTATGTCTGTTGAAGAGTACAAACAAAATATGGAGCTATACATGATGAGGGCAGAAATAACAGAGGGAGAAGAGACTACCTTGGTCAGATTTTTGAGTGGGCTGAATCTTGTTATCAGAGATAGGATTGAACTCCTACCTTATAGAGATTTGAATGATCTTGTTCAAATGTGTATAAATGTAGAACAACAAAATTTGAGAAAAGCTTCTGCTAAATGGTTTCAATCCCCTTTTGAACAAAAAATTGTTAAAAGAAAAGGAGCCCCTCAAACCTCTAGTCAAGATAATTGAAAAACCCAAACAAGAATCCTTTTCACACACTCGCACTAGTGAGATCAAGTGTTTTAAATGTTTGGGTAGGGGTCATATAGTTGCTCAATGTCCTACCAAAAGAACAATCATTTTAAGAGGTAGTGACATTTATAGCAGTGAAAGTGAATCCCCCACTAGTGAAAGTGAGAGTGAGGAAGAAGAGGAAGTGGTTGCTGATGATTGTCAACTTCTCATGGTGAGAAGGGTGCTTAACAGTCAACCAAGCCTAGAACACTTATCACAAAGAGAGAACATCTTTCACACAAGATGTAAAGTTCAAGAAAAATATTGTTCTCTCATTATTGATAGTGGATCTTGTTGCAATTGTTGTAGCACAAGGCTGGTTGAAAAACTAAATCTTGGTGTGATACCCCATCCAAAACCATTCAAACTTCATTGGCTAAATGAAGATGGGGATATAATAGTAAAGAATCAAGTTAAACTGACAATTTCTATAGGAAACTTCATAGATGATGTTATTTGTTATATAGTTCCCATGGAAGCTTGTCATGTACTATTGGGGAGACCATGACAATTTGATCATAATAGTACCCACCATGGTCTCACCAATACCATAATTGTGCACAAAGCTTACAAGAAATTTGAGCTTCATCCCTTGTCACCTGCCCAAGTTGCCAAAGATCAAGCACAAATGAAACTCAATAGGGAGCAAGAAAAAGAAGAAAAAAAAAACGTCAAAACAAAAGAGAAAATAGTAGTCCTTAGGGATGAAAACGAGGTATGGGAGAATAGTGTTCCCTCCCACAAGGTCACTCAACATGAAGTCCTTTTGAATAAAAAAAACTTTGGAATTCATGTTGAGCAACCTTCATACCTCCTCTTATGTCAAGGAACACTCACATGCACATCTAGTGAGTCTAAAACTTCTACTCTTTCTCTTTCAATCCAAAAACTTTTAAAGGAATTTGATGATATATTTCCCAAAGAAATTCCAGTTGGGTTTCCACCATTAAGGGGAATAGAGCATCAAATTGACTTTGTACATGGGGCAACTCTTCCTAATAGGCCTGCCTATAGGACTAACCCCCAAGAGACAAAAGAGATTGAGTCACAAGTCCAAGACTTGTTGGATAAGGGTTGGGTTCAAAAGAGCTTAAGCCCTTGTGTTGCACCTGTGTTGTTGGTGCCTAAGAAAGATGGGAAATGGTGCATGTGTTGTGATTGTAGGGTTATCAACAACATCACAATAAAATACAGACATCCTATCCCTAGGCTTAATGATATGCTAGATGAATTGTATGAAGCTCAAATATTTTCCAAAATAGATCTCAAAAGCGGATATCACCAAATCAAAATCGAAGAAGGTGATGAGTGGAAAACTGCTTTTAAGACTAAGTTTGGACTGTATGAGTGGCTAGTGATGCCTTTTGGCCTTACTAATGCTCCAAGCACATTCATGAAACCTATGAACCATGTCTTAAGGGATTGCATTGGGAAGTTTGTAGAATTTTATTTTGATGACATTCTGGTGTATAGTCAAAATTTGCAAAACCATGAAAAATATTTGAGAGTTGTCTTAACAATTCTTAGAACCAATCAATTGTTTGCAAATATTGACAAATGAAACTTTTGTGTTGATAGTGTCATCTTTCTAGGTTTTGTAGTCAATAAAAATGGGGTCCATGTTGACCCTGAGAAAATAAAGGCCATCCAAGATTGGCCATCACCAAAGAATGTAGGAGAAGTAAGGAGCTTCCATGGTTTGAAGCTTTTATAGAAGGTTTGTTCTTAACTTCTCTAGTCTTGCATCACCTCTCAATGAGTTGGTGGAAAAGGATGTTACATTCCAAGGGAGAAAAACAACAAAAAACATTTGAGCTACTCAAAGAGAAGCTCACTCAAGCACCCATTCTAGCTCTGCCCAATTTTTCTAAACCTTTTGAGCTAGAATGTTATGCTTCTGGTCTTGGCATAGGTGTTGTGTTTTTACAAGAAGGTCACCCCATTGCTTACTTTAGTGAAAAACTTCATCGGGCCACTTGTAATTACCCCACCTATGACAAAGAGCTTTATGCTCTTATAAGGGCTCTTCAAACTTGGGAACATTATCTTGTTTCCAAGGAGTTCATCACTCATAGTGATCATGAATGACTAAAATATTTGAAGAGCCAAGATAAGTTACAAGAGAGGCATGCCAAATGGTTAGAATTCATTGAACAATTTTCTTATGTTATGAAATACAAGAATGGAAAATCCAATATTGTGGCAGATGCTTTATCAAGAAGAAATAATCTTTTGGCTACATTAGGAGCTCAAATTCTTGGCTTTAATAACATAACTGAATTGTATGCTCAAGATCTTGAGTTTTTCAAAATTTATGAGGAATGCCTCAACAAGGCTCAAGGAGGTTTCTATGTAAGAGAGGGGTATCTTTTCAAAGAAGGAAAAATTTGTGTACTTCAAGGATCCCATAGAAAGCTTCTTGTCAAGGAACTGCATGAGGGTGGATTTATGGGTCACTTTGGGGTAGAAAAGACTCTTGACATGTTAAAGGAAAAATTCTTTTGGCCTCACATGAGGAAAGATGTCTAAAGACATTGTTACAAGTGCATTACTTTTTTACAGTCAAAATCTAAAGCAATGCCTTATTACTCTATACTCCTTTAAATGTTGCTTCAACCCTTTGGGAAGAAATTAGCATGGATTTTGTCCTAGGACTCCAAAGAACTTCAAGAGGTTTTGAATCTATCTTTGTGGTAGTGGATCATTTTAGTACAATGGCGCATTTCATACCCTGCCATAAAGTAGATTATGAAAGCAACATTGCTAAGATATTCTTTAGAGATGTGGTCAAGCTTCATGGACTACCTCGAGTTATCATTTCTGATAGAGATACAAAATTTCTTAGTCACTTTTGGAGGACCTTACGATCTAGATTAGGGACTAAGCTTTCTTTGTCTACTACTTGTCATCCCCAAATAGATGGCCAAACTGAAGTAGTAAATAGATCTCTATCAACCTTATTGAGAGATCAAGTGCTCTACCTTTAATGTATCTGACCTTAGATGATCTTCCGCCCGAATATATCATTCACTCTACCTTTAATGTATCTGACCTTAAACCTTTTGTAGGATATGCCATAGATGATGAAGACCCTTTGGATTTGAGGCCAAATCCTTTCAAAGGGGGAGGAGATGATATGCAGGGACCAAGCACCATGATACACCAAGGTCCCATCACTCAAGGGATGGTAAAAAAAATCCAACAAGACCTTGAAGATTCCCCTCCAGAAGGTCAAGTGCTCTTTGCATGCTTTAAGTGGAAGCTAGGAGCCCAATTAGATGATCTAGAATGGCCCAAACTAGCACAAGGGAAAGGATAGAAGAAGTCCAAGCAAAGAGGAATAAAGTGGGTGGTGCTCAACGCCCAACCCTTGTCGTTGAGCGCCAATGTGTTTGCTTTTTACTTTTCGGCACATGTATTTCGTGCATCTTCTAGAATATGGCACATTTTCCATGTTTTGTCACGTGGATTAAGATCCACATATTATGGCTTTCATCAGTACCGTATAAGTCTAGGTGAATCTCATATAAATTCACCTTAGCTTCACTTGTAAATCACTTTTGGAATATTTGAGAATTTCTGCTAATGCAATTTCCAACCATGTGCTTTGCAACCAAGAGTCATTCTCTTGCTTTCCCATTCACCTCTATAGCTTCCTTCCTCGATGGATGGTTGTCTGAGCTATAGCCATTTCACTTAAAGCACTTCACCCACTCCAAACAGCCATCGATCTACACCTTCTTTGCTGCCAGTTTCCAAGTACTTCCGCTGATCTAGATTTCACGAAGGATTTACTGAATTCTACACCTTGACGACGCTATCAAGGAGAGTATGAAGAGAAAAAAAATATAAAAGAAAGGAATGAAAAAGAAAAGAGAGAAAAAGAAGATATTGAAATAAAAGGAAGAAGAGTAACTCCCAAGAGTAACTTTGAATATATAAATTATTCTTAATATTGGATGACAAATGGATGACCATTCAATTCACTGTATTGTTTAGAATAGGACGCGATAGACTAATATGTTAGCTATTTTTTGAAATTATAATTTAAAATAGAAAAATAATTTAAAAATTTAAGTTTTTATATTATATTTTTTTAAAAGATATAAATATATAATTTTGTTGTAACTTAAATTATTAATGTTTATAACTTAAGTTTCAATTAGTTATAAGAATGATTTAATATAAATATAATAATTATTTTAATTTGTTTAATTCCTTACTGTTTTTAAATATATATTTTTATATAAATTGATAAAAGAATTATGTAAAAAGGTGTCATTTGTAGAGTATAATATTTTTCCACAGTGAAATGGATAATCTAAGAAAATAAAAATTTCAGTGGTAGAGTAATTCAATATTAAAATACAATATTTAAGTTGCATATAATACGACAGATAGAGTAATTCAATATTAAAAGTAAAATATTTAAGTTGCATATAATAAGAGTAGTGTTGAAAAAAATCACAAAACTGTTTTCCAAATTCGACCTCGAAATTCAATTTGAAAACAAATAATTAATCACTCCAACTTTTTAAATGATAGAAAAAACTAAAAAACTTGCTAAAACTCCATTACCAAAAATTTAAATTACCAAACAAATATTGAAAAAGCAAGAGACAATTTCGCCTCTAAAATCAAATTCCATTAGTGCACAATAACTCAGGTCTATTGAAAGTCGTGAATCCTGAAAAGTGAAATAACTATTTTGCCTAGAAAGTTTCAAAAAGCTTTGGAGGAAATAACTATTTTATAATGAAATTTCCTTGAGAGGATGATGATGTGGTAGTTGAAGGATGATGTGTCAAAATTTAACTGATTCATTGGTGTGTTAGGATCTAGGACACTTGGCAAAATCTGGTTCAATCTGATTTATGTGTCATGTGATTATGAAATGCCACGTCACCATGTCACCAGACACCACATTTAACGTCGTCCACAAAATTTAACGACTGTGGTTTTATTAATTCAATTTTACATAAAAAGGGACCCAATTGAGCTCTTTCAAAATAGGGTACCTAATTGACACGAAGTTGTACAAATAGGGACCTTTGAAATTATTAAACCTAAATTATATATAGATTGGGTGATTTGGTGAGTTGGTGGACAAAGTAGTGTCCATTTGAGGCTATTTATAAATAAAATTATATTCTATTTTGATCTAAATAATAAAAGCAAATAGTAATGATGTTTAATCTCAGTGAGTGATTGATTAATGCATGTTATTGAGAATGTGTATTGAATTATGATGTGAACATAAAACTATGTTATTTCCTTGTAATGTTGTTAGTTGGTTGAGTTTTTCGTATTGCGATGCATTAAGGAGTTTGAGTCTCGCATGGAGACATAGATTCGAGTGTCACCCTTCTTCTTGAGAGAGGAAACAAAAGGGTTGGATGTCTCGCCTAATGGCTCTAGTACACCAGTGTGTGCAGTGTTGGTGGTTTTACTCATAAGACCTTGAGAAGTCAGAGAGATAAATCTGAAGTCGCAATGGAGGACGACTCAAATCACTTTATTTTGCAAAAAAGGTTTGTACGACAAGGTGCAAGGAAACAACATTGGTTTATGAATGGTTTGGTTGTGATACTATTTTTGTGTTAAGATATAATGTTATGACTTGTTATAGTCCATGTTTAACAATGTTACATTGTGTTATATGCTACAAGGTTTTTTTGGTTGCTCACCCTTGCTTATTGTGGTTGTGGTTTCCACCTGCAATGATCGTACTTGTACTAGAGTAGATGGTATTTCATATGAGGCTTGAGTGTTGTAGATTGATGACAGAAGGGATTATAATTACTTCTGGGATTTTATTTATTTTGATGTTTTGATTTTCTTTTCACACTTAGTGTTTTTGTAAATAACATGATTTGAGTTTTTCATTTGTTGTAAGGACATCGTTTGAGTTTGTGTTTTTTCTTTTGCAATGATATATTAATAAAGAATTTTGAGTATACGAAGAGAATGTTTGAATATAAATTGTGTTGTGAAACTGTTATTTTCTTTTACAAGTGGCATCCTACTAAGGGTGTTACATATGTCTCCTCGCCTATGAAGGGCAGTAGAAGAGACAAGCTTTTCGTATTGTACCTTTCATCTATGAGAAATGGTAGAAAAGAAAGGATGTTTCGCCTGTACATTTTCAACTTAAACTGAGTATAATGCTTGATGTGAGGTCGCATCAAAGTTTTTACTTATAAGTCTTTGAAGAAGAGGGGAAACAAGTCGAAAATTGTGGTGGAAGATGACTCGAATCACTTTGTTTTGGTAAACAAGGTGTAATGAAATTTCTTTTCATAAATTAGAAATGTTCTGAAAAGTAAACAGCCAACAACAATTAGAGCATGCATCAGAAGGAAAAGAATGACCTCACAGGCACATTTCTTTAAACATTATTCAAACATAAGTTTATTTTGGTTAAACACATTATTCAAACATTAAAAGGCATAACATAAGGATCCTGGTATGTTTTCAGGCATCATTCAACAGATATGTTTCCAGGCATCGCACAAAGGATAAAACAGACTCTAGTGACTTCACAGGTTGAACATTTTCTGCGATCTCAGACTCAGAGTCAAAAGAGATCTTCACCTTCACCAAAGTCTTTTCCTCCGCCACTGCAGATAGTTGAAAACTTGTCTTAAAGTATGAAAAGCCTTTCTCCAGAAACCCTCCCTCAACCACTTGCAGCCCAATTTCATGAGAAATCTCATCAAGCTCTGTGATCTTCTCCTTCTGGTAACTCACTGGGCTCACACCTGAGAATTCCACAAAATGTTTCACTTCCATTATTAAATCAACCATGAAATTCGTATGATTACAAGAAAAGCTTGAAAGAAAATCCTCACCGGAGAAAAAGTTGAAGAGAAAGACTGTGCCTACCCCACCATCACCTTCCACCACGGTCGCATCTTTCACTATATTTGGAATAGCTTTTACAACCGTTACTGCCAAATCCTTTGAGAAGGCTTGCCAAAGGGCTTCCAACCCAACACTCACCTCGGTTGTGTCGCTCAATTCCTTCGTCATGTCTCTTCTCAATTTGGCCTAAGGAAGGAAGGTAGGTTCATTATATATATATATATATATATATATATATATATATATATATATATATATATATATATATATATATAAGAAGAAAACTAAAAAAAACTTGCTAAAATTCCACTCCCAAAAAAGTTAAATTCTACCAAACAAATATTGAAAAAGCAAGATACAATTTCGCTAAATGAAATCCCATTGGTGCACAATAATTCAGGTATATTGAAAGTCGTGAATCTTGAAAAGTGAAATAACTATTTTGCCTAGGAAGTTTCAAAAAGCCCCAGAGGAAATAACTGTTTTCAATGAATTTGTTTTTCAAAAATCAGAAATTTTCTGAAAAGTAAAAAGCCTACCATCAGAGCATGAGTCAGAAGGAAGAGAATTAACACACGGGGCACATTTCTTTAAAAGTTGTCATTGCCTGCCTCTGCCCTCTGATGTATCTTCTTTTTAAATATTGAAAAATCAACCGATGATGCTACCGAGACATAGTAATAATAGGAATCTCAATTAACATTTTTGTCTGTCTCCATGCATGAGTATCTGCATTATGCAGACGGCTTTAAAAAGATCTGGCTATGCTTCCATGCAATGGCCAATGAATCTGGCAATCAATTTGACATTATGTGTAGAATCATAAAAGTTCTTAAAAGTAGATGTTGAATTTGAATACTAACCCTGCATATTTGCCATATAGATACGGATTAATTAACGTTATCTAAACAAACTATATCATAATTTTTTTCTATGTGAAGTAAAATCCTAGCTAAAAATAACAAGAGCAAGATACAAAAGATACATATAAAAATAATATCCAGGTATTTACAAAATCATAAGGTAAACAAAATATTATTCTTAAAGAAGTTTTCATTCATTAGTGGAAAGATGGTGTCTCACCAGGTCAGATTTGAACATCTTCTTTCTACAAAGAATAAATTTTCATCTGATGAACGACTTATTTTTATATATATATATATATATATATATATATATATATATATATATATATATATATATATATATATATATATATATATATATATATATTACTGATAATAAAGTTTCATTGCTTATTATACCGGAAAGTGGTATTCAGCATAACTTTAAAAAACAAACAATTGAGACGATGTCTCTTAAAAAACATGTTAAAAGACTTTAATAATTAAACAAAAAGAAAGCTTGAACAAGCTAAACGGTATATGCTTAAAAAGAGACAACCAAAAAAAACTGTTTATCTGACTAAACGACACCATCAGCTTAAACTATATTTCGTCCAGCGATGAAGTCTCTATACAACGCATGATATCTTTAGAAAAGAGCTTAATTGCAAAATGCTACCTAACGGTAGAAAATCAAAAAGTATTTTGTTGTTCTGATAAAGCATTTAATGACATTAAATATTCAACGTTCAAAAACAACAATAATGATATCTGATGAACTGCCAGTACACCAAAACTCCATCACATAAGTAGTAGGTAAAAGGAAAGACATTCACGAAATCCTCTTCCTCTAGATTTTGTGACATAATACCTATGTCAAAATAAATCACGAAATCAATAAGTAAACCATCAACCAACAAGCCTCTTACAACCTAAACATACCAACTAATCTCGTAAACACAAAAACATCAAAAAACGTAGAAACCTGAAAAAATTATTAAAACATTTAAAAAGATCAAAATAAAAAGAAATAAACATACTTACTATACACATCTGTATCTTGAGCAGATCAATTGCTACAAATGTTCACAAGCACCAAAAAGAACGTTAAGAAAAAGATAGAGGAATGTTGATCAGGTTACCAAAAGTTATGCCAAAAAGATAAGTCAAAACTACTTTTGATAAATGTTCTGAAAAACAATAGCCAGAAGAAAACAAATCTCAAGACAAGCTTCATCAAAACAACCACATTATCAAATCTCAAGACAAACATCGTCACAACGACTATATCATCAAGGTGTACAAATAGATGACTATAAGAAAGAAGAAGAAGATGATGAAGATGAAAGAAAATATGAAGATATAAAGATATCTCATCATCCATTGAGAAAGGAAATCTCTTTAAGCTATCAATGCTAAATTCCTCCTATCAAGAAAAGGGCAAAAGAGAAGACCCCAAGAAAAAAAGAAAAATACTCTCAAGCTTCATCAAAACATCCACTTGAATAAAGAGAATAAAGTGAAAGGGTGGAATATAGAAGAAGATCTCTCAAGCTTCATTGTAATATTTTACTTCTGCTTGTAACAAGAGAAAGAAGGAATGAGTGAAGTAAAACATCCTTCTAGTACATCATTGTATTAAATGCTTACTTATGTAAAGGTGAGAAAAAAGACATATGAGAAAAAGACATATGACAGAAACACCTGCGAGTGTTTAGACTGTATTGTATTGTAACATATCCTCTATGTGCAAGTTATGGTCTGACCGACTTATAAGAAATCTATGATTGCAATTCTGAAGAGAATCAAAACACTTACAACTTAACTTTGAATGGTTAGGGAAATCTAGGCGAGGTCGTCTAGTACTAGGAGTAGTGTGAATATTCAAATGATTTAGGGTAACTAGAGGTTATTTGCTTATCAGGGATACCAAAAGTGGTGGAGAATACTACACAACCAGGAGTGGGTAAAACTCAACTAGGTAGTATCGTAGATAGTAGGTTGCCTAGGGATACCAAGAGTGGTGCGAATACTCAAGGAAATCTCGGCAATGTTGTTAAGTATCAAGAGCGATGCAAATACTCAAGGAAATCTCGGTAGGATTGTTGAGTATTAAGAGTGGTGCGAATACTCAAGGAATTCTTGGCAGGATGGCTGAGTACCAAGAGTGGTGCGAACACTCAAGGAAATCTCGACAATGTTGTTGAGTACCAAGAGGAGTGCAAATACTCTAGGAAATCTCAGTAGGGTTGCTAAGTATTAGGAGTGGTGCGCATACTCAAAGAATTCTTCGCAGGATGCACTAGTAAAACAATAGGGATATTAATACGCCTGTTATGCCTCGGTTCACCAGCAACCGAAGCATACAATGGTGTAGTGGCAATTTTGAAATTTTCTTGACAGTATAGGCCTCGGTTGCTTCCCAACCGATGCTATACAAGGTATATGGCCTCGATTGTCTGCTGAACCGAGGCCAAAAAGCCCTACAAGAGCTGACAATCTAGTCAGTTGTCTGATGAAAATCCTTGTATAGGGCTTTTGAACACGGTTGTCTGCAGAACCCAGGTCAAAAACCCCTGCAAGACTCTGACATTACACAATTGTAGTTTGTTGTCATAAAGGTGGCAGTCAGACAATTAGGGATTTGACTTCGGTTCTCAGGGGAACTGATGAATCAATATTTTATTCACTTCACTTAGTTTATTGTGCCAGAATTAATCGGGGAATTGTGCTTAACTATCCGATATTTTTCCGTTTTTTGTTAATTGTGCGTAATTTGATCAAAAATTCTTATTTTACTTAATTTGAATTATCTGAGAATAATTATTTACGTTATTGAGTGCAGGGAAAATTCTGAAAATATTTTAGGACATTGGAAAGAAAAAAATTATTTGCACACTGCACTATTTACTTGAAGTTGTGCTGCAGTGATTTAATCTGTGTGTTGATCTATGAAAAAATATTTTTTCTGGAATTTATAGGAGCACAATTTGGTTTAGAAACATTACACACCACGGCCCATGGACAAATAAATCTGGAGCAAGAAAGCAAAAGTGGAAGATTCACGTGAAGCTTGATTGAAAGTGAGCAACACTTCATTTTTGTTCAAAAGCCACGGCCCACATGCCCCTCTTCTACCACTTTTGGCCTAAATTGATCAAAGAATTTTGGAAAGAGGCATATGCTGAAAAGTAGGAAATTAATGGCCCATTCATTTAATAAAGAAGGGACCACTTGCAAGTAACTCACGTAAAGAAGCAAGGTAAGGAAATGACCACATGTAAAAGAAGGTCACGGCTATTCATCTTATTAGCCTTAGTTGGAAACAAAAGAAAAAGGGACCATAAGCAAGTGTTCACGTTATTTCTTCTCAAATGATTTGGAAGAGCATGGCCCATGAGAATTCATTTTTTTTTGATGAAGCATTTTAGCCAATACACAATGCAAAAGTGGAAGCAAAGAAGGGGCCACCACTTGGTTGGAAATTCAAGTCCACATGCATTCTTAAATGCTAAACACGGCTATGGAATTGATGTTGGCAAACATATGACAAAAGTGGGGCTGCAACTAAAAGAAGAAATACTAGATGACATAGGTGGAGGGCCCCTGTTCATGTTTTCACGTCGTCCATGGAAAGGACTTGCTACAAAGTTTCAACATATTTCTTGGACAATACATTGGGACCGCCACACTCTTTCTTGGTCTGCAACGGTTTCCAATTGGGAGAGAAAATAACCATTAAATTGGAATAGGGGACCACACTTGAAGGAGTGGAAGCTCATGGCTCTTGTATATTTGGAGGATACAACTCATATTTTTTGTTGCTGCAATTCACGTTGAAGGTTGGAAGATGCATACGCTGGAATGGTGCTCACGGTGCAGCATCTTGAAGCAGTTTGGTCCAGGAAAAAGAGTAGCAGCCGTAAGCATGGTGATTAATGCAGCAAAGAGAAGCTTCACACTTCACTGCCTTGGCTTTGGAAGAAAAGGAAGCATTTTGGAGTAGCCACCATGGGGAAGATCTTCACGGTGCAGCACACTTGGAGCAGCCACCTTCACGGCCCAAGGCAGAACTGAAGTGGAGTCCAGCAAGCTTGGTCTCTCTTGGTTTGCATTCAAGTAGATCACGGTTTAAGGAGCACACGGCCAGCAGCTTTAATGTGCTACATGCAGCAGTTCATGGCCATGGCAGCAGCTTGGAAAACCATTTCCGTGAAAGAAGAAGTGGGTGCAACGTAATTGAAGAAGATGACAAAATAGTTGGCTTAATGAAGGGCCCCTTTACTTATTTTATTTGCACCAGGCAAGACATCATGCTCCACACAGAGAGTTCACGTTCAGCATAGGAGAGAAGCACTTTGGAGGATGGTATTCACGGGCAGTGGATGCCGTGGCTATAAAGAAGGGAAGCAGAGTGTAGTGTAAGGGGGGACGGCCTTGAGGCCTGGAAGGGGTCACGATTCTCTTCCAGGAAGCTCTTTCCAGATTTTCATTTTTCAAACAGTGTGTAGTTTTTATTTCTGAAAGCTTGTAGTGTATTACAGTATTTTGGATCAGTTCACTTGTTTTATTTTTACCTGTACTGTTATTTCAAGTGTTGAATCTTTGATAAATTTTATTTTCAGTTAGTGCTTTTATTTTTACCGTTTCTTTTATTTTACTCTTTAATGTTTTCTGCACCGTTAAAATTCTGTCAATGTGTTTTACTGTTTTGCATTTTTATTTCCTCATGAATTTTACATTTTACCATCTTTTACTGTTAAGTTTTTATTGTCGTTAAAATTTATTTCAAACGTTTTTAAATTCTGTCTTATTTAAATTCCAGTTGTAAATTTTATTTTCCGTACCAAAAACCAAAAACACCCTCCCCCACTTCGTGTAAAAAATCTGAGACTGAACCCAAACAAATTGGTCCTTGAGAGACGACCTAGGAGTCACTTCCTAGTAAACTATACTGCATTTATATTATGCTCAACTTTTGTGAGCGGTGCGACCCGTTCATCAAAATGGCGCCGTTGCCGGGGACCAAAGACGGTTTGGTTTTAGATTTTTGTTGTGTAAACATTTGTTCTGTTAATATGTTTGTTTTGTGTGTTTTGTCTTGTATATTTTTGCAGGCGATAACGACACCTTCAACAAATTTTGGCGGCGTTGTCACTTCAGTTCCAGGTTTTTCGTTTTAGATTTTTGCTGTGTTTTTCGATTATGTTGTGTTAATATATGTTTTATCTTTTATATTTTATTGTGTTGTGTTCTGTATTTAGTTGCTATATTTAAAAAAAAAAATATTTTACTGTTGATGTTCTGTCTTGTTTATGCCTGTAGCATGTTTAATTGTGTTGTTTTTTATCTTGTGTTGTGATGTTCTATTTTTTTTTGTATGCGTGTCATATGTATTTTGTCTGTTAATTAAAAAAAAAAAATTCTGTCTTGTGTATGTATTGCATGTATAAATGTGTTGTGTTTTATCTGTTTTATAATTTTTAGTTTTTAGTTTTTTACTTTTTATTTTCCATGTCTACCTATTTTGATGTGAATAGTGCTTATTCTGCGAGTGCCTATAATCATGATTCTCCTTCTGCTTGGTACTCTGAATTTAATTCTGCTGAATTTTATGATGAGAATTATATGGATCATCCTCAAATTCCTGAGAGCACTCCTAGGGAGCCGGTTCCACCTACAGAGGATGATTTATATTACGTTCTAAGCACTGGGCTGACATATTTGCTGCCTAAGTTTCATGGTTTTGCAGGGGAATGCCCACATAGACATTTGGAGGAGTTCCACATGGTGTGCTCTTCAATGAAGCCTCCAGATGTTCCTTTTGATCACATTTTCTTGAGCGCATTTCCGCATTCATTACAAGGAGCAGCTAAGGATTGGCAAGACTCTCTTCCTCTAGGATCCGTTACCGATTGGGGATATCTTGAGCAGTATGGATATATCAATGATCCTGGATGGAATGACCCTAGCTTGGGATGGTTCGATGCTCAACAGGAATATCAGGAAGCACCATCTCAGGATACTTTTATGCCTCCACCAGTTCAGCAATACGAGAATCAGCAGTTTGATGCTCCTGCCCAAATAACTCCTCAGCCTTCAACTTCTGAGCCTACATTAAAGGAGTTACTGGAGCAGATGACCATACAGAGAATTCAGTTCGAGCAAATCCAGCAGGAAACTCAAGCTGCCATGAAGAATATGACTGATTAGATCAGGCAGATAGCCACTCTTGCACCTGAGGAGAATGCTGAAGATTTTGAGGACCAGGCAAGAATAAGCAGTAGTGCTGAACCAGGTAGACCACCTTCACCTTCCCACACTCTACAAATCTTCAAGGAAGTGGAGGTAAGCATACCACAATTTGATTATTCTGTTGATTGTGATGATGATCGGTATGCGGATGACTATATTGTTGTTGAGTCTGATTTTAATTTTCCCTCTGTGCATGATGAGAACCAATTTTTGCCATCATATCTGAATACTTATCCATGCACTGAACATGAATCTGAATTTGTGGTATATAATGTTTCTGAAATTGAAATTGATTCATGTTCTGAGGATGTATCTAAGGTTCAGCCTATTACATTGGGATTGGGTGTTATACCCCTGCATGAAATTTTTGTAGTGCCAAATTGCACTAACCATGCTGCAGGAGGTACGTATAAATTTGATGAGCAGACACCCACAATTGAAGACAGAGGTGCAAGGACCCAGAACGATTTCAACATCAACAGGCACCTGTTGAATCTAGTCATCAACAATAATTGTTTGGATCCAGCCGTGGAAGACATTTCACTGCTTGATCAAATCTGGAGGATGAAGCAGTTCGTCCTCAACAATTTCATGCTGGATCCTGAAAAGGAGAACATCTCCCTACAAGTCCAAAATTGGCAACTGCCACCATGACCAGGGGAGTTTTCTTTTTCTTTCTTCCCCGTTTTCCTACTTTTATTACATTTGTCCTTTATCTGTTTAAGTTTCAATTGATGATCTTATGCCTTTAACTGATTTGGGACATTGTAGTTTAAGTGTGGTCTGGGGGAGATTCTGCATTTTGTTTTTTTCTTTTAAGTTTGTTTTTCCTTTTCTTCTTAGTTTTCGAATTGTTATCTTTAAAAATAAAAAAAAATAAATAAAAAAAAAAAAAAAACAAAAAAAAAATTGTGATAAAATTTTTTGTTTAAAGCGTGCTAAATCTGTATTCTGATATGTATATTTATTTTTTTTTCTTTCTTAGTTTTCAAATTGTTATCCTTATAAAAAAAAAAATTCAAAAATTCAAAAATTGTTTTGCGTATTCCTTGATTTTATTTCGACCCTCAGTATCTTATTATTTCATACCAATAAAAATTTTCACTTCAGATCTTATTTTTCCTTATTTTCCTTCACTGTAAATATAATTTCTTAGTTGTTTTCATACAGATTATTGATTGAAAAATTTGTTTAGACTAAGAAAGATTTCATTCATCATTGCAAAAAAATTACAGTGATTGAGAAAAGGAAATTTATCAGATCTGAAAATGAAATTGCAATAGATATATGTGAAAATAAAGTTGTTCAGGGGTCGATCATTTCTGATCGTTAATATTACACACCATAATAAATAAAAACATAAAAAAAAAATTAATTGTTCAGATTACAGTCCTCATTAATATTCTGGCCACACTCGGCCAACAAAAACATAAAAAAAAAAATAAATAAATAAACAAAACATTAAAACTGGAAGAATTCTCGAGCTGGTTGTGGTGGTCTAAGGGAGAGCTCCGTTGAGGGAGTTCTGGTTCGAAATACAGGAGGCTTTGGTGGAGGAATTTCTCGTTCATTTCTGTCGTCATCGATAATGATCGGAACTGGAAACAAATCCAGCAGTCTCGGTGCCCTCATTATCACCCAGTTATATTCTTTCAACAAAAAAAAAAAAACTTGTGTTAATAATTGAAGAGAAAAAAAAAATAATATATCAATAAAAATTGAGGTGTGATCAGGGTCTTACCGTACATATATAGCGGCAGTTGTGAAAAGAGAGTGCCAGTGGGGTCTATCTCCGCTTGCCAGCGCCTGACCCGATTGCCATGGTTGTTAAACCAGCAGTGCACGTTATATTCGGTGGCATCTGCGAAGGTCCTTAGTCGAGACGCGATCTCGACGACTTGCGCTCGGCTTGGGTGTGTGACCCCATAGTTGTAGATGTTGGTCATCATCTTGATCTGATCATCTGTAGGACGCCATCGCTGACTAGTGTATCTCTCTGATTCCATCTCACTCGTCATCATTCCTCTTGAAATATTCTAAAACATAATAAAAAAAAATATAAAAATAAAAAGAACAAAACATAAAAAAAAAAAAACAAAACATAAAAAAAAGAAGCATAAAAATATATTAGATTCTTAGTTCAGTATTTTCTTTATTTGGTTGTTTTTGTTTCCTTTTCAGTTTATTTTGTCCGATCAGTCTTTGATATTTCTGTGTCTGGTCTCAGATTTGTTTCACGGTCCTTGCAAAAGGGTCCTAAACGGATCTACGTCCAGTTGTCCTGTTGTCCTTGTTGTTCTTGTAAATTAAGATTTTGTGTTTATTTTTAAGTGGGGTACGTGGCGTTGTTCTACCCGATTGTCTCTGCAATACCTTCAATCGAAGGGAGATTAACGTCTGGTTTCCAGCCGATATACCCCTTAAGTTTTATGGCAGTTGTGTTTTATGTGTTTAAGTGTTTTCAGTTTCAAAAAAAAAAAATGAAAATATTGAAAAGGAGAAGAAAAATAAAGGAAAGCAGGGCAGAAAAGAAAGAAAAAAAAATACAGAAAAGCAGGAAAAGGGAGAGGATGAGAATAACAGAAAAAGCGGCAAAGTAAGGAAAGAAATTACTTGAAAGAAAGAAGAAGGAAAGGGAGATCCGAGATGCAGAGGACTTACCTGGGGAAGTAGGCTTGCAGAGGCTCCTCGCGGATCTCACTCAGACTCTTCAGAAGACGCAGGGGCAGGGGCTCTGCGCAGATCTCAGATCTTCAGCGGACGCGGGGGGAGAGGCTCCCTGCAGAGATCCAAACGCTCAGGTTGAGAGAGAGAGGAGAGCGAAGAGAGGAGTAGAGAGAGTGTGAGGGATCAGAAATGTCACTCGAGGCTAAGGAGGTGCCCTTTTATAGCCTAAATTTCTGCCACTGTAGCAACAGTTCCGGTCATTGTCACCGAGACTGCTGTCACAGTGCCGGTCTCCTTTTTCAGAAAAATAAAAAAATAAATAAATAAATAAATAAATAAATAAATAAATAAATAAATAAAAAAATTTAATTAGCATCTACTGATGGGTGCTAAGTGATTTGCACATCTGCTGATGGATGTTTCTGAAAATTTCTTCCCATTTTTCTACTTTTGTTGCACTTGTCTATATTATTTGACTGCTCTGAAATTGATCATCTGATGATTATAACACACTGAGGACATTGTGTGATTTAAGTGTGGTCTATTGGGGAGAAATTCTGATTTTTCTGTTAGATTTCTGATTTTTCTGTTAGATTGTATTTTGTGTGTTAAATTTTTTGTTTTTGAGTGTTAAATTTTTTCTGTTTTAAGTTATTCTTATCGAGTTTTGTGTGCCATAAATTTTACATTTTTCTCTTGATTTCTGGATGATGTCTAAGTTGTAGATTTTTACTTCACTTCATTAATACTTATGGTTTAAAATCCTTGTTTTTCTCTGCCTGGAAAGATGATTATGTGTTTAAGAGGTTGATTTGATTGTGACGAATACCCTGTGTGAGATTTGAGCCACTTAATTTTCTTTCTTGTGTGTGATATGTATCTTGAATGCTTGCACATATGCCTTGGCTTGATTCTTTTTGATATACTTGATTGATATGCATGTTCAGACGTGATAAAGGCATTTTTTGTTCTTGAGCCTCTTTAGCCAAATAAGCCTACCTTGTTATTATCCTTTGATAACCCCTTTGAGCCTATACTGTATATATTTCTTTGTGTTGAAGCTCATACACTGATCCTAAGTGAAAAATAAATGATTACCTTAACCTTAGGAAAGTCTGGAGCTATAGAAGTATTTTGTGAATAAGTGTGGTCACCTTGGGAATTCTGATGAATTGGCTAGTTGGTTCCTCATCATGTTTTGAAAAGATAATTTATATCCTGTTGTGTGATAAAAAAAAAAAAGAAAAGAAAGAAAGAAGACAGGATAAAAAAAAATGATGAGAAAAAGAGAAAAAAAAAATTGAAAAATAATTGTTGTGAATAATGGAGTCGAGAAGAGGATTGAATTAGAGGTTTGGGTGAGATTTCACTGTGTTTACATTTTTTCCTAGTGCACCTCTATTTCTTCTGAGCTATAGCTACTTATCCAAATTTATCCTCCCCTGTCCTTGGCCCCATTACAACCCTGAAAGACCTTTTGATCTGAACATACATATGTTTTAAGTGTTGATATTAGAAGCTTGCCAAGTCTACTTGTGTTTGTTTTCTTGAGTACATTGAGTTGAAATTATTTACCTTAAACACTTGAGAGAAACACTATTAGTGCATCTGTGAGGTTATGTTATTTTTAAATCACCTCTTGAGCTGATTAATTATTTTGTCATACTGTGAATTGCTTGGATGATTTCTGTAAGTATGTGCTTTTCTTGATTACGTGTTGGACATTTTCTACATCTTTTCTCTGTCCAGAATTTTTGAGAACTGTGTAAAGTCTGATTATTTTTCTTGCGAGTTTTATTTCCTGTATGCTGCATCTGTGTCAGTCCTTTGATGTCCTTTGAACCATTCCCTGATTTGAGTCTTAATTTTGCCCAGGAGTGCAAAATACTAAGTGTGGTCTATTTTGATGAATCAATATTTTATTCACTTCACTTAGTTTATTGTGCCAGAATTAATCGGGGAATTGTGCTTAACTATCCGATATTTTTCCGTTTTTTGTTAATTATGCGTAATTTGATCAGAAATTCTTATTTTACTTAATTTGAATTATCTGAGAATAATTATTTACGTTATTGAGTGCAGGGAAAATTCAGAAAATATTTTAGGACATTTGAAAGAAAAAAATTATTTGCACACTGCACTATTTACTTGAAGTTGTGCTGCAGTGATTTAATCTATGTGTTGATCTATGAAAAAATATTTTTTCTGGAATTTATAGGAGCACAATTTGGTTTAGAAACATTACACACCACGACCCATGGACAAATAAATCTGGAGCAAGAAAGCAAAAGTGGAAGATTCACGTGAAGCTTGATTGAAAGTGAGCAACACTTCATTTTTGTTCAAAAGCCATGGCCCACATGCCCCTCTTCTACCACTTTTGGCCTAAATTGATCAAAGAATTTTGGAAAGAGGCATATGCTGAAAAGTAGGAAATTAATGGCCCATTCATTTAATAAAGAAGGGACCACTTGCAAGTAACTCACGTAAAGAAGCAAGGTAAGGAAATGACCACATGTAAAAGAAGGTCACGGCTATTCATCTTATTAGCCTTAGTTGGAAACAAAAGAAAAAGGGACCATAAGCAAGTGTTCACGTTATTTCTTCTCAAATGATTTGGAAGAGCATGGCCCATGAGAATTCATTTTTTTTTGATGAAGCATTTTAGCCAATACACAATGCAAAAGTGGAAGCAAAGAAGGGGCCACCACTTGGTTGGAAATTCAAGTCCACATGCATTCTTAAATGCTAAACACGGCTATGGAATTGATGTTGGCAAACATATGACAAAAGTGGGGCTGCAACTAAAAGAAGAAATACTAGATGACATAGGTGGAGGGCCCCTGTTCATGTTTTCACGTCGTCCATGGAAAGGACTTGCTACAAAGTTTCAACATATTTCTTGGACAATACATTGGGACCACCACACTCTTTCTTGGTCTGCAACGGTTTCCAATTGGGAGAGAAAATAACCATTAAATTGGAATAGGGGACCACACTTGAAGGAGTGGAAGCTCATGGCTCTTGTATATTTGGAGGATACAACTCATATTTTTTGTTGCTGCAATTCACGTTGAAGGTTGGAAGATGCATACGCTGGAATGGTGCTCACGGTGCAGCATCTTGAAGCAGTTTGGTCCAGGAAAAAGAGTAGCAGCCGTAAGCATGGTGATTAATGCAGCAAAGAGAAGCTTCACACTTCACTGCCTTGGCTTTGGAAGAAAAGGAAGCATTTTGGAGTAGCCACTATGGGGAAGATCTTCACGGTGCAGCACACTTGGAGCAGCCACCTTCACGGCCCAAGGCAGAACTGAAGTGGAGTCCAGCAAGCTTGGTCTCTCTTGGTTTGCATTCAAGTAGATCACGGTTTAAGGAGCACACGGCCAGCAGCTTTAATGTGCTACATGCAGCAGTTCATGGCCATGGCAGCAGCTTGGAAAACCATTTCCGTGAAAGAAGAAGTGGGTGCAACGTAATTGAAGAGGATGACAAAATAGTTGGCTTAATGAAGGGCCCCTTTACTTATTTTATTTGCACCAGGCAAGACATCATGCTCCACACAGAGAGTTCACGTTCAGCATAGGAGAGAAGCACTTTGGAGGATGGTATTCACGGGCAGTGGATGCCGTGGCTATAAAGAAGGGAAGCAGAGTGTAGTGTAAGGGGGGACGACCTTGAGGCCTGGAAGGGGTCACGATTCTCTTCCAGGAAGCTCTTTCCAGATTTTCATTTTTCAAACAGTGTGTAGTTTTTATTTCTGAAAGCTTGTAGTGTATTACAGTATTTTGGATCAGTTCACTTGTTTTATTTTTACCTGTACTGTTATTTCAAGTGTTGAATCTTTGATAAATTTTATTTTCAGTTAGTGCTTTTATTTTTACCGTTTCTTTTATTTTACTCTTTAATGTTTTCTGCACCGTTAAAATTCTGTCAATGTGTTTTACTGTTTTGCATTTTTATTTCCTCATGAATTTTACATTTTACCATCTTTTACTGTTAAGTTTTTATTGTCGTTAAAATTTATTTCAAACGTTTTTAAATTCTGTCTTATTTAAATTCCAGTTGTAAATTTTATTTTCCGTACCAAAAACCAAAAACACCCCCCCCCCACTTCGTGTAAAAAATCTGAGACTGAACCCAAACAAATTGGTCCTTGAGAGACGACCTAGGAGTCACTTCCTAGTAAACTATACTGCATTTATATTATGCTCAACTTTTGTGAGCGGTGCGACCCGTTCATCAGGAACCGAGGCCATAGACCCCTGCAAAATTCTTACATTCCACATTTGCAGCATACATTAAAGTTTCCAGTTAGACCGTCAGGGATTTGGCTTCAGTTTTATGGGGAACCGAAGCCATAAAACCTATTCTGAACAAAATTTAAATCTTCAAAGTAAAATTTAAATTTTATTAGAGGATTTGACCTCAGGTTCGCGGGGAACCGAGGCAAAAACGTTGAAAAAATCTCAAAATTACCATTTTAGATGAATTTTGAATTTATTTTTGACGCATATAGGCTCGGTTTTGGGGGGAACCGAGGCCATATACCCCTTACTGCCTCGATCGTATTTGGAACCAAGGTAATAAAGTTCTCGCAGGTTAAAAAGAAGAAAATGCTTGAACAGTATCGTCTTCCTCCTCGCGAAAAAGAAACATTCATCCACTGTTGCTGCGTGCCAGTGCATTTTCTCTCATTTTTCACCGTTCAAAGTTAGTTTTTGTGGCTATCGTGGTCATCGTCGACAGTTATTTTAAATTATCACCAATCAAAATCGCTGCAAACCTTATTTTGGTTTGGTTTTTGCGATTTCTTCTTCTTCTTCCGCCATAGTTGCACCACACGAGTTCCTTGTCTCCTCGCCATAGTTGCGTCGCCGCCGTCACTGTAGAACGACGTCCTTCATTGTTTTCGTCAACGTTTGTGTCCGATCAAATTTGGATTTGGTCATCGGAGTTTTTTCGTTTTTTTTTTGCGTTTTTGGATTGGTTTAATGCGTTTTTTATTGTTTTTTATGATCAAACGTACGTTTTGTTGTATTTGTATGTAGGTATTGTGTTTTTGCTTTGAAATTTGATCCATTTCAAAATGCGAGTTGTCGCATCTTATTCATTGTTGTCTGGCTTTTCACGCTCCAAGGTTCTTATTATTGTGTTTATTAATTTTATTTTGTTGATTTTTAATTTTTTTTATGTTGAATATAAATAATTATGTATGATTGAATGTTTTAATTGATCTTTTGAATGCTTATAAATTGTACGATTGTATGATTGAATTGATTGTATGTTGAATAATTGTATGATTGCATGATTGTATGATTGTAATTTTGGTGAATATTTACGTATGAATCAAAATTGGATCAATTTACCACACATTAGTGCTGAGTACGAAAGAGGGGTAGAAGAATTTATACAATTTACGCAACGTAATGAAGGTAGAAGTGATGATTAAGTGAATTTTAGATGTCCTTGTGTGAACTATTTGAATGGGAGAAAGTTGAACGCATCCCAAATTAGGGACCATCTTATCTGTGATGGTTTCCTACGATGCTATACAACATGGATATGGCACGGCGAAGAAATACACTTTCCAATTGTCTCGCAAATTGAGAATGTTATTGATTCCACCATGGAAGAAGATCGATCGGATGAAGATAAATTAGAGGACATGATCTGCGATGTTGGTGTAGAAAATTTTGCCAAAGCTCATGTGTATTAGACGATGTTGAGTGATGCAGAAACACCTTTGTATGTCGGTTCAACTAAGTTCACACAGTTGTCAGTGGTATTAAGGCTCATGAATTTTGAAGGCGACCAATGGATGGAATGATAAGATGGAAATACACTACCCACTCGTAATTATGATGTTAAGAAAATTCTTTGTCCGACGGGTATGGAGTATAAAAGGATACATGCTTGTCCCAATGACTTCATTTTATATAGGAAAGAGTTTGAATTTTTGAAAAAAGTGTCCAAAATGTGGGTTATCATAATACAAGTCAAAAAACAATAGTGAAGATAATGGTCAGATAGAAAAAATTGGATCTGTTTTGAAAGCAGTTTGGTACCTTCCAATTGTGCCCAGACCTACGAATCCAAAAGATGCTAAAAACCTTAGATATCATGTACATGAGAGAAAAATTGACGGGTTTCTTCGTCATCCAACTGATTCAAAGCAATGGAAAAATATTGATAAAAAATTGTCCCAATTTGGTCAAGAATGTAGAAATCTTAGGCTTGGTTTAGCCACTGATGAAATGAAACCATTTGGTAATTTAAGTACCAATCATAGTTGTTGGCTAGTTATTTTGATAATTTACAACTTATCTCCTGCATTGTGCATGAAGAGGAAGTACATGATGTTGTCTATGATGATATCTGGGGCAAAGCAGCCTGGAAATGACATTGATGTTTATCTAAGCCCATTAGTTGAAGACTTGAAGTTGTTGTGGGTTGATGGGGTTGAAATATTTGATGCCTTCGCTTATGAAACTTTCATGATGCGTGCAATGTTATTTTGCACCACTAATGACTTCCCAACTTATGGTAATTTGTCAGGATACAGTGTCAAGGGTCATAAAACATGTCCTATATGTGAAGAAAACACTACAGCTCAACAATTGAAACACAGAAGGAAGACAGTGTATCTGCGTCATTGGAGATTTTTAAAATGTAATCATCCATATCGAAGGTTAAAAAAAGCATTCAATGGATATCAAGAGAGGGATGAAGCACCAAATCCACTTACTGGCTTCAAATCCTTGAAAAAGTTAATAAAATACATCATGTATTTGGGAAAACTTCCAAGAAGTCATCTGTAACGACCCCTTGGAAGAAGAAATCAATATTCTTTGATCTTCCATACTGGTCAAAGTTAGCTGCTAGACATTGCATAGATGTGATGCATGTAGAGAAGAATGTGTGTGATGGCTTGATTGGTACACTACTCAACATTTAGGGAAAGACAAAAGATGGAGTGAATGCTCGTTGGGATCTGGTTAACATGAAGATCCGAGAAGATTTGGCACCCAGAGAGATTGGTAAACGTACTTATTTGCCCCTTGCATGTTACACAATGTCTAGACAAGAGAAGCTAAGTTTTTGCCTTTGTTTAAAGAGTATCAAGGTACCACAAGGATACTCTTCAAATATGAAGAGTTTAGTGTTGATGCAGGACTTAAAGCTTGTTGGCAGGAAGTTTTACGATTGTCACGTCTTAATACAACAATTGTTACTGGTGGCTATTCGTGGAATTTTGTCCAAAAATGTTAGGCAGACCATAAACAGGTTGTGTTCATTTTTCTCGTCAATTTGTTGAAAAGTCATCGATCCTACAAAGTTAGATGAACTTCAAGGCGAGATTGTTATCATCTTGTGTCAACTAGAGATGTTTTTCCCTCCATCTTTTTTAGATATCATGGTACATTTACTTGTTCATTTGGTTAGATAAATCAAGTTGTATGGACCGGTATACTTAAGATGAATGTATCCTATCGAGCGTTATATGAAGATTTTGAAAGGGTACGTTAAAAATATGTATCGTCCCGAAGGTTCAATGATTGAAAGTTATATTGCTGAAGAAAATATTGAGTTTTGTTCAGATTACATGACTTCAACAAATCTAATAGGTGTTCCTCGCAGATCATGGTTGAATAAATGTTCTACAAGTAAAAGCATCCGAGGTGTGAATGTGGTGACCAAAGACCGTGAAGAATTGTTGCAAGCACATCTTTATATATTGAACAACACAGATGAGGTGATCCTTTTTTTGGAAGCACACAAAGTCATTGTGAAGAATAAAAATCCAAGACAATTAGAGAAATGACAGTTAATGGAGCATAATAGAACATTTATGTCTTAGTTCAAATCTGAAGTTGACAAAGAGCCACTTTTTCTCAGACTTTGTTGTGGCTTGCAAATGGTTTAAAGTTTGATGTCATATGTTGTACAGGTTATGAAATCAATAATTGCACATTCTATACGAAGACTTTGGATGATAAAAGTATAGTACAAAATAGAGGAGTTAGTTTAGAAGTTGAGTCGCTCCAATTTTCCACAACAAAATATCAAAATCATGTACTTGGATCAATGAGATATTATGGTATCATAAAAGAGATATGGGAGGTTGATTACGCTAAGTTTTTTGTTCCATGGTTCAAATGTAAGTGGTTTGACAATAAGAGTAGTGTGAAAATAGATGAATCGAGTATGACACTAGTTTATTTTCGAAAGGTGGGTTATCGAGACGAACCGTTTATCATGGTACATCAAGCATATCCGGTTTTTTATGTCAAAGATCCTGCGTCTGATCATTGATATGTCGCTCTTCAAGGAAAAAATCAAATTGAAGTTAACGAAGACAATCTGATTAATATTCATATTGCTGACAACCATTCATTGAAAACAACGACAAATTTGGATGACCACCCTTTACTTGACGATGTGCATGAAATTCGATCAGATCATGATATTTTATTTCATATGACCCTTATTACATGTTTTGTTAAATTATATGATATTGCATAAGTCTTTTATTAATATTTCATGTTGTTATTTAGTTTGACAAATATATGGCTGACCACCCATATTCATCAGGGAATGAGGCTCCCTCATCCAGACCTACTAGAGGAGCCATCAGGTTGAAACAACTGATGGTCAGAAGAAATTGTGGTGAAAGGACACTTGTGGATGTTAATGTGATCACAGGTGTGACATCTGGCCCAAATGCAAATGCTTTCAGATCATACCTTAGAGTACTGGCCTGTGATAGGATTAATATTCTTACTCCATCTTTTGAACATGAGTTCCAGGTTGATTGGAACATTATATGGAACGATCTATTGGTAAGTTAACTAATATCCTTTGTTTATATTGATAAATTTGTACTGATACAACTTTATTATGTTTATTGCAGATGACATTTGACATTCCAAATGTCACAACACTTAAAAATAAGTGTTTGTCATCTATTGCTAAGAAATTCTGGGTTTTAAGACTAAGTTGACCTCGAGATATATATTTGGAGGCAAAACAAATCAGTCTCCATGTAAAAAATATAAGGCCATTGATGAGGAGACTTGGCGCCTCTTTGTACACAGGCGGACATCAGAGGAATGGAAGGTTAGTGTAGCTGATATTATTCAATTCCACATTAACAAATATATATCATATGAGCTAATTAATTTAATATATGTGATAGGCAACAAGAAGCAAAGCACAAGGAATAAGTGCTCAAAAGAAGAACCCCCACTTATTATCTCGTGGTGGGTATAGGAATCTTGAGGAGAAAATCTTCAAGCAAAAGGCAAAAGGTAGACCATCATCTGAGGGTGGTAGCCCCCAGCCTCCTTCTCCACCCTCTCGGCTTGAGAAGTGGAAGTTGGCTCATTTAAGATCATCAGGGGACTACTCTTCTAAGACTGCATGACAAATATTTGGAAGAATTGTAAGTTATCGCCATTCCTAAAACAATAATAGTTTCATTATACATACTACATCGAACTTTTTAAAGAATAATGGTGTTTTTTTTATGTTACAGGACTCCTTGGTTGAGCAGAGCTCCTAAGGTCAATTCACTCCAAAGGGTCGCCAGGATATTCTTACCACTGCAATTGGACGACCTGAGCACCCTAGACGTATGCGTGCTGCTAGTACTGGAGTAGGCATTCAAGATTATTTTGGGAGTTCTTCGCGTCAAACTTCATATGCACACAGCGAAGAACAAGAATAAAGGGTGACACAAGAGATCTCAAAAAAGCTTAGGGCGGAGCTTAGGACGAAGCTTAGGGCGGAGCTTAGGGCGAAGCTTAGGATAGAATTGTATGACGAAGTCACTACAGAAGTGACTGACAAAGTTATGCGCCATTTCCAGTGGCAATTTGAGAGTTATGGGATGCGCCTGATGAATCATTATTTTCTTCACTTCACTTAGTTTATTGTACTAAAATTATTCAGGAAATTGTGCTTAATTGTCCAGTATTTTCCCGTTTTTACTGATTGTGCTCAATTTGATCAGAAATTCTTATTTTGATTAATTTGAATTGTCTGAGACTAATTATTTGCATTATGAATTGCAGGGAAATTGTTGGATAATATTTTGGGACATTTGGAAACATCTCACTTCTTAGAATTTTTAAGTAAAATTGGTTTGGAAAATTAATTTTAGCAAAGGGAAGTGCAGCCACGGTTTTGAAAGACAATAGCATGGCCTATGTGGACATTTCACGTTGGCAAGTGAAATGAAATGATGGAAGGGTCACGGCAATGTACATTCCACTGCAATTCATTCCTTCAAATGAAGAATTTTACAAAAAGGAATAAGACCAATTGGAATCAAAATGGGGACCACTTTTGTTGAAAAGTCAAGGCCATACCACTTATTAGAAAATTCAGCAAACATCACTTGGAATAATAGGAGAGACCACTTTGCTTGGAAGCCCACGGCCATATAAAAAAAAGAGAGTGCACCTTGCATTGGTTTTGTTTATTTGTCATTTTACAAAAGAGACAACATATGGCCCACCACTCACACTTTTATTCCCAAAACTTTATTTAGTGATTCATATCACGTAGGAACTCCATGAATTTTGTTGAAATGGTCCCCATGGCTTTTTGGTACGTATCAATTCATTGAAAAGCTAGCTAGTTTTTGCTTTTATCAAATTGAAAAAAATTGCAAGAGATACATGTGGAAGCAAAAGCACACAGCCAACTCAAAGGCTACATGCAGCACTTGTTTTGGACAACAAAGGGGAGCCACCACATCCTTACGTGGTTTTCCAATTGGGAGAAAGCATCCATTATATTGGACAGCTGCACACATAAAAAAAAGCAACACATAATGGAGATGCAGCTCACATTTCACGGTTTGCTTTCACATCCACCAAGCTCACGGTTTTCTCATGTGTTGCAGCACCTCAAGTGAGGAAAGAATTCTATAAAGAGGAAGAACACACTGCCTGCTGGAGTTGGAAGCAAAGAAGAGGAGGCTGCACATCCAGTAGCTACAACCACGGCCCTACACAAAAGAAATGAATTCAGATTGGCTTGAAGTGGTGTCACGGTGGCTTTGGTTATGATTCTTCCATTCATAAAAAAAAAACACACGGCCTTAGTCATTGAGAAAGAAGCCTGGCTGGAAGGAATTAATCAGGTGAAAAGAGAAGAATGGAAGGCTGAAATATTTTGTTGAAAAGAAAGTGCAGCAGCTGGAAAATTCATGCAGCCCATCCAGCAGTTTGGTCCAGCCACATCTAGGAGCAACATCCAGCAGCTGCAATGTTGAGGGGAGAAGAGAAAGATGGTGTCATGGTTGAAGGGAAGCTCACGGGTTTCTTCATTTTCTAGCTGCAGCTCACATAAAAGAAGGGAAAGGAAGTAGCAGGCATGGCTTCCGCAAACCAGCAGCTCCTTTCCAGTTTCGGCACAGCCTAGGAGATTGCTGCATCTAGAAGCTTGGAGTGGGAGCCACGGTTGAAAAGATTTTCCATGAAAGAAGAAGCAGCTCACGGGCAAGAAATGAAGGGCCACCTTTTGCTTACTTTTTGGCACATATTGAAGAAAAACAAAGTGTCACGGAGAGAATGAAACAGAGAAGCGGATTGGAATACGGCTGGAAACAAGGAGTGGACACGGGAGAAGACAAAATTTTTGGCATATAAAATGGAAGGCAACAGTAGAGAAAAATTATGAGATTTTAGGAATAGATTAGGAAGCACCATTTACGTTTCTGTTCTGAAGTTCATTTTCCCCCTCCCCATTGGGAGGTTTAGGGGTTTTGTTTCCAGTGATGTCCAGTAATGAATTTGGTTTTATTTTAGTGAAGAATTTTATTTGATGGACTCTGCGTTTCTTAGTTGATGTTGTTGATTTCCATCTGCAAATTACCTTCTGTTTACAATTCCATTGCATGTTTAAATCTTGAATCCAATCTCTGCCATTTTCCAATTCACTGCAAATATCATTTTTGCTCATTTAATTCACCCAATTTCCTGATCGGTTTTCAAGTTGCAAATTTTAATTCTGCCAAAATATTTCATTTTCAATTTACGTTTCCAAATTGTGATTGATGTTTCTCAGCTTTATTTTTTTTTTACTGCCTTAGTGATTTACGTTTTCTTGTGATGTTTAAAAAAATAGACAAATTGTGTTTTTACTTTTACAGTTTGTTAATTTTATTGTCTTCAGTTTTTAAATTCTGTCTTATTTAAATTCCAATTTTAATTTATTGTTCCAAACCAAAAATCAAAAACACCCCCCCCCCACTTCGTGTCAAATCTAAGACTGAACCACATAAATTGGTCCTTGAGAGACGACCTAGGAGTCACTTCCTAGTACTGTACTGCATTCTTATCTGCAAACAACTTTTGTGAGCGGTGCGACCCGTTCATCAAAAATGGCGCCGTTGCCGGGGACCAATGGAGGTTTGGTTTTAGATTTTTGTTGTATAAAGTTTTGTTCTGTTAATATGTTTGTTTTGTGTGTTCTGTCTGTTGTATTTTTGTAGGAGACAACGACACCTTCAACAAATTTTGGCGGCGTTGTCACTTCAGATCCAGGTTTTTGTTTTAGATTTTTACTGTGTTAATATATATTGTGTATATATGTGTTTAATTGTGCTATGTTCTGTATTTAGTTGTTATTAAAAAACAAAAAAAAAAAATTAAAATTAAAAAAAAAAAAAAATTGTTCTTTCTTGTGTACTTGTAGCATGTATAAATGTGTTTTGTTTTATCTGATTCGTAATTTTTAGTTTTTAGTTTTTACTTTTTATTTTTCCATGTCTACCTATTTTAATGTTGTGAATAATGCTTATTCTGCCAATGTCTGTGATTATGATTCTTATTCTGCATATTACTTTGATTTTAAATCTGCTGATTTTTATGATGAGAACAATATGTTCCATCATCCAATTTCTGAGAGCTCTCTTTGGGAGCCAGTTCCACAATATGGGAGTCAGCAGTATGATTCTCCTATTCAAATAACTCCTCAGCCTTCTACTTCTGAACCTACATTAAAGGAGTTACTAGAGCAGATGACAATGCAGAACATTCAGTTTCAGAAAGGGAACATGCAGTTCAAGCAAGAGAGCATGGAGTTCCAGCAGGAAACTCAAGCTGCCATACAGAATCTGAGTAATCAGATTGGGCAGATGGCCATTCTTGCAATTGAGGAAAATGCTGATGATTTTGAGGACCAGGAAAGAATAAGCAATAATCTTGAACCAGGTGGACTACTTTCATCCTCCACTACTTTACCAATCTTCAAGGAAGTGGAGGTAAGCATACCGCAAATTGATTATTCTGTTGACTGTGTTATTAAAGATTATGCTGATGATAGGTATGCTTGTAATCATATTGTAGCTGAGCATGTTTTTAATTCTCCCTCTGAACATGAATCTGAGCTTGTTATAGATATTGTTTCTACATTTGAAACCGATTCATGTTATGAGATTGTGTCTAAGGCTCAGTATGATGAATTGGGATTGGGTGTTATACCTCTGCATAACATTTCTTTGGAACCACATTGCACTAACCATGTTGCAGGAGGTGTACATGTATTGCATCAACAAACACCCACAATTGAAGACAAAGGTGCAAGCTTACAAAACGGTTTGAAAATCAATTGGCACCTGCTGAACCCAATCATCAACAATTTTTTCTGCTTAGATCCAGCGATGGAAGACATTTCCCTGCTTGATCAAATCTGGAGGATGAAGCAGTTCGTCCTCAACAATTTCATACTGGATCCTGAAGCGAAGAACATCTCCCTACAAATCCAAAATTGGCAACTGCCACCCTAACCAGGGAAGTTTTCTTTTTTCTTTCTTCCCCGTTTTCCTACTTTTATTGCATTTTTCCTTTATCTGTTTAGTGTTTTAGTTTATGATCTTATGCTTAGAAAACATTTAGGACAGTGTAGTTTAAGTGTGGTCTCGGGAAGATTCTGATTTTTGTTTTTCTTTTAAGTTTGTTTTTCCTTTTCTTTTTAGTTTTCGAATTATTATTTAAAAAAAAAAAAACAATTTAAAAAAATGTGTTCTGTGTTTTATTTGCTTCGTGATTTTTAGTGTTTGTACTAAAAAGAAAAAAAAATTCGAAAATTCAAAAAAAATAAAAAAATAAAAAAAAAAATAAAAATAAAAATTTGTGTTTTGTTTCAAGTATGTTATTTTGTTAATGTATGTTTTGTAAATATATGTTTTGTCTGCTGTTTTTGACATTTGTGTTCTTTCTGCTTTGATATTTTGTGTTCGTTATTTGGTATTTTGTTTCGTTAATATGTGTTCTGTTTTTATTTATTTATTTAGTTTTTGTTAAAACATAAAAAAATCAACAGAGAGCAAAATTGTAGTAAAAGGCAGATAGGTGTAATTTGAGCTGAAACTATCTGAGTGCTTTTATTGAAATAACCAAGTTCACTGATAACATGCTGTCTTACTCTGTTAATTATAGATAATAATAAAAAAAAAAAAAAATAAAAAAAAAAAAAAAAACAAAACATAATAAGATAGTAAGGGCAGTAGTCGATCATTAGTGATCGTTTAGGATTACAGTCCAAACAAATAAAAAAAAAAAAAAAAAAAAAAAAAAAAAAAAAACATAAGCGTAATAATGATGTTCGGGGTTCGATCATTTGTGATCGTTAATATTACAGACCTGAATAAAAACAATAAAAACATAAAAAAAAAAAAAAATAAACAAAACATTAAAAATGAAAGAATTCACGAGCTGGTTGTGGTGGTCTAAGGGAAAGCTCCGTTGAGGGAGCTCTGGTTCGAAAAGTCACGAGCGGAGGCTTTGGTGGAGGAATTTCTCGTTCATTTTTGTCGTCATCGATAATGATCGGAACTGGAAACAAATTCAGCAGCCTCGGTGCCCTCATTATCACCCAGTTGTTTTCTTTCAAACAAAAAAAATAAAAAACTTGTGTTAATAATAGAAGAGGAACGGAAAATTCAATGGAGGTGTGATCAGAGGTCTTACCGTACATGTATAGCGACAGTTGTGAAAAGAGAGTGCCAGTAGGGTCTATCTCCGCTTGCCAGCGCCTGACCCGATTGCCATGGTTGTTAAACCAGCAGTGCACGTTGTATTCGGTGGCATCTGCGAAGGTCCTTAGTCGAGACGCGATCTCGACGACTTGCGCTCGGCTTGGGTGTGTGACCCCATAGTTGTAGATGTTGGTCATCATCTTGATCTGATCATCTGTAGGACGCCATCGCTGACTAGTGTATCTCTCTGATTCCATCTCACTCGTCATCATTCCTCTTGATATATTCTAAAACTTAATAAAAAAAAATATATAAAAATAAAAAGAACAAAAACATAAAAAAAGAAAAAAATAAACATAAAAAAATAATAAAAAGAACTAAAAAAAAGAAGCATAAAAAAAATTAGATTAGTTCTCTGTTTTCTTTATTTGTTCTTGTTTCCTTTTAGATTTATTTTGTCCAGTCTGTATTTGATGTTTCAGTGTCTGGTCTCAGATCTGTTTCACGGTCCTTGCAAAAGGGTCCTAAACGGATCTACGTCCAATTGTCCGGTTGTTCTTGTCCATATTGTTCTTATATATTATGTTTATGTGTTTATTTATTTTTAAGTGGGGTACGTGGCGTTGTTCTACCCGATTGTCTCTGCAATACCTTCAATCGAAGGGAGATTAACGTCTGGTTTCCAGCCGATATACCCCTTAAGTTTTTAGACAGTTGTGATTTATGTGTTTAAGTGTTTTCAGTTTCAAAAAAATAAAAATAAAAAAATGGAAAAGAGGGAGAGCATGCAAGAGATCAAAGCAGAAAGAAGATGGAAAGCAGTAAAGAGAGCAGGGCAGAGATGAAAAATAAAGGAAATACTGAAAGGGAAAGACTGGAAAGCAGAGAAAGGAAAAGAAAGCAGTGAAAGATCTGGAAACTTAAGCAGAAAAAGAAGAAATAGAGATCCAAGGTGCAGAGAACTTACCTGGGGAAGTAGGCTTGCAGAGGCTCCTCGCGGATCTCACTCAGACTCTTCAGTTGGCACGGTGGCAGAGGCTCCTTGCAGGGCTCGTACACCTTCAGAGCACGCGGACGCGGGGGGGAGAGGCTCCCTGCAGAGATCCAGACGCTGAGAGAGAGGAGAGAGCAGAGAGAGTAGAGAGAGAGAGAGGAGAGCGAGGAGAGCGAAGAGAGGACTAGAGAGAGAGACTAGGTCAGGAAATGGCGCTGGACGCGGAGGAGTGCCTCATTTATAGCCAGATTTCTTTCCACTGTAGCAACAGTTCCGGTCTTTGCCACCGAGACTGTTGTCACAGTACCGGTCTCCTTTTTCAGAAAAAAAAATAATAAAAATAATAAAAAAAAATAAAAAAATAAATAATAATAATAAAAAAAAAATTAATTAGCATCTACTGATGGGTGCTAGGTGATAACATCTACTGATGGATGTTACTGAAAATTTCTTCCCATTTTTCTACTTTTTATTGCACTTGTCTATATTATTTGACTGCTCTGAAATTGATCATCTGATGATTGTAACACACTGAGGACATTGTGTGATTTAAGTGTGGTCTACTGGGGAGAAATTTTGATTTTCTGTTAGTTTCTGTTAAGTTTGTATTTTGTGTGTTAAATTTTTTGTTTTTGAGTGTTAAATTTTTTCTGTTTTAAGTGGTTTTTAGTGTGTTTTGTGTGCAATAAATTTTACATTTTTCTTTTGATTTCTGGATAATGTTTAAGTTGTAGATTTTTCCTTCACTTCATTAATACTTATAGTTTGAAATCCTTGCTTTTCTCTGCTTGGAAGATGATTATAATGTTTAAGAGGTTGATTTCATTGTGACCAATACCCTGTGTGAGATTTGAGCCACTTAATGTTCTTTCTTGTGTGATATGACTCTTGATTTCTTGCACATATGCCTTGGCTTGATTCTTTTTGATAATTCTTGACGGATATGCATGTTTAGAAGTGATAAAGGCAATTTTATTCTTGAGCCTCTTTAGCCAAATAAGCCTACCTTGTTATTATCCTTTGATAACCCCTTTGAGCCTATACTTTCCCCATTTCTTTGTTTTAAAGCTCATACACTGACCCTAAGTGAAAAACAAATGATTACCTTAACCTTAGGAAAGTCTGGAGCTATAGAAGTATTTTGAGAATAAGTGTGGTCTCCTTGGGAATTCTGATGAATTAGCTAGTTGGTTCCTCATCATGTTTTGAAATGATAATATATATCCTGTTGTCTGATAAAAAAAAAAAAATAAAACAGGATGGGAAAAATTTGATGAGAAAAAGAGAAAAATTGAAAAATAATTTTGTGAATAATGGAGTCGAGAAGAGGATTGAATTAGAGGTTTGGGTGAGATTTCACTGTGTCTACATTTTTGCCCTAGTGCACCTCTATTTCTTCTGAGCTATAGCTACTTATCCAAATTTATCCTCCCCTGTCCTTGGCCCCATTACAACCTAGTAAAGACCTTTTGATCTAAACGTGCATATGTTTTGAGTGTTGATATTAGAAGCTTGCCAAGTCTACTTGTGTTTGCTTTCTTGAGTGCATTGAGTGACATTGATTTACCTTAAACACTTTAGAGAAACAATGTAGTGCATCTGTGAGGTTTCGTTATTTTTGAATCACCTCTTGAACTAATTAATCATTTTGCTATGTATTGAATTGCTTGGATGATTTCTGTAAGTATATGTTTTTCTTGATTTTGTGTTGGATATTTTCTACTTCTTTTATCTGTCCAGAATTCTTGAGAATTGTGTAAATTCTTTTTATTTTTCTTGTGAGTTTTTATTTTTCTGTCTGCTGAGTTTTGTGTCACCTCCCTAAATGATCTATCAACTATTCCCTGATTTGAGTCTTAATTTTGCCCAGGAGTGCAAAAGACTAAGTGTGGTCTATTTTGATGAGTCAATATTTTATTCACTTCACTTAGTTTATTGTGCTAAAATTAATCGGGGAATTGTGCTTAAATGTCGAGTATTTTCCCATTTTTCTGAATTGTGCTTAATTTGGTCGGAAATTCTTATTTTAATTAATTTGAATTATCTGAGGCTAATTATTTACATTATTGAGTGCAGGGAAAATTCTGTAAAAATTATTGGGACATTTGAAAGAATATTCATCTACACATTGTGTTATTTAATGGGCATTGATTTATTTTGTGTACTGAACAGATAAAAATAAAAATAAAAATGTTTGGTTCATGAAGTATGAAGAGGTTTCAGTTTTGTTGTTGGAAACAAAGTGGTCCAGAGAATTAATTGGCAAGCCATGTCATCAATTCTTGAATTTTAAGAAGCCTTCACTTTGCAAAAGAAGTAACACGTTAACTGAGGCACATGTTGGGAAGAAGAAAACTAACGTCTTAGTCCTTTGACAAGTCAACAAAAGAATTAAAGGAGGGGACCACATGGAAGCAACATATTCACGTGCACATGTCTTCAAAATGCAATGAATTGAATTGCTACGTAAATAAAGAAGAGGAAAATGGAGTTGGTGGCATACAAGCAAAGTGCTGAATTTTATTTTAGTAAATGGTGTCACGGCCCACATGGAAAAAGTTTTGGCTCTCGGTGCTCTTACACGGCTTATGCATCCATCACTTAGAAAATAATCTTTTTCCTTGGAATGAGAGAAGAACTTCACGGTCCCAAGACCAGCAGTTGGCGGCAGAGTGGTGTCCAGCTTAACACCAGCATCGTCCAGCTATCTCCAATGCAGCAGCTACCATTCATTCTTCATCTCACGTCCACCAGCCACATACAAAGAAGCAACTGGAAAGAAGCTCACGGGTTTTGTCCAATTCTTTGGCAGAAGCACGTTGATGTCTAGCTTGGCAGGAAGGGAGAGCGTTCCAGTAGTCTTCATTGTCCAGCAAACGGTCCAGCTCCAAGAAGACACGGTGCAGCTGCTGACTTCATTTTTGAAAAGCAACAAGTAGAGTCACGGCTGGATGGAGAACAGCTCCACGGCCCACAACAGTCGACGTCCACCATGGTAGCAGAGAAGCACTTCCAGCTTGAGCAAAGAGAGGAAGGCTACGGACGGTGGGTGTGCTGGAATGGAGAAGACTGTCACGGCCCTGGTCCAGTGTTGGAAACGGAAGAGAAGATTGAAGCTTGGAGAGCTCATTCCAGCAGCTTGGAGTCACGTGAATTAGTCGGAAATGAAGCTGTGAGGAGATTGAAGGAAAAGTTGCATTCCAGCTGGAGCAATGGAGTTTTCACAGCTTGGTTTGGCAATGTTTCCAGCAGCCACAAGCAAAGAAGGAGTTGAGAAAAAGAAAGCACAAAGTCACGTCCAGGAGAGGATAGGTGCTGCATGAAGAATGGATTGAGCAAAGCTTGTTACGTTTAGAGGAAGGTGAGCACACGAAGGAGCTGGACCGAGAGGAGAATAGAACGGAAGAAAGAAAGAAAGCATGAAGGATTCACGGTCCAGCAAGGTTCACATCCAGCCAATTGGGAGATTAGGAGTAAAGCTCTTGGTCACGGATTAGAAGAATGGAGATGCACGTTCCAGCAGAAGCACAGCAGTGGGATTCACGTTCAGCACTGGAGCATTCACGTGAAGAAGAAGACAAGGATTAGGGACCCAACCTTTGGTAAAAGCACACGGCACAAACAAATGGAGGGCCTCCCACCTTATTCTATTTGTCACGGGAGCAAGCTAACAGGAGAGGAAGGCAGCATGAAGAATGAATAAAAGAAGAGCACCTCCAATATAAAAAGGTGTAGGAATTCCAGTAGAAGGAAATATACGGCCTTAAGGCCTGGAAGGGGTCTCCTGTCTTCTCTTCCAGAGCTCTCTCTGATTTTCTTTTCCATTCCAAACAGTATAATAGTGTAGAATTTTAATTCTGAAGCAATGTAATGCGTCGTAGTGTTTGCAAGTTTGATCATTTCTTTGATATTTCCACAGGATTTTGTTTAAGCTTGATGGATTTGATTTTCAGTGAAGAGATTTTAATTTTACCGTTTCTTTTATTTTATCGTTTATTGTTTTCCTACACCGTTAAATTCTACCTTTTCTAAATATTTACTGTTTCGTTTTTACCGTTTTTCACTATTTAGTTTTTATTGTCTTTTAAATTTATTTTAGTATTTTTAATTCAATGTTTAAATCCCAGTTTTAATTTATTTTAATTTTTCCGCTGTTTTATTTAATTTCCAATTTCCAATTTTATTTTATTGCATTCACAAAAACACCATTAAAACCCCCCCACTACGTGTTTGATCTGAAACTGAACCATAAATTGGTCCTCGAGAGACGACCTAGGAGTCACTTCCTAGTAACTGTACTGCATTATTCTTCCATTCATAAAAAAAAAACACACGGCCTTAGTCATTGAGAAAGAAGCCTGGCTGGAAGGAATTAATCAGGTGAAAAGAGAAGAATGGAAGGCTGAAATATTTTGTTGAAAAGAAAGTGCAGCAGCTGGAAAATTCATGCAGCCCATCCAGCAGTTTGGTCCAGCCACATCTAGGAGCAACATCCAGCAGCTGCAATGTTGAGGGGAGAAGAGAAAGATGGTGTCATGGTTGAAGGGAAGCTCACGGGTTTCTTCATTTTCTAGCTGCAGCTCACATAAAAGAAGGGAAAGGAAGTAGCAGGCATGGCTTCCGCAAACCAGCAGCTCCTTTCCAGTTTCGGCACAGCCTAGGAGATTGCTGCATCTAGAAGCTTGGAGAGGGAGCCACGGTTGAAAAGATTTTCCATGAAAGAATAAGCAGCTCACGGGCAAGAAATGAAGGGCCACCTTTTGCTTACTTTTTGGCACATATTGAAGAAAAACAAAGTGTCACGGAGAGAATGAAACAGAGAAGCGGATTGGAATACGGCTGGAAACAAGGAGTGGACACGGGAGAAGACAAAATTTTTGGCATATAAAATGGAAGGCAACAGTAGAGAAAAATTATGAGATTTTAGGAATAGATTAGGAAGCACCATTTACGTTTCTGTTCTGAAGTTCATTTTCCCCCTCCCCATTGGGAGGTTTAGGGGTTTTGTTTCCAGTGATGTCCAGTAATGAATTTGGTTTTATTTTAGTGAAGAATTTTATTTGATGGACTCTGCGTTTCTTAGTTGATGTTGTTGATTTCCATCTGCAAATTACCTTCTGTTTACAATTCCATTGCATGTTTAAATCTTGAATCCAATCTCTGCCATTTTCCAATTCACTGCAAATATCATTTTTGCTCATTTAATTCACCCAATTTCCTGATCGGTTTTCAAGTTGCAAATTTTAATTCTGCCAAAATATTTCATTTTCAATTTACGTTTCCAAATTGTGATTGATGTTTCTCAGCTTTATTTTTTTTTTACTGCCTTAGTGATTTACGTTTTCTTGTGATGTTTAAAAAAATAGACAAATTGTGTTTTTACTTTTACAGTTTGTTAATTTTATTGTCTTCAGTTTTTAAATTCTGTCTTATTTAAATTCCAATTTTAATTTATTGTTCCAAACCAAAAATCAAAAACACCCCCCCACTTCGTGTCAAATCTAAGACTGAACCACATAAATTGGTCCTTGAGAGACGACCTAGGAGTCACTTCCTAGTACTGTACTGCATTCTTATCTGCAAACAACTTTTGTGAGCGGTGCGACCCGTTCATCAAAAATGGCGCCGTTGCCGGGGACCAAAGACGGTTTGGTTTTAGATTCTAGTTGTGTAAATTTTTGTTCTGTTAATATGTGTATTTTTTGTGTTTTGTGTTTTGTATTTTTGTAGGCGACAATGACACCTTCAGCAAATTTTGGCGGCGTTGTCACTCAGTTCCAGGTTTTTTGTTTTAGATTTTTGCTGTGTTTTTCGATTATGTTGTGTTAATATATGTTTTGTCTTTTATATTTTTATTGTGTTGTGTTTTGTATTTAGTTGTTATATTTAAAAAAAAAAAAGTTTTGTTGATGTTCTGTCTTGTTTGTGCCTGTAGCATGTTTAATTGTGTTGTGATGTTCTATTTTTTGTATGTGTGTCGTATGTATTTTGTCTGTTAATTAAAAAAAAAGTAAAAAAAAATTAATTTTAAAAAAAATAATAATAAAATTATTTTTATGTTCTGTTTTGTGTGTGCCTGTAGCATGTATAAATGTGTTGTATTTTGTTTGTCTAGTAATTTTTAGTGTTTAATTTTTATTTTTATTTTCCATGTCTACCGATTTTAATTTTGTGAAAAATGCTTATTCTGTCTATGCCCATAATTATGATTCTCCTTCTGCATGTTACTCTGATTATAATTCTATTGATTTCTATGTCGGGAATTATATGGATCATCCTCAAATTACTGAGAGCGCTCCTAGTGAGCCGGTCCCACCTACAAAGGATGATATTCATTGCGTTCTAAGCGCTGGACTGATATATCTGCTCCCTAAGTTTCATGGATTTGCAGGAGAATGCCCACATGAACATTTGGCAAATTTCTATAGAATTTGTTCTGCAATGAAACCTCCAAATGTCCCAGATGATTACATTTTCTTGACGGCGTTTCAGCATTCATTACAAGGAGCAGCTAAGGATTGGTTGAATTGTCTTCCTCGAGGACTCATTACCAGATGGGAAGATCTTGAGCAAAATTTTCTGATCGAATTTTTCCCTGCACAAGATGGATACAGCAACGGTCCTGGAGGGAATGACCCTACCTTGGGATGGTACAGTGCTCCACAGTATCGATATCAAGAACCACCATTCCAGAATACTTTGATTCCTCCACTAGTCCAGCAAGAACAGCAGATGCAGTTCTATGATGCTACTGCTCAATTTACTCCTCAGCCTTCGATTTCTGAGCCTACAATAAAGGAGTTACTGGAGCAGATGACCATGCAGAACGTTCAGTTACAGAAAGGGAACATGCAGTTCAAGAAAAATAGCATAGAGTTTCAGCAGGAAACTCAAGCGGCAATTCAGAATCTGACTGATCAGATCGGGCAGATGGCCACTATTGCACCTAAGGAGACTGATGAAGATTTTGAGGCCCAGGCAGGAATAAGCAATACTTTTGAGCCAGGTAGACCACCTTCATCCTCCACTACTTTACAAATCTTCAAGGAAGTGGAGGTAAGCATACCACAATTTGATTATTCTGTTGATTGTGATGATGATCGGTATGCTAATGATTATATTGTTGCTGAGTCTGATTTTAATTTTTCCTCTGTGCATGATGATAATTGCTTTTTACTATCACATTCAAATGTTTATTCTCCATGCACTGAACATGAATATGAGTCTGTGGTTGATAATGCATGTAATTTTAAAATTGATTCATGTTCTGAGGATGTATCTGAGGTTCAGCTTGTTACACTGGATTTGGGTGTTTTACCTCTGCATGAAATTTTGGTGGAACCATTTTGCACTAACCCTATTGCAGGAGGTACAATTGAATTTGACCAATATGCACCCACAGTGGAAGACAAAGGTGCCACCGCTCACCAAAGTTTCAACAACAATAGGCACCTGCTGAACCTGCTCATCAACAATAACTGCATAAATCCAGCAGTGGAAAACATTTCACTGCTTGATCAAATTTGGAGGATGAAGCAGTTCGTCCTCAAAACTTCCTTGCTGGATTCTGAAGACATCTCCCTGAAAGTCCAAAATTGGCAGCTTCCACCATAACCTGCGGGAGTTTGCATTTTCTTTCTCTCCCTTTTTCCTTACTTTTATTGCACTTGTCCATAATATGTTTCCTGTTTTGATTGCTGATGTATGCTTAGAACACATTGAGGACAATGTGTAGTTTAAGTGTGGTCTATTGGGAGAGATTCTGAATTTTATTTGTTTTGTGTGTGAAATTTTTTCTGTTTTGTGTGAAATTTTTTCTGTTTTGAGTGTTAAATTTTTTCTATTTTAAGTTGTTTTTAGTGTGTTTTGGGTGAAATAAATTTTACATTTTTCTCTTGATTTCTGGATGATGTCTAAGTTGTAGATTTTTCCTCCACTTCATTGATACTTAGTTTGAAATCCTTGTTTTTCTCTGCTTGGAAAGATGATTATGCATTTGAGAGGTTGGTTTGATTGTGACAAACACCCTGTGTGAGATTTGAGCCACTTAATGTTCTTTCTTATGTGAGATATGTATCTTGATTGCTTGCACATATGCCTTGGCTTGATTCTTTTTGATATACTTGATTGATATGCATGTTTTAGAAGTGATAAAGGCATTTTGTTCTTGAGCCTCTTTAGCCAAATAAGCCTACCTTGTTATTATCCTTTGATACCCCTTTTGAGCCTATACTGTATCCATTTCTTTGTGTTAAAGCTCATACACTGATCCTAAGTGAAAAACAAATGATTACCTAAACCTTAGGGAAGTCTGGAGCTATAGAAGTGTTTTGTGAATAAGAGTGGTCTCCTTGGGAATTGTGATGAATTGGCTAGTTGGTTCCTCATCATGTTCTTAAAATATAAATTATATCCTGTTGTGTGATAGAGAGAGAAAAGGAAACAGACAGGATGAAAAAAAATTGAAATTGATGAGAAAAAGAGAGCAAAATGAAAAACAATTTTGAGAACAATGGAGTCAAGAAGAGGATTGAATTAGAGGTTTGAGTAAGATTTGACTGTATTTCCATTTATTCACCATTGCTCCTCTATTTCTTCTGAGCTATAGCTACTTATCCATATTTATCCTCCCCTGTCCTTGGCCCAATTACAACCCAGTAAAGACCTTTAGATCTGAACATGCATATGTTTTAAGTATTGATATTAGAAGCTTGACAAGTCTGTTTGTGTTTGCTTTCTTGAGTGCATTGAGATTGAAATTATTTACCCTATACACTTGAGAGAAACACTGTGAGTGCATCTGTGAGGTTATGTTATTTTTGAATCACCTCTCAAGCTGATTGATTACTTTTCTGTGTATTGAATTGCTTGGATGATTTCTGTAAGTATCTGCTTTATTTCATTTGTGTTGGATAATTTTCTACTTCTTATCTCTGTCCAGAATTCTTGAGAACTTTGTAAATTCTGTTTATTTTCTCTTGAGTCTTTCTATTCTGCGTGCTGAGAGTGTGTCACATTCCTAGAAGTCCTTTGAACCATTCCCTGATTTACGTCTTAATTTTGCCCAGGAGTGCAAAAGACTAAGTGTGGTCTATTTTGATGAATCATTATTTTCTTCACTTCACTTAGTTTATTGTACTAAAATTATTCAGGAAATTGTGCTTAATTGTCCAGTATTTTCCCGTTTTTACTGATTGTGCTCAATTTGATCAGAAATTCTTATTTTGATTAATTTGAATTGTCTGAGACTAATTATTTGCATTATGAATTGCAGGGAAATTGTTGGATAATATTTTGGGACATTTGGAAACATCTCACTTCTTAGAATTTTTAAGTAAAATTGGTTTGGAAAATTAATTTTAGCAAAGGGAAGTGCAGCCACGGTTTTGAAAGACAATAGCATGGCCTATGTGGACATTTCACGTTGGCAAGTGAAATGAAATGATGGAAGGGTCACGGCAATGTACATTCCACTGCAATTCATTCCTTCAAATGAAGAATTTTACAAAAAGGAATAAGACCAATTGGAATCAAAATGGGGACCACTTTTGTTGAAAAGTCAAGGCCATACCACTTATTAGAAAATTCAGCAAACATCACTTGGAATAATAGGAGAGACCACTTTGCTTGGAAGCCCACGGCCATATAAAAAAAAGAGAGTGCACCTTGCATTGGTTTTGTTTATTTGTCATTTTACAAAAGAGACAACATATGGCCCACCACTCACACTTTTATTCCCAAAACTTTATTTAGTGATTCATATCACGTAGGAACTCCATGAATTTTGTTGAAATGGTCCCCATGGCTTTTTGGTACGTATCAATTCATTGAAAAGCTAGCTAGTTTTTGCTTTTATCAAATTGAAAAAAATTGCAAGAGATACATGTGGAAGCAAAAGCACACAGCCAACTCAAAGGCTACATGCAGCACTTGTTTTGGACAACAAAGGGGAGCCACCACATCCTTACGTGGTTTTCCAATTGGGAGAAAGCATCCATTATATTGGACAGCTGCACACATAAAAAAAAGCAACACATAATGGAGATGCAGCTCACATTTCACGGTTTGCTTTCACATCCACCAAGCTCACGGTTTTCTCATGTGTTGCAGCACCTCAAGTGAGGAAAGAATTCTATAAAGAGGAAGAACACACTGCCTGCTGGAGTTGGAAGCAAAGAAGAGGAGGCTGCACATCCAGTAGCTACAACCACGGCCCTACACAAAAGAAATGAATTCAGATTGGCTTGAAGTGGTGTCACGGTGGCTTTGGTTATGATTCTTCCATTCATAAAAAAAAAACACACGGCCTTAGTCATTGAGAAAGAAGCCTGGCTGGAAGGAATTAATCAGGTGAAAAGAGAAGAATGGAAGGCTGAAATATTTTGTTGAAAAGAAAGTGCAGCAGCTGGAAAATTCATGCAGCCCATCCAGCAGTTTGGTCCAGCCACATCTAGGAGCAACATCCAGCAGCTGCAATGTTGAGGGGAGAAGAGAAAGATGGTGTCATGGTTGAAGGGAAGCTCACGGGTTTCTTCATTTTCTAGCTGCAGCTCACATAAAAGAAGGGAAAGGAAGTAGCAGGCATGGCTTCCGCAAACCAGCAGCTCCTTTCCAGTTTCGGCACAGCCTAGGAGATTGCTGCATCTAGAAGCTTGGAGTGGGAGCCACGGTTGAAAAGATTTTCCATGAAAGAAGAAGCAGCTCACGGGCAAGAAATGAAGGGCCACCTTTTGCTTACTTTTTGGCACATATTGAAGAAAAACAAAGTGTCACGGAGAGAATGAAACAGAGAAGCGGATTGGAATACGGCTGGAAACAAGGAGTGGACACGGGAGAAGACAAAATTTTTGGCATATAAAATGGAAGGCAACAGTAGAGAAAAATTATGAGATTTTAGGAATAGATTAGGAAGCACCATTTACGTTTCTGTTCTGAAGTTCATTTTCCCCCTCCCCATTGGGAGGTTTAGGGGTTTTGTTTCCAGTGATGTCCAGTAATGAATTTGGTTTTATTTTAGTGAAGAATTTTATTTGATGGACTCTGCGTTTCTTAGTTGATGTTGTTGATTTCCATCTGCAAATTACCTTCTGTTTACAATTCCATTGCATGTTTAAATCTTGAATCCAATCTCTGCCATTTTCCAATTCACTGCAAATATCATTTTTGCTCATTTAATTCACCCAATTTCCTGATCGGTTTTCAAGTTGCAAATTTTAATTCTGCCAAAATATTTCATTTTCAATTTACGTTTCCAAATTGTGATTGATGTTTCTCAGCTTTATTTTTTTTTTACTGCCTTAGTGATTTACGTTTTCTTGTGATGTTTAAAAAAATAGACAAATTGTGTTTTTACTTTTACAGTTTGTTAATTTTATTGTCTTCAGTTTTTAAATTTTGTCTTATTTAAATTCCAATTTTAATTTATTGTTCCAAACCAAAAATCAAAAACACCCCCCCCCCCACTTCGTGTCAAATCTAAGACTGAACCACATAAATTGGTCCTTGAGAGACGACCTAGGAGTCACTTCCTAGTACTGTACTGCATTCTTATCTGCAAACAACTTTTGTGAGCGGTGCGACCCGTTCATCAGCGCCCACAGTCATCTCCAATACAGGAACCTATTGTGCCTCCCATAGGTAAAATCAATAAATATTTGTGTTCAATAATTTATTATTTTTATAATCTAACCTTTACTCTGACAGGGAGAAGCTGGAAATGAAGTTGTTCAGCACCAGCCATTGTAGGGGATTACATGGACGATGCTAGTCCATGTCTCCTATACGTTTTAGATGGTACCAGGATGATGTTGGTAGCTCGTGGAACAGTGTTTAAGGCAACGACTGTTGTTAATGGTATGGAGCTATCAAAGGATGAGGTGAAGGTCTTAGACGACATTATCATACTAGATGCCTCGGTTCCTCTGTCCATGATGACAAATTTATGAACACCGAAAAACGGCGCCACAAACTTGTTGGACAATCGGCAAGTGTGACCGAATCGTTTCAAGTAATAAACTTGGTAAGACCAAGTATCGTTCTCCCAAAGGACTCACGGCCTAGCTTAGTTATGTGATTTGTTGATTATTTGAGACTTGAGAACAATTTATTATAGGTTTAAATGCAAAAGACAGAAAATAAACATGTATGCATGAATTTGATTAATGGCTAAAACAAAATACAAACACTTCAATGGAATATATGGATGAGTATGTTGTTGGGGTTATCAATTTCATCTTATCCACTCTCATATACTTTAGGAATTCAACATTCTTTTCATCAATTGTTAATTCCACTCTCTAATTCACCTTGCAAGAAGGCCTATCCTTAATTACGAGTTCATACAATTCCTAGCATTCCTAGTAATTAGTTCTTAAGTGCAGGAGCTTAACGGCAACCAATATACTATTGGGAGAAATTCCCCGGATCTAGATTTCTCCGTACGTTCCCGTATCGACAAAATCAATAATCATGCATTGAATGAGTTAAACAAAGAAAGCATTGAGCAAAGAGGAAAAACCCTAACTAATGATGAAAGAAAGCATAGGTCTTAAAATAAGATGTAAAAACAAATTCCACATATGAGAGTTTCACAAGACTACATTGATTCCCCAACAACAATACAAGGTTTAGTTCACCATATTCATGGTGAAACTAGATGAATAATAATGGAAGAATGAAAGATAAAACCCTAGAAAGGTGAAGAGGTAGCCTGAGCATCCAAGATCCTCCTTCAAAGGGGTGGAAGAGAGAGTGTTTGCTTCGTTTCTGCCAAAGATACAAACCCTAGGACGTCTTAAAGCTTATATACTATTCTAAAAATACAGAAAATTTAGGCCCAAGCCCATAAGAGTGCCGCTCAGCGGTAAAGTGTCGTTCAGCGGTAAGTGCGTGAGTTATTTTCTCCCCTCAGCGGCCATTTTGCCCCTCAGCGGATCCAACGTGATCTCTTGAGTGCCGCTCAGCGGTAAACTGCCGCTGAGCAGCAGTTGCGGCTTCTCCTTTTGCAGTTTTTGATGTCTTTTCTGATTCCATCTCTCTCCTTCTTCACTTCTTTCACCAAATTCACCTTAAAACCTGCACAAAAACACTGAAATCAAGCATAAACCTGTTCAGCTCTCTTATTTCTGAAAATATGAACAAAAGCATGATTTCAAGCTAGTTTCTAAGTGTTAAAGGTTGCTTTTAGTATCAATTTTAAGCATGAAAATAACAGTTTTTCAACTGTTATCAGCCCACAGATGAGATTTTCACTTTGGCACAAGCATTCTAGAATTTTATCGCTTGGCTTAAACACTTGGTTGGTTCGGTTACTGACCCCCCGGTATGGACTTCTACTTTACACTTGTCAATTTTAAATTTTACATGTTATTGATGTCGAAACTTATCCTATTTTTCCATGTAACAACAGAAGCATGAACAAGAGAATATTTGTTTATCTGAAGACGATCTTGTTGGTGCATTGTAGCAACTTTGTTACATCATTAGAGGTGAGCCTATGAAGGTTGAATATGATGTTAATGTATTTGGGAGAGGCTTTGACGTCCCAATATACTTGCATAGCCAATATGTCAGGGAGCTTGCGTGGGGAAGAGAAGAGTTGAATATTACATTAATTCAGCTATGGATGATGTAAGTCTATGAGCAATTATTTATATAAAATTGATTTATATATCAAGTATACTTATATCAAAGGTAATTTTTTATTTCAGGTATATGTTTGGTGTTAGTAACAACTTGGGATACAATGATGTTTATGGGTTCATTGATCCCCAAGTCATTCACGAAACAAATGATTTTGATGACATCACAACATATCTCACCAACATATTTGGAAGCAGGAAATATATTTTATTCCTTATATATTAGGAAATATATAAGGAATATTAGGAAGGAAATATATTTTATTCCTTATATATCTGGGTAAGTGAAGTTTGTTAACTTCATAAAGATCTATATGTGATTTTAATATATAACAATTTAGTTATTATCAATTTCAGGCACTGTTAGCAGCTACTTGTTATTTCCATACCGGAGAGTTATGCTTTGTGTTTCTGCTCATTGCACAAACATCTCAGACAAGCAGTTGATTGGTAAGAACCTCAATGTTTGGATTTTCTTTGTTATATAAATGAATGCTAAAACGTTTTTTATATAGTTCTATTGCAGCATGTATGATGTTGGTTGGGAGATCAACTACTAACGGTAGAAAGCTTGCATGGGTTGCTCTCAAGGTTTGACATATGCTAAAGTCATACCTTCTTATAATTTTTTTGTTTTAATGATTTTCACTAACTATTTACAACTGTGATGATATATTGTAGTGTAACAGACAGAGTGGGTCATATGAGTGCAAATATTATGTAATGCATTGGATGGCTCACATTATTCGTGCCCATATCACAAGAGACTGGAAAACAGTAATATTTAAATTTAATGAATTTTTATTTTCTCTAACATTTGGAATTCATATACACTAATTAATATCAATTGTCTAGTGCAGAGATTCAAGAATCCTTCTCGATTTCCTAAGAAACCACTTACATTCCTGAGGAAGGCATTTGCAAAACACTTAGATTATATAATAGTTCATAGTTATTAGATTTAAAATACATTAGAACATGTTGATTTATAGTTATTAGACTTTGTACATTGTGTTTTAAACATTATGTGATGTAAAACAATTCTTCATTTTCTTCCACCATGAGAAATATCTTCCTCTCTCCATTTTTGCTCATGTCCAACCCCAACGAGCTCATGTCCATTCTGCTAGTCTTGTGCATCCAACACTTGCTCGCGCCCTCCACGTTCTTTTTTGAATAGAGAGATCTCCCCCAAGTCCAAGGGCATGCATGTCGTAGTCGTCGCCTCACAAGCCACTATTAAAGACAACATCGTTTATTCGAACGAACGATATCATGTTTTAAAGTTTAATCAAATAACATTAAAATGGGTTAACATCTAAAAATAACCTAGGATGAAAGCACAAACTAAAACCTCAACTCCATACATAGAGAAACATTTAGGGTTTTGTACCCATGCAGCCTAACTTTGAAACATTCTATTCGAATCTATTCCATTCCGTTATGCTAGGATGTAAGAGCTGCTGGCTGGTCTTAGGTTTTTTAATACATTTTCCAATTCATTCCAATTTCATTTTTACAGTCTTGCTTATTTTCTGCACTTCCATTTTTCTTGCCTCTGTTGTTACTTTGTGTTGATATTTCTAATTCCTTTTTACTGGTTGCAATTCATTTTAATGGAAGGTTAAATTTATTGGGTTGGTAACTAGGAAGATTGTAATGTTTCCTTAAGATTATTGCACCATTTTTTTCTGCTTCTTTTTCCTATGAATCATATTTAATCTGGTTGTGTGTGTTACAATTTGATTCACGCTTAGTGGTCTAATTTGTGATCATTAAAAGTTGCAATTGCTTATCATGTGGTGCTGAAGTGATTAAATAAGTGTGTGTGTTTGCTTAATTCGCAGTAGTGAAAACTGTTTGAATCTCCACTTACTTGGTTAATTCATGTTCAATTGGGGGAAAGAGGAACAAATGGTTTATTGTTAATCCGAGATTAGAGGCATTGCAATCCAACTAGCAGTCAACCTGTCCTTAATCATTGTTTGATCTACATCATCTGCTAGGTTTATTTTAAGTCATTTAACCTACTAAGAAACCCTACTATGTGCTCGATCATTTGACAAAGAGAGAATTGATCCTTGAGAGATGGCCTAGGAGTCACTTCTTAGTACTGCACTTAATTGAATTTATTTGATCGAGCACGACATCGATCAAATTTTTTGCATTGTCGGGGACCAATGGTTTCTGTTAAAAGTTTTGTTTGAGAGTGTGTATTCTGTTTTAATTTCTGTTGTTTTTGTGCTTTGTGTTGTGTCTCTAGATATTGTTTCAATAAGTCAGAATCAGGAGAATTCAATTTATTTGGCATGTTTTGGCATGAAAATCCAATGAACAAGAATAATGTTATGAATAATGTGAATAGTGCATGAATAGTACTAGATTTTCCTAATTAATTGACAATTTTTATTTTGGTAGCTAGAGGTGTTATTGAATCAAATTAATATGCATTTAAGTGCAGTATATATTAGGAAGTGAATCCTAAGTCGTCTCTTAAGAACCAAATGTGATTCAAGGAATAGGTCAAACACCTAATATGAGGGTTTGTGGACAGTTTATGACTTGCAATTAACAACTAAAACACTAATTAAAACATTAATTAAAGATAGATTGGTCATTAGCTCAATAACAATGCATTAAATCCTTGATTAATAATAAATTAAACGCTTATCTCACCCTTAATCCAATAACAATTAACCAACTAAGCGAAGATTAATATGGTTTTCAAAAATTTGAATTAAGTAAACACATTGCACATGTCTAATCAATTTTGCACACACAGATTAAATAACTAAGCGAAAATTAAACACCAAGTAGACCCTAAGTGTGTCTTAATTGTAAGCGCAAAAACAGATTGAACATTATGCAAGGGCAAGGTAGCATATTTGCAAAAATAATGCAGAAATCTCATCAAAGCAATGCAACCTCAATAATCACTAATCAATCACAATTAAGCTGCCATTAATTACAAAATGAAGAACACAATGCAATAGTAGAAACACAAGAATGCATAGTACAACAAAAAACAAAACCCTAAACGAATTCAAACATAAAAACGAAATTTGAACTAGAATTGATACTCAACCAGAAAATGAAATACAATTCGAAATTGCAATCATAAACAAAAATCACACTGCAAAGGTGTAGGAGGATTAAAAACGCATAATCTTTAAATGAAACGAAAATGGAATTCAAATATAGAGATGGAAAACGAAAAATCAAACCTAAAACCAAAGAAACCTATTGTTCACGTGCCAAGCTCCTAAAAAATGAAAATGATAGAATAAGAAGTGCCCCCTTGTGGCTGCTGCATGGGCAACTAAATTAAGTCAGGCCTTAAAATGAGCTTCTACCGAAAATGACAAAAAATGGCCCAATAGCTAAATCTAGTCTAAAATACACTAAAAACAAAATTACAATTTAATTTAAACTAAAATGTTGATGTGGGGAGTGGATAATGATGTTATAGCTCTCTTAATGTCCCAAAATGTAATTCCAAAGTTTGCTCTGAAAATGATAATGGAAATAAATAAGCTCAAACAATTCAAATTAATTAAAATGTGAGTTACTAATTAAATTAAGCCTAAATATCAAAATTGAGGAAATATTAGTCAAATTAATTACAATTCTCAAATTAAATCTAGTACAAGAAGCTAAGTGAATAGAAAAACATATTAACTCTACTCATTAACTATCCTTTGAATTTTGCTTTGAAATTTAGGTGCCATTTTTTCATGATTTTAGGGTGTTACTCACAAATTTTCAGCTCATTTGGATAATATTTGAGTATACTTCCAATCCCTATGTATGCTTGTGTTGAATTTGCATGATATGTGTTGACATAGTGCATGACTAGAGGCAATTCGGGACCACCACCCTTTGATCCTAAAGTAGATAGGACTTTCCATATATTAGTTAGGCATTCTAGGAATTTATCTTTAGAGTATGTACCATTGGATAACACTAGTTTGAATAATTCTGAGCATTCTCCTTCTACGTCTACCAATTTCTACTTTTTCTACTCCTTCTGAGTTTGATTCTTCTAGTTTTTATACTGAGAATAATATGGCTCAACCTCCACCTCATGACAGGACTCTTAGGGAGATGGTTGCACCTGATTTCCTTATGAGAGCTTGTGCATCCAATATCCTGATGAGGATGTTCCATATGTTCTCAAGACTGAACTAATATATTTGCTGCCCAAATTCCATTGTCTTGCAGGTGAATGCCCTCATAAACATCTAAGAGAGTCCCATATAGTTTGTTCCACAATGAAACCTCCAAATGTCCCTAAAGATCAAATTTTCTTAAAGGCATTTCCACATTCATTCGAGGGAGTGGCAAAGGACTGACTGTATTACCTTGCTCCCAAGTCCACCAATAGTTGGGATGATCTTAAGAGAATGTTTTTGGAGAAATTCTTCTCTGCATCTAGGACGACGACCATCAGAAAAGATATTTCTGGGATCAGACAGCTTGGTGGAGAAACCGTGTATGACTATTGGGAGAGATTCAAGAAGTTATGTGCAAGTTGTCCACACCACCGGCTTCTTGAACAACTCCTTCTTTAACAATTTTACGAGGGTCTAAACAGTATGGAGAGGAGTATGATTGATGCCTCTAGTAGTGAAGCCCTGGGTGATATGACCCCTGCTGAGGCTAGGCATTTGATTGAAAAGATGGCGTCTAACTCCTATACTAGTGCAAAAACAGTGTATAACGTCACGCGTTCAACTTCCAACCATTGAATAGCTAACGTTAAAAATGACTGGTGGCATTTTTGTAAATAAATGCAATCATTATACGTCTTTAAGAATTGTAATTCGACGTCAAATTTGTTATGTTGGATAAATTTTGCGAAAATGTTTGGCGCAAAACGTCGAATTTCCTACAATTAGACATCAAAAAGATATAAAATGTTGAATGCCTCAACGTTAGACGTTAAAAGGTTAGCGAATTCAATAAAAATTTGAGCAGGAGATTGAAAATTCATTCACTTTATCTTAGCGCGCAATACCCTCTTATCTGCTCCAGCTTTTCCGGAACGAAGTTTGACAACCATCACATGTAATCTTTCTTTCATTTGTTACAAATGCAAGTTAATTAACTACTTTTTATATGATATTCGTTTGTTTTGACCGATTATTTTCGTGTTCTTGTCCTTCATAGGCGCATTCTACTTTCTCTCTCACTGGTGGCAACACTTTATTCAAACGAACCCACATTTTGAAGGTTAGTTTTCGTTTTTGTTTTGAAGAACTTATTTGTTGAACTTGTTTGTTTTTTTTTGTTGAACTTGTTTGTTGTTGTTGTTTGGTTGAACCTAATTGTTTTTGTTGTTTGATTGAACTTGTTTGTTGTTTGTTATTGTTGTTTGTTGTTGATACTACACTATACGTTCATAGTTCATGCACTATAAAATACAAAAAACTGGAATTTGTTCTTTTTTTGCTTTTCAGGTATCATAGAGTTATGAAAAGTATCAAAATTAATTAAAAAAACAAAAAAAATTATTAACGTCGAATATTGACAAAAATCGATGTTAATTTGCTTTATGTCGAATTGTTCTATGTTTGACGTCAATTTAACGTCTCCCGATATGACGTCGACCTCGAATTTGACTTGAAAGGTCGAAAAACACCGACATTATACAGTGTTTTTGTCCTAGTAGTTCAGTGCAAGAAATAATGTTATTGTTATTAGAGGAGTTCATGATGTGGTTGCTGATTCTTCTTCATCTACATATAGAAAGTTGGAGAGTAAGCTTGATACTCTTGTGAATTTGATGACCCAACTTGCTGGGAATCAGAAATATGCATCTGTTACAGGTGTTTGTGTCATCTGCACGTCCAGTGATCATCATATAGATTCTTGTCCATCTTTGCAGCAACCTGTTAGCCCATATGCCCTTCTAACCTATGCTGCAAATATTTATAACAACAATAGAATTACGATGTCTAGTAAACAATACAATATAGGATGGAGGAATCACCCTAATCTCATATGCTCTAATTCTCCACAACAACAACAACAACCACCACAAATTCAGAGTTTTGTGGGCCCGAGTAGGCCTTATGTACCTCCACCAATTTAGGAGTATCAGAGACAACAACAACATTTTGTACCTCAACTTTCCACTTCTGAGCCTTCATTAGAAGAGTTAGTGAGGCAGATGACCATCTAGAATATGTAGTTTCAACAAGAAACTAGAACTTCCATATAGAGCTTGACAAGTTAGATAGGGCAGATGACTACTCAGCTAAATCAGGCACATACACAAAATTCAAACAAACTACCATCTGAGACTGTGCAAAATCCTAAAAATGTTACTGCCATCACCCTAAGATTTGGGAAGCAAATTGATACAACCATAGTACCACCTTCATCTATACCTGCACCTAAGCCTGATAAAGAAGAGGATGAGCTTGCGACATTTAAGAGAAAACTTCCTAAGCAAGAGGTGTAGGCAGGTGAAAGCAGGAAATTTCAAGCAGATGGACCCTCTTCTTCCACTAGTACTTTTTGACTTGTAGCAGCCTCTTGTCCCTTTTTCGTTCCCTACCAAATTGATTTAGAGCAAAAAGATGGAAGAGGTGGATAAGGAGATTTTGGAAACCTTCAGGAAAATAGAGGTAAACATACATCTACTTGATGCTATCAAACATATTCCTAAATATGCAAAATTATTGAAGGAGAGGTGCACTCATAAGAGAAAGATGAAGGGCAATGAAAGGATCAACATGGGCAAAAATGTATCTACATTGATAGGTAAATATGTTCCTCACATTCTTGAGAAATGTAAGGACCCATGTATATTCTACTGTCGCAACCGGAATCGCGACGAGACGACGATCCAAAAAAAGAAACGGCGTTTTGAAAAGAGATTTTGGAGTCGCCACTATAGTTTATTCTAGAAAACTACGGAAAAACCATAAAATGATAAGGCACGATCTAGGAAAACCATATTCTGGGTTCAGGAGTCGGTTACGCGTAGGGAAGGTGTTAGCACCCTACAACGCCTGCCCTAAGGCAATACCTTTAACTAAATGCACGAATATGATTTGGTTTTCAAAATGTTTAATTATCCCCTAAAATAAAATTCTAAATAAACAAAATATATTTTTTAGTTTTTTGGGCCCGACAAGGATTGACATTGCTCCTACGTATTCTCATTCAAAATGAGAAATCAGGGTTACGTAGTTCTTTTGAAACTGTTTGAGAAATTTGTTTGGAAATTGTTTGAAAATTTGTTTCGAAATGATTTTGGATTTTTGGGGAGTGAACCTGACAAGGACTAGCGTTGCTCCTACGTATCTCCACTTTTGATGGAGAATCAAGGATAACGTAGTTCTGGCCTAAAGATCGTTTGTTTGCTTAAAAGTGTTGATGTTTTTAGTTTTTGAAGATTTTATATATTTTGGTATTTTTTGATAAAAAAGAAAGTAATGAGCACTAGGCCGACGCGGACGGTCACACGAGTACTCATACCATTATTTAAAATTTTTGACGTTGAGGATATTAAGTACTAGGCTGATGCGGACGATCGCACGAGCACCCATATCCTCATTTAAATACGTAAATGAAAAAGGAAGGTATTGAACGCTTACTCGATGCGGGCGATCACACGAGTGTTCAACCTTTAAAACATATTTTTTTTATAATTTTTATATAAGAAAGGAGAAAAGGGTTTTTAGCACAAGGACGACGCGAGCGGTCACACGTGCGCTTAACCTTAAAACGTATTTTTGTAATTTTTTATAAGGAAGAAGAAAAGGTTTTTAGCACAAGGACGACGCGAGCGGTCACACATGTGCTTATCCTTAAAACGTATTTTTGTAATTTTTTATAAGAAAGAAGAAAAGGTTTTTTTAGCACAAAAACGACGCGAGCGGTCACACGTGTGCTTAAACCTTTAAACGTATTTTTGTAATTTTTTATAAGAAAGAAGAAAAGGTTTTTAGCACAAGGACGACGCGAACGGTCACACGTGTGCTTAAACCCTTAAAATATTTTTGTAAATTTTGTATATATATATATATATATATATATATATATATATATATATATTTTATTTTTTATGTATTATTAATATGTATTTTAAAATAAATAGATATTTAGAATAAGATAAAGAAAACAAATAGAATAAAACAAATGAAGGAACAAAATAAATAAAGAAAAGCAAATAAATAAATAAGTAATAAAAATAAAACAAATGGTGAGAGGTGCCCACATTAATGGGGTGTCTGAACTAATTTTCCTTTTATAAACAGATTGGGCCTAAACCCAAACTGAAAAGGGGTGCGGAAGTGAGAAATAGGGGCTGCGCGAAGAAGAAAGGAGTTTTTTTACTTGGGCTTGGCCCAACACTGGTCCGAGGATGTATAAGGGTGCGCGGGTGAAGCATGGGGGTTGCGCAAAGGAGAAAGCGTTTTTTCTTGGGTTGGGCCTCGCATTGGATCCGGGGGTGGTTTACCTAACCTAGAATTTCCTTGGGGTTCAGGAGGCTCAATCTCATTCCTCAGCTCACACACTCTCCAGAGACCCAAGGTCTCTTGCTCTGCCCATAAGCTTACTGCCGCCTCTGCCAGAGCCGGCCGCCGTTGCCTTAGCCAGAACACGCCTTGGCCTCGTTGGCGACAACTCGCGCCACCGAACCCACTGCCGACCGCGGCGCCACTGCCTTCTCTCCCTCGTTTCTCTCGCACTAGCCTAAGGTTGAGGCTTTTCCACCTTGGGCGCCGCCTCTCTTCCGCCGTCGCCAGGAGCTACCGCCTCAGAAACGCCCCTCTTCCTTTTTTGCGTGAAACAGGCACCGACCCTAAGATCTCACCACTCCCGCCGCCTCCACCATTCAACGACCACCTCCCCACCTCCGTCCAAACGGCCACCGTGGCGCGCGAGAGGAGAACGCACTCGCCTTCCGCCTTACATCATTGTCGCCGCTGCCACCGATGACTGTCTCCGCGCCACTGCTTATGCGAACCAGCCACCACGCCACCGCTTGCTAGAAGCAGCCGCCGGTGCATGCCTCTGCCGAACCCATCTCTGCCCCCCCTAAAACCATCATTGCCACTGCCACCACTGACAACACTACCGCGTCCAGCCCCTCTGGAAAGTCTCACTGCCCAATTAACAGAGAATATAGAACCTTTGTGGTGTCTCATTGCAATCATTAGAGAACACAACCACAGAGCCTTGCCAAGACGATGTTTTGAGATTCTATGTATGGGTTTTCTGGTTTCTGTTGTGTAAGTGAATAAAGGAGTTGAGAATTGTGTGAGGGGCGAGTGATGGTTGGGTGAGGGGAGTAAAGGAGTTTGAGGTTAGGTCGTGGTCATGAGGTGTTGGAGATGAAAATGAAGAAGAAAGGGATGAAGATGACAATGGGGTTGTGAATGAGAGACATCAGTTTGCAGGTTTGGGTTCCTGAGAGAGTACTGGTCTCTAATTGTTGAAGGCCGTGAGGCGTGGTTTTGGGTTGTTGGAAACGGATGAAAGAGGGTACAGAAGCAAGCCAGAAATAACAGAAATATGTATCACTCTATAATTACATATTTAGTTCAGATATGAGCAAGCAAACCATGCCAAGCGTTATCGAATCAAATGGAAGCAGATATCAACCCAATACAAGTAGACAACGACCATCAATATCCCAAACATTCAAAGCATATGAGCAATCTAAGAGTGAAGACTTACCTTTCGCGTTCTAGCTTTTCTTTGCTTCGTAAGTGCCTGCGAGCTACGACAATGAAGCTGCGATGAGGAAAGCCTTTTTCTGTGCGAGTGAGAACCGGATGTTGTGAGAATCCAAAGGGATCGATTTTCTTCCCTTTTTTGTGAAAATGCTTTTGGGATTCTCTTGTGCGTGGGGTGAATTAAATTCTCGGAGCCGTGTGAGAGTGAATGATAATGGTGTTGGAAGTGAGGGGGCCTCTAGAGTATGGAGTTCGGCTATGGTATCCTGAGGTGAGACCGATAGGATGAAGTCCCAAGATGAATTGTGATCCTCCCCAAAATGACTCTCCCCCTTAGCCATATTCACGGGTCAGATGAAACCAAAGTCAAAAGCGTGGCCTGTTCAATGGTTGCTTCCTGCAACCACCCCTACTCTGCTCTGCTGTGTTTCCCCTTAAAGTAAGCTAGTTAAAGGCAGTGTAGACGCATGCATGGCGCAACAGAGAATTTGCACAAGAATGGGAGATAGCATGGAAAAAAGAAGCGGACCGGGAGAGTTGAACTTTGCCATTTTTTTTTTGTTTCTTTTTGAAATAAGATTAAAATAAAATAAATGAAATAAAATACCGTATAATAAAATAGACAAAAAATACAATAACTCAAAATAACAAAGTAAAATAATTAGAATAACATAAAATAAAATAAAATAAATTTCATTAGTCACCCGGACGAAATTGGGTGTTGACATCTACATATCTTGTATTATTGGAAACAACAAATTTGAAAATGTCATGCATGATTTGGGTGCTTCAATTAATGTCATGCCTCTGCCTATTTACAAATCTCTTTCTCTTGGACTTATTCAACCTACGGGTGTGGTGATATAGTTGGCTGATAAGAGTGTTGTCCACCCCATAGGTTTCACAGAGGATGTCTTAGTTCAGGTTGGTGAACTTATTTTCTGTGGTGATTTTTATGTTCTTGAAATGGAGGAGGGATTCTCTCATGGATCTTCCCCAATCATTTTAGGCAGACCATTTTTGAAAACAACCAGAACTAAGACTGATGTGTATAATGGTACCTTATCCATGGAATTTGGTGACGTTGTTGTAGATTTCAATATTCTTGATACCATGAAACATTCAACTAAGGACCATTTTGTTTTTCGTCTTAATATGCTTGATGGTGTTGTTGATGAGTATGCTTCTGATTTTGACTCTTGGCATCATAAGAAACATTTTTTTCTATCCCATCTATATACTTCTCTTACATGCATTGAATATGAATTTGAATCTGTTATTGATATTGATTTTGAATCCAAACATGATTAATGTTCTGAGATTATTTTTGATGATAAGTTTAATGTATTGAGTGTTGTACCTCTGGATATTAATTCTTTAGAGTCAGAATGCACTAACCCTGTTGCAGGAAGTACACATAAATTTGACTTGCAGGTTATGGAGCTCATTCTTCTCCCTTCTCTGGTGCTTATGATGTTCAACCGACACCCACTCCTTTTGGTTTTGGAGTAGTTTGGAAAATCCAGTGCAGAAAAAAACAAGTCCCTTGGGTTTACTTTAAAATTGAAATAAATGTTGGCAAGTAATTCCTGGTGGGACTCGTGGCTTTATTAAAGAGTGAGAGGTAAGTTTATTAAATGTGTATCTTCCTTTCCATGTTTCGTATCATCAATATTAACGTGAAAGTGTGTACCTTGCATGGTGTGCTTGTATTTATATAGTAATATTTGTAAGAAAAGATATGACTAGTTTCTCTTACCAAGAGGGAGGTGAATTGGTGATCAATAAAAACAATTACTTTTTCATCTTTTCACAAACTTAGAATGATCTTTAATCTATCTTGAAATCCAAGCAATAAAGCGCATGCAATGAAAGTAAAAGAGATAAGAAAAAAAAAATACAAACACAGGGTTTATACTGGTTCGACCTCAATGCCTACATCTAGTGTCCTTTCAATCAACCTGATATTGAAAGTCAATTGCACTATAAAGATATGTGTCAACACCCAATTTCGTCCGGGTAAGTAAATAAATAAAAATAAAAAATAAAAGAATAATAATTAATGGTGGGTAAAAAGGATAAAACAATAACTATAATACCAAACACAATATTTTTGAAATGTTAGTTTAATATGGTAATAGTTTGAATCAATATTATGCTAATAATTATAAACAATAATTAAAATAGTATATAAGAGGAAAATATGATTTTAAAAATGGACAAATTTTTTGACAATAATTATAATAAATGTCTTGAATATTATTTGATTTCTTTTTCTAGGAACCAAGACATTTTCTTTCCCTATTTTGTTCGTTGTCAATTAATTCACAATTTAGGGTAAGATTACCATAATATTACAATGTGTGTATATAAATACGCACATTGTCACGAAAAAAGGGACGAAAAAAAAAGAGTAGGAGAAACATACAGAAATAATAAAAAAAGAGAAAGAGAGTATTAGAGAAAAATAGGTTCTCACTCATAAGGGTTATGTCAACGGCAATCATCAAAGAAGAAATACGAGAGTACTTAAAGCAAAAGGTATGTCACCTCTACACCATTCTTTTTCTTTTTTATTGTACTCTGAAGTTTTTCCTAAAGGTATTATTTTTCTTACACACAAATAATGTTTTTTTTTAAAAACCATAAATTTTTTTATAAGTATGTGTTGGCCTATGGCCGATTTCTTTCTTTTTCCCATCATTCTTAAATAAAAAAAAATACAAGATCTTTAAAACCAAACAAATGTCAATCTTGTTAAACCAAATCTTTGTCGGGTTCGCTTTTCAAAAATCTAAATCAATCCATAATGATTTTCAAACAAACTCACAAACCTTTTTCTCCATAAAGAATTACGTGATCCCTGATTTTTCATCATAAATGGATATACGTAGGAGCAAGGTCAATCATTGTCGGATTCATAAAACAAAAAAATATTTTTTTGTTTCTTAATAGTTTCTTTATATTTTTTAGGGAAAATTAAACAATTTTGAAAAAAATCACGTCAACTTTATACATTTAATTAAAGGTACTGCCTTTGGGCAGACGCGATAGGGTGCTAACACCTTCCTTACGCTTAACCGATTCCCGAACTTAAAATCTAGTTTTCGCAGACCATGTCTTATTTTTTGGTTTTCCATAGTTTGTCCATAATAAACTATGGTGGCGACTCCAAATTTTTTTTCTCAAACTCGTTTGTTTTTTGCCTCGCCATCCCGTCGCGATCCCGGTTGCGACAATATGAGTTTTTACAACAAGGATTTACAAAAACTACTTCTCAAGTGTAACCACCTCTCTAACACCCTACAGCAAGAACAATCCTCTTTTGCTGTCACCCTTTGAGACACCTCTCAAAGTCCAAATAACACCACGCTCTTCTTCTTGGCAACTCGCACAGGGAACAACACAATCCAAGATTGCTAAAATGAGATCTGATCAGTCAAGAGTACACCTTAGTAGTGTTGTAGTTGATCAGCACTGAAAACCCAAATATGTTCTTTAAGAAACCTTCAAGATAATAAACTCTTGTGTATCTTGATTCTTGGAGCGTCTCAGCACACCTGTATCTCTTTTCTCAATTCACCAAATATCATATATGAAAGTTTAGAACGATCAAAAGTCAATAAAGTAGTGTGCAATGTGTCAATTTATAGTTTTCTCATAAAAGACGCAATATAATCAATTACTATATTAATGTAATTGGTTACATTAGTAACAGAGTTACACCTTAAAACCATTCAAACAAATTTAACAGATTAAGCACAGAATATCGATTGAATATATCATGTGAGTCAAAACATATAAAAATATTACCGTTGTGACAGTTAAGACTTATCAACAAATAGTTTTCAAAGTATAACAAACTTAATTGATTACATAAAATGTGTAATCGATTAAGTACAACACTTAGGCATTTTGAAAACATTTTTACTTCAAAACTCATCACAACACATTTCAAAAAGATGTCTTCAAAGACACGAGTTTTAATTGATATTACCCTTAATGTAATCGGTTAAAAGTTGTTGTTTTGCCACAATTTGAAACATAAGTTATCTGATGAACCTAATTGATTATTTCATATAGAGTTGCTTTGTGTCTGTGGTTTTATCACACAAAATACATTCAGTATGCATAGAGTAGATATAAACCCAATTATGATCATAGAAGTATGCAAACCAAACAACATATCATATGTATCAATCATAAAGAAACATTTACATACCAACATATGTGTCAATCACAAATACAAATTTTTGTTGTTGTTATGAAAACATATATGTGTTGTTACAATCAATGTGTTGTCATCATCAAAAACCAAACACATCAGGGATTGCATTTAGAATTATATTGCTCCCCCTCTCAACAAATCAAATTGGTAATGGGACATTGCCTATTAAATTAATATATTTTTAGTATAATGCAGGTAGTGGTTTGTTCACGTAAATTATAGGTTTAATCATTTCAAAGGTCCATATTTGTGTAGATTCGAGTCAATTAGGTCTCCGTATTTTGAAAAAGCTCAATTAGGTCCCTTTTTATGTAAAATTGAATCAATAAAGCCTCTACCGTTAAATTCTGTGGGCGGCATTAAATGTGTTGCCTGGTGGCATGGTGAAGTGGCATTTCATAACAACGTGGCACATAAAGAGGTCCACATAATGACCAGATGGGCGTGGCCACTGAGGCCTTGCCACGTGTCAGCCCCTTCCCTACCCAAAATCAAGGTTTCAGATTGGAGGGAAGGGGGAAGGCTTCCTGCACCGTCATGAGCGAGAATTATGTGCCATGACCTCCTTTCAAGGAAGGATAAAGGATTTGGGATTCTGGCTTGAAGGAAGTTGACCCTATGATTTGATACATTGTTTCTACGTTTGATTCGCAAGTAATGGAGAACGAAAGAACTCGCGAGTTTCGTTTCTGGTGCGTCAATGGAGAAGACGAAGATATCAGGGTTGCTCTTAGGTTAATCTGTAGGCTATTCGCGTGATTGGAGTTGCGCGAGGTGGAAGAAGACGTTCGCAATCTGCAGCAACGACAACATTTAGGTTGTGGTCGGATCTTCGTTTCCTGCATATCTGTTTGTGGTTTTCTGGTTATTGATGGTGAAGAAGACGATCTGGTCGTTGTAAATGGTGCAAAGACAACGACAAATTGTTTCTCGTGGTGTGGCCTGGTGCAAATAGTGGGCGAAGGCAGCTTGTTCAGGACTAGTGGTGATGATGGTGGCGATGCTAGGGTTTGGCGATGTCAATGGAGGATTTGCGGTGATGGTTGAAGATGACGGCGATTTGTGGTTTTGATGGTGGTGGCCATGGAGGCTCGCGGTTGACGGTGAGGTTGAGGTGGTAGAGATAGGGTTTGGTGGCGCTAGGATGGACGTTACGACAACTTTACGGCGCAAATTAGGGTTAGGCAGTGGCCTTACGGTAACGCAGGACGGTGATGGTTGCGGCACAGTTGTGGCACGGCGGCAAGGGTCAGAGAATTAGGATTTTTGTTGAGAGGATGATGATGTGGTAGTTGATGTGGCAAGAAGGATGATGTGTCAGAATTTAACTGGTTCATTATGGTGTGTTAGGATCTAGGACACTTGGCAAAATCTGGTTCAATCTGATTTATGTGCCACGTGATTATGAAATGCCACGTCACCGTGCCACCAGGCAACACATTTAACGTCGTCCACAGAATTTAACGACTGGGCTTTATTAATTCAATTTTACATAAAAAAGGGACCCAATTGAGCTCTTTCAAAATACGAGACCTAATTGACACGAAGCAGCACAAATAGGGACCTTCGAAATTATTAAACCTAAATTATATATAGGTTGGGTGATTTGGTGAGTTGGTGGACCAAATAGTGTCCATTTGAGGCTATTTATAAATAAAATTGTATTCTATTTTGATCTAAATAATAAAAGCAAATAGTAATGATGTTTAATCTTAGTGAGTGATTGATTAATGCATGTTATTGAGAATGTGTATTGAAATGAGATGTGAACATAAAACTATGTTATTTCCTTGTTGATAGACGTTACTCCAGAATGTGCAGAAGAAGCTCCACAACTCAGAGAATTGGCAGCGGATGAAAGGAAACAGTGGAGGTTTGGAGCGCACTCAAGGTGTTTGTGAAATTGTCTGGTTGTGTTTGAATGGATGTTTTGGTAGATCTCTAACTCAGTAGGCTTTCCAAAGGGGAAAGAGGCTAGAGGAGGTGCTAGATAACAAAGCACAGAGGTGAACTTGAGAGTAATAGCTGGAAATTGGCAGCATTTCTTTACTTCAATTCAAGTTACCTTTACAAGTGATTTGGCTTCTCTTTTATAGATGAAGAGAAACTTGCCTAGCAAGCTACTGGACATATTAGCAATGTACATGAAGCTCTATAAGAAGTGTGCAGGAGAAGCTAAACAGCTGGCCACATGTTCCATACGGTAAACATTGAAAACATGCTTTAAAAGAAAGTGGAAACACTGGTTTGCTTGGTTGGCCGTATGTTGTATATCAGCTTTGCTTTTCCAATCCAAAAAGCACTTCCTTTCTTCCTTTCTTTACCTCCTTTTCTTCCCTTAGTTCACCAAGCTTCTTTGGTTGATTGGTTATGGTTTTCCACTCTTATTAGTGACCTACAAAACAAGGTAAATGTATTTAGTTAAAGAGAACATTCTAAGACTTAGAAAGAAAAGATTAAGTCCTTTATTCAACTTCCCTTTCTTGGTCTTAGAGTAAAGTTGATACTTCTTTGGATGGGAAGTCCCTAAAGGGGTTGCCATCATTCCCTCCCTCTTTAAAACGATTTGTCCTCAAATCGGGAAGAAAGAAAGAAGCACAGCTTTGGTTGCTATTGGCCACCGGGGTCAAAAATATATCTACAAAAAATAGCACAAATTAGTATGAGGAATGAAGTATGTGCAAAGATAAAAAGATAAAATGAAGGCCTTTTGACAAAAATGGTTTTAGAAGAAGTATTGGCCTTTAATATTTTTTTGAATTCACTTTGTTTTGAACATTCCCCGTGATAAAATGAAGAAACAAAGTGATGTTTTTGATAAGAAGATTCAAGGTATTGACCTTTTAATGAAGAAGTTAACAACATGCATACCTTTGTCTCCTTCTTCTTTGCTTGAGAAGGTTGCTTGGCCAACCTATTTTCTTGTTTTCTTTCTTTTTCAATTTTTTCCTTGATTATTATCTCATCCTCTTTCACTTGTTCAGGTGTAAGAGGAATCAATGTGATTTTATTACCTTTATGGAAGAAAGTTATTTTGTTGGTATACCCATCATGAGTGGAATTATGATCAAATTGCCATGGCCTACCAAGTAATACATGCCCAGCATCCATTGGAACAACATCACATAAAACATTTTCTTCATAGTTGCCAATGGATATTGGTATGGTTACCTGTGTGTTCACTACTATTTCTTCATCCTCTGTTATCCACTGAAGCTTATAAGGCTTGGGATGAGAAATAGTAGGTAAGGCCAATTTGTGTACCACTCTAGAACTACAACAATTGCAAGAGGAACCACTATCCACAATCAATGAACAAGTGTTTTCAAAGATTTTGCATCTTGTTCTGAATAGGTTTTCCCTTTGTGATTGTTCTAGTTCATGGGTTTGACTTCCAAGAAGTCGTCTTACCAATAATAACTCACCTTCACAAGGTAAGGCTTCTTCCTCAGATATAGAAGTATCTGAGTCAGTAGAAGAATCTTTACTTTCACTCTGATGGTCTAAGAGATAAGTAGACCTTTTGTGAGGACACTTAGAAGAATAATGTCCTCTCTCTCCACACTTAAAGCATTTGGTCTCTCTACCCCTTGTTTCTTTTGAAGATTCTTTGTGAAAGGTATTTCTTTCTTGCTCTCTCTCTTTCTCTTTACCTCTCACTTTCTCTTTTTCTTTTTCTTTTTCTTGAGGCTTTTCATACCTCTTTGGACTATCCTCCCTCTTAGGATCTGTCCTATAGTCGGAGGTGGTAGGGTAGTTCCTTTTAGTGGAAGCTTTTCTTCTAATTTGTTCTTCCACTCTCACACATAGCTGCACAAAATCATTGAGATCTAAATAAGGTAAAAGTTCTACCTTATCTCTGATCTCATAGTTAAGACCGCTTTGGAACCTAGCTATGGTGAATCTCTCTTCCTCTTTTATCCCAGCTCTTAACATGAGTAATTCTAACTTTTGCCGATATTCCTCAACACTCATGTTTCTTTGTTGAAGTCTATGGAGCTTGTCCATGACTTCTCTAGCATAATATGCTGGTACATGCCTTCTGTGTAAGGCTGCTTTTAACTCATTCCAATATTGGATGGTATAGTCGCCACTCATCTTTTGATCTCTTATGATTGATGTCCACCAATAAAGGGCTGCACCTTGAAAAGTCAAGGTAGCTAAGGTCACTCGCCTCCTATCATCTATGTGGTAGCACTCAAAAATCTGTTCAACCTTCATCTCCAACTCAAAGTATTCTTCTACATTGTCTCGTCCAAAGAAGGGTGGAAGGTCGAGTTTAGGTTCCACATGATGGTCTCTATGGTTATGATGACGCCTAGGAGGGCGTTGATAGTGATCATAAGGGTGATAACTATGGTGATCACTATGTTGGGAATGATCATCATGATCATGGTTTTGCCTATGAGAGTGATCCCCTTGTGAATGCCCTCTTTGAATGAGAGTAAGATTGGCGACCATTTGCCTTAGTTCATGTAACTCAGCCTTGGTTCTATTGAGCTCTTCTCTCAACTCTATGTTGTCCTGAACATGATTGGTGTTACCTTGAACACTAGAGTGACTCATGCTTGTGAAGTAGAGAAAGTGTTTTCACAAAATTTGAAAGCCTTGCACAAGTATGAATCAAAACTTTTGGAAAAGAGGATTTGCTTGTTTTTTTTTTTTTTTGGTGAATGACTTCTATAGAGATTCTAAAGGTGAAGAAACCGAATAGCTCCCAGGAAGGAGAGGTGAGTCACAATGGACAAGCTTAGAAACCTTGTCCTTCCTTAGCCAGAGTGTCTCCTGACGTTTCTTACCAAAGTTTCTAGATAGAAGTCGTTCAAAACCTTTTTGGAATGCAACGATGTTATGCCCCTAATAAACCAAACGAAGGTTTGTCTATATGGTAGCACACCTAGCAATCACGGAGACGTAGAACACAAATATTCAACAAGCAAAAGAAAGGAAGTATGAAATGAATGGAAAAAGAAAAAAAAAACGGCCCTAAGTGAAAGTGCAAATGACACTTGGAGCCACTTGACACACTTCCACACTAAGAAGTGGAAACTAAACTATTACAATGTTGTATGGTGTACTTGGAATTGCTTGAAAAGCATTTTCCCAAGTCACTTTAAGTTTCAAAAACCAAGAAGAAATTACCACAAAGGTTCCGTGATAGAATGCCACTTATACAAAGAAGTGTAAAAGAATTTATACAAAGCCAAGTGTGGCTGTTACAGCAAAAGAAATGAGCTGAAATATAACTCAAAAGTGATGTTTTTCTGCTGCAAAGAAGTGTTGGACAGCCAATGGAAAGTCCTCTTGAAGTTCCCTTGTAGCAAAGTTAGCAAGACCTCCACTCCTTAAGATGCTACCCCTTTGATAAGGCCTAGCTGGATGTTAAAACTCCACCAAAATATGATGTTCCGGCAAACAAGAATCACAAAAACCCGTGAGTGATCAAAAAAAATGCTGCAGCAAAGTTTAATGCAGAAATAACGTGACAGCAATATATGGAAGCCAATAAAAGTGATTTCTAAACACTTTGGGGCTGGAAGAAAAGCTAGCACACAAAAGGAACTTAAGATAGGGTCTAGAACAGATTAGAAAAGCAAGAAAAACTCAAAACAAAAAGCAAATTCAAGTGCAGTGAAAGTGTTTGATGAAAATGCCAAACTGTTTAACAAAATGCCACTAAGAACAGTAGATTTTGGTGTTTTCTTGTTTTGGATTCATGAACACTGGATTGCAGGGGTTATTTGCTTTTTGATGCTTTGAATTCACTTGTATAATGATTCAAAAATGGTTGGAACAGAATCCCCTAGCTTTTGCCAATCCAAATTTCAAATAGAAACTTTTAAAGTATAGAAAACAACAAAGAAATGCATACTGCACCAAAAATGTGGCTGGAAAATTGGAACAGCAGTGTGCAAAACAAATGGCAGTGTATCAAAGGCTCCAATGATATGTCAAACAAGTTTATCTCATCAATTTTGATGTGTACAAACACTTAGACAGCAAAGAATCACACTGCAGCAGCAAATCAGTAGTCCACTTCCAAACTTAAGCAAAAATGATGGTTTAAAAGGTGATTTTGCATATAGGTTCAAAATTCACCAAATGAACAGTGCACACTAATTTCAAATGGTAAAATACACTTGCTCAATTGTTCAGAATGCATAGAAATAGCCAGTAGATTCGTATGACAGTAGCAGTTGCCAAAATTCAAGAAAATTGGACCAAAACTGCATCAGATTTGAAAACTAAGTGGAATCAAAGATGGAAAGCACCAACAAAGATTATGAAAGTCCTAATTGACTATATCTAGCTTTAGAATATGAGCTAGCAGAGATTAGGTGACCTAAAACACAGCAAGGAAATGAAGTACGGTGCATAGCTTGGATCAAAAACTGTGACAACATTGTTTAGTGAATTTTGAAACAACTCAACAACTCATTTTGCAAATATGTGATTGATTGGAGTTACTATCACTTGAAACATGCTTAAAATCATAAAATAAACTTGTCTCAAGTTTTAGATAGAACAAAACTGGCAGAAACAGTATGCACCAAATTAATGTAGAAATGAATTCTGATGCAGAATTTGAAACCAGATTTTATGAACTCAACCACACATTTTGCTTTTCTGAGTTTAATATGTGTTTGTACACTTGTAGCAATGCTTAACAACACCAAGGAAACTTGCACAAAGCTTTAGAAGCAAGAAATTTGGTCTGAAACAGATTAAAGTACAGATACCAGATTTGAAAAGATTATGCAGAATTTTGTGAAAATTGACGCAAATGTTGGATGTTTTAGCTCATATAATCCAGGCTAGACATTGTCTCTTTGCCTTTGTGGATTGATTCATTGCTAAACGTGCATCTAATACACAGTGTGAAAATGAAAATTGAAAGCTAGAACAGAATCAAACATTTGAAACAGAGACAACACTGCACATAAGGCACATGACTGAGACAAAACTGGAAAAGATGAATAAAGCTGGATTTGAACTCAAACAAACAAAGTGCACCGATTAAAATGATGACGAAACACTAAGGAACAACTGAATGAACACAAATAGCAATCTCAAGTACGAATTAAGCCAAACAAAATTAAAAAAAAAAATTGATAAAACAGTGACAGAGTTGACAGCACATGATAGAAACAAAAAATGAAGAAAAGAGCAACTTAGCTCGTTGAAGCACAGCGTGGACGTGCTGGCTCTTGATGCCAAATGATAGACGCTACTCCAGAATGTGTAGAAGAAGCTCCACAACTCAGAGAATTGGCAGCGGATGAAAGGAAATAGTGGAGGTTCGGAGCGCACTCAAGGTGTTTGTGAAATTGTCTGGTGGTGTTTGAATGGATGTTTTGGTAGATCTCTAACTGAGTAGGCTTTCCAAAGGGGAAAGAAGCTAGAGGAGGTGCTAGATAACAAAGCACAGAGGTGAACTTGAGAGTAATAGCTGGAAATTGGCAGCATTTCTTTACTTCAATTCAAGTTACCTTTACAAGTGATTTGGCTTCTCTTTTATAGATGAAGAGAAACTTGCCTAGCAAGCTACTGGACATATTAGCAATGTACATGAAGCTCTATAAGAAGTGTGCAGGAGAAGCTAAACAGCTGGCCACATGTTCCATACGGTAAACATTGAAAACATGCTTTAAAAGAAAGTGGCCGCTGGTTTGCTTGGTTGGCCGTATGTTGTATATCAGCTTTGCTTTTCCAATCTAAAAAGCACTTCCTTTCTTCCTTTCTTTACCTCCTTTTCTTCCCTTAGTTCACCAAGCTTCTTTGGTTGATTGGCTATGGTTTTCCACTCTTATTAGTGACCTACAAAACAAGGTAAATGTATTTAGTTAAAGAGAACATTCTAAGACTTAGAAAGAAAAGATTAAGTCCTTTATTCAACTTCCCTTTCTTGGTCTTAGAGTAAAGTTGATACTTCTTTGGATGGGAAGTCCCTAAAGGGGTTTCCATCACACACACCTCCAAAACCGCACCAAACCTTCCATCGAACACCTGGTGTGCGCCTCTGCTTGCCATTCATCCAACCATTCCGCTGCGTCATTCTGTCCAAGGAGCTGCTCCATTCTTGAAGCTTGGAGTTGCTTCCATCACTTGTAATGTTGTCAGTTGGTTGAGTTTTTCGTATTGTGATGCGTTAAGGAGTTTGAGTCTCGCATGGAGACATAGATTCGAGTTTCACCCTTCCTCTTGAGAGAGGAAACAAAAGGGTTGGATGTCTCGCCTAATGGCTCTAATACACCAGTGTGTGCAGTGTTGGTGGTTTTACTCATAAGACCTTGAGAAGTCGGAGAGATAGATTTGAAGTCGCAATGGAGGACGACTCGAATCACTTTATTTTGCAAAAAAGGTTGGTACGATAAGGTGCAAGGAAACAACATTGGTTTATGAATGGTTTGGTTGTGATACTATTTTTGTGTTAAGATATAATGTTATGACTTGTTATAGTCCATGTTTAACAATGTTACATTGTGTTATATGCTACAAGGTTTTTCTGGTTGCTCACCCTTGCTTATTGTGGTTGTGGTTTCCACCTGCAATGATCGTACTTGTACGAGAGTAGATGGTGTTGCATATGAGGCTTGAGTGTTGTAGATTGACAACAGAAGGGATTATAATTACTTCTGGAATTTTATTTATTTTGATGTTTTGATTTTCTTTTCACACTTAGTATTTTTGTAAAGAACATGATTTGAGTTTTTCATTCGTTGTAAGGACATCGTTTGAGTTTGTGTTTTTTCTTTTGCAGTGATATATTAATAAAGAATTTTGAGTATACAAAGAGAACGTTTGAATATAAATTGTGTTGTGAAACTATTATTTTCTTTTACAGGTGGCATAATACTAAGGGTGTTACATATGTCTCCTCGCCTATGAAGGGCAGTAGAAGAGACAAGCTTTTCGTATTGTACCTTTCATCTATGAGAAGTGGTAGAAAATAAAGGATGTTTCGCCTGTACATTTCCAACTTAAGCTGAGTATAATGCTTGATGTAATGTTGCATCAAAGTTTTTACTCATAAGTCTTTGAAGAGCAAGGGAAACAAGTCAAAAATTGTGGTGGAGGATGACTCGAACCACCTTGTTTTGGTAAACAAGGTGTGTATGGTAGTGTACGAGAGAAGGACATAGGTTAAGTGATGTTGATGGATGTGACTTGGACTTTCCTTTGGTTATTGTATGATAATATGTTAATGTTGAAATAAATGTTTATGTCTTATATGTGATGACGTTTATGTTAACTCACCCTTGCTTCTTTGTGTTTGTTCGATGATCATATAACTTATTTTGTTATATGAGAGCAGATGATAATACATATGTTGTTGGTGTCGAGCAGCGCAATGAGAGGCGTGGAAGTCTTTAGGGAACTTTATAATTTAAGAGAATCATTGTAATGTTTTTGAATTATTTGGATTTAAAACTTATTTTAATGTGAATTACGCTTAGTTTAATTAAGTTGTGTGATAACTAAATAAAGTTTTTGATAAATATGTTTTCTACGTCGGTATCAGAGTTAAAGTTTTCGTAAATAATGGACTTATTTTATATTTCACATGTGACATCTGGAATGGAGTGTTACACTATACTGGTTATGAGTGCAACCAATATAAAAAATCTTAGTAATTTATTACAGTTATGTTATTGCGTCACTTTCTATACTAGTTCTAGGTACAATCGGTATAGAAAAACTTTGTAATTTATTGCAATTTTGTCATCGCACCATTTTCTATACCGATTCTAGGTACAATTGGTTTAGAAAAGTTTTGTAATTTATTACAGTTGTTGTCACCGCGTCACTTTCTATTCCGATTTTAGATTCAATCAGTATAGAAAAACTTCTCATATTTACTGTACTAGCACCACAATAAATAAATATATATATATATATATATATATATATATATATATATATATATATATATATATATATATTTATTGGATTTTAACTATTATAAAGTTATTATAAAAATCCTATTTTGTACTAGTGCTTGTGTAAATAAAGTGTATCACGTCTTTGAACTTCTTGATATTGTTATGCTCAAATAAAAATGTTTTTTCTTTTCTGATTTTTCCATCTTCCTAATTTCAAGTGGCATTTTCATCAATTTTAATTCTAGATACATATGATGAGCTTCTTTATTTATAAGTTGTAAACTCTATAATCTCTTGACTTCATTGAAAGAAGATTCTTGTAAGCTCTATAACCTACAAACTATTATTTGTTATTATTGGTTGTAATCTCTAAAATAGTTTTCTCCCATAAAGATAGATGAAGAAAAACTGATATTAGCCTATAGATGAAAAATTTATAGAATTGATATGAAATATATTAAGAAATCTTTCTTGTAGTGTTAAATAAAAAGTTGGATAATATATTTATACGTTGGAGATTACTGAATGTAGATCTAGTTGCACAAATTTAATGGAGTGAGTGACAAGATATAATGAATATAAATTTGAAGTAGCTTTAAACAATGTGGCTGTTGTACATGTCCACGATATTCATGATGATGATGATATCAAATACGAGGGGATCGTGCAGAGGCTACTTCTGGTGTAGGAGCAATCTGAGGAGAGACGAAGTTTACTTTGTGGCTACCCAAAATCCAACCATTCTTCCAGAAAACCATTGGTTCACAACATGGCACACTCCTAGATGAACCACTTAGTCATGCTCAAAATTTTGGAAACCTTCAACTCTATATTGTACAAAAAAGATTCTCGAACTGTTAACTGCAGATTAAGTTCGAAATTCCTCACTAATCCACATTTTTAGTTAACCGTGTCATGTTTCAGTCTAATACGAAAACATTTTAAAATGTACTTAATACTTTTGCCGTTTCCCAAGAACCAAATCATATTTTATCCCAAAAATATTATGAATAAGCATGTCCCACATCCCTCACTCTCTTCGATGTTGTTTCCACGATCCATGTTATGCATCTTACTTTTTTTCTTTTTCAAGTATTATGAAGTACTCTCAGTACTATTGTCACAGTGTTTTGCGCATCGTCTGTACCAAGCATTTTCCTTTTCCAGTACACTCCATCTGCCTAATATTTCAGGTATGGTTTCTAGTGTCACACACTTTTAGTATTATATTCTTTTGATATTTCTTCTCCAAAAGTTATGAGAAAATACCATATTGGGTTGCAATGCGAGCGTTCCATTGGGTGCGTGACGGCTAGTGTACGTAATTTGAAGATAAGGATAGGTCTTGGCAGCGAAAACGAAATTAGCAGTCCTGGAAGAGTTAGAAGAGGTTATTCTTAAGGGGAAAGAGAAAAAACGAAAGAAAGAAAGAAAGGTAATACAGATAAGGAAAAAGGTGGAAAAGTATGCATGGTAGTGAGATGCAGCGACGTGGTGCAACGAGGAACTTCCGAGGAGCTTATAATGGCATATTGGAATGTTAAGTAAATAAAGCCATATCTTTCTTTCAATCTTTTCACCACCATGACCATCACCCTTACCCCACCCAACCAAAAACACTAACCAACACTATTACTTCTCCTCCACCCAACCCTACTCCACCATCTGTCCCACCCATCACATCCTCTTTTTCATACTATTTATTTACTCTACACTTTAATCAGATCTATCCTCACGCCAATCCAATCAAATCAAAATTTCTAATTTTTTTAAAAATAATTAACTTTTACATCAACTTCAACTCCTAATCAACTTTTTATTTGTTTCCTGCATCCCCTCTCGTATGATCAACACCATAACCAAGCATCAAAGCTGCAAAACATATGATCCCATACACAACAACCATCAAAAACCATACAAAGGTTCGCCGGTGGAATTTACAAAACTTGACACAATGAACATAAGGTAATATATTCATATTTGGTTTACAGATTGAAATTAACGTTCCGATCTCACAAAAAGCACGTCCATATTAATTTACACTTCACGATCAAAAGGCTAAGAGGATGATATATATATATATATATATATATATATAAATTCACAGTTAGTGCAGTCCTAAGTAGGTGGAGGTGCCAGGGAGGAAACGGTATCGTTTCAAAGGGAGTTTGTTTTGTTTGTTTGGTGAAGAACCTGAAGAGCAGTCAGTAGTAGTATATTATATATATCATATCACATAGCTAAGGTCAAGGTAAGAGCGGCTTTAACGTCCAACCTCCACGCAAAACCTCCACAATCCATACTCCAAACGTCACATGGCACAGTTCTCTCTTTCCCCGAAGCGTACTGCAGCCTAACCCAGCCCGTGAACCCTCGGTACGGATCCGATACGCTCGCTTTCATCGCCAGCCATACTCCTCCCTCACCAACTGCTTCCCTGTACGCACCATTCGTCCACGTCACCCTCCCGTAACCGTCTGATATAAACCCCGGACACGTGTCCTCTTCTAGTTTAGCCTTCCTCTCCTCGTCTCCACTCCCCAACCCCGGCCCCTCCTCCTCCCGCCACATCTTCGTCACGCACTCCACCGTCACCACCGATCCCACCGCCGGGAACCAGAACGGATCCACCGACGCACCTGCACCGCCGCGGTTCCCGAAGCTCAGCCACACCGGCGCGTCCTTGTGGCTTTCTCTGGTGGTTGTTTTCTTCAGAACCGGAGTCTCCGGCAGCAGCGGGAGCGTTGTAGGCGGAGGTGGTGGAGGAGGCGCGATTCTGCTCCGAGTGCAGCGCTTGGTGTTGGTGTTGGAGTTGGTGTTACCTTTAGCGCGCTTTCGCTTAGATGCGACGGATCTGGAGAAGACGTCGGCAGTGGTTTCGGAGGAAGAAGCGTCGGAAAGAGCAGCGGCGGGAAGGGGTTTGGGGGCTATAGGGCGAAAGCCTAACATTATTGTGTGGACCTTGGAGATGCGGTGTGCAGCAGGTGTTTGACACTTGGTGATGCAGCAGCCTCCCTTTGTTTCCATTTGTGTGTTTAGGGTTTTCTGTGTTTATGGTTTGGAGAGAGAGAGTGACCGTGAAAGAGGTTGGAGAAACACAGGGAAATGCAGGGAGTGGAGGTTGGGTTTATAGGAATAGTGGGGAGAGACGACACGAGTGACGATACACGTGCGAGCGAGAGAGAGACGTGGCGGTGGGCACGTAGCAGTAAAGTGTTGGGTAAGTGTGGGGGAAGTGCATGGACCACGTGTGCCAATAGAGATTGCGAAAATGACTGTTGGATTTCCCTAATTAGAAACAAGAGATTCTCGCCAAGTGGACGGTTTGATTACGACACCCTTCTCGCTTCAAATACCTACGTCACACTTCATTTATCAAAAATATATCCCTTTATTATATATTACTATTTCTCTTAATTTTAAAATTCATTTTTTGCATTCTTCCCACATCTCAAAAGTCAGATTCCAAATTTCTCCTACATCTCAAATTGTTGCGAGTGTGGAGCAAATTATTTCAGAGCCACAAATTTTAGAAGTTCTTCCTTCAACTTAAGTTCACTGTGGAAACAAAACTGTCGTCAACACAACGCTCTACCAATTATGTTTATGAACAGCCATCAACAGACGTTATATTTATGAAAAAAGAAAGACTAAAATCACTCTATTTAAGGAAAAATAATATTAAAATAAATATTTTCAAAAACTGAGAAAACGAACTAAATAAAATGTCAAAAATTTAAAGACTTTAAAATGTCATCGCATTTCTCTAAGTAAAACTCACTTTATACACTTGATAACCACTCATACTTATTATATTCATAAATATCTTACACTCTTTTACTGACTTGAACGTCAAAAAATCTTTTATAGGTGGATCTCCCCTTTGGAGTAGCAAGGGATTTCATTCCCACCAGTAAGTGCTCTCAAAGTCATCGTTAGGATTTTGTCACTTGTCCGCAAATTCACGTTCAAGATCTTGGTAAGATCAATTATGTATTTGAAAAAGCTAAATCTAGATAAACTAATCCCGAAAATTAAACAAAAAAAAAAACCCTTCATATAAATGATAATCTTAAGCAAAGAAAGAATAAGAATTGACACAAATTTGAAGAGAAGTAGAATAGAATTATGCTTATTTTTACTAGATTTGATCGAGATGTTTTTTAGGTAGATTATGTGACTCTTAAGAGTTAAATAATTGTTTTATGATAATTGAGATATTGTTCGCTTTGGAATTTGTGTTTCGTCACGATTTTATCTTTAAAAGACACTTCGAAAGCTGGAAGAAGTATTTAAATTATCTTTGGCCTCAACTCCTAAATGATGTGAGACAATTAGGCATGGTAGGAACATAAGCCTCTTATTAGTCGAAGTCTAAGGTAAATGTCTGGTCATCTTTATTGGAGGGACCGATGGTTCATCTTAAAACCTTGATGAATCGATATTTTCTCTCATTCACTTGGCTTCTTGTACTATATTTAATTAGAGAATTATGCTTAATTGTTCAATATTTCCTCAGTTTTGATATTTAGGTTTAATTTGACTAGTAATTCTTATTTTAATTAATTTGAATTATCTGAGGTTCATTATCTGTGTTATTATTCTCATAGACAATTTTAGGATAATATTTTGAGACTTCGAGAGGGCTCTCACGTCATTTTCGTTCATCCACAACAGCATTAAATTTCATTTTCGTTTTTTGTTTGGTTTTTAGTGTATGTTGGACCATACTTGCACATTTAGGCCTATTTTGGTCAAATTAGAAAAGGCCCACTAAGGAGGGTTGACCTAGGTTGTAGAGCCAGTAGCCACCACCCTTAGGGTCTCTCTTCACTCTTTCATTTTAAGTTTTTCTTAGAAGCTACGTGAACAGTGCTACACCTTGAGGGTTTGTAATTTCATTTTTCATAGTAATTCCATTTTTGTCTTTTAAATTTCGTTTTCTATCTCTGTTCAATCTCTATAGTTTACCCTATTCCCAATGTCAATTCCATTTTGTTTTCTAAGTTGCATTTATATGTTTAATTTCGTTTTATGAGTTAGTTGTTGTATTTAATTTCATTTTCTGTTTTGATTCTAGCATTTGGTTTCAAATTCTATTTTCAAAGGTTTGTTTTAGTGCTAGGGTTTTCGTTCCTGCATTGGGTTTCCGTTTTATGCATTGGCTTCGTTTTCTACATTGGTGTTGCTCTAATGTTCCAATTGCATTTTGTGTGAAACTAATTTTAAGGGGAGCTTAATATGTTGTTGCAGTGTTTCCTTGAGGTTTCCGCACTATTAATGTAATTCTAATGCCTTGTCTTGCATCACATTCAATCTATTTTGCACTTGTGATTAAAACACGCTTAGTGGTGTCATTTGATTTGATTATCGCTTAGTTAATTAATTGTTCGGTGCAAAATCGATTAAATAAGGTGCATTGTGTTTGCTTAATTTGTTTTTATGAAAATGAAAGTAGTCCTTGCTTAGTTGATTAATTCCATTGGATTAGGGGTGAGAGGAGCGACCAATTTATTGCTAAAAAAGGATGGGAAGCATTGTAATTGAGCTAATGATCAACTGTCTTTAATTTGTGTTTTAATTAGTGTTTTAGTTGTTAATTGAAATTTGTAACTTGTCCACAAAATTCCCCCCACTACGTGTTTGACCTTTTGCCTAAACCAAATTTGGTCCTTGAGAGACGATCTAGAAGTCACTTCCTAGTATTATACTGTACTTAATTTCATATTAATTTGATTTGGGTACGACCTCGATCAATCTTTCAGAAAAGATCATTGGAAATCAGAAGAGCACGTGAGAACAAGATCGTATCACAAGCCTCTTACCAAAGCTCTTATCTCTCAAATTGAGGTGTCTCTTAAAGGATTTGTCTTAGACTATGCAATTAAGTATGACGTCTTTAGACGATAGGTCTTTTGATGTTTTATTTCACACACTATACACAATTAATCATTCATAAGAAAACCTCATTCCTGGAAAGATTCTTAGTTCTTAAAGGTTTTCTAAGACTTTGCAATGACCCTTAACATTATATTTGTTACCCTATTCATGTTGGTTGATCAATGTTTGTTAGAAGAAGAAAGTTTGACCTTAGACCCAAATTTAAACAAGGTCTCCCTACTTTCAATCAGACAAACTTTAGTTGAGTTTACACCCCACTTATTGAATTGTAGTAGGACAAACACAAAGTTGCACACTTCACAACAAATTGAGGAAGTGTTGACTTAAAACTCTTATGTGTTTTTCTAAAGTTCGATAGTACATTTGATATTATCCCATAATTATGTGTCATAAGCTCATTATTCTTCTTTAAGCAAAACCACCAGATAAGAGGAAGAGAAATCCTAAAGAAGAACATTGCCAAGTATTTGACCTAGAGGTTAACAAGTTCTTGAAAGTCCATTTTGCAAGAGAGATCATGTACACTACATGGTTCGTCAATGTGGTCATGGTCAAGAAATCTAACAACCAATGGAGGATGTGCATTAATTATACAAATTTAAGTAAAAACATGCCTAAAAGATAAAACCTCTATTGAACATAAATTGGTTTGTTGATAAGATGACCAGATATAAGCTTCTTAGCTTCCTAGATGCCTATTTTGGATACAATCAAATTAGAATGTATCCGCTAAATTAAATAAAGAAATAATTCACGAGGATTTTGATAGACTATGTTCTTTCTTACAAACTAAAGCTTGAGAATTGTTTAAGGATTGCAAAAACGCTAATAACTTATATATGAAGAATAAGATAAAAGAGTGTTCTCAACCTTTCTTCTTCCATAGAAACTTTATATGGAGATTGAGAAGAGTTATGGCAAATTTTTTCTAGCCATTTTGAGTGTTGAGGAAGTTCTTTTCAAGTTGTGCTTCTCCGGATACAAACATAGAGATACATATAAAATTAATTGCATTTCTCTTCTTCAAGCAACACTTTAAGATACCCATAACCTACCTACCTTAGTTAAATGGATTTTATCCAAGCTGGAGTTTAAACTTAGAACTTGCAAGAATATAAAAGAAAATAATTATTAAATACAATCCTTCTATTAATAATTATAAAATTTGACAAATATTATAATAAAAAAATATAAAAAACGATAATAATGTTTTTACATGAAAACCAATAAAAAAGTAATCTTCTTTATTAGTGCTTATAATTATATATTATAAAAAGTAATTATTAATACTTAATAGACATCTTGGTATTTAAGACGTGATCCGTTAGATACATTGAAGGGTCTCTAAGGCTTTGTTCTTTTAGAATGATTTGGGAGAGATGATATGGGAGAGATGATTTGAATGGATTTGAGTGGATTTGAGTGGATTTGAGGGTAATTTTTTTGTTGTTTTTTTGAGTAGATTTATGGGTAATTGAGAGTGGATTTAGAAGTAAAGTTTGTGAGAATTAGTGTAGGATTTGATTGATGAGACAGATAAACAAATTTTGTTTAATTGATAGAAATTGAAGATTACCAAAATGCCCTTAGTTATTAATGTAATATAAAATGATAATTTTTAATGTTATATTTAATGGTAAAAGAGTTTATAAAGGGTAAAAAATTAAAATTAATTATTAAAATTAATTTTAATATTATAAAAAAAAAAGAAAAAGTAAAGTTAATTTTTTAGATGAAAATAAATTGTATTATTATTATTTTATTATTATTATTAGTTGTATATAATAATAATATACAGGGAGTGAGTCTCACTTTCTTGCATCTCATCATTATTTTGAACAATCATGGAAGTTATATAAATGAATAGTTTTATGTACAAAGCCACGAGAAAGGATAATATTGTAAAACTTCATTCTTTACCTGCAAGTCTCCTCTTCTCTGCGAAGATAGAATCTCTCTTCAATCCCGCAAATCTTGGCTCGTAATTACTCTCAAATCGTTGCGAATGAACAACATGTCACTCCCTTCGGTTTCAACCGCTCGGCCTCACATGCCACTTGAACACTCGACAACCTATATGTCGAGCGTTCAAACCGTCCTCACGTTCGGCCTCACATGCCACTCGGCCGATGGACAACCTATGTGTCGAGCGTTCAAACTGTCCTCACGTTCGACCTCACATGTCACTCGGCCGCTCGACAACCTATGTGTCGAGCGTTCAAACAATCCTCACGTGCGAGGCCTCGCATGCCACTCGGCCTCTACCGCTCGGCCATACATATCCTCACGTTCGGCCTCACTCGTTCCAGCTTTTTGTCGTTCGTCTTCACCTCTTTGTGGTCCATCAAACTCAACCGCTCGGTCATCCTTGGTTTGAAACGTTCGGTCCACATATGAGCAACAACCAGAAACACGCTCCCTAACACAGCGAATACAGCCTCCCTCAAACCCATAAGTCCTATAGTTACCACGTCCATAAAACAGAACGGTTAACTCGGACTTGGGGGGCATGTTATGTAGTAAGATATTTATTACATAAAATATCTTAGATATTTTAAACGGTTAAGATATTTATGAATAACTAACCACATTTTTAGGTAAGGTTATTTTTATTTTGGCTTATAAATACAATGACAGGGCAAAAAGTCCAAGGAGGTTCTCTCTAGGTTCCAGAGACCCTAAATAATATTTCAGAGCAGTATTATAATCACTCTCTTGAGAGCTGAGGCTCCATAACTCACATCTGACTTCGTCGGAGTATCTTTGCAGGTACCTCCCCTTCCTTTGGCGAGTATGAACAACAACAATTGGAGAAAAGCAAGCGTCCTAGACAGCCAAGAGCAACAAAGACACACTGGAAAACATCCATACCGAAACAAGAACATTTTGTTAAAAATTTTGTGGTAATCAACGTGGTGGTGATGTTGTGAAAAACTGTCAGATTACTTCCTGGTGCAGTTGTAAGTGTAGAACAGATTGAAAACACGTACGAGGACAAAATGACAAATAAAATGCCTAAATATTTTTTTTACTAAGTCTTATATATATATATATATATATATATATATATATATATATATATATATATATATATATATATATATATATAAAGTGCACTTGTGTATGTGAAATTCAACAATAACTCCGAATTTTTTTATTAGACTTAACTATAATGACCCATGTGTCTCCAGTTGGTATAAAATGGATACTTCATAACTCCCAGTTAAAAATACCACGAGTTGAACAAGTTGTGTCTACTCCTCTTGACATAATTGAAACTTTACTTGATACATATTTTTCAGTGGCACGGTAGTTTTCCCTATTCTTCTTTTATGGTGTTGTAGTGAGATCACTAACTTGGATTCAAGCCTTCCTATCACATACAAACATTATAAGACATTATGTGAAGTAGGTTATCTTGTAATAAAGTTTCAGTAGGAGATTTTGTAAGGTTGTTGTGAGGTATAAGAAGTGTGTTGTATATGTTGCATTTTTATTTATTGTCTGGATTTTTATGATTTATCTCATGTTCATTCATGATTTCTTATGTTGTTTTTATGACATTTTTTTTGTTATCTGGATCCGTGTGTGTATATATGATAACAGTTGAAAAACTGTTATTTTCATGTTTAAAATTGATACAAAAAGCAACTTTTATACTTAGAAACTAGCTTGAAATCATGCTTTTATCCATATTTTCATAAATAAGAGAGCTGGACAGGTTTATGCTTGATTTCAGTGTTTTTGTGCAGGTTTTAAGGTGAATTTAGTGAAAGAAGTGAAGAAGGAGAGAGATGGAATCAGAAAAGTCAACCAGAAACCAGAAAAGTCAACCAGTCAACCAGAATACGAAAAAAGTCAACCAGACGAGTTTTGGGCCAGTTTTATGCGATTTTATGATCTGTTTGGGCCTGGACCCGTTTTCTATTATTTTTATGTCCTATTTAAAGACCTAGATGTCTTAGGGTTGGTATCTTTTGGCAAAGACGAAGCAAACACTCTCTCTTCCACCCCTTTGAAGGAGGATCTTGGATGCTCAGGCTACCTCTTCACCTTTCTAGGGTTTTATCCTTCATTCTTTCATTATTGTTCATCTAGGTTCACCATGAATATGGTGAACTAAACCTTGTATGTTTGTTGGGGAATCAATGTAATCTTTTGAAACTCTCATATATGGAATTTGTGCTTGCATCTTAATCTAAGATTTATGCTTTCCTTCATCATTAGTTAGGGTTTTTCCTCTTTGCTTAATGCTTGCTTTGTTTAACTCATTCAATGCATGATTATTGATTTTGTTGATACGGGAACATACGGGGAAGTCTAGATCCGGGGAATCTCTCCCAATATTATATTGGTTGTCGTTAAGCTCCTGTGCTAAAAGAACTAATTATTAGGAATGCTAGGAATCGTATGAACTCGTAATTAGGGATAGGCCTTCTTGACAAGGTAATTTAGAGAGTGGCATTAACAATGATGATTTGAATGTTGAATTCCTAAAATATATGAGAGTGGATAAGATGAAATTGACCCCCAACAACATATTCATCCATATATTTCATTGAAAGTGCTTGTCTTTTGCTTTTGCCATTGATCAAAACTCATGCATACATGTTTATTTTCTGTTTTGCATATTAAACTCCAATTATTTCGTTCTTAAGTCTTAGCTAATCAACAAACCACACAACTAAACTAGGCCGTGAGTCCTTTGGGAGAATGATACTTGGTCTTACCAAGTTTATTACTTGAACGATTCGGTCATACTTGTCGATTGTAAACCAAGTTTGTGACATCATATTTTGGTGATCATAAATTTGTCCATCAATATATATATATATATATATATATATATGTGTGTGTGTGTGTTTTTTCTAATGGTAAAGATGTTTTTTTTATTTATATTTGTGATGATTCTTTAATGGTTATTTTTTTATCCAATATTGACAATGTATTTCTCTTTGGAAAAAGAGATTTATATAAAATAATCTTTCAGATTTGTTATTATTTTTTATTTATATTTTTGGCTTAATTCATATTTTTTTATTATAAATAAAATATTTTATGTATATATTCAATATAAGAAAAATTAATTTTATATATAAATTTTACTATATTTAATAAAAAGTTAAAAAAATTGAAAAAATAACATTTATAGTGATTGAATATAGTTTTAATTAAAGTATTCATTAATTTCAAGTTATGAATGACAATACAGTTTATCTACAACATTTGGATTTACTCTCCATCACATTTGATCCACAACAACCAAAATAATAGGACAGATTAACCTACACAAGAATGATGGACTAATTATACTAAACTATTGTTGATCTGTCTTATATAATGATAAACTTGTGGGCCAAAAGCAAAATTTTAAAACGAAAAACTACACACAAATGTTGCAATAATATAATTTTTTACTCTTTAATATCTTTTTTACATGAGTATTGTCAAAATTGAGAAATTTAGAGAAAGTGGGAAGACAGGTGTATACAATTGAGTGGACGATCGGTTTTTTATGGTTGTATATATGTGAAAGTTTCAAAATTTTGCTCCATTATCTGCATGCACTCTCTCTCTCCCCAAAGTTCTGATATCTTCTTTTCTCCTCCTTCTCTCTAAAAATCTTTCATCTTACTTCATCTACTTTCTAATCAGATCAAGCCTAAGTCACTTGGGGTCCAAAACAATCTTTTTCCACCAATCCAAGTCCTGTTTAGAGCTGGTAAGTTTCTATTTCTTGAGTTCTTGTGAAATTCCAAAACTTTTTACACATGCAAATCAATTTTCTAGTTGCATGTGTTCATCCACTTCCTCTTCCCATTTCTGATCATAAATTTGATCTTTTGGTGGGTTTATTCTTACGAATCAGTAAATTATAGGTTCTTAGGAATTCTGGTGGTGATCGGGTTCTACTGTCATTTAGAGTTTATGCTTATGTGGAACCTCAATTAATAACCGATTGGTCTTGTACTGGTAGTTGATTTTAAAAATAGTGTTCGATTTAATTTCAATATTGGTATTCGGTCTTAACAATGTTCGGTCTCTTATGGGCCTTACCATTTAAAGACCGTTCGGGTTGAGTTGGTGTTCATCTTATTATACTGTTCGGTCATACTGTTGTATCGTTTGGTTCTACCCTAGAGTTCAATCCCTTTGTGTAGCTTGACTTCCTTTTAGAATTCGGTCTACATTAGTACTCGGTTTTCGTTGGGGTGTTTGGTTTAATAGTATTTATTTTGGCCCTGTTGTAGAATCGAAATAGTATAGTATTAGATCTCACTTCTAGTAGTCGGTCAGTAAGCATGTTTGGCTACTTCTTCAACATTATCCAATATGGATCATTCGGTCCTAGACGGTGAAAGATCATTCGGTTTTACATTAAGTGTTTGGTTTTAGTTATAAGCATTCGGTCTAAACTCTAAGTGATCTATTGGTCTAGTGTTTGCATTTAAAACCATATTTGGCTCAAGTTGAGCCTTATTCTTCCAATTGATCGTTCGATCATATTCATGGGTGGTAGTAGTCATTGTTAGGTTCGATATTGATAATAAGTGTTCAGTCTGTAAAGGATTATGGTTGTATTGTGAATGTTTATTTCAGTGCTTAAATGTGTTATGCATGAGAAATAATGTTGATATTGTAATATGGCATGAGACTTTTAAAGGTAGTTATGAAAGAGAATTCCAAGAAGGAATGTATTGGTGGTCGGTTTTCAAGGTAATAGTATGGTATGAATATGGATAGTGGAATTCACGGCGTTCATCCTGATATTCTAATGGTTACCAAATCTCAAGTAGAGATGGGTAATTCATGTCGTGAGAATAGCAGGAGGTCCTAGTCTAAGAGAGAAGACCTTAGGTGAGGTATAACAGGCTAACCTCGTGTGGCAGCTGATGGGTTTCCTGTTACTACACCCACGAGTGCACGAACGACCATAGCTACATATTCATACCAGTCTGGACAGTCAAAGTGGAGTGGTCGGTCAATATGTATGTAGGTGTTTTATGCATATGTATGAGTGTTTGATTTGTTTAGTGAATTGTATGTTAATCTGATTGTTAAATTACACTAGCTTACCCTACTTTTCTGTTTTTGCCATGGTTACCGTTCGATTTATCCTTTGCAATGATCATCCTATGGATGTGAGCAGAAGTAGAAGAGGTCTCGGTGGAGCAAGCTCTGGAAGGAGAAGATCCAATAGTTTAGTACAGACCGTTCGGTCTTGTACATAGTTTTGAGTATAATAGGTCTCTGATTCAAAGTTTTAAATGTTATAAATATTTTGGGATAACTGTATTAGTAACTCTTTATTACTAAGTGGATAACTGGTCTAACATATCAATTTATGTAAATATTCTATTACGTAGTTTATACCATATTTTGGGATGTTACAAGTATCAAATAACATTAAAATTGAAATAAGTAAGAAAAAAACAACATTAACAACTTCATCAAATAATTGTAAAAAAAAAGTTAAAGTTACTAAAAACACTAGTACAAAAATCGCGTACAACGTCGAATATTTTGGGCTTTTAACGGAGAAATCGCGAATAAAGTCATATCAGGAGATGTTAAATTGACGTTGAATTTAAAAAATTTGACGTTTACGTTAACTTCGAATTTTGTCAATATTCAACGTTAATCAATTTTTTTTTAATTAATTGTGATCCTTTTTTACAACTCTACAAAACCTGAAAAGCAGAAAAACAACAAATTTCAGTTTTTGGTATTTTATAAAGCATGAACTATGAACGTCTAATGTAGCATCAGCAAGGTTTAAACCCTCGGATCATCCTCGTATATGTTGGGGAATCTCAAGTGAGTCCTCGTATTTTAAACTGTTAAAAATTGGGTCCATATATTTATAAATTTGAGCCAATTGGGTCCAAATATTTGTAAAATTGAGCCAATTAGGTCCTCTCCCGTTAAGTTTCCATAGACAGCATTAAACAGATACTGAGCTGTTTTTTTTTTACATGGCATGACATTGTCTATTAAATTGAATAGGCGATTTGTTGTACAATCAAACATTCCACGTGGATGTGCAAATAAAAAGTGGATGTGCAAATAAAACGTGGATGTGCAAACAAACCCAACAAGTTCTACTTCTTCAAAGACCACCTTCCCAGAATCGGCCCATCGGTCGCGGCGGCCTCTTCTCCAGTCGCCACCTATCTGGTAGATCTTGAAGCAAAAACTAGAAAAACCAATGGCTCAACTCAATCTCAAAAAGGTATCATTTTTCTTTGATGTGTTTTTGCTTTCTCTCTCCATTTGCATAAGTTCTTCTTTGGAACCTCAATGTAAGAAGACTACACACTTATCTGCTACAAGAAATATGTTGGGGTAGAAAAAGAAGTACTAGACAAGCCTTCCAAAAAGAAAACCATCACTCAATCCACCAAAAATCAAACCAAACTCATCAAACCCACTGCTCTATCTTCAAAGAATCAAACCAAGACCATCAAATCCGACAACATTTCCTCAAAAAATCAAACCAACAAAAGCAGATCAAACTCACGAGCCAACAGACAAGAAACAAAAGACTTCACAACAACAATCCAAGAACAAACCTACGAAACAAACACCGCCGAGTTGGATTCTGGACGAGGATGACAATTTGGTTTCAGAGTTCACAGATCTACCAAATAGATTCCACCAAACACTCATCCCCGACCTGAACGAATCTCAACCACTTCCAAAGCCTACATCACAACGGACCTAGATCCTCTGGTACCCGCCGACCTCGACTGTCGGAAAGATTTCTCGGTTGTATCTCGTTGGCAAAGTGTTCCATCGTTGCCCGTTTTCTGAGTCGTTTGGTCTCTCCACTAAATCAGCATCACAGACCTAACAATGTTCCTTGGACCATGCATTGTTCTCTTTCTTCTCTCACCAGAAAAGGAATGATTTTTCAGCAATTTGGCCTGAGATACACCGTCATTTGAGTTTAGATCGACAAACTGTTGTCGCCTTTGCTGGTTCGCTGGATTTGTAGAGGGGTGATCTCGCCTTCCTGGGGCATTTCTTGCGTGGGAAGTGAAGGATGGTTGTTTGGCTACGCGTGGTGGAGCTCGTTTTGCGTGGTAGAGGCGATTTGGGCTCACGATCTCGCTTGGCTGGTTGAAATTTACGAATAATAGTAAATTTGGGTGAATCACCTAAACAAATTCCACGTAATAAAACACTACTACATCATCATTTTAAGAGTGGACCACGTCATTACAGTTGAACGTCGTCTGTCAAAACTTAACGGAGAGGGCAAAATTGGCTCAATTTTACAAGTATGTGGACCTAATTTTGACACTTTAAAAAACAAGGACCCACTTGAGATTCCCTAACAAATATGAGGATGATCTGAGGGTTTAAACCTATCAACAACAAACAATAATAACCAACAACAAACAAGTTCAATCAAATAACAAACAAGTTCAACCAAACAACAACAACAACAAGTTCAACAAAAAACAACAACAAACAAGTTCAACCCATAAGTTCTTCAAAATGAAAGCGAAAATTAACCTTCAAAAGGTGGGTTCATCAAAATAAAGTTTTGTCACCAGTGAGAGAGAAAACAGAATGTGCCTATGAAGGACAAGAACACAAAAATAATCGATTAAAACAAACAAAAATCATACATAAAGTAATTAATTAACATGCATTTGTATCAAATGAAAGAAAGATTACATGTGATACTCGTCAAACTTCGTTTGAGAAAAGTTTGAGAAGAGAAGAGGGTATCGCGCGCTAAGATAAAGTGAATGAATTTTTAATCTCCCGCTCAAATTTTTATTGAATTGACTAACTTTTTGACGTCGAATTTAACGAGCATTCGACGTTTTATATCATTTTACGTCGAATTACAATTCTAAACGACGTTTAATAATTGAATTTATTTACAAAAATGTCACCATTCATTTTTAACGTTGGCTATTTAGTGGTTGAATGTTGAACGCGTTACGTTATATGCTGTTTTTGTAAAATATGATTTTTCATTTTCATAACATTATATACAATCTTGGAAGAACTTTCATCTCCCATCTTTTTTCATAATTATAATCATTCCCATTAGCATATGCATACATTAATGAGAGAAGATGAATTTAAAATAAAATTAATACAATAAAAATAGAATTAGTTAAAAATACTATATTGTCCTAAGAAAAATCATTATTCCACCCAATAGAAATAGTCGTTTTCATATTTTTAGCCAATAGATAATTTCTATAAATGTTAAGGATTTGAAAACCAATGCTAAATGCAAGCAAGATGGTTGGTTTAGATATCCATTAAAAAAAATATTGAAACAAGAAACATATAAAAGATGACTAATTAACTTAAAAATTAAAATATAGTGAAATGTTTTAATATTAATTAGTCTGTTCTCTTCTTGATTCATCACTAAATTACAAGTTGTGTGAAACGAACTTGTATGAATTAATGGGTTAAAATATTCAATCAGTCTTATACTTTTTCTAAGACATTAGTGCACCAATTCACACCAAAATTAAAGTTAGTGTTTCATTTATTTACAAAAGTTTATAATTTTTTTAACAAAAGATATCACTACAAAAAAGAAGGGTATTACCGAAGGCCATAAGCCCTCGGAAAATGCCAAAGGCCGTCGATAATGGGTGTTTACCGAAGGCTTATCGACGGCCAAAAATCCTTCGGTAAATCTCTTGTCGCTAACAATTACCGAGGGCTTCTGCCCTTCGGTAATTACCGAGGGCCAAAAGCCCTCGGTAATTACCGAAGGGCAGAAGCCCTCGGTAATTACCGAAGGGCGAAAGCCCTCGGTAATGGCCATTCGAGGGTATTTACCGAAGGGCAGAAGCCTTCGGTAATGACCTGCTGTGGGCATTTACCGAAGGGCAAAAGCCCTCGGTAAAATGCAGATCAGGTTTCAGAGAAATGGTATTTCTTTGCAACCCACACCTGTATATCAAATTCCAATTACAAACAGACCTGCATATCAGTTTTCAAGCACATACAAACATGCATAATGTGCATCTCAAAGATGCAATCAATTATCAATATACATTGAACATCAATTAATCCATAGAACATCCATTAAATAGATTATGTAATTATAGTTCAAATATAAAACAATGTAACAAAAGGATGTTCTAACATCCAAAGTCTGGAAATAGATCGAACTAACACTGAAATGATATGAAGTATAAAATGTTCTAATATTTAAATGTTTGTCTAACAAAGTAAGAAGAAAATGAAACTAATAATGTACATAACTATCATCAGAATGATCTTCATCATCCTGCTCCTCTACTGATGGCTGGACTGGTGTGGGTTGGACTGATGAGGGTTGGACTGAGGAGGGTTGGACTGATGAGGGTTGGACTGATGTGGGCTGCTGAGTGGCAGCAGGTGATGAGGACGGTCGTGATTGGGTGGGAGGGATATTTTGTACGTCCTGTGAGGTTTGAGGCAAGACAGTCATGAACAGGGCCTTAAAATTTGTAAACTCTGCTCTGAGATCAGTGATCTCCTGGTCACGTTGATGGAGTTCCTGCCTGAGTTGAACAACCTCGTCAGGAGTACTGGTGGAAGAAGAAGGCTGATGCTTCAGAGTACCTCCTCTGGATGCTGTATAGTTTGCAGCAAGCTGTCCCGCACCATACACTCGTCCCTTTTTCTTCCCACCAACGGTGTCGATCCAGCACTGCGTCCTACGGATGTCATCATCTGCATTACTGGCATCATCCGGTGTAGGAGCTGACTCATGTTCAGATCTAACCTGTGAAAGTCTCGTAGAAAAGTCTTCCTGTTGAAACATTAAAAGCAATGTCAGGGAACGATAGTATAACATAAATGAACAATTAGTAATAGTGTTATTTGCTTACATGAGTCTTCCGAGATCTTTCATCAACAAATTGATTAGTTCCCTTCCGAACATGAGTCTGTGCAAAGACCTCATCAACATGGACCGCTCGTCCTAGAGCCTGTGCCTGTAACATAATTAAGAATTACAAGCGTCCATATGAAATACAATATACATAACTTATGTATGAAAGAAAAAGTTATGTAATGAGATTATACCATACGAATGGCATGCTCATGAATGGTGATCGACCCACCAGTATGCAGGGTGCCACCCCTTTCAGACGCTCTGTTCCGCTGGGCTTTGGCACACTTATTGCGGAACTCTACTGTATTCCAATGGGCCAGTAAAGAGTTCCAAATGTGCTCACCCAGCCAGTTAGGGCGATGTCCTGCATTCCGGGCATCCCTAAACATCTCTGACAGCCGATGAGATGCTTTCATGTGAAAATTTCTGTGTATCTGAGTTTCATGTTCAGGTTTCCACTGCACCTTCATCTGTAACATTAAAGAGAACAAACATTGATTACAGAACATACTAAAATAAGACGGACATTAGTGTAATCGATTGCTCACCTGAAAGCGCTGCCAGAATGGCTTTCTGTCGTCATGAGGTATTGCTCCCCAAGTAGGCAATGGAGTTAAAAACTGTTGCTTTATTGAACGTGTGATGGCCTGGGAAGCAACCCTAGATGGAATAAACCTGCATAACAAAACTCATTTCAATTACAATATGGTTTAAACATCAAATGATATCAACAGATTATAAACTTACCCTTTACCATAGGGCTCAATCCATGGTCGATCATGGAGGGGCGGGTCAAGATCTTCAGCTTCACCACTTGAATCTGGATCACCAAGTGGTGTGACAGTCTCAGAAGGAGGTACAGAAGATGAGGAAGGTATAGAAGTAGGGTCAGGGAGAGGAGTGGGGGTAATAACAATAGGGGGAGGAGTGGGGGTGCCAATAACAGGAGGAGGAAGAGGGTCTGCTGCAGGGGTTGTAGAAGGGTGTGCTGCAGGAGGAGGAGAAGGGTCTATTGCAGTGGTAGTAGAAGGGTGTACTGCAGGAGGAGGAGTAGGGTCTACTGCAGGTGTAGGAGTCTGTATACTAGGGGTAGGAGGAGGGCCCACAGATGATGTACTACCGGGAGCAGGGGTAGGTAGTCTAGCAGGCACCCTAAGTACATACTTTGGTGCATGCCGTTGCCTCTTTGTAGGCCTTGCTACCCCTTTTCCTTTATCAGGACGCTCTGAACCTTGTCCTGTCATTACTGCATTCAAATGGTTACAAACAAAGCGAATAAATATAAATCAATAAAGAAGGATGAATTGTTTTCAAAGTCAATGTACAAGTAATTGCATACAACTTATAGATGGTATTTTAGATAATGGTAATGAAATGATAGTCCAATTTGCTACAATAGATGTTCAACATTCAATCATCGTCATCATGATCATCATCTTCATCTTCATCTTCATCATTGTCTTCTTCTTCTTGTTCTTCTTCTTCATCGTCATCATCATCATCATCTTCTTCTTCTTGTTCTTCTTCATCTTCTTCTTCTTCTTCTTCTTCTTCTTCTTCTTCTTCTTCCTCTTGTTCTTCATCACCTTGTACTGTTGCTTCTAATTCATCTCCATCACCATCAGGGTCGACCAATGCGGTTATACGTTCAACTTCGATAATTTCTTGTGGTTGTGACATTTGGTCAAGTTGGTAGGCTACATCTTCCTCAACTTCATTTGAGTCTATGCGACCTCTAGGCTTCGTTTGTATTGCTACGACCATACCACGCTTGTCAATATTGCGAAATGGTGGATATGGCACATAATAAACCTGTCTCACATTAGATGGTAGAATGAAAGGATCAAAAGGCCCATATCTTAATCTCTGGTTTAGTTCGACAATATTAAAGCGTTGATCGACTCTAGTACCAGCTCTAGAAGGATCAAACCATTCACAATAGAAGAGTACCACTCTGTTTGGAGAAGTAGTGTTGTTGTACTCTAACTCATATATTTTATGAATGATGCCGTAGAAATCATCATAAGACCCCTCTGTTAGGCCCTTGACATACACACCACAATTTGATGTTTTCTTTCCTTTAGACCATTCATGTGTATGGAATTTGTAACCATTGAGGAAGTAAGTGTGCCATTCTTTGACACATCTCATTGGCCAATTGGAGAGATGTCTTAACTCTTGAACCGTGGGAGCTAATGCCTGATTAAAAACCTACAAAGGTAGTAACAAAATTATAAAAGCAATAGTCAAATTAACCTTGCTCTAAACGTAGGAAAAACTACGAACCTGATGTCTAAACCAATGCGGAAACTCTGAGTGTATTCTAGCAGAAGTATTTCCTTCTGCGACTTGCTCAGCCACAACAAATGAGCTGGTACAAATGAAATTCATTAGTGTATAACAATTAAACCGTTTGAAAGATTAGAGATGGATGATGACATACTCAAGGTACGGCTTTACTTCACTGCAATTGATCAAGACATGGACATGAGCAGAGTTGAATTCAGCATCAGTTAACCAGTGAGTGAATTCTTTTCCTGCGTGACGGCCTGATTGTCGGAAAACTGATAATGCACCTTCACGTGGTTCAACTTGCCATTGCATTTCATTTCTGACATGAGTGGGAGACAACATGAAGTTCTTGAAATAATGTGAACAAAAATAAGTTGTCTCTCTGTGCAAGTAAGCTGCACATATTGAGCCTTCCACTCTAGCTTTATTTTTAACTGACCGTTTGGATTCTCCCATAAACCTTTCAAAGGGATACATCCACCTGTACTGCACGGGTCCCCCAAGCCAAGCTTCATATGCAAGATGAATTGGAATGTGCTCCATTGAATCAAAGAATGCAGGAGGGAATATTCTTTCCAATTTGCATAGAATAATCGGGATATTTTCATCCATCTTTTTAAGGGAATCTTCCTTTAGTGTCGTGCAACACAAATCTTTAAAGAAGCTACTGATTTCTATCAGTGGATGTAACACGTGCATTGGCAAACAACTGAACGCAAGAGGGATGAAAGTCTCCATGAATACATGACAATCATGACTCTTCAACCCTTGAATAGTACCGTTCTGAACATTGGCACATCTGGACAAGTTAGAAGCATATCCATCTGGCATTCTAAGCTCCTTGATCCATCCACACACTATTCTTGTCTCGTCTTTTGACATGGTGTAATTTGCTTTTGGTTTAAATAATCGGCCGTTACCTTGTGCCTTCAACTCTAAGTCTTTTCGTGCACAATACAAAGGTAAATCTTTTCTTGCTTTCTCATTATCTTTTGTCTTACCTTTAACATTCATAACTGTGTTGAAGACATTGTCAAAGAAATTTTTTTCTGTGTGCATCACATCGATGTTGTGTCTTAGCAAGTTGTCCTTCCAATAGGGAAGTTCCCAGAATATGCTTCTTTTAGTCCAATTATGCCATTCCCCAAACCCTTCTAGCCTATTCTGACCAGATTCAGTCACTTTTGGATAGTCTTTCACTCTTCTCCACACATGTGATCCAGTCAACTTTGGCGGGGGCATATCTGTTTCAACTTGTCCTTTTCGAAATGCCTTTTTGTTTCTTCTAAAGGGGTGATCAATGGGCAAGAACCGTCGATGGCAGTCAAACCAACTACTTTTCCGGCCATGACTCAATTGGAATGACTTTGTATGTTCCATGCAATGTGGACAAGCTAATCGACCATGTGTGCTCCAACCAGATAACATGTCGTACGCTGGGAAGTCATTAATAGTCCACATCAAGGCTGCCCTCATAAGGAAATTTTGCCTCCTTGAAACGTCATACGTCCAAACACCATTCCATAACTTCTTCAAATCATCAATCAAAGGCTCCAAGTAAACATCAATCAATGATTTGGGATTAGATGGACCTGGTATTATACACGATAAAAACATGTAAGGCTTTGTCATGCACATCTCAGGTGGTAGGTTGTATGGGGTAACTATCACGGGCCAACATGAATACGGTGATGCAGACGCCTGAATGTACGGGGTAAACCCATCAGAGCATAGACCAAGTCTGACGTTACGCGGTTCACTAGCAAAGGATGGATGTTTACGATTGAAGTGCTTCCAAGCTTCACCATCAGAAGGATGACGCAAAAGTCCCGGAGTTTTGTTACCATCATGCCATGTCATGTGTTCTGCTGTTTGCATTGAAGTAAACAATCTTTGTAATCTTGGAATTATAGGTAAGTAGAACATGGACTTTAATGGAATTGGTTTTTTTTGCCTCCGTCCAGCATGCATTGTCTGATATCGAGGTGAGCCACAAAACTTGCATTCCACCAACAATGCATCATTTTTGCCACTGTCATTGTCATAGAATAACATACATCCATTAACACAACAATCAATCTTCTTCACATCCAATCCCAACTTTGAAACACATTTTTTGGCTTGGTAATAATTCTTCGGCATCAAATTGTTTGGTGGTGTCAAATCTAACATCAGTTTTGTATAGAAGTCCACTGCTTGAATGGGAACGTTCCAATTAGATTTGCCAGCCATGAGTCTAATGCAAACTGACAATTTTGACTCAGATGAACCTTCAAATACAGGTAGATTTGCCTCTGTCAGTAAATTGTAAAACCTCTGCGTCGTTTCATTTGGAGGCTCTTCATCATGACTATCGTCTGCTTCTGCAGCATGGTGACGAAGAGCATGGTCGACCATCTCTTGCATGTAGGCAAATTGATCTATCTCACATGTATGTACAACAGTATTCGAACCTGATGCAAGCCGTTTTTCAGCTGCAGTGGAGGTCGAAGGAATTTCTTCACCATGAAATGTCCAGACCGTGTAATTAGGCATGAACCCTTTTTGGTAAAGGTGAACTTTGACGACTTCATCTTTCAGAATGCTTGTACATTCGCACTTGATGCATGGACATCGAATCCCTCCATCAAGGGCATAATATTGATATCGTCGTGCCGTCTCCACGAACTCTTCAACTCCCATGACAAAAGATTCTTTCAAACCTCTCCTTCCACTATAACAACGGTCGTACATCCATCCACGATGGTTGGGAAAATGGGCCATGTACTGTGACAAGCCAAACAAATACAAACTTAGCCAAAACAGCAACACTCCATGTGACATAAGTAATAAACCTATTACTACTGAAGTCGAACATGGAAGGCAATTTCAACACTATGGTCATAGGCATTCAATAAGGGCATGCAAAGACAAGTCCTCACTATTGAAATGCATTAAACATCCTAAGGGGTTGTGTATTAAAGTTGGAGGAGACAACTTATTACACCTGAAGTTCTCTTGTCTAGAGTACTTCCACATATTTTGTACGTTCTAAGTGTTTATAGTATTTTTACCCTTCTCATTTCATTGAGAATGTGTGTACCATAGGATTTTAAATGACTACTTAACTTAATCAAGTTGTAGCCTAATAAATGAAAGACAATATACATGAACATACAATATAAAGATGAACATAATTTAGGCAATCAAATATCTATAGAAGCATGGATATATAATACATATAAACATAATTGAGGAACCGAAATAGCTATAACAGTATGTACTGCAAATTCTCACCTTTTAAGCACACTTTTATACCTTCCAACTACTCAAAATTTTAGTTGTACCTAATTCTTTGCTTTTAAATAGTTTCCTAGGTTTATTTCACTACTTTAGACATGTTAGGATGTTCACATTACTTAAATTTAGGCTACATTAGTTGTATTTGCAATTGTTCACCCTTTGAACACACTTTTTAGGTGCTAAATACTAAAACTTTTAGTTTTAGTATATTATTTGTTTTTCAGTACTTTCCTACCTTGATTTCACTAAGTTATACTTGTTAGGATGTTTACATACCTTAGAATGAGTCTACATTAGGTGAAATGACAATTTCTCACCTTATAAGTACACTTTTATAGGTACTAAAAAATGAAACTTCTAGTGCTAATTTTGGTTTTAAAATGCTGCATAATTGGCTATAGCAGCTGTGACTTCAAGCATCTGCTTCTTTGTGTGCATTGTGAATGTTTGAAAAAGTTTATTTGACCATTTTAAACTTGGGTGCACTGTTCATTTGGTCAAATTTTAGCCTACATGCAAAATCACTTCCAAAACCGTTAATTTTGCTTAAATTTGGAAGTGAATTAGTGATTTTGGAGTGTACTATGATTCCTTGTTGTTTCAATGTTTAAACACCTTTAAATTGATGATATAAAGTTGCTTGAATCATCACTTAAGCTTTACAAACACTGCCAATCATTTTTTGGGTTTGAAAGCACACTTTTAAAGTCCATTTTCTGGTGCAGTTTTCATTCTTAGTGCTGTTTGATTTTGTATACTTTGTATTTTCGAATTGTGCCCTCATATCTATCTTTCTTTTATGTTTTAAAACTTGTGTACATAGTTGTTTTACTGTTTTGGTTAATGCTTTAATATTATGACCACTTTTAGTGTATTCTACTAACTAGTTATAGGTTCTAGGGTGTCATATTTTGAGTTCTAAGTTGTTTTTGTAGTGTGACTTTCTCATTAGCATTGATTTACCATCCTAAACTTCTAAGGACAGTTTGTTTCAAGTTTCTTAGGCTAGTTTAGTGCAGTCATCAAAATTTGACCATTCTAGTGCATTTCTAGTAGCCCTTTTGAGGTTTTACTGGTGATTTCAATATACTGTAATAGGAATCAGTTCTTCAGTCCATTCTTAGTCATTTCTAGGAGGTAACAACTTGTGTAGAGACTTTTAGGCCTCTTTAACAGATTGCTCATCATCATTCTTACCAAATTTACCATGGTGTAGTGTAATTTTAGGTCACTAAATAGTCAAATCTTCTATTTCTTTGTGTTTTCGAATTATCCACTCATTTCTATCTTTCTTTTATGTTTTAAAACTTGTGTACATACTTCTTTTACTGTTTTGGTTACTACTTTAATACAGTTTGCATTATGACCACTTTTAGTGTATTCTACTAACTAGTTATAGGTTCTAGGGTGTCATATTTTGAGTTCTAAGTTGTTTTTGTAGTGTGACTTTCTCATTAGCATTGATTTACCATCCTAAACTTGTTAGGACAGTTTGTTTCAAATTTCTTAGGCTAGTTTAGTGCAGAATAAACAATTCAAACAAGTTCAGCAAGGTGAAAAGCTACAATTATATTCTGAAACAATCAAATGGAAAGGATTTTGAGCAACCAAAGTATGCAGATTGCATTCCATTGCTTATTATGGTTGGCTACACCTTAAGCAACCTTCAACAACACTATAAAATGTTGTACAAAGCTTCAGAATCAGAGGACAATAACTGAAACAAATATAACAATTTGAAACCAGAATACAATTCAATTGTATTCACTTTCTTTGTCTTTTATATCCTTCACAGATCAAAGATGATAGAAAAAGGCCTCTATAATGTGCTTTAATCAGATTGTTATAGGGTACAGATTTGTCAGTCCAGGTACATTTGATACATGTATTCTCACTGCCCTTGTGTTTCTCTGTTACTCCAACATATACATTTATCTTTAATCTTGTGTCAAACTAACCATGTGCATATATGTTTTTAGCTGGCACCATGTCCATCACTATGCTTGCATATTGAAGATGCTAACTTTTCAGAAAGGGAGTTTGTTGATTTTCTTCTTATCTGTTGGGAGTCATGTTTTAAGTTGTTTGAGGAAGTTGAGGAATTTGATTCAAAGGTAAATATTACTACTAGGCAACTTCCTCCTTTTCCAATCCAAATAAAGTCTTTACACAGTGTTTGAAATGGTTACAAATAAAGGGCACCGAAGGGAGTATTTGTCCTTGGTTGGGAGTTTATAAATCATGGACCTGCCCTGTCATGTGACACCACCCAAATACCTTGTCATGTAATCTGGCAAGCAATTTTCACAGACATTTGAGGTGGAAGCTGAGGGTTGTGTAGTATACTAAATCCTCTTACTTACTAAGAATGTCAAGCCTCAACAACAGTGGGGAATTGGGTCTATTGGGATTAAAGTTGAGTACTAAGTACCTATTCCTTAAAATGATCATTAATAATAGTGAACTTGCTTCACTTTGCCACTGGATGGATGTAGTAAGTCATAGTTCAATGTAGGTTAAACCACATTAAGTTTTGTTCCATTTCTCTCTAGCGTTTTTTTGTTTGCCCTTGTTACAGCAAAAACTAGATGATACTTTTGCCAAAAATAGGATTTTTTGTTGATACCAATGACATTATTCGATCCATGCATCCTGGGCAGATGTTATTGTCCATTAGCCAGCAGGGATAGAACATCAGTTGACCCGTTAGTGTTTTAATTAACAAGTCATATAGATGGGCTTTTGGAGGTGTATGTTAAGCTAGCATCTTGTCTAATGCAGCTGAGATGTGTGCCTCACTAAAGGGCATCACCTCAACCTCAATAAGTGCCTTTGACACACATAACTCATTACCTATTTATAAATTCTCTTGGATATAACTTTTAAAATAGTTATATTATTTTATAAAAATGTTAAGGTGAATGTTCGTCCAAGGTTTTGAACAGATGATACACTTGTCATTTTCGTGCTTCTGTGATTCTGTGCTATTTTTCAATTTAAACAACTCATATTTGTTGTTTTAAAACTGTTAGAACATTCCAATTGAAGTCAGATTCATCTGTGTGCAAAATAGTATGTTCAAACCTCCATTTTGAGTGAAATTAGCAAGTAGAAGGGTGAATCTGTTATACAGTTTGGTTTTGAACCCAATTAGAGTTCAAAAAAGTTTAAATTGATGAATTAAAGCAGTTGAAAGTGTTACCAAAGTGTCAGAATCACTTGTGCACGAATTCACTTTTAAAACCATCAATCTTGAGTCAATTTTTGGTGCAGAGTTGAAAATTGAGGTACTGTTTTGATTTAAAATTCAATTTGGGTTGCAGCAAGACCTGGTTCAGTGATTTAAAATAGAACTAAATGATTAAAAGAAGTAAACCAAAGTGTTAAAAAGGATTCTTAACTTTGCTTGTCATATAAAAAAGTTTGAACAGTTAATTCCAGAAGCATTTCTTAACTTTGCTTGTCAGGAAAAAAACAGAACAAAAGCTATTAACTTTGTTGTTTTCTGTAGTTATGTTTAAATACATATAGGTTCTGGTCTAGTGACAACAAAACTAGACTGTAGATATCAGTAATGTAGGATACTGATTGTTTAAGAACCATTTTAATCTGCATTTCAATCTGCAGACTTGGTTTCAATCTGCATTTCTATTTTTTTGGTCTTCTATAATTTGTTCTGGATCCATTCCTAAGGTCTAATTGTGTGCCTCCTTCATTTCTACACCCTTTTTTATTGCTTTAAACATCTGAACCTAAATCTTGTTATGTGTTGTATTCAAACAACCAATTTGGAAACATTGTAAACTTTTTTTAATGTAAAACACACTTCGGAAGTGGAACAAAATTGAGATCAGTTGTTGAAGGCCAATTCCTCTGTATTCTAGTAAAGATCTTAACTCTTGACGTAGAAGACATTACTAAATTGAAGAGGATAATCTAAACCTACACATTCTATCATCTTACAAACATGGTAAGATGTGTCATGGCTAATTCTGAGATATTAGAACCAATGGAAGAAGCCATTGTACATGCTTAATTTTATCAATTTAATCATTCACAAATTAAAGTACCAAAACAAACCTCTTACATATTTGGCAATCAGTTTCAAACCATACACAACAAAGTTTCACAAACCTCAATGTTTACAATATCATAAAACTTCAATCAGGATAACTTAACATTCAAACTCAACATTAACAACATCTAAGAACAACATCAAATTCATGAAATAAGAATCAAATATAAAATGACATACATACAATCATCGAATTTAAGTTTAGGTCCCCATACCTTTGCCTTTGCTGTCCTTTCCTACTTAAGTGTTATCCGTAGACTCTCCTCCTCCCTTTGTGGCCACAATCCAAAGTCCTTTAAAAGCTGACCCTAACACATGAAACGGATCCTCTAAAAACTCCTTTAAATGTCCACACAAAATTCAATCCAATTTTAAGAACTTACAGTCATTCCAAATAGCCTAACACTTTAACATAAATTATATTAAACTAATGAACTTCCTGACAACTATAAAAAGCATATGGAAGTGATGTAAACAAACAAAGTACATAACTGTGTTAAGGATGAAAGAGTAATTTCAGATCTAAAACATACAATTTTCATTCGGGTCTTAATCCTTGTTTAACATACAAAACAAAATATGTAGTTGTTGTCTCAAACAGAGAAAATAAGGGCTGATCAAAGTACAAATCATTGTACGGCTATACTTTACCATGGATCTTTAACAACTTCTCTTCAAAGGATGTCAATTTTGAACAATTATAATTATTAACTTCTCACTCTTAGACCAAGATGATTTTATTATTATTACTTAAAAAAATGTTTATAAAATACTGTAGATTTTAATACTATATTAGCGTGATCCACTTGACCCTAATTGTCTAATTGTTTGATTCTAGTGTGATCCACTTGTGTAAGCTACATTGTACAACTTGTGGACTTTTTTGTTACTGTCAATTGTTTTGAGCACACTTGAGGTACCAAAGGAAAATGTAGTTAAGTTTGGTGTTCAAGAAAAGTAGGAGTGGTTATTGTATTGTGGTGTGAAAGGTGAATGATGAAGTCAAAGTCTTTTAAATAGTGTTAACAGAGGGAACTTCCAGGGGAGACAGAGTGTGGGAAAATAAGAGATGAACAAAGGATAACAATAACATATACAATGGACAATTAGAAAAGAGAAAGAATAAATTAAGTGAAATAGGAGTACAAGTAAGGTCAGTGGCAGTGTGATAATAAATTGGTCATGAGTTTAAAGGAGTGAGAGAACGAAAATGTTGTGGACTGTATTATTCTCTTTCGGATTTAATAATGAGATAGGAAGATGGGAAATTTTGCATAGGGAAAAACAACATTCCAGGAGTACGAAATGGGTGGTGTTTTAAGTTCAAGAAATTAACCATTTGGCGGGATCTTTAATTATGCCTCACTGTTCAATTCCTCTATTTCAGAATCATGTTCTAGGTCCATTAACAGAACATAAAGTTAAATCCTTATAACTAAAACATACATAAATTCAGAACCACAGAATGATAAATGTTGATAAAATTTTATATAGGTGACACATAGATATGGGCCAAGGACAACTAAAAAAGGCACTGCTATCCTTCTAAATTCTAAGGTGCCAGACAAGGCACCAATTATTAGAATCAGACATATATCAAAACAAAACCTTTATAATTTTCCTACTTCTGTGACATTTTAGGCTCATTTTTGTACTCTTTCATTGCACTCATAAAATGATGATGGTGTTTGAGTCAGGATCCTGGTTTGGGAAACTGAGAAAGTGGACCCCAACTGGCCCAGTATGAAATTGTGTAAATGGTAAATGAGAGAGGGTAAATAAAAGGTAACTGTCAAGTTAATTCTGCTCATGGTAAAGGGCACACTTAACTGGTTTAAAGGTCAAAAAAAGAAGGGTGATGTGCACTGAGTACATTGTATGAATATAATATTATATTGAACAAGAGGACTCAACCTAAACAGAATAACACCTCTAGGCTGATGTTGATTTGGTTATGAAGTCTGGGAACTTAATTTGTTGCTTCACTTAGTACTAGTTTAGTTCTGAATAAGGAATTGTAAATTAGACTAACAAACTGTGCAAGAAACAAGTCATTGAATCATAAGTATTGGTTGGATTGCTTGGCTGTAATGTACAGATTCACATAAAACAACAACAAAATGCAATACATACTTTTCACATAGTCATGTACAGTTTCATATCAAATCATCAAGAAGTACAAGCATCCACAGCACTAAAACAGGAACTTGTAAATGCAGTTAACATATAGCGGTGGAAGTTAGCAAACCTGATAAAAAGCTCCACAGCACCCTCTGCAATGGCAACCCCAGCACAAGTAGACCACCACTTAAAGCAGCACCCACAACACGTCACCACCGCAATGCCCTCCTCACGCTATCCACCAACCACGACCCCTGCTGCCACAACCACAATCCAATATACAATGACTTCCAAGGATTTGCAAGAAATTGGAAGCACGAAAACAAATATCAATCAATTACGAAGCAAGCCCAAAACCTAAAATTCACATGAACAGAACACTAACCTTAATGCAATCCTAGCGGCAACACCGACCCAATCACCGTCCACGAACACCCTTCCCGGAGAATCACTCAACAAAAGCTCCAACCGCACCGAATGAAGCAGAACGCCTCAGTCCCCAACCGTCCCTACTCCATGGCAGTCGCCTCAGTCACAACCGTCCTCACACCGTCAACGACAACCAGTGTCCACCCTCACTAACAGGACTGAATGAAGGATGACGCAGTTACGCACGCCCTCACAACATCCGTGAGCACACTCACACAACGCAGCTGACGAGAGGATTCGCAGGGAGAGGGATACAGGGTTTGGTCCACGAGCTCGAAATGGGAGAGGGAAAACAGAAGTTTTGCTTTTAATTCAACCTCATACATACCGACGGCCTAAGACCCTCGGTATTTAAAATCAGCACTTAATTACCGAGCGCCTCCAAGACCTTCGGTAATACTCTAAATGACTGTCGGTAAAATACTTTTACCGAAGGCCTTAAGGCCGTCTGTAATTACCCTTCGGTAAAACACCACTTTCTTGTAGTGTATGTTCACAATCACCAAATAGATGTTCACAAAACTCTTACTAATCCCATTGATAAAAAGTGTAAAGATTTGTTTGAACGCATTCTTTTTACAATCACTTTTCGGTAGGACAAAGATTTTCTCCAGTCAATTTCGATCATAAATATTTTCTAAGTTATTATTTCCTCGCTTGTACGCAAAACTAATTTCAACTTCTAAAATAAATCAATTTTAGTTTATGAAAAAATAATTTTTTTATAATTTTATTCATATAAAGTTCTTAGAATATAAAAATTTGCTAAATTTATTTTATTCTTATAATGCTATATTTCACTTTTAGATGCTAAGTAAAATTTTATTAATATCGCAATTTAATTTTTATTGGTGTGAGAATATAAAATTAGGTTTAATACCCAATTTTGTTCCCAGTTTGGTTCGGAAATCTCAATTTAGTCCCTTTTTAGAAATGTAAGTGTAATGGATCCTTACTTATAATTATGTGAGTCTATTTAGTCCCTTCCGTTAAATATAAGCAAACGGAGTTAGTGGGCTGATGATGTGGCAGTAGTCATTGGTTAGGTGTCAAGACGCAATTGTGTGTGTGCTTACGTGGTGTTAGGGTACCTGATTTTGAAATTGGGTTTTATTAGAAATTGGGGATTAAATGATTTGGGGGTGATTTGTTGCAGATTAGGGCATTTTGGTGTGTGCGAAAGAAGACAGAGGCAGTGATCGCGGGAACCATTATCTTTAAGACAAAGCATTTGTCAGTGGACGACCATTCGTGGAGATTGTGTTAGTGGAGTAAATAACGAAAAGCGACTTTCGAATGTGCGTTTATGGTAGGTTTTGTTCTGTGTTTGATTGCTTTCGGTGTGGTCCCCCCAGAAGTTTTGATTTTTTTATGGTTTGTCTGTGTTGTGTGCCCCATTGTCAGTGCATTTGCTTTGTTTCTGTTGCGACGTTGTCGTTGTGGTCCCCCTTCATAGTGTGTGGTACTGTGTTGTGGCATTTGCTTTATTTACTATGATAAATGTGGTTTTGCTTTGTTTGACTTGTTTATGGTCTGTATAGTGGTATGTTTATGCTTTGTTTTTTGCTTAGATATCATTTGGGTTAAGGGTTAAGCATAGATTAACTGTGACCAATTTTATATTAGATAATATGGCCAACTCACACGTTGAAGTCGTGTTTCACCATGGAGGGAAATTTGAGAATAATGGGACATTTGGATATCACTATGGTCAAACCACAACTTTAAAAATAGACCCTGATCGATGGAGTTATTTTGAAATATTAAGCATTCTAAAGGATATGGGTTATATGAATGTAAAGGACTTATGGTATTCATTGGGTCGTGGTCCTGTATTAGAAGATTGTTTGGAACCTTTATTAGATGACAAGGGTGCTTGTCATCTAATCAATATTGCTATGTTGAATGGTGAAGCTCACCTTTATGTTATACATAGGGTGTGTGAACCTGAGTATCTTCTGCAGTTGGAATACTTTTCTGAACCCCAAATTGATAGACCTAGTGGTGAAGGACAACTTGAGAGAGAGTGTGTTGATTTGGAAGTTGATAGACCTAGTGGTGAAGGAGAAGTTGAGAGAGAGAGTGCTGATTTGTAAGTTGATAGACCTAGTGGTGAAGGAGAAGTTGAGAGAGAGTGCTGAAAAGGAAGTTGAGATAGAGATTGGTGAAGCAGATGTTGAGGCAGTGGGTGAAGCAGAGGTTTAGACAGTAGCACCTGAGGTAGAACCTCAATCAGAAGTTGATCCACAAATGATAGAAGTTGAGGTTGATGTAGTGGCTGATGTAGAGGCTATGGTAGAAGTTCAGACAGAGGCAGTGATTGATGTAGAACCTGAGGTAGAACCTGAATCAGAAGTAGTCCCAGAAATGATTGAAGTTGAGGTTGATTTAGTGGGTGATGTAGAGGATGTCGTAGAATTACAATCAGAGGCAGTGGAGGATGTTGGTGTGGAGGCACAGGTTGAGGTAGAGGATGTTGGTGTGAAGGCAGAGAGTGATTCAAATGGTGTGAATGTAGACGTGCAGTCTGATGTGGAGGGGCAAGCAGAAGTAGAGGGTGAGGTAGAGGGTAATGGAGTAGAAACTGATGAGTATGATGTTAGAAGTTGGAATGGATCCGAAGAGGATGTATTGATTGACCATGGAGATGAAGTGGGATTTGATATATTTGAACCTACTAATGAAGTTAAATTTAGTGGACCTAGGGGTTTATCTGATAGTGATTGGGAATCCGACAGTTTGAACAGTGTTGTGGAAAGTGATAACACAGATGATGACAGGGATGACTATAGGGATTTTGGTGTTTTTTCAATGCCCAAAACTATGGAACAATATAAATGGGAAGTGGGCATGTACTTCAGTGACAAAAAAGATTTTACAGAAACTATAAGATCGTATGGAGTAGAGAATGGTAGAAAATTAAAAGTTTATAAAAATGACAAAAGAAGAGTGCGTGTCAGATGTTGTGAGGCAAAAGGGAAATGTCCTTGGAATGCATATTGTGCATATAAGGCAGCTGAAAATACATGGCAGCTAAGGAAAATAGTAGACAACCACACCTGCAGTAGAGAATTTAACATTCGTTTAATGACTTCAAAATGGTGGAGTGGGAGGTTAGAGAAGACTATGAAAGAGAATCCAAATATTAATCTGTATAACCTCCATAACAAAGTTTCTAAGAAGTGGAACATTGGTGTTTCTCGGTCCACAACCTGTAGGGCAAAAGCAATGGCTTTTAAACAAATAGAAGGTGATTTTAAAGAACAATATAGAAGAGTGTATGACTATGCCAATGAGTTGCTTCAATCAAATCCTGGTTCAACTGTCAAAGTTCATGTTGAACCTAATGAGGACACTCCAATTTTCAAGAGACTATATGTGTGTTTGAAGGCCTGTAAGGACAACTTCGTGTCATGTAGGAAGATTATAGGTTTGGATGGTTGTTTCTTAAAAGGAAAATTTGGAGGTGAGTTGTTAACTGCAGTAGCAAGAGATGGGAATGACCAAATGTGTCCTTTGGCATATGCTATTGTGGAGATAGAGAATAAGGACAGTTGGAGTTGGTTTCTACATTTGCTCATTGATGATCTTGGTGGTGTGGAGATTTCTTCAATCATCACATTTATGTCAGATCAGCAAAAAGTGAGTAACTTACTACCATTGGCATCTTTTTTTATCTTTTAAACCTTCATGTCTTTTATTTTAACTTGTATACCTTCATGTGAATAGGGACTTTTACCAGCATTACAAGAACTTCTCCCTGGTGTGGAGCTAAGGTTTTGTGTGAGGCATATCTATGTTAATTTCAGGAAGAGGTTTCCTGGCCAGATTCTAAAACGTCTACTATGGAAGGCAGCAGCATCAACACACCCTCAAACATGGGAAGCAGTGATGAGAGAAGTTAAAGAGGTGAATCCAGACGCCTTTAAATACTTATTAGTCATTCCACCAAGGTATGCCAATCCACATGCCTTTAAATTTCATTGCTCCTATTAATTGTTGTTTGTTTTCATAGCTGATATTTTGCACTTGTTATTTGTGTAAGTAGATTTTGGTCACGGTCAAGGTTTACAAATAATGTTGTTTGTGACACCTTAGTGAATAATATGTCCGAAGCATTTAATAGTGTAATTTTACATGCAAGAGGTAAGCCCATCATCACAATGATCGAAGACATTCGTCTGTACCTCATGAGGAGATGGGCAACAAATAGAAACAAAATAAGTACATATGAAGGTAGTCTTTGTCCAAAGATTAAGAAAAGATTTGACAAGGAATTGCACTTGACTAAATACTGGATACCTAGGTATGTTGACATGACTACATTACCATTTGACTTCTTTATGTATTCAATTTTGTACTATAAACCCTGATTTGTCTTTTAAACATTTGCAGTTGGTCAGGAGAAAAAATTTTTGAGGTCAAACACATTTCAATGATGAGTGACAAGTATGTGGTTGACATAGATAAATTGGAATGCAGTTGCAGAAAGTGGACATTAACAGCTATCCCATGTTGTCATGCACTAGCTGCCATGACATTTATCAACATCAATGGAGAAGACTACGTCCCACATTGGTTTACAAAGTCAACCTACCAAGAAACATACATTCCAATCATCTACCCTGTCAATGGTCCTCAGCTATGGGAAAAGACTTCTCAGCCTGATGTTTTGCCTCCAACTAAAAGAGTGTTGCCTGGTAGACCAAAAAAGAAGATAAGGCTAGAGGCTTGGGAGCTAAAGAAGGATGACACACAACTCAAGCAAAATGGAACTCGTAAGAGATGTTCCATATGTAGACAGCTTGGTCATAAAAGAAATAGTTGTCCACAAGCTCCTCCAACAAACCAAACTCAATATCAATCAACTGAGCAACCTGCAACCCAAGCTGAACAAAGTCAGCCAATTACTGGACCAAGTCAGCTTACTCAATGCTAGTTGGAACATACTCAGCCATCTAGAACACAAGTTTAAAAGTCATTTAGGACTGACAGTATGATTAAGTATGTTTAGCTTAAGTGATGGCTATTTTGTAATCACAGACATGTATTTTGTAAACTGTCAGACGTGGATTTGAAGTCCACTTTCTAATTTCAATGACAGATCTTGTTTTCATTATGATGTAATTATGAATGGTGTTTGGACCTTTGGCATATCAATTTCAATGACAGATTTTGTTCACAGATTTTCTTTTGGATGTGCATTTCACAATTCCTATTTCTCATTATATTGTTATCACAGCTTCTCTTTTCATTATGATGTCATTATGAGTGGATTTCTTCTTCAATTATATTACAAACACTGAAAGTGTGTACTACCTTTGTTACACAACTCTTTTTTTGGATTAAAACAATGCACATATACTTCTTCTTGTCTAAAAAGTTCCTTCTTATACAGAACTGTCTTTTTGGATTACAGAAGTCACTTCCTCATTTTATTGCCAGTTACACACCACTTCCTCATTTTATGTTGTATATATCAAACAAAATGTAAATTGAAACCATAATTTCATATGCTTCAATTCAAATTTCACCTTCATTTCATAAGATCATATTACAATTTGTCAAAAGTGCTCTTCACATAAACTATCTAATAGAACACATCATGGACTTTTAAACAAAATACATACAACAATCATGTTAATGAGTCCCAGAAAACATATCATTGTTATTAACATCTTCTCCCTTTTTTGACATTCCCTAACACATTTCTCCAAGCTATTAATCTTCCTCCTTTGCCTTGCAATAGTACTAACAACATCATCTACGTAATCTTCATTAAGCCATTTAAAGAAATTGCATCCTTGAAGTTCTTCATTTCTTGTCCGCTGTTCAAAGTATCCAACCACAAAATTTTCATTAATAACTAAAAATAATTTATCACAAACATTAAACTACAAACCTTGTAGTTAGGGCAGCCCCAGAATTGTTTGCCATCGTTCTTAACTGTTTTTGCCACTCTCAACACAGCAGCCTCCCCACAGTGGCATATTTGGCTTCCAACCAATCCTCTGGATGAACCACCACGACAGCTCCCCCATGAGCAAGACGAAGAATCGTGATTCGAAGACATTACGAACCCCAAAGCGAGACAACCACTGAGAACGAAGAAGAACTCGTCAACCGCGAACCACCACCAACCACTGACTTAAGCACAACCCGCGATCACTGCCTCTGTCTTCTTTCGCACACACCAAAATGCCCTAATCTGCAACAAATCACCCCCAAATCATTTAATTACCAATTTCTAATAAAACCCAATTTCAAAATCAGGTACCCTAACACCACGTAAGCACGCACACAATTGCGTCTTGACACCTAACCAGTGACTACTACCACATCATCAGCCCACTAACTCTGTTTAGTTATATTTAATGGAAGGGACTAAATAGACTCACATAATTATAAGTAAGGATCCATTACACTTACATTTCTAAAAAGGGACTAAATTGAGATTTTCGAACCAAACTGGGGACAAAATTGGGTATTATACCTATAAAATTATGTTCTTAACTTTTGGAAGTGTTGTTATCTGAACAATACCTATTATATATAATTGAATTTAGGATGGATTACATAAACTGATCCGAAAAAATATATTCTTGAATGGATTTTAAACCATTTGAAAATTCATTCTATAAGACTGTATAATAATATAAGTGTCGTTTACACGTTTTCAAAATGAATACTATGGAATAAGTTTTAGAATCCATTTTAGAATCCAGTTTTAAAATGTTAAATTTCCTTCTTTTTTTAACTAGAATTGTTTCTAATGCTTAGTGAATGTCTATTCACGATAAATTTTAACTACTTTTGGTGCAATGCACCTCTCTTATTATAAATAAATGAAAGACTTAGTTATTTCTTGGTTTCTTTTTTTTTTTGGAAAATTTTTAATTGATTTATGTTGAAAGTTTTGTTTTTGTTGCCTCTTAATTTTTGAAAAAATTTCTTAATTAGGTCATTTAAAAAAAATTACAAAAAACATTAATAATAATATGTCACGTTTAATTTATTATTTTTTTATTTTGAAATTATTCATTTAATTTTTTTTCATTTTATTTTCGTTAAATTTTTTTGTTATTCATGTGTCAATGTCAATATTTTATATTCAATTTGGTTTATATAAATAAATATATATATATATATATATATATATATATGATTAAATTTAGTGTTTTTTATTTTCTAAAATATAACAATGTTTTTTAATTGAGACTAAATTTATTATTTGTATTGTTGTTATTTTGATATTTATATTAAAATTTGTTATTTGTGTAAGTGTTATTAATTAATTTTAATAATATAAAAACATGGATTAATAATATATTAATTTTTAATACTTGATAATGTCCATTTTTACCTATTTTTGTGTGTCTATTACTCCTTCATAGCTTTAATCTTATTTTGTCCTCAAGTTTAATGTATTTTGTATCGTTTTGTACTTTAGTTGTTTTATGCTTGTTTTACTTTTAATATGTTTGTTTATAAGTGTAAAATACATTAATAGAAAACAATTCTAGTGAAGGAAACAAGCAAGAACTTAAGAGAGCATGTTTTGGATAATAATTGATCATTTTGGAGCAAATATCCGTGTTGAACAACATTAAAATTGCGCCCAAAGTTGAAAAGTCATAGAGCAACCAATGTTGCAAAGGAGTCTGGCGTTGATATGTGGTTTGACAGAGAACCCCTTTCGTGTTTTAACTTATATGCTTTGTGCGGTGGTATCGTTGACATGTCAAAATGGGATATTTAAACATGTTTCGCATGAGCTTTTGAGGAATCCTCTTCCCCCCCACAATTACTTTCGACCTAGGGCAACAAAGAGAGACCTTGGAGGTTGTTTGGGGTTATAGGAAGCTCTCACACTCCTCCTTGAGTCTTGAATCACATCATCCATGATGTTTTTCCCTTTTTAGGGTTGATAAGGGAGAAAAGTTATGAACTAAAGGTGTTAAGGTGAAGGAGGTGTAATTGGATCACGGAGTAGCTGTCAAGAATCTTGGGAGAAGGCTTGCATCTTCTCTTTAATTTCCATTTCTTTCCTATCTTTTCAATTTCTAGAACACTATGTTCTCCATCATGAAGGACTATTCTTATTTGTTGAGATTAGTTGTAGAACATGAAACTCTTGTATAATTTTGTACTATTAATGATATATATTTTTCCAATTCATGTTAGTATTCAATTTCCATGTTTAATGCTTGATGTAGATGGTTTCCATGCTTAATTTGTTATTCTTGAGGTGTTGGGAAATATTTCTAGAATCTAGACTTGAAATGGAATGCCTAATGGAGGCTTGTATCTAGGAGCTTGTTGAGGATTCAAGGGATTGAAACTTAATAACACAGATAGGATTTGAGTATGTTTGTGAGTTGATTTTGACAAAAATATGGAATTGAGATTATTATTAATGAATGAGAATGAAGTGATTAAACTCTAGTCTAAATCGATGGTAAATAATATGTTATATTTCCTTGTACAAAAACTGTTTGATAAAAATATAAAAACAGTTTCTTATGTTTTTGTGTCTAATTAAGTTATGAATTGTGAGAGTTGTCGAATGTTGAACAAGTTTTTTGAGAGAAAATGATATTTATCACTTACTACACTACCCTATGACCTATACTTGTTATTGGTTTTGCACTAAGGAAGATTTACTCTTTTTATAAAAACATTTATACTTAATTAGTTTTAATGTTATTAAAAAATATGTTAATCATGAATTAATAATATATATATTAAGTTAAAAAATAATTTTTAATAAAAATATTAGTATAATATTTATATAAATTTGATCTTAATTTAGAAAAAGACAATGTTCCATTTAAAAAAATTAAAAATCACTTAAATAAAGAAATATATAAAGACTAAATTAAATATAATATAATGACACCTAGTGATATTGAAATATTCTCACATGACACTTAAAATGCCATATGTTGCATCAAGAGATTTGATAAGTAGACAATAAAAAAATTAAAAAACATTTAAAAAATTTGAATTAATACGTGGCATTTGATTAACCCGTTTGTAATTTTTTTTAAAGAATCTAATTAAGGCAACTTTACAAAAATTGGAATGCAGTTAAAAAAAAATAAGTTGGAACCAAGTTGAAAATATTCAATAAAAGTATAAACAGTTTCAACAAAAGTAATAAGTGAGTAATTAAATCTAAATGAAAAATCTAATGCAATAGAAAATTTGAAATTTAGGACACGTAGATGGAGGACTCAATTTCATAGCTAGCGTAGGTCCAAAGCTAAAGCAGAACTGATAGAGCAGGTCTTATGCTGAGAGTTGCTCCCTCCACCACCATTTGTCCTGTACGACTTCATATTTAATTTGTCTACTTTTAACGGAGGTTGACATTCGTTTACAGATCTTATATTTTAGTTTATTATTTTTATTTTAAAAAAAAAAACTTCAACGGCCGTTAACCACATCCGTTTAATAGATTTTTAAAAAATATTTTATTTATTATTTAAATAATATATAAATTAAATTAATAATAATTATTTTATTAAATAAAATAAAATTAATATATAAATAATTAAATAATAATTTTAAAAAAATTAAATAATATTTATATATTAATTTAAAATATAAAAAATTAACGACTTAAAAAAAATTCAACGGACATCCATTCTAATATATGTGTATAATTTTTTTTAATTATTATTTAAATAAATTAAAATTTATCATAATTATTTTATTAAATAAAATAAAATTAATTTTAAAATAATTAAGTAATGATTTTAAATAATTAAATAATATTTATGTATTAATTTAAAATAAAAAAAATAAAAATAAAAAAACTTAAAAAAAAATTTAATGGATGTCGCCAGACACATCCGTTTTTATATATATGTATAATTTTTTTTAATTATTATTTAAATAATAATAAATAAATTAAAATTAATAATAATTATTTTATTAAATAAAATAAAATTAATTTTTAAATAATTAAGTAATAATTTTAAATAATTAAATAATATTTATATATTAATTTAAAATAAAAAAATAAAAAACTTAAAAAAATAAAAAATTCAACGACTCGTTTTTATATATATGTATAAAAAATATTTTAATTATTATTTAAATAATAATACATCAATTAAATTAATAATAATTATTTTATTAAATAAAATAAAATTAATTTATAAATAATTAAGTAATAATTTTAAAATAATGAAATAATATTTATATATTAATTTAAAATAAAAAATAAAAAAATAAAAAACTTAAAAAAATAAAAAAATAAAAAAATTCAACGACTCGTTTTTATATATATGTATAAAAAATATTTTAATTATTATTTAAATAATAATTCATCAATTAAATTAATAATAATTATTTTATTAAATAAAATAAAATTAATTTATAAATAATTAAGTAATAATTTTAAAAAAATTAAACACTATTTATGTATTAATTTAAAATACAATAAATTAAAAAACTAAAAATTAAAAAAGAAAACAAAACTCAACAGTTACATATGCTTTGAGTAATATTCAATGAATGTTGATATTTACTGAAGAAAAAAGGTAAAGTGTAGGATATTTTAAAATATGAAGGATACTTTTAGAATTTAAAAGAAATGTGATGATACATGGAGGAAAGTGGGGTGGTGTAGGGAGTAATCTCCTTCTGGTCTTGTGCTTCTTGCACCCGAATGAGTACTACTTTCGATATTTCAATAGGTCTTTGAACATCTATGTAATGTTCTGAAAAAGACCTCATATATTCTCAAAAGCTTGTTGATGAAAAACATCTCATGTATTTTGGAAAAGCTTATTCTAGAAAACTTGTTAAAAAATATCGTTTCAAAAGATTTCTATAATAGGTAATATAAAATTCATCACTGAAATAAACCATTTAAAAAGTTTTAGTAATTCAGGGGTGCAGTAAGTAGAGGTCCCATTTCTGAAACTGCGATTCCAATTTCCATGGCGGAATCCCTGTAGTAATCAGCACACAACACAGACACGCACAGTGACTCACTCGCCGAGCATTTCCAAGACCAACCGAAACGACGTAACCGATGGCTCTTCCTCCCAAAGCCACTTTCCCTCTCTCTCTTTTCCTTCTTCTTCCTCTTCTTCTACTCTCTCTGGTTTTAGCCATAACAACACAACAAGAAGAGTTCTCGGAGGAGTTGCTGCTGAAGCCCTTGCCCGATCGCAAGATTCTCGCGCATTTCCACTTCCAAAATGAAGCTCCTCTCGACGCCGATTTGTTCGGTCGTCACCACCACCTCTTCCCCAAATCTATTTCTCAGCTGGTCCGTGCTTTCTTCTTTTTTCTTTTTTGTGATTTTTGTGAATGAAAACATACGAATAGCTTTTAATTGATTACATGCCTCGGTTTCGGTGGTTTTGGATGTAAGGGATGCTGTTAAGTTTTTGAAAATAATGTAGATGCAAAACAATATTCTGAGAAATATTTGAAGTCTGATGTGGGGATTCATAACCATTTGCTTAATTGTGTGTCGACATTTTCGTTTGTGCTAAATATGGAGAGATGACGGCTTTTCTTAATTGTTTCCTGATCAAGGAAAAATTATTGTTTTGGTTTCTAAGAAATATTGCTTTTTAAGTAAAAAGGGTTTGTGATAGAATGCAGAAAAGTGGGTGTAGAGTTTGGAAAAATGCGTTTTGCTATTTTTGTATATGTTTAGGGAAGCATACATGGCTGCTCTGCTGCTGCAAGTAGTTATTGGTGGTTTTTCCTTGCTTACCCATTAGTTTTTGCTGCTTTTTGTGCTTTTACTCTGGTATCAGTAACATTGTATAGGTTTGTTACATTCTCGTTGCTTATATATAGAGTTTGTTCTGAATATACTAAGTAACATGAGGATTAGTGTTTAACGGACAGGTTCAGAAGTTTCATATTAAGTCAATGGAGTTATCTTTTACACAAGGTCGATGGAACTATGAAAGATGGGGTGGATTTGATCCAATATCAAGTCATAATGCAAAGCCTCCAGGAGTTGAATTGTGGGCAGTTTTTGATGTCCCTCCACATCAGGTTGATGCTTCTTGGAAAAATTTAACCCATTCACTATCAGGTCTCTTTTGTGCTTCAATCAACTTCCTGGAGTCTTCTACAACGTATTCAGCGCCTGAATGGGCATTTCAATCAGCTCTGGGTAGTTTAAGATATGGTACACTGCCACGTGAAGCTGTCTGCACTGAGAATCTTACACCCTGGTTGAAACTCCTTCCCTGTCGAGATAAAGCTGGTCTCTCTTCCTTAATGGATAGACCATCTATTTACAGAAGCTTTTACCACTCCCAGCGGTTGCACTTGACAATGTCCTCTGCTCCTTCAGATGGGTCAAGATCAGGAATTATTCTAGAACAAACACTTACAGTTGTACTCCAGCCTAATGATCAGAATGCTGATATGAACCATGTCAGCAAAGCAAAGATACAACCAAGCTGGTCCCTGAGTTCAATATTTGGAAGAAAAATCAGTGGAAGGTGTGTCCTTGCTAAGCTGAGTACTGTTTACCTTCACGCTGATAAAGGTCTAGTTGCTCAACTTGAGAATCTCCATAAGAATACTGCTCAATTTGCTGATAATGACACAGGTCCTGAAGATTATAGAGTGAACAGTGGCTTTAAATTGTCTGTTACTCCCAAAAGGGTGCATACAGAATTGGGAAAGGACTCCTCAATTCTGTATGAATACCCAATCAAAGATTACAAGGATACTGAACAATTTGATTTAGGCTTATCGTGGGAGCATCCAATTGTTTGGTCCAGTCCACATGCACCTTTTTATGCTAGTAGATTTTTGATGGGAAGTGGAAACGAAAGGGGTGCTATTGCAATATCCTTGAAATCAACAGAAATGACTCAGGGACTTGTAACCAATAATATTGAAGAGAGATGTAAGTTGCAAGTTAATGTTCTCCAAGTTGTGCCTTGGTATGTTAAAGTATATTATCATACTTTGCAATTATTAATTGATGAAAGACCTGGAGTACTCACAGATTTTGTTGAGAGAATGCGTGTCTCACCTTCTGAAGACAAAGTATCCCCAGGGATGATGGAGCTAGTCCTCCAATTTCCTTGTGAAATGAAGTCAGCTGTATTGAGTATAGAGTTCGACAAGGTTTGCTCAAATCCTTTACTTACATTTGGAGTTCTTCCTCTCAATATTTACCTAACTTCTTTTATTGACATCAGACTATTTAAGTTAATGTCTGTAAGTCATCTCAAAATGTTAATAAGGAACTCAATTTGTTATACTTCCTCCATTCCAAAAATGACTGCGTTTTTAGCCACATAAAATAAGAAGTTTCAAATTAACTAAATGTCTCACTTTTCTATAGATCATTACTTTTTTTCTTCCCAATATCTACATTCTCTTTCTTATTGAAAGTAACGCATTTATATGATGAGTGAGGTTATTTCAGCAAAACTATTCCAAAAGGAAGTATATTTATTATTGTTTTTACCACGTGTGGATAACCTTAAACTGTAGTCATTGTGGAACAGAGGGAGCATGAAAGTTAGACTGCTGTTAATAGTATATGAAAGCAGGAGGAGGAATGAGGAAATATCAATTTGGTAATACAACCTTTTAGAAGTAGTGATGAAAGTGAGTAAGCCATGCTTAACTCTGACACTACTTGATTATAGGTGAATTGCCCATTTAGGTTATGGGCTTCACTTAAATTGGCTAGGACAGTAAAATATAAGTGCAGTTAACCCTTTCTATTTTTGGCAGCTGTGCTTAAATGGGCATGGCTGACCCGTTTATAGCATACAATGAAGCATATGAGACACCACGGCATAAAAGTGATACCTGTATTGTTTTTTCATAAATGTGGAATGGGAAACTACCTGTGTTATGTTCACTTAAGATCATTTTAAGATGGATGAATAGGAAATTGGTTTCTTCATATCAAAATAGATTTTCACTTGCTTTTGTTGGCTGCATAGGGCTTCTTGCACATTGATGAATACCCTCCAGATGCCAATCAAGGATTCGACATTCCATCCGCAATAATAAGCTTTCCTGACTTCAATGCTGCTTTGCAATTTTATGATAAATCTCAAAGCAAGTCACCGCTGTTGTCTAAATTACAGGTTATTTGAATTTACATTCATTCTTCTGATGACACTTGTACGTATAATATTCCTTTGTCATGCCTCTTACTATCCAAATCTATGATGCTGCAGGAAAAGAGTCCTGTTCTCTCTTACACAGAAGTTTTACTTGTACCCTTGACTACTCCTGATTTCAGTATGCCATATAATGTCATCACAATTACATGCACAGTTTTTGCATTGTATTTTGGATCTTTGGTAAATGTTCTCAGAAGACGAGTTGGAGAGGAGGAAAGACTATTGAAAAACAAAGGTAAACCTCTGCTCTTGCCGTGTCTGCATCTTGAGACATTAGTAAATCAATTTTTTGCAACAATGAGTAATCCTCAAGCGTGGTGCTTTTGTAATTAAAAAAGAAGTCCTACCTTGATAGCCGTCAATATCAAAAGTATCCTCATCCTTTAAGCTTCCCTTTGCTCTCTGTCTCAGTTTTCTAGATTATTGGCTAATACCTTCTGTTATTTATGACTGCATGCTGTTATCACAAACTAAACATGCAAATTCAATAGAAAACTAAAGAAATGAGTAATTTTGGTAGATTAATCTACTTGAGCTTTTTTGGTTATGGTGATCCATTAATATGAATATTTATATTTCGTCATTATTAAAGTGTATTTTGATAGAGACCTGGTATCTCGCTAGAAAGAATAAGGGAGTTATTTTGTGGACACAGTGCCTAAGCTGTAGAACTTCAGAGGTCTGGATCTCCCAATGCCCAATGTCCAAAAGCCCCCATCCCCTCACAAATGCCAAGATTAATAGGCAACATATCTTACATCTATAACCAAACTAATCGATGTTGCTAATGTTTCTTGTTTTTCTACCTGTAGATGCAAGCAAAGCTGTTTTCCTTCGTCGAGTACTAACTAAATTATCTGCCAAGCTTAGAGGCAGACCATTGGAATCAACTACGCCCCCTTCATCGTCATCATCATCATCCTTTGTTAGTCCAAAATTGATTCCCAGAGTATTACTGGTTGCAGGAATTGCAATTGCATGGCAATACTACTCTCAATGATATCTTCCAACCCGGTAGTTTTCCGTGTACTATAGTCTAAATGCATATATTTTATGTACAATACAAACCTTACTTCCACTTTCCTGTGTACTTGCATTCATTCATGAGTCGGCCAAAGCAATGTACACGAACTAATTGATTGATTATAAAAAAATTTATTCCTCTGATTTTCCATTGGTTTTAAGTAATAAAATGTGCAATACCCTTTTTCACATTAGAGGGCACTCGTAACTCTGATGATTGGTAGTCATTGTGGTCAGGGATTTAGTTTTATGATGGGAGTAAGTGGACATTGCTTTCCCAGAGGAATTTAAGAAACCTCAGTAAGCTGTCTATTTAAGGGATATCTTGGTATGATCGGAGTGGTATCATACCTCTTTATACGAGTGTATCTTGCAAAAGTCTCCTACCATAGTAGCAGTAACTGTCCTACACAAAGTATTGCACGTACTTATATAATGGAACTTGCATACTGGGCATGTTAAGAGGTGGTGTACCCTCCATGGCTGCTGTTAACACTTGTACGTCAATGACATAAAAAAGTTCTACGAATTATAGGAAAATGGTCGAATCCTCTAGTTCATTCCGGATTGAAGGTCTGTCCAAAAGGGGATTCAACCTGTGTTTAGCATATCACGATTTGTTTGACTGACTGAAGAGATCACCATCCTTGAAGCAAACTGGTGGGATATTCCATCATTTGTCATAATTTCCCAAGTAAAGACCATAAATAAACCATTGTTGTCTTTCACCGCACATTAGACATATTTTAAACTATTATCTAACGATTGTCATTTGCAGCGATAAATCGAACGTGTTTTTCCTGATCTAGCAAGCCAATTAAGAGGTATACACATATTATTACTCTTTTGTTTGAAATGGAAGTTCAAAATAACTGAGTCAACATGAGAGCACTTTTATACCCTACATCGAGCACCTATCTCGTTAATGTGGCATGAAAGCTTAATATTATTTTGGTTAGCTCTTCAAAGTAACCAACCAGAATGACATCATTTTCAGATCCCCAAATGAATCAAAACGCTATGCATTGATTTAGGATCAATTGACTTTTACTCAGAAGATTATAAGTTTTATGTTTGTGCGTAAGGGATATTAAAGTTTTGGTTCATGGAACTTTTCAAAGAGATTAGGTTGCCAATAATTCTTTATTCCCAATTCTTGAGCAAGAAATTTGATTTTCCTAGCACTCGGAAGGTTTAATCTTGTCATCCTGTGAAGCATTGGCTCTACAGAATCTGTTATCTTTTTATATTTTCACAGCGTATCATACATATACACAAATGTACAGTTATTGTTTACCAAAAAGGGCAAAACGAAGAGAAAAGCTAACTAACAACAAAATGGCAAATGTGCACTATACTTTGTTCTTTTTTCTACCCAATGAGACATAATTTATCTAATCCTTTTGTAGTTAGCTGCCACAATTGCCTCGTCTTCACGTATCCGCTTCAGATTCTTACTTGCATAACTGCACGTAAACTGGTTGCGTGCAATGCTCCCAGAGTGGTCATCAATTTTATCTCCAATATCTGAGAAGAGTCCATTAAATGTGTTAAATAGAGGCAGTCGTAGATATATAAGAGATTTTCCTTAGGAAGGGATGGGGAAAGGCCTTGAGTTGACAGAACTCTCCATAATCAAGAGCAATGCCATAAAATGTAATGAATGCTGAACTTGCCTGACTTGTCCTCATCTATTTTTAGTTTCTTGAATAGGTTGACATCTTCCCATAGTTGCTTTCTCTTGCAGCTTTGGCCTTTCAGAATCTCGCCTTTTGAAAAGTGCAAAGAAAAGTATAGTAAAAATTTTCAACACACAGAATAGCTACTTATAAATTGAAAACTATTTCCTGATCTTTTCATCAGATAACATTAAATGTTGACAAACTTATAGATGTAACTAATGAAAGCCAGAAGCTTGAAGATAGATAGGTGTTAACAGAATTGTAAAATGATATTTATAATATTTAATTAAGTTTTAAGTCTGTCATAAATTTTTGTATTTTTAATTGAGTTTTTAGATATTCAACTTTTATATTTTTCAATTAAATCTTTGTCATTTAATCTTTTCATAATTGGATGACATAATTCTTATTTTATTTCCCCGTACTGTTTCTTTGTATTCAATTGTTAAAAATATGAGATTCATCTTGCTTCTTTATGATTAATATAAAATAGTATTATGCTCATTTATATATCCATGTCTTAAATAATATGAAATTTTATGATTAATATAAAATAGTATTAGGTGAATTTTATTATTTCAATATTGTTTTACATTAACATGAGGAAACAAGATTAAGAAGCAAGATAACACTCAGGCTCCCAATTAAAGTAAGGACTCAAATGAAAATATACTTATTTATTAATAAAACCTACTTATAATCATGGAACTGAATTATGTACCTGGGCTGCTCTCTTTCAATTTTTTATTCTTGATCAAGTTGATAGCTTCCAGTTGAATTCCTTTAATGTTAAAAGCATTCTTACTTTCCATCATCTTGCCAATCCCATTTTGAAAATATATTGAGTCATGTCCTCCTGATCATCACAACCATATTTAGCTAAGGAGAATTACATCATTCTTAAACAAAGCACACATCCTATTTAGAAAATATAAATAACAGAAAGGAATAAAATTGAAAAAATATAATTGACTAAGCATGTTCAGGAACACATAAAGACATGACATGGGAAACTAGGAAAACCCCCCATTACAATACCTTAATGAAATACAATAAATTACCAACATTCAAATCAAAACATGTAATTTACCTCAGTAACAGAAGCCATAGTTTGAATTCTGAAAATTGAAAAGAAGAAAAAAGTGAAAATGAAGGGACATACGCTTGAGTCCTACCTTGCAGAGCTTGCCAGTGACGAGAAGAGCATCACATTAGTCTCTGCCAGTGGACAAGTCTTTGGAGGAGAAGAAAGAGAGTTCCAAGTGAGGGAGGAAGCTATAAGGTCCACCCCTCTGCTGATGAAGTGACCGTTCAGCCTCAGTGTTGATGGGTCAAGCCCAAAGGCCCGAAATGGAGCCCAAGTCGATTCTCTGGTCCTCCGACACCACTTGGGTCATCTTCGAGAGAGTGTTTAATCTTACACCTCCAACATCTCATCCTGCACCTCTAAAAATTTCATTTTTAACCTTCTAACATTTTATTCTTATCCTACACCTTCAACTTTTTCAAAAATTTAACTTTTAATTTTAAAAAATATCTTTTTATTTTCTTGCTTTTCTTATTAAAAACACTCTGCACCACCTTAATATTAAATTTAAAATTCAAATATTATTTAATATAATTTTATATTTTAGTAATTATTAAAATATGATTTATATTATAATATTAGTTATATTAAAAGTATAAAAATAAAATAATTAAAATAAAAATAATAACAATAAATAAAAAATTATATTAAATAAAATATTTAATATATTTAAATATATTAAATTATATTAAAATACTAAAATAAATTAAATAATTATTAAAATTTAAATAAAAGACAAAATTTTAAAAGTAATTATTTATTTAAAATCAAATAAAATTATATTAAATAAAATATTTAAATACATTTAAATTATATTAAAATATTAAATTAAATTAAATAATTATTAAATTTTAAATAAAAAAAAATTTCTAAAAACAATTGATAATCGGATATGCATATCCGTAACATTACTTATCGGATATCTATATCCGATTACAAATCTTTTCAAAAAAAATTTTTAATTTTAATAATTATTGGATTTAATTTAATATTTTAATATAATTTAATATATTTAAATACATGATTATGAATATTTATTTTTGTTATTATTAATTTTATTATTATTATTTTATTTATAAGTTTTTAATACAATTATTATTATAATATAAATTATATTTTAATAATTATTAAAATATAAAATTATATTAAATAATATTTAAATTTTAAATTAAATTAAATTATTATTAAGGTGGTGAATAAGAAAGAAAAGAAAATGAAAAAATAATCATTAAAGTTGAAAATGAAAATTTTAAAAAAGTTGGAGGTGTAGGATGAGATATTAAAAGGTTAAAAATGTAATTTTTGGAGATGCAGGATGATATCTTGGAGGTGTAAGATGAAACACTCTCTTCGAGAGAGGGGCATAGCAGCTTTATGGTTATCTCTCTGGGGTTCTTTCCTGTCCCTGACATCCACACACAGCACAACAATGACAAACAAAAGCAAACAGTGTTTGTGACTCTGCAAGAGAATCAGAGGGTACTATTCTTTTTTGCTTCTAAGTTTGGTTCAGGCTGTGATACAAAATCATCACTCATGATCATGCCTACGAGCTTTCCCTTTCTTTCCATTTCCAGAACTTACCATTACTGTGAGTGCTTTCTATAATAAGGGAAATGATACTTCAACAACCAGTTTTGACAACATTTTGACACAGGCCACGTGTCAAAATGTCATTGGTGCACGTGTAATTGGTTTTCAGAAATTAATTTGACGTGGAAAATGAAGATTCAGAGCGCGAGTTTGAAGTTGTGGGGGTCATTTGTGGTTTTCAGAATTTGAATTTTTAGGGTTTGGTAGAGAGAGAAACAAAAAGGTAGTGAGATAGCGCCGTGAGAGAGACTCTGTCTTCGTCTTCGTCGCACCCAGCCACCCTTCGAGGCGTTTGACGTCTGCAATCGGCCGACGCGGTTGCTTGCTTGGAGTGCAGAGGTGTTTTGGTGGCCGGTTCTTCGACTGTACCGGAGTATTGCGGTGGTCGCCGGACCGTTGGTTGTGGTAATATTTCCGAACCGTAGACAGAGTCCGTCGACCTCTCTCCCCAGCCCGCCATCGAGTCTTCTTTCGACTCCTTTGATTCTGTCGAGCGTCGCGGTTTGTTGGCGACCGGAGTTCCGCCGGAGTTCCACCGGAGTTTCGCCGGCTTCCCGTGTTGTCCGATTCCTTCACCGACGCGTTTTTGGCTGCCGCTATTCCAAGAGGAGCCACCCACCCAGTCCGTCTTCTGTGTAAGGTCCTTGGCCTTTTGTTAGGGTTTTTTCCCCCTCGATTGTACTTTGATTGAATTGGTGTAGATGGATTGCTCAAAAGAAGGAGGTTATAAGAATGTAAGTACATAAAATGTTTTGAAAATTGATTTGTTTGTTTGAAACGGAGTTTTTTGATTGTTTATATTTTGAATTTGAGTGCTGCCGGAGTTCGTGTTCCTCCGACCAGCCACGAGTGTCGCCGGAGTCCGTCCTCATCGGACACGAGTTTTTGTTAGAGGACGCTCGGGCAATACGGGAAACGCTACCGAAAACGAACGACCGTTCACATTACACGACCGAACGCGGTTAGTGTTCAGACACCACTACTTTTTGGACGCTCGGGCAATACGGGAAACGCTACCGAAAACGAACGACCGTTCACATTACACGACCGAACGCTCTAACACTCACTAAAACACAGACCGAACGTTCAAAAGGTACACTCCAATCCAGGTCGAACGCAAACAATCACTAACACATGCCAAGATCGAACGCTAACGCTCGTTACCTGAGAACACAAAACCGGACGCTTAAAATTCAAACCTAAGAATCGAAATTAAGAACGAACGCTCACAAGCATTAAAACAGAACCAAGATCGAACGTTAAAGCTCTCTGACACAACTAGGACGAACGTTTTGAGTCTTGGTCGAACACATAGCGTTCTGGACGATCGTCTAGAATCATGGCCGAATGGTCAAAACTTAACACATGACCGACCAATACCGCATCAACACTTAACCGCATAAATCAAAGCTTGATCGAACGGTATCTAAAATCTCACTTAACCGTACGGTATCTAAAATCTCACAAAACCGAACGCTCAGTCTAAAACATCAAAACCGAACGCTTAGACTGAAACATCAAAATTTGAATGGAACCATAAAACGCATAGTATGACCGAACGTTCATGCACAAATTAAACTTAAGCATAAAACGCAAACCCAAAAACACAAACTTGAATGGAACAAGCGACTGAAAGCAAGCATGAACAATAAAATCCTACCATGACAGCGTGAAAGAGATAATGAACAGTAAAACTTGCAGCACAATGAACAGTTAAAGCGTAAAATGAATAAGAAACTTGAGTGGAGAAACAGATTCAACTAGAAAATTTCAAAGAGACTGAGTTCAATACATGAAAATGGGAAAGAAACCAAAACCTAAACCTAAACCCCTCTTTTTCGTCCACCGAACAGTCGACACTCCAACGGCACTCCAGCGATGCTCCGGGACAGGGACGGAAGCAGGTGGGACGAAGCGAGACCTTGAACGCGCCCCTAGTTCGCTGGGCCGGACGGAAGACGATGCCGTCTTCGCTTCGTTGGCCAACGTTGGAGCTGCGGCGGCCGTGAATCGGAACCGGCTGGAGGGGTTGAATAGCTCCGACACGGCCTTCAATGTTGTCCGGCGGCACCCTGGCAAGCACTCCGTCAGACCTCTCTCGAACTCCCTTTCTCCAACTCTCTTGGCCTCTCTCTGTCTAGGTCACAGCCTCCCTCCCAATGTTCGCGGTTCTCTCTCTACAATGTTCGAAATGAATTTCAAATTTCAAACTAAACTTCTAAACCTGCCCGCCCCTTGCCACGTCAGATTTCGGCAGCTTTTTCATTAAAAACGTGGACCGCTCACATTTAGACACGTGTCCCGTGTCAAAATGTTGTCAAAACTGGTTGTCGAAGTATCATTTCTCCAATAATAATACCCACAATGGTATGGGTTTTTCTGCATCTGTCATTCAGCCTTGTGACATGTATCAGGCCTTTAGATGTTTCATCCCGTGCCTCCAACATCTACACTTCAATTTTTTAAAATACTTCTAATTAATAATTTATTTATTTATTAATTTTATATTTTTTGATAATAAATACTCCTCCTAAATATTTTTAAATTTATGTATGAATTTATAATTTAATTATATAACTTTTAATTATTATAAATTAATTTTTATGAATTTATTAAAATTAATAAGACTATTTTAGAATAAAATAAATATGTATGTATCGAATATAAAATACGATTCTACCTATATTGAACGTGGATATCCGATGTTTTGATTTTCGGAGGTTCCGATTCAGGTTTGATATGCTATATAAAATTTAATTATATTAGTAATTTAATTACTTTTATTTATTTATAATTATTTTTAAATTTACGTATCAATTGGTATGAATTTATAATTTAATTAAAAAAAATTAATGTTAAAAAATAATTTGTATGAATTTATTAAATTTAATAAAAGTATTTTAGAAAAAAAATTCTGAAGATATATGTACTAGTTATGAAAATTCGATAAAGAGGTTATCAGATGTTAATATCCAATTTAATTGTTAAAAAATAACTTTTATGAATTATTTAAATTTAATATAAATATTTTAGAAAAAATAAAATTGTGATAATATTATCGGATATGAAAGTTCAAGAAGGGAGTATCAGATGGCAATATCTGATGGACGGACGAAGGATTGGATATGGAGATCCGATATTTATGTAGTGTGCTAAATATATATCTATTGTGATAGATATATCTCAGAAGCAAAGTAAGAACAGAAGAAGAGGTGGAGAGTGAGAAACACAGCTAATGAATGATTGGAAATGGAGTCTGATCCTCCCCCAACGATCTTTGTTCAATCTTTCATGCCAACTTTCACATTCCTTGTCAAGCCAATTGCTTTCACTGGTTTTTGTGACATCAAAACCCTCTCCTTCGCTTTCTTTTTTCACCCTTCAATCTTTCATCCATCAATTTGCAACCTTTTCATTTTGCAGCAAATTGCATCATGCTCATGTGGTAGCATGCATCTTGTTCCTCTTGCAAATGCCTTCTCTGTCGTCGATCCATCACTCTCTTAATCCCCACCGAACACTCTCTCAGCCAGCATCATGACCCTAAAGTTGCTCAGATTCTCTCCAAAATTCATACTTATTACTGTGTCTTTGGTGGCCAACCCTCCTCTTTTTTTCAGGTATCCATCTTCTTTCTTCTTGCTTTATACCTTTCATTGTACTTATTTGTGGAATTGATTCTGAATGGTGATTGCAGAGAGTGCAAGATCTTCCTTTTTTTGTTGCATAGGCTGCTTTGGGAGTTCCTAAACCCTCAAAGATCCCTTTTGTGTGTGGTTATAGTGTGTTGCGTGCAACCAAGGAGAGGGAAGAATAACTCCACAAGAACCTTTCTAAAACTGTTGCTGAGAATAACTCCCTCTAAACCCTTGAGACTAAGGTCTAGATAGGGTTTCTTCCTCACATCTTGCCCAACTCTTGACCCTGATGGTTCTCCCACTTTTCTTCTTAAATAGTTCCCAGGTTATCACTTATCCCATCTCTTATAGCATTAGGTTCATGCTAGCCCACCAATGAATAACTTCTCTAGCTAACATATATTATGTAAAAGCCAATCTACTTTTAATCGAACACCTCTTCATATAAAAAACCCACTCCATACCCTTCATCTACTGATCAACTTCATTCAAACTTACCTTCCCATTTACCTCAAAGCATCCACATGTTATTGCTGGATTGCTTTAAAAGATAACCTAGTAGCTTTCATTAGTTGTAGGGTCATTTGATGTTGTTGCATCATGACAACACTCTACTATTGAAGGGCTATTGCATTATACTCAATTGTCGTAGCCAGATTGGGCATATCTAAGGTTGAAAGGGAACGGGGTGGTGGTCTAGGTTCCATAACTTTGCCACACATATATAATGTTATTACAATTATCTAAAATATAACCATAATACCAAAAATATATTCGTAACGGTCTTATACAATAAAAAGGTAATATTACACTGATAAAAACCATAATAAGGTTTTCCAAAAAGAAAACTTAAACATAACGAGATTATCCAACATTAAATCAACTACTACATCCTCGTCTGGTCACACCATTAAAGTGATAATTGCAAATAAGAAGAACACAAAAACAAAAACAAAAACAAACACAAAAGAAAGGGTAAGTTAATTACAAAAAGAGTATTCATACAATAGGTATAGAGATATTATCACATATAAATCATTCATATCAACAACTATAGCACATACAAATACTTATATTAGACTCAACAATTTGAATACATGTATTGATATGAGACTCTGGTGAGTTATGCATTCGTGGTGGTGGAACACCTCGCCCATTCAAGCTACCACACACAAGGTTAGTTCGTCAACCATCTTTGGCCAAGATAAAACCCTAGATTATGACTTCCTGCACCTCTCACTACATACTTTACTCATCTCTAGTGGAGATTGGATTATTATTATAACAATATGATAACTCCCAATAATGAATCATTATATCAATACATACTAGAGAAACATCACCATAAAATCTTCCCACGAGATTCATGAAATTATGTCAGACACAACTAAAATACTCATCATCATTACAATATCATACATCAATAACCACTATAATGCACTTAAACATTCATAGAGTGCGCCACAATTATATTTCAAACAGCCATGGAATAAGAAATTTCAAACATGCACACTAGCACTTAGAAGTGGTGCCCCTTCTCGTAAAAGGTGACACTCAACGGTAGTCATAATGCTCAGTGCCAAACTTTTCGCATAAGGTGGCACTCAACGATAGTCCGAACGCTCAATGTTATTCTTTTCACAAAAAGTTGTGCTCACCGACACCCTCCTACCACTCAGCATCTTAGGACTAAAATGCCTTAAACCTTTAATGAGCGCTTAACGATGCCCTACTACTCGGTGTCATAGCATTTGCATTTTTTTTTACTCTCAACTACAAAACTGACGTTCAACAGTTTGGAGCTAAAATGCTCCCAGACGTAACACTGTATCAAATATCAACAGATGAATTTATGTGATTTTGGGAAAAAGGAATTTGTTCAAATGATCAATTTGGTATTCCTTTCTTAGTACATTGGTAAAAAATAACTTTTAATGCTAGAGCACATACCAACTGACTTAAATGCAGATTCTAAGTTCCTCAATCAACACAAATTCAACCAAGGAAAACCACGTGACAAACATCCAAAACAACCAAATTCAGTAAATCAAATATCATCATACAATTCAATCGTGCAAATCAAACTTTCAATTAACTTCTCTTATCGGAAAGAAAACCAAACAACTTAAGAACCTTTAAAACACCCTTAGACAGATAAGAAACTCTAATTACCTATGAAAACAACACAAACACGATCAGGACACATCATTAAGACCACTGATCAACAAAGATTACCAAGGAAAACTCAAATATTACATGCGAGCCAAAAACGGATCACATGCGAGGAAAGAACAAACAAACTAAGAAAAGGACAAATAACAACTTATTCTATTGGAGAAACTGATTAGACAAAAGTGGAGAACTCATCTCAATGATCATCTTAATAGTTTTCAATCTTCAGAAAGATGAACAAATAATGAGAAAATATAAAGAGAAGAGAAATAAATTTAGAAGGAAAAAATTTAGAAAAATAATATGTTTTCAAAATAATTAAACTCTTTTATAAAAATTCTATTTATATTTTAAATTTTTATTATAAAAGTAATTGATCTCACCGTTCTAAACACATTATCCATCTAAAACACGATTTTTTAGACTCTTTATTATAATAAATTTGAAATATTTTTTTTAAATTAGTAGAACCTTATAAATACTGATATTTAACTAAATTATAGTATATAACTAGAATACAAATTTTATATTCTGTACCAATCCAATAGGAAATTTTTTGAGATTTAATACATAATAAATTTTGATTGTGTGATATCGTAACACAGAAAAGATACATCAAGAGAGAGACATAACTAAATTATATTGTGTTGAAAAAATATTTAAAAGAATTCAAAGTCCTCCTATGTAGAAAATCAATAATGTAATAAAGTAGAGAAGTGATTATCTTAAACGTATTGATATTGTATACACAAATATAATTTTATAAAGTTAAAAGGTATACTTAAAATTTACATTTTACTATAATATGACATTTTAATATAATAATCTAAACAGAATGTATTTCTCATGCCATAGATTATTTCATATGAAGTATCTAATTTTTGTATTAAGGGATAACAATAAAAATATTTTTCAATAAAAATCAAATTTTAAATCAATCTTAAATTAATGCTAATTTAGAATACTATTTTTGCAAAATTATATACATTTTAAATTATATTATTTTTCTGTTTTAAATTATTTACTCATAATAGTAAAAATTTATATATGTTTTAATATAATAAAAATACGAATATTAGTTATTAAATATAATTTTCTAATTACCTATTCACGTGGTTCATCCACTAATTCGACTGGTAATTCAAGAACTTCATTGTTTTACCTTGATCAATAACTGTTCTAACTTTTTTAACCCAATCTCCTTCTAATTTAATTCATCAAAATACTCTAAAAAATCACCAATTTTTAATTTCCTTTCAAAATTTTCTAACAAAAACTCTTAACTCAACCTAAGAAATTTTAAATTCATTAATTACCCCATTAAATTTCTTCAATCTGCATCCAAATACTGCTAAAAAAATATAACCAAATCAATTATCCTTACTTCAGCCTAATCCACCACTGCAGAGATCAGAGCTTCTTGCAAGTAAACGGTCAGCTCCAAGAAGTTTGAAAGTTTATTCTAGACTTTCCAGTTAACTCTATAAAGGACACAAAGTTCTTTTCCCAGAAAACAAGAAAACCAAAAGGAAAAAGAATCAGAATGAGAATGTTGATGGCAAAAGAAACAAACAGAATTTGGTTTCAGGTTTTTCATATTCCTCCAGTTCTGGAGTTCAAGAATCTTCTTCCATTGCATTTCAATTGTTTAGTTGCTTGGTTGGTGGGTTTTGCCTGAACTTACTGAAATTACTGGAAGATTTGTGAGCAGATTTATACCATTTCAGGGCTTTCTCAGTTGCCTTCTCATCATCACCAAACACCCTTTTGAAAACGGTATTTCAAGACTCAAACTTTAATGCTTTTTTTTTTTCCATTTAAATATTGCTTTATGTCACAAGTCAGAGTTCAGTTCGCAAGATTTTCCCCGTAATTTTTAATCCTCCTTCTATTCACCAATTTTCTTTCGTACGTGTAGTTCACTGAAAATAATATTCATTGAATTTTTGTTTTCTGATAAGTCGGATGGCTTAATGGGGATTTTTTGGTGCTCTATTGTGGTTCTACAAATCTGTTAGTCTGTCAAAAAATAATGTTTGTTTGGAAAAACCTATTCATAAAGACATCTAAAAGAGAAAATCAAGAATAAAACTGATACGAAATCTACATTGTGCTTAAGTTAGTTTGTAGAAAATTTCTTACATAACTACTCAAAATCTGATTTATTTATTTTTCTGTTCAAGAAATGTTCATAGAAGTTTGTCCTAACAGATTCATGGTTTTGAATGTCTTTGCAATCCTATGAAATTATAATTGCAATTGAATATCACATTCGTCCACTGTGATGTAGAATATTATAATCACATGGCAGCCACGACAAGAATCACAAATTAAAACCATGCATCCAGGAATTTGTGTTGGTTGAGGGTGGTTTTCATTTTCTTTATCTGTTTAGAAGTGATGGTGTTTATTTCTTATTCATTCAGCACATTGTTACTCATAATCTTGAAGTCTTAGTGAGTATAAGAAACACACTAAGCACCATTAGATTTTACTAGGAATGACTTTTTTTTTCTTTGCAGTCCATCATCTTATTTTATAAAAATGTTTGTTCCAAAAGTGAACGAAAAGCTGCTTGAAGACCTTGAGGTAATGGGATTTTCAAAGGCACGGGCAACCAGAGCACTTCATTGTTCTGGTATGTTGATTCACTATATAAGTTAAGATATGTAGATTGAAAATGATGTGTCGTGTTTAACTTTAATGTGCTAGAAGTTACTTAGTATTATTCTACAGGTTATTTTATTCCTTACTTAGAGGCAAATGTTTGAAGGGATACCTGAACTTCATCAATATAAAACTTTATTGAAACTGATGTACAACAGTGTACCGTGTAAATTCACTCGAGGCTTGCTCTTCCAAGAAAAAAAAATTAATGCTTTGACTGAAGATGACAAAGTTTTCTGTAAATTTTGTGTGACATGACTTAGTGCTTTTTAAATCCTGACCTTGGACTGTGTCAAACAGTTGCAAATTTGCAATTAAGGAAACTGAAATAATATGAACTCCAAAGCACATGTATACAGACAATTCTGTTCAATGCATTTGTCTGTATGAATTTTTTTGCTACACAATGATAAACTGTAAAGGAGAAAAATTAAGTCAGCAGATTCAAGAATGTGGCTCAAGTTAGATTTTAGTTTTGAATTCAAAGTTCAAATATTCACATGTATTGTACACACTGAACAGTTTTACCATGTAATTACTCCAAAGCAACACAGTTTGGTAACATTATTTCTATCATAGAAAAGTTGTGTATTATGGTTCACTTAAGTTCTTGAGGATTTGATATTTTTCCATTCATGCGTATATTTTGTCTGATACAGATGTTTTGGTTTACCAGGTAATACCAGCTTAGAGGATGCTATAAATTGGATAGTTGATCATGAGAATGACATTGATATTGATGAGATGCCATTGGTGAATCATACACCCTTTTTTCTTTGGGACTATTCATTATTTAATTGTGGCTTAATGACAATTTTTGTCTCTAATTTGGAATGACTTCGGGTTGGGTTTCTTAAATTCAAAATAGTTATTTTGGGTCTACAAATTAAAAAAAAAATTATTCTTATCCTTAAATACTGAATTTGACTGACCAAAACTGTTTTTTTTATAAAATTAGGAAATCACATTAGATTCATGTAAATTTTCAGAAGCTAAAAACTTAATTTAGCTTTTAATTTTTCATCAGATGCATATTGGCCTCATGCTCCTAACATAATAAATGGTTAGGGTGTGGCATCAGTCAGGGAAAGAAGATGCGAGTGTTATGTTCCTAACAAGCACATACCTATACCTTGGTTTTTAAATTAAAGTTGTACTCAAGTTGATGATCTGGGAGTGACAGAAGTTACTTGTTAACCCAGCTTCACCTAGATTTCTGCAATGTCCTAGTTTCATCCAGATTAGCTTTCCAAGTCAAGGATTGATTATTAACCTCACAGAATTTGCATTCACAATTGTAACTGCAATATTGTGGTTTGAATGGTTGAAAGATGTGTTGACACCACAATATTGTGATTATGTTGCTTTATATTGCTGTGGAGATATTCATGACAATCATAATTGTGATTGGGGTTGCAATTTAAAAGCATGGTTTAACTTTATTCAGTTGTTTACATTTCTAAAGGTAGATGTAGATGTTGAGGTAGAGTCAACTGAGTCCTTCCCCATCTCAGAAGAAATCAGAATCAAAGCAGAAAGTTTAAGGTTTTATGATCTTGCACTATTTTCATAGAAGTTGTTAAATTTTGTTCTTTGTATTATGCGAGCAGTGGTTTTTTTTTGACATATTGAAATTGTCTAACAAATGTTGGAACTAAAGATAACAATTATTTCATATGATGCTTTAATTTGAAGATTCCAGTAAATATTTCTCTTTCTTCTGTCTGCTTCCTTTTTCTACTAATATTTCGGTGTTGCAGGGAACAAGAACGTAAGAGGATAGAGCAGGAAGAGAAAAGATTGGAGAGAGAAAGGGAGAAGGTATACTTTTTCAACTACAGTAGCTGCTTATTTCTAGCTTTTTGCTTTGTACCCCTTACATTGCAGTGGACAGAAATTGCAAATAAGAAAAATATATGTAAATTAAATGGTGCAATTGCCGGTGTCCTGAATTATGCAACAAATTATATGGTAGAAACTGATTTTTACTGATATATACAATGTAGATTAATTCCTTACAAGAGCAGATAATTGCATAAACTAAAAGATAAATATAATTCAGCAGATGCACTGCACCTCTAACCAAAAAAACACTCAGTTTCCTCCTAATTATTGCCTACCTACACTTCTTATTCGTCCCACATATATAGATATTTTTTCCAAACATAAAATCATGAACATTCCTATGTGTGCTACCCTTTACCTCCCTTTCTTACTACATCTTCACCAAACATTAAACCTTCTTTTTCCCAAAATACCATTTTACTGCAGTTTTTCTCAAAGAAATCCATGAAGCTTTTAGAGTCCCTTTCTTAAGATGCTTAATTTCTCATAAAAATGTGAAATATTGTTGGGAATTTGAGTTGAAGTCCCACATTGGGTAGATATGAGAAAATTAAGCAACTTATAAGGAAGAAGACTCATAAATTCATTATTTTAAGGTTTTGAGTTGAAGGTGGTGTCAATTCCTTATGTGGGTTTGGGCTCGTGTCTCATTTTTGTTGAATCATTGTGATAAATCCCCTTGAAAAACCCATCAATGTGACAATTTATCTTGGTGATCGTCTCAGGCGAGTACAATATAGGTGAAAAATCCTAGATGTGGGGATTCCTTGTATTGAAAGTCTTCCTGACAGGAATTTTAGGTAAGTTGATAGACTTCTTTGGTTAGGAAATCTATCTATCCCTCAAAACAACACACACACACACAAAATACTGGACAAAACAATACTGTATATGTTCGGTTCCTGGGTTTGGAACCTAACAAGAACGCAATCAAAAGATGGAGACAGAAAAAAAGAATGGGTTTTCTGTAAAAAAGACATTTTTACAAGAATGAGTTGGGAGCATAACCTCCCTGGCTGAGTGCATAACCCCTCTCTACAAGCTAAAACACGTGACTGTACACAAAGTATATTCGATGCTCCCCTGTACAGAACCCACTCCATATTTATAAAGTTTCTCTTCCTTCTATCCTAAACCCATTATCACCTATCACCTTATATCCTATCATTACACCCCCTAAGAACAACGTTGTCCTCAAGGTTGGAACCGGAAAACTTAATCTCATGGCTTCTCTTCATCAACCTGTTACCATATGAAGGGAACCCACTGGATGCTGCCCTCCAATTTAGGTCCGGAGGCTTGGGTGGTGGCAATTTCTCCTTCAATGACTTTCATTCTTCTTGGATTTTATTAGCTTCTAGCACTCTGGTCACCTCTATTCCAGAATCACAAGCCCTGAGGCAATGGTCTTTGATGTCTTTCAAAGCTTCAAAAAGTTCTCTCCCCCTTCTCTCCCTGGCATTGATTCTTCCATCCACCTTTCCCTCCCCAGCCTTCATTCTAATTGTAAGACCGTTCGTCAGTTTATTGGGAGACCGTTTGGATTGGAAGACCGTTCGGCCACCAAATGTAATTGTAATATCTTTCGATTCCGATCGTTCCTTAATGTTCGGATTCGGCGGTTCTCTACCATTCGGTCTGCCCATACCGTTTGGTTTGCCCATACTGTTCGGTTCGACCTTACCGTTCAGTCCGCCCATACCGTTCGGTTTCTGCAGTCCTCTCAGGTTCGTAGCTTGTAGTGTTGAACCGTTTGGTTCCAACTGTCCTCTCCCCTTTGCAACCTGTAGTCCTAGTCCGTTCGGTGTCGACTGTCCTCTCACGTTCGGCTTGAGCAGTCCTCTCCTGTTAGGTTTTGGCCGTCCTTTCCCGTTCGGATCCAACAGTCCTCGACCGTTCGGTTCCGGCAGTTTTCTCACGCTCGATGTCGGGACGTATTCTTCGGTGGTTCTCGACTGTTTACTGGCTGCCGCCCTTTCAAAGTTGGTACCCCCGTTCCGTTCTCCAAATCACACCACCAGTGCCCCTTTCAGACCTTCCCAAGAACGATTTTTGGCTTTCAACTTCCAGGCTCTGAACCAATAGCCTGCGCTTCCCTCCATGCTAATGGATTCCCAACACACCTTTTCTTCCTCCTTCACCCCCTGTGTCTCAAAAACTGTCTCTGCCCTAGCGATGCACCCCACCGCATCAAACCCTTCGAAAACGGCTAAGTCTACTCTCCTCTCCCCACTAGGTTGCACTTCATGGCGTTCATCGCCTGTCTCCCCTTCCTCTTCCCTTCGCCGGTCCCAATGTTTGTTGTGTCCTGGTTGTGGCCTCGACCACCCAACATCCTTATGACTTCTTGCAAATCTTGGCGTATTGTAGTATAATCTTGGCATATTGCAGCATAATCTCGGCATATTGCTGCATAATATGATCGCAGATCCCCTATTTGCGCCTTCATTCTATCAACCGCAATTTCCTTCACCCTCACACGATTCTGGCGGCATCTCGATTTGGCAGTCCCCTCCCAAGCGTATCCAGCAGATCAGACTAATTTGTTAGGTTCCTGGGTTTGGAACCTAACAAGAACACAATCAAAAGATGGAGACAGAAAGAAAGAATGGGTTTTCTGTATTATTCACAGTAAAAAAGACCATTTTACAAGAATGAGTTGGGAGCATAACCTCCCTAGCTGAGGGCATAACCCCTCTCTACAAGCTAAAACGCCTGACTTTACACAGTATATTAGATGCTCCCCTATACAGAACTCACTCCATATTTATAAAGTTTCTCTTCCTTCTATCCTAAACCCATTATCACCTATCACCCTATATCCTATCAGTATATTACTCTAATGAACCAGAATACAAATGTATACAACATCCAACTCTCAAGGGAGCACTCTCCCTCCACAGGAACAACATCCTCTCAATACAATGAATATCAAAAGCTACCCCTAACACAAGACCTCCCTGCCTTCTTATAAAGCCCCCCAACCAACTAACAACTAATTCCTAATTTGTTTTCTTCTCTCCCGCACCCATTATATCCTATCACATTATATCCTATCATAAGTCTACTCACCCTTAAGGGGAAGATTATTACTGTACACACAGAATACAAAACAAAACAATACTGTATATTACTTTGATGAACCAGAATACAAATGTACAACATCCAACTCTCAAGGGAGCACTCTCCCTCCACAGGAACAACCTCCGGTCAATACAATGAATATCAAAAGCTACTCCTGACACAAGACCTCCCTGCCTTCTTATAAAGCCCCCCAACCAACTAACCAACTAATAACTAATTCCTAATTTGTTTTCTTCTCTCCTGCATCCATTATATCCTATCACATTATATCCTATCATAAGTCTACTCACCCTTAAGAGAAAGATTATTGGGAATTCAAGTATGAGGCTAAATTCCACAATGGATAAATATAAAAAAGTTGAGCACAAGGTGTTAATCCTTTATGTCGGTTATGACTCATGTCTCATTGTTGTTGAATCATTTGGGTAAATCCCCTTGAAAGACCCATCAAATATATATAGAAGTATAACATTTATTTAACTTGAAACATCATTTGTTTCGAAAGCCATACATGATATGATATACATGTGCCATCAAGTTGTGCTCTTTCCAAATGAATACAGACAAATGAAATAATTTTCTCAGCATGAGTTCTTTCCAATTTGTGATTGTTGCTACAAAATTTATAAATGTGTAGGCTTGTATTGATTGAGACATGCAATAGGTTGTGTTTAAGAATTTTGCGCCATCACTAAAGCATACAATGAGCCTAAGACTTCTTTTGACCTTTAGAGAGTTTACTTAGGATCTCATAGAGGCATCTCACATCAACACTAAGATGAATTTATATATTGAGGACTATCACCAAGCATATCACTCACGATCTATAAATTTATTGAGTAGACACACTCACCTTTTACACTATAGTTTTCTTTCAGTTCCTAAAGCATTCAACAAAAGGTAACCACCACTATAATACCCACATGTAAAGCACGAATAATGCTAGCGATACTCCCTTTCAAAAACTTTGATAGAAAAATTAGCATTACCCTATATAACATTCACGTACTACTACCCCCACATATAGTCAGTATAACTTTATCACATTCAAATCTTTTACACATACTTTGCTGAAATAAAAACATCAAATTGTAACAGATATTAGGCACATGGAAAACATTATTCTTAAATAGGATTTTCCCATAGGTGAGCTTTAAACTAACCTTTAGCTTACCAAGAAAACTAGTTACATTAGAGTTTCTTAATAGTGAACATCCCTCTCCTCCTTGCATAACATTTTAGGATGTAAAGGCATTTTTGTTGGCACAAGTATTCTTCTAGTCTATAGATCTCGACCATGTGAGGAGGATTGGATCATAACCTTAGAAAAAATCAAAACCTTATGAGAATAATGAGTTTGCGTGAATAAGGAAGAAGAAAATGAGCAAGAAAACATCAATCCTGGAAGATTAACTAGAAACATGACAACGATAGATGCTCTTGCCCACCAAATCTTTTGTATTTCTTGGACTTGTAATTCTTAGGATTAACTTTTTCTTATAATTTTTAGGTGCAAATAGTTTTTGTTGTCTAGGTTAATTTGGCCTTATTTTGCATTTCAATCAAGATAAAAAGAGTCTACCAATTTCGGTCAAGGAGTGCAAGAGAAGCAATAAGCATGTGATAAGAATTCAAGCCCAATTCATGCCCCAAAACTTATAATAATGTTCTATCTCAGTCAAGGAGAGGCAAGGCCAATGCGATACAAGTTTGGAACACATGGGATTAATCTTGACATTTGATCTTGATCTAGGATTTTCAAATTTGAATTTGAGTTTTTGAAATTTTCCTCTTTTTTACTATTGTAAACTTCAACCATGGAAACCTTGAATGGCTATATACATTCCCTCTCTTTTTTAATTCACTTTTGATATATAAATGCTTCAGAGCATTTTAAAACTCTTTTGAGATTGAAGTTCCAAGACTCTTAACTTGATATTTAGTAGTCAAGTGGTGATTCAGTTTTTGTTCTTTAATTCATGTTCTAATCTTGTTTCGTTTCTAGTTCACACCTATTCTCTTATTCTTTCCTTCTTGTTGTTTCCATGATGTTCTAGTTGTTCTTGTCATTTTACTAGTTTTTTATTCATATATGACATTATATTGTGATTGGAATCATTGACTCTTTATCTTTTATCTTTAGTTTCTTTGTTATTATTCTTTATTTGTATTTTATTCTTAATCCATATTTCCTTTATTATAAATATAGTATCTTATTCGTATTTTCTACAAAAGAGAGATTAATCTCATTTAGGTTTTACTATATTCAATAGGATTAATCTCCCTTGTGTAAAACATACTCTAACGTATTTATAATAAAAAGAATGTGGGTTAATCCCAAATACAAATGAACATATAAAAATAACATAATTAAAATAGAGACATGTTTCCCTAATTAACATAAAAAGCAATACATCTAATACATTTATTTGACTTAAAAGTAGAGACATCTTTCTCTTCACTAGTTTTAGCATAACATTCAATAAAAATTTGACAATTTATGTGTCGAAGCTGTCCTAATAAAGTATCGACGAGGGCGAATTTCATTGATAATAAGTCAATCATTCCTCACTTTTGTATATTATGTAAATAGAATTCAAGTTCTAATGTAGATTAACATAAGTCTTTCTATTTGGCCCAAAAGTAATAGTTAATTCTTTCATCTATTTTAATTGTGTGAGCAAATTGTATCTAAAAGAATTTATATCCACTCAACAAGTTGGTTTCCCTGATCATAAAGGTAGCGTGGTTCCAACCTTCCAGTATAGGACTTTTATAACCTTTTTATAGCTTTGAATGCAGGAGAGGATTCAAGCAGGTAAGAGACTCCTTGAAGCAAAGCGAGTTGCTGAAGAAAATGAAAGACAACGGTATATTAATGTTCATTAGTTGCTTCATTTCATTTTCCATAAGGAGATTATTTGTTCCAACTTAAGTTGTCCTATCCTATAATAAGGAATTTATCCCTGAGAAAAGCGGAAAAAGAAGAAGAGAAAAGAGCTAGAGAGAAAGTTCTACAGAAACTAGAGCAGGATAAGGTATAAAGTTACTTTCTAATAATATCTCCAGGGGTGATCAATTTTGATAAACTATGTTGGGGTTGACAATTTCATTTTCACATATCAATATAGTCTCTACTGCAGTCCCAGAATGCCACTATATCAATATGTGGAGGCTAAAATTCCTTTCCATCATGTTAGTTAACAGACACAAGTTGAACTGTAGTACCTTATATTTGCATTGATTTTAGGGAGATTGTATTATATAAATTCCAATAAACTACACAATCAATAACAGATGGACAAATAAGTGAATCTTTTTTGTCTCTTTTGCTATCATTTTTTGACAATACATTCAATTGAAATATGATGTTGATAGAGTATGGAGAGTTTATAAAAGGAAGAGAAAAAAGAATAAAGAGGGGGAGAGGCGTTAGGAAGTTATAACTGTAACATAGTTTGGGCGAGAAATAAAGCTCCTATAAAAGAGCTGATGTATCAAGAGTGGATAGTCGTGGGGCGATATCAAGGTGGGACAAGTTTCGTAGCAAGATCGGAACCGTTCAAACCGGGTCCGGCAAGATCGGGGGTAGCAGAGAATGCGGCGGCGACCAGAAGGGAGCGGCAGCGTCTAGAGCGCGAAGCAGTACCATGAGCGACGGCCGCGGAAGATGATTAAGGAGTCTATCTCATCCCGAGTATATCAGAAGGAGGGAAGAGGGGTTGCGTTTCCATTGTGGCAACCCTTATAGTCCAGGTCATCGCTGCCCAGCGAGAAGTTTGTGGGTGGTGATCATGGGGGAAGATGAAGTCGACGGTGACGAAGAGGAAGAAGATGGGGAAGAAGCTGAGCAGAGACGCATGGAGTTGTCGTCGTTTTCCACTAGAGGGCTCACTCACCACAAAACTATGAAGTTACAGGATTGGGTTAAGAGGAAGAAAGTGATGATCCTCATTGACAGTGGCGCTAGCCACAACTTTATAGCAACAAAGTTGGTGGAGGAGCTAGGCTTACCTGTAGAAGAGACCCCATCGTACCGGGTGAGTTTGGGAGATGGCCGAAAAAACAAACGCGGGGCTGTTGCAGGGATGTTCTAGTTAGTGGATATAGGTGAAACAGAGGTATTGGAGAATTTTTATTTGTTTGAATTAGGACAAGTAGATTTGATTTTTGAGATAGAGTGGTTAACTAAATTGGGGAAAGTGACCACTAATTGGGGAGAATTAAAGATGGTCTACAAACAGGGAGAAAAGGTGGTAACAATAAAGGACCCCACTTTGGCACAAAAAATAGTAGAACCAAAAGCATTTATGAAAATGAAAGCGGTGGAAGCGGTGACTTTGGTTTGGACTCTGGGAAAGGCATAGATATACCCAGAGACGGCAGAAACCAATCCAGATTTAACAAGGATCCAGACAAAGGAGTTGTAGCAGGTGTTGTCAAATTTTGGAGAGGTTTCTAATGAGTTCAGGGGCTTACCTCCAATCCAAAATATAGTCCACCGAATCATGCTCAAGGAAGGGACTAATCTAGTTAATGTCCGCCCTTATATATAGCCTCATGTGATGAAGGAGGAGATTGAGAACCAGGTGGCTGAGATGTTGAAGGTAGGGATCATACGACTAAGCACTAGTCCTTATTCAAGTCCCGTGATATTCGTCAAGAAAAAGAATGGCAGCTAGCATTTCTGCATTGATTACAAAGCCGTGAATCGTGCCACCATCCTAGACAAATTTCCCATACTTATCATAGAGGAGTTATTGGATGAATTGAGAGGGGCAAAATACTTCTCCAAGGTAGATTTGAAGGTTGGGTATCACCAGATTCATATGGGGGAGGATGATGTCCAGAAAACAGCCTTTAGGACACATCAAGGACATTACGAGTTCCTTGTTATGCCTTTTGGCCTCTCAAACGCGCCAGCTACATTTCAGAGCATGATCAATGATCTGTTGAGGGCATACTTAAGGAGGTTTGTGCTAGTATTTTTTTATGATATACTAATATACAATCAGGAGTGGGAGGAGCATTTGAAACACCTTGGGCAAGTGTTGAATATGCTAAGACAACTCAGTGGGTTGCCAATGTAAAGAAGTGTGACTTCGGGAAGAAGTGGATCAGATACCTAGGCCATTTAATTCAGAAAAAGGGGTGGAGATGGACAGAGATAAAGTGGTGGCAGTGGAGGAATGGCCAGAACCCAGGATCCTTAAAGCCTTGAGGGGGTTTTTGGGTCTCACATAATATTACACGAGGTTTGTGAAGGATTATGGAAAACTTGCAAAGCCCTTGACAAAATTGTTGAAGAAGGGACAGTTTATATGGTCGACACAAGCAGCAAAAGCTATGGTTAGGTTAAAGGAAGCCACTACACCAGTTTTAGCTTTACCAGATTTCAAGCAACAATTCCACATTGACTGTGATGCATCAGGGAGTGGTGTAGGAGCTGTCTGACATCAAACTTTGGTTGAACAGTCAGGGCTACGTAGATCACCTTACTCAAAATGTGACTACTGCTACCACAGATGACACTTCCCGCTGGATGAAAATTGATGCCCAGTTATGCATTGTTATAAAGTCCACCATTTACTCCTCACTGAAACAAATGTTTCAATCATATGAAACATGTTCAGAAGTATGGGCACAAGCGAAGTTGTTATACAGAAATGACACTCAGCGTCTTATGGTGTTTGTCAGGACCTATTCACTGTTATTAGTCCACGCAATCCTGGTCCCATGGCAAAATATTTGGGTAAAGTTCATGCCCTCCTTCATGATTTTATTGAGCTATTACCTCCTGCTTCCACTCCTGCTGAAGTACTGGAACAACGATCAAAGTTCATCATGTTGTTAGCATTATACGGACTCTCTGATGATTTTTCTCATGTCCGTGATCAGATTTTGGGTTCTCCTATCATACCCAACTTTACTTCTACTTGTTCTGCTCTTTTGCGTTTACTGAGCAAACCAGTCACTGAGACATCTCCTCATATTGATGATTCCTCAGATATGGCTGCCCAACGTGATGATCAAAGCCGGTTTTGTGGGGTTGAGTTAGGCTTAAAGTCCACTTCTAACATGGTATCAGAGCCATGGTTAGAGTCTAACCTAGTGATATTTGTTGGTTGCTGGGCATATTGTTCCACCTGCTATCGGACCACCCATTAAAATGTCTAATCCCACTCTTGAGATGTATATACCTCGGCATGAGGGCGGTGTGTTGGAAGTCCCACATCGACTAGAGATAAGGTTAATTCTAGTTTATAAGTGGGTACAAACCTCACCCTACAAGCCGGTTTTGTGGGGTTGAGTTAGGCTTAAAGTCCACTTTTAACAAAAGTGATACAGCAGATTGGAAAGGTTGCTTTTAAATTGAAGCTACCCGAAGCATCAAGAATCCATCCTGTGTTCCATGTGTCTCAATTGAAGGTAGTGGTGGGCACCCAACAAGTTGAGAAGAATTTGCCAAATGAACTGCAAGCAAAGGGCCCAATGTTTTGGCCACTCAGGATTTTGGACAGAAGGCAGAAACAGAGGGACAAGGAGCTGACAGATACTAGTTGAATAGCAGGAAGGGGGGAAGGAGGGAGCAACATGGGAGGACATGTATAAAGTGGGGGAGAGGCGTTAGGCAGTTATAACTGTAATCATAGTTTGGGTGGGAAATAAAGCTCCTATAAAGAGCTGATGTATCTGAGTAATAGGCACCTTTTGAATTATATACGTGTATAGACAAGATTATTCCTATCCTGTGGAGAGAGAACTTGGCTCTCTTGGTGGTTGTTGATTGTGCAGTTATACAAAATTATACAGTTCATACTCTTTCACTGTTTGTTTAGTGTCTGATTGTGCGAATCAGATAGGTTTCCAATTCAGAAACCTATCAGACGTCCTTGTGTAAAAGTATATTTTGTTGATTTAACTACAAGTACAACCCAAGAAGAGAAACAGGAACAAGGTGTCATCCATTTTAAGAAAATGGTTTTTAACGCTTTTGAGGAACTGACAACCAGTTTTCAGAAATAGATTTTCCTTAATGACAGAAACGTAGCAGTTTAGTGGTTTATAATGAATATAACAGAAAGATATGTAGCTCAAACTCAACAATTTTTTTTTGTTTAGGGTTTTTACTGAACATCAGCTAATGGGATAAGACTTTTGTTGTTGTTTTATCAAACAACTTTTGAAGAGACTATCTTTCGACAAAGAAATTGGTTGAATTTGTCCAAATTTCTGTTTTGACAATTAGATACAATTAGTTTCCTATCATAAATTTTCCAAGTTCCAGTAATTTATAAATACACAATCAAGGAATAGTTTGTGTAATGACTTATGAGAAACGAGGGAGAAGAAAATGTCAGTAATGATGCAAAAAACTTGACCTGTTGAAAATTGTTCAAGGAAGAAATGTGCAGCTTTTCAGTTCAAGGGTTGCAGTTGTTGTGTTTGCAACTTAGTCAACTCAGAAGTGGTATTTTAATGTAGTTTTTTAGTGGATTTGAACACATTTTTCACTCATAGATGTAAGCATGTTGGATAGAACTGCTTTCAATTTGCTTGATGTTTTTCTTAGTTAAGTATTCATCAAAGCATGTGAAGAAGTGGATGTAGTGTTTTGAATACATTTTACATGATACACATCATAATATGATAAACTTCCATTTTTTAACATTTTGGCATAAAGGAATTTCGTAATAAAGGGTGGTTCATCCTCAAATAGAAAGTACCATATTCAGTAGAAAAGTGTTGCAGTCTAATTTTCTTCTAAATACACATCTTGGCATTTGTGAATGCTAAAATGGCTCTATATTTGTATAACTTTACAGTTAAATAGAAAATTTAAACAAGGATTGCCTTTAGAAGGCCAAGGAACCATCAAATCATCTGCTACTAAACTACAAAAGGAAAAGGTATGGTTACGATCTATTTTATTATACAATGATTGCCTAGTTCCTTGTTTTTTAGCAACTCTTTTCAGCTTGTTGTTGTGGAGCAAAAATTATCAATAATTTTGACTTTAATTCAAATTGCAGAAGTTAAATCCAGTTTATACAACTACAAAAACTGAGCAGTTAAGAGAATGTCTGAGGAATCTGAAGCGTAACCATCAGGTGACACACTCATATCTTCTTTCCCATGAAACATTTTACTAATCTTTGATCTGAAAATGTAATTAGAGGCTCATTCTATAACTCTTGCACTTTATCATGACATTCAAAAACATCACTCAAAATAATGACAGGAAGTATTGTATTTCCTTTCCAAAATTAGAATGACCTTAATTTTCTGATATAGATGAGAATGACCACCTTAATTTTCTGACATAGATGAGACTGACCACCTTAATTTTCTGATATAGATTAGAATGACCACCTTAATTTTTTGATAGAGATGATACTTGCTATCAAGAGCTTGTACTTTTTCTGTCTTTATTTTATCAATTCTAAAAATTTTTTTAGGGTGAGGATGCAAGAGTCAGAAGAGCCTTTCAAACATTACTAATCTATGTTGGAAATGTTGCCAAGAATCCCAAGGAGGAAAAGTACAGGAAAATACGACTGAATAATCCATTATTCCTGGTAATTATCAAGACATGTTTTTTTCTAAACAAAACATATTTTTTTTGGGGAGTGTAAGGTTCATAGTGTTTCATCAAACAATTTTAGCTAGAAAAGTTAAAGATTCAGGGTATATTAGATACAGTCTTGAAGATTCATGCAGAACATATCTGAGACATAGCCAAGTCCTTCACTCAGTGATCATGAACTCTGTAGATCCATTCTCCTGCATTGGACTCATTCTGATTGGTCATTGGAAATTTTATTTTCATATTTTAGTAATCACTGTGATCTTTTGAGAAATGCAACATTCTCATTAAGGTGAGGACGTCAATATAATTTTGGTGGAACAGTTTCTTTACTAACAGAAAAAGTATTTTATACTATCATCTAATCATAAACTCATGTTTGCTAAGATTTTTTTTTATATAATAATTATTTCCATGGTCATACTCAGTTATTTTTTATTGGTTGACAATAGTGTATAGAAATTAAACTCATTTTTATGTAGTATATTCTTTTATACATGCTTTTTTAACAGGATAGAGTTGGAAGTTTGAATGGAGGTGTAGAGTTTCTTGAACTATGTGGTTTTGAGAGAACTGGTGACTTCTTGCATCTTTCTCAAGAAAAGGTTGACATGGCACTGCTGAATTCAGCTGGTTTTGTCTTAAATTCTGCAATGACAAACCCTTTCTTTGGAGTTCTAAGTACTACTCACAATTAAGTATGAGCGACCATAGTTACAATTAGTTTCAAAAGTGGATATCCAAAGCCAAAAACATTTATACAGTGTTGAATGTTTAACCATGGAAAATAATGCAACTTATGTTATAGATTTAACATCACCAATATCTCAACAAAAAACATCTCTAGTATTTTGTACATTGTTGTATGTCTTGAATCAAACAAAAATATTATTAGGTGGTGGTGGATTCCCACTTATTCTTGGTCCCCATCAAACTTTATGACACATAAATATTCATAAATTATTTAATCCTAAATAAAAAAAAAAACTTAAAAATGTGTCACATAGACCCTGGTTAGAACTATAGAACATAACAGGTGGAGCCTAATAGTTTGTCTTGAACTCTGGTTTGTCTTCTTAATCTGATGATAGAACTTGAGTTTCTTGTCTTTGTTTCTTTTTGTATGTCCATTTTGTAAGCTTTAATACGGAAGCTGAAGAGTTATCATCAAAATGTATTTCAACAATTCCTTTATAAGAGGGTGAGTCATTGCAAGCTCGCACCTTTAGCCCTAGATATATCTCTACACGAATAGTGAAAAAGACTTGAAATGCAATGAACAAAATATGCAAAAATATAAATAAATTCCACACTAACAAATCAACATGTATATTGATTTATTTTGTTTTTTATATTTATTTTTTAATTAATTAAGTTCCAATATTTAGTAAATAGAGTCAATGTGATATGTTTTGTTAAATTGATGTTAATGTCTTTCGAAAATGACGGTTAGTCTAATCAAAGACTTAATTAGTAATTTGGTTTTTATTTAAACTCATAATTTATTTTTGTTTTTATAATTTTTTAATTCAATTAAGTTTAAATAGAGATAATATAGTCTTTTCATCAAATTAGTATTAACATCAGCAGTAGCAGGCGAGCATACGTTTATAATTGACAAGATATCTCACTATCCATGGTTTCGTATTGTATCAGATTTTATAAAAACAAGTCATGAAAGTTCAAGACAAAAGACAAGTAAGAAAACAGATTTCCCATTGACTCAAATATTATATTAGTGTACAAACGCATGAAAAATGGATAATAACTCTCTGTATCTTTTCCTGTGCGTTCAATTTAGTTTCTAATGGTTTAGAATTAGGATAGTTTTAGGGTTTTTTTTTTAATTTTTTAGTTTTTTAGAATTTTAATTAAAAATAAGTTTTTAGGTGTATTTTTAGTGTTTGTAAATAATTAGAAAATTGATATTTTTTTAAAAAAATTAATAAAAATATTTTTTTATTTTGTTTTTAATTTCTTTAATTGTTGAAATGTCATTCTTTTTTTGCTTATGGATCCTGATTTTAATTGCAGGAAGGCCTTTGGTCATTTGAGCTTATTTTGGTAACTAGAAACATACATATTTTGAGAGTTTCTCCCTACACCACTAGACTCTTCTTCCTACACTATCACATTCTTTATTTACCCTTACATTTAACCCCTCTTCTCAGATAGTTAAAGAGGGTGGTTAAAAAAACTTGTTTTTCACCCAACTTTAAACCACTCTATTGCTGCCAAGAACACAATTAACTCTCCTATTTTATAGAAGAGCAGATCGAAGAATCTTTTCATGAGTTGAAAATTTGATGAAAACCAAAGCGCTGAAGCACCTATATAAGAAAATCTCATCTGAAAATGTATAAGCATTAAATCTTATACGTTTCAAGCATAGAATTTTTGATGAATTGCTTTTAAGAAGTATTCAAATGAATTTCATGACATTCTATAATGTTGTACAAATAATGTACTAATCACAAGTGATGTACAAATATTATAATATATTTTAAGACGTAAATTTTTAATAGGATAAATTCTTTAGTGGTGATTTGATTATTGTGTTTGCTCTTTGATAACTTTTTAAATGACTTATAATTAGTATAATCTTTATCTTCAATATTAACAATGAATAAATACTATAATTTTGAATCCATGGTTTAAACTAGAAGTTAAAATGAAAAGATACCTAGGACTTGAAGGCTTAAGTTTAAAACTAATTACCGATTAAAAGTATATTGAGTTTACTTTTTTTATAAAAATATTATTCTTTTTCAATGATTTTCGTAATTTTGATTATTCTAAAAAACTCTGTAGAATATTTTCGTATCTTATAAGTTATACCTCTATATAGTCTTTTCAAATATTTTATATTCTTACAGTATAAATCCATTAAAAGTCAAACAAGTCTTAAAAATATAGTTATAACAATTCTACGTTAATTTGCAAGACCTTTTATACAAAACTATCTTTAGAAATTTTAATTCATTACATGACATAATATCTATCTCAATCTATCATTTTTAACATGTCTAGCGCTAAGATGGATTTAAATTTTTTAAAAATGGATATGAAAAATATCACACCATAAATTATTTATCATAAATTCAAAATATAATTATGCGTTACAAAAATATGATATACTATAATTCTGTATGGTTTTGATATTCATGGTATAACTTTGAGTATATTTCTAAAAAACTCTAAAATTATTTCGACTCTTGTAAACGAATAAAATCTTTCCAAACATTTTCAATTCTGACGACATAAACAGTTAAAACCCAAAAAGTATTTTTAAAATAATCTTATAAGATGCTATAATATATTTTTTTTTAAATTTCAATCCAATTTATTTTCTGAAACTAAATATTAAAATATTAATTTAACAATTTAATAATTAATAACTAGCTACATACACATTCTCTATAAGTAGAGTTCATGTGTGCACAACTTCGTGGTTGCTGTTCCCTCATTGTAGCTGCAATTCCTCTCTCTTGGCCAAGAAGGAGGTAACACGATCCACAGTTTTTGCTGTCATATTAACAAATCTCAGAATTTTCTTCTTCTTACTGTTACCAACCCAGGAAATTAATGTTATTTTATGTATGAGTTAGTTAATAAAATATGAGTGAGATGAAATTTATTTTAAAGTCGCGAGGTTAATTAGTCAAAGTTTATTTTAATACCGTAAAAGTTTTGTGTGCAAGTGGTATATGATAAGTATATATCAATTGATTGAATTAAAAATATTTAAAATATGGTATTTGAAAAATAAGAATAATTTAAAAAGATATTAAATGGCTATACTAGTAACGAAATTGTGTGGTGGACGTACTCTCGAATCTGGCGGGAACCAAAAACCAATGTTTTGTTTTTATTTATTTATTTATTTTTTTATTTGCATTTGTTTGTTTTTCTTAAAAGCTGTTTCGGGCTAAGGAGTTGGGGAGGGAGAAAACCTTTTTCCGACCACGAATCTGCTATTTTTAATTTTTCCTTCAAACCTTAGAAACCCTAGGGCAAAGGAGAGAGTGGGCGGCAAGGGAGAAGGAAGAAACCCTGCGAGAGGGAGAACGCGAGGAACCCTAGCTTTATTCCCATCACCATTCGAGAGCCTCCCTTCTTCTCTTCTCTTCCCTTTTGTTTTAATTCTTCTTCTGCCAAAGAGACCAACCTTAGGAATCAACTAGTGGAGAGTGCGGAGGACGTGAGACGAAGCGAAATCGGAAGAACGAGAAGGTACGAAGGTTGAGTGAATAACATAAGGGCGATTGAAGGAATTTCGGGTCGAGGGTTTAATTGTAGGGGGCTTTCGAAGTAGGTATGTGGAGCTGACCTTAAACTTCTTGTGAATGGTTAAGTGCGTGTTGATGTTGTTATGTATAAACTTGTTTTGGTCTCTATGTTGATGGTAATAACAGGGGGTTCAACTCAGTTTTTGGGTGAGGTGTATATGTTAGCTTGGGATTATGTTTAACATTTCTCAAATTCGTTATGGTGTTTTAATATGAGTAATTCTTACCTATGTTTGCTGTCAAAACATAGAAAGGTACGTTGGAAATATGTAACACTGAGAAGAGGTAGTATAGAAATATGCTAATTCTGATTGTTTTGTTCAGTGATTGAATATATGTGTGAAATGGTTGTAGTGTGACCAAAAATAGTTTGTTGCTAGTAGTACCTGCTGGTCAATTTTTATAGTTTCCGTTATTGGATGAAATGTGGGGGATTAGATGGGTTTTATATGACTGTGATCTATATATGAAGTGGTTATTTAAGTCTAACATGGTTGTGCAGATTTGATATGATTAGTGTGTGAACGGGAAAGTGATTTATGGGATGGGAATTGTGATTAAATTGTGTCGTTTACTGTTGTATGAGTTAACGTTGATTAAATGGCATGTTGAAGTATGAGTTTGAGTTGTTTATTAGAAACTGGTTTTAATTGAATGAGAGCTTATGTGTTTGAATCCATGTGGTGTAATGTGATGGGTGAAACTAGTTTGCTGCAAGTGTTAATTATGATTAATTAAAGTGGATGAGAATTGAAAATTGCTTGAAACTAGGTAAATGGAATATGGTCGTAGAGTAAAGAGGGGTATGTATGATCTGAAATATTAATCTGATTTAACTGATTGGATGTTTTGGGCTTAGGGTATGAAATATGAGTACTATTTTATGTTCGATAAATAAAACTGATATGAAGATATGTTTAGCTTTCTTTCAACTTGTGGATGGGTTAATGGGATATCTAATCAATGTAGGGTTTATATGGAATTGGGTGGTTCTTTTCTGTGCAGGATCAGTTTTGTGTTTTCTGATATATTATTGCAAATGGAAATGCTATGTTTTGTTGGAATGTTAGTAGATGTCAGGTTGATGTGGGATCGGAATAGAAGGATAGGAGAAGTCACTGAATTGATGAAAGGTCTAATTGTATCGAATGTCAAAATGACTATATGAAATTGTGATTTTTTTGTAATTCCTACATACGTGATTGTATATGTGATATCCTGAATTGTATAATTGCTGTTATGAATGGTTGCAAGTCTAGAAAATGAATTAGATTCTGATTATATTTTAATGGTTAAATATGTTGTGGAAGTTGGTGTAAGTATGAAGAAAGTGTTCAGAATTGATATTGGATGGCTTATATAAATGATGTATGCTCTGTTATAAAATTTAAGAATTGACATAAAGGATATTGAATTGGTTGGTATGGAATTATTTTAATAAAGGTGATATAATTGTATGAAACATTGGGAAATTACAAGTGAATGGGTTGGTAAGTTAACTTTTAGAATACAATAATTGGTGTATGATTGATATTAATTAGAATGGGTCAGGGTTATAAAACTGGGAGCATTTTGATTGGTTAGTATAACATTGGCAGTGGTTTATTAAGATTAAAGAAAGTAGGAAAAGCGGAACAATGTTGCAAGGATTAATTTTAACTTTGAATATCTATATAACTTTATTATTTTTACAATCATAAAAATTATATCATTGGTTTGACTTGTAATCGGTTTTTTTTTATTTAAAATATATTAATTATATAAATAGTTCATAAGTCTTTACTTCGTTAATTAATATCTATTAAATAAATTAAAATTTCTTTTTTAATTTACTTTTTTACTTTACTTTAATAATAATAATAATAAAACATATTACAAATTTAATATCTTAAATTTAAAAACTAAATTAAAAAACTAAATTAATAAAGTTATTTATTTAAATTTAATAATCAAAAAATTGTTTTTTTTAATATAATAAAAAATTAATTAATTTAATATTTTTCATGTAATTAAATATATATTAATATTTTAATTTTAAAAAATATGATTTGTTAACCAAAACTAAATAAAACATATTATAAAATTAAAAACAAAAAACTTAAAAAAAATTATGTTAATCGTGATTGAAAATACTAATATATAAATAATTGAAATTGAATATATTAAGTTTATAAATTAAAATATTAATATATGTTTAATTATATTAAAAATATTAATTTAATTAAATATTCATTAAAAAATTATTTATTATTGAATTAAAACAAATAAAATTTTTAATTAATTTTTTTTTATTTTTTTTTAATTTGAAATATTAAATTTTAATTTGTAATTTATTATTATAAATAAAAAGAAAAAAAGTAAATTAAAAAAAGTTTTAAAAAAATTTAACCGGCGTTCACGGTAGAACTGCCCGAGAGAAAAATAAAACGCACATGAGAGGCTAGGGGGAAAACAAATCTTAACAGAAATATTTTAGGAGATAAGGGGGAGATATTTGGAGGATATTTTAGTAGTATATTTATAAACTATATTTAGGTTAATATCTACGGTTTTAGGAAAAAGATTCGTTTGGAGAAATTCTTCATAGATCACACGGCAGCCGTGAGCAAGGAGGAGTCTTTGTACTCTGTGAAACCGTGAAGAGAGGAAGAGAGGCAAGTGTATCGTGAGCAAACTCTTGGAAGGCAGGTAAGGGGAGTAATCAGGGTATATCTCTGGGTTTGGGGAAGTCCAAAAGGCTATTATCTTTGTACTCGATACATGCATGAGGGGTTTTGTTTTGGGTGCATTCTTTATATTTTTTTTTGTGGCTGTTACATTGAGTTTTTCCTTGAGAACTGTGGGCATTAGGGTATCCTTGGGATGCAGAGTGTGCGTGAAATTTTTGGGAGGGAAAGGTTAGATGCGTGAATCAGGGTTGCTGCAAAAATGAAGGAGGAGTGGGAAATGGACCTCCTATGTGGGACGTGTTACCTGATGTTTAGATAGAGATTAGGGTTGAAATAAAATGGGGTGCGTGAGCATGAAAAGTGATGTGAGGGAGGATGTGAGAATGTGGTTGTTGTGAAGAGAATAAAGAAAGCTTGAGAGGAGTGGTCTGTGAGCAATGAGAATGAAAGGAATGGAGAGGAAACATGGTTAGAATTTAAGTGGGTTTAGAAACTTGAAAGGGTTGTAGAGAAGTAGGATGGGTGAGGGTTACGGTGCCATGTAGTATGGTATATGAAAAAAAAGGGGAGAGTAAGAAAAGAATGGTAATGGGTTTAACTGGAAGGAAGTGTGTGAACGTAAGAGTTGGAGTGGGGTGGCGAAAAGACATGCGTGAAAGACATAATAGAGGAACCTAGGAGTCTCGGTTTTTGTACTGAGTGAAAGTGTGGTAGGGTAGTGAGTAAGGGTCTTCTGGAAAGAGTGAAAGAGGAAGAGAAGTGCGGGTTTTATGCAGGGGTTTTGTTCAAATTTAGATTGTAAGTGAGGGAGGCTTGGGGGGGCATTGAAGATACGTGAAAGTGAGTAAGAGATTAGAAGTAATATAAGGTGGTTCTGGTTAGCTTTGGGAAAGGGTAGTGATGTGTGATATCTGTGGATGTAGAAGAAGAAAGAGTTGAGTAGAGGGCAAAGGGGTAGCCTCACTGTTTCGGATAGTGGTAGTGGTGTTTTAGTTGGTTGCATGCATGGGAATTAGGAAGCCCATTCTGATGTTGTAAGAGAACAGAGGAAATAAGTTAGTATTCTGGAAGTGAGGGAGAGTTTTCGTATTCTGTTTTGTTTTATTAGAAGTAAGGAAAAAGAAAATGAAGGAGGGAAGTGGGAAAGTAGAGCGATACGTGAGGTGTGTGATTGGAGGGGTAGAGAATGAGTAAGAAGAGGAAGGCTACGTTGGGGGTTCTCTTGGTGGAGGTAATATGTCATGGGACAATCCACGTACCCAAGGGAGAGTGTTGGGTATTCTCGATAGGAATATGGGAGCTGTGTGGGTCCCATTGATGCTTATTAAAATCAATGAAGCCTCACTCATGAGGGGAGAGGAGCGTGAGAAATGTGGTTGCAGAGGGGGAACTTTTATTTACTTTTGGGTTGGTAGTTGTGTGGTTTCTTTGTGTAAAGCAGGGTGTAAGTAAGATGGGCGGGAAACAGAAGAAGAAGTTTGCTTGGTGAAAGAAAAGGAAAGAAAGAGGGAGAGGCTCGACGAGAAAAAGAAGAAAGAAGGTGCTGCATGGGATGGTTATGTTATTGTGAATCTATGTTAGAGAGTGACAGTACTGAGTGGGAAATTGGAAAATAAATGGTGGGTCCCGTGGGTACTTAAAAGGGAAAGGGGTAGAAAGGGTGTTTTCATTTTGAAAAGTGTTTGTAAAATTGGTTGCAGTAGTTGGGAAAGGAAGATAGGTAGGCCATGGTTACTGGAATTGAGAAGAGAACTCATCTTGTTCGTGTGTAAAGTTTCTTGCTTGTGTGGTTCTTTTCTTCTATTGTAGATTCAGTGTGTGATTAGAGAGGGCCTTTGTTGTTATGATTTGTATTATAATTTTATTCATATGAAAAATCAAGAAACATTTTGGTGCATGGAAAGTGCTCTTTTATACGTAGCATATATTGTAAGAGAAAGGGAAGGAGTTTTTACTCCTTTGCTTGGTATGAAAGGGACCCACGTGGGTCCCATAAATGTGAGAAGAGTGTTTTTTTGTTGGTGATTACATGCAGTAGCGAGTCCAAGAGCATCCTTTTTGGTTGATTTGGGAGTTGGTAGATGATGGGGGTTTGTAATTGGAAATGTAGAAAGAGGAAGTAATTGTGGGTATTGAAATACCTTCAGGAAGAATCAGTGGTGTATATTTACTTTACGCAAAGTATAGTGAAATAACCTAAGTGAGTGTTAATGTTTTATTTCTGGGCGTATGCGACTAAGAGTGGTGTACTGTCAGGGTCATGTGAGACTACTTGAAGTAGATTGTTTATATTTAATACGTAAGTTAATTAACTAATATTCATAGTATAATAGAACCCTGTGTTTGATGGGATTATGTGTGTTTGATGGGATTATGAATATTATGGAGATTTTGTATGTAATGTTTTGAGAGTGGATGACTCTTTTGGTCATGTGATGTGGAAAAGAGATTCTCTTCAGCTGTGTGATGCGGGAAGACGATGGTTTGGTAGTGTTGACTCTTTTGGCCATGTGATGGTATATGCGGGAAGATGTTGTGATGAAATATGTTATGATTTAGTTGTTATGTGTTTAAAATGTTATTGTATATTGTGAGTTATGATATTTTTGGTTGCTCACCCTTGCATGTTGTGGTTGTGGTTTTCACCTACGATGATCGTAAGATGGCATTGCAGATAAGATCGGATCGAAGTAGCTTACGAGAGTTGAGATTTTTGGATGATGTTTAAAGTTATAATTTGCTTCTGCATTTTAATAGAATGAAATTTGATTGTCTTAAGTGAATGTTTTATAGAAAAGTTTTGAAAAAAAAAAAATTACTGTGACATCTCAAAAATCGGGGTGTTACATAAGCGTTATCCGTTTGATTTAGGTTTGCGTTATGTGCTTATTGTGTTTTGTGGTTATTAATTTATTATAATTCCTTTTTTGCTTTTGTTGTAGGTGTGTTAGGGTTTGTGTGTAGGGTTTTAGGAGAGCACGGTGAAGGTTCGTGTAAGTAACAAGGAAGAAAGTCCCGTAATGGATAACAGTGATTACAGTGGTTCGCAGTTAGTTCACCACTTCAGAAGTGTACTTGGTTCAGTCAAAACGGTAAGTTGTTGTAGATTTCGGAAAGTGTCATGGGCTTTGTTCAATTGAAATTTTACCTCTCTATTGCCGAATGGAATAAAAGCTGGGTTATTGTGGCTCAGGGTGATAGAGGGAATTACGACGAGCTTGTTGGTTATTTGCACCTGAAGAGGAATCTTAGTCCTGATGAGGTTGCAATTCTTGTGGTAGGTTCTTGATTTAATGATCATAACTAAGTTAGATGATGTTGCATATAAATTTTTTTTTTGTGGGCTTAAATCTAAGTCTTTGTGCTAATATCGTCTTGTAATGTTATATCCCACGGCTGCAGACAACTTTGAAGGCACTTTCTGGAGCAGTGTCCTATATAGATTCTGATCATCACGAATCTCTTCTCTTTGCTGTAAGATTTTATTTACTCTGACTTGATTGGGACTTCAAATTCTTCCTCCTTGAAGGATGATTGATTTTGGTGGAATTTTTGCTCAGGTTTCAGGAATGAGCCTCTGGAATTATGGAACTGAGGTTATGGATGCACTGCTGGAACTCATTACATCTTTGGTACATAATTCTTTTGAGTCACCATTGGATATTTGTAATCATAGAACCACTTGTCAAAATCTGTTAAGTTTGATGCTTGTATATTTGTCTGCAGGCTGCTACTAATGGAAAATATATTGATTGGTGTTTGGAGATGCTTGTGAAACATTTTGTGCCCCCTCGTTGAGAATGGAATTAACAGGAAAAATAAAGTTCTGTCTCGGGTGCATGCGGCTTTGAAAGAGATAGCTGATTTGGTGCCTCTTGCTCCCTTGCGACTATGTCCAATAGTTGTCCAGAACATGCCCAGTGCCTTCAGTTATGATCGTGTGAGTTCATATGATTTTCTCCAGAGGCAACTAAGTGAATTTGTTGTGTATCAGTATTATGTAATAGTGTATCAATTAGCTGGATGTCGATTAGCCATTATACTTTTTTATCTTGTCAATTTTGCATTCGATGACCAGTATCTAAACTGTTCATTATGGAGAAAGTATAGTGGTTATTTAAGTTATATTTACACTTAATGTGCATTTTTGATTTCAAAACAGTCTGTAGAAATACATTATTTATTGATATAGACTATGGAGAGTGTCTTTTTCATCAGGGTTCACTTTTTTGTTGCTTGTAGGAGATTGTCCTATATGTTGAGAATATGTTAAAGTTGGAGAGTGGTGCAATTGGAGAAACTGTCGGTTCTACAGTGTTGCCTGCTCTTGTGGATAGGTTGCTAGAGTTGGATGTAAGTTAGTTAATTCTCCCTTGAAATTTTTCTCAAAGAAATGCTGGATCATTTGACCATTCATATTTATTAAAATGGTTGTAGGTGGAAATTGGATGGAATGGAATCTTGCAAGAAGATACCAGAGGCATATTTGATATGGAGTTAGAAGATATTATTAAATTTACAGAGGAGGATGAGAACTTTGATAGCATGGTATGCTTCTTTTAATTTATTTGAAGTTCATACTGTGATTTAATGATGTGTTCTTTGACAATTAAAATGACTGAGCCGAGTTTATTTGGTTGTTCAGAAGTTATAGAGTCAATTTAATTATATTTGCTTGAGCCGATAAAAAAAATTATATTTGCTTGAAGGATAGAAATCTCTTATTCCTATCCTTGGTTCTGTATTTTTTGCCTGGTTTATGTTTATTAGTACATTTTTATGTCTGTATTGTATTTGTTTAATTTCTTGCTTCTTATGTGTTATCTCATGAATTTCTTGTCTTCATTTTACAGCCTCAGTCAGAGTTGTTAAATAGGAAATATTTGCAAGGCAATAATAAGGTTGTTGAAAAATTAGATAACCTAATTGTGCTAGCTTTATTGCACCTTGAATCCTGTCAAAGCAGTGGCCGATTGGCTGAGGTATTCCCATCTATAAAATTATGCACATAGTTTCAACATTAGGGCACAAAACACATTTAAACTGTCCATCAACATGGCTTCATCTTAATACTCTTGTTATCTTCTGTTAGGTATTCGATATTCTACTTCATTCATTCCAGAAAACTGTACTGAATGCATACAAGTCAAAATTTACCCAGGTACTGTTGTTACAACTTGTCTTTCTGGTACTATTTCTGAGAATTGTGTTCTCATTAGTGCTCTATTTTGCTCCAGTTTGTGATGTTCTATGCGTGTGCACTGGACCCTGAAGGATGTGGTGTGAAGTTTGCCATGGTTCTTGCAGATATGTTTGGTTCTGATGTTAATCCACCTATAACAAGGTATTTTTGTTGTGGTAAAAAAGATAAAATTCACCCATTTGACTATTCAATGAACTACGTATGTTAATTGGGGTTTATGTGTGCAGCTGAGAAATATTTTAGAGTGGGTTGACTGCCTTAATGTGTTCTTTCATTTCATGACATGTGTAACTTTGTACCAATACTGGTCAAGTTACAACATTGTAAACTGTTTTTGTGGTTTATGCTGCAACTGGAATGATAACCCCTTAATAACTTTGTTATGTAATTATTACTGTATAAAAATGGTAACCCTTGTTGCTGCAACTTACTTTTGTTGTAGAAGTGAGCTCTACTACTCTTAACCATGAGATGCTTTTTTATGATAAACTGGACTGACGTGGATTTTGACATGTTCATAAAATGTATATTCAAATGTAAATATCTTTTATAATCAATATTTAGAGAACATGACATTGGTAATTGCCTTCATTCATTGTAGGATGAGTGCTGTTGCTTATCTTGCTAGTTATCTCTCTCGTGCAAAGTTCCTTTCGGCTGCGTTGGTCACTACCATCATACAAAGGTTTGAAACATTTTGAATGTCAACTGTTCATTTATGACCAAATAAGTTATCTTTATCTTGTAGTAGAAGAGGCAAATTGTTATTAATTGATTTTATGGTCTTTTTTCGTGATTTCAGCTTGGTTGATCAATGTTATGCTTATTGTAAGTTACGTGATTCTGGTATGAACCCACGAGCACATCAAGTTTTTTATTCTGGGTGCCAGGTGAGTCTTATCACATTTGACCTTTTTAGTTGGGGGGTGCCGTAACGCTGATGTCTTTCAGTATTCTTCATTGTTCATTATATATATATATATATATATATATATATATATATATATATTTTTTTTTTTTTTTTTTTTTGTGTGAGCAGGCTATCATGTACATTCTGTGTTTTCGCATGAGATCTCTCATGGACGTTCCTAGGCTTAAATTGCAGCTACTTAATATGCCTATGGAGGCAATCTGGAAACATAAATTGTGTCCGTTGAAGGTAAGACACTTTTAAGTTTTAACAGTGATGTTTTTTAATATAAACATCTTGTATAATTGTGTATAAAATGATGAGGAAACTTTTTTATAAGAACTCATAGGTGAAGAAAATGAGAAAAAGTTAAATCATCAAACTAATATTAGTTTATATACAGTTAATTGAGGTTTTGTTGGATTAACCTTTCCAAATAGTTTATCTTTAAGCTAACAAATTAACTAATTTTATCATATAGAAGGTTTTATTTTCTTTTTGTAATTATTTATGGAAAAGATTATCCAGATAGACGTCATATTCTTTTCCTCGTGACCTTTGAATGGGTGAAGTTTTGCACTTTGTCAGAACTCTTTGAACATAACTTTTAAGTTTAACATAAATTTATGTACCAGGTGTGTTTGCCTACTGTAGTAGTGGAATTTCTTACACAGGCAAAGGCTGCTAAACTTTTCATGGTATCAGAGTCATTCGTTTTCAATGACATGCTCGAGTCTGATCTTTCCAAGGCTTTTGGCGGGATGGATAGACTTGACATGTTCTTTCCGTTTGATCCATGTTTATTGAAGAAAAGTGAAAGGTTAGTTTAATTATCTGAATTTATGTCATTTGACCTTGACATGTTACCTGGTTAAGTTTTATGCTCATGCTGATTTTGCTCTCCTCTCCAACTATCGATCAATCACAGCTACATAAGACCACATTTTGTTCGGTGGTCAAAAGTCAGAACTACATACGATGACGATGATGATAACGTTTCCGAAGTCAGTGAGAGTGGCAGTGAAGTGACAGATGATGATTTTGTTGACACTAATACAAAAGATATGATTGATGATGATATGATGGTGACTGTTGAAGATCTTGATTTTAACCCGGACTTGAACAAAATGTCTATCACGCCTAAAAATTCTTTGAAACATTTGCGAATGCCAGCAAGAATCAGGCCTTCCACTAGTCCAGAGTCTCTATGAATGATAGGGAGTCCAATACTACGAGGTAGTTAATTCAAAGGAAAAAAAGGTTATTGAAGTAATTCATAGAGAGCATAGTTCACATACGTACTGGTCATGTACCATCATTTTTGTATTTATCTTGTAGTCTGTTGAAGTAAGTAGGAGTAGCCAACTTCCTAATTTTTGTTTCTAAGATTTGTTCCTTTATGCTATCTTGTAATTATAATTTTTGGTGAGGATATGCTACATGAAATTCAGTAATTCTTAGAATCATAATTTGTCAAAAAATATTTACATAATTAAAGTATCAACACAATATTAGTAAAATATTTGCATAATTGGTTTTACTAGTGATTCTTTAATTTAGCATCTTGACTTTTTGACACTTTTAATGTGATTTATAATCTCATTATGTTAATTTGGGCAATAAGTAAGATGGAAACAAAATTATTAATATAGTTAGAAAATAATATCAACATGTTGATGCATAAGTTTTGGCCCTTGCTGAGTTTATTATTTCTATTTCTAAGTCTGACTTGGTCACTGGAAATTAAATTTCTATATGCCGCAGACCTTTGTATTCGACTGCATACATGGTTTTATTCGATGCCAGTAATTTTGTTTTTTGGTTCTGTAGATGAAGGATTTAGCTACTCTTAAGTGAGGAGGTGTACTGATAACCATACAGGTTTTTTTTTTATTATTAAATATATACTTAGTAAAATCATAATTTTAATAAACAGTTAATTTTGTGATCAATGGTTAGCCATATTTCATTGGTGAACATTTCACCTTTGGGGAAACTAAGTGCAGTTCTTTGCCCTAACAGTGAGCACATTCTTTTGACTTAAGGGCAGTGATACTGAATGTCCGACTATGAGGTTTGCTTGTTCTTATGGAGTAATAACGGGTGCAGTCTAGAGGCAGCAAATAATGATGGTTAAGAACAGTTCTGCTCTTCAATCCACAACCAGAGGCACCAATATGCAGATGTAGTGAGGGTCCCGTTTTTCCGACCAGATAAAACCAGAATTGGATCTTTTATTGGAACAAATTGTACACAATCCTTCAATGTTCAAAAGGGTAAACTATCAAGTAAAGTGTGATCTATTTTCTCAAAGAAACTGCATTTTACATCCTATAGTTTGGTTCTTTTATATAAGTGAGACAAATTGCAAATTACTACAACAGACAACCTTGAAATAAATTACGGGTCGTACTAAGTCATATGGTAGATATACAACTTCTAAATGAAAATCGTGTAAGTGTAAAATTATGAAAAAGTAAAGTTGTGTGATAGAATCATGATTTTAGCATATTCCTAAAGGGTCATGACGATTTCAAGTTATATAAAAGTTTTGAGGGATTATGAGGACTTGAGTTGTATAGAAGTTAAGGGTCATGACGACTTCTCTTTTTATGTGTTTTTTTTTTGGAAATTAGTAATTTATGTGTTTTTGTAATGATTGTTTAGGTTTTGAATTTACATGTACGTGAATCATTGAGAAAGAAGAAGAGTAATTTAAACAACAAATCTATGACAAAATACTATTAGAAAAGTGGATTTAAGTCGCACAATTGGCTATATGACAATAAATTTAGTTGAATGTATAAATTATATTTTAAAAGAGCTCAATCATTTCCTACATATGCTCTAATTAGGACAATCTTTGAAAGAATAAAATCATAGTTTGTTGAACAAGGTCTAAAAGCATAATGAATGTTAAGAGCTGACCATCAATATTCAGAATATATAAATGCATTTCTTAGAAAAAATCAACAACGGTCATATGCCATGTGCGTTAATATGAACGAGAAAATTTTGAATTTGAGGTTAAGAGATATTTTCTTCCCATCATTGCTTCTAACCAATGTCTTGCACAAATTAGATTAAATGTTTGGTGGTGTGATTGTAGTCATTTTCATATTCTTTGACTGTTTTGTCATTAGATAATAGTTGTGTGCTCCTTTTCCTATTTAGACCCGATGACATATTTCCATCATATATAAAACCTGTGTATGATTAATAAGGCATATGAAGACTAATTCCATATGGTTAAGAATAAAGATTATTGGTTTAGCTATACTGGCCAAATTTCATACTAGACTTTTGTTAGGAATTCAAGTGAGTCTAAGTCCGACATTGGATAAAAATGAGAAAGTAGAGTACTATATAAAGATGAAAAACCCATTAACACATTGTCTTAAGGTTTTGGGTAGAGAGTGGTGTCAATCCCTTATATGGTTGGCCTTATATCTCATTGGTATTTGTGTCTCCCTAGTGAACCCCCCCCCCCACCCCCTCCTTGATAGACCCAACAATGGTATCAGAGCCGATGGTTTGTCTTGGTGACCCGCTTAGACGAGTACAATGGTCCTTATATCGAAAGTCTTCCTAGTGAAGAGTTCTAGGTAAGCGTGTCCCATTAAGATGAACGGTGGTACAAAGGGGTACTCGTGGTTGAGAATGTTTCCGCTGGAGGGGGAGTGTACCAATGAGGAAGTGACTCACCTTTGAGAGTACTATATTAAGGTGAAAGACCCATTACCTTAAGGTTTTGGGTAAAGAGTAGTATCAATCCCTTATATGGTTGGACTTAGATCTCATTTGGTAATATGTCTCTTCGGTGAACCTCCTCCTCGATAGACCCAACAACTCACATGCGACTTAGAACATCAAGACGACCAATAATTACTCATATTCATAATAAAATGCATCAACCAAATCTCACATATATGGTACTTTTGATTATCTTCATTTATTAATTCTACATCATGCTTCTTAAATTACACTTCTTCTTTCTCAACAAATCACACATATCTAAGTTCAAAACTTAAACAAATCTTACTCTAAAAACAAAAAAATGCTAGTTAAAAAAAACCATCAAAACAAAAGTCATTATGACCCTCACGACTTTTGTATAATTTGAAGTGGTTATGATTCCTCATGACTTTTGTATAATCTAAATATGTTTTAAAATCTTTTCACAAATCAACTTCTTGTAAGGGTTAGACGGTCTGTAATAGTTGTTAGACACCAGTGTGTTTAAAAGAGTTTAGGAAAACGTTTTATAAAGTAAAGCAATAACTCACGATTTTTATACTGGTTCGCTCCAACTTGAGCGATGTTCATTTCTCCCTTAAAACCTCTTAAGAGGTTCCATAATATTTAGAAGGTTACATACTACCACTCCTGGTTTACAATAAGTATTATCAGCCATAATCTAAATATCATCAACCACTCCTGATTTTAACTTTAGTCAACTAACTAGATTGTTATCAACTAAGCTAACCATAAGTGTTTTAATTACTTTTGAATTTTAAAAAAAAATTAAAAAGGTTGTTCAAACAAGATAAAAATTTGATAACTCTCGAAGCTTCAATAGCTCTCACTCGAGTCTCTTCGACCTAGGAAACGTTCCGTATGAACTCCTAGCGTCGACCGCTCGGTGAGGAACACTTTCGTAGCTCTCATCTTAGCATTTTCGACCCATGGAACGCTCCAAGTGAACTCCTAGCCTCGACCACTCGGTGAGGAACATTCTTGTAACTCTCACCTGGGACTCTTCAACCTAGGAAACGTTCCAAGTGAACTCCTAGCGTTGACCGTTCGGTGCTCGGTGAGGAACGCTTCAGTATCTCTCACTCGAGTCTTTTCGACCTAGGGAACGTTCTAAATGAACTCCTAGTGTCCCTCGCTCGGTGAGGAACACTTCAGTAGCTCTCACTTGAGTCTCTTCGATCTAGGAAACGTTCCAAGTGAACTCCATGCACCGATCGTTCGGTGCTTGGTGAGGATCGCTTCTATAACTCTCACTAGAGTCTCTTGGACCTAGAGAACGTTCTAAGTGAACTCCTGGTGTCACTCGCTTGGTGAGGAACGCTTCAGTAGCTCTCACTCAAGTCTGTTCAACCTAGGAAACATTTCAAGTGAACTCCTAGCGTTGATCGTTCAGTGCTCGATGAGGAACGCTTTGACAGCTCTCACTCGAGTCTCTTCGACCTAGGGAACGTTCTAAGTAAACTTCTAATGTCCCCTGCTCGGTGAGAAACGCTTCAGTAGCTCTCACTCGAGTCTTTTCAACCTAGGAAATGTTCTAAGTGAACTCCTAGAGGCTCGGTGTATAAAAGAGCAGGGACTTAAGGCGGATCAAAAGTACCTGTCAGGCCAATGGACCAGACGGATAAGCAATTAACAATTATGTCAACCGATCGGCATAACTTCATAAACCCTACGCATAACTAAGAGTATGCTAGGGGTTGAGGGGCTATGTTACTATGGGCTTACATTAGACCGATCGGTGTACATCGACAAGCTGAGTGGAAAGGACCGAGCGGTTAATGGCGCAAGAAAGCATCTCAGGACCGCTCAGTCTCGACAACTATGTTACCATGGGCTTACATTAGACCAACTGGTGTACGTCGACAAGCTGAGTGGAAAGGATCGAGTGGTTGATGGCACAAGAAAGCATCTTAGGACCGTTCAGTCCCGACAACCGTTGAGCAAAGTTAATACGCAATTAATGTGACAACGACTACTATCAAACAATTAAGGTTTGCATTAATGACCAGTAAAAGGTAAATTAATTGGTCAAATTCCTTTAAACTTTATAAATAAGGGTTTAATTTCGAGATAAACTCACTTTGACTCACTATTAAATTACAAAAGGCTTACAGAGAAAAATCCTGACTTGAGCGTCAGAGTATCTTTTGCAGGCTACTCTCCATACACCGATCGGTCAACTGGAACAAGGAAGAAGCAGGACATTCGACTGCAACAGGAGCTCTTCAGACGATCATCCTCGTCTCATTTAAGCAGAAACACAAAATAACTATTTGAATTCTTATATTTCAAACATTCTTGGCAAATATAAAAAAAAATTATATGAAAAACAAATAAAAACTGGTTTATAAAAGTTAGTATATCATCAAACTAATATTTCACTCTGTGTTTATATTTTTACTTTCTTTTTATAGGAATGGAAAGATAGATGTGAGAACTAAAAAGAAAGTTCAACTTCTTACTCTTTGAACGAAAATGGACACGATAGAGTATAAAGTAATTTCATATTTATATTTTGGTTTAATAGGTTCGGAGGTCCTTATATTTGTGGGTTCGTTTCACTTGGGTCCTCCAATTTTAGAAGTGATCAATTAGGTCCCTAATTTAACAAAATTGAGTCAATAATACCCTTTCCGTTAAATGCAATGGACGGCGTTAACTTTTTAAACAGGTGGCATGCTGAGACATCATTTTATTTGCAGGTGGCAGAGTTTGAGCTTAATACGTGGCAGAACCAAGAGTGACGAGAGGCCTTCACAGATATTTTTTTCTCTTTCTCCGTTTTCTTCAAAGCTTTCAGTCTTCTGTGGTTCATCTTCTTCTCCTTCTCCCCCCCTCTCTGCAACACCCCGCTTCTCTGAATCCCTTTCTGTTAATCATCTGTCTTTCAAACTAAGATTTTTGGGTTTGTCTTTTAACTCACCAAGAAGCAAACTTATAAGTATTTCTCGAAAGCCAGGTGTTTTCAGAAACGAGATCCAGGTTTTAGTGTCAAAATTTGCTAGTAAAATCTTGATCCCCTCCCCCATTTTTTTCCCTTTGAAACTAGCCAAGAGGGTCATTTTTGATCCCTCGAAGTTTAATCTTATATTAAGACCACAAGATCAAGGAGGTTGTCTATTTGAAATCTCCTTCATCCTTTCTTTGTAGAAAAAAGTTTTTTTAGTTTTATCTTCGTTTTTTAGTTTGATCTTATTTTTGATTCTCCACCGTTTCTCTTTTGCTGAGCCTTGGAACCCTGCTTCAAGTTGTTTGAACTTAAAGTGAATTAGTTAAAGTGAATTAATTGAGAAATTGAAGAGAATTTCAACGCCCCAAGGACCCAGAAAGAGAAGAAACGATTCAACGAGAGAGAAAAGGAGTGGAAATAACCCAACAATTTCTCATTCTCTTTCAACTTTCAACTCTTGAGACCGTTGATTTTGCTTGGCAATTTTTCATTCCCCGAAGAACACGTTTCAGCCCCTTCGTTAGACCCATTCGCCGCGTAAATAAAACCCTGCTCTCAAGTTAACCCCAAATCGCACCTTTATTTTTTTTTTCTCCTCTCAACACTTGAAACTTGGAAGATTGTATATAAACAAACAAGAATTTAAGATCTGCCATGAAAATAATTCCCTTCCCTTCTTCTGCAAACTAAGGAACTACTTGCCTTCGACTTTGATAAATTGCGTTTTGGGATTCTAATATGAGTAGCAATGGCGAAACTTGTAGTGCTGGTCTCGACATTAAGGCTTTAATTTGTCACGCTGCTGCTGGTGCCTCTGCAGGTAATTAACTTTCGCTTCGACCCTTCTCCTATTTTGGGTTCTTTATCATTGGGCCTGTGTCAATTTGTGAATTTTGATTCTCAGTTGCTGTTTTGGTAATTTCTATGCTAGTCTTTTCCAGAACGACTTGTTTTACAGCGTGACATTCAGTATTGATGGATTAACTATACAAGGGTGAGCGAGGGGTCTGATGGCAGCTATGATGGGTTTTTACAGCAGCACAGAGTTTCAGCTTCCCTCAGATCCGTTCAAGGGTGAGCGAGGGGTCTGAAGGTTCTTCGTCCAGGAATGGATCTACGAAGGATGTATTGAAAGAACAAACCTTGTCCCAGGAAATTAAAAATTGCAGAAATTGTCACGTATTAAGCTGAAACTCTGCCACCTGCAAATAAAATGATGTCTCAGCATGCCACCTATTTAAAAAGTTAACGTCGTCCATTACATTTAACGGAAAGGGTATTATTGACTCAATTTTGTTAAATTAGGGACCTAATTGATCACTTTTAAAATTGAAGGATCCAAGTGAAACGAACCCGCAAATATAGGGACCTCCGAACCTATTAAACCTTATATTTTTTTTATAGTTTCATGTTTTGCATTCTTTATTATAATTTTTTATTTTAATACTTATTTCATATTATTATGTAAAAAAAGAAAACTAGTTAGAAACTGAAATTTGAAAAATTATAATGAAACTTATATACAAATGTAAATTGAAAAAAAATGATATATTTAAATAAAACAAATAATAAGTGTTAAATTGATAAGTGAAATTAAACTTTTTTACATTTAATGTTAAAAAAAGAACCTAGAAGATAGCAAAACAGAACCCATCACAAAAAAAAAGGAACAATCTGCTTTTATTTCGTAACGCGTACCCTTTTCCTTCAAGGAAAATTCTTGATGAGATATTATATGCTGAAAGAGAAAATAATTGAAAAATGTAAGCACAAGAAAACAAGTATAATAAACAATCCAAGTGAAACCAAGGAAACACAACATCAGAAGTGAGAAACAGTACTAAAACCAACATCAATTTCTTAGCTGTAAGCTATACTCTAAATAAAAACAAGGAAAGGAACGGTAGCACTATTTCCATCAATAAAGTGATCATCCTTTTCCCAAAGAACATAAATGACTTATCAGAAGTCACATTACAACTTTCCTTACGAATATAATGAGAGAATGTTTCTTACATTGCAGGAGTGCTAAGCAATGGTGCAATATCAATAGTATTTTCCTTCATATCCATGCAAAACGAATGAATATAAGAAATGGGATTCACTGTTGGGGACATCCAAGACCGAATGATAGAAGGAAAAAGATTATGTGATATCCCTCAATACCTCGTAGGGATATTGTACCATACCTCCAGAGAGCGGCGCAGATAGATCCAATTGTCAACATTTTTCCTATCTTTTTACTTCTCTGACAGCATTGTCGGACAACTTGCATAAACACTCACTGTGCGCTATTCTACTCGACCATTCATCTTTCCACTCGGGTGAGTAACAATTATGTACCGTACGGATCGGACGGTCCAGAGAGTAGCGCCGACACCTGCCTAACCGGATGGTTGCACAAGATCGACCAATAGGTGAACTGGGTCGTTAAAACTAGGATTAAGGTAAATAGTGATTAGAGTCATTCGGCTAGAATGGGTCCGTGATTAACTTTTCACTAATCCCAAGCCCATGGCGAAAACTATAAATACAGGTCAGAGGTAAGTGGTAGATAGGTTGAATTCACTGCACATTTATTACTGCTCTATTGAATTGCCGAACGGTTTGAATACTGACTTTAGCATCGGAGGATCTTTGACAGGTTCCCTCCCGGACAAAGGAGCGAGAGAACGGAGCTTGGAGCGTGACCGGACGACAAGAAGACAAATTGTGAAGGAGTTTGGTGACTTAGCTTCAATAACCGAAACAGATATATATCCAATGCTTTTTGAGCTTACAATTGAAAAAGGCACATGTTTCACAACTGTATTTTCAACAATTAGAGTTATCAAAGATTCCAACTTTGCTATATCTTTATCCATTATGTCAATCTTGGAACAAGAGAGAATGAGAGTTCTTAAAGATTTCAACTCATATATCTCTATTGGAAGATTGTTTAGACTTGTACAGTCTTTCAAATTTAGAAGTATAAGATTGTTGAGTGATCCAATAGATTGATGTACTTTGCGTAATCTTGAACAATATTTCAAAATGAGTTGTTGAGGACTTGATAATTCGGTAAAGTCAAGGGTTGTAGTTAAATACTTGGAGTGACTGAGGTTAAGGAATATATCTTTTTCCATTTCATTGAGTGAACATTCGATGCTTACTTTTATTATATTTGGAACAAGATGTCTGGCATCTATCTTAAATTTAAACAATACATTCTTCCATTCTTCTTTCGTCTTTTCAAATAGATTACTTCCAATGACTTAAGAGCTAGTAGTAGTCCTTCACAATGACTAATTGTTATTCTTGCAATACACTCTTCCATTCTTCTTTTGGTTTTGCTTATCAAAATGTGTGCCAACTAAGAAGCTCATGGGACTCCTCTTCGTTCATTATCTCTATCTGAAAGTGACATTTTTCATATGATGATGTAATGATTGTGTTAGGTTCCTTTATTCAAGGAACCGAACAACAACTCTATGCTCACACACACACTCAACAGTATAAAAGAAACATGTATGTGTATGTATTTCTATTTCCTTTGTAATGTGTAGAAAGGAAAATACAAGTATCAATCTCTCTCCCAAGGAAGCCTCCCTTCCTCCACTGGCCAAGAGGTCCAGTCTAAATCCCAAAATAATATCTTATGTCTCCTCTCTCTATTCTGTTTGTTTATTTATACCCTATCTCTCCTCTAACAAACTAGCCTCTCTCCTCTAACAGACTAACCCTTCTTCCCGTCTGTCGCAACCGGGATCGCGACGGGACGACGATCCGTGGAAAAATAAAAAAAACATGGTTCTGAAAAAGAGATTTGGAGTCGCCACCATAGTTTATTCTGGAAAACTACGGAAAAACCATAAAATGATAAGGCATGGTCTGCGAAACTGAGATTCTTGGTTCGGGAGTCGGTTACGTGTAGGGAAGGTATTAGCACCCTACAACGCCTGCCATAAGGCAGTACCTTTAACTAAATATGCGAATATGATGTGGTTTTCAAAATGTTTAACTATCCCCTAAAATTAAACTTTAAAGAAACAAAATATATTTTTTATTTCTTTTGTGCCCGACAAGGATTGACCTTGCTCCTACGTATTCTCATTTAGAATGAGAAATCAGGGTTCTGTAGTTCTTTTTGGAAATTGTTTGAAAAGTTTGTTTAAGGAATTGTTTGAGAATTTGAGAATTTTGATTATGGATAAATTTGGATTTTTGGGAGAGTGAACCTGACAAGGACTGGCCTTGCTCCTACGTATCTCCACTTTTGATGGAGAATCAAGGATCACGTAGTTCTGGCTGAAAAATTGTTTGTTGTTTGAAAATAGATGTTTTTTTAGTTTTTGAAGATTTTATATTTTTTGGTATTTTTTGATGTAATATTTAGATTTTTTGTGTAATGAGCACTAGGCTGATGCGTACGATCGCACGAGCACTCACACGGCTTTTTTCTTTTATTGTTTGCGTAATGAGCACTAGGCTGATGCGTACGATCGCACGAGCACTCACACGGCTTTGTTTTATTTATTTTAAGTATATATATATATATATATATATATATATATATATATATATATATATATATATATATATATATATATATATTTATATTTTTTTATGATCAAACTCGACAAAATATAAGATGAAATACACAAGAGTGGTGTTATCACACAAAGGGCTACATACAAAAAACAAATAATAAAGAAATAAAAACTTAAGAACAAAGCGAGAGAAACAAACCGACAAGAATAGGGAGTGCAGAGATAAAAACCAGAGGTGCGGAGAAGAAATAAGACTCCTTTGCTTGGGCCAATGCTGTCAGGAGTGTGAAGATGAAAACAGAAGTACATCCTGAAACGTGTATGAGGTCCAGTTCTTTTTTATTTTACTGGTAAAAAAAAAACTTAAGTCAAAAGGGGTGTACGGATAAAAATCTGGGGGTGCATCCTGAAATAGTATTCTTAGGTCCAGATCCAATTCTTCTGCCTTTTCCTTTTTTTTTCTGTTTTTTTGTTAGCGGAATGGGCTTAAGCCCGAATGAAAGTGGGTGTGAAAGTGAGAAACGGGGTGTGTGAAAGGGAAATCTTTATTTTTTATTTTTATTTTTATTAGTTTTTTTCTTTTATTATTTTTTTATTATTATATTTTTTTTATCTAGATCTGGGCCCCCTTCTTCTTTTTTACAGAAGCAATAGGGTTTTTTTTTTTTTAAAAAAAGCCACAAACAAAACATTCTTCTCCCAGCCAAGAACCTGGAAGGAAATCACCGCGAGCCATGGCGTCGGATCTCCTCTCTCGCTTCTCCTCTCGCGTCTACAGCCGCTTCCGCTTCAGCCATAACTGACCGCCACTCCGAAGACCAGCCATCGCGACGAAGATGGCGACTGCGTCACGCCGCGCCTCGATCCGGCCAACCAGGGAGGAGTTCGCCTCCTTCTCCACCGAACATACACCGATCCGGCCACCACGCCACTGTCGAGCCTCGATCCAGCCACCACGCCGCAAATGACCACCGAGTCACTGCCTCTCTGTGTCAGTCACCACATCACGCTGCCCCGATCCGGCCACCAAGTCACTGCCACGCTCCGATCCAGCCACCACCATTACTTCCTCCCTCCTTCTCTTCTCTGTTTCGAAATTGGTAACCCAGGGAGTGGTGAACACTGGATTAGTTCTGCTCTGCGTATTGATTTGTGTATTGATTTGGGTGTTTGGATTAATTCTCTTTACTTGCAGGGAAACGACTTTGGGGATTTTGGTATTACAAGTGAGGGTTAACACAAATGGTGAAGGTTATCTGAGGTTGTGCGTGGTAGGTAGGGAAGAAGATGGGGATGATGCTGGAGGTGGTATATGGATGAAGATGGTGGAAGGGAGTTCGCGGGTGATCATGATGGATGTTGGCCTCGAAAAAGATGAGGGAAGGACATTGGTGGAGGCTATGGTTTATGAGTATGGATGTTGGATATGATGTACAGAGGTTGAAGATGAAAAAGTATGTGGTTATATGTGATGGTTGGAGGTGATGGAGTTGGGGCGGAAAGGAAGTTAGGCCGTGGTATTCATTGTTGGTGGTGAAAATGACGAAGAAAGGGATGGAGGTAATGGGTGGATGAAGATCATGAAGTTCGGTCAATGGAAGTGTAGTTGGGGATGGTTACGGGTGAGGGGCTGAGGAATTCCCCCCCCCCCCTCTCCGTGATGTCTCTGCTCTCTTTAAATTGACAAAAAAAAATGAAACTGTCGGCAGATTTCCATTGGAGACTGTTGAAGTGGAGAAATTTGGTAACTGTCACCTGTATAAAAATATATCTTCTGCCGATTGTGGTTTATTTTTTATTAAAGATGTGCTGCTTTAAGGAGAAAATCCAGGGATTGAATCTCCTTTCTCCCGTCGTGTTGTGCCCTTTCTCTCTGGGTGCTCAAATCATTTAAAAGAAATTATTTAAAAACACGGACCTGCATATCCCCTAATACGGGATCTTGTTTTGCTTTCCCTTTTTTTTTCTTTTCTTCTTTTTTTTTATCAATGCATATACATCACTTCTTAACAAATAAAAAACGAAAATAAAAAGAATAAAACTTAATAAAAATAAGTAAATAAATATATACATAGATAAAATGATATGACACCAAACATAATAAAATAAAAACCAAAGATAAAAGCAAAGGATAAAATTAAAACATAAAAAAGAGAAGAAAATAAAAACACAAAAAGTATAAAATTAATAGAAATAATCGAAGAAAAGAAAATAACATCAATCCCTTTTTTAATAATAAAGTTAAATAACTAAAAAGAATAGAATTAAAACATAAATAAATATGAAAGAAAACAACAAAAAAACAAATATATATATATATATATATATATATATATATATATATATATATATATATATATATATATATATATATATATATATATATATATATATATATATTTATAGTCAATCCGGACGAAATTGGGTATTGACAGTTGCCCCTCTTTACTTAGATTTTAGTAGATAATATGAAAGTTTGAGATTTTTGTATTATCAGAGTAAAAGCTAAGTAAAGAAAGAAACACTAATTTCGTCCAGATTTCAAAATGAGCGAGAAACAAACATGGAAATCTAAACAAAATGAACAATGCTAAGAGAATTGAGGTGCAGACATTATGGAGGGTGTAACAACTCTATGGATGAAGTTGATGAGGTGTAGAAACCTCGTGGAGGGTGTACCAACCCTATGGAAGTGAATGAGGTGTAATAACCTCGTGGAGGGTGTACCAACCCTATGGATGAAGTGTATGAGGTGTACAAACCTCGTGGAGGGTGTCGTAACCCTATGGAAGTGAATGATTTGAGTTTGATTGCTGGGCTCGTCCATTACCTTGCAAAGGGCCGAAATACCAATAGCAGAAATGTAAAATTGGGCTCGACCATTGCCTTGCAGAGGGCCGAGATACCAATAGCAGAAATTTAAAATTGGGCTCGACCATTGTCTTACAGAGGGCCGAGATACCAATGGCAGAAAGTAAAAATTGGGCTCGACCATTGCCTTGCAGAGGGCCGAGATACCAATGGCAGAAAGTAAAAATTGGGCTCGACCATTGGCTTGCAGAGGGCCGAGATACCAATAGCAGAGGAAAATTTAAATTCGACCATTGCCATGCAGAGGGTCGTTTGACAATCTGGACTTGACCATTGCCTTGCAGAGGGCCAAGATCGCAGAGGAAAATTTAAATTCGACCATTGCCATGCAGAGGGTCATTTGACAATCTGGACTTGACCATTGCCTTGCAGAGGGCCAAGATCGCAGAGGAAAATTTAAATTCGACCATTGCCATGCAGAGGGTCGTTTGACAATCTGGACTTGACCATTGCCTTGCAGAGGGCCAAGATCGCAGAGGAAAATTTAAATTCGACCATTGCCATGCAGAGGGTCGTTTGACAATCTGGACTTGACCATTGCCTTGCAGAGGGCCAAAATCGCAGAGGAAAATTTAAATTCGACCATTGCCATGCAGAGGGTCGTTTGACAATCTGGACTTGACCATTGCCTTGCAGAGGGCCAAGATCGCAGAGGAAAATTTAAATTCGACCATTGCCATGCAGAGGGTCGTTTGACAATCTGGACTTGACCATTGCCTTGCAGAGGTCCAAAATCGCAGAGGAAAATTTAAATTCGACCATTGCCATGCAGAGGGTCGTTTGACAATCTGGACTTGACCATTGCCTTGCAGAGGGCCAAGATCGCAGAGGAAAAATTAAATTTGACCATTGCCATGCAGAGGGTCATTTGACAATCTGGACTTGACCATTGCCTTGCAGAGGGCCAAGATCGCAGAGGAAAAATTAAATTTGACCATTGCCATGCAGAGGGTCATTTGACAATCTGGACTTGACCATTGCCTTGCAGAGGGCCAAGATCGCAGGGGAAAATTAAATTCGACCATTGCCATGCAGAGGGTCATTTGACAATCTGGACTTGACCATTGCCTTGCAGAGGGCCAAGATACCAATAGCAGAAATGTAAAATTGGCGATTGTTTTGAATTTGAAATTTTTGCATTTGTTTTGAAATTTTGAGATGTTGATTTTCGATTTTTTTTTTCTTGAGATAGAAATGAGTGTCCATTTTATTTTATTTATTATTATTATTTTTTTTTTTTGAAATGAGAAGCATGGTTGATGTAAATTTGGAAATTGCAGGAGAAAGCTTTGATGCATGTTGATTTTTTTTGTCTTTTTGAAAGAAGAAGATTTGATAAATATTCATGAAAATAAATTCAAAGTTATGGAAATATGTACATAGGTTGACTTGTGATTTTTTGTTTTTGTTTTACTGGAAGATTACGAAACTATGACACTTTCTTTTTTTATTGAGTCAATTTGTTTTCTTTGAAATCATCAAAATTTATGACAATTTAGACTTTCACTTTCTTTTTACAATGGATGTCCAAATTCTAAAGTCAAATGTTCAAAATGAAGCTTGTGCTGGACATTTTCTGATGAAATACCTATGTATACATGCTTGATATTAAGGGTTGGGACAAATATGTGGAAGGATTTGGAGAGTACCGGGTTGGCTACTTGGGCCTCTTACTCCTTAAAACGAATACAAATGCCAATGTGAAGTCGTAGATACTCAGAAGTTGGCCCAGTTTGGGGGCATGGTAAAAAGATAGGTATGGACAAATGTATCTGTGAATTGTGAGGGTGTGAAATTCATATAACTTTTGCAAAATTGCCCCTGGTTTTGGGTATGAGTCACTTAAGTGAGGTTCAAAAAGAAGTTGCCCCCCATTTCGGGTTTACGAATGATGGACTCAGAGCCCCAAAGTGTCTGCTCCTGTTTTGAGGGTGGATTTATGAATTTTAGTGCGGACAAATCTGAGAGGCCCAACAAGGGATGCCCTGGTCTTGGTACGAACCTTGAATATACAGATGAAACAAATGTGAGATTAACAAAGTTGCCCCAGGTTCTGAATGGGCCAAAACATATGAACTTCACAAAGTTGCCCTAATTTTAGAGAACGGGCGAAAAGGTTATGTAAAACATACAAAGTTGCCCCCTAGTTTAGGAATCGGGGGTAAGAGTTTGAATGGGATATGAATTTGTGATGGATATGGAAATGATTGGCTTGAAAAGATTGCCCCAAATGGTTTAATTTTCCTTTGTAAAAACTTGATCAATAGGGAGTTCCCTTCATCAGAGGACAATTATTTTTCATCATCATTTTTTTTTACTTTTTTTTTACAACTGCATTGTTGGTCATTTTTGTCTTGTCTCAAAATTAAGCTTTATGAAAATTTAAGCAACCATTATTCAATCTGTGCGGACTTTTATTGGGTTTGTAATGTGGCTTGGGCTAAAGGGTATTGAAAGAAAGGATATAAAGGCTCAAATAAATTTTTGTGGGTTATTCGGAACAAGAGTTACCATTTGCACCTCGTATCAGTTATTCATCAAATCTGTTTTGACTATTTTGCCCTTCCTCAAATTTCATTCTTTGTTTGCCATCACTTTGTGATTCTTTGTATTTTTGCTTCACTTTTGAGGAATTATCTTCATTTGATCACTAAGTGTGTTCTTCCTGCAATTTGAGTCGACTTCTACTGTGATGGTAACCCTTGTTTGGGTAAAATTTTGAAAAGAAATTTCTTATTGGCTCAAATTTGGTATCAAAGGATATATTTTTGTTGTTTTTTTTTTTGGATGGAGAAAGATGGCCACACATCATTTCAAATTTTGGTTGTTTCATTTTCAAAAGATTAATTAGGAGACAAAGCTAAATGATCTCAACGAGAGTCATTTTTCTTTTTTTCCCTTTTTTTTTTTTTGTGTCCCAAAGGAATCAGGGACCTCCCAACTGAAAGCCAGTGGAGGTAACGGAAAATTTGCCCCAGTGTAAAACTTTGTATTTATTACTTGGGCTCAAGAACATGATTGGGTCAATCTCTTGGTATAGCGAGGGCTGAAGGATGATGTTTTCAAGCAATGCACACACAGATATCTCTTAAGAATATGTGATTTAAACATTTGACTACAGGAGATTATGACATCCATTACATTTTTTGAAATCTCATAAAATGGATGATTTGCATCGAAAATAATTGACTCAACTTTTGCGTATTTTTTGGTTTTATGCGTGAAGCAAAGTAATATGAAATGGAAATGATGATACCAGTTAAGAAAAAAAAAACAGATTTTTTTTTTTTTTTTTTTAGATAAAATTAGGTTTTGGTGGCCAGTATGAAAACTGGGCTTGGGGGCCAGTATGAAAACTGGGCTTACGGGCCAGTGTGAGAACTGGGCTTCGGGGGCAGTGTGAGCTGGGCTTAGGGGCCAGTGTGAGCTGGGCTTAGGGGGACAGTGTGAGCTGGGCTTAGGGGCCAGTGTAGGAACTGGGCTTTTCGGGTCGGCATGGAAACTTGGACTTTGCAAGCCAGTATGGGAAATGGGCCTTCTGATCTAATGTGGCCATTGAGATTTTTGGCCTTTGTGGAATCTGGGCCTTGCAGGTCAGTATGGAAACTGAGCTTTGCAAGTCAGTATGGAAAATGGGCATTCTGAGCTAATGTGGCAATTGAGATTTTTGCCATTTTGGAATTTGGGCCTTGCGAGCCAGCATGAAAACTGGGCTTTGCAAGCCATTATGAAAAATGAACTTTCTGGGCTAATGCGGAAAATGAGCTTGGGAACCAGTATAGAAACTCGGCTTGGTGAGCAATGCAAAAATTGATATGAGAAAACTTGATTTTAGAAAAACGTTTGAAAAATAAAAATGTTTTTTTTCAATCATTTTTTATTTATTTACACAATTTGAAAAAATATTAAGCATATTAGAAAAATATTTTTGTGTTTTTTATCTTTTAGAAATAGAAATTAATGAGAAATATGCATGTAATGGGCCGAGTTGGGCCAAAAACGTTTGAAAACCTGAGGAGAAGTAACAAAAGGAAGTTGGACTTACCAGGCACATTGACCCAATGGATCAGATGACCTGAGCCGTGTGAACTTAACACAAGAAGATGACAAAGAAAACATTTTTTTTATTTTCATAGTTTATGGAACAAGCTAAAAGAAATTCATTTTTTCATTTTTTGTTATGAGAGGATTTCTCAAGATTGAACTAAAGAAAATTTTGCAACACTACTAGACTCAATGGGCCCAACACTATTCTTTTTACAACCATGACAAAATCTTCAGACAAGGGTCTGAATTTCTCTATTTTTATTTTTTGCACAAATACTTGTTCACACAAATGGAAAGGGAAATTATTAATTGAAAACACAAAATCTACATAAACATGTATTTTTTTATTTTTTCAGAAATTCAGATGCACTGGTTCAAGAGAAAACACATATGACAACGGGGCCTAATGGGCTCAAAAACTGTTCATCTTTCATTCTCAGTTTTTGACAAAAAATTCAGAGAAAATCACACAGGATAATTTAGATAATTGTATTGGAAAGATACTGTTGAAAATTTGTATTTTGAGATATGATTTTGATTTTCTTATGTTTTATTCGACCTTTATTTTACGAGACTACAGAGAAACTTGGGTCAAACTTGGATCTGAAACAAATTGAAATGAATGCAAGGTAGTGTGAGCTTAATGGGCCAGACAGACCCAACTGCCAATGCAACCAAGAAATTGATCAAATTTTTTACAAATTTTATTTGAGAATAAAATATGACATTATGAAAATTATACAACATGATGAGGAAAATATTTTTATTTTCAATTCTAAGAAAACAAAACTGAGATAAATTTTACACTGAAAATGGGCCCAGATGGACTCAACAAATACCATTCTTACTTTCACCATGGAACTTTGTGAAAAGGAATTTGAATTCTCTCTTTTTTTTTTATTATTAAATTTTTTTTTGACAAATCTCAGAATGATACATCATTCAACAACAAAATGTGAAAACAAAATATTTTTGACATATTTTCAAAAGAAGTAGACTCGAGAGAAAACCACTAAGGTCATTGGACCTAATGGGCTCGAGCACTGTTCCTTTTTTCAATATTTTTTATTTTTAGATTTATTCAAAATGTAGAAGAAGAAGGAATAAAATCAAACAAAATGGTGTGATGTGAAATTACAAACATGCCAAAATAATTCTTCACTCAAATTTATATTTCAGAAGAATTGGGTTCAAAGAAGACTAACCTGACACTGAGGCCCAATGAACCTGAAAAATGTCCTTTATCATGAAAATGAAAAACAATTTTGAACACTTCAAATTTTACATCACTCCATTTATTATTTTTGAAAATTTTCTATTTATCACATTTTTTATATTTTGTTTTATTATTATTTTTTTTTTGTGAAATCGGATCATCTATGGTGTCCTGAATTGGGCCGGATCGACCCAACAAAACCCTACCCGTTTTCAGATTTTCAAAATCTTTTTATTTTATTATTTTTTTTTTGCATTGAGAAAGACCGGGACTGTGGATGTCTCCGGTAGCAATGACCGGAACTGTTGCTACAGTGGAAAAAATTTGGCTTTAAAAGGGTCACTCCCTGGTGCCTAACGGCACTTCTCGACTGCCTGCTCTCTCTCTAACCCTTTCCTCCACTCTCTACTCCTCTCTTCTCTCTCTTCGCTCTCCTTTGAGCGTCTGGATTCTCTGCGGAGCCTCTGCTTACGTTCCTTCTGAAGAGTCTGAGTGAGATCTGCGAGGAGCCTCTGCCCCAGTGTGCCTTCGGAGCATCTGAGATCTGCAACGAGCTTCTGTAAGCCCTACTTCTCCGGGTAAGTCCTCTGCACCTTTCTCTCTTTCTTTCCTTTAGTTTTTTTTTTTTAGCTTTATGTGCTTCCTTTTCCCTATTCCCTTTAAGCTTTTCGTTCCTTCTTTCCTTTTCTTCCTTCTTGTGACGCTTTCTGTATTTTTCTTTCATTTCATGCTTTTTCTGCTCCCTTATGCTTTCCAGTTTTTGCTTCTTTCTTTCCGTTATGCTGTTCAGTTTTTCTTTTAAGCTTTTCCGCTCTCCTTTTATTTTTCTTTCCTTTATGCTTTACTTTCCGTTTGTTGCTCTTTCTGCTTTCTGATCTTGTTATTCCTTACTGCTTTCCGTTCATCTTTTGTGTTTTTTTTTTGTTTTTTTTTTGTTATGCTTTTTGCGTTATTTACTTTTGCTCCTTTATTTGCTTTCTTGTTCCTCTTTTATTTTTCTCTTTAAAAAAAAAAACTCTAAGAACACACTGTCTTAACAAAGATAAGGGGTATATAGGCTGGAAACCAGACGCTAATCTCCCTTCGTTTGAAGGTATGACAGAGACAATCGGGTAGAACAACGCCACGTACCCCATTAAAAACAGAAAACTTAAAAAGAATATTACTCGTATGAACACAAGGACATGGACATGGACAATCTGGACGTAGATCCGTTTAGGAACCTTTGCGAGGACCATGAAACAGATCACAAACTGGACAACGAGACTCGAAAGACCCAATACAAAGAACAAAATTAGCTTAAAAGAAACACAATGGAAGAAAACATTAGACTATGAACATAGTATTTTTGTTATTTATGGTTTGTTTATTTTTATTTATTATTTATTTAGACAAATTAGGGAAATGGATGAGAAGGAAATGGAAATGGAGAGACCGACCTGCCCAAAGTGGCGTCCGACAGAAGACCAAATCAGGATAATGACCAACATTTACAATTACGGAGTCACTCACCCAAGTCGAGCTCAAATTTTTGAGATCACTACTCGAATCAGGGCATTCGGAGAAGCGGGGGAGTACAATGTCCAGTGCTGGTTTAGCAATCATGGGAATAGAGTAAGACGTTGGCAAGCGGAATTGGATCCCACCGGCACCCTCTTTTCTCTACTACCCCTGTACATGTATGGTAAAACCCTAACTTCATCCTTGTATTTTTATTTCTTTTGACACAATTATTTTCTTTTTATTATTTTTTCCTTTTATTTTTTGGAGAAACCGGTTGGGTAATCATGAGGGCTCCGAAGCTTCTGGACCTCTTCCCCGTTCCCATCATAATCGATGGAGAAACAGAGATTCCTCTGCCTCCGCCAGTGACTTTTCGTGCCAGAGCTCCCTCAACGGAGCTCTCCCTTAGACCACCACAACCAGCTCGAGAATTCTTTTTTCACTGAAAACGTTTTTTTTTTTTTTTTTTTGCATGTTTTTGTGGGCCGAGTGTGGCCAAAATTTGAATAAGGACCGTAATATGGACACTTAAGTTTTTGTGTTTTGGACTGTAATCCTAACGATCACCAGTGATCGACCCCTGAACATCTTTATTTTTAATGTTGTTATGTTTATGTTTTTTTTTTTTTTGCTTTTGTTTGAATTCCTGATATGGTGAGGTAACTCTGTATCCTATCCGTTAGATCTACCTGTTTTTTTTTTTTCAATATTGTTGCATTTTAGTTTTATTTATCATAATATCAAGGTCGTATGAGTGTATCCCTGACCTTACTGTAATTTCCTCTCTGATGATGAAATAAATTAGATTTTTTTTTTATCCATTCAGCCTAAACAAAAATTCCAATAAACCTTTTGAAACAATGAAGCGGAGAACTTTAAAAATATTTACGATGAAGGAAAATAAGAAAAATTAACTTTGAAAGATGAGAATTGAAGTAAATCTCAAAATTATTTGTATGAAACAATGAGTAAATGGGTTCAAAAGAAAATAATTTATTTACAAAGAGAATAAGGGAAAAGGACTTTGAATAAAATGAGATCTGAAGTGAAAGGGATAAGCAAAACTTCAATGAAATACGTGTATGAAACCACGAAAGAAACTGGCTCAAGACAAGCCTCAAATGGAAAACACGCTGCAATACACGCTGAAATAACTGTATGGGTGGAAAACACGTCTTGCAAGAAACATCAAATTCGGGAAAATCTGACACTGCAACTTTACTCTTGATTAACAAATTTGATATTTTCGAAAAACATGAGTTTGGTAATTTGCAAGTAAGACAAGTGACTCAAGATTTTTTTTTTTTTTTTTTCAATTTTTTTCTTTTTCCGCAATACCCTTTAAGGACTCAATTTTCTGGACGAGCATCCCAATTCTGGACGAGCATGGACGAACGTCCTCTGCTGGACGAGCGTTTCGAGCGTTCTGGACTAGCGTGGACGAGCGTCCACTTTCTGGACGAACGTCCTATTTCTGGACGAGCGTCCACTTTCTGGACGAACGTCCTCTGCTGGACGAGCGATTCGAGCGTTCTAGACGAGCGTGGACGAGCGTTTCGAGCGTTATGCACGAGCGTGGACGAGCGTCCACTTTCTGGACGAACGTCCTCTGCTGGACGAGCGTTTCGAGCGTTATGCACGAGCGTGGACGAGCGTGGACGAGCGTTCACTTTCTGGACGAACGTCCTCTTCTGGACGAGCGTTTCGAGCGTTATGCACGAGCGTGGACGAGCGTCAGCTTTCTGGACGAACGTCCTCTGCTGGACGAGCGTTTCGAGCGTTATGCACGAGCGTGGACGAGCGTTCACTTTCTGGACGAACGTCCTCTTCTGGACGAGCGTTTCGAGCGTTATGGACGAGCGTCCACTTTCTGGACGAGCATCCTCTTTCTGGACGAGCGTCCACTTTCTGGACGAACGTCCTCTGCGCGCTGAACGAGCGTCGCTATGGAACGAGCGTGCGCTCGCTATGTGACGAGCGTCCGCTCACTTGGCGACGAGCGTCCATGCAACACTTTCAAACTTGACGCTTCATCCACCTTTTATGGCTTTCACAATTTTTCTAGCACCTCAAATTTGTGCCTGACAACCTCAACATTGACTTGGTGAGAAGATTTCAACTCAGGCAGCTTTGTCCTCATCGTGCTCACAATACTTGGCTTAATAATTTCCCCAAAGGACCATGCAAGTGGTTGTCCCCAGCTTGTTTCCTCTTTCAAATGTGTTCTCCTTGGTCTTTTGTGGGCTTCATGACCCGAGTCTGCCTCTCACGACGGAGTGTAATACGAGGAAAGACCAATAAGGAGGGAAAATTTGTGCCACTCAAACTCTATTGTAGTTGTGGTGTGTACAAATCTCCAAGTCATTGTAAGGCGTTTAGGGCCTCTAAGATTAAGCTCATTTGTTCCTTCAGTTGTTGGATATCGACTTTCATTCCTTCTCTTTGGTTCTCCAAGATTTGTTAATTGGTTCGAGTCCTTTAGGGATGTCGTGGAAAGTTGGCCGTTTTTTTTTTTTTTTGCGATTTTAAATTTAAGAAAAAATACATATTATATATATATATATATATATATATATATATATATATATATATATATATATATATATATATGTATATGTGAGAAAGATTAATTTTTATTTGAATGGAAAATATTGTATGTTCAAAACGATTTTTTTTTTTAAAGAACAACAATTCACATTTTATTTGTATGAAAAATAATGTCAAGAAAATAAAAACAATGATCTACATTGCCCCAAAATATGTACACTTTAAATTTTTTTAAAAGATTTTTCATGCCCCAACAATATTTTGAAGAAATTCTAATTTTTTCCTTTTTGAATGATTCCGAAAACAAAATCAATTTTAATCTTTTTTTTTCATATTTTTTATTTATCAAAAGAAACATGACACATTTATTGTAAAAATGACAGACAAACTGAAACAAAATAGTCTCCCTTCCGTGCCTTATCAGAGGTTGAATGACTTAAAGTTTTAAGGCCAAATAGATGCACTCACAAGGATAGCTCCCTAATGCTTAAATCAAGGCCACCAGAGCTATGGCTCTTTTCACTGCTTCTCCACAACAGTCAGAGTAATCAACTAGATGCGGAGACACAAATGAAGAGAAAAGACTCTGGCTGGGGTTCTCACGATAGCCAAACAGGAAGTACATCCCAGAGTGACACCGCTACACAACCCCTCTATTTCTAAGTTGCACTCAGACCCGGGTATAGGGCCTCACTCTTGATATGCCTACAATGTGTGTGTGTGAAGGGAGAATGTAATTGTACACCCCAAACCCTCACCTGCAAAACAACCAGAAGATTCCCAGGCAGACATAACATGTTTTCTATCCTAGGGTTCAATATAATCAAAACAAACACACATACAATTATGCCAAACATCAAACAAAGAAAGGGAAGAAAAACACTAAGAAAAACCACATTGAATTCGCACATTGAATTAAACGGCATGACTCTCTAGCTGTCCCCAGCGGAGTCGCCATCTGTCGCAACCGGGATCGCGACGGGACGACGATCCGTGAAAAAATAAAAAAAACATGGTTCTGAAAAAGAGATTTGGAGTCGCCACCATAGTTTATTCTGGAAAACTACGGAAAAACCATAAAATGATAAGGCATGGTCTGCGAAACTGAGATTCTTGGTTCGGGAGTCGGTTACGTGTAGGGAAGGTATTAGCACCCTACAACGTCTGCCATAAGGCAGTACCTTTAACTAAATATGCGAATATGATGTGGTTTTCAAAATGTTTAACTATCCCCTAAAATTAAACTTTAAAGAAACAAAATATATTTTTTTTTTTTTTGTGCCCGACAAGGATTGACCTTGCTCCTACGTATTCTCATTTAGAATGAGAAATCAGGGTTCCGTAGTTCTTTTTGGAAATTGTTTGAAAAGTTTGTTTAAGGAATTGTTTGAGAATTTGAGAATTTTGATTATGGATAAATTTGGATTTTTGGGAGAGTGAACCTGACAAGGACTGGCCTTGCTCCTACGTATCTCCACTTTTGATGGAGAATCAAGGATCACGTAGTTCTGGCTGAAAAATTGTTTGTTGTTTGAAAATAGATGTTTTTTTAGTTTTTGAAGATTTTATATTTTTTGGTATTTTTTGATGTAATATTTAGATTTTTTGTGTAATGAGCACTAGGCTGATGCGTACGATCGCACGAGCACTCACACGGCTTTTTTCTTTTATTGTTTGCGTAATGAGCACTAGGCTGATGCGTACGATCGCACGAGCACTCACACGGCTTTGTTTTATTTATTTTAAGTATATATATATTTTTTTTTATATTTTTTTATGATCAAACTCGACAAAATATAAGATGAAATACACAAGAGTGGTGTTATCACACAAAGGGCTACATACAAAAAACAAATAATAAAGAAATAAAAACTTAAGAACAAAGCGAGAGAAACAAACCGACAAGAATAGGGAGTGCAGAGATAAAAACCAGAGGTGCGGAGAAGAAATAAGACTCCTTTGCTTGGGCCAATGCTGTCAGGAGTGTGAAGATGAAAACAGAAGTACATCCTGAAACGTGTATGAGGTCCAGTTCTTTTTTATTTTACTGGTAAAAAAAAAACTTAAGTCAAAAGGGGTGTACGGATAAAAATCTGGGGGTGCATCCTGAAATAGTATTCTTAGGTCCAGATCCAATTCTTCTGCCTTTTCCTTTTTTTTTCTGTTTTTTTGTTAGCGGAATGGGCTTAAGCCCGAATGAAAGTGGGTGTGAAAGTGAGAAACGGGGTGTGTGAAAGGGAAATCTTTATTTTTTATTTTTATTTTTATTAGTTTTTTTCTTTTATTATTTTTTTATTATTATATTTTTTTTATCTAGATCTGGGCCCCCTTCTTCTTTTTTACAGAAGCAATAGGGTTTTTTTTTTTTTTTAAAAAAGCCACAAACAAAACATTCTTCTCCCAGCCAAGAACCTGGAAGGAAATCACCGCGAGCCATGGCGTCGGATCTCCTCTCTCGCTTCTCCTCTCGCGTCTACAGCCGATTCCGCTTCAGCCATAACTGACCGCCACTCCGAAGACCAGCCATCGCGACGAAGATGGCGACTGCGTCACGCCGCGCCTCGATCCGGCCAACCAGGGAGGAGTTCGCCTCCTTCTCCACTGAACATACACCGATCCGGCCACCACGCCACTGTCGAGCCTCGATCCAGCCACCACGCCGCAAATGACCACCGAGTCACTGCCTCTCTGTGTCAGTCACCACATCACGCTGCCCCGATCCGGCCACCAAGTCACTGCCACGCTCCGATCCAGCCACCACCATTACTTCCTCCCTCCTTCTCTTCTCTGTTTCGAAATTGGTAACCCAGGGAGTGGTGAACACTGGATTAGTTCTGCTCTGCGTATTGATTTGTGTATTGATTTGGGTGTTTGGATTAATTCTCTTTACTTGCAGGGAAACGACTTTGGGGATTTTGGTATTACAAGTGAGGGTTAACACAAATGGTGAAGGTTATCTGAGGTTGTGCGTGGTAGGTAGGGAAGAAGATGGGGATGATGCTGGAGGTGGTATATGGATGAAGATGGTGGAAGGGAGTTCGCGGGTGATCATGATGGATGTTGGCCGCGAAAAAGAGGAGGGAAGGACATTGGTGGAGGCTATGGTTTATGAGTATGGATGTTGGATATGATGTACAGAGGTTGAAGATGAAAAAGTATGTGGTTATATGTGATGGTTGGAGGTGATGGAGTTGGGGCGGAAAGGAAGTTAGGCCGTGGTATTCATTGTTGGTGGTGAAAATGACGAAGAAAGGGATGGAGGTAATGGGTGGATGAAGATCATGAAGTTCGGTCAATGGAAGTGTAGTTGGGGATGGTTACGGGTGAGGGGCTGAGGAATTCCCCCCCCCCTCTCCGTGATGTCTCTGCTCTCTTTAAATTGACAAAAAAAAATGAAACTGTCGGTAGATTTCCATTGGAGACTGTTGAAGTGGAGAAATTTGGTAACTGTCACCTGTATAAAAATATATCTTCTGCCGATTGTGGTTTATTTTTTATTAAAGATGTGCTGCTTTAAGGAGAAAATCCAGGGATTGAATCTCCTTTCTCCCGTCGTGTTGTGCCCTTTCTCTCTGGGTGCTCAAATCATTTAAAAGAAATTATTTAAAAACACGGACCTGCATATCCCCTAATACGGGATCTTGTTTTGCTTTCCCTTTTTTTTTTCTTTTCTTCTTTTTTTTTATCAATGCATATACATCACTTCTTAACAAATAAAAAACGAAAATAAAAAGAATAAAACTTAATAAAAATAAGTAAATAAATATATACATAGATAAAATGATATGACACCAAACATAATAAAATAAAAACCAAAGATAAAAGCAAAGGATAAAATTAAAACATAAAAAAGAGAAGAAAATAAAAACACAAAAAGTATAAAATTAATAGAAATAATCGAAGAAAAGAAAATAACATCAATCCCTTTTTTAATAATAAAGTAAAATAACTAAAAAGAATAGAATTAAAACATAAATAAATATGAAAGAAAACAACAAAAAAACAAATATATATATATATATATATATATATATATATTATAGTCAATCCGGACGAAATTGGGTATTGACACCGTCTCTAACTTTCTCCCCTTTAATTCCTCCTCCCATATACTTTTAATTGTCTAACATTACCCTCCTCCCCAAGATCAACCTTGTCCTCAAGGTTGAAGTCAGGGAACTGTTGTCGAATGTAATGTTCCTCTTCCCAAGTAGCATCATCCAAACCACCCTCTTGCCATTGTATTAAAAAGTTGGGGTATCTCCTCCCCTTGCTGCTGCTGGCTCCTGCGATGTAACACTTTCAGAGGGGTGTGCATGGGTCTGTCATCCTACAGTTCACTTGGTAGAGTTCCTTCCACCGGATGATCTCCTATAACTAGCTTCAATTGGGAAACATGGAATATAGGGTGTATTCTTGATGTTTCTGGTAATTGCAAGCGAAAAGCAACGGGTCCTATTTGTTTCTCCACCAAGAATGATCCATAATACCTTGTTGAAAGCTTTGGGTGTAACCTTGTGGGCATACCCAATCTCCTTCCCTTATCTTGGCTTCCATCCTCTTCCTGTTGGCATAGTGTGTCATCTGATATTGAGCCTTGGTCAGATGATATCTCAGTTGTGCAACTGCTTCTACCATTGTTTCTTCAGGTATGAAACGTGTGAGAGTGGGAGGGGGTCTTCCATACACAGCGTCAAAAGGTGTGCATTTGGATGCCCCTTGGTAACTAGTGTTGTACTAATATTCCGCCCAAGGAAACACTAAACTCCAAATCTTGGGCTGTTTGGAACTAAAACAACGCAAGTAAGTTTCCAACACCTTATTCAGAACTTCAGTCTACCCATTCGTCTCTGGATGATAAGTCGTGCTCATTTTCAGTTGTGTTCCCTACAGGCAGAAAATCTCCTTCCAAAACGCACTCAAGAATGTGGAATCTCGATCACTGACAATGGTCATAGGTATCCCATAAAATCTAATCACTTCCTTCACAAACACTTCAGTTATTGATCTGGCTGTATAAGGGTGTTTAATTGGGATAAAATGCCCATATTTGCTGAGTCTGTCCACCACCACTAGTATAGTGTCAAACCCATGAGATTTGGGTAATCTTACTATAAAATCCATGCTAATCTCCTCCCATGTTGCTTTGGGTATAGGTAAAGGCTGCAACAATCCTTGGGGAGAGGCCACCAAGTATTTCTGTTGTTGACATACTAGACATGCAGCCACAAAATTTGTAACTGTCTTCTTCATTCTCATCCAATGCAGAAATTGTGTCACCCTCCTATAGGTTCTATAAATCCTTGAATGTCCTTCTATGACACTACTGTGGAATTCAGCCAACAATCTAGGTATCCAAACAGATTTTTCCGACAAGACAAGTCTCCCCTTGTAATTCAATCTTCCATGCTCTAACGTGTATGTTGGATGAGAATTAGGATCTGCCCTTATTTCCTCCAACATCTTCTTTAAACTCTCATCCTTCTCCACCTCCTCCATGATTTATTGAAATTCAGACTAGTATGGTCTAGATATCATCTATAACACCTTGTCTGCTTCATCCCCTTCTGCTCCTTTTCTGGATAACCCATCAGCCGCATGATTGGATGCACCTGTCCTATATTTGATTTCAAATTCATACCCAAGGAGCTTAGCTAGCCAATTTTGCTGGCTTTGAGTGGTAATACCTTGTTCCAGTAAATAACGTAAGCTCTTTTGATCCGTAAAGACAACAAACTTTTGACCCAATAAGTATGGCCTCCAATGTTGTATAGCAAGCACAAGCGCCATCAATTCCTTCTCGTAGATGGACTTGGTCAAAGAGGACTCAGATAACGCCTTACTAAAGAAGACTATGGGTTTGTTTTCCTGTGATAGAATCGCCCCAACTCCTGTACCCGAGGCATCACACTCTACACAAAAGGTTTGATTAAAATCCGGTAGAACCAGTACTGGAGTTGTAGTCACAGCTTCTTTAAGCTTTTGCATAGTCATTGCTCCTGTTGTAGACCATTTAAACATCTCCTTCTTCAACAAATCAGTAAGGGGTTTAGCTATCCTCCCATAGTCTTTAATAAACCTTCTATAATACCTAGTCAGCCCAAGGAATCCTCTCAGCTCCTTGATACTTCTGGGCTCTGGCCATTCCAAAACAGCTGCAATCTTTTCTTTATCCATCTCCACCCTTGTTACCGATATCTTGTGCCCCAAAGATCTCACTTGTCTTCTTCCAAATTCGCATTTCTTTTTGTTGGCAAAAAGTTTACGTTCAACCAGTATGTTTAAGACTTGCATTAGGTGTTGTGAGTGCTCCTCCCATGTCTTGCTATAAACGAGTATATCGTCAAAAAATACTAACACAAATCTCCTCAATAAAGGTCTTAATACTGAATTCATCATGTCTTGAAATGTGGCTTGGGCATTTGTTAGTCTAAAAGGCATCACAAGAAATTCATAATGCCCTTGATGTGTCCAAAAAGTAATTTTTGGAATATCTTCACTCTTCATTCTTATCTGATGATACCCGTCTTCAAATCAACTTTTGAAAAATAGGACGCTCCTTAGAGTTCATCCAGCAGCTCCTCAATGACTAGGATAGGGTATTTGTCAACCATTGTTACTTTATTTAATGCCCTATAATCCACACAAAACCTCCAACTTTCATCCTTTTTTTTCACCAGTATTACTGGACTAAAGTAGGAGCAGTTACTAGGCCTAATAATGCCCAAATTCAGCATCTCTTCCACCTGACGCTCTATCTCAGCTTTCATTCCATGGGGGTACCTATATGACCTCACATTTACTGGTTTACTGCCTTCTTTCAAGGGAATTATGTGGTCGACTCTCCTCTTAGGTGGTAATCCTTGGGGGTCTCTGAATACCCTTTCAAAATCATTTAGAATCAGCTTCAACTCTGCCTCCTCATCCTGAGTTAAGCGATTCTCTTCTATCTCCCCTTCCATCAATTCTGTTTGGCTCAAGCTCCAAACTAAAGTCATAATTTCAATCCTTTTTTCCTTTACGAGTGCTTCTAGAGTCACCACTCTACGTGTCAAAGCTGGATCCCCTTTTATCTCTATTTCTTTCCCTTCTTGCTCCACCTTCATAATGAGTTGTCCCTAATCTACTTTTATCTCTCCTAGGGAAGCTAACCAAGTAATTCCCAATATCACATCCACACCGCCTAATTCAAAGAGATACAATTTATCTCTAACTTCCAAACCTTCTAATATCACGGGGACTCCTGTACAATGCCCACTGGTCACTTTCTTTTGCCCATCCCCTAAACACACTTTATAAGGACGTGTGTCGGTGCATTCCAAACCCAATTCTTTCACCAATCTGGTGGATATAAAATTATGACTAGCTCCACTATCAATTAACACCAGAACTCTCTTTCCCTACACCCAACCTTGCAGCTTCATTGTATTAGATTGCGTGAGTCCTCCGGCGGACAACCCCGACAACTCCATCGTCATTTGTTCCACCTCAGCATTCTCCTCTGCTTCTTCTTCTCCATCCTCCTCCGCCAATATCATGACATGCATGCTCCTTTCAGCACAACGATGGCTCAGACTGTAAGGTCCGCCGCAGTGGAAGCAGCGTCCTTCTTCTTGTTGCTTAATATACTCTGGGTACGGCAGAGTTCTGACTCCCCTTACTACCCGCCTTCGAATTCATGGTATTCGCACTAACGTCCTTCTTCATCCCTTGCCCTCCGCCCCCATTCACAGACCCTTCCGACGGGCCTCGAAAAGTTTTTGTTCTCGCAACTGTCCCAGAACTCGCGAAGTATCTTCCCCACAACGCCCTTCCTTTTCCATCGACTCCACTACTCCGTCGCAATGTCAACCCCACTTGTTTGACATCTCGACCTCGGTCCATTGTCGTCAACAAGTCGCGTGGGTGTGCGGTCTCACTAAGTTGTACAATCCCTCCTACAAACCAGCGAAAAAATACCCCAGTAATTGCTCTTCAGTTACTCTGGTTGCTTGCGCCACGAGTACTTCGAACTCCTGGATATACTAATGACTCCTCCTTTCTGTCGCATGACAACCAACTTCTCAAAAACAGTGCCCCAGTTCAGTCCTTCGAATCTGCGCTCAGCGCGTCTGTAAACAACTTCCACGTTGGGTGTCTTGTTTTCTTCCGCCAGAAGCGGAACTAGTAGTTAGCGCCTCCCTCCATACATATATAAACCAACTTCATCTTCTCTTTCTCCGTCACTCTCTCGATGTCAAAAAAACTTCTCAGCCTTTGCTATCCAACTAGTGGGGTCAGTACCTTCAAAAGTTGGGAACTCAACGCGCTTCATCCAGCTGCATTGTACTTCGCCTCGGTCGTCCTCCGATTCCTCATCAGAACTCTCCGACGATCGTCGTTCTCGATCGACATTGACAAAATTACGACTCCCTTCAGAGCTCCGATCTCGGTTTCCAGAGTGTCGTCTGAAAGGTCGTCGAAACCCGAGAGTCATTGCTCGCATTTCTGCCTTCAACTCTTCCACTGTCGATTCCATAGCCATATTCATCCCTCCATTCTTTTCTGCTACAGCTCACTCCTCTTCCCTCCGAACAGATCCGGTAGGTCAGACCAAATATGTTAGGTTCCTTTATTCAAGGAACCGAACAAAAATACTATGCTCACACACACACTCAACAGTATAAAAGAAACATGTATGTATATGTATTTCTATTTCCTTTTAAATGTTTAGAAAGGAAAATACAAGTATCAATCTCTCTCCCAAGGAAGCCTCCCTTCCTCCACTATCCAAGACATCCAGTGTAAATCCCAAAATAATATCTGATGTCCCCTCTCTCTATTTTGTTTGTTTATTTATACCCTCTCTCAACTCCAACTGACTAGCCTCTCTCCTCTAACAGACTAACCCCTTTTACCGCCTCTAACTTTCTCCCCTTTTATTCCTCCTCACATATACTTTTAATTGTCTAACAGATTGTTACAATACTTTCACTGAACCAATCATGACTACAATTCCATAGTGCTAAAAATTCATAAATTTTAGGGACATCATCAAGTACCATGAGCACCCTTTTCCCAGAAAGTTGTTCCCGAATCATACTTATTTCTGCATCAATGTGTATAGTAGTGATGACATATTGCTGTTGAATATTAGCATGATATATTGGTTTGAAATACTTTGTCAGTGAAATTTTTGTTTAAGGATACTTATATTAGGTTTAATACATCATTTGGTCCCTACTTTTAGGGGTTTGGTTCAAAGTGATCCTACCTTTTAAAAAAGTTCGGTAAGACCACATATTTCGTTAAAAAATGTTCAGTCCGGTCCTTTTCGCTCACGCCGTTAAAAACATAACGGTGCAAATGAGACTGTGGCCAGACCTGAGTGAGTTGTGTCGTTTGATGAATACGTGGCTAAAAGAATTAAATGAAGAGAGAGAAACATACATGGTTGTTTGAAGAATTAAATGCAGAGAAAGAATACAATACTTTCACTCTAACATTACAGAACATCCATTCACACACAACCCAACCTATCCATATATCAACATCAAACGAATATAATCCATCATAACCATCAACCATAAAGATCAATACATTCATGACTTCTTGCAGATTATCCTACTAACCATACACCAAGTACATAACTCAATATTTCTAAAACAACTATGTTCCCTCCATGATCAAGTATTCAAGTCTCTCGGCTTCTCTGGACACTACCCAGCAATGCACCAATTTTATACATCCACCTCCAGATTCCACCTTATATCACCCTATATACAACTCCACTCAATAATAACTCAAAAATGATATAATTTTTGAAACCCGTAAAACTAGATATTTCACTGTTAGGGCGACATCAATATAACTAAAACAAAGAATCATTGCTTATTAACAACAAAAATGTGACCCTTAGATAACCTTTGCACCTCTCTTATCAATCTTTATATCTTCAAAGAAAACTCCTTTAACTTCCCTAGACCTATTTTATAGACCCAAAATTTACAATCTACACAACAAAAACCTTAGCCTGTAACCCTTCACCATTCTTATAATCCACCCATGCAACCCCAGAATATCATTTGCGTACTTTACCTATCAACAAGGGACGTAGCAGCACATGCACAACAACAATTTCATGCACTTGTTATTAACCATATTATGATTTTCCTCCCAAGGTAGGTACTATGAAAATCATTAAATGCCAATATCAAGAACCCCTTCTAGCTCTTTGGATTCTAACATCTACACTATACAGGAAGAAAATATAATATTTCTCTTCATCTTACTGTGTCCCCCACATGCATTGAAACTCTTCACTTGCAAAAAGAAAACATGCACTCATATCATTATGTGAGGGCATAACATTACTCAACAGTTATACTACTTCCATACATTTAATACCCATCAAACATTCCATGCAGTTACAAAATAATAATTTATTATACCCATAAACCCATGTTGGTATCTCTATTGAGAACACAACCCATCACCAATGCACTCTATTGTCATATTTAATTCATACAACACGTTAACACTTCCTACTCTTATTTACATTCTTAACCAAGTCAATCCACATCTACCCTCCAAAGATTCACGATATGCACTTATTCCTTACTACAAAACCACATGCATTGTAATCCTTCAACCCGTGCATTCATATTCTGGGAATAACATCCCAAACCATTTTTTTTCCTTAGCAACCCACAACCTTCCAATTGGGTATACTATCTATCCACACTTTTTCTCAAGATTAACAAGTTTCAAAGGAAAGAAATCATGCTCAATCAATACATCAAAAAGTTAACTCCCTTCACTTGGGTTTTCCAGTGAATTCTTTAAAGGCCCCTTGGTTCCTAGAAAATCCTGTGACTGCAACAAGGACCCCTGCACAACTCCTTGGTACTCATAGTCTTCTCCCTATTACTCACTACGCTCAAGGTGGAGGACAAAAAATGGTGGTTTCTCTCTTGCACACTCTCTCCAATTGTTCTGGAATGTAGCTTAGGGTTGCTTCTTATTTCGCACACAAGTCGTCGGAGGCCGCGCGTTCTTCCTCCCCCGCTGCCGCCGTTGTTGAGGATACCCAACTAGTGGCTCCCTCCCCCTCTCCCGGGTCTCGTCGAACTCCCTCCAGTACCCACCGGGATACGTCGGTGCGGTTTCCCACCGGTTTCGATCCGACAGTGGTGGTGACGGCGTTGTTGGGATTTGCTCCTAACTTATGTCATTTTAATTTTTTAAAATATTTACACAGTGCAACCTCTTCAAGCGTGCCACGTATTTATCAAAGCACAATTCACTCAGGTTAGGCCACAGTGGCATTTAGACCGTTATGTTTTTAACGGTGTGAGCGAAAAGGACTGGATTGAACATTTTTTAACGAAATATGGGCCCTTACTGAACTTTTTTAAAAGATAGGATCACTTTGAACCAAACCCCTAAAAGTAGGGACCAAATGATGTATTAAATCGTTATATTATATTAGTTAAATTGGGTCAGTCCTATGAAAAAGGTTTCCAAATATTTCACATTCTGGGTGAGTAAGCTCTCGTTGTGCAAAAATATTTTATGAAAAGTACAAAGAGCTTAGGATGGTTTGGGCAAGTTAAATCTATCTAGGCAAGCCTTCTCCGATGTTTGGAGTCGTTACACAAGCCTTATTCTCACTCAACAAAGTTTTATATAAAAGTCTCAATGGTCATTCATTAGGTGAGTTAAAGTTTATAGGACTAAGCTCCAAAAGAGAAAGAGTTTTTATGAGCAAGTGAGTCAGGATTAATGAGAATGGAATAAATTTAAGGTCATGCATATAGGATTATGTATTTTTTGAGTTGTTGATTCAGTATTGTTACATATGTTATAACAAAGATCTTCTTGTTTTACTAATGGTCACATAGACTAAGATATTAAGTGGTGAAAAACTAAGAAAGGAATTCTAAGAGTAACATGTATAGATGAGTGGATCTCGATTATGATAAGTTTCCCCAAATTTCATAATTTGTGGGTTTTTGCTTGTAAATTCACCGCATGGATAGCATCATGTGTTAATCTCTATAGGACATACTTGATATGAGTTGTCCAGAAGACATGAGTCGATATTCTTTTTGTTAAATATCTTTGTATATATAGATTTTTGTATGGTTTTTGAATATTTTTAATTGGTTAAAATTAGATTGTTGATGAATTTTAATAAAGTTGTTTCTTTTACATTATTATGTTATGTTAGAGTTTTATTTTTGTTAAAATGCTTATTTGACGTTCATTTGAATGGTTCAATTAGACCTCTAATTTTTATTTGGTTCAATCAAGTTTTGTATTTATAAATATTATCTAATTAAATCTTTTTAAATAAATTGACATTAATGATATATATATATATATATATATATATATATATATATATATATATATATATATATATATATATATATATATATATATATATATATACACACGTGTGAATTGATAATGTAAGACCTTGGAAAATAACGTACGCTGGAGTACGCGTGTCAGCTGGAGAACGAGACACTTCAACAACGTATGTGGCGACCGCAGAGCAAGACACTTCACCAACAGACGCCAGGTGTCACGCTGCATGGAGTCTGGAGTGAGGAGCGCAGTACAGTTTGCGTGTCACTCTGAGAGCGCGACACTTCAACAACGGACGCCAGGTGTCATGCCGAGGGGAGTCGGAAACCAGTTAGTGGAAAACAGGTGTCAGCTGAAGAGGGGACGTTCGTTCTCGACTGTGGAGCAAAACTTGAATTTTCAGAAAAACACTCCACTCTCCTTTGCATGCACTCTCTTTCCAAAATCTGAGCTTCCATCTTCCTCCTTCTTCTCTCTAGAAACCCTATCTTCTCTCTAAGAAAACTCACCATTCTTCTTCGATCATCATTCAGGCACCGTAGGAGCATTTCCAGCGTCCTAAGCTTTCCATTAAACCGAACAAGTTCAAGTTTGAAGAGGGTAAGTTTTTCCTTTAGTTGTTCGTTCATGGGTTTCATGCAAAACCAAACCTGGTTGCATGCATTCACTTTGTCTGAATCAAATCTTGATTCTGTAACTTGTTTTTAGTTCGCAAGAGTTGAGTGACGTTGAGGATAGAATTGGTAGTGGACGAACCAAGAACATACGTTAGGACGTTTCAGTCACGAATCCGGGTAAGGGAAGCTTATTTGATTTAATTCGTATGTTGTGTTTTGTATGAACGTTCGCTATTTGACTGCATGAGTATAATGCATGATGTTGAGGTGATTGAATTGCATGAACGTTTGCTGAATTGGTTGGGTATGAAAATTTATGATGGTGCTATGTTATGATATATAAAATGTATGAGATTTCAGTGATTTGATAATATAAGATATGAATTAATTGAATATGGTATGATGGAAGATGGGTGAGACTATATGTTAAAATTGAAATTTGATAATATTGACTATGATAAGAAATTTCCCTTATGATTATGTACGTACGTTACTGGACGGTCTTTGACCGTTCGGTTTTCCAGAGAAAATGATTTGGTAAAGGGATTCTTTCATTCGGAAAGAATCCTTGTTGAGAACGAACGCCCTCTTGTATTAGTGCTACGTTTGAGCGTTCGGCCGAACGTAGATGCCCCGAGTGTTATGTGAGGAGTTGAGAAACTTATAACTATACCTTTGGACACTTAGTCATTTCTAAAATTCTATCTTCACCATCTCGTATTATCTTTATTTCTATTTCTATTATAAGTACAAATCTGCGATGGGTCTCGACCCAAAGCGTTCCTTATGAGTGGTGCTCGGTCTTATACCGAACGCTCGTCCTAGTATTAAATTACCAAACGGGTGGAAATAAGCGTTCGTCCAAATTTCAGAAATTCCGTGTACCGCGTTCGGTCATTGACTGGCAGTCGGCTTTTATAATTAAATTATTCTCGGTATGGTCATCTAAACGTCTTGAGGGTCTTTATCTATTTTGGATTCGGCCTAGAGCCTTCCTACATAAATTATTCTTGAGTAAATGATTTGATCTTCCTAGAGTCAGTTCATTCAACTGATTCACATGATAAATAACGTTCGTCCAATGAAATAGGACATTTCTCGGTTATTCCCAAAACTAATCGCAACTCTGCCGTTCGTCTTCTGATCAAGGATGGGCGTCTTTTTGCCCCGTCCACAGGGTTCGTCCTCGTTCTTGGTGGAGACAGAACGTTCGTTATTTTATGGTCTTCAAATTGATGATAAAAATGAATGTAAAATGATGAATGATAAATGATGAAAAGTATATGAGATGGAAAGAACGTTGTGACTTTTGAACGAGCGTTCCGGGGAGGAACGACTCATGTATGAAATATTCGAAATTTGTAAAGTATGACTGTGGTTATGCTAATGCTGGCAGTTCATCCTGATGTTCCGTGAGTACTCGTCCTCACGTAGAGGGGGTAGGTCATGTGTGGGAACGGTAGGAGGTCCTAGTCCTTAGGGGTACTTTGGATAGGGCTAACCTCGGGTGGCAGCTGATGAGATTATTACAGTTACTACATCACCCGGGTGCAAGAACGCATGTAGCTACACAGATTCATACAGTCCGGACGGTCCGTCTAGTGTTAGTTTTCATATGATTATATATGTTGAAATGTTCTTGTATGATTGGAATGTTTGATTTAAGTGTTGATATATGAATTAAATTACATAAGCTTACCCTGCATGTTTCCTTGTGTTGTCTGTTGTCTCGTCCTTGTACGCCCGTCCTGCCATTGCAATGATCATCCGTGTGGATGTGAGCAGAAGGAGACGCTTTGTTGGAAGACGTGATTGAAGAGGAGAATCTGGTGGACGTGGAAGTCAAGGCCGAACCTTAGAGCGTTCGGTTATTTTAGATGATAGTTTAGTTAGTTTTGAAGGTTATTTGGTTTTGTAAAACCGTTCGATTATGTAATTAATTCTAAATTATGGTTATTACTGTATTTTGGATGTTACAGATAACATTTTCGATTTTTTATTATCTTTTAGATTTTGTCACATTAAGTTATTTTCAATTTTTTATTATTTTTTAGATTTTGTCACATCAAGTTATTGTCATACGTGACATTATTAATATTACATGTATACATCTTTCATTCAATTTAATCCGAAATTTTAACTCAATTAAATTTAAATTCTTTTTTAATGATAGAATGTTGTCCCTTTTATATATACATATTTAAAATACGGATTAAATTAATAATTAAACTTAATTACAATTTATATATACATATTTAAATAATTTTTTAAAATTTATATATCAAATCCCTTCACTTAAATATTCAAATTTATTTTATCTTTATTGCATTTTTAATTTTAAAAAAAATCAATATTTTAAACTTATTAGCCTTTTAAAAATAAATGTAAAGTGACATTTGTAATTTTTAAATTTTTATATTTTTATATTTGTCACATTAAATATTAAAATTTAAAATTACAAGTGCCATTTATCATTTACATTTTTAATATTTGAATAAAAAAATACAAGTTCAAAATAGGTATTTTTTTAACAAAAGTGAGAACACTTCGAACTACCGAAGACCCTGTTAATAGAAATTTTAAAGAATTAACATAGCACTTTATCAAATATTAAGGACTCCAGTCATCACGCACACATTGGACAAAGTAGTAGAGTAAGGCTTCAACATCTTGACTTCATTTGAAGGAGTAAACTATTGAAGTAAACTTGCACACGTACAAAGAATGCAAGCTTACCATTGAAAAATGCTAAATCAATCTTAATATTACATGTGTGACAACCGTTTTATCTTAAAAATATTTCTCACACAAAAATCAGGAAGATCCTTCAGCTTTATTCAGAATAATATATTAAATAGCATTCGCTACAACAGGCAAGGATAATAAATTATAAAACATGACTAATTCCAACAACAACCACAGCACAAGATCAATGTAGCAATTCGTGATTAAAAGATATATCCTATATGTCCACGACCATCTTACCATCGAGATGAGAGAATTCTTGGTAAAAGGCCTTGAAGTGCTCATATGAATACTTCACATCATCAACAGCACAAATTTCTCGTATGCTATGCATTGACAACTGAGGTGCACCAACATCGACGGTGCGGATACCAACCCCACTAGCAAGAATAGGACCAATGGTTGAACCACAAGACATGTCATTGCGCACCACAAAGTCCTACAAACATCAATGTACCTTGTTATATAATCCATTATTGCTTACCAAGGCTTACACAACTCTAGGCGACAAGAACAAATGTGTCTTCCATTCCTAGACTTCCAAACAAACTTGTTTTTTATCCTCGAGCTTTTAACTTGATGGACTTTAGTCCTTTTATTTTAGAAATATGTGAATTTGGTCTTTTTCAACTTTTGTAAAAGTTAAAAACTGTCATTAAATAATAAATTATGTGAGGAGGCTAAATTCACACATTTTGTTAGAAAACTACTTGTCAATTTGAAAATGCATGAACCAAAATTAAGTTCGATATAAAATACAGGAATCAAAAATACATTTTTCTCTTGGGGATGATTTAAAATAGGTAATAATATTGTTCCTTGAAATATTACAAATACTATAGTTGAAAAGTCTTTTCTGATAGTTAGATTGCGTGGTAGAAGCAAATCTATTCCAATTACAATCACAAAAGATGAAGAAAAGTGACAGATTAAATTGTTCACTTAACTTACCTGAACGGGGAGGTTATGTTTTGTTGCTATTTCCCTGAAATAGAAGGATGTGACAGCATTGGTTGCATAGCGCTGGTTTGCATTGTTTTTAATGACAAGTCCTCCGTGTAGTTTGGGTTGATGGTTTGCTTCATGCTTCTCCTGCAAGAAATTTGGTCATGATAAGGAGCAACAGTTTGAATTATTTGCAATCAAAGCATATGGGAAGACTTACCATGTAATTTGGGTGTAGTGCATGTGCCATATCAGCAGATACAAGGTAGCTTCTTTGAGCTGCTTTCTCCAGAAGCTAAAAGAAATCACCGCAACGAAAACTAATTAAATACTGAAAGCACAATTAGAGTGTGGTTATTCCACTTTTCACAGTTGAAATATCTAAAATGCTTGTTAAAATGGAATACAGGAATATGTATTACTTGAGGTCTTAAACACCTCTACACTTACATTTATAGAAAACAAAGTAACTAATCACACTCCTTTCCAACTCACTCTTAGTTGGAACACAACTCATACACAATAACCAATAATTCTAACAATGCTAAAATGGTGGAATGGTGCTGCAAATTATGAGGGCTGGCACGACAAAGCCATTCTAGATTTAACTAATTGGAAGTAGTAAGATCATCCATGCAGTACACCGGAATAAAAAAGAGTAAAGGAATAAATGTATTATACGTTGGGATTTGTGCCAAAGGTATTGGTAACCCTAGTCACAGCATTTAGCATAACAGGAGAGCCAGCTCCTTGTGCAGAGGCAGAACCAACTTCCTCATGGTCAAATAAAGCCACCATTCTAACTCCCGTCTCTTCCTCTAGACTGCTTTCAGAGGATGTAGCATCTATTAAAGCCTGAAACAGAAACCAAGATGTTAGCGTAGGATAATCAACAACGAGTACATCATGCAAACACATTTCCAATTTCCAGACAGATAATCTCACTGTCTTTTAAGTCTTTAGATTAAGCCCCAAAAATGCCAGAGTTTGATGCAAAAACAAAACCAGCACCGAAGGCATACACCAGAGGCACTAGAACTTGTGATAGTGTGATGCCATCCAAACCACACCTTGGTTGACACGGGAAGAGATAATATTTAATCTTAAGTTGATTGGCATTTTCCATAGGACCACGGTAATTGACAAAGGAAGCCAAACATCAAGGTTATGCATACCCTTTTGAGAGGAAAAGTCACCAGTTGAGGGGAAAAGAGGTAAAAGGCCCAAGGTCATACATACCCATTTGAAGCACGCAATAGAAACAATGTGGGAGATAAACAGCTCAACACAGCCTGAGTAACCCCTTGTGGGTTGGCTGTTCAGGCCAGGGTCTAGTCCAGTGACCCTAGTCCCAAGGGAATACTAAAATGCCAACATCACTGCTCAAGCTGCATATTTGTTAGAGATGGTATTTAAGCTTTAAGACCCTGTGAGATAAGCTTGAAAAGCCCAACCTAAAAGCTAGTACTGAAGAAAAGAGCTCAAAGTAATATGTGGCATTCATACCACTGTGAGACTCCTCCAATGGAGCATAACCACAGAAATAGATTTTGCATGTTTTAAATACTGTCTTGTCTAGTCTGTTTCTATAACTAGGTAAAAAGGTGGACAATGACTCATATACTTGGGGTTCTCTCAAGATCCTTGTTGCAATAGTAACAGCCATGAGAGGGTTCACATAGAAAGCTACCACTTTGTCCACAGCAAAAACACTACCTAAGCATAATATTCTCAATAAAATAAAAAATCGAGGAACCAGATTTCATAACCTAGCATGTATTACGTGTGGAAAATGACAGGACATTGAAAGCATAAGCAAAGTAAAGATTCAGGATTGCATATAGGAGTAGAGACTGTCATATTATATTGAGTGTAAAGCATCAATCTTGTGCTCCAAAGAATAACATCACCACATCAAACATCCAAAATTTTTTTTTTTACCAAATTAGTCCCTTAATACCACATCAAACATCCAAATTTGCCCTTTTGTGTCACTAGTCTTCCATAAGAATTAATATGGTACCATTACAGATCTGATAAATGGCTAATTTGACGAACTTAAGACAAATTCTTTAGAGGACTAATGTGGTAATTACACTAATATGGGAAGAATAAAATAAGGGTTTAAAGGTAACCAAAAACACCTTACAGCCGCTAGTATTCACACCCTATATGGTTAACATCATGGTATAGAGACAATCATCTAATAAGCACACTTTCCTGTTCTCTGCCATTACAGGACTGCAATCAGAAAATTGCCTAACTTCATGGATTTCCATCATCAATTGTTTCTAGAAGATACAAGGTTTTCTCAGTTATGTATGGACTGATTTATCAAATATGGAGGAAATCAGGACCAAACTCAAGCTCTAGAGTCAGCAGGTGTCTAGAGATCCAAATGCAGTGTTTGGCAAGATCAAAGCCTAAGCAGTGACCTCATTGGCTTATCTGGACGGGATTTTGGTAAAATACCAATTGCAACAGCACAACCAAAGTATCCCTTTTAAAGGCCTTCATGGAAAGTATCGAAGCCCTGTTTAAATGTCCAACAAATCCCTCCACTATTTAGGAAGTTAGCAGGCAAGTGGCTGAAAGAGATGAAGAATCTAATGAAGGAGAAAAGAAACTTCGAGAATAAATAAAAGAAGCATAACAAAGAAGAATAAAGAAGATTCCAAGGGAGATTCACAAGAGACAAACTAAAGGAGCAGAAGAAGATATAGAAGCTCTCAATTTTGTAAACTTAGATCATTAGAATATTCCTTCATTCTCTTGGAATATTCTACCATTCAAGACTCACCAAGAGTTTTGTTGGACAAATTTGGTTTGTTCAAAAATCACATGAAGAGTTACTAACCAACACATGTCACTTTCATGAGTGTAATGATGGTTCATCGCTTTCAACTAACCCATGTGTCACATGTGCTTCTCGGAAGTATAATGATGAGCTTTTACTTAATTTTAGGAGCAACTGTGTGTTTTTTCCCTAATTTTAAGGAACCGCCCAGATGCTAGGATTAATTGAAAGTTAACTAAGTATTGAACATTAGATTAGTTGAGTTAACTTTAGTTTAAGCAGTCTTATATTTGTATTTGGACCTCCTAATGTTTCTAAACACTTGAAAAGAGTCTTTTCCTCTTCAAAACCACGGCATGCTCCTTATGAAAGAGAACCAACCCCTCTTGTAAAATCACTTGTGAAGATTGAATGAAATCCTTGTGAGTTCACTTCGAAAGTCTAGGTTCTCTAATCTTTTCTTGGTTCTTATCTTGAGAATCTTTCTCAAGTGGCAAATCTCCGTGCTTGTTCTTTCTCATTTCTATGTCTTATTTTTTTAATTTCTTTGGCAACTTGGGTGATGTGGTTTATGTTAAAAGTCAAGATTATGGTTTGAAGTCACAAAATCCTTTAACCAGAAGATGTAGTCAAGCATGACCTATGCTATATGGGAATTTCTATGTCCTGGAAAAAATTTGAGAGGTGCTTACAAGATTGTTAAGGAAATCCATTTCTTCCCCACACGATTTCACCTTATTAATCTCTTTTTCATCCCTACTATAACAATAGATATGTAACAAAGGCACAAAGTGTTTGTTTGGTTCTACGATCCATTTTTAATGCAAAAACAACTAGTAATAGTGCTGGCAATCCACATTCAGCAAGTCCCAACATGCTCCCAAACAGACTAACATAAAAACCATTTGGGTTTGAATTAATGAGCTATCGATTCAGAGATTCGTAGAATTGGAGAATATGAAATTATACCTAGAGATCATGGGCTGAAAGCATTCCATTAGGACGTAACTTATAATGATGTTATTAACTGATAGACTTCTTTAGTCAAGAAGACTGTCACCTTCGCTGTAAGGCACACTCTCACACAAAAGAAGAAAAGAATGTGTATTTCTTCAGTAGAAAACAATAACAGTGTACAATATCCACCCTCAAGGGAGCACTCCCCCTCCACAGGAACTAGTATCCTGTCCATACAAAAGGAACTCAAAACTGAAAAACCTTTACAGTAACTCCTAACCTTCTTATAAGGTTTTCCCTCCTATCCGCCTAACTGTTAACTGAATAGTTAACCGTCTTACACATTCATTAACCACCTAACAACCCTATTAATTCTTCTTCCTTCTCTCATATACTCTTAATATTCTATCATTAACATATAAGGTAATGCTATTCAGAAATGATTTTCTATTCCTTGCAATACAGAATAGCTGCCTGAACTGACCCAGTTATCTAGACTCGTAAACTTTAAAAATGAAGGTTATATTTTGAAGTTCACATCTAAACTATACACAAGTATTTGAAATTTTACTTAAAAAAAATATATATTCTCTATAAAAGTTAAAGTTCAGTGAGCAAAATGACATGGAGAGATTATCAAGTCGTCCTGAAAAAATGAAGTCTTTTGCGAGCCCACTAACATTTTGAAGTTTATATATCCAAACTATAAGCATTTGAAACTTTACTTGAAAAATAATCTCGATGGAAGTTAAACCTTCAGTGAGCAAAATGACATGCAGAGGTTATCAAGTCGTCCTGAAAAGATGAATTCCCTTGCAGCCCCACCAACTGTACTTGGTTGTGTATCACAAGCTTGCAATTCAAAATCATAAATGTCATCTGGTTCACATCCAAGCTTACTTGCAAGCAACTTGTGAAAATGGGAAAGAAGAGAATAACCAACAATGAGACTCTACATCGTCATATATACATCCCAGACCCAAATTAAGAAAGTTACAGATTACAACTACATGTGACTGGTGTTAATACACACAACCCAAGAAAGGCAACTGAAATAAAAATAACAAAAGTACATTCTCAGATTCCAGGTCAGCTGTTAACCTGCAAAAGAAGAAGGTGGTGCTTCGTATTGGTGGTGCCTGTTTTATCAATTGCTTTATTTCCATCAGTCTGATTTCCATTTTCAACCGGACCATTTTCAGAGGACAATTTATTAAGCTCACCCTGCAAGACAAAGATCAATGAACGTGTAAAAGCTAGATCTAAATAATTAAAAATGAACACTTTGAATCTGAATATGCACTGTTTGTGGTAGTTTTACTTCTGTCAATTAATAACAAAGTATAAATGCATAGTATAACAGTCCAAAACCATTGCATCAAATGTTTAATGAAAACACAAACACAATATTAAGTAACTTGCAACATTGGATAGGTTTAATGGCAAGGTTTATGTGAGAAGAAATAGAGGTGTTAGGTTTTGTGGAAAAACATAAAATCTATATTACTTCCTTATTTCTTATTACAACATACTACCTATTTATAGAACTATGAACCTAATAGTTAGGCACATCCTAACCTAAGTTAGGCACATCCTAAAGACACAAGTTAGGCACCTCCTAGACAAGTTAGGCACCTCCTAAGATACAAAAATATTACATTTGATATTCCAACACTCCCCCTCAAGCTGGATCATACATATTGTATGAGCCAAGCTTGGAATAAACACAACCAAATGGAAAGTACATCAATAAACTCAAATGAAAACAAAGGCATCAAAGATCCAAAGACAATGAAAACAAAGGCATCAAAGATCCAAAGACATGTTGGAGGTCCAAAATTCTTTGTTGGACAAGATCGGGCTAAACTCTAGCCCAAGAAGAACTGACGCAGTTGCGTCTGTCTGAGACGGTAGTTGGCGGCGAAGTGGTGGACAGCGGCAAACGGTGGAGACGAAGACATCGGTAACATGAGAGGCCTTCAAAGGCTAAAAGCCACAAACCTGTAGGGTCTGAAGCACCCTAAACAACAATAAACCATCAAGAACTTCACTGCCTTGAGTAGCAACAAATCTTCAGGGACTTAACTACCCTGAACAACAATGAACCTTTAGGGACTTAGTTGCCCTAATAACAACGAATCTGCAGAAACTGAACTGTCTGCAATATCTAACAGCAACAAACTTGTAGGGACTTAACCACCCTACAACGGCTGAAACAGCAACAAACCTACAGGGACAAACTATCCTGTGGCGGCTGAAACTTCCCCTCACACGGAGGTGGAAAAACAGGTGAGAACTGATCCGTACGAGGGACAAATCTGAAATCCCATAGCATCAAACGATTCAAATCAGCGGTCGATCTCAAAGAAGGCATTGACTAACGGTGCAAATACCCTTTCACATGGCAGAAACCAAAAACACGAATATTGGGACTTATGATGGCATCAAAAAGACCCAAAGAAGTGACGCAGTGGCGTCCAAAAGGGGGTCTGAAGTCGAATGAGATTCCCCAACCTTGAACATTTCAACCCAGCAAGTCAAAGTGAATTGTTGAAGAACAACACAAGATTCAGTACTTGAGCTGTTAAGTGGTGCAGAGAGCCTTTTCAGAATAGAGACTGGTAGAGACAGGAAACCCTTCACATTCGTGAAGGCAGAGAGCCCTTCTCAATGGAGAAGGAGATTATGGAAGCTGGCTTGGTCACAAATGGAGTAGCAACATTGAGAACAACAGTACCCTGGTTCAGGTTCTTCAAAACAGAAACTGATTAGTAGTTCACGCATCCAGTAAAGTGGAAGTCACCGGTCCAGCAATGAAACATATTATGAAGCACACGGCTAATCATGTCCAGCAGCTTGGAGAGATTAGGAAGAGCACGGAGGGGGTGCAGCAGCACTTCACGGTGGGCAGCAACATCCACCAGTCCAGCAACTTCCATCCAGCAGCTTTGGGGTGAAAACAACAACTGGTCCAGCAAGGCAGCAGCAGGCACAGGGAGCTGGGTCACGACCATGACAGTAGCACGTAAGGAGCAGCCACCAACAGCAAGAAGAAGCGGAGCAGCAGCAGCGTCCAATCTTCACGCGGACAGAAGAACGACAGCTTGGAGCGGAAGTGGAGTCAAGCAAGTGAAGAAGCAGGGGGCTGAACGACATCCAGCAAGCAGAGGTGAGGAAAGAAGAATCAAAAACAATACACCGGCTGTTAAGGAGAAGGTCAGAATCAGAGAGAGGAAGCTCCGGCGAGACGACCGGCAAGGGCACAGAGTGATTCCGACAGCTGGACAGCGGCGCGTGAACAGTACGCGTCCGAGCTCAGCTAGAGACAGGCGGCGCGTGGAGGCGCGTTGAGCGGATACAGAGACGGCGACCACCGGGGTTAGGTCGCGCTCGAAGAGGCGATCCAGATCCGCTGGTCACCGGTCGAATCTGCGACGGTGACCGGCGGCGGACGGTGGTCGACGGCGGACTTATTTGGCGCTCGTGGCGGCGCGTCCGGAGGATTCTGGTCCTGTCTCCGGCAGGGTTGGCCATCGCTCAAGGAGACGGTCCAGATCCGCTGTTCATCGGACAAAACTGAGATGGTCACCGGCGGCAGACGGTGGCCGGCGACGTACGGAAACCGGCGGCATTAGCGGCGGTGTACAGCGAAGTAAGCAGCGATAGTGACTTTCTTGGGTTCTTCGAAGAAGAGACTACCGGTCTCATAGATTCAATGTGAAGCATCAAATGGATGAAGGGAATGCCAAAATTATTTGACTTCACACATGTACCAGTTTCAGCTACTGGTCCAAAAGGGAAAGGGAATGGGTTCAAACCCCATTCTGAGACAAATTCTAGAAGAGGCTAAATTCTGAAGAAGAGACTTTTAGGAGGGGCTATCGGCGGCCGAGTTGGCGGCTATGGTGGTCGGCGACGGCGATGGCAGCGGCGGCGACGGTGGCTGGCCACAGACAAAGGCTGGCAACAGACAGTGGCTGGCGATGATCGATAGCAGAGATGACTGGCTGCACTAGTGGCACTAATTTACTGGCTGCACTAGTGCACTAGTGCTTACAGGAATTTTAGGGGCTGCCGGCGGCCATGGCGGCCGGCCGCCGGCAGACGGCAGAGACCACCGGAAGAGGATCAGACAACAGGCTCTGATACCATGTGGAAAAACATAAAATCTATATTACTTCCTTATTTCTTATTACAACATACTACCTATTTATAGAACTATGAACCTAATAGTTAGGCACATCCTAACCTAAGTTAGGCACATCCTAAAGACACAAGTTAGGCACCTCCTAGACAAGTTAGGCACCTCCTAAGATACAAAAATATTACATTTGATATTCCAACAGGTTTCTTAAGAGTAAGAAACCAATCTATAGATCATATATTAGGAGGATTAAACACTCAGAACTAACAATTCAACGTAAGTTCACATTAACATTAATGGAAAACGTAATTAAGGGAACATTCAACAGCATCCAAGGGAAATAAATCCCTTAATACAGGATAAACCCTATCCAAACTTAAGAAAATACAACCCACCCACCAGGAGGAACCATTTCCTCCTTAAAAGATAACCCTACTAAACTTAATAACTACCTCTAACCACGTCTAAACTGCCCAACCACCGTTAACTGTCATGAAATCTTCTTATTTTGAAACCTTCTTCCATATACACGTTAAAGGTCTTATCAGGAGGCAGGTAGTTAAAACCTCCTGGCAGGTAGTTATAACCTCCAGTTGTGTTGTGTAATTATCTTTTATATTTTTTTTGTTAGATGATTGTGGGCGGTTTTTAGTTGGTTGTTAGGGTGAAAATCTGGAGAGACCAGTTCTCTTGAAAGACCTAGAGCATTGCATGTTGATATTTTCTGTTTTTACCACTTTGGTAGAACAATTTGTGGTTTCGAATTAAGTTCTTCTGTGTAATATGTTTTACATCTATTTAGTGATTTTTGGATACCTATCAATTTGGTATTTAGAGCCACTTTCTTGGTCCTGTGAGGGCGTGTGGGGAGTATGGTTCATACAAGAAAGGAATCTAGATTAGATGTAGTGGACAAGATGCTGCAACAATTTATCCAAGATAAGGACAGACAGGAAAATCAGTGTCATGAGCGCTTCCAGCGTTTGGAGGACATGAATCGAGGCTTAACCACCGTGGTTGAATCGCTGTCTTGTAGGGCTGCCAAGGGTGAAACTGCTTCAGCGATGAATGTTGGTCAAGGGTCACGTTGGGAGGAAGAGACAAGTCATCATTTGTCTTCCTCCAAATGGAGAAAACTGGACATTCCAGTTTTTGCAGGGAGGAAGCGTCTTAAACATTATTTTCAATCGAAGGAAGTCAAGGAGGAGGAACAAATGTAGGCTCTACATAGTTGCTTTGGAAGGGAGGGCCTTAAATTGGTTTCAATGGTGGGAAACCAGCAATCCAAATCCTATGTGGTCGTTGTCCGCTGTTTTCAACCCATGATGCTTCAAAATCCTTTTGAAATTTCAATTGGCTTGCGCCAATCACGGTTGGTAGATGGGTTGGTAGATGATTATATTGAGCAATTTGAACAATATGTTGGGTTTCTGAAGGGAATTCATCAGAAATATTTGGTTGGCATTTTTTTGAATGGGTTGAAGGAGGAAATCGAGGCTGAAGTTAAGTTGTATAAACCTAGCACTCTTCATGAGTTCATGATGAAGGCTCAAATGGTGGAGGAAAAGGTTCGAGTCATCTCAAAAGGTGGACCTTTCCATGTTCAACGCAATAATAATGTCTCCAAACCTATTTCAATGACTCGCAGTTATTCAAAGAACGGGGAAGTTCGCTAGGCTTTAATATTTCCAGCAATGGTCGGGGGGAAAACAACGCTTCTGCAAGTACTTTTCATAGTGTGAATCACCCAAGTCAAACGCCTTTTCAGAAATTGTCTCAGGAGGAATTACAGGATAAGATTAAGAAGGGTCTCTGTTTCAGGTGTGATGAAAAGTTTGGTCCTACTCATATTTGTAGAAATAAAAAATTGCATATGTTGCTTATGTTTGAGGAGGAACTATCTTGCTAGATACCCTTCAAACTCTTACTGATACTCAAGAGGAAGGGAAGGAAGAGATAGGTCAGATTTTACAACTATCTCAATGTACCATGGCAGGGCTTACAACTAGGAAGTTCTGGAAACTTTAGGGAACAATTGGTCATGAGAACATAGTGGTTTTGTCGGACTATGGAGCCTCACACAATTTTATTTCAACATATATGATTGCCAGATGTGGGTTACATCAAGAACCAACTCTTCCTTATGTGGTAGACATGGGGGATGGACATAAGGTGCATTGTCAGGGGAAGTGTCATGGTTTTATTCTAGAAGTACAGGGCCTGAAAATTCAACGAGATTTTTTTGTTTTCACATTGGAGGGGTGCGAATGTTATCTTGGGATTGGAATGGTTGGCTTCGGTAGGGGAGGTAAGGGCTGATTTTGGTAGTTTACAATTAACAATTGGTAAGGGCCACGAGGAGCACATCCTTATGGGTGATCTCACTCTATCCAAATTTGAATCTTCTTTGAAAAGGTTGGTGCATGATTTCAATAACAAAGGCTCATGTTATGTTATTAAATGACCAGGAGAAGGAAGCGAATGGTAGTATTGTTCTTGTACAACTTCTCCCATATTTTGGAGTTGCATAATGAAGTTTTTCAAGATCTAGTTGGCCTTCCTCCCAACCGCCCTTATGATCATGTTATACATCTTCATGAGGGTGCATCTATCCTAATCTTAGGCCCTACAAATACTCTCATCAACAAAAGAATGAGATTGAACGCTTAGTCAAAGAAATGTTACAGGCGGGAATCATCAGACCTAGCATCAATCCTTATTCAAGCCCAATCATATTGGTCAAGAAGAAAGATGGAGGGTGGAAGTTTTGTGTGGACTATCAAGCTCTCAATAAGATCATTATTCCCAACAAATTTCCTGTTCCTGTCATAGAGGAATTGTTGGATGAGTTGGTTGGCCCTACAAATACTCTCATCAACAAAAGAATGAGATTGAACGCTTAGTCAAAGAAATGTTACAGGCGGGAATCATCAGACCTAGAATCAATCCTTATTCAAGCCCAATCATATTGGTCAAGAAGAAAGATGGAGGGTGGAAGTTTTATGTGGACTATCAAGCTCTCAATAAGATCATTATTCCCAACAAATTTCCTGTTCCTGTCATAGAGGAATTGTTGGATGAGTAATTGGATTTAAAATCTAGTTACCATCAAATTCTCATGAGAGGAGGACATTGAAAAGACTTTTTTTCAAACCCATGAAGGCCATTATGAGTTTTTGGTTATGCCTTTTGGCTTGACTAATGCTCCAACCACTTTTTAGGCTTTAATGAATCAGATTCTTCAACCATTTTTAAGGAAGTTTGTCCTCCTTTTTTTTAAGACATACCGGTTTATAGCCCTACTATGGCTACTCATGTACCTCATCTAGCGGAGGTATTAAAGTTGTTGCAATGTCATCAATTAAAACTTAATCAAAAGAAGTGTGTTTTTAGCCAACTACAATTGGAGTATTTGGGTCACATCATATCCAAGTATGGTGTGGTTGCAGATCCAACTAAAGTGGAAGCTACAACCATTTGGCCAGTTCCAAAAAGTGCCAAGGTTTTGAGAGGATCTTTGGAGTTAACCAGATACTATAGAAGATTTGTGAAAGGGTTTTGTCAAATTGCCAAACCTCTCACACAGTTATTAACTAAGGAGGAATTTTGCTGGACAGTTAAGGCTCAACGGGCATTTGATGCATTGAAGGGTGTTGTTTCTCAATTGCCAGTATTGGTTGTCCTAGATTTTTCCAAATCTTTCACCTTGGAAAGAGATGCATCTAGCAAAGGATTGGGGGTTGTTTTGTTGCAGGATGGTTGACCTTTGGCTTTTTAAAAGGCTTGTTTGAGAGGGGTCAGCAAAAATGAGTGTACAAGCGGGAGTTGATGGCTATAGTCCAAGCAGTTCGGAAATGGAAACATTACCTCATGGGCAGTCATTTTGTTATCGTTACATACCAAAAGAGCCTCAAGTTTCTCATTTACCAGCGCTTACTAACAAAACAACAGTTTAAATGGGCATCCAAGCTACCTGGCTATGATTTCGAGATTCGTTTTCGTCCTAGTAAAGAGAACCAAGTGGTTGATGCTTTGTCCAGAAGGCAATCCTTTATGGTTGTGTCTTCAAACGTGTTGAAATGTATTAAGTTTATGTTGTTTTGTGTGTGTGCACCCAACTTAAGAGGTGGGTTGTATTTTGTCATAGTATTCTATATATATAGAATACAAAAACCTTGTTAGGGTTAATGAATGAATAAAATGTTTCAGTTAGTTCTCTAACATGGTATCAAGAGCCAAAGCCAGACCCAGTGTGCCACTGTTGTCGCCGCCGTCCTCCGTCGCCTTTATTCAAGCAAAGTTAAGGGTTAGGTTTGCCCTGAGAAGGGCGACCCAACCCTGGTGGTCGCCTCCTCAGAAACCTCCTCACGCTCCTCCACGCACCGCTTCTCTCCGACAGGTCTCTGGCGCGTGTTCCTCACGCGCCGCCTTCTCGGTGTCAGATCGACACCGCACCACTGCACATCGTTTCGTCAGAGCTTCCTGAGCGTGTTTTGGCCCTTGCTTCGTTGTTTCTGTGGTTGTAGTTTGCACCTAGGGTTTTCTCCCTCAACGCTATTACGTGGAACCAAATTCCAGTTTTCCATACTGAGCCTTCTTCCTCATTAATACCAGATTTGGCAGTCTACTTTTAATGAGCTTCATTTCTTAGTATGGTTGGACAGGGATTTTGATTTCCCATAGTCATAAGACTTTGTCTCTGTTTTGGATCCTAAGTTATGTTTTTTCTCACAAATTTAGAATGCCATCCTTTACTAAAATTAATTTCTCCTTATCAGCCACTTCAAGGAGAGGAGCTAATCGAGGAGGCCATGGTAGTCGAAGTGGATGTGCAATGCTGATATTGTAAGAAAATTGGTCATACCCAAAAAAGATGTTATTCATTACATGGTTTTCCAGATCAAACTGTGCATCCTTACAAATTTGATAATTCGGCATCAAGAATCTCCAATGAAGAGTGTCAAGAATTTTTTAGATACAAGTCTGACAAATCCACCAGCCTCTGTCAATTTCCTTCAGTGCCAAGTGTGTCAACTGCATGCATCTCACAATCTGTGGAATGTCAAGGTTCATGGATTCTTCACTTCGGTGCCTCAAACCATTTGTCTGGTAACACTCGTTTATTTTCCTCCATTACCCCTTAAAAAGTTCCTCAGTTGGTTACTATTGCCAATGGATCCAAATTGACATCTCAAGGAAGTGGCAAAGTGTCCTTATCTTCTTCATTAAACTTAAATTTTGTTTTGTATATTCGTCATTGTCTTTATAATTTAATCTCCTTGAGTCAATTGACACGTTCATTAAATTGTTCTATAACCTTTATTGCTACTTCCTTTGTCATACAGGAACATGGTACGGGTCGTCGAATTGGAGAAGGATATGAGTCAGGAGGACTTTATTTCCTAAAACCTAACTCTTTTGTTTCCTGCATTTCAACTTCATCTCCTAAAATTTTACATGATCGTTTGGGTCACCCAAATTTGTCAAAGCTGAAGTTGATGGTTCCAAGTCTTAAACACATTCCTGTCTTAGATTGTGAGTCTTGTCAGTAAGGAAAACATGTTAGATCTTCTTATCCAAAGAAATCTGAACACGATGCAAGTCTATTTTTTCTACCATTCACTCTGATATTTAAGGACCGAGTCAAGTTACTTCCTTTGGTTTTAACTATTTTGTAACCTTCATTGATGAATTTTCTCGGTGTATGTGGGTTTATCTTATGAAAGAGAGATCTGAACTTTTAGTCATTTTTATGTCCTTTGTTAATGAAATTAAGAATCAATTTGGAAAGACAATTAAAATTCTCAAAAGTGATAATGCTAAGAAATATTTTTCTGCTGCATTTTCTTCATTTTTATCTTCCAAAGGAATTTTACATCAGTCAACATGTCCTCACACTCCACAACAAAATGGCATAGCTGAGAGAAAGAATAGACATCTCATTGAAACAGCACGTTCCCTGATGTTAAATACTAATGTTCCTGTTCATCATTGGGGGAATGCAATCCTCAGTGCTTGTTTTTTTTATCAATAGGATGCCTTCTTCATCTCTTGACAATAAAGTTCCTCACTCCGTAATTTTTTCAAATGATCCTCTTTACCATGTCTCTCCACGTGTTTTTGGGAGCACTTGTTTTGTTCATAATGTCTCCCCAAGTCTTGATAAACTTTCTCCCAAGTCTATTACATGTGTCTTTTTGGGATATTCTCGCATTCAGAAAGGATATAGATGTTATTTTCCCTCCACAAGAAGGTATTATATGTCTTCTGATGTCACCTTTTTTGAGGATACACCTTTCTTCTTGTATTCCAAGGAGGATCGTTCATCTGTTCAAGAGATACTTCCTATACCATCATGTGATCCCTTGGTCATTCCTGCTTCTCCATCTTCAGCTCAAACTCAGAATGCACAAGATATTGTTCAACCACCTTCCCCTAGCATGAAGATCCTCGAGACTCAGCTCCTTCTCCATCAGATTCCCAGACCATGGATCCTTCATCCTCCTCGTCCTCTCTTGACTCAAATCAGGCTTGGCCTATTGCTCTTCGAAAAGGTATTCGATCTACTCGTAATCCTTATCCTATTTATAATTTTTTAAGTTACCATCGTTTGTCTCCTACATATTTCTCCTTTGTTTCCTCCCTTTCTAACATCAAAGTTCCAAATAATGTTCGTGAGGCACTTGATCACCCTGGATGGCGACAAGCCATGATTATGAAATGCAGGCACTTGACAATAGTGGCACTTGGGAACTTGTACCTCTTCCTCCTGGTAAGAAACCCGCGGGATGTAGATGGGTATATGCTATTAAAGTTGGTCCTACTTGTGCAATTGATTGTCTTAAAGCTTGTCTAGTCGCAAAGGGATATACTAAGGTTTATGGTCTCGACTACTGTGATACTTTTTCTCCTGTGGCCAAAATCAGTAGTCTTCGTCTTTTTCTTGCCATGGCTGCCATTGGACAGTGGCCACTTCATCAATTGGACATTAGAAATGTCTTTCTTCATTGTGATCTGGAAGAGGAGATATACATGGAGCAGCCTCCTAGATTTAGTCGTGTTGCTCAGGAGGAGTCTAAGTTAGTTTGTAAATTACGTCGTTCACTCTACGGCTTGAAACAATCACCTTGAGCTTGGTTTGGTAAATTTAGCCATGTTGTGCAACAATTTGGATTGAAACGATGTGATGTAGATCATTTAGTATTTTATGGGCATAAATGTGTTTATCTCATGGTTTATGTTGATGATATCGTGATTACACGAAATGATGTTGCGAGAATTGCTCAATTAAAGGATCATTTGTTCAACCACTTCCAAACCAAAGACCTAGGTGGTTTGAAATACTTCCTTGGTATTGAAGTGGCACAATCAAAAGGAGTCATCATTTCACATAGAAAATATGCCCTTGATATTTTGGAGGAAACAAGTCTGACAGATTGCAAGCCCATTGATAATCCTATGGACACAAATAAAAAATTAACGAGACCACAGTGAACCTTTCTCAGATCCAGAAAGATACAGAAGGTTGGTTGTAAAACTAATCTATCTTACCATAACAAGACCTGATCTTTCTTATCCAGTGGGAGTTGTGAGCCAATTTATGCAAAATCTTCATATTGATCATTGGAATGTCGTGGTACACATCTTTAGATATGTAAAAGGGAATCCAGGACATGGATTATTGTATGAGAACAAGGGAAGTACTTAGTTAGAAGGATATTGTGATGCAGATTGGGCTGGTTGTCTGAATGATCGAAGATCTACCACAGGATATTGTGTACTCCTTGGAGGGAACCTTGTATCATGGAAAAGCAAGAAACAAAGTGTTGTTGCTCGATCTAGCGCAAAAGTTGAATACCGATCTATGGCCATAGCTACATGTGAACTTATTTCGATCAAACAACTCCTTCAAGAATTAAAATTTTGTGAAAATAAGCCTATGAAGCTGTATTGTGATAACCAAGCAGCTCTTCACATAGCCTCCAATCCAGTGTTCCATGAAAGAACAAAACATACAGAAATTGATAGTCATTTCATCAGAGAGAAGTTGTTGTCCAAGGATCTCATTACAGAGTTTGTCAATTCTAATGAACAATTTGCAGATATTCTGACTAAGTCTTTAAGAGGGCCTAGGATTCAGTTTATATGTTCCAAGCTTGGTGCATATGATCTATATGCTCCAGCTTGAGGAGGAGTGTTGAAATGTATTAAGTTTATGTTGTTTTGTGTGTGTGCACCCAACTTAAGAGGTGGGTTGTATTCTGTCATAGTATTTTATATAGATAGAATACCAAAACCTTGTTAGGATTAATGAATGAATAAAATGTTTCAGTTAGTTCTCTAACAAAACAGATGAATGGGAGACTTGGGAAGCCAAAATCCAACGTGATCCTAAGCCGGTTTCTCTCATCCACGAGTTATTGTTAAATTTGCGAGCACGTGAAGGGTATGAGTTGAAGAAAGGAAGATTGTTCTACCATGGGATACTGGTTTTACCCAGGAACTTTTCTCACATTCCTGGCATCATCATGAAGCTGCATGAGTCTCCTTTAGGAGGCCAAAGTGGGTACTTCAGGACATTTAAAAGGATAGCCGGCATAGTCTACTGGGAAGGTATGAAACTGAGATATCAAGAAGTTTGTGATGCAATGTGCAATATGCCAATGCAACAAAACAAGATTGGCCCCTACAGGTCTGTTACAACCACTGCCTATTCCTACTCAGGTCTAGTTAGATATTTCTATGGATTTTATTAGGGGGTTACCCAAGGTGCAGGGGAAGGATACTATTTTGGTCGTGGTGGATTGGTTTACCAAATATGCTCACTTTTTGGCCCTCGCTCATCCTTTTACAACAATCCAAGTGGCTCACTTGTTCATCAAAAAAGTGGTAAAACTCCTCAGGTTGCCTTCCAAAATAGTTTCTGACAGTGACAAGCTATTTTTGAGCAATTTTTGTCGTGAATTATTTAGAGAGGCTGGCACCAAGTTGAAGTTTAGCACAACCTACCATCCCAATCAGATGGCCAAACCGAGGTTGTTAATCATTGTTTAGAGACTTATCTAAGGTGTATGAGAGGGTCTCAACCTATGAGAAATAGAGAAGATTGGGAGAAAATATCCCTTGTGTGTTTAGCATACACATAGGGTAGTTTATTTATATTGTAAGATATGGGCCAATGCCCTTAATACAGAATAGACTAAGCCCAAATAACAGAAACACACATCTTAATATCTAACACTCCCCCTCAAGCTGGAGCATATAAATCATATGTTCCAAGCTTGTTACAAAGATAATCAATTCTAGGTCCTCGTAAGGACTTAGTGAATATGTCTGCCAACTGGTTGCTTGAATTAACAAACTCAGTCTTGATATCTCCGGATATGATTTTTTCTCGAATGAAATGGCAATCAACTTCAATGTGTTTGGTTCTCTCATGGAAGACAGGATTAGAGCTAATATGGAGAGCAGCTTGATTATCACATATAAGTATCATGTGAGTGACATCTCCAAATTTCAATTCACTCAACAATTGTTTAAGCCACACAAGCTCGCAAGTAGCTGATGCCATAGCTCTATATTCTGCTTCTGCACTGGACCTTGCCACAACACTTTGCTTCTTACTTTTCCAAGATATCAGGTTGCCACCAATAGAGACACAATATCCAGAAGTAGACCTCCTATCAGAAGGGGAACCAGCCCAATCAGCATCTGAATAACAAACGATTTTTGTATCGTTGTTAGGGCCATATAGCAAACCTTTCCCAGGTGATCTTTTAATATACTTCAGTATGCGAACAACTGCATCCCAATGGTCTTCACATGGGGAGTTTAGAAATTGACTCACCACACTAACTGCGAAGGAAATGTCAGGACGCGTAACAGTAAGATAGTTTAATTTACCAACTAGTCTTCTGTACCGTTCAGGATCTGAGAAAAGCTCCCCCTGATTTGGTAGGAGTTTGATGTTAGGGTCCATAGGTGTCTCAACAGATTTACAGTTCATTAACCCTGTTTCCTCCAAGATGTCTAACGCATACTTCCTCTGAGATATGACAATACCATCACTGGATTGTGCTATTTCAATACCCAAAAAGTACCGAAGTTTGCCAAGATCTTTGGTTTGAAAATGATGACAAAGGTGTTGTTTCATCTGAGAGATGCCAAGATAGTCGCTTCCTGTGAGAACAATATCATCGACATACACTATTAAGTAGATACATCCAGCACTCGAGTGGCGATAGAACACTGAATGATCCGCTTCACTGCGAGACATACCAAATTGTTGAACAACACAACTGAATTTACCAAACCAGGCCCGAGGAGACTGTTTTAGGCCATATAAGGATTTGCGAAGACGACATACCAATCCAGATGACTCCCCCTGAGCAACAAAGCCAGGCGGTTGCTCCATATAAATTTCTTCATGCAAATCACCATTGAGAAAAGCATTTTTGACATCAAGTTGGTAAAGAGGCCATTGTCGAAGAGCGGCCATGGCAATGAATAGGCGAACAGAGGTCATCTTTGCCACTGGAGAAAACGTATCACCATAATCCAAACCAAAAATCTGTGTGTAGCCTTTGGCAACCAGTCGAGCTTTCAGACGATCAATTGTACCATCAGGACCAACCTTGATAGCATACACCCACCTGCAACCAACAACAGACTTTCCAGATGGTAATTGGACAAGCTCCCAAGTTCCACTTTCCTGTAAGGCACTTAATTCATCCATCATAGCTTGACGCCAACCAGGATGAGTTAAGGCATCACCCACAGATTTGGGAATTGACACAGAAGAAATGGATGAGAGACAAGTATAAAATGATGGAGATAATCTGTGGTAATTAAGAACAGTATAATGGGGGGAAGGGTTACGGGTAGAGCGTATACCTTTACGGAGGGCAATAGGCAAGTCAAACTCAGTTGCTGGAGCCGGAGGAGACACATGAGGCGGCACCGGAAGTGAGTCATGAGGTAGGCAATTACGGCGACTATAAACCTGAAGTGGTGGAGGTGAAGGATGAGCCTGTGGTGAATGAGAGTCTAAAGAAGGAGAAGACAAAAGGGGTGGAGTATCACCAGGAGGATCACAGACAAGAGGAATATCAACAGTAACAGGGAGAGGTACAGAACTAGAAGATAGATGTGAAAAGTAAAAAGAAGACTCATCAAAAGTGACATCAGCAGAGATAAAATGACGATTGAGAGATGGGGAAAAACACTTATAGCCCTTTTGTGACCGTGGAAATCCTAAGAAGACACATTTGTGAGATCTAGGAGACAACTTATCAAGACCAGGACTAAAATCATGAACAAAACATGTAGACCCAAAAACTCAAAGAGGTAATGGATGCAGAGGGTCTTGAGGAAATAAGATAGAATGAGGGATTTTGTTATCTAGGACGGAAGATGGCATGCGGTTGATAAGATAACATGCTGTGAGAACTGTATCACCCCAAAAGCGTGAGGGTACTTGACCGTGTATCAGAAGTGTACGAGTTGTTTCAATAAGGTGTCTATTCTTGCGCTCAGCCACCCCATTTTGTTGAGGGGTATAAGCACATGAGGTTTGGTGAAGAATGCCATGAGAAGCCATAAACTGTTTAAACTGTTGAGAAAGGTATTCACGGCCATTATCACTACGTAAATGTCGAATAGAAACCCCAAACTGTGTTTTTATTTCATTGAAAAAAGATTGGAAAATAGAAAACAACTCAGAACGATTCTTCATTAAAAACAACCAAGTACATCTGGAATAGTCATCAATAAAAGTAACAAAATACTGAAAACCTAAAATGGACTTAACACGACTAGGTCTCCAAATGTCAGAATGAACCAATGAAAAGGGAGACGACGCCCGTTGTGAGACACTACGAGGAAAGGAACTACAAGTATGCTTCCCTAACTGACAAGACTCACACGACAAACTTGATAATGTGGACAACCTCGGGACAAGTTGTTGTAGTTTGGCAAGACTAGGATGACCGAACTGAGCATGAAGAAGGGATGGTGACTCCATGACTACGCCAACATGTGGAGAAGGACGAAGATGATAAAGGCCATGAGACTCACATCCTGTGCCAATCATGTGTTTCGAACTCCGGTCCTGCAACCAAACAGAATCTTTAGTAAATGAAATAACACAATTAAGAGTGCGAGTTAAACGACTAATGGACAGTAAGTTGAAGGGAGACCCAGGGACATAAAGTACATTAACAGTACCAATACCATGAGATGAGACTCTAGACCCATCAGCCATTGTTACCAAGGGTAAATTATCAGGACATGACAAGGAAGAAAACAAAGACTTGTTACCGGTGATGTGATCAGTGGCGCCTGAGTCAAGGACCCAAGGTCCGAGAGAGTGAGTTAGACCAACAAAAGGTGTACCTGTACGTGCAACAGATGCAGATGTAGTGGAACCAGAGTGCTGATGATCCTCATACCATCTGAGAAATTCGTTGAAGAGTGCAGGTTTGTCTATGGTATTAGATGAAGTAGGATGGTCTGCAGACGGTGATCGGGGAGGTGGATCAGAATTTGCCATTGCTACAGATCGAGGAGGACGTCCATGGAGAGCATAACATTTATCAATCTTGTGGCCTAACTTGCCACAATGGTCACATTTTGGACGTCCTTTACTTGGCTTGCGAGACCGACTTCGATCATCACGTTGAGCAGCCATAACAGAGGAATCATCAGTATGGGAGGATGTCTCAGTGACGGGTTTGCTCGGTATACGCAAAAGAGCAGAACAAGTAGAAGTAAAGTTGGGTATGACAGGAGAACCCAAAATCTGATCACGGACATGAGAAACATCATCAGAGAGTCCGTATAATGCCAACAACATGAAGAACTTTGATCGTTGTTCCAATTCTTCAGCAGGAGTGGAAGCAGGAGGTAATATATCATTAAAGTCATGAAGAAGGGCATGAATTTTACCCAAATAATCTGCCATGGGACCAGGATTGCGCGGACCAATAACAGTTAATAGGTCCTGACAAACACCATAAAGACGCTGAGTGTCATTGGTGTATAACAACTTCGCTTGTGCCCATACTTCTGAACATGTTTCATAGGATCGAAACATTTGTTTCAGTGAGGAGTGAATGGTGGACTTTATAACAATACATAACTGAGCATCAATTTTCATCCAGCGGGAAGTGTCATCTATGGGAGCAATAGTCACATTTTGAGTAAGATGATCTAAGTACCCCTGACTCTTCAACCAAAGTTTGATGTCGGACGCCCATGTTGCATAATTTGTGCCATCTAACTTGTCAATGGACAAGTGTACATTCACATAATTGGTATATATTGAGGGATCAGAAGATGAGCCACCAACAGAGGTGTTTGTAGACGAGGAAGACGCCATAGAGAGGGAGAAACCCTAAAAATTCAAAGTGCTCCGATTGACGCAACGACCACAGATCCGGAAAGAGGGCGAGGAGGCGATCACGGCGGTGCTGATCGGCGGCGGAAAGCTCCGGCGACGGCGACGGCGGCGACGGCGGCGGCTGCGACGGCGGCGGTGACGACGGCGACAGTGATAGGTGCCGGAGACCGTGGAGTTGACTGGAACTATTCCTGTGCTCTAGATACCATATGAGAAATAGAGAAGATTGGGAGAAAATATCCCTTGTGTGTTTAGCATACACATAGGGTAGTTTATTTATATTGTAAGATATGGGCCAATGCCCTTAATACAGAATAGACTAAGCCCAAATAACAGAAACACACATCTTAATATCTAACACAACCCAAGAAATAGCCATGGTGGTTGCCTTGGCTGAATTTTGGTTTAATACCAATTATAGTGCCTATACAAAAATTCCCCTTTAAAAGCTCTCTATGGCCGTGACCTTCGTTAATTTTCAAGGGCAATATTATTCCTTCTAAGGTCCAAAGTGTTAATCAACTCCAACAGGAACGTGATGCACTCTTGAAGGAGTTAAGGGCAAACCTATGCAAAGCCCAACACCAAAATCGAGTTCAAGCTAATAAGCATAGGCGAGAGGTGGAGTTTTAGAGGGTTTATCTTAAATTGCAGCCTTATAGATTAAGGTCCTTGGCAAGAAGACCAGATGAAAAACTAAGTCCAAGGTTCTATGGCCTTTAAAAGGTGCTTGAACGTATAGGGGCAGTTGCTTACAAGTTAGAACTTTCTGCTCACTCCCGAATACATCCAGTCTTCCATGTTGCAGCATCTCCCCTCTTTAAAAAATAGTTGGGAAGCAATAGCTACCATCAACAAGGAGTTTCCTAGGATTCACCTTGAGGACAAGGTGAAACTTCATGGAGGGGGTATTGATAGGTTTAGTGGCAAGGTTTATGTGAGAAGAAATAGAGGAGGCAAGTAGTTATAACTTCCTAGCAGGTAGTTATAAGCTCCTGCAGTTGAGTTGTGTTATTATCTTTTATATTTTGTTTATGCTAGATTATTGTGGGCGGTTTTTAGTTTGCTAAGGGGAAAATCTGGAGAGACCGGTCCTCTCAAAAGACCTGGAAAATTGTATGTTGATGTTTTCTGTTCTTACCACTTTGGTAGAACAGTTTGTGGTTTCTAATTAAGTTCTTTTGTGTAATCTGTTTTACATCTATTTAGTGATTCCTGAATACCTATCACATTGCATGCTATTATAAGTTTAAAATCCATATTTAACATAGCCACGTGCAAGCACTTAAATAACATTTCAGATAGCCTAACATTAAATGCATTTAATCCGCGGGACTTGATATATTAAACCAGGGCATCACAATAATAACTATTTCCATAGAATAATCAGTAACCACTACGATTACCTTCAGCGATGTTGCCAAGATTGGAATAAGGTGTGTCTCGTTGTTGAATTTGAATCCATCAGAAGAAACAGTCCTGTACACGATGAACCAGATGAAAATGATAAACCCAAAATAATGATCAAGAAAGCTAACAGACAATGCATCTCAACAACAATGACAGAACCTGTCCAAGTGAATTGCCAAAGTTGGGATCCGCATTATAGGTTCCTCAATCCTAACAAGATGATGTGAGTATGAAACAGAGCCTGCATTCTCTTCTCGAACAATGACCCTCCCCGCCACAGTCAAGTCTCGGTCAAACCACGTGTGCCACAAACCACCTCCATAGATTTGAACACCTACCTCCAAAATCCCACCCTTAACCACCTGCACAACACACACCACTAATTAAACATGTCTTCCACTGCATCCATATAATAACATATCAAACTCAAAATCCAATACACTAATTATGAATTGAAATTTATTTGAGTAAACAGAAACTCCATCCTTGAGGTTGGTGAGTGCTGTCACATCATTCTCTGAATAAAAAAATTAAAAAAAATCTTGAAAACTATCTATCTCAATCACATTAGTCCAGCACATGTAACTTAAATGATAATATTAAAATAGAGTAAACGATCACTTTGACCCCCTAATTTCCTGAATTGAAAGAAATTAGAAAAAAAAATCCTCAAAGTGTAAACTTATATAACCCAGATTCTATGGAAACCAAAAGTGTATTATTGATAGAAAAAGTGAGGAATAGTATAACCATTGTACCCAGAGAAAAGCTCCTCATAGAAAAGATCATTCTCTCTCTCCCCAACCCATACGGTTTCTAACAAAAAAGTTACAGAATGAATTACAAGCATTTCCCTCTCCCTTCGCGTACCCCAACTAACTGCCACATCAGCAGCTCTTCTCAAAGTACCCTATTCAACTCAGTTGCTTGTTCAGGCCCAAACTCAATATCCTTACATAAACCGAGAATCACATAAGTCTACATTTCAGAAAACGTGCCACTAAAGAGATAGTGAGTAATCAAACTGAGGAACTTACTCGACATCTTAAAGAACTTATTTAACATTTCATTAATCACAGTGACTAACATAACTAGACCTACTAAAGTGGTTGTTTTCACTCTGTTGACATGCTTTCAGGGACCAAAATGACAATAGCTACTTAAATCGTATACTTAGATTAAACCACTTACAAATACCTATTTGACATTTTTCTAACTTTACTACTACGACAGACCCAGAACTTGGGAAACTAAAATAGAAATCTGTTACCTTGGAGACAGGCTTGAGTTTGAGACATGGACTATCCGTGTGAGCGCCAATTATATTGAATCCATTTCCAGCAACGTACCTGAGAAGAAGTTGAAAAGGGAAACACCATTAGGAGTATTGGTGTTGTTTCGTGTTTGGTTGAAAAAGAGGGGGACGGAACGGAACGGAACGAACTTTTTGCCGACGGCGAATGCTACAACGGTGGAGTGGTTTCTGGTGAAGAAGTACTTGTGGCCAGGTTGCAGATCCCACAGTTCCCTCTCGGAAAGTTGTTGGAACCCCGCGCTCTTCAAACGCTTCTTCGCCTCATCTGAAACGAAGGAAGAAAGAGAGAATGAGGATTTGCGGTCCGGCTAGTACAGAAGGAAAGGAGAGAGAGTTGGTTATGGTTTTACCGACGGCGTGGAAAGCCGTTGGAGAAGCGTTCAGGAAGTCGATAAAATCGGAAACAACGTCGTAGCTCTGCTGCTTCGCCATTGTCGTTCAGATGCTAACACTGGATCCGCGATTCTGAGACCCTAAAACCAGGATCTCGTTTTCACCGCAACGGATATATTGAAAATAAATAAAATAAAAAGCATTTAAACCGTGAACGTCTCCACGTTACTTAGGATTTGATAGTTAGAAAAAACAAGAATTGTTATTATTTATACCTAAATGTTGTTTCTATATTCTTTTGTCTATACCTAACTATTTTTTGTGGTGTGATTTTTAATTTCTCTAATATTTTTAATTAAAAATGATTTATTATTTAATAATTTATAGAATCCACTAATTTGTTAATGCAAAAGTAATTATAAGATTCATCAATTCAAATATTAATTATGTAATTTTATTATCGTTAACCCTACAAAATTATATATTTCTTAAGCTTTTAAAATTATAATATTTTATTGTTGTGATGGATAAATTATAATAATTAAAACTTGTTTTATAATGTCAATTTATATGAAAAATATTAATTTATAATTAATGAGCATTAATTATAAGTTTTATATTATTTTTATAATTTTAAACAATTTTTCTCACTTATTTTTAAAGGTTAAATATGTTTTTAGTCCCTAAACTATTGGTCGTTTCTGGTTTTCGTCCCTCTTTCAAAATAAGGTACAATTTGGTCCTCGTTCTTTACGACTAAAACGAACGTTTCGAAAAGAATGAGGACCAAATTGTACCTTATTTTGAAAGAGGGACGAAAATAAAAAACGGCCAATAGTTTAGGGACTAAAAACATATTTAACCCTATTTTTAAGCTAGTTTAAATGCATAATGATTTTATTTGTGCAAAAAGTTTCTTCAATTTAAGATGTTTATAAAAACTAAAATCTAGTGGCATATTTGTAAATATAACAAAGTTAAATTTTTAAAAAAGTCAAATCACTACGTTTGGATCTAGAATTATGGTGGAATTGAAAAATCACGATGGTTTGACGAAGTAAACGTCATGAAATTGCTAACGAAGGTTAAAACTAGGTTAAAACTGTTTTACCTTTTAACTTATGTGTATGTCTAGTTCATCTTCCTGCCTTCGAAGCACACTGTATCATTATCTTTTCTTCATTCTTTTTTCGTCATTCCATTTGTTGCCCTTTTCGCACCACTAAAGTATCGTTGTTTCCTCACATGTGACTTTTGCCTTGCACCCAATCCTCGTGCCTTAGTGGTTTTGTGCAATATTCTCTACCATTGGCCCTCCTTTCGCACATCATTCATCGTCTTTATCTCTTCAAGCACGGAATTATGGCAATGCTCTAGCTAGGACAAGCCAAATCTAGAAGCAACCAAGGCAAGAAGAACAAGATGCTTAAGGTTTTAGATGGAATGCGGAATTGTGATGGTATAAAGTGGAGGTTGTCACAATTTTGGGTGTTTGAATGGTGATTGAAGGTGTGTTTGGTGGTTCTTTAAGAGAGGTTGGGTCATCTCTTAAAGGAAGGTGGCTAGAGGAGACCACTTGGGTTGCTCTGTCCTAGGGTGACCTTAAAAGAGTAGTATGGCACAAAAATGGCAGCATAACTTTACTTTTAATCAAATGTGATTATATGATGGAGGACACCTATATTTATAGGCTACAGTGTCTCAAAATGGACAGAAACTTTAACCTGAAGGAGCCACCTTGGTTGGCTTAGAGAGCAAGGAGAAATCATCTCCAATAGGAGGGAGACAAGTGGCAAAAATTCTCTCAAATGAGAGAGGGACATGTGACCACTACTTATGGAAAAACTCTTCATTCCTAGAGTAACACATGGCCACTAACTAGGAGGAAAACTCTCCAATGGAAAGCCTCCAAATGTCTAGAACGAAATCTTTCTCCCTTGTCCTCCAAGCTTAGCCAAAATGTTGACTCCTTGGTCAACACTCCCATTTTGGATGTCCAAGCATAGTCAACTTTGGGCTTTGGCCTGTGTTGACTTGTTTGGTCAAAATCCTATTCTACTTGGTATAAAATACAAGGCCTAATTGAAATTTTACACTACTAGACCCATAATACAAAGCTCGAATAAAATCTAGACTACTTCGCCCAAAATATAAAGCTCAAATAAAATATAGACTACTTCGCCCAAAATACAAGGCACAAAATTATTCTTACTCTACTAAATTTTCATGATGACTTAAGATAGCCCAAGAGAAAGAGTTTAGGCTCATCTTCCATAGATGCCTCTAAATCTTCCATAGATGCCTCTAAATCTTCATGAATGCACAAGGTCATGACAAGGGGTATGCCCTCAGTTTGTCTTCATAGTTTGTCGTTCTCCTTCCTTTTCATTCGTTGTCAGTCTCTTCGTCTTCATTCCTTCTGTCTTCATTCTAGGTGAGTATTTTTTTATACTGTTTTAATTTTTTTATTAGTGTTTACTTTTTATAAAATTATGTTTGATTAATATTTCTTATTTATAAAATATAAATCATATATCACGTGTATGATTTAGAGATATTTGATTAATTTTATTATTTAGAGATATTTGATTTATTGAATGCAAAATTCCTAGTAAGGTAGTTCAACGTGTTGGTATTGAGTCCATGGGTGTCTGACCCTTAACAAATATTATTTATTGTTTTTTTATCTTGCATTCCTTAGATATGCATAAAAGAAAATTAAGTATGTTCACGTACATACATAACATAAATATGAATCGGAGGTTGATTAATTTAACATGTATAAGTAACGATTATGAAAGAGGAATAAAAGAGTTTGTATAGTTTTTAACACTCTTGGTGAGATGCCACATTTATTTTTTTTTAAAACACCAATGGTATAAAACATCATCATCGTGAAAACATAACCTTTCTTTTAAAATACTACAAAATATAAACGATGTTCTTACAAAACATGAAAGTTTCAAACATAACTTTTACAAAAAAACACCAAGTCTGAACTTTAAAATTAAATAACTATAGCAAATCCCAGAGAAACTATTTCCCCTTCTCTCGACAGGCTACTTCAAACTAGCTTCATCTGCAACATTGTCTACTCTTGTACAAGTACAATCATCGCAAGTGGAAACCACAACCACAAAACATGAAAGGGTGAGCAACCAGAAAGTCATATCATATAACATAATATAAGCACATTAAACACACATTAGTTTAGAACATAACATCATATCTCAACATAGAGCTAATATCACAACCAAACCAATCATAAACCAATGTTGTTTCCTTGCATTGTGTCGTTATAACATGTTCTTAATAACAGGCGATTCAAGTCGTCTTCCATCACAACTTCAGACCTATCTCCCAGACTTCTCAAGGACTAATGAGTAAAAACACTAATACTATGTGCACCGATGCATTATACTCAGCACGAGTCGAAGTCTTTAGGTGATACATCCAACCCTCTTAATTCCTCACATAAGAGGAAGGATGTCACTTGAATCACTATCTTTATGCGAGACTCAAACTCCTTAACGTATCGCAATACGAAAAGTTCAGTCAACCCACGACATTACAAGGAAATGAAATAGTCGTATACTCAATCACAATCCATACATATTCTCAAATCAACCAATCCCAAGATTTTAAAACTCAACTATCAATACATTACATTTATAATCTCAATAATACCCACCAAACTCAAGGGGTTAAGATACAATAAATAAGTATTTAATCTAAATAAATAGTATCAAGAGGGAATTAATCTCAAATGAACCCACATTGGTACAAAAAGCACACTACTCATATGCCACACGAGCCCAATAGGAAAAATGGCACATCAAGCTTACCTTTGGATCACACTTCCCACTCACAAACAAAGATGAAGCCCTTGGATTTTCCTACACAACAGAGTCATCCCTGGTTAATGATAACAACACCTAACTACTAAGATAGCAATTTTATTTCATTTTTTTCTTCTCATAAGGTAGGTCCCACACCATTATCTACCCACTTTTTTTTTTGGAAAGAAAACCACGAACCTAAAGGAAATAAAACCTTCCTTTCTGCATCCAACAAAAAAGTAACTCCTATTTTTAAGGGTGTAATAAAACTTATCAAAGAAAATGAAGTGGGGCCCACGTGGGTCCCTAGCTCTAAAAAGAAACATTCAACTTCTTTCTTTCTTAGCCCTTGTACGTAAGTTTCCCATGCAAAACATCACACACTCATTTTCTATTCCTTCTTCTTTATAAACCTGAACCTCAACCTCCCACTACTACCATTTTCTTTAACTCCAAAACCATTCTCTCATCTCCTTCGTAGCAACCCTGGAGCTACTACTCCACATTCTTTCCACCGAACCTCACTCTTCATTTACATTCTCTTCCAACCTTTTCATCACTCCTTCTCATATATTTATTTTTCTTTCTTTCAAAACCCCACTCCCATCTCCTTCTAAATTTCCAATCCTCCTTCTCTTTTCCCTTAGTCCTTATCGTATAACCCTCACTTTCTTTCTTCTTCATACCACACGTCCCATGTTCCTCCTTGCTCCTTGCCAACCACACGCCTAATAGAGAAATTTTCTAGGCTTATGTATAAATTTGGAAAAGCAAAGAAGGGTTAAAGTGCAATTTTGGGGGAAAATTCATTTGTTAAGATAATTAAATATGGAAATATCAACATAAGATATCTCCCAAATTTTTATAACGCATTCTGCAGTTCTGAAACCCTAATTTTTGGAGAGGAAGAGAGTTATCATGTATGGTAGTCTCTCATTGGATAGTTTAATCTGGTCAAAATTGGCCAAATGATATCTGGTCAAGGTTGGTCAAAGGAAATGGACTAAAGTACAAATAGAGAAATTTTCTGGACTTCTGTATAAATTTGGAAAAGTAAAAAAGGGTTGAAATGCAAATTTGGGGAAAATTCAGTAGTTAAGATAATTAAATATGGGAATATCAACAGAAAATATCTCCCAGATAATTTTATAATTATCTAAATCTATAAATTATTTGGAAGATATCAGATAAAAGATTTTATCAACAAAATAATTAGAATCCAAGCTCCATCAATTCCTATATAAAGAGACACAAGAAAAATGTCAATCATTCATCACTCATTCATTCACTGAGACTCCTCCACTAGAAAGCAACTCCACCACTCCTCTCATTTTATTTTACCATGTATTTCACTCCATTAATGAAGTGTTAAGCTTTTAGGGTTATTCCACTGTAAGTTCATTATGGATTGTGAGGCTAAGTTGAATTGATGTAACTATTTCTTTTGATTATTGATTTGAGTTATCATTTTTCTTGTCATTCATCTCTAAATCACATTAAAAGTAATAATTTTTGCATTATAAGATGTTTGAAACTACATGCATATTGATCATAAGAGTTCATATTTCGAGGTTTGATTGAGAATGTTCTTTTATTGAATTTAGAAACTTTCATATGATTAAACGAGTTTTTGCTATTAATTGAGAATGTACTTTGATTAGTGGTAAGAATTTTAACTATCGTTAGTTGAGAATTTACTTTGATTAATTAATTTCTAATTTAGGTAGGAGATTTAAGAATAGACATGGTTAAACACAATAGGAACCGATTGAGAATTTACTTTGATTAACTTCATTGTGAATAATCTATAAAGGTATTGCTTTTGATTGAGAATCTACTTTGATTCACTACAAAATACATGGAATTACCGATGGAACTTTATCAACGGAATCATTTTCGTCGATAAATGATGCATTACCAACGGATTTTATCGACGGATGTAAAAAGTGATTACCGACGAATTTTGACCTTCGGTAATTACTAAAGGTCAAAATCCGTTGGTAAAGCCTTTGGTAATTACCAACGAACAACATTCGTCGTAAATCTGTCGGTAAAGTCTTTGGTAATTACCGACGAACAAAATCCGTCGATAAAAAGAGCGACAAAATTCCCGCCCATTTTTCCTCTCTCACTACGCGAAGAAGACTACATTTTCATCTCTCACAAATCGTCATTTCTTCTTTCAAGAGCATTTCTCACCTTCTCTGCAACCATTTTTCACTCTCGTGCAACCATCTTCCCATACTTCCGTCGGTGTCGTTGGAGAGCACCACTGCTACCGTTGGAGCGCCACCACTGCCATAGGAGAACTCCACCGCTGTCGTGGGAGAACCACGCGGAACGTCACCGCTGCCATTGGAGAGCGCCACTGCTGCCATTGGAGAGCGCCACCGTTGCCTTTGGAGAGCGCCACTGCTGTCGTTGGAGAGAGTCATCACTGCCATGGGAGAGAGCCACCAGGAGAACATCATTGCTACCATGGATGCTCAAAAACTAATTAAGGATTTTTTCTAATTTTAGGGTTTCTAAAACAATTGGACAACCTAAGTTTAGTCTTTGATTTTGGTTTTGGAATGAATTGGATTGTTGTTTTGGTTTAGGAATGAAGAAAGTTTGATAAAAAAAAATTAAAATTCGAGGAAACAGACGAAGGGGAAAGAGGAAGAAGATAAACCAGATCGAGATATTTACCAACGGACTTACCGATGACTTTTTCCTTCGATAATTACTGACGGATTATTTTAGCCATTACTGACGGATTTTTTTAGTCATTACCGACGGATTTATCCTTCAGTAATTATCGACGCCCATAAAAAGTCGTCGGTAAAGGTTATCGACAACGTTATTACCGACGGAGTTAGGCCCGTCGGTAATCCGTCGAAAAAATGTCATTATCGACGGATTTTTGACGTTTCCTACGAATTTTGGTTGTCGGTAATAAATGTTTTTTGTAGTGATTAATTGTAAGATTGTCATCAAGTTAATTAAGAATGTACTTTAATTAATTTGAAACTTGAATAATAATCAATTGAATGATAATCTATGGATAACCGATGATTAATCTATCTTGGAAGAGTAGTCTATTTTATTATAATATTGTTTCTTTGTTTTCTACTAGTTCTTCATTTAAACTCAAACATTCTCCAAACATTAATTCCATTAGCGTAGCTTTTCACTTTTATTTTTAAGCATTCCATAGTGTTTACTGGCCTTTCAGAGTCTTCATAAAAATCAAGTATTAAAAAGTAATTTCATATTCGTTGGGAAACGATTCAGGGTTACTTTAGTCTTATCTAGTTTGTTGACTATTAACTTGGAAATTTATTAACTTGGAAATACTAAAGTTGCCTTGTAAGGTAGTATTAATTTGATAGCTTCAACAACAATGTGTCACCCTTCAATGCAAGAATCAGATACACAAGAGAAAAAACCTAATTCGAAAACGAAAACCCCAAATCCCTAAATCGCAAGCCAAATGTGAGAACAAAAAAATCCCAAAATGCAAGATCATGAACCCTAAGCTCGTACCAACAACTTGCAAAGAGGAAAGAGGAAACCCACCCATATCACAAAATCAGAAAATCCCAAAATTACAAATCAAGAGAGCAAGAACAGAAACCCAATCCCCCAAAACGTGATTCTCGCCGCTGTCTTCGCTAGCCACTATGACACTGCTCGCAAATCCCCTCACCAATCCCAAATGTAAGAACGGAGCAAAACCACCTGAAACCGCGTGAGTGAGAAACCTAAAACCCAAATCAAACCCTAACCCCCAAAATGTAAATGCCCTATCGTCACCATGAAACCGCAATAGAACGCATATCCTCGCGCCGCGAAGACCTATCGTCATGATACCATCCGCGTTGCAAAGATGGAGGTCGCTCCTAGGCTCTAAAACTTGTCTCTCCTTCCTATAAAAAACACACCAACACAGAGTAGAAGAAGGCAATCTCCCCTCCCTATGAAATACAAACCCTAACCAGGGAAGGAGAAGACGAAAAATGCTCCCCTAGCCAACTCCTTGTGCAAGACCAAAAGCCCCCAAGATTGGGTTATCTAAGAGAAGAAACCAGGATTGGGGAAATGATTTTGATTAGGGTTCTTAAATTCTACTGTAAAGCACTCATTGGGATTTATAAGTAACAAAAATGGGATTTAATTAGGATTAGGGAAAACAATATGATTTGGGAAACCCCAACCCTAATTGATTCCTAATTATAATTAGAAGAAAAACCCTAATGTTATTGTTATGTTCTTTCATAATTTTTGTTTTGCAGATTTGATTAAAATTAATCCACTAACTATCTTGTCACATTGCAACCAGCAAAGTTGCCATTTATTCATATCATTTTTTTAACATTCACACCTGATACAATTAATTTCAAGTATGCATAAAAACAATAAACCATGATTTGATGGTCCTAGAACAATACTTTATGGTTACATATACTTCTAAAATTCATGAATCGCCCAAATAAAACACCAAAATCCAACCATCTTTTAAGGAATTCAAAATTAAATTAACAACTGCAAAGATCAATAATTAAATAAGGTTAGCTCCCATGGACAATTTTAGGGTTTTATCTACACAAGATCAATAAATCCCCAATCTCTTACTCTTTGACTATTTATATAGAAATTCCTTTATCCTTTTTAAATTTCAATCTTTTTGTCTCACAATGATCTCTTTTTTTTCCTCTTAATTTGTATGTGTCTCCCTTTTTATTTCTAGTTTAGTAAAATCTTTTTTTTCAAATTAAAATCTATTATAAACTAAAAGTAACCGCCTAAATAATACTTCTTATAATATCCCAACTGGTTTTCTAAAAACATACTAGTACATTTTAAATCTTTTATTATTATTTTTAGCTTATTTTATTTCAAGTGCAGGCTTTTACTTCCTATATCCCATTTATATTTTCTACACCTCAATATACAAAGAGAAAAGACATTTTTGTCCTTAAACAAAAATATAACTAAATAAACAAAGGTTTCCCACTAAACCTCTCTTCTTAGGATTTGAACTCTCATTAATTTAATCCTTAGCAACCATTTTTATCAGGAAGCCAACACATTTGAAAATACCAAACATCACAAATTTAACAACCATACAATAATGTTGCATATCAACAAAATAAATAACTAGCATAATATTTATGTTATAATAAAGAGCTCTTTCCAAAGTGAGTTACACAAAACATATAATCTCTTAAAAAAAATATACTCAAAGTCTCAATACTATTTTATTCTAAAATTCTATATTTTTCTTAGATCTTATACCTTAGTATAATATTATAATTGATTGATGTTATGTATTGTTCTTTTTTTAATATATTATAGATTTTTATTTGGCAAACATTATATGTTGTGTTAAATTATCTTAATAGATCTCATGCACCATATCAATAATTTTATCTCCTACAATTATTTTTTAAATTAAATAATTAATAAGCCATTTTATCTCTTAAAAAATCTTCTAAACGAAACATATCTTTTAAATTAAATAATTAATAAACCAACTTATCTTTTAGAAAATCTTCTAAATAAAATAAACTTTTTTAAATTAAATAATAAATAAAAAAAATTATCTCTTAAAAAATATTTTAAACGAAATAAATCTTCTAAATTAAACTATTAATATATCTCTTAGAAAATCTTTTAAATGAAACAGATTTTTTTAAACTAAATAATTGATAAACTAGTTTATTTCTTAGAAAATAATTTAAATGAAATGATTCTTCTAAATGTCTTTGAAAATCTTTTAAATAAATGAAAGAAATTTTTAAACTAAACAATTAACATACCATTTTATTTTTTAAAACTTTTTTCAAATAAAACAAATCTTTTTAAATCAAATAATTAATGAACCAGTTTATCTCTTAGAAAATCTTTTAAATAAAATAAATCTTATAAATGATTGACTTTTAATTTTTTAAGTTCTTACACTTGATCTCGTTCATAAATAATTAAACATAGTTTGAGTCCTTAGACAAATTGATATAGAATACACTTTGTAAATCTTTTTTAACCCTTATTTTTTTACATTATATATGGTTGACCAATTTAAACGAGAAATTTATGAAAATGATCTTTGGAAAGTATTTTATATACTTTGTTTATAAGTTTATAATTACGTTTTCATCAATCTTTTAGAAAACTTGGTTGATAATGTTTTTTGTGTAGCATTAAATTTTGTTTCTTAATGTTTATCAACTGAAGCTTTGCAATCAATTCTTAAAAAAAAATTAAGTACACAATTCAATCCTTCATTATTGTATATTATTTATATTGAATATCATTAAATATTTTTATAAATTATTTGATCAATATCCGTTTTAATTTTTTCAATTGTTATACTTGGAATAAATAATTGTTATACTGAGTTAAATATGTAATAACCAAAATGGGATGAATAAAGCCCTAATCACTAATAATCATGTACTTATATATTTGTCAGATTATATATTTGTATTTTACATTTTACTTTAGAATTTTTAATAAGTGACTATACTTATCTTTGAATTCTTTGCAATTTAATATATTGATAAAAAAAGTAATTACATATAAGTGATCATACTCACTCTGTTTCTTTGTTTTCTTCTTTAAAATGGCAAATGATTTTGATGATAATATTTACTGTGTTCTTTTTTCTCTTTGATAATTATTTTAAATTAATCAAATTTTAGTAGACGTAATTATTATTTTATTTAATTTTAATTTATAAAAATGATATTTTAAAATTCTTTTTTAAACATCCAAATCAAATAATATATTTATTATTCAATACAAATAAAGTAATTATATACGGTATTCTAAATTACATGTTTCATCCAAGTATTACAACATATATTAATATATTAATATTAATGGTCAATATGAATCAAAATATATTCTAGTTTTATTAATTTTATAACTAAAAATAAGAGTTAAATATTGGTTTCGTCTCTCTTTCAAACTTTGTTTCATTTTGATTTTCTCTTCCAAACTTTGTTTCACTTTGATCTTCTTCTTTAAGAAAACTATAACTTCTAGTATTCCAAAAGTAATGACGTTAAATTACTACCGATGTGTCATGTTGTCCAAAAACTCTCACTCTCCAAAAATAATGAAAGAGTGTCACATCAGTAACATTAACACATTAGCTGTCACAATATCACCATCTTCCCTCAGGAGTGAAAACCTAGTCGCCGCCACCAAAACCCTAAGTTGTCACTATTCGCACAACCACCTTCAACGCACCATCCACCATGAGCACACCACTATCATGTAACCAAATCGTGATTCACACCTCTTCCATGTCCATCGCAGAGAATGAGTAGGCAACCCAATTGCCTCGTTGTTGCCATATTCGTCTTCCTCTATCAACCTAAAACACAAAAAATATTCACAAAACGCAGAAATAGTGAAACCCTTGGGCGAATGCCATGGACCACCTAGCGCATCCATAAACAAATGACGTCTTCCCCTGCATGCTTCTGAACCCGATAATAAGAGGAAATCGCGAGTGCAATTTAACCATTCTTCTCGCCCCTTTCAGCGTCGCAGTACCCTAGCCCCAATTCGTGTTTTCCATTCGAAAGTCCCAAATCAAAATCGCGATACCTGCAAAACCCCAATTCGTTCGTTAAAGTTCTCCAATGTACACCACGAGTCCAAATAACCTGCAGGAAAACTAAGAACAACAGAACAAGACCACGATAATCATCATTCTCACACCTGCATAAAGTGAGGATCCTTTAATAAACTGGGGAAGACTTAGGCGAAGGACTGAACTCAATTGGAAGAGAACCCATTTTTTGCACTATCTTTGGGCCATCACGGCCCAGTTTGGTGAAGGCGGGGTAGGCGGCAAAGAGGGACTGGGCGAGGAAGTTGAACGCGACTTAGTCATTGAAGGCTGCGGTGGTTGTGGAGAGAGAAAGTTTTTAAGTGTATAACGTGGCACACCTTTACCCACCTTAGACAAAATTTAACATTATTGATTTTGTAAAACTAAAAATTATAATTTTCTTAAGTAAGAGTAATCGGAGTGAAACAAAGTTTAGAAAAGAAACAAACCCCTAAAAATATTTGATAAAAACTAAAAATATATTTAACCCTAAAAATAATAAAAATCATTTCCAATTATATGTATTATGTCAGACCTCATTTAAAACGCACCCAAAAACCCCTTTGCACGGGCCAGATGTCAAGCAATTAGGATTCTAAAATCAGATAGTGGAAGGCAAGTGTCGGCAGAAGAGCGGACGCTCTTTTAAACATGGGAAGAAAATGATTGTTTTCTGAAACTTCCGTCCCACTCTCTTCTGCATCCACCCTTCTTCCCAAACTCTGAATTTCTCATTTCTCCTCCTTCTCACTACATCTTCTTATCTTCTCTCTAAGAAAACTCACCCTTTCTCCTCTCCGATCATCATTCAGAGACCGTAGAAGTACTTCCGGCGTCAAGGGCTTCCGGTTAAACCGATTGGTTTATGATTCTGAATTGGTGAGTCTCGTTTCGCTAGTACGTTGATTACGACTTGCATGCAAGCCCTTGGTTCTGGTTGTTTAAGTGGGTGGTAGTAGTCTTAATGTTTCTGGTTTTTCTCTGTAGTTCAGTATTCTTAACAACGTGACAGCTGAACGTTAGCTCCGTGGTAGAGAGAAGTTTTATTCTGATTCGTTTGAGTGTTCGTCTACGTATCGAGGTAAGGGAAGTTTATTTAATTTAATTTGTATGATTATGTGATGTATGCGCGTTCGTTGTTTTGATTAAATGAATATATTGTATGATGGGTGAGATGTTTGAACTATATGAAGTATGAAAAATTGACTATTTTATGAATGTATAACGTGATGAAGTTATACATTAAGAAATGAAATTGATTACATATACATACAGATTCTGAATAGGAAATTCCCCTAAGATATTGTATGATCGTAACTGAACAGTCTTTGACCGTTCGGTTTTCTGAGTGAACTTGGTTAGATTTGGATTCTTTCATTTGGAAAGAATCCTCTTCGAGTACGAGCATTGACATTTTGAAATATTGTGCTTGAGCGTTCGGCCGAGCATGGTTCTTTCTTAAGATCCTGTTATGAACTGAAGTATGTCAATATATATATATATATATATATATATATATATATATATATATATATATATATATATATATATATATATATATATATTGGAAATTTTACAGTTTAGTTATTATCAAATACTCATTAAATAATATCTTAGTATATTTATCAAACCTCTTTTATATAAGAATTGTAGCACCTGGTCTTATACCAAGTGTTTGTCCTAGACCATTATTTAGTCTTACACCAGGAACTCGTTCTATGTCCTTCAGAACTAAACCTCCTAATACGAGCGTTCGTTCAAACCACTAAGTTTCGCTCACTATAGTGTTCAGCCTTTAACTGACAATAGTAATTCTTGATATTAAATCTAAATAACCTAAGTTCCCATAAGCGTTCAGTCTCTTCATGGAAACTCCCATACATATTATTATTTGAATATACTGTAGTGTTTATGTCCATTTGTTCCGTTCGAATGCCTTATTGCGGAGTATGATCTTTTCGATGTTCAGTTGGAGTTCGTAAGAGTCAATTCATCTAATTGGCTCATTTCGAAATTTATGTTCGTTCTACTCGTTTCTCATGATGTGCGATTATATTCGGTTTCTTTCACAAACCATAGTAAACTTCTTGTTCTAAATTCATTCTGGAACTAGAGATTTCTTGGTCTAATTCTAAGTGTTCAGTCTCGTTCTGATTTCGGGTTGAACATTCGTCATTTGACATTTTATGAACCGTTGTACGAATTGATTTAATGAGATATTTATTAATGAAAGATGAAGAAAATATGATATGGAAAGATTGTGATTTATGGACGAGCATTCCGGGGAAGAACGACTCATAAATGAATTTGGAATTTGTAAAGTATGACTGTGGGCATGCTAAGCTGGCTGTTCATCCTGATGTTCCGTGGATACTCGTCTTCACGTAGAGGAGGGTAGGTCATGTGTGGGAACGACATGAGGTTCTCGTCCTTAGGGGTACTTTGGACAGATAGGGCTAACCTCGGGTGGTAGATGATGAGAGTATTCCAGTTACTACATCACCCGGGTGCACGAACGCCTGTAGCTACACATATTTCATACAATCCGGACAGTCAATTTAGTGATAGGAATTGTATGATAAAAATTTATCTTGTGTGTTGGATTGTTTGAAATATACGTGTATGTATGAATTAAATTACATAAGCTTACCCTGTGTTTTTCTTGTGTTGTCTTGTTTTGTACGTTCGTATTGTTGTTGCAATGATCATCCGTGTGGATGTGAACAGAAGGGGACGCGCTGTTAGAGGATACACTGGAAGAAGAAATTTTGGTGGAGGTTGAAGTCAAGACCGAATCGTAGAACGTTCAGTTAGTAGATAGTAGTATTATTGTGAGGTGATCTTTTGGTCACCTCCTCTCTTTTGTTTTATTTGACCGTTCGGTAAAGTTCTTTTTGTAAACCGTTCGGTCATGTTGCGCTTATTTTGTACAGTTCTAAATTTTAAACATTTATTTAAGGCCGTTCGGCTAGTGTAAAACTGAACTGAGATATTATTAAATGTAATTATTCTATTATATGGTTTATTACTGTATTTTAGGGATGTTACATATTACAACATATACTAATATTATTGTTAATTTAAATTAATAAATATTCTAATTTTATTAATTTTATGGTTCAAATATCATAAAAATCATCCGATAATAATTTATGTACTTATGAGTTAAAGTAAATATACAAAAAAATTATTATCAAAATGATTTTTATGATTTTAATAATAAAACGAAATTAAAATATATTTTTATTAAGAATAACCAAATATAATATAAACAAAATTTAGTCAAAATATATAATATATTACTAAATTGAATCATCAAATCTTAAAATATATTTATCGTAATTTCTCAATTATTATAACTACACATTTTATGATTTAAAATTTCAAAATAAAAAGAACCAACACGTGAATCCTGCTTAATTAATAAATATAATAGATTTAAATTCTGAATATAAAGAAAGGAAAAAAGGATTAATATGCATATAGGTATATAAAGAAAAAAGTATAAGTTGCGTATATTATATTATATACATAAAAATGCTGATTAAATATATTATTATAATTACCTAAAAGGAAAGGTGTGGTATGTATATATATAGAGAGAGAGAGAGCGAAGGAGAAAATGCATCAGTGAGCGTGCGATTAAGATGGAGGCGTGATGGAGTGTGGGCCGTGGGATCTTGAGATTGAGGAAACGAAAGGAGTCTTTAAGTGGAAAGAGGAGAGAGCGATCTAACCCTTTTGGCATCTCAGCGTTTGCGTTTCTTCGCGATTTGCTCTTTCATTCTGTGTTGCGCTGAGTTAAGAAGAAGGTGGTGAGCGTCTGCAATGGAAAGCCGTCGCTGTTAGGGTTTCCCCCACATTGCATTTGGGACGTCACGCTATACACACCCAGGTTCTCGATTGGATTCTACTTAGGGTTTCCAACATTTTTCTTTCCCTTCCATCGCGCATTCTCGAGATCTAGGGTTTATGCTTCGGTTATTCTTTTTACTTTCCTTTCCGTTTTCGCAATTCTTTGGTTTCTTGTTTCTCTCCTCGATTTTAAATAATGAGCGTGTCATTGCTCACTTCGCTGTGCCAAATAGGGATTTTTGAGGAATTTCGCATCTGAATAAGTCGCAATTGCTATTGCGCCCTCGAAGCGGAAAGCCTCGTCTTTCATTCGACATTTTTTTTTATTGGAAGCGAATTGGGAAACGGACAAACTGACATAAGCCGATAGGGTATGAGAGAAGTACACCCGTCACTGGGTTTTATGATATTTTGCTTTAAAATTTGGAGGATAAGACTTGATTTGTGCTTCGGGGTATTGGGTTTTTTTACAGAGATTATTGTGTGGGAGTAAAATTTGTTGTCGGCGTTGATATGTGCAGTTGTTGGAGTTTTATCTTATGGCACCTACTGTACCTATAGAGTTTGCTGGACAAAAGGAATCCAGAAAGTACTCTCATTCACAGAATATGGGGAAATCTAGGAAATATTCCAAAGCTTATGCTACTGGTTTTGTTCCTGATTTTCGGCATGCTGTTGAGACTATGGGTGAATCGGAAGGGTTGGGCAGCTTGGGAAGGGTTGATACCGAGCTTACGGCATCAGCAGATTCTTGTGCACCAAAGAGGAAGTGCCCTGGTTTGAGCACAGGTGGTTATGGTAGTTTTGATGTACCTTTTCAACTTTTCTCTTTGTCAAGGATGTCGGGTTTTGAGAGAAAGGATTTGAAAACAAGGTTGACATGGGAACTTGAACAAGTAAAGGAATTTCAGAAGAAAGTTGAAGCTATTAACTCAAATGCTCTAGTGTTATCACCCTCCAGTGACATTAGGAGCTGCAGTGCAGGGCAGAAGAGGCCTAAGCTGGAGAGCCAGCCTTTGGCAATGGAAGTATCGGTGCCACATGGTAAGAAAAGGCCCTTACCAGGAAATAGTGGTCCCAGGACAAAGAAAAGTATATCTGGGCGTCCTGAACTTCCAAAACCTGCTGCGCCAGTGGCCTCACATGCTGCGATGATGAAACCGTGTGAGTCATTACTTAACCGATTGATGACTCATCAATTTGGTTGGGTTTTCAACACACCTGTTGATGTTGTTAAATTGAACATTCCGGATTATTTCACTGTCATCAAACATCCAATGGATTTGGGTACTGTGAAGAGGAGAATAACCTCTGGTGAATACACGAATCTCATGGATTTTGCTGCTGATGTGCGACTGACTTTCTCAAATGCAATGACATATAATCCACCTGGCAATGATGTACACCTCATGGCTGATACCCTTAATAAAATTTTTGAGTCGAGATGGAAGGCGATAGAAAAAAAAATTCCTGTTATTGACTGTGTCCCATCTGAGCCTTCTAGACCTACGCGTATGGAAACTGAAATTTCTGATCGAGTTCCTCCCTCAAAAAAGAAGAAAATAACATCAAATAATGTCAAGCCTGAGCCTCTTAAAATAATCATGACTGTAGAGGAGAAGCATAAATTGAGTGTAGAGTTGGAGGCCATGCTTGGAGAGCTGCCTGATGCTATTGTTGATTTCTTGAGAGAGCAAAGTTATAATGCAGGGCAAACCAATGATGATGAAATTGAAATCGATATTGATGCTCTTAGTGATGAGACCCTGTTCAAACTGCGGAAGCTTCTGGATGATTATTTGCTGGAGAAGCAGAGATCTCAGGCAAAAGCTGGACAATGTGAAATGGAGGTCTCTCACCCCCCTCTTTGTATAATTAATACATTTTGTCCAGCATATGTGATATTTTTGTGACAAATTTTATACCCTTAATCAAGTCTTTTATTAAATAGTTGTTCTGGAAATTTATATTAAAAGAGTATGATACACAAGAAAAGGTAGATCGACTAATTTTATTTTCTATCAAGTTATAAGAAGAGTTGTCTTATGATGACCGCTAAATTAATTCATGAAATTTGACGCCAAAAAAATTTCAATGTAGTGTTTTGAGAGTCTTAGACAAGATAGGTGGTTCCCTGATTATGTATATCATATGGACTGACAATTTTTTGCTTGCTTGAATTTTATACAGCTTCTGAATGAATCAGGGTTCAGTAATTCACCGGTGCAGCCTTGCAAAGGTATATTCTTTTTATTGTGCTGCTATGCTTTTCGTACCCTTACTTTATATAAATAATTGACACAGGATGTGGTCTTTTATTTCTCCACAAAAATGCAGGCAATGAACAGGTGGAGGAGGATGTGGACATTGTTGGTGGAAATGATCCTCCTATTTCAACTTATCCTCCATTAGAGATTGACAAAGATGGTACCAATAGAAACAGTAAATGCAGTAGTTCAAGCAGTTCTAGTAGTGAATCTGGCACTTCATCCAGTGGTTCGTGTAGTGCATACATGTTTCACTTTTCAGGATTTGTTTTTCTTTCAATAGTTTCTTTTAAATTCATTAGATACTAGCAACTCTGCTTGTTTGGTTCATAATCCTGGCAAAATTAATCACTTATAATACGAGTTCTATGTTGGAATAATTTATTCTTGTCTGTCGTATGCAAATGATTGAGTGCTATTGTGGTGCAACAGATTCAGACTCGGGTAGTTCATCTGGAAGTGAATTGGATATGGCTAAAACATCAGAACCTCTTAGTGGTACCAAGGTAAATGGGATGCTAACGGTTTCAGATGTCATGGTATTCAGATAAAATAGGAAAGGGTAGTGATTTGACCAATATGTTTGCTTACACAAAGCTATATATTGCAGGAAAATGTAGGTTCTGGTTCGACTTTAGATCAAAACAAAGGGGATCCTGGTAATTCGGACACCGGAAAGGGTAGGTACCAATGTTGATGTCTGTAGTGATGTCCATATTATGGTTTGTGGCATTATTTTTCATGAGGAAGCCTCAGCTACTGTTGCCTTCTTGCTCATGATTTCTTTCTTTAGATTCAACAAATGTGGGAGGCCAAGTTGAGCAGACTTCCCAGTGTAAGCTTGTTGCTTCTGAACCAGAAAGCCATCAAGAGGGTAAGCTTGAAAAATTGAAGAAACCTTTTGTTTGTTTTGAGGGTATGATCTCACCGTTCATGCTGTGACATTTTAGGGGAGAGTGCTGCATCTAAGAGGCAAGTCTCTCCCGAAAAGCTCTACCGTGCAGCTTTATTAAGGAGCCGTTTTGCTGACACCATTCTTAAAGCTCAAGAGAAAGCCCTTGAAAAGGTTTGTTAAGGGGGTAATGCACTGATTGCAATTTTAATTCCTTGCATCAATAGAACGGGTCTATTGGGTGAAAAACAGACATTTGATAAACATAAGTCTTTTTTGTTCTTTCTTCCTACCAATAGAGCATATCTGTGGCTGCTAAGGTATCATTAAATCTAGTAATTACCAATTTACCAACATTATTGTCTTTCATGAAACCTGTGCCAGCATTTTTTAAAGTTTTTTATATTTGTTATTCTATCTGTATTGATCTCAGGATGAAAAGCGGGATCCTGAAAAACTGAGGTTGGAGCGAGAAGAACTTGAAAGGCGGCAGAAAGAAGGTATGTTCGTTGTTCTAAATAGAGTTTTGTTAAAGTATTGCCTCGTATTCAAGATTCAACTGAGTTGTAATTTTGTTTACGATGTGCATTAGAGAAAGCACGGTTACAGGCAGAGGCAAAGGCTGCAGAAGAAGCTCGGAGGAAGGCTGAAGCAGAAGCTGCAGCTGAAGCCAAAAGGAAAAGGGAACTGGAAAGGGAAGCAGCCCGTCAAGCTTTGCAAAAGGTAACTATTAAAAACCAAAGTATGTTAGGATGCAAATGCGGCATTCCTGTATGTTGCACTAAATGATTCTGTTTGCAGATGGAGAAAACTGTCGATATAAACGAGAGCAGTCAATTTTTGGAAGATCTTGAGATGCTGAGTGCTGTACATGACGAACCTATGCCAAGTTTCAAAGAGGAGACAAGCACAGATCTACCTCAAAATGGATTGGGTATGATCAACCTACAGGGGAATCCCTTAGAACAACTAGGTTTGTATATGAAGGATGATGAGGAGGAGGAAGAGGAGGAACTGCCTCTGAGTGGTGCTGCAGGACCATCAAATGATGTGGAAGAAGGAGAAATTGACTGATTGTGACATTATTTTGGGCAAAAAATACACAAAAGGTGGTTCTTGCCCCCAGTTGCTTGACTAAGGAGGGATGCTGCTTTTTTTTGTGGCTATGGGGTGCGGAATATATCACTATTTGTATGGTCTGATGCTAGTTCACACCTAAGTTTGAAGATGGATAGGGAAAACTTATAGAAAAGGAGTGAATATTGGTTTTGGTTTTGCTTCTTTCTGATTATTTTTGTTTTAACTTGAGAAATGATTTCTGAAAATGTGGATAGCTAGCTCGCGGCCCCCATTTATCGAAGGGCTTCGGATGGGAAGTTTGTATCAATCAGGATGTCCAATTTTGCTTGTAAAAATGAACTCATTTGTAACGAGTTCTGTGTCTGACTTCTAAGTAGTTTAGCTCCTCTGACAATGTAAAATATTTGAGCCAGGGTAAAAATCAATTCTTTCTATTTATTCTTTCCTTTGATTCCGATTGTTAGTTTATGTTTTTTTCCTAATCTTTGGTTTTCTTGAGCTGCAAGATTAAAGTAGCATATTATTTAAAAGCAAGTAAATAGTTGTCTTGATACAAAAATTGTAGATTGATTATTTTAGTCCACAAATTCTTCATGACGTGTTGTGGCTCATGTCTGGAACTGACTCTTGGTCGGTGAAACTAATAGCTAGAGGTACGTACTGGTGGGTTTAATTTCAAAGATGAAATTTATGGTAAAGCAAAGGTAGTGGTTTTGGGAAAAGGAAAACGACCGCAATGACACTATTTTCACGGACATGTGCTTATAACTTAATACTGACCATTTTCTATGCGTGTTTCAATTAGCGCTAAATCGTGAATATGAGCTAGAGACCAGAATGACGGATATTAGGAGAACAAAAATGATAACCTAATAATGCATTTTGAAGCGTCGTTGAATAGATCAGGGGTTACCAGAAACACGTTTAGAAAAAATATCCCGCGTTATTAAAAAAAAATGCATCCCAGAAATCGCAGTTAGTTACATTTCTTAAATAGCAAAAGGTTCGAAACAATTTTACAATAACTTAATTTAATATTTTGCTTAAACAGTAAAGTTCGCAACTGCATGGTTGAACATTTTCACAGAATGTCTTGATACAGTGATATATTTTTTCAACTTGACAAAAGTGCATGCACAGGAAAATTTTCGCAATCGTACAAATAAATTAGATTGTCATTTTGAATACATGAGACACTGCCAAAAATTTTGCACATTTCTCAGCCTAACTGTACATTCTAATTTTGCTACATAATGCTCTGCATACATCAGTCCTCAAACATGCCCTCGCCTGAGACTGTAGAAGACTCGGTCCCATTAACATGAGGCTGATCTGGGAAATTAGTATCTACACTGTTCAGAATACTGAAGTCAAAATAGTCCTCGTCATCCTCATCATCCTCATCTTCATTTTGATTATCCTCACCTTTGCCTTCCTGTTCCTTTGGCTGGGCTTCCCTTTCCATCTGTTCCTTGATGCAATCATCGTAAGACATTGAATACCAGACATCTGCCTTGCCCACAATTTTTTTGTTATGAATATCAGTCATCCGCTCTTGAATGCTCTTCTCTGAATTCTTAGGTTCCCCCCAGTAGTCATAACGATACAGAGGACTCGTCGGATCATATTTGTCTTTATCAAAATGACTAGCATCCACATACCTTCCAGGCTCTTCCAATGGAAGACCAAGAGCTTTGCGACTGCAAAAGGGAGAAATAGCAGTTAAATAATCAACGCATCATTACAAGGAAGTATGCTTATCAATATCAACAGAATAGTACCAGCTTATGTCTCTAATCAATGCTTCTCTTTCCTCAAATGATCTTCGCCAATGCATGTAGTCATACTCATCCATCTCAATATTGCGCCTCAGTTTGGTAATTTTGTATTTTTCACCTCTGTCCGTTGCTTCTTTCCTTAGTTTAACATGGTGCTGCGTACCAGAAGGGTAACATCAGATTTTGAAAATAGGAACTCTACAATTTGAAAAAAATATCAATAATAAAATTTAAGGCGTTCCGCCTGCAAAAGGTGGCCCTTCTAACAAGCTCTAAAATATGCATTGCAACAATAACAGAAAACGCTTTAGTCAAAAAGGATAGGTGACCTCACGCTCGGCAAGTGCAGCCTCCAAATCAAGCTCTTTTACGCTTGTTTTCTGCCAAAGTGTTAAAAGTCAAAACAGGTAAACAAATCCGCAACCATAGATGCAAATTCACAAGAATAATACTCACCAGAGTAATTTTTTGTATTACTGTATTTTTATATTTAACTTCGGAATGCTGAACAGCATTTTGTTCATCAAAATCTTCATCATCACTCAAATCTGACACCTTTTTACCTTTATATTTATCAGGATTAATTGCCATATCATCCAAAATCGTTTGTTCAGCCGCATTAATTTGCCACAACTGCAAAATAAAGACAGTAAGCGAAGATAAACAAGGATAAGACACGGCTATGATCAATGTAAAATTCAAAGCACTCATTGAAGAAGGCTCATGCCACAAGTCTTAAAGTTTCTAGTTAAGTTGTATATCAGCACACAATTTAGTGGTCTGAATGTTGTTCAACTCAAACATAGCAAAGGAAAGATATTATGATGATGAATTTTTAGTTTTTTTTTAGGTTATGGAGTATTGCAATGTGCAAATTTGACTTTAGTAAGGTTAGCACAGATAATATGAAATTTTTTTCACTCTTTTCTGGGGTTAGCGGTTAGGTACAACTTGCGGAATTTGGAACAAGGACAAGTATTCTTGAAATGCACAAGGGTCTTAATTCAACCAAGAATTTGTAGTTTTTCTTTATCTCTTTCTTTTTCTTCTTTTCATTTTCTTTCTCTCCATGTGTAGTTAATTCTTTATCATGATGATTTCACTTAAACCGCTTAGAAATTTGAGTTGTTCTTAATTTAATTCTTCTTCAATTACGTGGTTGTTCCTTTCCTTCTTGTTTAATAATGATTAGATAAACCATGAATTGATTTTAGATTTAATTATACAATTGGTGGTTCTGTTGCATTTGGAGTCCCTCATCATACATGTCCGTAGTCTAAAAATATAACGATGTGCATGTGATAGGTTCCTAGATAGAGGAAACCTGGAAAAACCCACTGCGTAGAACTATTATAATTCATTCTGGGCACAAGTACAGTATGAGAGCAGCCAAGGGACAATGTTCCCTTCACACAGGATGCCAAAGATCCTGTCAACCCTTCTCCAAGCTATCAAAAAAGGTCCACTGCACACAAAGACCCCCCAACTATATATAGGAAGCCTCACTCACCCTAACAAGCTAACTAACAACTACTTTTTAATATGTTTCTTCCTAACATATACATTACATATCAGCATGTTATCTTGGTTAATATGTAATGGAATTTGAGACATTGAATTCTTGAGTAGGATAAAGGTATCAAGGGATTGAACATTAGCAAATTGTGTGAATTTGATCATGAACTGAGGCAAGGAGTTTAAATTAAGTGTTGTTTATGGTTCTCTTCTTTCCTCCTTGATCGAACACCATGGTTATTCCCTCCAGTTCAACGTTACCTCTCCCAGCTTGGCTAACCACTCCACCCCAAGTATCACATCAACTCCTCCTAGTTTGAACAGATAGAACCGTTCGGTAATCTCGGTCTCTCCCATGTGAATCACTACCCTCTCACAGCATCCCCTTGTCTTCTTCTGTCCATCTCCCAAACTCACCAAATAAGGTGGAGTGTCCACCTTATGGGATGCCAACCTTTCAAAGATCGTCCCCTGGCTTCGACCTCCAAAACGAACCACCATTGCATCCTTTAACCCCGTCCATGAAAGATTTCTGGTTTTTTGCCTCCAAAATCTAAACCAATAACCAACACTCCCTTCCATGCTGATGTAAGCTAGGCGCAACTTTTCTTCCTCGCAGACCCCTTGTAGTTCAAAAAATTTGTCAGCTCTATTGATCCAATTCAACGGATCAACCCCTTCAAAATTTGGCAATTCCACCCTTTTCTTCCAGTTTAGATCCTCCTGGCGTCCCCCGTTTCTCTCGCCCTCTTCATCCTTGTGTTGGTCCTCTTTTTTTCTGTTGACCGAATCCTGGCTGTCATCCGCATTTTCATCTTCTCGTCGGTCTCGTCTTCCCATCATTTTCATCAGTTCTTGCAAATCCTTGCGGAGTGTTGTTGATTCTGCCACTCTGGACATCTCCATGTTTTCCAGTTTTAGCCCCATGCCCTCCAGTCTTCCTTCGATCGCATTCATCCTTCCCTCCATGAATTTCTTTTGCCTCTTTCAACAGTATCCAGCTGGTTTCTCAATCCTCCTTATCGATCCGGCAGGTCAGACCAATTGTTACGTATCCGAGTATGGAACGTAACTAGAATATTTCCTGACACACTCTCACAGACAAGAAACAATGGAAAGTAGCTGAATAAACCTCTTTTATTGAATTGAAATAACTGAATCCAAGAAAACAAACAATAACTGGGAGCACGATCTTCGTCAGTTACCTGAGAGCATAACCTCTCTTACAAAACTCACAAATCAAAAGCATGCCTTTAACCCTAGGCTTCCCCTTTATTTATACTAATTAATTCCCTCCCAAAAAGTACTGAATATTAGAAAATAATCCTAGTTCCTATAATTATCTGATACGAATACTTATTTACTACAATTATCTTATATGAATATATTTAGCCTTATTTACTCTATTTAACTTATACTGAATAATATACTAAGATATGGTTTTGTTACTCTAATTATCATTTGCTGAATAACTTCTCAGAATATCTATCTTATTAATTTCCCACATCCTAACTGTTGCGGCAGTTAGTATGTTTTCTTGCTACTTCCATCGTTCATTCGACCGGGACGCTCCCCCTCAACTACTGCTCGTCCTAGTTGCTCCCCCTCTTCTACCGCTCGTCCCGGTCGCTCCCCCTCAATTACCGCTCGTCCTAATCGCTCCCCTTCTTCTACCGCTCGTCTCGGTCGCTCCCCCTCATCTAGCGCTCGTCCCGGTCGCTCCCCCTCATCTAGCACTTGTCAGTCACTCTCCCTCATTTAGCGCTCGTCCTGGTCCCTCTCCCTCGTTTAACACTCGTCCCGGTCGCTCCCCCTCATCTACCGCTCGTCTGGGTCGTTCTCCCTCGTTTGGCACTCGGTCTACTCCTTCTCTCTCTCCCCTATACCTCCTTCTCTCATATACTTTCCAGCCCCTAACAATTACCTTTAGTTTCTTGTGCCTTTATTTCTGTCAGTATCTAGTAGATATATTGAAATTCTATAGATATCACAAATGTCGATATTAGGATCAATCAGATTGATTTTATATCGGCCTAAAATAGAGTAACTGAGTATTTTGTAATTATGTTTTCTCCTCTACAATAGGTCCGTTGTCATTTAAACTCAAAATTCATCATGTCTTTTCGTTCTCTCTTCTCAACATTTTAAAACATTAAGTCTGAATAATTAAAAAAGCTTGAAAATAGTACTTGAATCTTTTCCTTCACTTGAAATACATTACTTATGCCAACCTTGTACACAAGCCGGTTTAGCAAATATCATTCACAGCAAGTGCCTTTTAACCTTCAGAGTTCAGATTTATCTTGCAATCAGGGATTTTAAGCAAAAATGTAACTGAAGCACACGTCTACACTGTTAGAAGATAGTTGTAGTTTTTATGTATGACCGTTGTTCATGCAAGATTCAACTAAACATCCACTCATTCAGGTTAACTATGGGTAAATGTGAAAAAGGCAGAAAGTTCTTGCTTCTCACATTTATGCAGAGGTATGAATAGTGTCCTGCACAGGTTCCTTCAACAAATTAAAAATGAGGATGCAGCCAGTTTAAAAACTAAAAACAAAGTCATGGTCACAAGGTATTTGGATCTACCATGTGTGCTTATAGACATATCAATTCCAAAAGAGCAAGTTGGCATGACCTTGACCCATCATTGACCTATAAACATATTGACTGGTATACTCTTGAATGGGATAAAATTTGGTTTAAGAGAGAAGCATAAAATGCAAGAGCTAAACAGCCCACCACAAATGTTCCTCCTTGCAACTACTAAAAGAAATGAATTTATAAGATACCTTTTCAACATATGGATGATTAGACAATAGAGGTTCTTCCTCGGGTTTGTCTTCCAAATCTTTTCTAGGAACAGGAGGTCTTCCACAGTCACGCTGCAAATTGTGAAATCTCAAATCAAGAGAATATCTATCATAATAACACTATTTAAAAACAAACCAAATTTTTGACAGATTCAAAAAATGAACTTAGAGGAAGTTGAACCTCATTAAATGTTTAATATTATGTATTGAAAAGGCACTAATGCTTTGTAAAAAATTGACCCTCTCTTACCTACTCTTTCAACAGTATCAATGTAATACAAATGTTTCCAATTGAAAAATCTGGATTAATATATTATATTAAATTGAGTGATATATAGTATACGTGATTTTGTAAATAGCATCATGCATCGAAGCATCAGTATTGAGTCTGCTTGATTGTATAAAGCATTGTAGGAGCAGATACTTTATCTGAACCAAACCTCATGAAAAGATCTTGAATTAAATAAACTTAGACATTGAAAAATCCAGAGAAAAAGAAACATTCGAATGCTTTCCCATAAAAAGTAAGAATGAAAGAAATCACAGCAAAGTTATTGTGGAAGAGTTTCATGAGTGCAGAATAAATTTTATTATGCAGCAAGCTTGACGTGCTCTGGTATAACAGGGGAAGGTGTGCAAACCCGTAATTCATCTTCATTGGTATCTTCATCACGGTAAAATATTGGTGGGAATTCAAATTTGTGAAAGCTGAAGTTGAAAATAAAACAAATGTCAAATTTACAGTTTCAATCATATCAAATTAATAAAGATTAAACTATGCACTATGAATGAGTTACAGAACATTGAATACCAAAAATATGTATTCATACATTAGATGATCTACATTCGGATCAACAAAACGAAGTTCAATAGGGAAGCGGAAGCGATAAGGATCTCGCTTTGCCTGCAGAACAAAATGTGAATTGGTGAACTGATGGTAAAGGAAATTCATTTATGTTTAAACACAGAAAACATGGAAACCAACACTATAGTAATTAAAATCGATCTGATATTCAAATTTGTCAACAAGCAATTTATGGATATGGATGCAGAAATATCAAACATATGATGATATGATACACAAGAAAAAACTTCAATAACATATGGGCAATGGTGTGGTTAAAGTATATCAGTGGTGTGTTAATGCAAACTCAGAAGCAAGATAGTTTCCATAGCTTAGTACCAAAAATAGGTTAAAAAAAGTCAACCAGCAAACAGTAAGTACTGTGCCTAACGCTACACTGAATTTAGGGGTGCCCAAGTTAGGTCCTTAAAGCAGCCACATGGGGGATAGGCTTGAGCTTGGGTCCTCAGTTAAGTGTATCCCGCTTCTATCAGGGATAGAGCCAGTGACACTGAACTGTAAATTCAGCTATTACTGCCTTGCCTAAAAACTAGGGTCAATGCCTCTGATGATATCGGAGGGTCTTATCCCAGCTGTGCCACGAACCAGAAAATCCATACTTAGTACCTCTCCCAAAGAGGCAGCAAGCACGGTTGAGAGGGAAATTTTAGGTCCTTAAAGCAGCCACATGGGGGATAGGCTTGAGCTTGGGTCCTCAGTTAAGTGTATCCCGCTTCTATCAGGGATAGAGCCAGTGACACTGAACTGTAAATTCAGCTATTACTTCCTTGCCTAAAAACTAGGGTCAATGCCTCTGATGATATCGGAGGGTCTTATCCCAGCTGTGCCACGAACCAGAAAATCCATACTTAGTACCTCTCCCAAAGAGGCAGCAAGCACGGTTGAGAGGGAAATTTTAGGTCCTTAAAGCAGCCACATGGGGGATAGGCTTGAAGCTTGGGTCCTCAGTTAAGTGTATCCCGCTTCTGTCAGGGATAGAGCCAATGACACTGAACTGTAAATTCAGCTATTACTTCCTTGCCTAAAAACTAGGGTCAATGCCTCTGATGATATCGGAGGGTCTTATCCCAGCCGTAAGGCCACGAACCAGAAAATCCATACTTAGTACCCTCTCCCAAAGAGGCAGCAAGCACGGTTGAGAGGGAAATTTTACATGGCATACTACATGTCCAGCTAAAGTTTCTATTTCAAAACATAAGTAAAACAATATGAGCAAAAAATGCAGCATTGACTAGCATATTACCAATGAATTGACACAGACTGCAATTTGGTGAGTACTAATATAAGCTAAAAGTTTCGTAAAATAATAATATATTGGCAGACAGCAGAACAGTTACATAAGTTGAATTGTGTCTGTCATGGTGACAGTTTAGGCCAGAAAGTTAATAGCAGATTTCTTTTTATTAAATGTGTATAGAGAATGCATATTATTATTAAAAGTTAGTACCTAGGGTTTATTATTTTCTAGTAATTTGCTGTATTTATTTATTCTAAGTGAATTAATATTACTCTTCTCCAATATATAAACAATTAGTGACAACCTATTGAAAATTTTCAACTAGTAACTGAAACACTCACCATAATTTCAACAATGACGGGCATACCCACTTTTATGTGATGGCGAAGCCAAAACCAATCGTTCCTCCTTATAGGAACCCACCTAAAACACAACATGGTAGGTGAATCTTCTAGAAGAAAACTAACATAAAAATATAAACATCACATAGTAACACTGAACAAGATAAACATGCTACAATCAAACTTACTGATGCTAACAATGAGAGCGCTAGAAATACAGCTACTGGAAAGGGAATATGTACTAAATAATAGCTCAATATAAATAGAACACAATCCTAAAGTTTAACAAGAAATAGAATAGCCTACTAACAGATAGGTCTCGTATTAAATAATAATTGTTTTTTCTCTACCAAAACAATGGAACCAAAATCAAAATATTTAACTAGAGATATCAAAATGGATTTCAACCTGTGAATCAACCCATTTCTCCATGCGTTCAAGCCAAATTGGGTTAAAAAAAATAGTTTTTTCAAATGTGGATCAAACTGGACTTGACTTATTTAACCCACAGATTAAATGAGTTTCAGTGAGATTGAAGGTGGGATGACCTGTAACCCACAACCAACCCTTTATGAATTTTTTACCATTTTTTTCATAATTTTTTTATTATAATTACTCTTTTCCCTCTATTTATATTTGACTCAAGATGGTCTCTATATTTTTTAGAAAAGACTCAATGTAAATCCTTCAACTAGATCAGCGTTAATGTCATTCCTCCCATTTTGCCTTTGGGATTGGACAATAAAAAAGTAAAAAGAATGGGTGATTGTATTAGCAGGTTCCAATTCATCATCCTCTAAACAAAGTCAACACTGATCTAGAAAAAAGGAACACGTTGAGTTTTTCTAAAAAATATAACCACAATGAGTCAAAAATAGAGAGAAAACATTGAATCATTTCTATAAATATATGGACCAACAATGCTCTTAAGCATATAATTATTTTACAATTTCTAATTATGTAGGTTGACAATTTGATCTTTTAAATAGTAGAATGTTATTCAATAATGTTTGAATAGTTTAAATGTTTAACTTATTTGTTTGTCAAAGTTATGCAGGTTGACACTTTAATTTTCAACTAATGTTATTTATAATAAAAGTTTGATGAAATAGGTTAAAACTTTGATTGTACTACTATTAAAAAATTGAATCAAGTCAATCTACTTTGATTGTACAACAATTAATATATAAAATAAATTAAAAAAACAAAGCATCCTTAAGTGAGTTATTCCACTAACCCACCAACTCGTGATGGGTCAAGATAAATTACAAATTTTTTGACTCACTAAAAAGTGAACCAGGTTGAATTGACTCATTTTTAGCTGAATCCATGGTAAGCCAACTTGTGTGAGCTACGTTGGCTCACTTTGACAACCCTAGATTTAACGAGTCCCAAGATGTTCACATCCTTGGCTACCCACGTCAATAAAGCATTTCAGTGCTACAAATATGCTTATGAAGTTGCTTTTCACCATTTTAGAAAATGCATCTAATAGTTTCTTTTGTCCCATGAGAGACTGATTACGTATAAATTAAATAACCTGACACATTCTAAAAGTGTAGTAACTAAATTAGCAAGATTATGATAGTGGAAGTAACTTGTTATCATGTTAGTAGTAGAACAGCATTCCAAACAAAATGGAAATTACCACTCTACAAAAAATATTCAAAGAACATTAGAAAGTACGAAAAGAAAGTATTGATAGCTACCCATCATGTACCCCGCCAATGTCAACAAATGCCCCTTGATAGAGATGCAACATTGTCACTTTCCCAACACAAATCTGCACATAAAAATGTCCCAAGTAATTAAAGACAACATATTAAATTTACTTCTAGTTACTTTTATTATGAATTATGTCACAGATTACAGAAAAAAGTATGTCTGAACTTTGAATTATATGTAAGCGTGACTATGAAACCAAGGCAAACAACAATAGGATTATCAGTATCCATCTATTGGATTAAACACAATTATCCAAAGAGGACAATCACTGAGCCAGGAGGGAAGACACAGTACTAACACTCTAAAGACACTCTTTAGAAATCTTAGGATAGATCATAAGTAAAGTTTCTACTTTTTACAGTCTCGTTCATGAGAACAACATGCTTCAAGATTAATAAGAAAGGTGAAATCGCATACTTACTTGACCAGGATAATAGAACGGAAGCTCATACTGCATAAAACGTTAAAAAAAGGTAAGAACAAGAACCGCGTTTTCATTAACCCTAAATACATTTAAAGGAAAGAACAGTGGAAAAAACTGCCTACCATGCCATCCTTGTAGTCCTTCCCTCTTTTCCTTCTACCAGGGTAATAATCTTGGTCTTGCTGTCACAACCACATTCACATTAACATAAACCATATTCAAAAGAAATAAAGAAAAATCTTAACAAATTATTTGAGAAAACACTTTCAATTTTTAATTTTAATTACAATTCTTTCCTAGTAACAATAAGGCAAAGTGAAAGAATGAAATTTAAAGTTTCATAGTGGATGATAATTATGCTAAAATCCAATACATATATAATAAACTCCTTTTGGTAAAACCAGAGCATTCTCTAACTAAGAGCCATTCTGATTTCTTGAGATACAAAGATTTATCAATAGTGTGCTGGGATTAACTTCGTGGTGACAAATAATCAATTGATTTTTCACGGAGAACGTAAAGTGACAAATAGTTGCTTCTACTTTTTCAGGCCATCACTAGATTTGTAGGATTGTATTGATTTTAGTCAATGTTTCCCAACAAATGCACTCTAATAAATGGAACTAGAGATCGAAATCCCAACTATATACTTATGAGATGTAAGACCATCTCCCAATCATTCCACAAAACCTCTGCATGTGTATATATAAAATAAACTCTAAAGTTAATTAGAATGTTTAGATGTGATTTTCTAATGATTATTATTACATTTCATCTTTTAAAGTTTACTTCACCTTCACCCGCACTTTTAGAGGTGTCAAACTGAATTTGTAAGAAAAAGAAATAAGAAAATGTCTTGACAATCGAATCCAAATAGCAAAAAGTTCAGCATTAGTTTGAAGTGAAATTGAAACCTTATAAGATTCCTCTTCCAACCTATCCTTGTTAGCCTCCACCCACTCCTTATACTGCTTCAGAAACACCTTATACCTATCCAAGCACACATCATCGGTGTTAGTCCTCACTCCATTCTCCACCTCCTCCAGGCTCACCCTCTTCGCCTGCATCTTATGTGCCTCGCGAATAAACGCCAGCTCCTTCCGGTCAACGTGCCACCCCCGAGGCGGCCAGTCGCGCGGAGGCACGAGGCGAACCACGAGAGGCCCCGACCACGTGGTCATTAGCGGGTCCGGAATCTCGCCCTTGATCTCAAACTGCTTCGCGACGAACTCCTCCTCCGTCAGCCCCATCTCCTCCCTTTTCTTCTTTCGGTAGCTAGGCTTCAGCATTTTGAAAGCTTCAATGGCTTCGGGGGATTTTAGGGGAACTTCCTCGCCTTCGTTGAGGCTCTTGCGTGCAAAATCCGCCTCCGGAGAGAGGATTTCCTCCCACGGAGCCCACCCGCGCTCGATCCAGTTTCGGCGCCGGGCTTCATCCTCGGACTCCTTGTCGTTGGGGCCGAAATTCTCGGTGAAGCTATCGTCCACCGGGAACTCTTCCGTGCGGAAGGATTTTGGGACGAGGAGGGGGCTGGAGAGAGGGCGTAGTCGGACGATAAAGGGCGGATGATGGTGGAGAAATGGCGGAGGACGGTGGTGGAAAGGAGGAGGGGAAGGGTTTAGGGGTTTAGGCAAAGTGAAGAGATAAGAAGTTTGCAGCACTTGCATGACTGAAGTAGGAATGACGCACTTATCTTTGTTTTCTTTGTTTTTGAAGAGATTAAGTGGATAAAGTTTTTGAATTATTTTTTTCTTCGTGACGAGTAAAATCTATATAGTAAGGATTAAATTTGGAAAAATACAAAGCCGAATACAAATTTACTTAAAAGAATTCAGATACCAGGTTTTGGGGTTAATTTAACCACTTAAGCTCAATCAACCATCTAAATATATATATATATATATATATATATATATATATATATATATCTCTTTGACAAACTTTTTTATTTTGCTGATTTTCGGTGAATCATTTATTTTTAAATCTAAAACTCAACGTGAATAATTATTAATGTTTTGTTGAATTACAAGCGAGATAACGAAGACAAACTATTAAGAAAAAAAATAAAAATTATAAAAAAATAACGGAAAAAGTATGAGTCGAATTGGAATACAAAATGATCATAGTTGGGTATGAATAAATATGACAAATACTTATTTTTTTACAAAATGATCATAGTTGGGTATGAATAAATATGACAAATACTTATTTTTTTAAAAAGTTCAGTATCGACATTTTATAAGCACGTGGCACAAGACTTGAATGATTTATTAATTTTACAAAAAAGTTTCTGTCACGTCGTCATCACCATATCTTCATACAAATCCTAATTTTTTTCTAAGAAACCCTAGTCGCCGCACCATTCAACACCGTCACTGTCATCCTCGCTATCAACCGTTTTCTCTAACGCATCACACGTCACCACCAAAACCATGCGACAAGAACCCAAGAAACCCTAGGTCTCCACAGTTTGCTTGCAGGTCTAATTGTGGTTGCAGGTGGAGGCAAGCAACTACGCGATTAGTGGTGGAGAAGAATGACGATTCGCGATCTGTAGCAGCTGACGATTTGGCTGGTGGTTAGTGGTGGACGATTCTGTGGTGGAGATTGGACAACAGTGCTGCTGGAGCGCGACGACCGACGAGGATGACGATGACGACGCTGGATGGTGCGACGGCTAGGGTTTCTTGGAAAAAAAATTAGGGTTTATCTGGAGATGGTGATGATGATGTGACATTTGCACAATTATGTTTTTAACTGCGTGAGTAGAAAGGACCAGATTAAATATTTTTTAACGAAATATGAAATGCAAACGATGTATTAAACCTAGAAAGAAATAGATGCAAATGATGTATTAAACCTAGAAAGAAATAAATGCAGTGTACATAAAACACTTTTACATTAATTAAAATATGAAAAATTGTAATATATTACTCCTTTTCTTAGTATAACATTATTTATTACATAAAAAAATCATGTGATATAAAAAATAGAAAGAGATCATTTTTCTCATTTTATTTCAGCTTAGGCGGACGTGTTTTCTAATTAAATTATGTTTAATAAAAAAATGCTGAAAATCTAATAAAAACTAAAAGTAAGAAAGTAATAGAACGTTAATAGTTAATAACTTCAAATTACTAAGCTAACTAATTAAATTATAAGTATTTAGTAAAGTTTGTTAAAGTAACAAATATATATACCAACACACAAAATAACATTATAAAAGTAACCCTTCAAAAAATCAATAACTTCATATTTTGTTAATAAATTTCAGTCTTTCCAGAACATAAGTCAACCATGATAATAAAAAATAAAATAAAATAAAATTTGTTACTATCATACGATTAACAATTGACACTTGCATACGACTGGCCAACAATATTTTCTTTTTCCTAAATAAAAATAGTTTTAGATAAACTCTTTCAGGCAAATTTAGAAGTTGAATTCTATAGTCTAACTGTGAAAAGTTATTTTTAGTGCATCCATAAACGTGTTTATAATAAATAAGGAATAAAGAATACAGCAGTTCAAAGTAAAACATTTATTTACACAATCTAAACCTAAGCTCAAAAATACTCATGTCATGTAGGATCTAATTTTAAATTCTTCATCCAAACATTGGTATATAAATACTTATGCAGTATAAAGTGGCGGTGCTGCCAAAAACAACATTGCATAGATAGATAGTATCGACTATTTCTGGCAATAAATAAATAAATCTAAAAATAAGGATTTCAAGCATTATGCTCATCCTTCATCAACAACTTATATATAGAAGCATAACTAGATAAATAGCAATTATCTGTACATAGAATTCATGCCAAGTGAGAAGAAGGAATGGCCATTCTTCAGAAACATATCATGTCTAAAATAATCTTAGGCTACACAATAGGAGACTGCCTGAATTAATTCTACGCCGTTGCATCCAACTCTCAATCAACAAATCTTCATTACTTTTAACTTTGAGGTAATCATCCATATCATACCTTAATCCTTTGGATTTAGCTGATAATGACTGGTCAGTGTGACAATAAGCATCTCCAAATTTACTGTATACATCTTTTCCAACATACTCCTGAAGGTAATCAGGGCTCCAGCTTCCACGACTGCTAATAGAAATGCTACCTTGATCTTCCACTTTGATGTTTTCCTATGACCCATGAATAAATTTCAGCAACCCAAGTCGTATTAAAAGGAGATAAGAACTTTAAACATAAGAATATAAGGGTAAACAATTGTTGGCACAGTTTAATGTTAATGGCCATTTTGTATAATGTCTTTCCGATCCCTTAAATTTAATTTTGCTATTCGGTAACTCCAGATTATGCAACATATGTGGGTAAATGTCCAGAGAAAATGGCGATGACGATGATTGAAAGAATCATACCAATTTTCGAGAGCTACTCTCTTAACAGTAAATTAAAGCGAGATGGTAAAATATATGAAAGTCACATGTGAAGATACAACATATAATTTTCATACGGTCATGTTTCTTCCACAAATTATCCAATCCCAGACATATTTTATTAGAAAATAATTTGAGAGAACTGTGATAACCTGAGTAGAACTGGAAGTTTTTGGAGTGACTGCCATACGTGCCTTATTCAGGCTTGTCATAGGAGAAGCATCATTCCCTGTCTCCCATTGCAACCATGGCAATGCAACTCCATCCATCAAAACAGGAAGAGATCTAGTGACTGGAAGGCTATTAAATGTTTCTGGTTTTATTAGTCCTCCAATGGATGAGCTTGCATCACTCCTTTCACCATCAAGTGATGAAATATCTGTATCTTCAACATTTGAAATAAAATCCTCAATATATCTCTCAGCCTCCTCAGTCAACCGCATTGACACTCGGCTTCTGTCATTACTTCTCTGGACAGAGAAATAAAAAAAAATGAATAACACTGTTCAAATAAATCAAAACAACTAATTCGTCATCTCTTCCTTCACGAAGAAATTCTAATATTGTTAAAATTATATCATCATTATCAGAACTAGAAGCATAATAGTGATAAGCACCTTCCTGATTCTCGATGGATTTTGTATATGATTGTCCTCCTTGGCAGGAATCAATTCACTAACAATCTTAGAAAGTTCTCTGCCTCGCTGCTCCTCATACACTATTTCAGCTAATAATTCTTGTTTTCGCTTCTCTGACTGTAATTTTAAACCAAAAAAAGGTAAAATATGATTTTCTTGGTCAAATAACTTCTACCAGCAAACACAACATATTTCAGTGTTAAAACAGTCCAAGGTATGCAATGAGAGTGGCCTAGCCTTCCTGTTGACATTAATGGAAAGTTACAATGTTTGGATTGATAGAAAGTGAAGGGAATGAAATGGAACAAAATGAAATGATATTAGGTTCCATTGTTTAGATGATTTAAAAATAGGATGGAATGATATAACACTTGATAGATTTGGAATCCATCTGATAAGCCTCTTTTTCTTCTTCAAATGGAGAGCCTAAGTACGGGATGGAACAACTTATTTCCAATAATGATAACTTTATTTCACTTGACTCCATTTTATTCTATTTAATTTCGTTTCACCTCACCGTTAGATATGTAAAGATAACTAAGTGTACAACAGGAGTTACTTCTCCAGAATGTTCTGGTGTGCTTGTTTCTGCTTATTGGACCTCCGCCATGTACAATGTCAGAAGAACAAAAGAAACACGAGTCCACGATACTCAGTTTGGTAAATCCATATAGAAAATTAAGTATTTCACAAGTGTGTGGGCCCTCCAACAAAAACAAAGCAAAGATGTTCCGTTTACATTACAGAAGTGCAAGTCTCAATAGCACAGTTTAAACTGAAAGGAAAACACTTTTCTTTATATGCCCAGCTCGTAGATCATTAGCAATAATTTGATTTTCTACGCACATGGTTGAGCTTGCCAGCTAAAAGTATAATTATGTTTTGAAGTCAGCAAAGACTCTTCTTACCCAGACTTTCATACAACTCAATAAAAGACTTTCATCAGTATGAAAGAAAGAATTTTATTGTATTTGAACTTTTATTACCTGTTCCAGTTCAGTTTCGTAGCTACTTCTGATAGAAGAATTGCTTGATAACAAATGATCACCAGTGGATAAAGTGGAGGTCCTCGGTTTTACCACAGCCTAAAAGCGGAAGTTTCATAAAAAAGTAGGAATTTTCTTCAGTGAATGAGCAGAGGACGCCATCATAACAATGCTAGGCATGGCAGAGACCATACAATACAAACAAGATTTACGTAAAACATGTTTCACGTACCTGTTCAGGTTCCATATTCCTTAATAGTTTCTGCTTTGCTTTGTGCAATCCTTTATCCATGCCAGTAAGTGGCACCTGAACATTTTTTAAAACAGTAAGAATATGAAGTAAAATTCATCAAACTGAGCCAGTGCTCTTGTACCACTGTAACTCTTCAACCTTTTTCTGTGCATGAACTGCCCGTAGTTTCGCAACTCCACTTTTATCAGAGTGAGCTGTTGCTGCTTCATCATCCGTGAGAGCAGAAGAATGACTCTGAAAAGAGACATAGTCAATCTCAAATTTGGGTAAAATACAAACTTATATGTTGCTGACGAATTTCAGAAAAGGGTGAATACAGGGAGTTAAAATAACCTTCGCTGTTTTCTCTACTTTTAATTCTTGTTTTTAACGTTTGCTATATAAACTAATAACAGAAAACATTTTCTCAAACCAACTATCCTTGAAATGTAAGTTACTTTTTAACCTTTATCTTTTCTTAACTATACTTCCTTTGACTTGAAAAGTTCCTGCCAATTCCCTCTATCTTTATTTTTGACATCCAAACAATAGAAGAAAAGTTTACCATTTCACTCTCCTAAACATGGCATGTGAGTGTTTTAATTTATGGATACTTTCATAGGAAGAATTACTGCTACAAACTTCCACAGCAAGATATAAACAAGTATAATCCTGAAAATGATCACACTTACAGAGTAGCCATCGTACACCCTCAAATCCCTCTGACTAAGGGACTTTCTGAGCACTGGTCTTTGATCTGAAGCAACTGGCTCATGCATTAGCTTGTTCCCGACATCAGCATTTTTCAGATTGGAACGACTTCTAGAATTCTGAGATTGATCCAGGTCACTCTGTATCATGCAAGATATGTACATATGCATAAATAAATTATTTTTTAATGCAGAAGTTAATGAGAACCATAACAAATGTCGCCAATCACGCAATTGAGGAGTGGGTGATAATTTTAGAGTACAAGCAAAGCAGGCTGGTTGGTATTTGGTTCCAAAATCAAGCATTCTCAAAAGAAACTCGGCACAACTTGAGCTAGATCTTAGTTATGAATAATTTAAGCATCAAACTTAAATGAAAAAAAAAGAGTAAAAGAACAATAATATCAAATAAAATACTAAGTAAGACACTTAAAAACATAGGCTCTGACCAATCAAACAGATTAGATGGCGGCCTTAGCCAAATAGTTTGTGTTAAAAGAAAACGATGGCCATTACATAAAAAAAATCAAGCTCTGTTTTTTTTATGAAACAACATCAATCTCTCTAAAAGCAAAAGTGAATTCTCTCAAGCAGGGAAAGCAACAGTACGATATTTTATCATACAAGGACCGACCATAATCATTCATATGGTCCACCAATCGCATTCAAAGTAAATTGTCTTTTTCACTAAAAAAGGAAACTAGATCCATTTTTTCAGCTATTAAAAAGATCGTTCACTCTTTCCAACAAAGCTTAAATGACATTATAAAACGAATTAGATAGGATAGATTTCACCAGCAGAAACGAAATATGCAATTAGCAGCGCCTAGTTTGAGAAGCAAATAAGAGGGGAAATTACGCCTAGGAATGAGGTGAGTCCTAGCATTATAAATGTTGTGGAAAATCGTCACTAATTTTTCAGTCCTTTCACTTCATTCTCCTCTTGAGTCTTCACTCTACTTCCCAAATAACTTAAAAGCACGAAAAAACAAAACATTACGAATGTATTGACCTCCTGACACCTAACCCACTAAACGATTCAAAATAGACATCCAAATTTGAGCAACCATTACCTACACAGAAAAACTCAAGAACACTAAAAATTCTCCACCTAAACGTCGTACAACGGATTATTATTTACTTCGAATTTATAACCAACATTGAAACTAAATCCAATCCTAAAAATTATAGCAAATCAAATACGTTGGAATACCTCGGAATCGCTAATTTGATACCTAACCACCGATACCGATCTCCGTCTTCTCGAATTCGCATCGGCTACAGGTCTTACCCCACCGCCACCGACAACACTGCTCCTTCTATCATCTCCGGTTCCGGAACTCTTCCTTGAGACCGACCTCCCTCGGCGCTGCGACGCGCCGGCGCCGGCGGGACTGGCCTCCGACTCGGAGGTTCTAGAACCGCCGAAGCGGCCGCGATTCGCGGACTCGAAGAACTCGATGGCGAGATCGTCGAGGCTGATCTCCGGGAAGACGGAGCCGCGGACGGTGTTGACGAAGCGACCTTTCGGAGTGCGGCGATCGGCGCCGTCGTCGTCACGAGAGGGGAATGTTTGACGGGCGGGGCGGCTGAGGCTCCGGGAGCGGCGGTGGTGGAGGGAAGAGGAGGAGGCGGAGTCGTCGGCGGAGGAGGCTCCGACGGAAGTTCTCTTGGTGGTGGATTTGAATGCCGCGGTGGCCATCGGAGAGAGGGGAAATTGAAATGCAGAATTCTAGATTTGTGAAAATTCAAACTTCATTCATTGCTGGTAAAGAAGTGTGACCTTAGTGTAGTGAGGACGGAGAAAAACATTGGCGGAGAGACCAGAAAAGCCAGAGAGATTTGAATATCGTAAATTTTCAATTATATTTGGTATTGAGGCATTATTGGTATTCGCATAGTACCACCATACTATATAATAATAAACATATTTATATTTTAGGTAAAAAATTAATATAATAAATTAATTTAAAATTAAACCCTTTAATTGTCCCTAAATTTAAATTAGTACCACTTAATTAGAGATAATAATAAAAAATTACTGAAAAAAACTATGTAAACAGGAATAATTAAAGAATTTAAACCTTAATTTAATAAATTCATTCATTTTAATTAAAAAATATTTTAATCAATTCAAAAATAATTATTGATAAATTTTAAAGACTATTCGAAAAATAATTGTTAGTTGATAATTAATCTAAACAATAACAATTATTAATAAATATTTAATGAAAATAATAATCATTAATTAAAATTTAATAATAATAATATTTATAAATTTATTATTAAAAAAAATTTAAATAATTAATTTTTATTATTCATATTTGTTATAATATTATTATGCAAAGCTACTTATACGCTGACATGTAACTGGAATAAAAAAGAAAGAGAGAAAGCACACAAGCGTAACTTGATAATAAGATACTAGTAAGAACCTCATCCAATCTTTATAATAGCTTAAATTATTTAAATAACGAACCTCAATTCTTTATCCGAAACATAAATATTTTATATTAATAATTAATAATATTTATACAAAATTTAGCTTCTTATAATTTATGCCAGCTAATAAAAAGTTAACAAATGCCTTGGATGCGAAAAAAAAAAACATATTATAAAAGTAAATAATTGTATTCTATACATGTGAGAAAGTGAATGAGGCATTAAATTGTGATCTAGAAACTACTTATACGGTCAGTACATTCAATTAATTAGTTTTGATAAAAATAAATAAATTAATATTAAATGTAAGCAAAGTTCTTTAGATTTTCTGTCTAATCCATGGCGTGTATTATAATTATAAAGTACACAAAAACAAATTATGTTATAGTTTGACATTTTGAAGTTTAACCTTAGATGAACTTTAATACTTCAAGAAAACAAAAATAATATAAATAAATAAATATATATATATATATATATATATATATATATATATATATATATATAATATTTATTTGTTTTAAAAGTAACTTTGAATGCTTACATCAATGAATACATTTCTATAACATTAGAATTTTATTACTTAAACTATTAAATTTGGCCGATAAGAAGCGCAGAGAAAATAAGCATGCCCATAAAACTATGTATACAACATCATACCAAACATTAAAAGGGATAGCTCCCCTTACATTGTTTCCAAGTTCCAACTAATTAGAACTCCCACAATCTTACAAATAAATCACTCAATGCATACAATACCCTGCCCAACAACATTAAATTTCTATCCTAGAAGGGTAAATTACTTGTCTGCACCTGCTGTCCATGCACTCAATGCCACGCTAAACAGAACAGAAATATATTCTACACTATTACCCAAACATGCTCATACAATTTTTCCTTAAAACCACTTCTGGTTTGGTCAGGCAACAAGCAATAATCAACAAATAACCCACAAGGACAACAGTAAAAACAATAATCCTCACAACCATGTATACACGTTCAAACACCTAAGTTCATCAAGTCATAATCCACTGAACAAAAGGGAAGTTCAACTCCCCTTGCCTTGCACTCAAACACCCACAACAGAGTCAACTATAACAAAACAAGACTCCTTCCACAAATACTAAACAACAGTTCTCGTTTTACCCACAACAATATATAGAGATGCAAAGCAAAAACTAAACAAGCTCACTTTTCAAGGTCTCAAATTTTTTTGAAAACTAACAACCAAATTTTAAGAGTATCACTAAAACACAACAAAATTAAAAATTTTCCAATCGAGAATAAATTTTCAAATAAAATGAATCCAATTAATTTTTACAACTCAAATATTCAAATTCAATTGTCTACAAATACATAAATGTGTAAAACTTCCTTAAGGAAATAACAACATCCATTTTATAAAATCACTACGGAAAGTTTACCCCATCTCTCGTATACCTAACATTCGCATATATCTGTATCTGCTCCGGTATAACACAAACGTTATACAATCATCGCTAGACACACAAACATGTATGGGTGAGCTAACCAAATAAACATCCATACACCATTACATCATTTATATCTTAGTCATTTAGTCACTACCACAATCCTATCATACCAAATAGCACCAACACATACCTAGTAATACCATGACAAGTCATACATTCCCTTAAAAGGAATCCTGATCAACCCATTAGTTCTACACAATCTATCGATTGCAGGAAACTCGTGCCAATACCCACCATTTCTATAAACATATGTGTTCCTCATAACTTCACAATATCATTCCTATTTACGAAAACAGAACAATTCGAGTGGTCCTCCACCACAACTTCAGACTTATCTCCTCTGCTTCTCAAACTATTCACATCAGCTCCAAATTCAACATGAACCAGAACTCTACGAGTGAGACATCAATCTCTTTCTACTCTCTCGGAAGAGGAAAGGACAGTTGTCAAATCCCAATCCCTTCCACCGCTCTTCATAGACAAAGAGACACCTCTATTCAATTATCTTTTTTAGACAAAGAAATCCACCTTTCTATCCCTCGCAAGAGGAAAGGTGACTGTCTTTCTACCCCTCGGAAGAGGAAAGGTGTTTGTCTTTCTACCCCTCAAAAGAGGAAAGGTAAACCCCAAATTAACAAAGTATAGTCAGAAGACATACTCAAAACATACCCACCATCACACCACATGGTTGGTTCAACATTGTGACTTTCTCACTAAGCTAAACAATGATAATGGAAAATCATTATCGCTCTTCTCGTAACCCATCCTCTTCCCCAGCCTCACATAGTCGTCGAGGACCACTTTCCACTACATCGTACAAAAAAAAAAGACCTTAACTTTAAAAGTATCACCGTCAACGCACTAGATCACTTTCTACTCTTAACAAGTCAAGAGTAGTCCTCTAAGTATCCCACAACATAACTCCCTCACACAAAGGTCCCTAATTTCTATCCAATCCCAAACTCACTCCAAAATAGTATATCCATGTTACTCAACGAAATAGTCTAGACAACTTCACGCAAATTCATGTAATATGCTCCTGACAACCCATATATTATAAAAATAACCTTAAAACCATAATAACACACCATATGAATCTGAATCTTGCTTCCAAACCCTTATTCACTCATTCGTTGGTAATGTAAATAATTTAATTTTTTTTTATAATTCAAATGAATTTGATGATCATAAAAATTATTTTAATAATAAACTAGAATCTGAAACCAAAATTAAATATTATTATATAAAATAAACTATAAATGTTAAAAATACAATTAATTGTTTAACTTAAGAAAAAATATCTAAAAATTAATTTTGTCTTCATCAATTTTGTTGTTCTTCATTGTCTTGATAATTTGACACACTTCTTTCATCATTTGATACATTTCCTTGATATATACCTATAATATAAAATAATAATTAATCGTTAATATATTAACGGTGTGCATTGACTTTATTCATATCAATAAATGTTCCACTTCTAAATAAGTTTATTCAGATGGAAAAATATCATATAATATCTATATTAGTGAGAAATATATCATAAAGTATTGAGAAAAATATCATAAATCAGTAAGTAAAAAAAAAAATCAAAACATAAGAATCCTAAATAAACTAAAATATATTCCGCTCCTTGAGAGATGTCTAAATTATAAATGTCTTCCTCTTCTTCCTTTTATATAATTTAGCCCATTTTAAAGTAAATGAATATGTTATCAATTTTGTGGACTTCAGCAGCAGAGAGAACAATATTTTGAATCATACCACCAAATCTTTTTTAAATCTTTGTTCATAATCTTCATTTCAATTTTTAAAGTGATAAAGCTTTTATGAGAGGTTCAAAACTAATTATTAATAATGCCAAGTGTTATAAGATTAGAAAAAAGTTACCCTATATGAAAGTAGATAAAACTATAGCAACTATAACATCTTAAACTAAATATATTAGGTTTGAACTTTGGATTATGCTCTTCACCAAACTAGGAGGGATATTTTGAGTTAACTAATGCACTAGACACATAACAAGAAGACAAATGACAAAAAAACCAATAATCCAAATTTAATAGGTATTGAAAGCAAAGAATTATAATAGAGCTAGAATATCTTTAATATGTTCGATTTTGAACATCTTTCATCAAATCAACTTGTAAAATTTTCATCACACCTTCTAATGAAAATTGTGCATCTCATCATGAAACTAAATACACTAATAAAATCAGAATATCCATTATAACAAATTAATGCTACCATACACAATAAATCATTATAGAAGAAAAAGGTTAAAGATAATCGTGAACAATGAAACAAAAGAAAAGGTAAAAGGTCGATACAAAATCATATGACTCAACATGCACATAAGACCTTTTCTTAACTGTTTATTAGAAAAAGTAGAGGATTTCATCCATAAAACCATGTGTGTTCAATAAATTCTCAACTGTAACACAATCTGAACCTATTACCTATTATCACCCACAAAGTCGGTGGAAACCACATCATCTTCGATGTCACCAAGAATTTCCTTTTACTTTTCTTCTGAACAATAAGACAACAATTTTATAATGGAAAAGGAATGATTGTAAAATATCAATACAGGAGTATAATATGATGAATGTAATGTACAACAATGTTGTTTTTACTTTTCGGAAAATCGTATTTGTGAAAAAATAAAAATAATAAAAAATAACGTTAAATAAATGTAAAAAATTTGTGTCTGTCAAATTATTATTATTTATTAAAATAACCATGAAATATTAAATAAATGAAAATTTTATTTTCAAAAGAGATAATTTTTACCTGCCTTCAAAGTTTCGACCCAGTGTATTATTGTATATTGTATAGGACTAGATAATATTGTATGGAAGAAATAATATTCTCAGAACAATTACTTAAACGAGATTACTACATTAAAACAAGATAAAATATATACAATAAGGTATTAAGACATCCTAGACCAAGTTAATCTTAAAACATTTAAGTAACAGTCCATTAAAATACTACAAATTAAGCATATTTTATAAGATAAATTTTTGATTAATTATTATATTTATTATGTTTATTTTATATAGATATCCAAATTCATCTTTTATTACTGGTGGGAATGATGTACAATGATGCAGTTCTTCCTCATCTACATTCTCTTTTTGCTTGGTCAATCTGATTTACAATACTGAAAGAGGAACTTGACTTGTTTAGATGAACATATATATTAATGAACACTTAAAAAATGAGTTGCGTACAGAATAAATTATATTAAACTCTTCCCATAAACTAAAAATAGTTTTTCATCTAATCTTTAGGATATATGGGATGAAAACACTAGTGCAGTCAAGAAAAACGACATCGGTTATTTTCGTCTATAGACTACGATTCTAGAACCGAGACATATATAGGTGAGGCAAAAAGTCTACCCATTTTTATCTCGGTTGTGGACCGAGACAAAAGGAGTAGGATTTTGCCCCTTTTTTTTACAGGACTTTTTTGCCTTGGTTTTCTTTTGAATCAAGACAATATCTTGGAAAATTCAATAGAAAAAGACTAGTCAATAAAATAAATTTAATACTCAAATATCAAATCAAACTATTTATTATACCTAATATTTTAGTAAATATCATACAAGCATTGAGCATATGCTAAATAAAATAAAATAAAGATATTAATAATCAAATTTAAAATTTAATATTTAGCATAGTGTTATGGTGTCACTTCCCGTTATCCCAATGAAAAGTAAACTTCATCGTTCACACAGAACTTGAAGTTGTTTTTTTTTCTCATGAAGAACCAACTTTCTACTTAAAAAAAGTAGCTCGAAGATCGGAATCATGATTATTCATTATCCCTTCTCGTCATAGTCAACATATTCTCTACTTGACAAGTCAAGATTCTCAAATTTGGTTCCCTCAAGCTTCAAAATTCAGGTTGCATTAGTCAGAAATATGACCAACATGTAGAAAATTATGATATTACTAAAATTATAGGACGTGTTAAAAATATGGCTATAGGTTTAATTTTTTGAAGACTGGAATAAAATATTTTGAGATTAATCACATCAAATTCATCACAGTTTTAAGTTCTTAGAAAAACATTACAAACATTGTTTCCAGTATTGATAACAGTGAACAAAAATAAATTGAATCATTAACCATAAGCATCAAACCAAAACAAAGGAGGAAGAGATCAAACCAAAACAAAATAAATTGAATCATTACAATGCCCAACATATATGTCAACAACACTCAATAATCAAAAGAGATCGGACACATGATGCCATTAAGTTAACGTATTTGTTTTCAATAGAGGAAAGTGAGTATATGAACTATATATACAATACAAACTCATATGCTTACATGTCAGAAGCAACAATGAACAATCAAACCATAAGTTATGCCACCTACACAACAATTATTAATGAATAAATTAACTAACTAACTCATTCTATAAACTATTTTCAGAATCACCATACCATGTAGCAGAGCTCCATGTCAAGTGCTTCTAGAAGATATCCAAACTTTGCTTTAGCCTGAAACAAATCACATGCCAATTATATGGTTGTACTTGTACATACTGCTGCCAAATTATCAGAGAAATATTATACAAAATAAATGAAGATAACAAACAATTCTTATATAGAATACTTCTATTTTCTAACTCCTTTGCCACTTGTCCACCTCTAACACACGTCCTCTTCCAAACAATTCTCTCACACACGTGGCAGCTTTACCACAACCTTGTTGTTTCTGTCCCAAAATTAATTCCATAGACTACAACATCTTTCTTCTCCAGATGCTTCTCCACACCATGCGTATTTATTCATACCCTGTTAGACAAAAAAAGAAAAAAAATCATCCAGAATAAAGTAAATAAAAGAAGTGGAAATACAAGAAGCTGGGCAACCAAACTGGGCATCCAAGAAGTGGAAAAAAATCATCCAGAATAAAAGAATAGATTATATTATCCCCTTTCCAATCCAACTACCTCTCTTGTTCCTTCAACTTCTTGTTTAGCACTGCAAAGTTTTCTTAAGAATCATATTAACCAATGATAGAAACATGTTTCTAGGAATTACTCCATCTTCTCATGGTAGTTCTCTCTGAAATTTCACAACAAAACATTAAATATGTAGCCTAACCATAACCATGATAAATATTAAGATGTGATAATCACCTCTTATCAATTCTACAAGTGAGGTTCCTGCTAACCATATTTCTCAGTTCTGCATCAGTCATCTTACTTCGTGCGTAACCGGTAACACTCTAGATTTTCATATTTTTCTTTGCTAATTTTTTTTTCTTAGGGTTCTTTAGTCTTTAATTGTTTAGAAATAGGTTAATTTTAGATTTTTCTTTTAAATCTTTAGAATTGTAAAATTGTAGTTAAAATTAGGTTTTTAGGAGTAAATTTTAGTGTTTGTAAATAATTAGGATATTAATATTTTTTAGAAAATCTTTTGATAAAAATTATCTCTTTTTACTTGTTAAATTTCCTTTACTTTCTTTAATTTTTGTACTGATTTTTCTTTGTTGCAGAAATCTTGGACTGAATGGATTAAACTTGGGCTATTGTTGTTGATGCATTGATATTGGGCCTCAGCCTTGGACAGATTGAATAAAATTGGGCTACTGCCATACTTGAGATTGGGCTGCTGCCACACTTGATTCAGGGCAGCTGGGTTGGGCTCCCATTTATTGAAGTGCACCGTTTTAAAGCTGAGTGCAACTGCTTCCTTACTTAGGCTTCAATTAGTGAAACTGTAGCATTTTGATTATTGATGCGGTGCGTTTTGGTGAAGAGGGAAGTTGTTGGTTTGGGGGGTATAGCTCGAGACATTCATTTGGGCAGAAGCATTCCCTCTAACTAAGGCTTATGCGAAAGAATGCGAGAAAGAGAGAAGACGAAATCGCGATACTAACCGAAGAAGATGACCTAACTGGAGCTGACCGCTGGAGATGATTGGATGGTCAGAGAGGAAGATAGAAGAAGATGAAGTGTCGACCATTGGATGGTGAAGTGCTGCCAAAAACCAAAGCATAGCTCAATCCAAACACAAAAAAATACCATCTCATCAAAATCTAACCTAGAGACACAATCCTCATAGTAAAGTTGATGGAAGACGCTTGAGGAGAAGATCTATTGGAGTTATGTGATCATGAATCGAACATCCTCAAGCTTCCTCGTACAGAGAAACACAACATAATTTGACGAAAACTCAAAGAACCTTAAAAGGAATCGAAGAAGCAAAGAAGAACAGTGAAAACCCTAACCGGACACAAAAGTGAGATCGAACTCACTTGAACACAAGAAGCTAAGGTTTGAACGGTAGAAAACCCTAGAAAAACAAAGAACCCTAAAATAGACCGTTGGAACCCTAGAAAAAGGGGGGGAAACATAAACTGAATCGATTAATCAATGTGAAATGGAGATTGAACGGTGAGAATGGTGCTAATCGAAGAATTAATCGAATGAATGGTGTTTAATCGATGGAAAATGGATTTTAATCGGTGAAAACAAAGGGAAAAGCGAAATGGAAGAGAAACCCTAACAGAGTATGAGGTTTGGTGTTGGAGGAGATGCGTAAGGTAATGAAGACGATGATGATTCGGTGAAGAAGAAGAAATACCTTGAGGCGCGAGATGTGGTTGAAGAGAAATGAAGTTCTTTGAAGAAAGAATGTAGACGCGACGAAGACGAATTGAGAGAAATGAAATGAGGTTGGGTGGGCTTCGGTTCGTAAAAGACCGAAGCAGTAGGGCCTCATAGTGGGTTTTATGCTTCAGTTTCGTAAATAACCAAAGCAGTAGAGTGCATAGGTTTCAGTTCCCACTAAACCAAGACATATATGTTTGTTTTAATTACAAAAAGTCACCGCGTTTTAATATGTTTTGATTTTGTGAAAACCAAGGCATATTAAGCACGTTAAAAGACTGTTTTTTTACTAGTGTAAAAAAATTTAAATATATAAATTTAATTTAATTTATTACAATAGCAAGTTTAACTTTAACAAACAATTAGTATGATTAGACAGTTATAAAGTGAGTAACTAGTTATGAATTGAACAGTGGTCATCGGACCCTTAATAATGTTAATTTTTCTTAACAATTAAGACAATAAGTCTAGCTTTTATATAAATATTTAATATATATATATATATATATATATATATATATATATATATATATATATATATATATATATATATATATATATATATATATAACTTAATTGTTATTTTAATCATATTATTTATCTATATGAGTATTATTTTCTAACAAAGTAGTATTAGAGTTGAGAGAGTTTGAGTGTCTGAATGAGAAAGAGATACTGAGAGAGAAATGGTCAGCCTAGCAAACAGTATGTTGTTGTGAGATGTGTGAGAGTTATTCTTGGATTCCAAGATGTGTGAGATGTTGTTGTGAATGACTATGAAGAGCCATCGAAAGATGAAGAGCAGAGAGTAGCCCAAGCTACTTCATTGAGAAAATCATGTGTGAAGGATCAATTAACTCTATACATATTGTGCTGAGATGTTGATGAATTTGGTTTTGAGAAAATAGTGAATGTTAGATCTTCTAGAGAAGTGTGACATATTCTTGAAAAAGTATATAAAGGCGATAATCATGTATGGCAAGTCAGACTTCAAACTCTCAGAGGTGAGTTTGAAAGTCTCAGAATGGAAGAAAGAAAGCAGGTTGCCAAGTATATATCTTAAGTGAAGGCGGTGGCGAATCAACTTAGTAGAAATGGAGAAGAGTTTCCTATCATTCGAATTGTGAAGAAGATCATAAGGTCGTTGACTAAGGACTTCGAAAATATTGTGTTCTAAGGTCCTGGAAAATAGGTGTTTTAGAAATAAAGTGTTCTTGAGTGTACATCTTTGTTAGAACATAATTGTTATGTTATTTCTTTGATTTTATTTATATTTTTCTTAAAGACAAAATGATATTTTACCTTTTATTAATTAGGTGCAAGAAATTAAAATAAGGAGTGTAGAAAGGTAAAACATGGAAAATAAATAATATGGAAAATTCTTTTAGAACATTTAATTGTTGTTATTCTAAAAAGTGGTTGAAAGAAAATAAGAGAAATAATCTTGGTAAGTTTAGAAATCAAAAGAGATATTATTATTAAGAAAAATCATTATTAAATAATGTTAGATATTTTAAAACATATTATGAGATATTGTTAATTAAAAGATATCTTAATATTAAGCTAAATTAGCCACACAATTTACAAAATTGTCAAGCTCTCTACTGTTTGGTGTTTGTTATCACAAGGACGTGGTGTTTGGGTTAGGACAACAACAAACATCTATCAAAACTGTCAACACTTTATTGTTTTGGCTCTCAAAATTGACAGAATTTAGTGATATCTAGCTTTGACAGACCACGGTTGTAGGTTCTTGAAAGCCACCACCACCTAATATGCTACCAATCTATTGATTTCCCCTTCCGAAGTTGTTTTGTAGTTTTCAGATCACACCAAAAAACTAGGACAACCAAGGAATAAAGCAAGAAACTTAGCAATTAAGAAAAGTTAAACCAAGTAGCAGATTTGTAATTTGACAGAACGAAGGAATGGAATATAATTGACAATCAAGAAATTAAGGCTGCTGAGTAATGACAAACACGTCAATCAGATTGTCCTATAGAATGGCTCTAGATTAATAGGAACAAAGTAAATTGAACCAGTCATGACAATTTAAAATATACAGTCGTCCAACAAAATTCTTCGTAAAAATGCCTGAATGAACTGCTTAATAATGCAGATTTATGATTCTGAAAACTCTATAGTGCAGATTTATGATTCTGATTGTGAAAACTTTATAATGAACTGCAATAAGTCTTTGATGCCTTTTAACTTTGTCACATCAACATTAACAACTTAATTGACTCAAAGATACTAACTTATCACTACAAGTAAAATATCCTTAGGTTAATAATCGAGACCCATTAAGGACCACAATTAATAAAATACTCTTACAAATATAACTTTAATCAAATTTTAAACTTTACTTTTCGCATTAATCCTCTTTTGAACAAATCTCTAACTCTTAGTATTGACTTTAACATCAAATAATACTGCTCATCTTGTAAAAGACGAATATCGGAAAGAGAAAAGTTTAAAGAACAGAGACCGAATTGAAGAAATTAGTAAAGTACAAGAAAACTTTTTGCATAATAACTTCGACTGAGTAAGTACAATTTTTTTTTTATATATTTGTTGGATTGTCATCTAAAAATACCTTCCAGGCCATACAAAATATGTTGGGAATTGCATATTATATAGCGGTGCACGAAGAAGAAAAGAAAAAAGGATGCAAGAAGAACCCTCTCGTTATTAACACCAACAAAAGTAGGAGGACCCAAATAATAACCTTATTTTCACCAACTCGATTATATGAACATAAAAACCACTCAGATTCTATCCAAAATATGTGAGCACTAGACTATTGAACTACGACTTTGATTAGGTACAAAAAATTTTAAAACCAAGCAACAATAGAAAGAGCAAATCAAGTTTGTTGTGTAAAATAGAAATGAACCTCACGATTCACCGTAATTTAGATTACTCGGCATCAACTTTTAATCAAAACCACATCATAAATATGCAATTACTATATAAATTCCACGCTCATGGTCACCTTTTTTCTGTATTTTGTTGTTCTTAGGTATTTCATCACGAATTTAAACCCTTTCTTCTTCTCTTCCTCGTTATAACTCGTCTTCTTGAACATCACAGTGGGAGACCTTCAAATATGTGACCTGATTCAAAGTATCTATACATTCCAAAAAAGTTTTGTTCGTTTCAACAGAAACACGCCATTAAGTTCTGAAAATCAGGGTACACCCAATATGAACTAAGACAAATTGTCGATATATTATTTCAGCCACGAGTCCATGATTCAAATCAAGCACGATCAAATGCAAACCACAAACGAAAAATGGAGGGTCAAATATCCAATATAACAATCAATAGAGACAAGTACATCAGCAAGTACATAAAAAGCCAAAGTACATTCGCAATTATCTAGAAATCCAAAAACTACATCCCCTTCATAAGACAATACCAAATGCCCAAAAAGAGCTCATGCTCCTCCTCACAGGGTACATAAATACCACTGCATCAACAAACCGATTATTTATTCAGACCTCTCACTTTTGCTCCAGAAAGACATTACTGGACGCAGAAAATCGTAAAAACAAAGTACTACTGTGCAGTCCAAGTTTAAAGAGAGATCTTGGCAACGTGAACAAGCAGGTCAATCACACGTGAGCTGCAAGACATGGAACCCAGCAGGTATTAGATCTAGCCCAATTAATAATAATAAATCATACCTGATTCGCGTCATTAATACATTGGGTTAATAATTAATCAACCAAAAATCTGTTAACTCGCGCACTACCACACTGCTATATATAATAACGGTTTCAAGTGGATTACCTGTATCCCCACTCATTGTCGTACCACGAGACGAGCTTCACAAAATTTTTGTTCAATGCAATTCCAGCCTTTGCATCAAAAATACTTGATCTGGAACAATGATATGACAAAATATTCAATAACAGATAAATGAATTGTCAACAACACAAGGCAACAAAAACTTGGAAAGGAAACATCACTACAGTGACCCATGTATGGTGAATAATTTCCCAACTATGGCAAAATTTATACCTGCTGTCACCCACAAAGTCGGTGGAGACCACATCATCTTCGGTGTAACCAAGAATTCCCTTCAACTTGCCCTCGGATTCCTCCCTGAGAAAGACAACATTTATATAAGACAGTGGGCAAGACCAATCCCGGAATGGGCGCACCTCTTGAATTGCATTTCGAATAGCAAGAGTCACAAAAATGTGCAAAAGATTCAACACCAAAACATCAATTAGAGTATTCTGTCCTTACTTGATAGCATTTTTAATTTCGTCATAGCTAGCACTCTTCTCCAGCCTCACTGTGAGGTCAACAACGGAAACATCCACGGTGGGAACACGGAATGCCATTCCAGTCAATTTTCCATTCAAAGAAGGAAGGACTTTCCCAACAGCCTTGGCACCGAAAAATAAGAATCGTAAAAATCAAAAAGAGGGTTGTCTATACACAATTAAACATCAACCTTATGGCAAAGCCAGAAACACCAAACTATATTGGATGAAATATTCACCTTGGCAGCTCCAGTGCTGCTAGGAATGATGTTAAATGAAGCAGCTCTTCCACCTCTCCAGTCTTTGGCTGATGGTCCATCAACAGTCTTCTGGGTAGCTGGTTTGCACAACAATAACATAAACCAAACTCAGTAAGTAGTATGGAGGAGCAAAAATATGCAACCGGAAAACCATATAGGGAGAGGCTCACCAGTGATGGAATGAACTGTGGTCATCAAACCCTCAACAATGCCAAATCTGTCATTAATAACCTGCAAAATTAACAAGAAACAATTAGAACTATAGTAGTCACAACACAACCAACAAAATAAAATATATTACACGTAATCAGGCAAACAGCAAACCTTGGCGAGAGGAGCAAGGCAGTTGGTCGTGCAGCTGGCATTGGAAATGATATCGAGCTCTGGCTTGTACTCGTGCTCGTTAACACCAACAACAAACATTGGAGCATCCTTACTGGGGGCAGAAATAATAACCTTCTTAGCACCACCCTGTAAAAAGACAGAACAAACAAACATTAAAATTCCATCTTACACTACATACTACAGGTATATGTACACTTCGCATACAAATATAAATCTCAATTCAAAATATATTTGAAAAAACAGGCAGTTAAATTAGGATACAGAGCTTCAAACATAGACCACAGAAAACAACAACGCGTGGAAATATTTAATAGAGGTAAAGGTATAGTGCTGTAGAAACCTTTAAATGGGCGGCGGCCTTGTCCTTATCGGTGAAAACTCCAGTAGATTCAACAATGATATCGGCTCCAGTCTCACCCCATGGGATCTCCTCAGGGTTCCTGAGGACGAACAAAAGATTTAACAAAAAAAAGTGAACACTTACAATACACATAAACAAATATTGGAACACATGAAAAAGGGTGAAAAATAGACCTGTGTCCAAAAACAGCGACTGGCTTCTCACCGAAGAGAAGGGTACTGGAGTCCTTAACGGTGACGTCGTGATGCTTCCAGTGTCCGTGAACACTGTCGTATTTAAACATGTATGTCTACAGACGGAACCAAACACCGTGAACAACCAGATCTAACGGCTAATAACAATATAGATGGTAGGATATTTTTCCTATTTTATCATGAATATATTATGTCAATGATTACCCTATTTATCATGATAAATAGGTAACCCTTGACACACTATAATCATGATAAAGAGGGTAATCCTAGACATAATATATTCATAATAAAATAGGATAAATATCTGAAAAACCTTGCCGATCTGAACAGTAAATGGTCACAGCGAGGGAGAAGAGAAGGTGTGTACCATGTAATCAGTGGTGATGAAGGGATCGTTAACAGCAACGAGTTCCACATCGTCTCTCTGAAGAGAGACCCTGGCCACCAAACGGCCAATTCTTCCAAATCCTGTTACATTTCAAATAAATAAATTTCAAAAATAAAAACGAAAATGAAAGAGTGTTGAACTGATAATAAGGGAGAACAGAGGATGACGATGGTGTACCGTTGATTCCGATCTTGACCTTGCCTGATCCAGGCAATTCATTGGAAAAGAAAAGGAAAACGAAACAGAAGAAAAAGGTGAGAAACGGAAAAGAGGTGGAAACGAAGAGAAGAGAAAATAAAAAAAAAATGGAGAAAATGTGGTGACTATTTGCATACCCATAACTGGAGAAAGAGAAAAATTAGGGATAGAAAAAATAGCAGAAGTTGAGAACAGAACTAAGTATGAGTGAGGTGATGGAGTGCTTTGGTGAGGTAGGGTTTTAATAAGGTAGGGAAAGAGAGACAGAAGAGTAAAACACCGGAATAACCATGTGCGTTCCAGTCAAGGTTTCACTGCAATATGCGAATATTCCATTCTTTCTATTTTAATAGTTTTATTAAATGGTTTTGTAATGTTATTAAAGGTTTAGGATTTTCTGCTATTTACTATTATTATTAAAAATATTGTTTTCATAAATTCAAACATCATTTTTTTTATTTAACTTATATTGTTAAAATTAAAAACTAATCAATCTATTATCCCGTTAATAATGGAAATTTTACTTTTAGTAGGTTTTTCGGCTTTTCCATACAAAAACTAGTTAAAAGCATGTGAATTGAAAACATTTTATCAAATTTGGTAACAAAATAATGCATTTCTCTATATACAACGTTATATGAAAAGAAATCATCAATGTATTGTTTGTCATCTTTCTCTATGTATAATTTACAAATATTTTAGATGAAAAATAATATAATAAGATAAAGTCAACTCAAGCATTTGTTAAAATAAATAAAAATTAAATATTTTATTATTATTATTATGATAATTTTTTTAAACTTTGTCATGTGTTTCTAATTTGATCAATATTACTTTTTATAAAATTATTACTAATCTTGTATTAATCAATAAAAGTGATATAAATAATTAATTACAAAAAATAAGTAGATTTTGGTACAATTTCCCAAACTCTACTCGACTTAATATATTAAGATCTAAGTCCCTTTTATATGACAAAGTTAATTCATTATAGGTTATCAAAATAATTGTCTTTGACACAAATTTTCGTTACTGAAATTTCCATTGACTCTCACTATCTAGATATTTTTATCGATGTGAGTTTGTATATTTAGTAGAATCTAGATAACTTAGTTAATAAATCCTTATTCAATATATCTCATAAATCATACAATAGAGTATTTCCACTAACGAAATACTCCATACATTTCACATGCACAAACATTCAATATCTTGACAGAGTTTAGTCACTATCAAGTTCTACTTAAAATCACATAAATATGTATAGGTCTACAAAAAATTATGATCTCTTATTCAGATTCTACATGGCTCTCACTCGTACATATACATATATATATATATATATATATATATATATATATATATATATATATATATATATATATATATATATATATATAAAATAGAATTTGACTTTCTTACAAGACTTACTTAACCTATCACATTTTTCCTATTTAAAAGAATATTATTTTTCTTCCCAAAATCTTCTCCCTCTTATTGAGTGAACTCTCTAGCTTGCCCAATATAAAAAATAGGTGGGATTTTTTCAACTAGATTCCTAAGAACAACATCAACTATATGCTTGAGATTGATGAGATAATCTTTCTTATGATAAAGGTAAAGTTCATTTTCATAAATGAATAAATAATTTCAGTTATTATTATTAACCTCAATCAACTCTTACAATTTTAGACCATTTCAATATGTGGGCATAAGAAACCATTATGAAAATTGAGTTTAAATGTAGTTTGTAATAGAGTTATCGTCACAACCCAACCCGCGAGCCAACTCGGACCACCACGAGTTTAATCCGGGTTGGGTTTAAAAAAATTATATTTTTTTATGTGGGTCAGATTTCAACCCGACTCATTTAAACCCCGCTCATGCGGGTTGAACCTATGGTGGGCCGGATTGGCCCACCAACCCACCTACCTATTTTATTTTATTAAAATTTAATTTTAATTTTATAAAAATCATATATTATAAAGTAAACGTGTGATTTTAACAGCTCTAATTTGTATTAAACATATAACGAAAAATGCAAAGAATAAAATCAGATACTTTTATTTTTATTTAAGCGTTTTGCAAAATATGCAAGGGCCATGAATTTTATGTTAATGAAAACGCAAATATTTAAATGTTTACAGAACATCAAGTTTATGTTTTTAAATCATGTTTTACAATAAATTAATACTTAAAAAAGGATAACTAACAGAAATAAGGATTGCACAAAATTGACAAAAATCATATATTATAAAGTAAACGTGTGATTTCCGCAAACATCTTTTGATTTCATAATTTTGTGTTTAACTCTCATCCAATAAAACGTGAGCTGTTGCAACGAAATGGAGTAATCTTCTTATTCATTATATTTAAAAGTTATATTAAAAGAAACAAATTTCGTATTTCATTATCAACCGTTTAAACAAAAAATTTAGAATTCTTATCAAAAGGAAAGAAGAAATTAAAATAAATTGTTTTTAAAGGCTAAAATTAACTTTATATAAAGAAACTTTTGAAACAGTTAGAGTTTTATAAAAGTGACATGCATATGTTGAAAATTGAGTCTAAGTTTTATATTGGATAAAAATAAAAAAGTAGAACAATATATAAATATAAAAGACTCATTAACTCATTGTTTTAAGGTTTTGGGTAGAAAGTGGTGTCAATCCCTTATATGATTAGGTTCATTATTAACGCTCTCTATTTTAGTTTTGTTGCTCTCTAACAACAATAATATGTTATTTAGGTTTGTTATTCTGTTATGGGTTAGGGATTTTCTTTACCAAAATCCTTCTTCTTTCTCCTATATCTAGGGTTCTTCCCCCCTTTTCTCTTTTTTGGTACAAACAAAAATATACAAAGTTTATGTTCTTACCTTTTTGCTTGTTTTCTTCTTCTTTCCCTAGATCTCTCTTTTTTGTCTCTACATCTTGCTTTTGGTTTCCCAGAGATCGTGCTGTTGCCATGGAGGTCTCTAGAGTCTTCTCAGTTTCTATACGCGAGCCTCTCTCCTCGTCTTATCCAATATACCACTTTAATATGGTATGAGAGCAGGTCTAGTACCTGCTCTACCTCTGCTACACTCTATTCTTGGTTTCTTTCCTTTTCTCTTGGCAATTCTTGTATCATGGAACACACAGATCATACCAACAACCTTTCCAGCCCTTTCTATTTGCACCCAGGAGAGAATCTTGGCCTCACTCTCATTTCTCAGGTCCTTAATGAGACCAATTATGGTTCTTGGAGTAGAAACATGCGAAGAGATCTTCTCTCCAAGAACAAGTTAAAATTCATTGATGGAGGGATCAAAAAACCCTAGAGAGATGACCCTCTTTTTAATTCCTGGGAGAGGTGCAACATGATGGTGCTCTCTTGGATCATCAAGACTCTTTCATCACATATGGGAGAAAGTGTTATATATGTCAAGGATGCAAGAGAACTATGGGAAGAACTTAAAGAAAAGTTTTCTAAAGGTGACTACTTCAAGATTTCTAACTTGCTACAAGAGATTCACTCCATTAAACAGGGAGAAAGAACCGTAAGTCAAATTTTCACCGATCTAAAGATTTTATGGGAAGAATTGGAGTCTCTTAGACCCATACCTTGCTGCACATGTAAAGTTCCTTGTAGTTGTGATTTATCCAAAAATTTTCACAAATACAAAGAAGTGAAGCATGTTGTTTGCTTCTTGAAAGGTTTAAATGATAGCTACAATGTTGTGAGAACACATATTTTACTAATGGAGCCCCTTCCTAGTATTAATCGTGTCTTTTCCCTTATCATACAACAAGAAAGGCAAGAAAGACATGATTCTAGAATCAATAACCAAAATACTGAGATTAAGGTCCTTGCCAACACTATTGAGAAACAAAATCAGTGAAAAAATGATTAGAATTGGAAGCCTAGTGGACATGGGAATGGGTCTCGCAGTCAAGGAAGAGGAAGGGGAAGAAATCCCAACTATGGAAAACAATGTTCCTACTGTCATAAGATGAACCACATAGTGGATGAATGTTACTCCAAGCATGGGTATCCCCCTTGGTACAAAAAAGGAGAGAACAACAACCAAGAAAAGGGAGGACAGAATGAATGAAATTTTGTCAATTCTGCCTCTGCAGAATCACATCATAACTCTGCCCAAGCCAACATTAATTATGCTTCCAATATTTTTACATCAGAACAGATGCAGAAAATATTATAGATGATAGAAAAGGTTGACAATCCTTCTCACAGCATCAATCAAATTCAAAGAAACACCATAGAGGACAAACAAGGTATGTTTTCCTAGATTATAGACATAGGGGCCACTGATCATGTGACTCATGACAAAAACAACTTTGTCACTTTCCATAAGATAAAACCTATGTCTGTTAGGCTACCAAATAATGACATTGTCACTGCTCATCATGCTGGAACAATTCAATTTTCAAGAAATTTTATTATCTTTAATGTTTTATACATACCTGATTTTTCTTTCGACCTAATATCTATCCAGAGTTTAACCATGGACATACACTACACACAGACTTTTTCTTCTAAGTTGTGTAAAATACCGGACAACTCTACATTGAAGATGATTGGATGTGCTAATGTCTACAAGGGTCTTTACTACTTGCAATCTTTCCCTGTCTCTGACCAAGATTTAACTCTTAAGTCTGTTTTCTCCTATGAACATGTAAACATAAACTTGTGGCATTATAGGCTAAGCCATCCTGGACACAAAATTGTTGAAAGAATATGCAAGAATTTTCCTTATGTTCAAACTGATTCTAATGATGCTTGTGATATATGTCATTATGCCAAACAACACAAATTGCCCTTTCCTAAAAGTATTTCTGTTTTAACTAATTGTTTTGAAATTATACATTGTGATATATGGGGACCTATCTCCATTCCTTCTATTAATTGGCATAAATACTTTCTCACCATAATAGATGATTGTAGTAGACACACCTGGGCTTTTCTTATGCAAAATAAAGGACAGGCTAGAGATTTACTACAGAGTTTCATTATAAAAGTTAAAACTCAGTTTGACAAAATCATTAAATCATTAGAAGTGATAATGGGCCTGAGTTCAATTGTCGTAATATGTATGATTCTCATGGCATTGAACATCAAACTAGCTGTGTTGAAACCCCACAACAAAATTCTGTTGTAAAGCGAAAACATCAACATATATTGAATATAACCCGTAGCTTACTTTTCCAATCTAACATTTTCTATGCTTATTGGTTTTATGTTGTGTCCCATGCCATATACTTAATGAATAGGCTCCCATCCTCTGTTATTAATGGAAGAACTCCTTTTGATGTGTTATATGATAATCCTCCTACCTATCTAAACTTAAAGGTTTTTGGTTGTTTGTGATTTGCTTCTACATTGGAAAGAAGTAAATTTGATTATAGAGCTAGAAAAGGTATTTTTATAGGATATAAAAATGGTGTCAAGGGTTCTAGAGCTAGAAAAAGTATTTTTCTAGGATATAAAAATGGTGTGAAGGGTTACATTATTCTTTACATTAAAACTAGGGAGATTTTTATAAGTAAAAATGTGATTTTTTATGAAGATATTTTCCCATACAGAAGTGAACAAAACAATGTTCAAAATAATGAAGAAGATAGATTGTCTTTTCTTAATAATATGTCCTGCAGCTATGATTCTGTGAGCAAACAGAACTTGGTTGAGAATGGAGAAATGGCCAAAGCACCACTGAGAATGTCAATATCAGTGTTGATAACACTGACCCTATGGAGGATGAGGAAGTTCACAACCAAAGAAAGTCCAACAGAATCAAAAGAGCTCCTGAATACTTGAAAGATTACATCCTTGAAGCTGACTAGCCTTCTTCCACCTCTTTATGTATCAAAAACGGTTTAAAGACTCCTTATCATATCTCTAATATTTTATCTTATGGGTCTTTGTCTGAAAAACACCTAAAGTATACCATGGCTATAACTGTCAGCAATGAACCCAGTTCATATGATGAAGCTAAAAATAGTCTTGAATGGACAAATGCCATGCAAAAGGAAATTAACGCTTTGCAGGACAATAACACCTGGTTTTTAACTCAACTTCCTCCTAGAAAGAAACTCATTGGGTGTAGATGGGTTTGCAAAATCAAGCATAGAGCTGATGGTATTGTGGAAAGATATAAGGCCCGTTTAGTGGCAAAAGGCAATACTTAACAAGAAGGAATAGATTTCCTTGACACTTTTTCCCCTGTTGCTAAGCTTACCTCTCTTAGAATGATGCTTGCCCTTGCTGCCTCAAAGAATTGGTTTATACACCAACTTGATGTGGATAATGCTTTTCTAAATGGGGACCTAAATGAAGATGTCTATATGGAACCTCCACCTGGTTTAGATGCAGACACTAAAGGACAAGTTTGCAAATTGACTAAGTCTCTCTATGGCCTAAAACAGGCTAGTAGGCAATGGTTTGACAAACTTTCTACCTTTCTCATTTCTAATAATTACATTCAATCAAAATCTGATCACTCTCTCTTCATCAAAAGAACTCCTACTAATTTCACAGTTTTACTTGTGTATGTAGATGATATTGTTTTGGCAAGGAACTCTATGGCTGAAATTACTCATATAAAGACTCTTTTACATCATCAATTTCATATAAAGGATCTAGGAGAACTCAAATACTTCCTAGGATTTGAAGTTGCTAGATCTAAGAAGGGCATACATCTTTGCCAAAAAAAATACGCTCTTGACATCCTTGAAGAAACAGGAATGTTAGGAAGCAAGCCTTGTTCTACTCCCTATTTGAGTAACACAAATTCTTTGTACAAAATCGAAAATTACTTGAATAATTCTAGTCTTTATCGCAGATTGATTGGGAAAATACTCTATCTTACTAACACTAGACCTGATTTGTGTTTTACTATCAATTTTCTAAGTCAGATTATGCAGGAACCTACCATTCACCATTATCTGGCTTTGCAACATGTTCTAAGATACATAAAGTCCAACCCTTTAGAAGGACTCTTCTTTGCTGCTGACTCAGACACCCAAATAAAAGCTTTTAGTGATTCTAATTGGGCTACCTGTCCCAACACCAGATGATCCACCACAGGCTTTTGCATCTTCCTAGGTTCCTCCTTCATCTCCTAGAAGTCAAAGAAACAGAGCATTGTTTCAAGATCCTCAATCGAAGTTGAGTATCGAGCTCTCGCTGCCACTGTATGTGAGATACAATGGCTTTACTATCTTCTTCAAGACTTTCACATTCAACCTACTGCTACCACTGCTCTTTACTGCGACAACAACTTTGCTAGGCACATAGCACACAACCAAAGCTTCCACAAGCGGACCAAACACATTGAACTAGACTGTCATGTTGTGAGAGAGAAGATTCAAGCGAGACTTCTGTGTCTCCTCCCTATTCGATTAGAAGCACAACTTGCCGATGTTTTCACAAAGTTTCCTCATCGTGTTCGTTTCAGATCTATCATCTCCAAGCTTGAATTAGTCTGTATACACCATCCAACTTGAGGGGAGGCTATTAACGCTCTCTGTTTTAGTTTTGTTGCTCAGAGCAACAATTTGTTATTTAGGTTTGTTATTCTGTTATGGGTTAGGGATTTTCTTTACCAAAATCCCTCTTCTTTCTTCTGTTTTCAGGAACCCTATATCTAGGGTTCTTCCCCCCTTTTCCCTTTTTGGTACAAACAAAAATATATAGAGTTTATGTTCTTACCTTTTTGCTCATCTTCTTCTTTTTCTTTCCCTGGATCTCTCTTTTTTGTTTCTGCATCTTGCTTTTGGTTTCCCAGAGATCGTGCTGCTGCCATGGAGGTCTCCAAAGTCTTCTCAGCTTCTATACGCGAGCCTCTCTCCTCGTCTTATCCAATATATCACTTTAATATTCATATCTCATTAGTATTGTGTCTATCCGGTAAACCTCATCTTCATAGTCCTAATAGGATAAGGGGAAAAATCCATTTACTTTATTTTTACCAACAAATATTTGGGTATAGCATAGGCTTAAATTATAAAAACTAACTGGATATTCATTAAATTACTGAAAACTAATTCAATCATGTACTAAAAAGATGAAATTTGATAATCCTAAAAATAAATAAATGTAGGGTGAATAGATGGTTGGCGTAAGTATGCAACACTATTCCGTTTGTGCTTTGTGTTTTAAAAGGTCAACGAAAGGAAGTGGATCAGATTCAGTGGGCACAAAGGATTTAAATGTTCGCATAGATGTGTGGCTTTAAATTTTGGAGCCACACACTCGCCTTTTGCTTTCTTTTTAGGGTTCCAAACATGTGGCAGAGATTAGAGGGTGCCAGATATTTGATTCAACAAAACAATGAAATGTCCCAAAATTGGGATAATAGGACATGCCTGCCTTAATTGTTTCACCGTGTACTTTTGTCCCCTTCTCATTATTGCCTATCTCAAACTCAATTCAGATTTTCTTCCTCAAACAACTTCGTAAATCTAGAACTTCCCACTAAGCATTTCTTTGGTTTTTAAATCGAATAGAATTCATTCTAATTATATTAAAATCTAGTATAGTATAAATAATTTATTCCAAACGTAAATTCAACAAATCTTTTGGTTTGTGAACTTAGGATTGGACATTGATTTATGTACCAGTTTGTCAAAATATATTTTGGAAATGTTAAAAAACAGACCTAACTTAAAATTTTTTTTACTAACAAAAGAAAACAGATGGAATTCTTTAAATCCATTACATAAAATAATATACTTTTAAAGGAGTGAATTCGTAAACTACTTATACTGCAAAAACCCACACATTTATAAACCCACACATTTTGAAAAAGCTAAAACTGAATTTCAAATATTTTAAAAAGACAAAAAACCTATTTTACATTTTTTAACCTTCACGTTTCTATCACTAATATTATCAGAACAACATAAACAAAAGCTTAAAATAATAATAAAAAATCATCATATATCTTTCCTAATTTTAAAGAACCCATACGAGTAATGCTCACATTAAAATAATAATTTCTTTTAAAAAATAATGAGATATTCTTAGTTATAAAGTCAAAATCATAAATAAAGTTTGAAATTCAAAATTTTGCTTTACAAATATTACACATATGATATTAAATTAATACTACTTTAAAAAAATAATTTTTGTATTGTCAATAAACTAGACAGAGTTAAAGTAGTCGTTTCCTAACTAATACAAAATTAATTTTCAACTACTCTTATGAAGAGTCTTAAAGATAAAATGCAATGTCCCTGAAAATCTATGTTAATAAAATTAATGTTGAAGGAGGTCGTGAATTTAATTTTCCATTTGGGGGTTGAACATGATCTGCAGGAGACGAGTTAGGGTTTCGGACATTGGGTGGTTATTGGTGGTTAACGGCGATATTCACAGTGATGACTTGATTTTGAGAAAACGAACATGGTTGTTGGCTAGTGGTCCGACGAGAAGGATGGCAGAGGCGCTACGGTGGTGGTTGACTGCTAAGGTTTCTATGGAGAAGACGTGACAAGAGGCAATGATGTGACTAAGTCTAATTGATCTATTTGTTGTGTTAAGGATCCTCCTGATTATGTAACAGCTTCACAATGGTCATTTCTCCTTATGGTGGATTGCCACGTGACGCAATCTAAATGAGTCTAAATGAATCTGACTTATGAACGCTGACTAATGAACGTTGACTTATGAACGTAGGAAGGATACATATAGGAAATTAGGAGGTTTAGCAATAAATGCGGTTTATATGGTCCATTGTTAAAAAAGGAGTGTACTTGTAAAATTGAAGAATGTGTTTAGCTCTTTTTGCAAATTCAAATAGAGATTAATTTAGACTTTTTGTAACTTTGACATTTTAATTTTACACTTTAAAAAAATAAACTAAGTCAACAAACATTATAATATCTAAAAATATAACCATGGATGTCAACTATTATCATAAACAATAAAGCCGAGTACAACAGCAAAGTACATAAAAAGCCAAAAAGCTCAATCCCCTCCCCACACAGAAGAGGCAAAACAAAAAAGAGCTTAAAGCTCCTAGCAGGGTAACAACAATGGTTCCTGAAACCGATTTATTCAGACTACTCATTTTCGAGTGAGCAAGACACTAAGTTCGCAGCTAGAAATAAACATACGGTACTAACGTGTAGACATGCTACCATGAAGTACCCGCTTAAAGAGAGGTCTTGGCAACGTGAACAAGCAGGTCAATCACACGTGAGCTGCAAGACCAGGAACACAGCAGGTATAAGATCTAGCTGAATTAATAAAAGTAATAATGATACAATGATAATAAAGCATAGCATGATTAGATTTTTGGCCAAATTTAATTACTAATTGGGTTAATTAATCGACTAAAAATCTGTTACATGACGCACTACCACTCTGTTCTACACAAGAAAGGTTTAAGGTGGTTTACCTGTATCCCCACTCATTGTCGTACCACGAGACGAGTTTCACAAAATTTTTGTTCAATGCAATTCCAGCCTTTGCATCAAAAATACTTGATCTGAAACAAAAATAAGACAAAAGGGTTCAGTATCAGGTACATGAATAATGTGAAAAAAAAGATAAGAAAAACTTGGACACTAAGCATCACTACAGCTACCATGTATGAATAATTTCACAACTGTGCCAAAATTTATACCTGCTGTCACCCACAAAGTCGGTGGAGACCACATCATCTTCGGTGTAACCAAGAATTCCCTTCAACTTGCCCTCGGATTCCTCCCTGTAAAAGACAACATTTATATAAGACAGTGCGCAAGGACCAATCCCAAAATGGGCGCACCTCTTGAATTGGATCCCGAATAACAAGAGTCACAAAAATTTGCATAAGATTCAACAACACCACAATATCAATAAGAGTATTCTGCCCTTACTTGATAGCATTTTTAATTTCGTCATAGCTGGCACTCTTCTCCAACCTCACTGTGAGGTCAACAACGGAAACATCCACGGTGGGAACACGGAATGCCATTCCAGTCAATTTTCCATTCAAAGAAGGAAGGACTTTCCCAACAGCCTTGGCACAGAAAAATAAGAATCGTAAAAATCAAAAAGAGGGTTGTCTATACACAATTAAACATCAACCTTAAGCAAAGCCAGAAACACCAAACTATATTGGATGAAATATTCACCTTGGCAGCTCCAGTGCTGCTAGGAATGATGTTAAATGAAGCAGCTCTTCCACCTCTCCAGTCTTTGGCTGATGGTCCATCAACAGTCTTCTGGGTAGCTGGTTTGCACAACAATAACATAAACCAGACTTAGTAATTAGTATGTATGAGTCAAAACATGCAACAGGAAAACCATTTAGAGAGAGACTCACCGGTGATGGAATGAACTGTGGTCATCAAACCCTCAACAATGCCAAATCTGTCATTAATAACCTGCAAAATTAACAAGAAACAATTAGAACTATAGTAGTCACAACACAACCAACAAAATAAAATATATTACACGTAATCAGGCAAACAGCAAACCTTGGCGAGAGGAGCAAGGCAGTTGGTCGTGCAGCTGGCATTGGAAATGATATCGAGCTCTGGCTTGTACTCGTGCTCGTTAACACCAACAACAAACATAGGAGCATCCTTGCTGGGGGCAGAAATAATAACCTTCTTAGCACCACCCTGGATTAATAAAAAGACAAACAAAACAAACATTAAATTCCACCTCACTAAATCGCCTAAAAATATAAATCTCAAACAATATTTTAAAAAAAAAGCAACACAGAAAATAACAACGCGTGTAAATAATTACTCAATAGAGTTAAAGGGTAGTGCTGTAAATAGAAACCTTCAAATGTGCGGCGGCCTTGTCCTTATCGGTGAAAACTCCGGTGGACTCAACAATGATATCAGCTCCGGTCGAACCCCATGGGATCTCTTCAGGATTCCTGAGGATTAACAAAAGATTTAACGGCGAGAAGAGACGAACAATTACAACATAAAAATGCAGAGGAAAACAATGAAAGTCATGAAAAAGGGTGAAAAATAGACCTGTGTCCAAAAACAGCGACTGGCTTCTCACCAAAGAGAAGGGTATTGGAGTCCTTCACGGTGACATCGTGATGCTTCCAGCGTCCGTGAACACTGTCGTATTTAAACATGTATGTCTACAGACGGAACCAAACACCGTGAACAACCAGATCTAACGGCTAATAACAATATAGAAATGAAAAACCTTGCCGATCTGAACAGTAAATGATGTTATAGTGATCACAGCGAGGGAGAAGAGAAGGAGAAGAGAAGGCTTGTACCATGTAATCAGTGGTGATGAAGGGATCGTTAACAGCAACGAGTTCCACATCGTCTCTTTGAAGAGCCACCCTGGCCACCAAACGGCCAATTCTTCCAAATCCTGTTACATTTCAAATAAATAAATTAAAAAAAAAAAGCGAAAACGAAACAGTAGAAATAGCGTTGAACTGATCTGAAGGAAGAACAGAGGATGAAGATGGTGTACCGTTGATTCCGATCTTGACCTTGCCTGATCCATGAAATTCATTGGAAAACAAATGAAACAAAGAAGAAAAAAGTGAGAAGGTAGAAAACGAAGAGAAGAGAAAAGGCAGTAGGTGTGGTTGTTATTGCATACCCATGAGTGGTTGGTTGGAGTTGAAAGAGAAGAGTTGAGAATGGAAGTGAGTGAGTAAGTGGGGAGTGAGATAGGGTTTTAATAGAAAAGGGAAATGAAAAGTAGTAGGTGGTGGGTGACACCTACAAGACCGGCGTAAGACCCGTGTAAGATTACCTCATTCCATTTTGTGCCATTTCAACGTTCCGCTCTAATTCTTCTTTTATAATTTACTCTAAAATAAGTAAAACTGAGATTAGGTTACGCTTTGCTTCCAATTTAATTACACAAATTTTTAAAATAAATTAATTTATATTATTAAAAATGTTATTTTTTTTCTTCTTGTTATTCGTTAATACGAAACCGAATACTCGTAATATTTATTAAAGATAAATTGTGAATTATTTAAGAAAATCAAACAACTTTTTTATAAATAAGATATATTTCACCAAATGATATAAGCAATATTATAAATAAGATATATTTCACCAAATTCAAAATCTTAATTATTTATCATTATTATTATGCCCGAAAAGGAATTCAAATGCAGGTGTGAAGTAGGAAAAAAATAAATACAAACATGGAAAAGAAAACAGGGGTAAAGGAAAAAGGTTATTCTGCAAGGGGTTATAACGAGGGTGTTGGTTAAGCCGAGCAAGAAAAGAATGAGAAAGACCGTTTTTGCATGTCTTTACGCTAGTGAGAGAAAGTAAAAGTGAAGAAAATGTGTCTATATTTTTAACTGTTAAATATATTTTTAGTTCTTTAACTATTAAGTATTTTTGTTTTTCGTCCTTCTTTTAAATTTTGGTACACTTTGATTTCTCTTTAAGGAAACTATAATTTTTGGTTTTCTAAAACAAACGGCGTTAAAAATCAGATGAGGTGGCTAACGTCTGACCATATGGGATGACATGTATCCTTTCTAACGTTTGCCACATGTGTTTACATTTTAAATGACATGTGTTCAGTAATTAAATCAGATGATGGAGATTAGAGTTTTTATACTTAGTAAGTATTGAGATTTTGTTATGCGAATCAAAATCGAGGTTGGTAACTATGTTTTATCTTGAAGGTAAGTCGCGATTAGGGTTTGTGTTCCATCAATTTGGTTTGGCGATTGTTGTGGCTCCATGTTTGTTGTGCATTATGTGTGAAAGAAAGACGATTCGAAGAAGGTAATTTTGTTCTTTTCGTTTGGGTTTAGTGTGGCTCCATTGCTTGTTGTGCATTGGAAAATTTTCATTTTACAATGTAGGATTAGCAATGGTTTTTGACGTTTCTCTGCATCACATGGGTAAGTTCATGAACAATAAGGAAATAGAATATGTGGGAGGAGAAATACATGTTATAAAAGGAATTGATCGAGACAGATGGTCTTACTTTGAAGTAGTGAGATTTGTTAGAGAATTCAAGTATGATTTTGAGTTCAAGCTATAGTGGAAGGGGTCGAAACAAAAGGCGATGAACAACCTGAGAATACTCAATGATGACATGGAAGCAATGTTCTTGGCTAACTATGTAAAGGCAAATAATGATGAGGTTGAAATCTATGTCCAACATGTGCAACCTAGTCAGCCAGTTGAAGTTAAGTTTCTTAGTTTTAGTGAAGAGGCAGTACACATACAGGAGTGGAGGAAGAGGTAAATATGGGTGACAAAGAAGAGGTTATTGTGGATGAACAACATGTGTATGTTGTTGAAGAAGATGCTATTATGGATGAAAAGGTTGGTTATGTTGGTGAAGGACATGGTTATGTGGATGAAGAAGATGATGCAGCGGATGAAGAAGATGCTTATGTTGGTGTGGTGGAGGGGAATGTGGAAGTAGAAGACGTCCTAATGGATTACCAAGAGGAAGAGGGGAATGTTAGGGGCGAATATGTAGAGAGGGGTGAGGAAGAGGCTTATGTTGATGAAGAAGAGGAAGAGGAAGAGGGAAATGTGGTTGATGGCGAAGTGGTGGAAAATGTGGATGATAGTGAAGAGGAAAGAATGGAAAATGATGATGATAGGTTTGGGATGAAGGATGAGAGGGTGGAGGAAGAAAGAAGAAATATTAATCCTGTTTTAGAGAAGTGGAGTAGAATGAAAAAGAGGAAGAAAACTGTGAGGAAAAATGTTAGGAGAAGAAACAATGGTGGTGAGGGGTCATTTATGATTAACAAAGATGTTGGACAACATGAGCATGAGGTAAATGAATATTACAATACAAATGAGTTGTCTTCAAATGTGGATAGTAATGAGGCTGGAAGTTTCCAAAGTATAGAGCAAATGATATGACCAAGAGCTTCAAATTTAAATTGGGGATGGAGTTTAAGTCATTGAAAGATTTTAAAAGTGTGCTACAGGAGCATAGCGTTTTAAATGGCAAATAAGTGAAGTTTGTTAAGAATGATTTGAAGAGAGTGAGGACAATTAGTAAAAAGGGATGTGGTTTTGTAATTATGGCTAGCAAGGTAGGAGGTAGACAAACCTTTAGAGTGAAAACTCTCGTTGGACGTCACAAGTGTGGAAGGGTTTTTGGTAACAAAAGTGCAAGTGTACAATGGATTGCACAAGTATTGGTAGAAAAATTTGTAAATGTGGGACTCATGATAGTGAACCAAATCATAAATAAAATCAAAAAGTTATTTAGTGTTGGAATAACTCCCTGGAAAGTTGAAAGAGCAAAGCAAATTGCTATGGATTCTTTAGCGGGTGATGGAGAACGACAATATGGTCGTCTTTATGATTATGTGACTGAGTTGTTAAGAGTTAAGGCTTGAACCTTGAAGATTAAGGTCAATCAACCCCAACCCACTTTGCCACCACGGTTTGGGTCATTTTACATGTGTTTAGAGGACTGTAAAGAGGGATTCTTAGGTAGTTGCAAGTCATTCATTAGGGTAGATGGTTGTTATTATAAGACAACATATGGAGGTCAGTTGTTAGTGGCAGTGGCAAGAGACCCTAATGACCAATAATTCCCTCTAGCTTTTGTTGTGGTTGAAAATGAATGCAAAGAGACATGGAGGTGGTTTTTGATCCTACTGCTGGGTGATATTAGAGGCAATGATTGTCAACGCTGGATCTTTATTCCGGATCAGCAAAAGGTAACTTCAAATTAAACTTTATTTTGTATATTGATTTGATTATGTATTAAAGGTTGTTGTCATTTGTTGGCAGGGATTAATGGCAGTATTTGATGAGATTTTGAATGGGTGGAGCACAGGTTGTGTTTAAGGCATTTATACAACAACTATAAGAAGAAATTTGGTGGAGGACTACTCATTAGAGACCTTATGATGGGGGCTGCCAAGGCAACATATTTTCAAGACTGAAAAAAAATGGGTGAGTTGAAGATTGTCAATATTGATGCTTATAATTGGTTAATGACAATTCCAACTAAATCTTGGTGTAAACATGCATTTAGTGCTTATCCTAGATGTGATGTGTTGATCAATAATTTGTCTGAGTCATTTAATAGCACAATTTTGCTGGCAAGAGACAAACCTATAATTACTATGATGGAATGGATTAAGTCATATATTATGACTAGGTTTGCAACACTAGAGAAAAATTGAACACATATCTTGGTGATGTTATGCCTAAACCAAGAAAAAGACTGGATAAGGAAGTTGAAAAGAGTGGGAATTGGCTTCCAGTTTTGGCATGGGGTGCAAAATTTGAAGTCACTCATGGCTTTACAAATGGACAAGTTTGTAGTTGATGTAAGTAATCATAGTTGTACTTGTTACTTTTGGGATTTGGTAGGAATACCTTGTAGACATGCTGTTGCTGCCATACATTATAAATTTGAAAACCCAGAAGATTATGTTCATCCATATTACAAGAAATAAGCTTATCAAACTTGTTATGCAACTAAAATAATTCCAATCAATGGACAACAACTTTGGCCTACATCCGACACTACACCACTACCACCACCTACTTATAAAACACCTCCTGGGAGGCCTAAAAAGTTAAGAAGAAGAGAAGCTCATGAACATGTCAGCCATTCAAAGTTGTGCAAGAAAAATATTGGTATAAAGTGTAGCAGTTGTAATGCATATGGATACAATGTAAGAAGTTGTAAAAAGGGGCAGAAAAGCAAGGTAATTCTTCTTGGAGATGTTATTTACAAGTTCATTTATTTACAAGTATGTCAATTCTAACTACCTTACTCCTTTCACAAGACACAAGGGGCACATCTGCAACAACAACTGCATTAGCTGGAAAGGGAACACCTACTTCAGCTGGAAGGGGAACACCTACTTCAACTGGAAGGGGAGCATCTGCAAGAAGAACTGCATCAGCTGGAAGGGGAGAATCTACATCAACTGGAAGGGGAGTATCTGCAAGAAGAACTACAACAACTGGTGGACCATCTACATCAGCCTCACAAGGTCCAACAACATCACGAATGGGAGCAGGCACAAATGTAGGGGCTGCATCAACATCACAACCTGGAGGGGCTGCAAGTATGCGTGAAGAGGGAAGAAGAACATCCTCAAGACTGGCTGGACAAATTCTAGGGTCTCAAGCGAGTTGCAATTGATTTGCTAGTGTAGGGATGTGACCTTTTGTAATGCTATAATGTACTGAATGTAACCCACTTAGGGAGACCATTAGTAGTGGGCATAATATTTTTTGGACCACTTGTTTGTCATATAATGTAGCACATGCAATGTTAATTAAAGTAGTCAAGGACTACTTGTTATTGTTGACTGAATTGTTTTGTTATTTATAGTGCTTTAGGACCACTTCTTTTTGTTCAATGCAATGCTTAGGGACCACTTTGATGACATTTTATTCTTCATTGTCCATTTCAGTCATTGTGCTTTAAATTGGTTGTTAAAGTAGTTATTTTGAAAGCATTAGGAGGTTGGAATCTCATAATAGACAGAGTTGCTATTTTTGTTGTATCTTTTTCAGGTTTAGTAATCTTGGATGATTGATGTTATAAGTGAAAAACCTTATGAGGTTCAGTAATGGTGCTTTCTGCTATCACATTTTATTTATACTTATCAGGTTCAGTACAATAGATTGTTCCAACCTGTTGGAGATAATTTAATAGCTTATATAAAGCATCCACATCGAATGATACTTGGTCATTCTCTCTAGTTGAAATAAAGACTTCATTCACATGTCCAAATTACACATAACAATATAACGCTTTTACTGGTTGAGATTTTGGGTGTAACTGATTTTTATAAACTATGCAGCATTGACATACTTACATTAGGTTGTGAATTGTGGGTATGCTGTCAATTTATTTAACTTATAACCACTAGGAATGCACATAATGACAACACCCACTTACGTGTTCAAACTCTTTGATTTAAAATGACACCTATAATCACATAACACAAATGCGCAAAACACAAACATTAGGGCAAAATTGAACGGGGCATAATTGAACTGAACATCCACATTTTATTGAATTTAAATTTTAAAGTACATCCACAACACAACATTACCAATCTAATTACAATTTATCTTCAACACAAACATAATAAAAAACATCATTGTTAATGCCCATGACAATACAAACAAGATCAACATTATTTTGAAAATTTTTCTCTCTTGCTCTATTTTCCTCTTCAACTTATTCTTCTTCTTCCTTAGATCTAACACAATATTTTCAATACAAACTTCAACTTCTTCACTCTTCCTTTGTAAGCTTCCTTCAATTTTAGAATCTCCTTCATCAACCCATTCGAAGTAGTTACAGCTTGAATTACTCTGCAAAAGAAATTACAAATCACGAATACAAACTTCATCACAATAAGTAAAACATTTTTTTTCACTTACTACCCAATTTCTACATCTATAAAATAGTCTTCCTTTCTTCTTCAATGTAGTTGCCTTCAACAACAACAATCTTTCCCACTACCACAACTTTTTGAAGCTGAGTGAGAATAGGATCCACATGTTTGGGACATTTCAAAACCAATGCTCCTTCGTGTGCGACCATTTCCTCCTCTTTCTACTTTTATTTGTGATTTCGAAAGTAAATCAAGTTCGACTAGTCCCAACAAAACCCTATATCCCAAATCCATCAATCTATTCACAAGAAACGAAAGAGGAAAATGAACTTATGTACCCAACTACACCAATGCTCAAGAAGATGAAATCCAACCTTTTGCGATTCACCTTCAACCTTCTTTCCAGCTGAAATGATGATCTCGTCTTTGCTCTTCCACCTTCATACCACACTTTCAACCAAACTTTACCAATGAACCTAATAAAGCAAAGTTCTTAGTTTGCATTTTAAATGTAAACACACGTGGAAAACGTTAGAAATGATACATGTCATCCCACGTGGCCAAACGTTAGCCACCTCACCTGATTTTTGACGCTGTTTATTTTGGAGGACCAAAAATTATGGTTTCTTTAAGGAGAAGGATCAAAGTGTACCAAAATTTGAAAGAGGGACGAAAAACAAAATTGCTTGATAGTTGAGGGACTAAAAACATATTTAACCCTATTTTTAAATAAGAAAAATCATTTTAAATTTCGAACACCATTTTATAGTTTTTAATTTTGAAACTTTTTAACTATAATACTTTCTTATAAGTAGTAGTTTTTTTTTCTAAATAAAATTATTCTTATAGAAACATATTGTATCCAAGACTTGCAAATACTCTTTAAATACTTTTAATATATATACTTGTCTTTCTCCTCGATGTTAGTTCTCTTAGGTTGTGTTTACAAAAGACATTGTAATGTATAAGTTAGAATATGATGTCAACAAACAATAAATTTATAATAAATGAAACATAATTAACATAACTCATGAAATATATTGTTTATATTTATTGTTTATGAGCTTTTATCTAGATGGGTATGAGCCCATTGACCCAAATATTTATTGCCTCCTGAATCATTATAGTCAACTATGGGCTATAGTGACTAAGTATCTATTGTGATGTTGTAGTGACTGAATACGGATGGGCCGAGTACATTGTCAACTTATTAGTTTGACATGTACTGGTCCCAAGACGGGTCCTATACTATATAGTACAACATAAGAATTTCTTTTTTAAAATTTATACCTTTCATTATTTTTAGTAATTTTATTTTATTTTTTATCACTTTCTCACAAATTCATCTTTTAATATTTTTCAACATTTTTTAATACTATCATGTCGAAATTAGGTATTAACACATGTTAAACAAAGAACAACTAAAAAGAACTTAAGTTTATTTATGTATCTAAAGACAAAATCATTCTTCTTGCAAATATATTTAATAGTCAAATAAAAAAGTGGTCACATTATAGATAGTGGATGTTAATGACACATGATGAGAAAAAGGTCTATGTTCCTATATTTGAAGAAGAAATTTGGAAATTTAGTTTTATTTAGAAGAAATAAAAAAGGAAAGACATATAGTAGGTATTAGCACTAGTGAAAAAAAAGGATTTTATGACGACTTATTATGACAAGTAAAATCCATGTGTCTTAATAAGGTAACTAGTGACATTTTCGTAATAAAAGAAAGTGTTATTATGACATACTTTGAAATACCTGTCATAATAAGTAGATGCGATAACAAAATTGAAATTATTTTAAAAATGTATTATTACTGGTATAAGAAACATGTCATAATAGATAGGAAGTCACCTATCATAGAATGTGAATATCTAATTCTATCTTCTCTTCACATTTTTTCCATCATTTTTACGCATCACACATCATATCTTCCTAAGCTTGTCTTTTCTTATTTTCAGCTTGCGTTCTATGAGAGCATGTCATGGCCCCCTTACTCCGACTCACGGCCACATCCATTGCTACAACCTCATCACATACCCTTGTTGTTTCCCTTCCCATTGTCTCTCTTGTAAAATGTGGTAAAGTGGTACAATGTTCATATTGCAACATTAAAATCTTTTTAAAATATTGCAAAATAAAGGTTGTGCAACATTAAAATCATTTATTGATTTTTATTTTCATTTATTTAATTGATTCTTTCCTAGATCTATAAATAGAAAGCTCTTCCTCCATTCCAAAACACACCAAAATCAATCTTTTGTCATTCTCTTTTCTTCTTAAGTTTCATCTATTTCTCTTTTCCTTTTCTAAAATATTGTGGGTTTATTTTTATACTCATTTTAGAGATCTTGGCTAGTTTTGAGATCCTTGAATACTCTCGAGAAGTTCCTGTTGTATCTAGAGGGACTTGTGCAATACACTACGCATAAGTTCTTAAGGATAGTGAAACTACACGCCTCAGGCAATACTGTTCGTGATTTTGTCAGTCATTTCTACAACAATATTAAGGACTTATACATCATATATAGACACAAGCGATTGAAATCTTAGACCTTTGGTTTCCGATCTCATTATTGTCCAAAATTAAAAAGGTATGAAGAGCTAATTTGAATTTGTTTTATTATATGGGTGTGTATCTGTAAAAGAAAAACCTAAAATTCTCTTTTTGATTCTTGATTTGTGATTTTGATATTGTTTGAAGATTATACACATGTACAGTTTATAAAATGCTATGCCTTTTGATTCGAACATTATAATGTTCAGTGTTTGAGATTGTAATGGGTTCGGGAGATGATAATGGTATAATGATGGCAATGCTCTAGCTAGGACAAGCCAAATCTAGAAGAAAATCAAGCCATAAGTTCATGGATGAAGATTGCAGAATTTGGTGGTGGTGAAAGGTGTTGATAGCTCATGGTTTTGGGTGTTTGAATGGTGATGGAAGGTGTGTTTGGTGGTTCTCTAAGAGAGGTTGGGTCAACTCTTGGAGGAAGGTGGCTAGAGGAGGCCACTTGGGTTGCTCTAGCCTAGGGTGACCTTAAAAGAGTAGTATGGCTCAAAAATGACAACATAATTTTACTCTAAATCAAAGGTGATTACATGATGTAGAGCACCTCTATTTATAGGCTAAGGTGTCTCAAAATGGGCTGAAACTTTAACCTAAAAGATCCACTTTGGCTGTCTTGGAAAACAAGGAGAAATCCTCTCCAATAGGAGGGAGACAAATGGCAAAAATCCTCTCAAATGAGAGAGTGACATGTGGCCACTACCTATGGAAAAACTCTTCATTACTAGAGTGACACATGGCCACTAACTAGGAGGAAAACTCTCCAATGGGAAGCTTCCACATGTCTAAAACGAAATTATTCTCCCTTGTTCTCCAAGCTTAGCCAAAATGTTGACCTCTTGGTCAACACACCCATTTTGGAGGTCCAAGCATAGTCAACTTTGGGCCTTGACCCTTTGTTGACTTGTTTGGTCAAAATCCTGTTCTACTTAGCCCAAAATACAAGGCCCAATTGAAATGCTACACTACTAGGCCCATAATACCAAGCCCAAATAAAATCTAGATTACTTGGCTCATAATACAAAGCCCAAATAAAATCTAGACTACTTGGCCCAAAATACAAGGCCCAAAATTATTCTTACTCTACTATATCGTCATGATGACTTAAGATGGCCCAAGAGAAAGAGTTTAGGCCTATCTTCCATAGATGCCTCCAACACTTCATTAATGTCCTAGGTTATGGCAAGGGGTATGCCATCATTTAGTATGTGATATATTCCACGAGAATGTAAATGAGTGTGCCCTGTTTTTTTTTATTTGATTAGAAAAAAAGAGAGAGAAAGAGAGAGAGAGTTGTATACATTGGAATTTCTGAAATGATACTTGAGAGGAATGCCTATGTTTAATTGTTGTTTTCATTATTGTTTATGAACAAGAAAACCTTATTGTTTGGTGTTGTTCTAGATGTTGTATTGCACTTAAATCATTTGTTGGTTGATGCCAAAAAGGCTTTTTATTAGCTTTTATAAATTCTGCAAATTCCTTGCTGTGTTAAAATAAAATTCTGCAAAAAAAATTGTTGATGTTTTACTTTGTTTCTGCCATGAAAAATGATGTTGTTCTTACTTTATTTTTGCCATGAAAATGTTGTTGTTTTACCCTATTTCTAATAAAAAAATGTTGTTTTTAAAGTTTCTACACCAGAAAATGTTGTTGTTTGAATGATAATACAATATCAGAAACTTGTTGTTTTTCTGATTGAATGAAAATGTTGTTTGGAATTTTAAAGCTTTGCTATTTTGGGTTAAAAATCTGCAGAATATACTTGTGTAATTTCTATAAAAATAATATAAAATACTTGATGTAATTATTGTAAATATGGCATAATATACTTGTTGTAATGGCTGTAAAAATTCCATAAAATGCTTGTTGGTTACTATTATGATATTGGTATAAAGCCTTGTTGTCCTTGTTGGAAAATAATTGCAAGATTGATGTTAGAAAAGTAAATTGATGGTAAGATTTATACATCAACTATGTGGTGGTTGTTAGATGATAAAACTTGTAATTTGTTGTCTTGTTCTGTTTAGATTGCAAAATCTTCATTAAATTGACTGGTATGAAATTTAGTTACTTTGAAATTAGATGATTGATCTTATCGATGTGATGGAATCACATGTTGACATAGTTGAGATTGATTTGTATTCTGGATGAGCTGATTATAGTTCTTTGAGTTAGTAATTGCTATTAATTATGTGCTTTTCTTGACATGGGAATTAAGCCCAACATTCTTTGACCTTACTTATGAAATTAGAAGCTTTGTGGGATTTAACTTCTGGTGAGCAAATTTTTATTAAAGTTGTTCAATAATATTCAAACTAATTCCAGAATTTCGTTAATTGTTATGTGATTTTTCGTGGATATAGAATGTTTTAAGGTTCTTGGGCATATTAGATTTGGATGAGTACATGTGGGTATTGAATTGATGCGGTATGAATCTTCAGGTTGATTTATTGAATGACAGTTCTCATTTGAAAACAATATGAGTGTAGGTAATGTTACTTAATTACTCGAAGAAATAAATTTGGCTTTTCAGAATAATATTGATAGTATTCTAAATTTGAAAGTAGAGAATATCTCATTACATGTTTGTATGTGAATGACATGTTAATCTTTTGTACATTCAATGAGATTGTTGCTAGAGCTAAATTGTTTCTCGGATCAAATTTTGAAATGAAAGACATGGGTGGCCAATGTGATCTTAGGTATTAGAATCATAAGGAAGGAAGATAGTATATTAGTATCCAAAAACAATACATTGAGAAACTTCTTAAGATGTTTGAGTTTTATGAGTTTAAACTAGTGAGTACCCCTTATGATGCTAATTATAAATTAATGAAAAACAAAGGAGAATCAATTTCTCAGCCTTAGTATGCATAGATAATCGGGAGCTTACTTTACTTGATGAGCATTTCTAGACCTGATATTACTTATGCAGTAGATAGATTGAGTAGATACACTCAATGTCCAAATCAGGAACATTGGGATGCACTTGCTAGGCTTATGAGATACTTAAGATGTTCAATGGATTATGCCATTGACTATAGTAGATTTCTCGCTGTACTAGAAGGGTACAATGATGTTAACTGGATCTCTGATTCAAATGAGACAAAGTCCACTAGTTGTTATGTATTCACACTTGGGGGTGGTGCGATTACATGGAGATCATCCAGGCAAACAATTATGTAAGATCAACAATGGAATATGAGTTTTTTACTCTTGAGATGATTGATAATGAGGCTGAGTGGTTGAAAAACTTCTTAGTGGACATTCCACTAGGAATGAAACCAACCCTATCAGTACCAATACATTGTAATTGCCAATCGGCAATAGATATAACTAAAAACAAGAATTACAATAGAAATAATAAACATATACTATTGAGACACAATTTTGGTGAATCAACTACTAAAGAGTGGAACTATTTTCATTAATTATGTGAAGTTATAACTGAATCTAGCAAATCCTCTGACAAAACCCTGGGAAAACAAATGATATTAGAAACATAAAGGCTAATGAGACTTAAGCCACTTGCAAACAAACAAGTTATGGTAACCCAACCTTTGTGATTGAAGATCCCATGAATAAGGTTCATATAGGTAAAAATAAGTCACTTGTTAGTTCTGATAACAATAACTTGATTTTTAATCAATTATGTCCTTTCTTATGGTGTGTGAAAATTCTAGAGACTACATTATTGAGAGGTTAAACTTTGTCATTAAAATTCTATGTGGTGAAAGAATTTTAGCTTAAACAAAAGTTTTAATGATTTTCATATCCCTTATAAGTGGTGTACGATTTGTAGCATACACTTGATGAAATCACCTATATGAGTTTCAAGTGGGCCAATTACATGAGTCATGGCATGACCTCTAGAGCACTCATGAATATCGACACACATGACCTAGTAAGCGCAACACAACAATAACAACAAGGATAATAAGGGTGTATTCTGATTGATAAACCTCCAACACATTGATGAATCACTATTTCGTCCTATTCACTTAGCTTTCCTCACCGAATTTTATTAGTGAATTGTGTATAATTCTCCATTATTGTCTCATTTTCTCTATTTGAGCTTAATTTGACTAGTAATTCTTATTTTAATTAATTTGAATTATTTTAATTTGAATTATTTGAGTTTCAGTATTCCCATTATTATTTGCATGACAATTTTGAAATCATATTTTGGGACAATAAGAGTGTTGCCACGTCATTTCCCATTATCTATGTCAACATTATATTTTAATTTCGTTTTTATTTTGTTTTTAATGCAAATTGAATCATACTTGACTTATTGGGACCATTTTTGGTAAATTAGGAGAGGTCCATTTGTAGGGCAGATTTGGAGGCTTAGGTTTAAGTACCCAAGGGGACCAAAAACTCTCTCTTCTCTTCATTCTCGTTTTGGAGGCTTTGGTGCTCTAGACAACTTCCCCTTTGAGGTTTTACGTTATGATATTTAGATTTTTCCAGTATTTACAATTTTTTGCAGTAATTTCGTTTATAGCATTTGGTTTCTTTGCACTTTCTCTACATTTTCAATTTCGTTCACTGCACTTTCAATTTCGTTAACTGTACTCTCAATTTCGTTTACTTCATTTCGTTTCCGAGTTCATTATGTTTCTGAGTTCAATTTGTTTCTTTTACTCTGCACTTCGTTTGCAATTGAAATTTCGTATTTAGTTTCTTTTTCAGGGTTCATCTCCATTTTTCCAGTTTTGCATTGCCTCAGTTCGATGTTTTCAATTTCTAATTCTTGTTTCCATTTCCTTTTTATGATAACTTGAATTTGTTTAGTTGGTCAATATTGAGATTGCAACATTTCCATGAGATTTATGCACTATCATTATGTTTTCACTGTCTTACCTTGCATCATATTGAATCTGCTTTTGTGCTTGCAATTAGTTACACGCTTAGTTGCCTAATTGGTGTTTAATCTTTGCTAAATTGATTAATCCGTGTGATGCAAAATTGATTAAATGTGTGTGCATTGCGTTTGCTTAATTACCTTTTATGAAAACTAGGTTGATCTTCGCTTAGTTGGTTAATTCATGTTGGATTAGGGGTGAGAGGAGAGGATAATTATTGTTAATCAGGGATTGGACGCATTGCAATTGAGCTAGTGACCAATCGTTTTTAATTAATGTTTGAATTCGTGTTTTAATTGGTTAATTTTTGGTTCACACAATTTGTCCAAACCCCCTACTACGTGTTTAATTTAATGACTGAACCAAATATTGGTCCTTGAGAGATGACTTGGGAGTCACTTCCTAGTATACTGCATTTCTAATTGCTAATTAATTTGATTTGGGTACGACCTCGACCACACACATCAAGTGTTTTTGGTTCATATAACTTGCTATACTAACTGCATTGTGTGTTGATAACGGTTGTGGAGCTCAGAAAGGCATGGAAAAGCACCAGAAGGGAGGAATGCTCGAGGCTTGTGCGCCCTTTTTGGAGGATCAAGCGCAGAACAGTGTCGCGCACCGCCTGGGCACCCTTTTTTGGGCGCTTAAGCGCTAGAAGCACGAAGCTTAGGCGTCATCTCTGAAGCTTGAGCGTAGAAGACTGTCGCTTACCGCCCGATCGCCCCTTTTTGGTTGCTTGAGCGATAGTAGCACGAAGATGGAGCATCATCTGTGAGGCTTAAGTGTAGGAAACCAACGCTCACCGACCGGGCGCCCTAAGTGGGGCGCTTGAGCGCCAACAACACGGGCTTGGGCCTTGATTCTGTTCTATCTTCGCTCTTTTTAAAGGACCCAGGCTTCCTAGGTTCTGTATCTCTGGTTGGAGCAACACAACAACACACTCTTCCACTCTCTGAAGGCGAATTCGGATGCGGGAGCTTCCATCCTCTGCTTTTAAGATTTTGCTATCTTATGATTTTGCATTATTCATCTAGTTTCACCATGTCTTTGGTGAACTAAACTCTATTTGTTGTTGGGGGATGATGTAACCTTTTGAACTCTCATGTATTTGAATTGATTCTTAATTACATATGTTTTTTCATTAATTGTTAGAGTAATTCATCTGTGCTTATTACATGCTTTGTTTAACTCATTCATAGCGTGATGTATGAATTGCATGAGTGTCGGGAGGTTCCTTACAATTCAAGTTCTTATTGAATTCTCCCAAGAGTAATATTTCTCAAGGATGAGGGTATGAGTCTTGGTCATCTTAAAGCTCATGATCTTCACATTTAATTGCTAGGAATTGCATGAACGGGTGATTAAGGACATGCTTATTTCGCCGAGGGATCGGGTTTAGGTGATTTAGTGAGTGACATTAACAATAATCCATAAAGAAGAATTTTTACATACATGAGGGGTAACTTGGTGAAATCTAACCCCAATAACATACTCATCTCATATTATAAATAACATTCGTTCATCACTGTGCTATTCTACTATTGATTAAATTGCATTTATATTTAATTTCGAATTATCACACCACTATCTAGTGTCGAGAGTCCTCTAGGATATGATACTTGGTCTTACCATTTTATATTACTTGTGTGATTTGATACACTTGTCAATCCATCAACATTTTGCTGATATGGCTAATTTCAAAGCTGCAGGAGTAATCCCAGAAGATCTCAATTGGCAACAAAGAAAAAAAAATTGCATGATGGCAAACAGTTTATTTGGGATGATCCTTACTTGTTCAAAATTGGAGCAGATAACCTTTTGAGGCGCTGTGTGACTAAAGAGGAAGTGGAAGGAATTTTATGACACTATCATGACTCACCTTATGAGGGGCATTTTAGTGGAGAGAGAACAACTGCAAAAGTGCTCAATTCAGGATTTTATTGGCCTACTCTATTTAAAGGTGCTCATAATCATGCCAAGAATTGTGATAAGTGTCAAAGGACGGGTACTACCTCCAGATGTCATGAAATGCCACCGTAAGGCATATTAGAGGTTGAAGTTTTTGATTGCTGGGGCATATATTTTGTTGGACCTTTTCCATCATCTTTCAACAATGAATACATATTGGTGGCAGTGGATTATGTGAGAAAATGGGTGGAAGCTCTGGCTTGTAACAAGAATTATTCTAGCACTGTTATTAAATTTCTGAAAAGATAATTTTCTCCCGGTTTGGAACACCCAAAGTACTCATTAGTGATGGAGGATCTCATTTTTGCAATTTTCAGCTTGCAAAGGTACTTAAGCACTATGGTGTGAGGCACAAGGTAGCTACACTTATCATCCACAAACAAACGGGCAAGTTGAGATTTCCAATAGGGAGATAAAAAGGATTCTAAAAAAGACAGTTGCTTCATCAAGAAAGGATTGGTCAGTTAGATGATGCTATTTGGGCATATCGAACCGCAATGAAGACAATTATTGGATTATCTCCTTTCCAAATGGTCTATGGAAAGGCATGTCACCTTCCGGTGGATATGGAACATCGAGCTCTATGGGCCTTAAAATTCTTGAATTTTGATCCTTGTTACACTATAAAAAAGAGGAGAAGGAAAATTATATAGCTTGAGGAGATGCGGCTGCATGCCTATGATTCTTCCAAGAATTACAAAGAAAAGGTGAAATTTTATCATGATAGGAAGCTGGTAAAAAAGTCTTTAATCCAGGACAGCAGGTACTGTTGTTCAATTCACGACTAAGGCTTTTCCCTGGAAAGTTGAAGCCTAAGTGGTCTGGTCCATTTGTGATCAAGAATGTCCTTCCACATGGAGCAGTTGAGTTGACAGATGCAGACTCTAAAGACCCACAAAGAAGTTGGGTAGTCAATGAACAACGTCTCAAGCATTATTTGGGTGGTGAGGTGGAACGTCTTTCCTTTTGGTTGTTGGGAGGTAACCCAACTTTCTAAACTTTTCCTTTTGGTCATTTGTTTTGTTATTGTAGTCTGCTTGAATGAATCACACTGCTTTGATTCAAATGTGTTGTGTTTTATGATGCGTATTGCTTTAAGATATTTTAGTGTATTGATTGATGTTGAGATGGTGCATGATGTGTTGATATACAAGTGATGGCTATGAAACAGGTGCTTGAGGTAAAACTTGATTGAGATACTAAGCATGGTGTTTTTCTGAATTCTAGGACTTGTGAGTTTACCTATGTGAGATTTGGGCTTCAGAGTTTTTTGTGAATAATTGCTATTACTTTGGAAGCATAAATGATTTTACCAAATTTTTTGTGATTGAATTACTTGCTTGCAGGTTTCACATGATCAAGGTCATCTTTTGTTGTCCCTTATTCTTTTAGCCTTCACATGAATTTTTGTCAATTGAAAAGAGAATAAATTTTTCTAACCTTTGAATCTTGAGCCTTATGTATGTTTGAAAAACCTTTTTTTTGAAAATATTTACCTTGAGTTAAGTTGTGAACATTTAATGAGGTATTGATAAAGGTTCAAGTTTGGGGTTACTGGAAAAATTGAAAAGAAAAAGCATTGAGCTAAGTAGTGAGTACATGAAAAGCAAAAGCAAAAGAAAAAGAAAGATGAAAGGAAAAGAAAAGAAAAGCTCAATGCAAGGGAAAGTTAGGAAAAAGAAAGAGAGTTTGTGATTGAATGATGAAATCATAAATGCCTATCTTAACTCGAGGATTTTGCTGACCAGAAAAACCAATTTCCTTCTTAGCCCAGCCAAGTTACAAGCCATGAAAAGCCTTTGTGATGACAACTTGCTTGTGAGTATGTTTGATTGTGGCTAAATGAAAGGCAAAGTTAATTTGTGTGACATTGTGATAGTAGAGTGAAAAAGTCACCAACACCTCATTATACACCTTTGAGATGAGTGATACATGTTTGAGTGCTTGAGTGATACACTTTTGAGTGCTTGAGTGAAACACTTTCCTTGGTAAGGTGTAGTTCTTTGAATTTCTGATTACATCTTTGTTTGGTTGATTAATCATTCTTAAGGATAATATTTGTTGAAGTATATGAGCATCAAATTGATTTTGATTGAAGTAAGACATCTGCATATCTTGATTGACATCTGTATGCTGATTTGATAAAAGTGATCTCTTGTCCTGGAAGAAAAAGTTTTTGAAAAATGTTGAATCATTGTAGTAATTATTCTGAAAAGCTGTGCTACAATCTGTTTTGCTTGAGGACAAACAAAGTTCTAAGTTTGGGGTTGTGATAACGGGTGAAAATACCGTTATCTGTAATGTAATTTTGATACTAAATGCACCCTTTTCTACTTAGAAACTTGCTTGGAATCATGTTTTTCTGTTAGGTTGTGTGAATAAGAGAGTTGAGGTTGAATTTGATGAATTTATGACTAAATTCCCTTGTTTTGTCAAGTGTATCAGATCGTACAAGTAATATAAAATGGTAAGACCAAGTATCGTGTCCTAAGAGACTCTCGGCACTAGACAGTGTGATAACTCGATTAATTAAGACTTAAAAGGAACAAAATCATTGGTTTAGAATGCAAATATAGAAAATTAATTATGAATGCAGTTTTGATCAATTGAATAGTAGCACAACGATGAATGGATGATGCTTATGTTATGAGATGAATATGTTGTTGGGGTTAGATTTCACCAAGTTTACTCTCATGTATATAGGAATTCTTCTTCTTTCATTAAAGTCAATGTCACTCACTAAATTACTTAAAACCAGATCCCTCGGTGAAGAAAGACTATCCTTAATTACTACTTCATATGATTCCTAGCATTCCTAATAATTAATTCTGAAGATCAGGAGCTTAAGACGACCAAGACTCATACCCCCATCCTTGAGAAATACTACTCTTGTGAATAATTCTACAAGAACCTGAATTGTAAATCTCTCGGCACTCATGCAATTCATACATCACGCTATGAATGAGTTAAACAAAGTAAGCATTGATCACAGAAGAATTACCCTAACAGTTAATAAAAGAAGCATATATTATTAAGAATTAATTCAAATACATGAGAGTTCACAAGGTTACTTCATCCCCCAACAATAAATATAAGTTAGTTACCCATTGTCATGGTGAAACTAGATGTACAATGGAAAAGAATGAGATAAAAAAATCCTAAAAGTTGAAGATGGAAGCTATCACATCCAAATCCGCCTTCAAAAAGTGGAAAAGTGTGTTGCTACGCCTCCTTTATCAAAAATACAAAACCTAGGGCGTCTGAGTCCTTTAAATAGAGCATAATCACAATAAAAACAAAGCCCAGGCCAATCTTGGTAGCGCTCAGCGCCCCACTTAGGGCGCCCGGGCATGCTGCGATACTGCAACTGGCGCTCAGCTTCACTCGGAGGGCAAGCAGGCATGGTTCTCCAAGAAAAGTGGCGCTCAGCGCCCCAAAAAGGGCGCCCAGACGATGTACGATAGGCTTTGGCACTGAGGGCTCCAAAAAGAGCACTCAAGCTTCGGGCGTTCCTACTTTCTAGTGCTTTTTCAGATTTTTCTGAGTTCCATCTCCTTGGCACTTTAGCTCTGCTTCCATATTATCTCATTTCCTGCCAAAACAAGGGAATTTAGTCATAAAATCATCAAGTTCAACCTTAACTCTCTTATTCACACAACTTAATAGAAAAACATGATCTCAAGCAAGTTTCTAAGTAGAAAATGGTGCATTTAATATCAAAATCACATCAGGGAAAGTGTACATTGGCATCACTCTGATCATCGACATGGGGTTCTTTATTTTGAATAACGATCATCTCTCTCAGTTATGTGTGCGCCTTCACCTTAACCTCCACACAATCTAGGTGCGACAACAAATGAATTTGGATAACATGTTGTCCAACCACCACACATGATTGATGAAGCTCACTATTGTTGTCCGATTTTCCACAAGTTGAACATTCAGTGGTTGTTATTTCCATTCCACCACAAAAATGAAGTAGAGTAGAGGTTGAGACAAACTTGAAAAAGAAGACAAAATGCGAGTTAATTAAATTTGTAATACTTATATCCATGTTAAATGATTTACAAACATGTCCAAATATTGTATATATAGTCAAACTTTACAATAAAATTAGCCACCAAAATATATTGGTCGCTAAATTCTTTTCCCTTAATATAGCACCTAAAAATATTTTAATTAAAATAAAAAAGTAACCTATTATAGATTTAAAAATAACGGTTGATATATTATCACATTTGCAAACAAATTAGCACCAACTTATTTTTAAAATTTAATATTTTCAATTTAAAAACAAAAGTGGGGTCACTACTTTTTTTTTTTGCTACCAAATTAACCATCGAAATTTCGTTGACTAAATTGGTATCCCGTAGAAGAAGGTGACCAATCCTTTTAGGACGGATTAACGACCGAAATTTCGGTTAGTGATAAATTTTTAATTTGGTCACTAATTGGTTTTTGAGTAGTGCTTTTTCTACCACATTATGTGTTCAGTAGTATTATTAGGTTGTGTATTTTTCTTGATAGAAATTTAAGATATATTACTTATGATCGTATGGTGGTATTATTTTGTGAATGGTTTAACATCACATGTTAATTTCTCTTTTGTAACTGTTATATTTAAAGAAGTAATCATAAAGGTTTATGGTAACATATATGAGAGATATTAGCAAAAAAAAATATATAATCAAGGTTTCTATAATTGGAAATGATGATGACTTAAATGAATTTTGAACAATCTAGCATATCAAAGTGATGTCAATGTTGATGGTATTGGCTATAATAACCATATAATCTCCTTTTCTTCTCGTGGCATGAGTATTTGGGAACTTCCTCATGGGTAACACTCTCGTATTTCTCTATATTTTAGTGTTTCCTAAAAGTATATTATGATTTATTAAATACTTAATAAATTTATAATTTTTAATTGAGTCCGTACCGTTTAAAATACTATTATTTTATAGTTTTATAATTTCATAGTTTTATAATTTTATACCAATATGTTGTCGTGATATATCACATGGCCTTTGATAAGGTCAGGTGAATATTCCATTAATGCAATCACAGATGTAGTAATCATATTTGGACAACTAATTCATTTTTTAAACTCATTGAGAAACAATGTTGGCCTTCTCTTTACTCGTTGCTCAAATATTAGGATCAACCATTCCATTCAATAACCCATTTATTTGGTATCTTTGCTTATGGTTGTTGGCATTGTTTTTTCTATGTTGGTTGGAAACCTGAAAGTAGGATGGAATGTGGAAGTTATCCTATTAGCTTCTTAGTATACTTGAAAATTAGGTTTTTGGCTCGTAAAATAATACAATCATCTACCCATTATATTTAATATTAAATGCTAACACTTAAATAATGTTATGACTTTTTTTAATATCTAGTCCTGTCTATCACTGATTTGCTAAATGATTTCAATTTTTATTGAAAGAAATCTCAAACATATAATCTTTAAAAAGAGAAAAAAAAAACATGCTTATAAAATATAAGGAAGAGGTAAGAAAATTAAAATTGAATTTTGTATTGTGAAACCATAACACTTGATGAATGTAATTATATAATATGTGAAACTATAACTCACAAGAACATGTCAAGAGTTAGATATTTTCGAAATGAAAATTAAATGTGATAAGTACTTAAAAGAAACACAGATAATATTGGTTTCTTTATTAATGGCTTGCATTTTTTTTTGTAGAATTTAGTTAAAGCATAAATAAAATTGAAAAGAGAAAAAAAGAATAAATGTTTATTAAAAAGGAAAAGAAAGAGACATGTAAACTTTAAATTTATATAATTAATAATCAAGTTGTAAACGAGTGATTAATGTGTTGAATTTAAGATTAAAACATATGAATATTTTTTAAGTTTTGCTTCAGTAAAATTAACTATTAATTAAAATTATATTTATTTAAGACGAAATATTAAAAGAGTAGATGAAATCTATAAAGTTGTATACTAATTCATATCTAATACAAATAGTGATGATGTTCTCTTATAGCTAGAATTCTTTGCTATAAATGGAAAGTTCAAAGGGCATGGTAATTAGGGAAAGACTATAACTTACTGTGTATATATATTTTAATAATAATGTTATCGTTTCTTATTACATATATAATATGTTAAATTTATTATTAGGGTGGGAAAAATTTACTGTACTAAATTATACTTATCTATATTTTATTATACTGAAAAAAAAAACTAAACTAAAGTATACTTAAAATAATTAACCTATTCTTTAGTTCAGTTTAAAAAAATTGAACTGATTGTGTTACAGTTAACTAGTTAACTGTTGTTTAGGTTTCTTATTCTCGGTCTCGTTACATTCCATTTTCACTGTGTCAAGGGCTCACTAATGTTGAAGGCTCGCCGCCTTTGAAGGCTCGCCGCCGTCGAAGACTTTACCGCACTCAGCCGTAGCTGAATTGTCAAAAGCTCTACGACCGAAGGTTCTGAGAACACTTGCAAAGAGAAGCAAAGACATAACACTCTGCAACCCAAAGCTACAAATATTTTCCCTTTTCCCTTCAAAAAGGATAAATAAGATTGGAAAGCGATGTACTTGAGGTGTATTCATCTAATGATCTAGTAGGGTAACAATTGATTTTCTTTTGGGTGACAGTTGATTTTCTTTTGAATTTTGTGGGAGCTTTTTAGGAAGAATTGATTTTATTTGTTTTTTTTGGATATGGGTAGATTTTCTTTGTATAATTGTTGATTTGTTCTTATATGACATTCGTTTCTCAATCGCCTACGATCAGATAGGGTTTCTTCATTTTTCATTGATTTTATTTAGTTTTCGTTTTCAATTTTATTTTCACTTTGATTTTATTTGGTTTTCAATCGAGTGTAGATCTTTGATTTTATTTGTATCATCATTATTGTCATGATCTGAGCTAACTTCTTTGTCAGCAATAATTAAGCAATTTGAATGAATAGAAACAAGAGAATTAGTTATTTGTAATTCAATCCAGATAAAATCTTAGAGTTCAAAGCAACCTTCCTTTTTGTAGTGAGTTTTAGGTCATTGTATTTCTTCTTCATAACATCATACATTTAGTCCTAAAATCATCATTCTCAAGAGTTAAAGAACTCAATCTTGAATTTCATAACCTAGGAATCTTTAGCTTCAATTTCCTTTTGGATTTATAACTACTTAATCTTTCAACCCTTGAATAATGGATGAAGTTAAACTATTGTGCATAATTCTTTTCCGTTGTTGTTAGCTGTAGAGGTCAAAAGAATATGGCACTTGTGTACAGGGAAAATGATATTTTAACATTATAATTTTGTAATTAAAATGATATTTCAAGAATAGTAAGCAATAGGCTATGTGAACTTGGATGATTAGGTTACTCTATTTTCTAGAGGCAAAATTGTAACATCCCAAATTCTAACACTGGATAATTCATAATTTATATATTGTAACATTACATTTACGGTAACATCCCGTAATCTCACACTTAAAAAAATTCACAGTTGATATACATATTTTAAACTCAGATTTCAACTATAAACTCCTAAATATAACTCGAATTCTTCTAACTTATTCTTCGATCTCTTTCTTCATTGGTATTGTTTCAGACGACATTCCTTCATCTTCTCCTGTATAACGAATTATACGATCATTGCACATACCCAAACACAAAAACACAAATAAGTAGGGTGAGCTAACATGCAACAAATCATTTATAACATGCAACAAATCATTTATAACATGCATAATTACTTTGATATAAACATCATATAATAATTGTGTCCGACACCCTCATACCACAATTCCTATTAGACACTCGTCCCACGATACCCAATAAACACCACAATACTCAATAGACACTCATCCGGATGATACGTTGATGAGCGGTCACGGGAGGTTATGCACTTGGAATGACTTCTACTTCTTCTTACAAATACAATTCCAAAATACTTCATACCATTCACAAGGTTAGTCCCCTCACTATGTCCAAAACCGGCACACAGACCAGGACCTCCTGCTCCTCTCACCACATAATTCATCCCTCTCTACTTGAGACTAGATGATTATTAGAGTATCAGGATAACCTCCAACTACGGGACCCTCAACATCAACATATACACAAATACCATAATATTACTGAATCTCTCCACGAGACTCATACCATACTCATATTCCTCAACTCACATTATACCCCTACAAAATCTTCCCATAATACTTATATCATGTTCAGATCCATAAATTCAATTGCAATATAATAAAATGCAATTATCACAATTATAATTCATAATTCCATATCTACCACAAAAACATGAATTCATCAGACATTTCCATTCCAACAAGATATATTGCACAATATTTTAACAGTACAAAATCTGTTCAATAGGATTTAAGTTAAAAATTTGTCGAGTAGACTTCCAGAAAAGAGAGGTGCGTCACAATGGACAACTTAAGTACCAAATCTTTCCTTAGCCAAAGTGTTCCTCAACTAGTTTTTAACAAATTTACAGATTCAAAACAACAACATATAATATTAATACCGAATTTCAATATAGATAAACATACAGTAAGCATTAACAATATTCATACAGAATTTCAATATATGAATAGTAATAAAACAATACTAAGTCATAATATAAAAGCATAGAAATACTAAATCATAATATAAAAGCATAGAAAAGTTAGCTCCCCTACCTCTTCTCTAGAATTATTTTCCTACTAGAAGTTGTTCCCCGAAAACTCTTCAGAACCTCTACTCTTTTTGCAACTAAAAATTTCTTCCTAACTATTTCTTCTCTATTTCTCAAGCTCTCACTTGATTCCTCTTCTTGGTGCAGAATACCTTTCCCTCCCATGACTATTTATAGTTAAAAAAAATTTACTATTCATTAATATTTTAATATTATTTATTATTTTAATATTATTTAAAAAATAATATTTTAATCATTTACTTATTAAATCTGATCCTAATTTCTTCCATACTAAGAAATCCTAATTTCTTCCATGCTAAGAAATCCTAATTTCTTCCATGCTAAGAAATCCTAATTTCTTCCATGCTAAGAATTTTTTTTTTTTTACTATTCACTATTCATTGTTTACTATTCACTTTTTACTATTCAATTTTAAAAAAAATACTAAATAAGTTACCAAAAATTTGAACCTCTCCTTCTAAAATTACTATAATTTTATATCCAAAATTTACATTTTTCTATCCACTAAAATTATTATTACTAATAAAATGCTAAAATTTACTACTATATATATATATATATATATATATATATTTTTTTTTTTTTTTTTTCATGGGTCTTACAAAAATAAATCATAGTTTTGAATGAAATTTGAAGGGAATTGGTTTTGCTGTTCAGAATTGTAATAAAACAAAATTTTGGTTCTTGGAAAACTTGGAGTGAGGTGACATTTGTTCCTAAAGAGTAAAAGTCACTCTTATTGTCCTGGAAAGATGCATAATTTTGAACCACTTTTTCTATAAGCATTTGATAATTCTTACTTTTACTTTATCAGAGATCAAGTTATGGTTACTCTCATGGAAGTATACTCATCAGTGACTATTTAGCTAATGGGACATTATAGGTCCATTATTTATTTCCTTTGATTTTCCTTATTTACTTCAATGTCATTTGGTATTAATCTTCAACTGAAAATACTATGTAGGATGTGGTGAACTCATATCTTGTCTTAGGAAAATCCATAGAAGAAGTGTTATGCATTTATTACACTATTGAAATTTTATACACGGCTGAAACTTTGCATGGTGTTGGCTTGATCCATGGTGATTTCAAGGACAGGTTGTTTACTGTACTTGAGAGAAAAAAAATGAGATTGATGCGATTTTTCTATGTTTAGGATGAGTTCTTGAGTTTGTAAAGACGTGATGTTATTCAGCGTGTTAGATATGTGATGAGTCAATATTTTCTCAATTTAACTTAGCTTATTGTACCGAATTTAATCAGGGAATTGTACTTAAATGTCCAATATTTTCCTATTTTTTTAAATGTGCTTAATTTGATCGGAAATTCTTATTTTAACTAATTTGAATTATCTGAGCTTATTATTTTGCATTATTAATTACGGGAAAATTTTGGAAATACAATTTGGAACATTTTGAAGGTTAAATGAGAAATGGCAATTGAGCCCAATGCATCTCAGCCATTTCAATTTTCGCACAGTGCTGCGTGAATGTTGTGTCAACTTGTGTGTCTTCGTTCGAGATCAATTCTTATCCGTTTTCCATGCAATTTTTTTTCATAGTTTCGTCTGGATGTCTATTTTCACGTATAGTTTTTATTTTGTTCAAATTCATTTTGTGTTGTTCCCAGTATTTTTTTTACTCCTCTATGTCAGTCTTGTGTTTACTGTTTGAGTGACTTATAAATTGTTTGCATTGTTTGCTTGTTGTTTAGCAATTGTGGTAGCTGGAATTGATCATTGGACGATGCTAAGACCTCCAAACACTCAAGGATTCAACACTCATATTGGCACTTTTGTTTTCATTTTGGTTTCTAAGAGAAACAAGAAGCAACCTCACGGCCTCATAATTTGGAAAACAAAGTAGATTTGAAGCAAAATGATGGAGAGAGACCACCTTGCATTCAGCCCACGGTTCTCAAATGTGGAAGATAACAATTGTGATTTTTTTTATCATGGAGGAAGCCATATTCTGAGTATATGCCACGGCAATGTAAATTGGCTAGCACAAAAGAACAAATCAATTGGAATTGAAGGAGGGGACCACATTGTTTGCCATCCAACAATTAACAAGCTTAATGAAAGTGGCCACATGAAAATAAACTCACGGCCTTAAGCACACCAAAGCAACCAAGGAATCTTCTTTTGAAAAGTAAAAGAAACCAAAGGACAAGGGGACCACTTTATTCCCATTCAAGGATTTATTTTGTAATTTAGTTGATGAGTTGGAAGCATATCACGCAAGAAGCTTACATCCAAAACAAACATCAATTTGTTGAGTGGAGTGCCACGGCTGCAAAATGATTGATTTCAATTGGCCTTTGAAGAAAAAAACACACCACCACTCATGGCAAAGTTCACGTCCATACATGTGCTGCATTTCATTCAATTACTGTAGGTTCACGGTTCTCAAAACAACTCTTTGCTCTCATAAAAAGTTTTCAACAAATGAAGAAAAAAATACAAGGGGACCACATTGAAGCAACCAAAGCTCACGACCATTCATCTTGGCAATGCATTCAGCCTTAGTTGGAATTAAAGAATGTAGCCACTTCACGGTTTTCTTTATTTTTTTTGGCAGCAACAGAGAGATGGAGAAGGGTGTGCACAACAGGGAAGGAACACATATTAACGTCCAAGGATGGTCCAACAAGCAAAGGTTTCACGTTTTTAAAGCTGAATCACGGAAGCATGCAGCAAGGGATCAAGCAATGTTAAATCCAGCAAAGAGAGGCAGTAGCACACGGCCTTGGAAGAAGGTGAAGCTTCCATAAGAGTTTGTCCATCCATTGGAAGAAATGAAGGGATTGGAAGCCACGGTTTTCCAGCAAACTTGGAGATGCAAGGTGATGAGAATGAAGAGGCAATCACGGCCTAGCTGGATGGAAGAAGCAGCAGCAGTACGTGTAAGTGCTAAGGAGCATCACGGTCCATGGAGTGTTTGATGGAATGAAGAGGACAAGCTTAGGTGAAGAATTGAGGCCCCCACTTTCTTGACTTTTGGCACATACATATTAGAGACAAACGTGAAAGCTAGAAGGTCACGGGTTTGGGAGGCCAGCAATTCACGCTTATAAATCCAGCAGCAGCAGAGAAGCAAAGGAGGAGATTTGAGATTAGATTTTAGGAGTAGTTTAGGACACCCACAGCCATGGAAGAGGCTCTCGCCTCTTCTTCTTTCTCTTCCGTTTTCTGAGTTTCCATGTCAAACAGTGCAAAAATGTAGTTTTATTTCTCAAGCAGTATAAGTTTGTCATGCTCATTTAATTTTTACGTGTTCAAGAATTTTATTTTCAAGTATTGAAAGTTTGGGTAAATTTCATTTCCAGTTCAGTACTTTTAATTTTATTGTCTCTTCTATTTTTACCGTTTAATATTTTCTAAAACGTTAAAATTCTGTCAATGTATTTTTCTGGACATCTTCTTTTCAGATGTTGTTTTTACCGTTTATTTTTATGGATACTTTTGGTAAATTTTAATTACAATGTTTTTACCGTTTCTGCATAATTATTGTTCTATTTTTACTGTCTTTCATTGTTCAGTTTTTATTGTCTTTTAAATTTATTTCAGTATTTTCAATTTTTGTTGTCTTATTTAATTTCCAGTTTTAATTTTATTTTCCGCACAATCACAAAAACATCCACAAACCCCCCCCCCACTTCGTGTGTTAGATCTGAGACTGAACCATCAAAAATTGGTCCTTGAGAGACGACCTAGGAGTCACTTCCTAGTTATACTGCATTAATTTCGTGCAATCAACTTTTGTGAGCGGTGCGACCCGTTCGTCAAAAATGGCGCCGCTGCCGGGGACCAAAGACGGTTTGGTTTTAGATTCTTGTTGTGTAAATTTTTGTTCTGTTAATGTGTGTTTTGTGTGTTCTGTCTGTTGTATTTTTGTAGGAGACAACGACACCTTCAACAAATTTTGGCGGCGTTGTCCCTTCAGATCCAGGTTTTTGTTTTAGATTTTTACTGTGTTAATATATATTGTGTATATATGTGTTTAATTGTGCTATGTTCTGTATTTAGTTGTTATTAAAAAAAAAAAATTAATTAAAAATTTTTACTATTGATGTTCTGTCTTGTGTGTGCTTGTAGCATGTATAAATGTGTTTTGTTTTATCTGATTCGTAATTTTTAGTTTTTAGTTTTTACTTTTTATTTTTCCATGTCTACCTATTTTAATGTTGTGAATAATGCTTATTCTGCCAATGTCTGTGATTATGATTCTTATTCTGCATATTACTATGATTTTAAATCTGCTGATTTTTATGATGAGAACAATATGTTCCATCATCCAATTTCTGAGAGCTCTCTTTGGGAGCCAGTTCCACAATATGAGAGTCAGCAGTATGATTCTCCTATTCAAATAACTCCTCAGCCTTCTACTTCTGAACCTACATTAAAGGAGTTACTAGAGCAGATGACAATGCAGAACATTCAGTTTCAGAAAGGGAACATGCAGTTCAAGCAAGAGAGCATGGAGTTCCAGCAGGAAACTCAAGCTGCCATACAGAATCTGAGTGATCAGATCAGGCAGATGGCCACTCTTGCACCTGAGGAGACTGATGAAAATTTTGGGGACCCGGCAGAAGTAAGCAGTAATCCTGAACCAGGTAGACCACCTTCACCTTCCCACACTCTAGAAATCTTCAAGGAAGAGGAGGTAAGCATACCTCAATTTGATTATATTGATGACTATGTTGTTGAGAGGTATGCTGATGACTATATTGTTGCTGAGCATGATTTTAATTTTTCCTCTGTGCATGATGAGGACCGCTTTTTACTATCACATTCAAATATTTGTTCTCCATGCACTGAACATGAATCTGAACCTGTTATAGATATTGTTTCTACATTTGAAACGGATTCATGTTATGAGGTTGTATCTAAGGCTCGGTATGATGAATTGGGATTGGGTGTTATACCTCTGCATGATATTTCTGTGGAACCATTTTGCACTAACCATATTGCAGGAGGTACATATAAATTTGATCAGCATGCACCCACGCTGGAAGACAAAGGTGCCAGTACATATAGCAGTTCGAAGATCAAAAGGCACCTACTGAATCTGCTCAGTGACAATATTTGCTGCTTAGATCCGGCGGTGGAGGATATTTCTCTGCTTGATCAGATTTGGAGGATGAAGCAATTTTTCCTCAAAATTTCCGTCTTGGATCCTGAAGAAGACATCTCCCTGATTGTCCAATTTTGGCAACTGCCACCATAATCCAGGGGAGTTTTCTTTTTCTTTCTTCCCCGTTTTCTGACTTTTATTACATTTGTCCTTTATCTGTTTAAGTTTCAATTGATGATCTTATGCCTTTAACTGATTTGGGACAGTGTAGTTTAAGTGTGGTCTTGGGGGAGATTCTGATTTTTGTTTTTCTTATAAGTTTGTTTTTCCCTTTTCTTCTTAGTTTTCGAATTCTTATCTTTAAAAAAAAAATTAAAAAAAAAAAAAAACATTTTCAAAAATTGTTTTGCGTGTAGTCCATAATTGCTCGGCCCTCAATTTCTTATTATTTCATATCAATAATTCATTGAAAATTTTCACTTCAGATCTTATCTTTTTCCTTATTTTCTTCGTTGTAAATATATTTTCTTAGTTGTCTCATACAGGTTTTTGATTGAAAATTTTTAGACTAAGAAAATATTTCATTCATCAATGCAAAAAATTACAGTAATGGAGAAAAGGGATTGAACTGATCTGAAAATGAAATTGCAGTAGATATATATGAAATTAAAAGATGTTCGGGGGTCGATCTTTAGTGATCGTTAATATTACAAACCAAATAAAAAACAAAAACAACATAAAAAAATTAAAAACATAAAAAAACATAAGTGTTCATATTACAGTCCTTAATTCTGGCCACACTCGGCCAACAAAAACATAAAAAAAAAACATTAATAATGAAAGAATTCACGAGCTGGTTGTGGTGGTCTAAGGGAGAGCTCCGTTGAGGGAGCTCTGGTTCGAAAAGTCACGAGCGGAGGCTTGGGTGGAGGAATTTCTCGTTCATTTCTGTCGTCATCGATAATGATCGGAACTGGAAACAAATTCAGCAGCCTCGGTGCCCTCATTATCACCCAGTTATTTTCTTTCAAAAAAAAAAAAATAATAATAATAATAAAAAAAAAAAAAATAAAAAATAAAAAACTTGTGTTAATAATAGAAGAGGAATGGAAAATTCATTGGAGGTATGATCAGAGGTCTTACCGTACATGTATAGCGGCAGTTGTGAAAAGAGAGTGCTTGTGGGGTCTATCTCCGCTTGCCAGCGCCTGACCCGATTGCCATGGTTGTTAAACCAGCAGTGCACGTTGTATTCAGTGGCTTCGCCGAAGGTCCTTAGTCGAGACGCGATCTCGACGACTTGCGCTCGGCTTGGGTGTGTGACCCCATAGTTGTAGATTTTGGTCATCATCGTGATCTGATCATCTGTAGGACGCCATCGTTGACTGGTATATCTCTCTGATTCCATATCACTCATCCTTCCTCTCGTAATATACAAATACATAAATAAAAAATAAATACATATAAAAAGAACAAAAACAAGAAAAAAAAAAAAGCATAACATAAAAAAAAAAAAAACATAAAAACATTAGATTCTTAATTCAGTGTTTTCTTTATTTGTTCTTGTTTCCTTTCAGATTTATTTTGTCCAGTCATGCTTTAATGTTTCAGTTTTTGGTCTCAGATCTGTTTCACGGTCCTCGCAAAGGGTCCTAAACGGATCTATGTCCAGTTGTCCGGTTGTTCTTGTCCATATTGTTCTTGTATATTATGTTTATGTGTTTATTTAGTTTTAAGTGGGGTACGTGGCGTTGTTCTACCCGATTGTCTCTGCAATACCTTCAATCGAAGGGAGATTAACGTCTGGTTTCCAGCCGATATACCCCTTAAGTTTTTAGACAGTTGTGTTTTATGTGTTTAAGTGTTTTTCAGTTTCAAAAATATGAAAAAAAAAATGAAAAGGGAAAGGGAGAGCAAAATAGAGAAAGCACAATAAAGAGCAGAAAGCTGAAAATAAAGAAGGAACAGAAAGCAGGAAAAGAAAGCAGAAAAAGAAAAAAAAAAAAAAAAAAGCGAATAAGATCTGGAAAGCAGGAAAAGGTAAAGCTTAAGAGCAGAAAGCTTAAACGGCAGAAAGAGGGAGATCAAAGGTGTAGAGGACTTACCCGGAGTAGTAGGGCTTACAAAAGCTTGACGCAGATCTTAGATGCTCCGAAGGCACACAGGCAGAGGCTCCTCACAGATCTCACTCAGACTCTTCAGAAGGCGAAGGGGCAGAGCTTCCTCGCAGATCCAGACGCTCGAGAGAGAGAAGAGAGAAGAGAGCAGAGAGCAGAGAGTTGAGAGAGGAGAGAGTGAGAGTCAGGAAATGGCGCTCAGACGCGAAGGAGTGCCTCATTTATAGCCAGATTTCTTTCCACTGTAGCAATAGTTCCGGTCTTTGCCACCGAGACTGTTGTCACAGTACCGGTCTCCTTTTTAAGAAAAAAAAAATAAAATAATAAAAAATAAATAAATAAAAAAATATAATAAAAATTAATTAGCATCTACTGATGGGTGCTACGTGATTTAGACATCTACTGATGGATGTCAATGATAACATCTACTGATGGATGTTACTGAAAATTTCTTCCCATTTCCTAACATTTTATTGCACTTGTCTATATTTTTTGACTGCTCTAAAATTGATCATCTGATGATTGTAACACACTGAGGACATTGTGTGATTTAAGTGTGGTCTACTGGGAAGAAATTCTGATTTTTCTGTTAAATTGTATTTTGTGTGTTAAATTTTTGTTTTTGAGTGTTAAATTTTTTCTGTTTTAAGTGGTTTTTAGTGTGTTTTGTGTGCAATAAATTTTACATTTTTCTCTTGATTTCTGGATGATGTCTAAGTTGTAGATTTTTCCTTCACTTCATTAATACTTATGGTTTGAAATCCTTGCTTTTCTCTGCTTGGAAGATGATTATAATGTTTAAGAGGTTGATTTGATTGTAACGAACACCCTATGTGAGATTTGAGCCACTTTGTTTTTCTTTCTTGTGTGTGACATGTATCTTGATTGCTTGCACATATGCCTTGGCTTGATTCTTTTAGATATCCTTGATTGATATGCATGTTCAGAAGTGATAAAGGCAATTTTATTCTTGAGCCTCTTTAGCCAAATAAGCCTACCTTGTTATTATCCATTGATAACCCCTTTGAGCCTATACTGTATATATTTCTTTGTGTTGAAGCTCATACACTGATCCTAAGTGAAAAACAAATGATTACCTTAACCTTAGGAAAGTCTGGAGCTATAGAAGTATTTTGTGAATAAGTGTGGTCTCCTTGGGAATTCTGATGAATTGGCTAGTTGGTTCCTCATCATGTTTTGAAATGATAATTTATATCCTGTTGTGTGATAAAAAAAAAAAAAAAGAGAGAGACAGGATGAGAAAAAATGAAAAATTGATGAGAAAAAGAAAGAAAATTGAAAAAAAAAAAACATTTTGAGAACAATGGAGTCGAGAAGTGGATTGAATTAGAGGTTTGGGTAAGATTTGACTGTATTTCCATTTATTCCCCATTGCTCCTCTATTTCTTTTGAGCTGTAGCTACTTATCTATATTTTATCCTCCCATGTCCTTGGCCCCATTACAACCCAGAAAAGACCTTTTGATCTGAACATGCGTATGATTTAAGTATTGATATTAGAAACTTTCCAAGTCTACTTGTGTTTGTTTTCTTGAGTACATCGAGTTGAAATTATTTACCCTAGACACTTGAGAGAAACACTGTAGTTCATCTGTGAGGTTTTGTTATTTTTGAATCACCTCTTAAGCTGATTGATTATTTTTCTGTGTATTGAATTGCTTGAAAGATTTATGTAAGTATCTGCTTTATTTGATTTGTGTTGGATAATTTCTACTTCTTTTAACTGTCTAGAATTCTTGAGAACTGTGTAAATTTGGTTTATTTTTCTCGTGAGTCTTTATTTTCTGTATGCTGCGTCTGTGTCAGTCCTTTGAACCATTCCCTGATTTGCGTCTTAATTTTGCCCAGGAGTGCAAAAGACTAAGTGTGGTCTATTTTGATGAGTCAATATTTTCTCAATTTAACTTAGCTTATTGTACCGAATTTAATCAGGGAATTGTACTTAAATGTCCAGTATTTTCCTATTTTTTTAAATGTGCTTAATTTGATCGGAAATTCTTATTTTAACTAATTTGAATTATCTAAGCTTATTATTTTGCATTATTAATTACGGGAAAATTTTGGAAATACAATTTGGAACATTTTGAAGGTTAAATGAGAAATGGCAATTGAGCCCAATGCATCTCAGCCATTTCAATTTTCGCACAGTGCTGCGTGAATGTTGTGTCAACTTGTGTGTCTTCGTTCGAGATCAATTCTTATCCGTTTTCCATGCAATTTTTTTTCATAGTTTCGTCTGGATGTCTATTTTCACGTATAGTTTTTATTTTGTTCAAATTCATTTTGTGTTGTTCCCAGTATTTTTTTTACTCCTCTATGTCAGTCTTGTGTTTACTGTTTGAGTGACTTATAAATTGTTTGCATTGTTTGCTTGTTGTTTAGCAATTGTGGTAGCTGGAATTGATCATTGGACGATGCTAAGACCTCCAAACACTCAAGGATTCAACACTCATATTGGCACTTTTGTTTTCATTTTGGTTTCTAAGAGAAACAAGAAGCAACCTCACGGCCTCATAATTTGGAAAACAAAGTAGATTTGAAGCAAAATGATGGAGAGAGACCACCTTGCATTCAGCCCACGGTTCTCAAATGTGGAAGATAACAATTGTGATTTTTTTTATCATGGAGGAAGCCATATTCTGAGTATATGCCACGGCAATGTAAATTGGCTAGCACAAAAGAACAAATCAATTGGAATTGAAGGAGGGGACCACATTGTTTGCCATCCAACAATTAACAAGCTTAATGAAAGTGGCCACATGAAAATAAACTCACGGCCTTAAGCACACCAAAGCAACCAAGGAATCTTCTTTTGAAAAGTAAAAGAAACCAAAGGACAAGGGGACCACTTTATTCCCATTCAAGGATTTATTTTGTAATTTAGTTGATGAGTTGGAAGCATATCACGCAAGAAGCTTACATCCAAAACAAACATCAATTTGTTGAGTGGAGTGCCACGGCTGCAAAATGATTGATTTCAATTGGCCTTTGAAGAAAAAAACACACCACCACTCATGGCAAAGTTCACGTCCATACATGTGCTGCATTTCATTCAATTACTGTAGGTTCACGGTTCTCAAAACAACTCTTTGCTCTCATAAAAAGTTTTCAACAAATGAAGAAAAAAATACAAGGGGACCACATTGAAGCAACCAAAGCTCACGACCATTCATCTTGGCAATGCATTCAGCCTTAGTTGGAATTAAAGAATGTAGCCACTTCACGGTTTTCTTTATTTTTTTTGGCAGCAACAGAGAGATGGAGAAGGGTGTGCACAACAGGGAAGGAACACATATTAACGTCCAAGGATGGTCCAACAAGCAAAGGTTTCACGTTTTTAAAGCTGAATCACGGAAGCATGCAGCAAGGGATCAAGCAATGTTAAATCCAGCAAAGAGAGGCAGTAGCACACGGCCTTGGAAGAAGGTGAAGCTTCCATAAGAGTTTGTCCATCCATTGGAAGAAATGAAGGGATTGGAAGCCACGGTTTTCCAGCAAACTTGGAGATGCAAGGTGATGAGAATGAAGAGGCAATCACGGCCTAGCTGGATGGAAGAAGCAGCAGCAGTACGTGTAAGTGCTAAGGAGCATCACGGTCCATGGAGTGTTTGATGGAATGAAGAGGACAAGCTTAGGTGAAGAATTGAGGCCCCCACTTTCTTGACTTTTGGCACATACATATTAGAGACAAACGTGAAAGCTAGAAGGTCACGGGTTTGGGAGGCCAGCAATTCACGCTTATAAATCCAGCAGCAGCAGAGAAGCAAAGGAGGAGATTTGAGATTAGATTTTAGGAGTAGTTTAGGACACCCACAGCCATGGAAGAGGCTCTCGCCTCTTCTTCTTTCTCTTCCGTTTTCTGAGTTTCCATGTCAAACAGTGCAAAAATGTAGTTTTATTTCTCAAGCAGTATAAGTTTGTCATGCTCATTTAATTTTTACGTGTTCAAGAATTTTATTTTCAAGTATTGAAAGTTTGGGTAAATTTCATTTCCAGTTCAGTACTTTTAATTTTATTGTCTCTTCTATTTTTACCGTTTAATATTTTCTAAAACGTTAAAATTCTGTCAATGTATTTTTCTGGACATCTTCTTTTCAGATGTTGTTTTTACCGTTTATTTTTATGGATACTTTTGGTAAATTTTAATTACAATGTTTTTACCGTTTCTGCATAATTATTGTTCTATTTTTACTGTCTTTCATTGTTCAGTTTTTATTGTCTTTTAAATTTATTTCAGTATTTTCAATTTTTGTTGTCTTATTTAATTTCCAGTTTTAATTTTATTTTCCGCACAATCACAAAAACATCCACAAACCCCCCCCCACTTCGTGTGTTAGATCTGAGACTGAACCATCAAAAATTGGTCCTTGAGAGACGACCTAGGAGTCACTTCCTAGTTATACTGCATTAATTTCGTGCAATCAACTTTTGTGAGCGGTGCGACCCGTTCGTCAATATGTTTTATCACTTCTGCTATGCTTTTAATTATTGTGTCTTTCATTGGCTTTGTAAATGTTTTTTCTGAAGAAATTGATTTTCTGATTTTGGAAGTTTGGTGACTTTTTTTCCTGTTCTCGAGTGTGATTACTGGATTTTTATATTAGTGAAATTCATTTCAGATGAATAGGATGTCAACAAATGGGCATTGGGAAGGGATATTTAAAGTCACTAGCAAGGAGAAGAATTGATGTGATATTGTATTAGAGTTTTTAGTGAAGTTCAGTTATTCTTAACTAAAAAATAGTTCAGTTCAATTACTCTGAACTATTTTTTAGTTCAGTGCATTTTTCTTGATGTAGTTTATAGTTAACTCAACTTTTATAGTGCAGGACACTATAGGCAGTTTGCCCACCCTTATTTATTATACCTATTTAAAAAATAATATACTTGAATTTGAATTTGAATGTAATACTTTATTTATTCTAAAAATTTTAAAATATAAGTTTCAATAATTTATTATTTTAAATCTTGTAACTAAACAACTTGTTGTCGTGAATTCTTAATTCAAATTAAATAACACAAAACCTCATAATTTTAAGCCAGCATTTCTTAAATTTTTAAATGAGTTTTATCTTTTAATTAAAAATATAACAATACGTAAAAATGAGTAATAACGTGAAATATTGATGTTTTGTAAAGTTTTTGTCCTATTAAATTTGACTATATTAATATTTCTCTTAAGTTTAAAATATTTTATTTCTTTAAATTATTTTTCAAAATTATATAAGGTTAGATTCTCTTAATTAATATATATATATATATATATATATATATATATATATATATATATATATATATATATATATATATATATATGTATTATATTCGATATTTCTTATAATATGAAAATTTCCTTAATTATAAAATAATTTTATCACAAGCACTTTAAGTCTTTTTATTGTAAGCACTTTAAATAATATCTTGTTATAATCACTTTTGAATAATATCTTGTTATATGAAATTTAAAATTATATGCACTTGAAATAATATCTTATTTTATGCAACCAATTTCGATATTTGTGTATTCAATCAATTTTAAAATTATATAATAATATTTTGAAAATATTATATTATATTATATTATATTATTATATATATATATATATATATATATATATATATATATATATATATATATATATATATAAATATCTTGTCCATTCATTTATGTTTCTATATATTATTTATTTATTTGTATACCTATCTTATCTTATTTACTAAAATAAAACCTTTGATTTTGGATTTTCAAAATCCAAAATATATTAAATCTAAATCCAATCCAAATCCAAATAAGTGGATTGTGATTTTAATTTTCAAAATCTAAAAATTTTTCATATCCAAAACCCATTAAATGGATTGAAGTTAAAATTCAAAAATATTAATTTAGATATTGGATAAATGAATTTAAATTGACTTAAAATAATATGATTTCAATTTATTATTATTTGGATCTCAAATTTTGGATCTTTTCTCTAACTTTAAATTATCTTTCTATCAACCTTATGTACTATATAAATAAACATAAGAGAGAAACATCAATACATATATACAAACTTTGATTTCTAAAAGTTTTCTCATTCAAGCTAATTGGTTCTGTGAGGATCTACAAATAAAGGTATGTCAAAACTTTTCATCTTATTTCATTTTTCATCCATTGAAATTAAACTGTGAGTGATGTGTGATTTCATTGTTTCATTATTTTCAATGATAAATAAATTATTAGATGAAAATTTTGCAATTTTAAATTTTAAATTCCTTAAAACTTTAGTTTTAAACTATTTTTTTTATCAAGGAACAAAATATTTAGAATTGTTATAGGTTTTGCTTTTCTTTAAAATTGGACAATAATAATATACTTACGCTTCATTTTAAATTTATTATACCTTTAAAATATAATGTACTGCAATTTGAATGTAATACTTTATTTATCATCTAAAGATATAAGTTTGAATAATATGTTATTTTGAATCATTTAACTAAACAACTTGTTGCCTTGAATTCTTAATTAAACTTAAATAACACAAAATCTCATAATTTTAGGCCAACATTCTTAACTTTCTGAAACGAGTTTTATCTTTTAAATAAAAATTATAAGAATATGAAAAAAAGGTGATAACTTGAAATATTGATGTTTGGTAAAGTACTTGTGCTATAAAATTTTACTGAGATAATACTTCTCTTAAAATTTTAAAATATTTTATTTCTTTAAATGAGTGAAATAGTTTAAAATTCAGCTGGAAGTATTTTTTAAAATTATATAAGGTTAGATTCAGTTTATATATATATATATATATATATATATATATATATATATATATATATATATATATATATATATATATATATATATATATAACCGACCATTGTTATGTTAATTTAGTTTTGTGTTGAATAATTATTGTTTAATAAATCTATCGAGATTAAAATTGTAATATTTATTTTTGTAGAGTATCATGGATGCAAAGTCTATTAGGATGAATAAAGATATTAGTGAAAAACTTATATTTACTGGCAAGCTGGGAGATGTAATAGAAATCCGTGCAAATTTAGACATGGAGAAATACCTTCCCCCACATCTCAGTGTCAAAAGCAAAATTTGTGGGAAAAAACGTCATTCATCCTATAAGATTGTCTCCAAGAATAAACCCAACAAAACTTTGGTTCAAAAGGGTGGAGACAAAGAATATCAAACAAATGTCGTAAAGGTGTCCAAGAAAATATCTCCAAATATATGCAAATATTGGACCAACAACATGTGTGTTTATGGTGAAAAGTGCTTCAATTTGCATTCATGGTGTCATGGTGATGGATTTTACACGTTAATTGAACTTCAGCAACACAAAAATGTATTCACTCTAAAATCAATAATTAGTATTACAAAATATATGTTTAATAATATATATATATATATATATATATATTTAGAATAATAATTCAATCAAAATTGATATGATTACATTTTTTGACATTAGGTTATAACTGGAATTACAGTTCTAGCTATTACCAACAAACTTTATTTTGGTAGCACTGATGGGACCGTTCAGATATGGGATTGCCATACAGGTTAATGCATTAAAGTCATACGTTTTGGCACAGAGGTTAACTCTTTGATAAGTGAGGGACTATGGACTTTTGTTGGTTTGAAAAATGTTATTAAGGTAAACACTTTTTTGTCCTTGTTTTATTTTAATGTGTAATGATGTTCTACTTATAGACTAGTATAAGCATGGAAGTTGATTACATGGATGTGTTCATGATAAAGGCTTTGAATACCGAGACCAATATAAAGTTCACTCTTGATGGACCCAAAGGACAAATCTTTCACATGACTATTGGAAACAACATCCTTTTTGCTGGGGTAGAGGTAATAATAAATATAGAAGTTAAATGTTATCTCTGTTAAATTTTCATTTTTACAATGGAGTTAGTTAGTTGAATGAGTTTTATACTTCATTACATTAAGAGTTTTTTAATTATCTAAACATCTTATACCTTTTTCCTTACCCTATTATTTCATTGTAATTTCTTACACTACCATTTTTTTCCCTTTAATTAGGTTAAGAATACTCATTTTTTAAACATTTGTTTCTAGTGTCCATTAATTTATGTATTATGTAATTATTAAAAAATTCAAGATGGTGTCATTATTGCCTAAAGAGAAAACTCTGAAGCTACTTCTCCTTTTGAATTGTCACTGATCGGCCATACTGAATCAATGGTTTGCCTAACTGTTGGACGTAATATGTTGTACTCAAGATCCATTGACCAAAGCATAAAAGTATGTCTATCATGAGTTGATGTCGAAATATTACCTTTTTTCTTACATCATGTCAAATTTCCTTGAATTACATAGTGATCAATTCAAGTATCATTCAATACCCAAATCTTGTTACCTTATTTTCTTAGGTCTAGGACATGGATACATTATAATGTACAATGACACTGAAGGAACATACTGGTGTAGTCACATCCCTTCTTTGTTGGGAGCATTATTTGTTTCCAAGTTCATCTGATGGCACAATTAAAATATGGGAATGCAAGGAAGTGGAACTAATTTTACTATGGTATATACACACAAGGAGCAAAGTGTAAGATACCTAATCATTTGGTTGTATTTTTCTTAGAAAACAAGCTAACAATAGTCTTGAAGAAGTTGGTCAATTCACAAAATTCATATTGTTATTATATAAGGTATTATATCACTTTTTGGGATGCATGATGCCAATGGCAAACCAATATTGTTTTCCTCTTGTACAAACAATTTAGTTTGCATGTACGAGTTTCCATCGTAAGTAAACTTGAATTATATATTTTTTATACTATTACATATTAGTGTGTTGAACATCACTGTATATCTTAACCATGTCCTTTTCCTATATAGATTTTCGGAGAGGGGTCATTTATTTGCTAAGAAAGACATTACATCATTTGAATTAGGCGCTAATGGAGGACTCTTCTTCACTAGAGATGGGACTTGTTTGCTTAAGATATGGAGATGGAATGAACTACCTAAGGTGACATCCAATTAATATGTTTTCTATACTCTTCAAACATGAATTCATCTTTTGTTATCAAAGTACATTGTGTTCTTCATTCTCATGCATGTCATCTTGTCAGACATCTTACATCATTAATGGATTTACCTAGTATATCTATTGCATCTTGTTTTTTCATAATACATGTTTACTTGGAAATTCATCATTTTAACTTGTTTTCCTTTTATTTCTTCCTTAATTGATTCAAGTTAGAAGTGTATTGAAACTTGGACTTTTAACCAGTGATCAGTTTTTGATAAATATCAAAACTGCATAATCTTATCTTCTCAACTAGATTGAGGGTTAGTCCACGTACAATGCAATCAACATTCTAAATTCACAGATCGTTTACTAAAATAAATCTTCATTTCATTTCAAAATAAAACGAAAAGTAGTACATAAAAACCGAGGTGGCTTAATAGCCATGATTAAAAATAAAACCTAGAAAAGTAGTCCCTATTATTATCAAGAAGATTCCATTGAATCTTCATCATCAAAATCTTCAATTTCAGAGCCAATGTCATTCTTATTTAGCACATCTTCCTTCTTCCCCTGTCTGAAAAGAGAATTTTCAACTAACTCATCCCTTTTAGACGTCTTCCTAAATTGATCAACAACATATTTCTCAAAATCATTTTGTGGAATGAAGGCAGTATGTGGACATCCAACAGTTTACTCATCAGTGAAGAACCATTCATTCAAAGTCCTTTCCAGCCCAATAGAAAACAAACTTGGTATAGCAATTTCTTGTGACTTGTAGAACGGAAGTCTGTCTTCTTTAGATAGCATTCAACAAAAATACATCTTCTGTTGACATTTTGTCCTCGAAAAATCTTCCAAGCAATAGTAGCCAAGTCAGGACATAAGCAATAACTTTCTCCTCCTTGTTTAAGCCATCATGCAGCTACTGCTTATCAACCTTGTACCTTCATGGATATCTTAAGAAATTTATATATATAGCTCTCTTTGTTAGCCATTTGTTTGAGTAAGAATCACGAATATGAGAATTCAATCCTTCAGCTTCAGTCGAGCAATATTTGACCAAACATTATTGTCAATAGTAATATTAACACCTTTTACCCTTGAGTGAATGACCCCATTTAGAACCCTCAGGTTTGTGTAGAAAACCTCTACCAAATCTGGATAACAAGCTCCTTTCATCTGGACAAAATCAGTAAGTCCTTAATATGCAATCCATTCTTGAAAAAGGAACCCTTCTTTCTTGAACAATTGAAGGTCCATATACTTGTGAGGAACTACAATTTTTAAATGTCAATAGTATAAAAACTTCCCTCGGATCTCTTCATCACTTATCCATCCATATGGATTTGCGTTTCTTGTAACCCGGACAATCTTCTCTTTTCTTCTTGATGATGATGATGAAGTCATGTCTGAATAGAATTCTCAGAATGTCTTTCACAATCTAGAGTTTTTGACTTCTCAGCTTTAAAAATACAAAGGGGACGTCGAATTGTACTGGGCATCGACGTACTAATTGTCAGCCAGAAAACAAAGAGTTTGAAAAAAGACAAAGGATACGTCGAATTCTACAGATATTCGATGTTTTCTTCTCCATCCTCACACCTCTTTGCTTCCTTTTTTCCTTTATAAAACCTCCCATAACCTTCCATTACCATTATATTTTAAGATAAGATTTACATTTTAAGATAACCTCCCAATACAAATGCAACGTCAAATTCTACGGATATTCGACGTTTTCTTCTTCAGCCTCCCACCTTTTTGTGTCCCTTTTTCCTTTATAAACCTCCCATTATCTTTATATTTTAAGATAAGATTTACAAATTTTTTGGTATTTTTATATTATAAATTTGTGTAAATTTATCTTGTAATATTTACATATTATAAAATATAAGAAAGATTTGTGGGTGAAATTTAAAGAGAATAAAATTTTATTTCTTTAAAATATTATTTTAATTTCATATGGAAAATAATAATAATAATAATAATAATTTATGAGAATTGAGTTTTAGTTATAGATCACAATAATTAAAATCATAATAAATATTATTATATTATTAAAAGTCACGTGAAATGAATGTCTTTTAACATCCGAACTAACTTTTTTCGTATAAAAAGTGAAAAATAGTCTACACCGTAAATAATTTTTTTATTACATATTCAACAACATTTTCAAACTTTATATTTCTTTCCTCTCCCTTAAAAGTTTTATGATTAAGATAGGTTTGATAAAACATAAATCAAGTCTTCAATGTCTTTTTCTAGGTGTGTGTTAATTTTAGGATAAAGATAGGTATGATTATACTAAAAGACTTTGATTGATTTTTAAAAAATAATACTTTAAATTTGAGAAAAAATTAAGTTGACTGAGAAACTAAAGGTTAAGATAGATTATTGTGGACAAAAATTGAGATAGGTCAGTTAGAAAAAAATATTGAGACAAGTTAATAATTGAGATGCATCAAACCAACCCAAAGATCGAGAAGACACAACATGTATATCGAAGTCCAACGTCCTGGATTAAAGGTCTAGACAGACCGATCTGGACCAAAAATTAAAACAGAATGGGTTGGGTCGAAGATTAAGGCAGGTTAACTGTCGAGACTGGTTGACCCAAAATGAATGTTGGGATGGGTTGATTCAGACTAAAGGTCTAGACAGACTAACATAAGTTGAAGGTTGAAACGGGTCGACCTGAGCCAAAGGTCGGGATGGGCTGACCGAGCCAAAGGTAGGATAGAGGACTATCTCCTGAATAATAATTAATATAGGAAATAAAATAAATTGTATTTTTCTTTTAATTGCAAACAATTTGTTTATATTTTTCAAGTTATTTTTGGACTCAATGTCATTGGGCTTTCTTTTAGGGTTTCTTACTGCCTTAAACATTTATACCTATATATAGGGCACCAAATATATATGTAGAAACTTTGGAAGTCATAATATATGCATTAGTAGTTTTGAGAGAGGATTCTCTTGGTTTACAGGTTTACAACTCTGATTTTTATAAAAGATTAACATCTTTATGGCGAATCTTCCTTTTCTAATCAATCTGCTAGATTGTGGCATCTCCATCTTTGTCTTATGAACCTCCAGTCCAAGCAAAAATTCGAGACGGACGAGCTAGGTCATGATTGAAATTTGACAGAATTCGACCACCAAAATTTTGTTAAGGACCATGATACATTAACAACTTTTTGACAATAGACTATGTGTCACTATTTTATTGGTCTGTATATTTGAAACGGACCACACAAATACCAAATAAGCGGTTATAAAAAACTCGAATTTAAAAAGTCGACGACGATAAAAATTCAAACGGACTCTTAGACCAAAAATTTGGCCACATTCAAATAAATTATTTTGAAAAACTTAATAATTATAATTAGTTATTAGTATAAATGATTATGATATCGAAAAATACTATGATTAACATTATTAGAAAAACAAATTTGACCCCTCTCATGCATTATTGAATTTGCTTTTTAGTATTTTAACAAACATGTGATCAATATTCAACCACGTTGTCATTAATGTCACCATAAATAATCATTAAAAGCTCATTTGCATTTCTTAATTTATAACGCTTTGAATCTATTCTTTATTACTTAGAATCGATTATATTAACTTAGCAAAATTAAAAGTGGAGCTATATGAATATAGAGGGGCACATCAAACTTTTTAACTTCGATCCCTCCAAATCTCACCTTCTTTGCGGGTGATTGAAAAGTAGACAATTTCTGGGGGACGGGACACCAATTTGTTCTTATATGAATCAAACGAAATTTATTACTTTTTCTCTAAATGATGTTTGAACGTCGAATTCGGCGGGGCTTCAACGTTCATACAAGATGGTGGAGTGTGGCACTAAGTAAGCATAATTACACGATGTACGTCATCAATTCATCTATAAATATTGCTTGCATCACGTAATCCCTTGCTTCCTGTTTTCATATTGAACATATTAGGATTCATGTTTTTTATTTCCTTGGCGTTTTCATTTCCTTTGATTTCGAAACATGTATGTTCTTTAAATTGCAATTTGCTCACTTGAATTCAAAGTGCCGCATTCGGGTCTCAGTTCATATGAAGGTGGCCTTTGAAATTCAAGTCAACAAAATGTTTTTTATAGTACAAAAATCATTAAGTTATCTTATTGAAAGGGAAGTGCTTAGGAAAAAGAAATATGGTTCACAATATGTTTAATGCTGAAATAATTTTCAGTTCTAAAATAATTATATAAAACTGTTGTTCAACTTTATCATTTAACTATGTATGAATCGTTTTTTAAATTGTCTTGGAGATGACTTCTACCATTAGATTTCAGAGCTATTTAATTTGTTATGGTGGAAACAATTGAAATACAAATTAAATTTATACAGTTGACGTCGAATTTTGAGTGTATTTGATGTAAAAGACTGGAGATTGATGTCAAATATTTTTGATCAATGACGTCCTATATCATAGAAATGTCTTCATTTAGTCAGCAAAGAGTTCATATCAGAATCCAAAGAGATTTTTTACTTTTTCAGTGAATGATATTTGAACGTCGAATTCGAATGGGTTTCGACGTTTATACAATGTGTTAGTTACTAAGCATAATTACACGATGTACTCGATTTATCATGTCTAATTTTTGTCAGCGGTTCATCTAATTTTTATTCTTTTTTTCTTTTACTTTTTAATCATTCAATAGCATGTTCGAGTCTGTGGAGTTTCGACATGAAGGAAATTGGAGTAGTTGGGACATCAATGGTGTGTTGTTTCCAACGATGTTTTTCACGTCGATTTTTGGGGGGCTGGACGTCAATTAGTTATTATCTGAATCAAAAGAGGTTTATTACTTTTCACTGAATGATGTTTGAACGTCGACTACGGTTGGGCTTCGACGTTCCTACAGATGATGGACTATGGCAGTTGTAACATCCCAAAAATACAGTAATAAACCATATAATAGAAATAATTACATTTAATAATATATTAGTTCAGTCTTACACTAATCAACGTACGCTTATGGCCGAACGGCCTTACATAAGCTCTTCAATTAAATTGTACAAGATAAGAGAAAACATGACCAAACAGTTTACAAAAGGGCTTACCGAACGGTCAGATAAAACAAAAGAGGAGGTGACCGAATGATCACCTCACAATAAAACTACTATCTAATAACCGAACGTTCCTACGGTTCGGCCTTCACTTCCACCTCTAACAAATTTTCTTCTTCCAGTGCATCCTCCGACAGCGTGTCTCCTTCTGCTCACATCCACACGGATGATCATTGCAACGACAAGGACGAACGTACAAAACCAGACAACACAAGGAATACACAGGGTAAGCTTATGTAATTTAATTCATAAACACACATTCATTTCAAACAATACAACATACAAGATAAATTTCATCATATGTATCATACAAAGCCTATCACTAGATTGACTGTCCGGACTGTATGAAATCTGCGTAGCTACAGGCGTTCGTGTACCCGGGTGATGTAGTAACTAGAATACTCTCATCAGCTGCCACCCGAAGTTAGCCCTATCTGTCCAAAGTATCCCTAAGGACTAGGACCTCCTGCCGTTCCCACACATGACCTACCCTCCTCTACGTGAAAACGAGTACCCATGGAACATCAGGATGAACAGCCAGCTTAGCATGCCCACAGTCATACTTTACAAATTTCAATTTCATTCATGAGTCGTTCCTCCCCGGAACGCTCGTCCATAAACCACAACCTTTCCATATCATATTTTCTTCATCTTTCATTGATAAATATTCCATTTAATCATTTCGTACAACGGTTCATACAATGTCAAATGACGAACGTTCAACTCACACTTAAAATTGGGCCGAACACATAGGACGAGACCGAACACTTGAAGCGAGATTTAGAAGTCATCAGTTCCAGAAAAGATTTAGGCTATAGGGTATTTTCGGGTTGAGAAAGAAACCGAGAAAAATTTAATTTTCACAATAAACGAATGGAACGAGCGTTATTTAAAAGTGAGTCAATTAGATGAACTGACTTCTGAGGACTTCAACCGAACGTCGAAATAAACATGCCCAGTATTATGGCTCTATACTATAACTAATGAATATAGATACTTCGAGACTTTCCAAGAAGAAGACTTAGGATGATTCCCATGAAGAAACCGAACGATTATGAAAACTTAGTTTAACTGAGTTTAGTATCAAGGAATCCAAAATGTCAGTCAAAGACTGAACACTATATTAAGCTAACCCTAGAGGGTTTAAACGAACGTTCTTATTACGAAATTTAATTTAAGGAAATAGAACGAGGGCCTGGTGTGTGACCAACCACTTACTTAGGACAAACACTTGGTATAAGACCATGTGCTACTAAGCTTAAAGAAAAGAGGCTTGATAATTATACTTAGATACTATTGGAATAGTGTTGAAATGACTAAATATACAAATACATACATTTACCAAATTTGGAGTTTATCATAGACTACTCAGATGCAACTACGCTTGACCGAACGCTCAAGCATAGTATTACCACACGAAGACGCTTGTTCTCAACTAGGATTCTTTCCAAATGAAGAATCCAATTCAACCAAGGGTACTAGAAATACCGAACGGTCGAGGACCGTTCAGTACCGAACGTACAATTTCATAGGAGAAATTTCATACCAGAATTATTTATATTCTAACTCATTTCTTAACATATAATTTCGTAATCTTTCACATTCATATCATAATCATTTTCACATTTCATAACATCCAAACATAGAGATTTCATACATTTCATGCATCATAACATGACTCAATCAATTTTTCATATACCATCATCAAGTCAACGTACGTTCATTCAGTATATAAACATGTAAATTAAATTAATAAGCTTCTCTTACCTCGATACGTGAATGAACGTCCTAAAGGTAGTTTTTGGTTCGTCTGACTACAAATCTTTCTACTCTCAACGATCAACAACTCTTCAAACTAAACCAAACACATGAAACCAAAAATAACTTAGACTACAAGACCGCATGCAACCAGAACTGGGTTTGCATGTAGCAGAAGACGAGCGACTAAAGATAGATACACTTATCTGTTCAAACTCGAAACTTGTTCGGTTCAAAATGAAGCTTGGGACGCCGGAAGTGCTTCCACGGTGCCTAAACAGAGATCAGAGTAGAGAAAGGGTGAGTTTTGGTAGAGAGAAGGACGAGATTCTAGAGAGAAGGAGGAGAAATTGAAAGATAAGGTTCTGGGGAAGAAGGTGCATGCAGAGAGAGTGGGACGGGGTTTTCAGAAAATCAGTTTTGCTTCCCACGTTCAAACGTACGTCCGCTCATCTGCTGACACCTGCCTTCCACTATCTAATTTCAAATTCCTCGTTGCTTGACACCTGGCGTCCGCTCAGAGGGGTTTTGATGCGTTTTTAATGATTCTGACAGCAGTTGCTAAGCATAATTATACGATTGAACTTGAATTTCGCGTCATCATTTCATCTATAAATATAGCTTGAATTTTGCGTAATCCCCGGCCTTTTGTTTCCTTGTTGAACATATTAGGATTCATGTTTTTGATTTCCTTTGTATTTTATTTTCCTTAGATTTCGAAGCATTTTTGTACCTCAAATTGCAATTTGCTAATATTTGAAAGTGGTGCATTCATCGTCATTTCATATGAAGGTGCCCTTTCAAATTCAAGTACAGAAATGGTTAAGATATCTTACTAAAAGGGAATTGCTTAGGGAAAAGAAATATGGTTCACAATATGTTTAATTCTAAAACAATTTTAAGATCTAAAAGAATTATATAAGATTTAATTTACGTCTATCTCTTAGCCCGTTGACGTTATAGGTTCATATATAAATGTAGCTTGCATTTCACGTAACCCCTTGTCTCATGTTTCTGTATTGAACATATTAGGATTCATGTTTTGTATGTCCTTATCATTTTCCTTTCCGTAGATCTCGAAACATGTCTGTTCTTTAAATTGCAATTTGCTCACTTGAATTTCAAAGTGTCGCATTCAGGCCTGAGTTAATATGAAGGTTGACTTTGAAATTCAAGTCAACAAATTACTTTTTATAGTACAGAAATGGTTAAGTTATCTTACTGAAAGGGAATTGCTGAGGAAAAAGAAATATGGTTCACAATATATTTAATGCTGAAACAATTTTGAGAACTATAATAAATTTATAAAAAAGTTGTTCAACTTCATCATTTGGCAATGTATGATTCTTTTTTTAAATTTTCCTGAAGTTGTTTTCTACCATTAGATTTTAGAGCTATCTGATTTCTTAGGGTGTAAACTTCTTCAAGTCAATTAAAAATAAGAGTCTACTTACGCAGTTGACGTCGAACACTCGTTCCATTCGATGTAGAGAAATATTGAATGTTTTCAAATTTCATGAGTGTTAACATTTTCCTCTGGATTTCCACCACTCCTTGAACGTTAACAAAGAAATGACTTTGTTTAGTGGAGGAATGAATGGAAAACCAAACGAAAAAGTCATTCAAATTGTACTACTTGAAACGAAATCCAAATTTATTAACTTATTTCTTTGGATTTCTATAGCTCCTTCATGCATCACCCAAACTTTTGTGACCTTGAAAGATATGACAAAACCAAAAAAAAAATGTTAACAGAGTGACAAGTTACGCCTAAATTTTGACTAGATCAAGGATCCGTAATTGTATTTAAAGAAATGGACTTGATCTTTGACGTCAACTTTTACAATATTCGACGTAACTTTCCTTTTTTCTTATTTTTTATCGTTTAAAACATCGACATTTTTTAGAGTTCGACGTAAAATAACTTCAAGGATTTAAAAAAATATCCATAATAACATTAAACATAGGAAAAATATGAAAATATAACCACAAAAAGTATATATTAAAATTTCAAAATAGAGTTCAAACATAGAAAAATATACTAAAATATATTAAAATATTACATTAATTTTAGAAAAATAAACTAAAATGGACTCTTCTTCGTAATCTAAGTCAGATGTCTCCATAGACTCATCTTTTGTTGTGTCGTCTTTAGCATCAGATTCAAATGCTGAGGGAGTTCTGAGAGCATTGTCTTCATCTAATTTCTTGTGAATCATGATCAGAGATTTTTCAACTTTTGAAATTCTTGTTGAAAGCCTTTGATATTGATCCACAACAAATCTTTCAAACTCAGTGTGTGGAGTGAAGGTAGAAGGAGTTTCGTCAACATCCTTGAACACCCAGCCATCTTTTTTTTTTCTTTAGACCATTAATGGTTAATGCCGCTTTTCCTATTTCATTGGATTTGGTGCACCAATGTTTTTTCATCAGTAAGATCAACTTGACGATGCTTCAATACACTATTGATAAAAACACCATATGGCAGAATATGTCCACAACGACTTGCAATTTCAATCATGTGTTCACTCATAACAGCAACTCAGTTGGTTGGTATCCGGGATTTTATGGCATGAACCAAAAATAAATCTTTAGTGGTTAGATGATCACGTATAGATCTTTCAGGTAGTATTACCCAAGTAAGTACAAAAGCACACATTTTTTCTTCCATTTTCAAACCATCAAGTAGATACGACTTGTATACCTTTAGCCTTTTTGGACTTCTCAAATATCCCTTATAAATTTTCTTCTTGTTGGTCCATTGGTTGAGTTCAAAGTTTATTTCATGAGACACGAAGCCTTATGCTTTGAGACTAGTAAAAGATAGCCATATTCATCATCAATTTTAATATCGACACCTTTCACCCGAGAGCATATAAAACCATCGACAACCTTCAGATTGTAGTAGAAGACTTCTACCAGGTTAGGATAGCAATCACCGGTCATTTCTACAAATTTTGCAAGACCAGCATCTACAAGCCATTCTTCAAAGAGAAACCCCTCCCTTCTGAACAATTCCAAATCCAAGAACTTGTGAGGGACCACCTCAAAGAGTTTTCTATAACATCCAAATTTGTATCGTTCTTTGTCATCATTGATCCACCCATTTAGTTTACAAATTGTGCAGCCTTCTTTCCACGCCGTGAAGATGAAGAAGCCATTTAAGAACATGATTTAGAGATTTACAGAAAGGGTTTATGAATCTAGTTTCTGACAATGATACATGATGGATTTACTGATTATATAAGTTCAGAAAAGCATGTCCAATACCATGACAATAGGACGTTCTATGGTGGTAATAATTCAAACCACCACGCCACTATGTATTCTTTTTTTTTTTGTTAATCAAACTATATGATGGCTAATACTGTTGGGGCTACGGCGTTTTATTTGCCTGCAGAAAGAGATGAAAGTCAAATTTTGACAATAATCGACGTCAACTTTAAACTTTTAAGTTCCTTGTTAAAGCTTGTCGTCGAATTCAATTTCTATTCAACATCCTATATCCTAGAGGATTTCAAAAAGAAATCGTATTTTACAAAACATAGCGTCAAACATGAACACGAAACAACATTTAAAAAACACAGGAAGTAAATAACAAAAACCAGAAAAACAATGGAAAATGTTTTTGAAATTCATAAGTGTTAACATTTTCCTCTGGTTTTCCATCATGCCTTCATCGTTAACAAAGAAATGTCTTCGTTTAGTAGAGGAATTGATGGAGAACCAAAGGAAAAAGTTAACATGAATTTTCAAAGGGTAGTTCCAAAGGATCCGAAACTGTATTTAAAGAAAATGGACATGTACTTTGAAGGAGTAGTTACGAGAAATTTTATAAACGGAGGTGTAAAGGTTGTCGAAGGCTCCGAAACTGTATTTATAGTAAAAAAGAAAACTGTTGGGAGCCACTAATGCGCCCAACTACTCCAGGGTCCATCACGTCAAAACCCCCCAAGAGTTTGACGTGATAGCGGTACAAGGACAATTCAACTTCAATAAATTGGGCTACAAATCGACGTTGATTGGGCTATATATTTTTGAAAATTTTAATTGGGCCTGAAACTGATAAGATTTGATGTACAACTTTATAAATACTATATTTGAAAATGCACTCAGTGTTTTCTAAACTAAAGAGTTACAAACCCTAGAAATGTGAAAGACGTTCCAGAACCGGATAAGAAATGACTTCTTCATCATCAAGAAGAAAATGGAAGGTTTCTCTTTCAAAGATGGATTGGTCATTAAGGACTTATTGGATTCACCATGATAAAAAATGATGATCATCAGTAAGTCTATCCCATCTCTAAATCTTGGAGTGCAAACAAAACAGATTTGACAAAAATTGAAGAAGATTAGTGGGTTAGATGGTTATGCGGTGAAAATAGATTATATGTCATTATCGCTCAAAATGATACTTGGGACTCAAGTAAATTGAAAGTTGACACAGTCATTGACAAAAGACTCTAAGGATTGAAAAATCACTGATCAAAATGGAAAGGAAGGTGATGTGAACTGCCAGAAAGGGATCAACAATAATTTTGCAATAGAAGAATATGGATTTTCGTTATTTGATTTTAATTTTGTAATCAGTGACTTCTTAAGCCATCTTTTGTTTTGCTGGTTGTAATCATCCTTTGAATATTAATGAAAATCTCTTTTGGTAAACATTAGTGAATGGTGATTGAATTGTTTAAATTGATTAAATCACTTGTATGATTGTAATTGAACATTTTAATGTTACATCATTACATTGCATATTCATACTCAATCTGTGATAATGGTTATTGCACAATATACCATTGCACTTTGTTTTTCTTTAGAACACCAACAGTACGTCAATTGGTAGAGCTACTCGACATAATATTAATAGAAAAATAAAAATAGAAAATTATCAAAAATGATATTTGATAAAGAAAGATTTATAGGGAAGCAAATGTTTGGTGAAGGAGGAACAACGTTTTGAAACGAAGAGGTTAACGTCAATTTCTTCAGACTTCGACATATTATTGTCAGCCAGATTACTCCTTTTTAATTCTTTTTCCTTTTAACCCAACAATAAATGTCCAATTTCTTGGGCATGTGACATATTATTTGTTATCCGAACCCAAAGGTCGCTCCCTTATTTTTATTTTTCCTTTTTAAATTCCAATAGAATGTCGAACTCTAGGGGGCTTCGACATGAATGGTTGTTTGTGCTGTTACCAGAGGTTTTGAATTGACTCTATAAATATTATCCTTAACTTTATACAATTGCACACTTTGATCGTTTTTTAATGATTCACTTTTTAAGTTTTCCTAGAGTTGTTTTCTCCGAAATCAGATCCACTGATTCTATAGAAAACAACTTCAAGAAACTTAAAGATTGAAACATATATACAATGGGACTTCTATTTAATGATGATAACTGTTATTAGTAAGAACCGAAGAGATTCACGTCAATCATTGGCACCACTCGACGTCAACTTTATATGTTGGTTGGGCTTGATAAATGTTGTGTTAGAAACGAAGAGATCTACGTCATATACTGACACCACTCGACGTTCAGGTATATGGGAAAAGGTTGTTGGCAGGACATGATAAATGCTATGTTAAAATGAAGAGATACACGTCCAATATTGACACCATGCGATGTCCACATTATTTGGGAAATACATAGGGACGTCGTTTTCCTTCTGTATTCGACGTAAAATTATTTGAAGGATTTCTTAAAGAAATCAAATTTAATAGAATGTAGGTTCATAAATGGAAACGAAACAAAGGAAAAACAAAGTAACACTAAACATAGGAAAACAATGAAAATCAAACGACGAAAAGATCTGCGGGATTGTTAAAATGTAGAAGGATTTTTGTGAATGGAGGTTGTAGAGTTTTGAAAGGGTGCAAAATACAAATCTCTCAACCTTTTTCTTTGGATTTCTATCACTATTTCAAGCTCTTTGCATGACAAAGAATCAAACCAAAAGGAAATTCTCGCTTTTGTGAACTTGAAAGAGATGATAGAAAAACAAAGAAAAGCATAATAACACTAAACATACGAAAAAAAATAAAAATCTAACCACGAAAAGATCCACGGGATAGTTAAAATATTGAAGGATATTGGTGAATGGAGGTTGTAGCGTTTTGAAAGAGTGCAAAATCCAAATGTATCAACCTCTTCTTTGTGTTTCTATCACTCCTTCAAGCTTTCAACATGACAAACAATCAAAACCACAAAGAAATGACTCGTTTTTGTCACCTTGAAAGAGAAGATTCACGCCAATTATTAACAAAATTGGACGTCCGCTATAGAGTCTGTTTTAAATCCATAAGTGTTAACATTTTCCTCTGGTTTTCTACCATGCCTTCATCGTTAACAAATAAATGTCTTCGTTTAGTAGAGGAATTGATAGCAAACCAGAGGAAAAAGTTAACATGAATGAAGGAGGAGTAGCGTTTTGAAAGGATGCGAAATCTAAATCTATAAACATTTTCCTTTGGTTTTCTATACTCCTTCAAGCTTTTTTGTGTACTTGAAGGAGATAACAGAAAACACAAAGACAAAGAATTAACAGATGGAGTTCATAGCAAAAATTTTATAAATGGATGTCTACAGGTTATCTAAGGCTTCGAAACTGTATTTATAGAAAAAAAAAGAATGACTGTGGGCAAAGGCCTGATATGGGGTGACACTTGGCTTCACTAATAAAAGGCAATCTGAAGGCAAAGGTCGCTCCTGTTTTTTCTTTTTCCTTTTTAAATTCACATAGAACGTCAAACTTTAGGGGGCTTCGACGTGAAAGGTTTGTGAGCATTCATTTTGTGTTGTTACTAGAGGTTTTGAATTGACTCTATAAACTCTATAAATATAATGCTTAACTCTATACAATTGCACAATTTGATCGTTTTTGAATAATTCATTTTTTAAGTTTCTCTAAAGTTGTTTTATCGAATGGTTTAAAAGAAAAAATTAAAAACATAATTTTTGGCAAATAAAATGTCTAACGCAAAGAAGAATTTGACATTCTGTGGTTGGTTTAAAAGAAAAACGAAAAAATAATAAAAAAGGAACCAAATAATAAAACGTCGAAGCCAATATAAAATGACGTTTTATGGGTTGATCTAAAAGAAAAATAAAAGTATAACTGCTGGCTATAATATACAATCTTTTGTTACGGTTGACGTCATATTAATTAAATCAATATTTAGTATTTTTTTTATTTTTTATTGGACGTCAGTTGTTTCCTTGTGGATGTTATGTGATTATGACAATCACGTCCAACCCCAACTCGCACGACGTTCTATATTGGTTTAAACGTTGAGCCCATAAAGTTGGCGACATTCTGTTTGGTTTATAAGAGAAAATAAATAAAGAATAAAAAAAGGGATTCACTTGCTGGCATATAAAACATCGCATATTTGTCATGGTTGATGACAAATATGGGTAGGAGTAATCCTGACTGGAAGCAAACCACTATTTTGGTATTTTTTCTATTTTGAATTGAACGTCAAATGTTTCTTAAGTTGACGTTATGTGATTCTAAGGTCATTGTTTTACGTCAATCTGGGCCTTGTTTGACGTTAATACATTTTAGATAGTGAACTTTTTTAGTAAATGACGTGGAGCGATTGAATTTATTTACGAAAATGTCACCGGTCATTTTTAACGTTGGATATTGAGTGGTTGGACGTTGAACACGTGACGTTATACGCGATTTTTGCCCTACTGATACCAACATATGTATCAATCACAAATACACATTTTTGTTGTTGTCATGAAAACACATATGTGTTGTTACGATCAATGTGTTGTCATCATAAAAACACCAAACACATCAGGGATTGAGTTTATCACTTATATTGCTCCCCATATCAACAAAAACAATGCACATGACTTTAATAAAACCATAATATGATTTCAAAGTTAAAAGACTCAAAAACAGAATTCACCGAATGAAAATTAAAACAAATGACTTAAGCACATATCATAAAAGAACTCCTAACAGAGAAATGGAATGGGTTCAACGATGAACAAAATTAAACCACAAGACAGTGAAGGAAGGTAGTGAACAACTCGGAAATAAACGAAAGAAGATTTAACTCACAGTAGGATGCTTCTAATCGTAGCTTTGATTACCACCTCATGGAAGACGGTTCAAGAGATTTCAGAAGCAAAACTAGACACAACGCCTCTAGATGCATCTTCCCAAATATGAATGTAGTAGAATGGTTGTTATGAGTGAATTGAGAAATGGTGTTTAGTCATGGAAAGGATTTAGAAGACTGTGGAAGACTAGAGATAAGAGAATATCCACTATTAGCCAAATAAGGATGCAAAGAAGTGGTGTTGGTGGTTTATCAAAATTAGGAAATGTGAGATGAAGTGAAATGACGGATTTGGATTCTTGAAGAACAAATGATTAAGTGGTGGAAATGGTGCGAGAGAAATGAATCCCTAAAAAGGATAACCCAACCCTGGGGAAGAAGGTTAGAGGAGGTTGTTGGAAGAAACCCTAGTGATGAATTATTATTTTGTATTATTCACTTAGCTTTTCGCACCATATTGTATTAGTGAATTGTGTTTAATACTTCATTATTGTCTCATTTTCACTATTTGAGCTTAATTGGACTAATAATTCTTATTTTAATTAATTTGAATTATTTGGTCTTAATTATTTCAATTATTAATTATAGGGCCATTTGGGAATCATATTTTGAGACAAGAAGAGTCTGGCCACGTCAAAATTATAGTTTAATTTCATTTTGAATTCGTTTATAATGTAATTGGACCAAACTTTATGACTTTGGACCCATTTTTGGTCAACATTTAGGAGAACCCCATTTAGAGGGCATTTTCGTCTTTTGGAATTTTTAAATACCCAAATCATATTTAGGTCACTTCTCTCTTCCCCTCATTTACGTTTTTCTCTCCTTAGGCTAGGTCTTGGTGCGTTTTTCTTCCCCCCAAGTGGGGTCTAGGTTCTTTTTTTCATTCTCCTTTATTGTATTGAATCATATTTTTAATTGCAATTTCATTTCTTTTTTGTTTTCTTTCTTCATTCTCGTTTTCATATTTTTACTTTCATTTTGCCCTCTTTCATTGTTGCCCATTTACGTTTTCCAGTTTTGATTAAAGTTTGCATTTCAGTTTCAGTTGCGTTTTGAGTTGTGCTTCGTTTGCATTTCGTTTATTGCTATTCCATAATCAATTCACTTTCGTTTTGCTTTTGTAATTTCAATTTAATGTTAGCTTAGGTTTTCTTGGTTGGTCATTAGCGAAATTGCATCATTTCCTTGAGATTTCTAACCTAGAAGTGTGTTTTTGCTGCTCTGACTTGGTATTCTATTAAATTTGGTTGTGTTCTTGCAATGGGTATACGCTTAGTTGCCCAATTGGTGATTGAATGGATGGAATAGGTGCATAACGTTTGCTTAATTTGCTTTTATGAAAGCATGATTGGTCTTTGCTTAGTTGGTTAATTCATGTTGGATTAGGGTTAGAGGAGTGAGTATTTGTTGCTAATCTATGATTGAAAACATTGTAATTGAGTTAATGACCAACCGTTTTTATTTAGTATTAAATTTGTGTTTTAATTTGTTTGATTTCACTACGTAAAATTGTCCAAAAACACTCAACCAAGTGTTCGATCTAATAACTGAACCAATATTTAGTCTTGAAAAATAACTTAGGAGTCACTTTCTAGTTTATACTGTATTTTATTTGCATATTAATTTATTCGGATATGGCTTGGATCACCTATGACTTTCGCAGCAAAAGAATGTTGGAGTGATGTCTACAACTTTCTCATTAATATCCAAAAGTGTGTTACAAAGGTGATAAGCATGGCTTTATAGGACGAGAATCCCTCTTACGTGAACCATGATCAAAATTAGATCCAACTTTCATGGATCAACTACTACATGTCCTACACGTTTTAATCATGTTTATACAAAAAAAAAATATTACCTCGATTCTCCGTCCTTTTTAATGTATCTTCACATCCTTTTTGAAGTTTTCTCACCATGCTTCAATTGATAGGTCCTTGGAATTTGTACTTAAGCCCAAGTCATCAATTATACAAAACCTAAAATAACCTATTATAATAAAAGCTCAGTGATATGATATCCTATATTACTTTAATCTTATTTTCATATATGATTCCAACCTTATTGAATGTTTTTTATCATGAGAGGATATGCCATTAATTGATAAGTCTATTTTACCAAGAATAAAATAATTATTTTAAAAATTGTAGCGGTGTATTTAAAAATAATGAAGATGAAAAAGAAAAAGCATATTCTAAATGCTCATTCATTGTCCGAATATGAAAAGTTGGAGTTATTTTCTTTTAGTTTAAGTAAAAAATTACCATTTGTTTTTAAGGAAAAGCATTGAGAAGAGAAATACGAGTAGATCCACAACCATTGGTCACAAACCAACCATACAACTAACTGTAAATACTTTTCTATATTTTAATGGCTTAAGGATATTTTTATGATATTTAATATAGAGCTATTTCAGGAATACTCTATTTGTTTACTTCAAATAATGTACCTAATAAAATAAAGGAATTAATTTAAAGCTCTTTATTACTTTCTTCAATTTTATTATTCATGTATATATTAAATTGTTACATAAAGTATTCAACAATAATATGTAATAATTCTCTTTTAATACATATATAACACAAAAATGTAATTGGTGTTAAAGGAGAAACTATAACTACTATCAAATATTTAGTCGGTATATATATTAAATATTAATTTAAAGAAAATCTTGCTTACACATACTCATTTATTCTTTAGATTATACATATATTTACAGAAATTTCCTCTAACACATCATATTGAAGTTATCTAATATAAAATTTGACATCTATTCTTACCATCTAACCATGTTTATCTACATATTTGCTGAGATGTATATCTCTTAATCCAACCAAACATTTTTTAAAGATTAATGTGACAGAGTAACCAATGACAATGTTTATTAATCCTATAAATGACAAAATGACAATGTTTTGTAAAATCGCTCTGAGATACTGTGGAAGAAAACATTGAGTTTATGAAGCATAGCTCCTTCCTTTTCATTCAGTGAACTTCATGCCAAACATAAATTTGTACATCGCTTTCAAATGTCAAGTAAAAAAAACATCACTTTCAAATCCCTTGAATTATTATCTATACGTGTCCATTATTCAATGACTAAGCACCAGTATTTTTCTAGTTTATAATCGAGTGCTGCATAGACTTGTTTCTGTCAGAAAAGTTAAGTAACTTGAATACATGAAAAGGAAATTTGAATATAACTAATGCTATAAAATATAAAGAAAAACTTCCTATATAGTGCTACAGTGTATAAATATTCAACATATTCAATCAAGAAGCAGATGTTTGGTCAACACATTTTCACAAATATTATAATTATGGGCACGCGAAAATTCAAGGTTTATTTTATTAACTTTTGTTTAATATAGTTGAATATTGTAAAAATTATATGAGATTAATTTTTTTAATACATGTATTTATAATAGAAGAGATATGAAATAAGTCTGAAATACAAATAAAGAATAATAACAAATTAACAAAAGATAAAAGATAAACATAATATCTTTATCTAAAATATAATATATTTAACACTCTCTCTTAAGTTGATACATACAAATCATATGTATCAAGCTTATTAATTCATAAAAATGATATTTTTGTATTCGAGTGTCACCAAATTGTTAATGATTTGTGAAGATGACATAGAAGACAAAATACTAACACAAAAGACTCCCCTAAGCAAAAAATTTGGGAGCTTACTCCATATAAATATTTTCTTACAAATCGTCATTGAAATATGCATGGTTGGCATCTAGTAGATAAAAATATCATTCTTGAAGAGTCACCACGGTTATAAATAACTAACAAAAGTCATCTTTGTCACTGGAGAAAAAACATATATGGATAAGTCAAATGCAATGGTGATAGAAGGGAAGTTAGAAGAGACAGTAGTGGAAGAAGTCATTGATGAACATGATAGAGAAACCTTAAAACTTCAATATTCTCTAATCAAGGCACTTGAAAAAGAAAAAAAAAGTTCGATGATCTTAATAGTTGCCTAAGTGGAGACGCTATGTGTAATCACACACTACAAACTGGGAAAAGGAAAAAGAGTGAGATCGATGTTCTAAATTGTTGCTTGAGAGGAGACGACATGTGTCACAATGCACGATGAAAAAAGAGCAAATCCACAATTTCAAAAAGTGTTGAGAATGCGCAAGAGCTCCGATGAAGGCATCGTTGATGTCATAGTGATCGCTTGGCCGAAGCGATCAAAATCGTGCAATCATTTGTTGAAATTAGAACTCTAATTGTTGCAGTTGTAGCCAATGACGATAGATGATGGTGTTGCCGATAGCGGTATATGGCGTTGCCACCGACAATCGTAGGTGTAGTGTTAGAGACAACAAAAAAAAAATTCTCAAAAAATATGACAATGATACCATGTTAAATATAGTGAAAACCTTTTATTGAATATACATAGATACTTTATTTATAATAAAAAAAATATGGACTAAACTTAAAATATAAATAAAAAATAATAACAAATTAACTAAAGATAAAAATAAAATATAAATATAAAATATTTATCTAAGGTTTAATTCGTATTTTGGTCCCTCTTTTCGTAGGGTTTGTTCAAATTGGTCCTATTTTTTTTCAAAAGTTCACTAAGATCCCACTTTTCGCAAAAACGGTGCAAGTTAGTCCTTTTTGGTTACGGCGTTAAAAAACTAACGGCACAGCTGCCCAGCTGGCAGAAAACTGATGAGCTGTACATTTTTTGTTGACGTGGCACTCTACATGGCAATCACCCATCGCATCTTGCAATTGCAACCTTCAACCTCTGCCCCAACTCTCTTCCTCCCATATGCCCATGGCGTTCCTTCTCATCACCACCTTCTCCTTCTCCTCCTTCTCTTCCTCCTTCTTCCACCCTTTCAATTCCACCTTCCTTTTTTTCCCAATCTCTCTCGGTCTTCTCAATTCTAACCCTAACCTCACCTCTTTCGAAATCTCTAAACTTCAAAAACCGCAAAATATAGTCTGAGAGAACCATCACCCCTGTTCAAACCCATCAATTATTTTCCACTGGGTCACGCTTTCACTCCCAGCTGATGCATCTTTACCCACTCACGGGATTTTTGCGGATACTTCCACACACACAATTTTCTGCAATAAATGCAACATCTTACCCATATTATTATTATTGTTGCCTTTGAACTTTATTGTTGTTTTGTCTTTGACAAGTTAATTTAATTTACAATTTTTTATGTGATGCTGAATTTATCACCTGTAAGAAGAGTTTGCTAACTAGATGTGTGGGCACTCTTAATTTTATTTTCAGGTTATGTTTTGATATCCGAAATCTGGGCAGAGTTGATTGCCATTCAAATTGTAACATATAGACAAATATCGAGAATAATTTTAGACTCATTTGGGTTTGTGTCCCGATTCCATGAGCATAAGATGGCCAAGACGGTTGACACCAACCTATCTCTCTCAGATTATAAGAACCCAGAAAAACCCAATAAAGGCTCTTCACATTTTCAATGAAGCCAAATCCAGGTACCCCAATTACTGCCACAATGGTCCTGTTTATGCCACCATGATCAACATCCTTGGAACATCAGGGAGGCTGACTGAGATGAGGGATGAGGGATGTGATTGAGCAGATGAGAGAGGATTCATGTGAATGCAAGGATTCTGTTTTTGTGTCTGTTATTAAGACATATGCCAATGCTGGCCAGGTAGATGAAGCAATGTCTCTGTACAAAACAATTCCTCAGTTTAACTATGTTAATTGGACAGAATCCTTCAACACCATTTTGCAGATAATGGTGAATGAGAACCGGCTTGAAATGGCCCACCATCTCTTTGTTGAGAGCTCTTGTGGTTGGGAAGTGAGGTCTCGGGTTCGAGCATTGAACTTGCTTATGTATGCTCTTTGCCAGAAGAGTCGCTCTGATTTGGCACTGCAGTTATTCCAAGAGATGGATTATCAAAGTTGCTACCCTAATAGGGACAACTATGCAATTTTGATGAAGGGATTGTGCCAAGACAGGAGGTTACATGAGGCCACCCATTTGTTGTATTCAATGTTTTGGAGGATCTCACAGAAAGGTAATGGTGAGGATATTGTAGTCTATAGAACTCTTTTGGATGCTTTATGTGATGCTGGAAAACTTGAAGAAGCTGTGGAGATTCTAGGTAAAATTTTGAGGAAAGGACTGAAGGCTCCGAAGCGATGTTATAACCATCCTGATCTTGGCCGGTTCTTGGATGGCAAACATATAGAAAGTGCTAAACATGTGATTCATGAAGCTTTAATCAAAGGCTCAATTCCTAGTTTGGCTAGTTATAATGCCATGTCTGTTGATCTGTACACCGAAGGTAAGATAGATGAGGCTGATAAGGTCATCATGGAAATGCAAGACAGAGGCTTTAGACCAATACATTCTATCTTCGAGGCAAAAGTAGCTGCATTGTGCAAGGTTAGTAAGGTGAACGAAGCAATCAAGGTAATTGAGGAAGACATGGTGAAAGTTAATTGTCTACCAACTGCTAGAGTGTACAACATTCTCTTGAAAAGCCTATACAATGTCGGAAATTCTATGACTGTACTCGAGAGCTTGAACAAGATGTCGAACAAGGTATGTGGAGGCAAGCCAACTTCTGGAAATGCTTTGTGGTGAGAAAAGGTATGTGGAGGCAAGCCAACTTCTGGAGAAAATGTCAATTAAGTCATACTGGCCCAATACCAACAGTTACAATTCTGTCATTAAGGGTCTTTGCTCCTTAGGTAGGCAATATGAAGCAGTTATGTGGTTAGAGGACATGATGAGCCAGGGAAAGCTTCCTGAAACTTCTGTCTGGAATTCATTGGCATCTTTATTTTGTAACTCAGAAAAGATTAAAGTGTCTTCTCAGACATTTAGTCGCCTGAGTGGGTTGTGAAATTGTGATTAATATAATCATGTACCACCAATCTTTTTTTTAATTTAAATGCTTCTTTAATAGCTTCAAAGACACCATATTTAGTGTTGATTCAGTTGCTGACTTGACCCTTCGTAACTTGCTCAGTTACCAAGCTTGCATTCACTTTTTGACCCAAAAAAACTACAAGCAGGGCATAAGATTGCTTGTGGAATCCCTGTCCTGTATGCGTGTCCTAGGTTGGATCTTCTAAGTTGATTTATAGTTTGGCGTTATTCTCCTACTGATAAGTCCCATATTCTTAAATCAAAGTGTAAATAAAATTGTCTTGTCACTGCCTATATAATCTACTGTCACTGGTTTTAAATACTTGATGGTTTTATGTCATTTTTTTTAGTAAATCGTCTTTTACGATGTTAGAATATTGAATTTGTGGTTTTTCATCCTCGTAAAATTATTATTTATTAAGTTTTGCTAATAATTTTAAAACTCACCTTTTGATTTTGCATTGTATGTGCCAAACTTTCATCCCGTTGAGGTAAAACAAAGCTACAGACAAAAATGTAATCGCAATAAAGGTCAAATAAAATCACATATTACCAATTTATCAGATTGTTGATTTTTTTCTTAAAAAAATTACTTAAAGGCGCGTGTGATTGATAATACATTATTTTACTGTGAATTGAAAGAGAAAGAAATTCATCTGGAAACAAATTGTATAATTTGGGACGGCGAATACCATCAGCAATACCTGAGACGGCGAATAAGGCGATAAACAGATACAAAAATCGGAAATTTGGGAGTGAAAGCGTGACCCAGTGGAAAATAATTGATGGGTTTGAACATGGGTGATGGTTCTCTCAGACTATATTTTGCGGTTTTTGAAGTTTGGAGATTTCGAAAGAGGTGAGGTTAGGGTTAGAATTGAGAAGACAGAGAGAGATTGGGAAAAAAAGGAAGGTGGAATTGAAAGGGTGGAAGAAGGAGGAAGAGAAGGAGGAGAAGGAGAAGGTGGTGATGAGAAGGAACGCCATGGGCATATGGGAGGAAGAGAGTTGGGGCAGAGGTTGAAGGTTGCAATTGCAAGATGGGATGGGTGATTGCCATGTAGAGTGCCACGTCAACAAAAAATATACAGCTCATCAGTTTTCTGCCAGCTGGGCAGCTGTGCCGTTAGTTTTTTAACGCCGTAACCAAAAAGGACTAACTTGCACCGTTTTTGCGAAAAGTGGGATCTTAGTGAACTTTTGAAAAAAAGTAGGACCAATTTGAACAAACCCTACGAAAAGAGGGACCAAAATACGAATTAAACCTTTATCTAATATATAATTTATTAACAAATATAACCATTTCTTAATTCCGTATGTAATATATGTGCATGACTTACATTTGTGAATACCTTACCTAGGAATTTAATTACAAATATATATATTTCAATTACAAATAGAATGTGTCTCACATATTTTGATAATGAAAAAAATTTTTTTTAGTGATATCATCAACATTCCTATTAATATATATTCCTTAGGTAACTAATTTTCTCTTACATAAAAAAAATATCCATAGAAAAATCGCCTATTTACATATAGATTTAAATCAGTAAATAAATATACGTACATAAAACTAATTTTAACCATGAATATAAATGTGTGTGCAATAATTGGTAAATAAATCAACAATCTTTTATAGTGATCATCATCATCCATAAGTACTAAATACTACATTTAGATATGCATACAATCTAACCAAGGCTAGTGTAATAATAATTTTCACAATATTGGTATCAACCACTGATACCTCCTCAATGATATGGTCACAAATATGATTAGATATATTAATGATTAGTATCCCTTGATTTGATTAGAGATAAAATAAAATTATAATATAATTTTTATATTACACTTCAGTTTTTGTGAATTTAAATTAGATATAAATGCTTACTAAAATGATATCAGAGTCTAAACTTAGTGCTAATTATTTATTTATTTGGATCAAATTATTTTAAGAGATATTTTTCTTGAACCTAATGCTTATGATTAGTTACAAATAAATTAACTTAAAAAGAAGTATGATGATCAAGATGGAAACTAGAGGTTTTCTTCTAATAAATAAAAAGTAATGTTACTTTTGGAATTATTTATCTTTATCATTTATATCCCAAGCTATAATTGAAATACTATTAAAACTTTCTATATTTTGTGTAAATTTTATACAGATATTATATAAAAGATCTCTAAGAAATAGTTTCATTCCCAACGAATTTTCACGAGTTATGAAAGTTCCATGAATATAAAGTTTCACTAACAAATAATTTAGTGTATTCTAGTAATTAAATAATCTCAACTATTAAATGTTATTATGAGGATAAATTATCTTATAAGAAATATAAAAATATATGTATTTGTGGTTAATATAAAAATAATTATTATTTTATTTAATTAATGAAAAAAAGTTAAATCATAAAAATTTTATTAAAAATTATAAAAAAATTGTGTATTCAAAGAATTTTTTTAATGAAAATTCAATTAAAATATATAAATTTATAAATGTGACGAAACTAAATTAAATTAAAAAAGTATAATATTTTATAAAAGTTATAAAATGTCACATAAAAAGGACTACTCATTTTTATTTCTGAAGTACTTCTATATAAACAAGAGGAAATAAAACATTGAATTTAGTATCTTAAACTGGTAAGGGATATTTCTATGGTCTACTAGTCTTTTTCAACCACACAAAAACATAATTTCATTCTAATAGAGTTTGATCTTATACTTAAACCCTTCATTCCTCTTGGGTGTGTTATCACTAAAATATTGGATCTTCAAGGCAAGATATTTGCACTCTTACATTATAATCAAGTAATTAGTCAACAAATTGATTAACTTTTTAATATTGACTGTGTCTCAATAAGCAGCATGCATGTGTTTATGCTTGGCAGTTAGAGACAAATCTCACCCTAAAGCAAGAACTCAAATATTTGAAAAAAAAATAGCAAACATAGGTTCGCATTGTTTATACATTACTTTATTTGCAACCAATCAACCAATCATTGTTGAGAGATAGACCAACATCAAATTCACTAAACGTAATTTGCTATGAAAAATTAATTTTTAAATAAAAATTAATTACAAGAATTTACTTACTTTAAATTTTAGAATGATAACTTTTTATTTATCATTTTAAATTTCAACATAAAAAAAATTACATATTACCTAGTGTTACTATATGTTGATAATAACAAAACTTTATCAATAAATCATGTTTATTAATGAATTACTAATTAATATAAATATATTGATAAAGTGAATATCAATAAAGTTTATCAATGGACATAGATGAGTATTGATGATAACAAATCTACCGGTAAATGTTTGTCTATAAACATCTCTCGATAATATCTGTTGGTAAAATATACAATTTGATCTCTTTTTTCCTTCTTCTTCTCTTTGTCGTTTATTTGTTTTTTCTTGCCACTAATTGGTCGTTGTGCCACCACCATCGCTCTAGGTCAATTTTATCCTTTGGAGTCTAGTCCTCTTTTTATTTGTCTTTCTCTTCCTTCATATCCTCCTTCTATACTACCTTCTTTAACTCTTCTCACCATTATCACCATCACCAATGTTCTCCATGTATGCGTCACTAAATATTGATGTCATCAATGCACATTACCAACACACATCATCCCCGAACCATCTCTTCTTTGTGCTTTTCCTTTTTTTTTTCTTCTCTTGTTCTCTTTCTCTCTCACTCACTCGTCTTCCTTTAATATAATATAAAACTCTAACAAATTGGATGAAAAATTTACTGTCCAAAGTGACAACAGATTCACCAATGGAATTTGATTGTTGGTAATTATGATGATAAGATACCAACAAAAATATTGATAAATTATTCTAATGGTTTCGTCCGTCAACAATCATATTAATAAATTATTTATGATATTTTCAAAAATTTTATCGACAAGGTTTGTACTAACTAAAGTATCTCTTAATAAATTTAAGTATAAAATTCCTTGAAAATATTTATCAAAAATTAAATTTTTCAATAAATTATTGGTTGTGGATAATTTTTTTTAATAATTAAGAAATTATTGTTAATATCAATAATTATAATGATAAATTACTGATGATATTTCAAAAGATTTTACAGATGAATTCTGCATCAATTTCATCTATAAATACAAATATGAAATCCGTTAAAAATATTCATCAAAATTAAAATTTACCAATTATTATTAACAGTTAATAATGTATTGTTGGATTTTTTTTTCTCTATAAGTTACTGACTCCAAATCAACTTTATTGAATATTTCAATTATATGATTGTGGAATATTGTAATGATTGTATATAGATAATGACTCTGTCTATCTATAAAATGGTACTGCACTATAACACTCATTCATTGTATAAGAAAGAGGATGGGTGAGATGAACAGAAGATGTACGAATTTTTGAAATTATTTGGTACTTTCGTATCTCCAAAGAAAATCATGTACCAAGCGTTTTTTATATCCCCAGCAATAAAATTATAAAAAATATAAATTCTATTTATATCTTTTTATGTAATGATTTTATAAATAAAAGAAAAGCGTAAAAATTAGATAACAATGACAAAGTGACATAAATATATGAAAAATATATGACTTATAGGTTATTATCTTTAATTCAGAATATCAGGGTAATATAAAACTTAATTTCACTAAGAATAATAACAATAGAAAGTGCATGATCAGAAACATCGTAAAGGAGGTCTGACATTTCAAAATTTAAATCTGAAGCTATGATTCCAGAAGAAACTAAAAAGAAAATAGAAGTAATTAATAAGAATGGACTATGCAACTGCAAATTGAGTGCATAGACGTTTTACTTGGCGCAGGGAGCGGAAGGAATTAATGATGTGGAATTGATGAATACTGAAACACATTTACAAAATTTGCCGCCAATCTTGGAATACAAGACTGACACATCACTGTAAAGGAGAAATCTGAGGTGTGGTAGGTGCTGTGTAGCTGTAACACCAAAGATATGTCAAATGTCAATAGTACCATATTCTTATCCCCAAGTTCCCAACATGGTCCCACCTTCAAAAAAATATTATAATCTTGCATTTATGATTTATCACCATTTTCATAATTTCTACCTAATGGACTAAGCCATGGGCAATTTTGAATGAGAACTCTATAAAGGAGTAGTTGCATGCAGAAAATATATAATAACTGAAGAAGATTATCATATAGAATGGTGTCTAAAGTAGATGAAGCAAAGAAGAAAGTGCAGAAGTGGCAGAAAGAGATTGAGTGCAACAAAGGGAAGACGAGGAAGTTCAAGGGAAGCAGCTCCAACATGGAGGAAGATGGTGCTTCTTCTGCCATTCTCTTGCTTGCTTGCATAGCTTTCTGCACTTTCCAACCTTCTAATAATGCGTGCCCTGCTTAACCATCGTCTCTTTTCTTCTTTCTCTCAACAAAAACTGTACATTATTATGTCCAATTCTCTTCATAACTCCCATGCTTCTATTATGTAGCCTTATTCCAACAATGTTGTAATAGCCTCTATGGTGTTGTTTTTCTCAGTAATTGTACCATTATTCAATAATTACAAGTATATCACATCTCATGTGTGTGGAAAACTTTGGCATTTATTTTTCCTTCTGAACTTGTGAATTCAAACAAATGTGATTACTAAACTGAAGGCTTTATATCGAACACAAGGAAGGCAATATCATGCAAGTCTATATATATGTTGCATATCCCAGCCATTAAACAAGCACACCAAAGTCATACCATCACTTTCACACTGCACAGATCAAAACTCACGTACCATCCAATTTGAACACAAAGCTTCAGGGATTGTTGGTGAAATCTTGGGAGGTAATAAAAACAATATAATCAAATTAAACTGAGTTTTGAGATTTAATTTTCACGTTTTCCACAGGTACCAGTATGACTAAATTTCTCTTCTTCTTCTTCTTCTTCCATTATTCTCATTTGCACATGGATAAAGGACTTAGAAGAACTACCTTTTCTTTAATCCACATCAACTTCTGATTCTGTTCTCGTAGAAAGAAGCACACAAAACGGTTGATCCAACTATAGGGTTGGAATGCCAAGATCCTCTGCCGTGACTGTCTTTAACTAGTGTTTTGGAGAAACCAACAATCATATTCCAAAACATAGTGAAGCCAAGAAAATCTGAACAAAGAGTCCTCTGAACCTGCACCTTAATACTCATTTAACATTAGATTTTTTAGTGTAATTTAATTTTTTTTAATTTATTAAATTTTAAAAATTTAGTTAAGTGTTAAAAAAACAATAAAATTTAATTCAATTTTCAGATATTTCTAATTGAATTTATATTACATTTTATTTATTTATTTAATACTCAAAATTTTATATTTTCTATTCCATTACTTTGATTTAAGGTTTTTAGCGAACCATTTTGTTTCTTCTTGTGAGTGTAACATCCTAAAATATAGCATAATAATATATCATAGATTAATCATATTTAATAATATCATAGATAAGTTCTTCAAAGAGTTAGTAAAATATTTAACATTACACTTATCCAAAATAACCATAAAACTAAAAATTTTACAACATATCATAACTCTAATACAAAACATAGGAAATAAACCGAACGGTTCTATTACTAGATTTAAACAAATCATCCTATACTGATCAGTTATACACAACCTGTATAAACTGATCGGTTTACAAAAGATAAGCCCACCCTAATGACCGAACAATCTTAACTAAGCTGCATGACCATCGCCTTCCAATGCTTGTTCCACCGAACACTCTTCGCCTTCTGCTCACATCCACAAGATGATCATTGCAAAGGAAAAGATAATCGGACGGACAATACAAGACAAAACAAGATAGTAGGGTAAGCTAATGTAATTTAATTATAAAACACATTTAAATATTTCATACAAGTTCAAACAATGTGATACCGAACGTTACCTCATGCCAACATCAAATACAAACAATCATATACAAAATAAACATCATAATTCATATGTATATATACCGAACACTATGACTTAACCATCCGGATTGTATGAATATGTAGCTACAGTTGTTCTTGCACTTGTGGTAGTGTAACAGCTGACACCAATCAAGCTACTATCCAAGGTTAATCTCATAATACCTACCTCGGCACCTTGAGGTGGTAGGACCTCTTGCTATCCTCACGAATGAAATATCTCTCTATGTGAGAATGATACTCATAGAATTTCAGAATGAACGCCAGCTTAGCATATCCATATTCATACTTTACAATTCAATGACCATCCACGAGACATTTCGCCTTTGAATTCTCTTCCACAATATTTAAAAATCAAAATTCTCATATGTATTATAAACAGTCATTCATCAATTATATTTTCACTCATAAGAAAGATAAAACATGTGATCATTGGAGACCGAACACCTTCACACTTACCAAAGGGATAGGACCAAACGGTCCATAATAAATAAAACTCAAGAAATACCCGAACGTTATTACTAACCGACCACTATATAAAAACCAACTACTAATAATTTAGCCCATAACTGAAGAGCTTAAACCGAATGCTCATAGCTCAATTCGAACGATAAAAGATTTTATACCGAATGCATATATAACCGAACACTACCAAAGAAATACATGACCAAGCACTACAGAGAACGACCAACACAACTAAAACCAAACATTCAATATTGGTAACACTAAAGAGACCAAACCCGGTAAATGACCAATCAGGCCGATCACTATTAATAACGTATACTATTAAAACCGAATGCTAAAATATAAGACTACTAAGGACGAACATTAATACCAACTCAAAGATTACTGATATTGAAAAACAAGTACTTTGAAAACAGAAAGCCAATACTAAACCGAACATACTAAGTTAAGATATCACTACAAACCTAATATTACTAAACCCGATTTCAAGACTTGACCGAGCACTCAATAATAAGCACTTTACTCCCTACAATTCTTCATAACTTCTCAACCAGTTCACAGGTCTTGGCAATACACATAAAACAAAACAAATATTAATTTATTCACACATACACACGTTCAACCAAGCATTTCAATCATAAACAAACATAATTAAATTACTAGCTTCCCTTACCTCGAATAAACTAAACACTTCCTAAGCTTCCATTGTGTTGACTAACCAGAAATCAACTTCTAAGGCAACCTACTACTTTCTGATCGGTGAAAAGGAACCAACCAGAGAATCAAAGACAGAAAACAAACTCAGAGAAGTAGATGATGAACACATGCAAGCTTGAACAGTGCTTCCATGTATAAGAAAATACTGAAACTTCAAAGAACGAGTGAATTTAACTTACCAACTCCAAACAACAACTTGATTGGGGAAAAGAGAAACTCTTGCCACCAGGAAACTCAAGCATGGTCTAAATTGATGATCAGAAGAAAAAGAAGATGAGAATTTGTAGAGAGAAGGAGGAGAAAATAAAACTCAGAAATTTGGAGAGAAGATGTGCATGCAGAAAGTGGTCCGAAACTTTGAAAACTTTACTTATATACTACCGTCAAAAAACGATCGGTCCAACCAACTGCATATACCTAGATTCCACTTTTTTTTTTTAATTTAATTATCCTGACAGTCAAATATATAAAGGTTTTGTTGTTAACAAAATTAACTGCGATTAATATAAAATGATAAATAATTTTCACTATTTTAATAATAATTTTTTTAATTTATATCTATTATTTTTCATTTATTAATTTTAACTTTTTATTTTTCTTCTGAGCTTTCCATATTAAATAAATTTCAACCTAATGACCTTTTAGCATGTGAAGATTACAACAACTCTCACATTTCTTTCTCAACTGAACTTGGTTAATTAGTCCCTTAACTTTATTTGTTTTTCCTTTATAACATCAATATTAAACTTACTAAATCTCTTCGTTTAATTTTAAATAGAGTTTTTAAAAGTATGAAAAGATAATATAAACAACAAATATAAAACAATAAATTGTTATTCTCCAAATAATGTCAATAATAAAAACCTAAATAAAACGAATATATAACTAAATGTGGTGGTATTATAGAAAAACAGTATACTCGGCAAGTTCTACTTGTAGATAAAGAGTCCGGTAGACAAAACAAAGTCTTTAGCTTATAAGTTATTACTTTATAAATTTTAAACTAACAAATTAATCATAAATATCTCAAGATATTATACAATATTTATAAATAATATTATTAAATTATGTTACATTTATAATACTACAATATATGTAAGGACCTGAAAAATATAAAGTAGCTATTGGACCTTATGTGAGGCAGTCAAGCCCATCAGACCAAGGACAACTTGGCCTTAGGATAGACTTCTAAGAAGTCTCATACATTTGCTAGAGTTCTTTCTTTCTAAATAGAAATTTTTTTTCCTAAATAATTGTTCTGCCTTCTCTCTAAAAGATCCCAAGACTGAACCGTTTAAATTTTAATTTGAAGGTGTCTAAACGATCGCGGTGGCAAGAGCTTCTTTTTGAACCGAACAATTTTCTGTTTCGACCGGTAAGTTCTCTTTTCCCTTTCTCTTTCACTGTTCTAGAACCTAGGGCATGCAACTTTGCTGGGTTCACGTGCCTTGTATGTTTTTCCTTCCATTCTCTGTTTATTCGAGCTCTAAGAGCTATGTTCTATCACCAATTTTGTGATCTGTAGGTTCTGTTAAGTTCCGCTCTGTGTGGGGGGTACTGTTAGGACATCTACTGTGAATTGTATTGAGCAACTCGAAAGAAGAAGATAAGGGGAGCTAATTATTTTTGGGTTGAATCTGTTTTATGTATATGTATGCATGTTAATTTCGGAAATGATATTTTTCCTATAGCGCTTTTCTGTTTTGTCAAAGATTTGTGCATCTAATATTTAAATTATGTGGTTACCAAATTTGAATGATTTGGGGTATAAGAATTAAGAAGTGTGAGCGGACTGTATGTGTGAAATATAATAATGAGGTACATTGGTTGAGGGGTTTTATTCCTGGAAGAGATACATGAATGTGTGGTCTATGGGTATATTAAAATATTATTTTTAAATGCATTGGAATTGGCATATGGGTATGTGAATAGAAAGGAACGTAAATTAAGCATTTCCATATAAAAAAAATGGGTTACGTAGGTTGACTGGAGAGAAACTTGGAGGAATGTTGTTGTGTGTGTCAGGAACAAAATAAAAATAGAAAGGAAGAAGGGGTTTCTTTATAATAATAGTATAGGTATTGTTTCTGCTCAAAGGGACCGAGAGAAACTCCTGTCGTTGTCGCTCGGGAATGCTCCTGCTCTTCCGATCGGTCCTTCTCACTTCTGCCTTACCAAATTATTTCTTCCTCTCTCAATGCCGAAGTGGGGTGACCTGCAGAAAACACTCTGACGCTCAAGTCAGAATTTATCTCCGCAAGTCTAATGAATATAAAAAATAAGAGAGTTTACCTTATCAGTCGACTGTTATTTATATGATTTCAAAGAATATTATCTATTAATTTACCTCTTAATGACGATCAATCCTTACCGTAACTGCTCGACAATGACCATTACCTCTTTAATTACGCATTCAAGGACATTCAAAAGTTGTCTCCAGCCAACGGTTGAAGATTTCGCAAATGCAACTCTGACGCTCGATCGAAAACGTTCGGCTCCATCACCTTTATGTGCCCCGTCGGTCAGATCGTACTGTCGGTCTAACCTATTCGGTATCGACGGAGCCTGCCCGGTCGGTTGCTCCTACTTAGTAGTAACAGAAGTCCCCCAAACCCTAGCAAAATGATTTTGCGTAGGGTTTTGAAGTGGTCTCGGATCGGTTCGACTCTTCCTTTATCAAGGCATTCAATTGTATTGTCGACATTTGCCAAAGCGGGAAACGTAAAGTCATGACTATAAAATTAGGGCGGGAAAGGCGAAAGTGAACCGTCAGATCGCCTAAACCGTCAGATCTTTCCGCAAACGAACCGTCAGGTCGCTCAGACCGTCAGATCCTGACGCTTCAGATTTGCCTGGTGGATCATTTTTTACCTTATATAAATAGCCACACCTTTGTCCTAATTTTTTTTACTCCTTTCTACTCACTGCCGCCACTGTCTTCTGCTTCATACTCCCTTCCGATCCTTCTCAACCTCATCTTCTCAGGTTATCATGTCTTCCGACTTCTCCGACGAAGAGGGCAGGGGGTACGCCGACGACGTTGGTACTCCGTCTTCCTCCTTGGTTGCCATTGCTGGTCAGGGCGCTGGGGCTTCTCCGTCAGGGAACTCCTCCGATCTCCTAGTAGATAGCGATGCGCCTAAGGAAGTTGTCATCCATGTGGACTCCTCCGGCGCTTGGGACGGGAAACCCAGGGTTTGGCCGGTTGTTCCCGGCTACGACTGGGCTCCTCATGAGGTTAGACAAATTCCTTCCTCTTTCCATGGTTGTCGCCCATTTAGGGAGTTGATTCGCAATATCTGTCTAGTAAAGGCGGCTGATGATGCTAGACACTTCAAGCTGGCCATTTGTCAGATGACCTAGCGGGTCTGCCACGATCGGGGGAATTATCCCATCGACTTCTTCTATGTTTACGCAACTATGTTCAAGGATTTAAAGGTTCTTCTGCCTTTCACGGACTTCTAAATGGGCGTGCTGAGGGAGCTTAACGTGGCTCCTACACAGCTGCACCCGAACGGCTGGGCCTTTATGCAAGCGTTCTCCGCCATCTGCTCTGGCTTGGCGCTTAGACCGACGCCTACGGCTTTCCTCTATTTTTTCCATTTACAACCTCACCCGACCAAGCCGTGGGTTTCCCTTCGCACGATCAGGAATAGGCACCTGTTGTCTCTTTTCAACAGCTCGTATAAGGAATTTAAAGGACATTTCTTTAAAGTCATGCCTCTGGAGACTGGGTACCGAAGTTTCTGTCTCCCGAGCGGAGAAGCTAAGTTTCCCTTCTATTGTACCAAAGATCCAAGGAAGGTTATTTCTTGGGCCAAGTCCCGGATGGCACCCGAGGACCTGGATTTAATAAACCAACTGTGTCAGCTGCCCCCTAAGTCCTCTTGCCGTACTTTGATCGATTTTTTAAGTAACAAAAATCACCCTTCTAACGTGTTCGGTAAGTGATTTATGACCCCCCTTTGTTGAGCAGCCATTTGGAACTTATCTAAATTCCTTTTTGATGTGCAAATTACCTGTCCAAGATGGATCCGGCCAGGAGTAGCACATTCGCTCTCCTATTCGCACAGCAATGGGGGGACGTGAGGAAGACAGGAGGGGGCTCATCCCGTACCTCGACCACTATCGTCGTCCCAGCCACATCCCCACCAGTCCAACAAGCACCACCTCCTCCGCCTGCTAGCAAAGTCCTGTCGCCTACATCCACTCGTCGTCTGGTTGATGAGGCTCCTCAGTCTGAGCCTGCTCAGAAGAAGAAAGGAAAAAGAAAGGTCGTTCGGGAGTCTTCTGTAGAGTCCAAGCGTGTCAGGAGGACTATGCTCGACGGTCCTCCCCTCTCCGAACCATTGAGCTCAAGCTCGTGGGTGGCGAAGCGCATCCACTTTGACCTCTTCGATGAGGAGAAGGCGCTGGTCAGCAGGATGACTGAGGAAGAAGCGTCCAACATGGCTATGGAGTTGGCCGCTCAGTCGACAATGTGCCTGGCCTATGTCGCTCATAAGAGAGCCTTAGCTTCCACCAAACTTCAAGCTCTTCAAGAGAAGTATGATGTCCCTATCAAGGACAACCAAGACTTGACCCTCGCCTAACCGAGACGGAAAGGATAACGGACAAGGATAAGAAGAAGTCCAACACTCTACTGGCCGAGGCTCAAACTACCCAACGTCATATGCAGAGGTCCTTGGACGATCTAAAGCTTGACCTCCAAAAGGCGACAACCTCGAAGAAAGAGTTTGCAATTGAGAGGGACGTCCTCCAGGCCGAGCGGGATGAGCTCCGAGATCAAGTGCTGAAGGTGGAGGCGGATAACAAGTTCTTGGGCGATGAAGTAATGAACGAGCATCTGCTCGGTTTTGAAAAGGCGCTCGCCCAGTGCCATCTCCTGTTTCAGGTTCCTACCGATGATCCCCGCCTCGACGTGGGTATGATGGTGGTGGGAGAGGAACTAGTTCCGATCCATGTTCCCCCACCTCCACCTCTGGCCATCCCTAATGTTGAAGCTACTATTGAAGTGGTTGGGGAGATCGATGGGGCGGATTTCCAACCCTAGGTCTTAGAGTTTTACTGATTTTTTGCCATGTAATAGACTTTGCTTTTAAGTGAATATATACCTTTTGTTCGCATATGCTTCGCCTTTTACTTTCACGCTTTATTTATTTATCTCGTCTTCGCGATCGGTCTTCTTCTGCTTGCTCAGTTTAGGTCTTAGGAGATCTCTAGAAGCGTGCCTTAAGGCCAAGGTGAGAGTTCACGAAAGAAATTTGCTTCACCTGGTTGGTTTAAGTCTTATGAGCTCTCTAGAAGCGTGCCCTAAGACCAAGGTGAGAGTTCAAGAAACAAATATGCCTCACCTGCTCGGTTTAGGTCTTAGGAGATCTCTAGAAGCGTGCCCTAAGGCCAAGGTGAGAGTTCACGAAAGAAATTTGTCTCACCTGCTCGATTTAAGTCTTATGAGCTCTCTAGAAGCGTGCCCTAAGACCAAGGTGAGAGTTCACGAAAGAAATCTGCCTCACCTGCTCGATTTAGGTCTTAGGAGCTCTCTAGAAATGTGCCCTAAGACCAAGGTGAGAGTTCACAAAAGAAATTTGCCTCACCTACTCGGTTTAGGTCTTGGGAGCTCTCTAGAAGCGTGCCCTAAGACCAAGGTGAGAGTTCACAAAAGAAATCTGCCTCACCCGCTCGGTTTAGGTCTTAGGAGCTCTCTAGAAGCGTGCTCTAAGACCAAGGTGAGAGTTCACAAAAGAAATCTGCCTCACTTGCTCGGCTGCTATAACATCATAAAATTTTTGGAATATGATGAAAATAATAATATTATTTATATGCAATAAGAAGTACACAGTTGTTTCTTAGCTGAAATAAAACTTTAGGTGGGACGCATTCCATGTATTAGGTATGGCTTTTCCCGTTGGATGCTCTAATCGGTATGCTCCATTCTTCAAGTTTTCAACCACTCTGAAGGGATCTTCCCAGTTTGCAGCTAACTTTCCTGCCGCCCGGTTTCTTTGAGCTTCTGCCGTCTTTCTTCACACCAAATCCCCTTCAACGAATTGTCGGGGTTTCACTTTGGTGTTGTAACGTCTCGTAAGAAGTCTCTTCTGGGCCACCGCTCGGATCATTGCGAATTTTCTTCGTTCATCTAAGGTGTCTAACTCCACTTGGAGCTCATCATTATTATTCTGCAAACTTTGAATTCCCCTTCTAATGGTAGGTTCCCTACCTCGATTGGTAGCATCGCGTCCATTTCATATGTAAGGTTGAACGGGGTTTCTCCAGTTGTACCATGCGGTGCGCAACGGTATCCCTAGAGGGCTTCCCGAAGTTCATCCACCCAGGCTCCCTTAGCATCTCCCAACCTTTTCTTCAGCTCAGTGACAATGACTTTGTTGACCGCCTCCACCTGTCCGTTCGTCTGTGGATGTTCGACCGAACTCGTCAAGTGCTTAATTCTCAGCATTTTGTAGAAATCCCTCAATCGTTTATCAACGAACTGCCGCCTGTTGTTTGTAACTATGATCTTGGGGATTCTAAATCGACATATGAGTGTCCACACAAACTTCTGAACCCTCGCCGCCGTGATTGTTGTGAGCGGTTCTGCTTCCACCAACTTGGTGAAATAATCAACTGCTACCAGCAAAAATTTCTTCTGAGCTCGGCCTACTGGAAAAGGTCCCACAATGTCTATTTCCCATTGTGCGAACGACCAAGGAGACATCAAACTGTGCAACTCTACCGGTGGTAGATTAAGATTCTTGCCATGCTCTTGACACTTCAAACACTTCTATACAAATTCCTTGCAGTCCTTTTCCACCGTCGGCCAAAAATAACCAGCTCTTATCACTTTTGCTCGCAGGGCTCACTGCCAAGTATGCATTCCACATGCCCTCTCGTGTAGCTCCCTGATGATGTACTCAACCTCCTCTACAGCCTCTCTAATGATGTATCTCCTCTAAAGGTAGGGAGAACCCTCTCTTGTACAAATCCTCCCCACTTAGCAAGAACCGAGCGGCCTTCTTAGCTTCAACCTCTCCTGCCTATGAATAATCTCCCTGATGTCCTTCCTTCAATCAGGTTTACCAGAAACCTCGTGGATCGACAGGCACTCCATCGATGGACTCATCATGACCTGCCTTATGACCGACGTTAAATGATCCTTTCCCTTACAATTAGCGAGTTTGGATAACATATCCGCCCTCACATTCTGCTCTCTCGGCACATGCTTAAATTCCACCGATCGGAACTACTTCACCAACTCTTTTGTCTTGTGATAATAACGAAGCATTTGATCATCTTTGGTTTGGAAAGTCTTGTTCAGCTGCTCCACTAACAGTTGGGAGTCAGTCCGACATTTCACTGAAACCGCCCCCAAGTCCTTAGCTAGTTCGAGCCCGGCTATTACTGCTTCATACTCGGCCTGGTTGTTGCTTATCTTGAACCGGAAGACAATTGCCTGCTCAATGACAAAGTCGCCCGGTCCTTCCAAAATGATTCCTGCTCCACCACCAGCCCGCTCGATTGATCCATCCACGTAAAGGGTCCACGCTTGGGGGTATTCTTCTTCCCAAGGTATTTCGACCGCAAAATCAGCCAAGTGTTGTCCTCGGACTGACCCTCGTTGCTCAAATTACAACCCAAATTCAGATAATTCTACCGACCACCCCACTATTCTCCCGGCCAGGTCTGGTTTTCGGAGAATTTTTGCGATCGGGTGGTCCGTTCTGACGATTTTTGGAGAATTTTTGCGATCGGGTGGTCTGGTTTTCGGAGAATTTTTGCGATCGGGCAAAAGGATATCTTCTGACACACGAACATAGCTAGAAAAATACTATAGAATTCAGGAGACGAGAGTACACCTGTCAATACATCAAGACTTCACTTTCTGCAAGGAATTGCTGTAAAGAGTACGTTTGAGATGTCTAGGATAGGCTAAATTTTCTGTTCATTGGAATTGGTTGTATGACGAATTATTAATGTAATTTCTTGTGCAATATATGTTTCTGTTCTTGTTCTTTTCTTGACTTACTCTTGATTATACGGAAGTATTAATCTTCTTAAAGGTTCTGTTGTACTGGGAAGTATTTTTAGAACCAGAAATGTAAGAAAAGAAACTAAAAGTAACTACGCTAGGAATGGCTTCTGTGCTTTTGGTCATTCCCAACATCTGATTTTAATGCAAAGTTATTTGATGAATTAATTAAGGAATTAATAATTCAACAGATAATTTTAGAACTTGTTTTAAGGAATTAAACCAAGATACTTTCATGAGAATGCTTGAACAGAGAATATATGTTGTCCAGAATTTTACTCTAATATTAGTCAAAGACCAATTCCAGTGATCGTTTATCGCATTGTTCAATCTTAATTTTTGTCTACTTGAGTAATTTCATGTTTAAGTCCAAAATCATAAATATCCTCATCAGTAATTGACCTTGATAAACAATTCTAATTGATTAACGTAACTCAAATTCCCTTGGGAGAACGATACTCTTTAACTTATTCACTGTATTACTTGGAACGATTTGGTATACTTGCCAAAAAGTTATCAAGTTTTTGGCGCCGTTGCCGGGGATCGAACCCGGGTCGTCCGCGTGACAGGCAGAAATACTTACCACTAAGATGTATTCATTGTTATAGGAAGAAGGTAATGGTCCCATAAAATCTATTCCCCAACAATCAAATACTTCCACTTCTAAAATAGCCTGCAGTGGCATCTCATGTCTTTTTGAAATGCTTCCAGTTCTTTGGCATGAACATGTGCATCTTTGAATAAGGTTGGCCAAAAGAACCCAGATTGAAGCACTTTAGCGGTTGTCCTTTCTCCATTATAGTGTCCTCCATATGGCAAATTATGACAATGCCATAGGATACCAGCAGCTTCCTTTGCTGTTACACACCGCCTCAGTAAGTGGTCAGCACCCAACTTGAAGAGATAAGGATCATCCCAAAGATATTCTTTGGAATCATGTAGAAACTTCTTCTTTTGCTGCCAAGTCAAGTCATCAGGGAGAATTCCTGCAGCCTTAAAATTAGCCATATCTGCAAACCATGGCCTCTGTTGTATGAGCATCAGACGCTCATCAATAAATTCTCCCTTAATTTCTCCTTCTTTCTCAGTTACCTCAGTGTTAAGGAGGCGAGACAAATGATCAGCAATGACATTCTCGCTCCCCTTTTTGTCTTTTATCTCAAGATCAAATTCCTGTAACAGTAAAACCCATCTTATGAGACGTGGCTTTGAATCAGACTTTGCCAGTAAGTATTTTATGGCTGAATGGTCAGTGTAAATGATAACTTTAGATCCTATCAGATAAGGTCTAAACTTTTCAAGAGCATACATAATTACCAAAAATTCTTTTTCAGTTGTGGCATAATTCAATTGTGCACCATTCAGAACTTTACTGGCATAATGAATAACGTGAAAAACTTTACCACGTCTCTGTCCCAATACAGCCCCAATAACATAGTCACTAGGATCACACATTAACTCAAAATCTTGAGTCCAATTTGGTGCAACTACAACAGGGGTTGTGACTAGCTTTTCTTTCAATATTTCAAAAGCTTTCAGACACTCATCATCAAATTCAAACTGAGTGTCTTTCACCAGCAAATTGCAAAAGGGTTTAGCAATCTTGGAAAAATCTTTTATGAATCTTCTGTAGAATCCAACATGCCCAAGAAAGCTTCTTACCCCTTTGACATTTATAGGAGGTGGTAGCTTTTCAATCACATCAACCTTAGCTTGATCTACACCTATCCCCCTGGATGAGATCTTATGTCCTAAGACAATCCCCTCACGAACCATAAAATGACATTTTTCCCAATTCAACACCAAGTTCGTGGCAATGCATCTTTTCAAGACTACATCCAAGTTCTGCAAGCATAAATCATATGATTTGCCAAAGACCGAGAAATCATCCATGAAAACTTCTATGCAATTCTCAACAAGATCAGCAAAAATGGCTAACATGCAACGTTGGAATGTGGCAGGAGCATTACAAAGACCAAATGACATCCTTCGATATGCAAACACACCAAAGGGACAAGTGAAAGCAGTCTTTTCTTGATCCTCAAGATTTACTACTATTTGATTGTACCCGGAATAGCCATCCAGGAAACAATAATAGGCCTGCCCTGCCAGCCTTTCCAACATTTGATCCATAAAAGGGAGAGGAAAATGATCTTTCCTGGTGGATTGATTTAATTTTTGGTAGTCAATACACATTCTCCACCCTGTGACTGTTCTTGTAGGAATTAATACATTCTTATCATTCTGAACAACAGTCATACCCCCTTTCTTAGGAACAACATGTACAGGACTCACCCAAGCACTATCATAGATAGGATATATCATTCCTGCTTGAAGCAATTTAAGTACTTCCTTTCTCACCACCTCTTTCAAATTTGGATTCAATCTCCTCTGTGGTTGTGCTATGGGTTTATAGTCCTCTTCCATCATAATCTTATGCATGCAATACGTTGGACTTATACCTTTCAGATCAGAGATGTGCCAACCTATTGCCTTTTTATTTTCTTTTAAGATTTCAACCAATTTTGCTTCATCATCTTTTGACAGAGAATTGCTTATAATCACAGGCTTCTTGGCTTTTTCCTCTAAAAACACATACTTAAGATGATTAGGGAGCATTTTTAATTCCATCTTTTCCTGATCATCTAAGTGAGCCTTTTCTAATTTTTCCACTTTCACATCAGTGTATTTCTCTTCTTTCAATTTTTTTAGATGTTGGGAAATCTCCTCTACCTCATATTCTTCTTCTAAAGTAAGTTCCTCACATGAATTTATCAAGACAAACTCTAAAGGAGATTTCACAAACATCTGACTTCTCACTTTTTCAACAACATCATCCAAAACTTCAACTCTGAAACAGTTTCCTCTATCTTTAGGGTGTTGCATAGCTTCTACAACATTAAAGGTAATTGTTTCATCATGTAACCTCACCTTCAGATGACCATCATCAACATCAATGATCACCCTAGCAGTCTTCATAAAAGGTCTTCAAAGTATAAGGGGGACTTCAGTATCCTCCTCCATGTCAAGAATAACAAAATCCACTGGAAAAGTGAATTTGTCAACGTTCACTAAAACATCTTTAATGACTCCATATGGGTACTTGACAGACCTATCTGCTAGTTGAAGTGTCATCCTTGTTGGTTTTACTTCCATGTCCCCTATTTTCTTCAACATAGACAAGGGCATTAAATTTATGCTTGCGCCTAAGTCTATCAATGCTTTTCCAATGGGGAGTTTTCCATTTGTGCATGGAATCGTAAAACTACCAGGATCTTTAAATTTTGGTGGTAGAAGTTTTTGGATGATTGCACTACAATTCCCTTGCACCTCAATTGTTTCTTCCTCAATATACTTTCTCTTCTTTGTCAACAAATCTTTCATAAATCTAGCATAAGAGGGCATTTTGTTGAAGTGCTTCTGAAAAGGGAATTGTGATTTCCAGCTTTTTGAAGAGAGCCATGAATCTAGAAAATTGACTTTCCTTTTCTTTTCTAGAATAAGTCTTTGGATACGGTAAAGGATTCAAAACTTGTTTTCCTTTATGACTCTCTTCTGCTTCCTTCTTTTTATCTTCTTCTTCATTAACTTTCTCTTCTTTCTCTTCTTGCTCTTCATTGGCTTTTTCTTTTTCATCCTCTTTTCTCACAACTACACTTTCTAACACTTTACCACTCCTTGTAGTAATAGCTTTACAATGCTTTTTTGGGTTTGTCTCAGTGTTAGCTCCAAATGTATTTGCAGGCTTATCTTCTAATTTCTTGGCCAACTGACCAATTTGAACTTCTAAATTCCGTATAGAAGATTCTGTGCTCTTTTGATTTGATATGGACATTTGCATGAATTGTTGCACAGTTTCTTCAAGTTTGGATGTCCTATCAGAAAGAGTAGGTTGTTGTTGAAACTGTTGTTGGGGTGGTCTACTAGAACTAGCCTGACCCATGCTAGGATGAGGTCTCCATCCTTGATTATAATTTCCATAGTTACCAGAACGGCCTTGATTTCCCATATAATTAACCTCTTCCTTTGCATTAGACTGAATAGCACACTGTCCATTTTGGTGCTCTCCACCACACAGTTCACAACCTTGCACAGTTTGAATATGTTGTGCCTGATTCAAGTTGTGACAATTTTTTCATTACTGATTCAAGTTGTTGAGTCATGATTTTATTTTGGGCTAATAAGGCATCTTGGGATTGCAATTCAAACATGCCTTTCTTTTGCGTTTGCACTCTCTCACTCTGGACATCATTATCACTCGATGCCATATTTTCAATTATTTCCTGTGCCTCATCAGGTGTCTTCCACCTAATGTTACCTCCTGCAGAGGCATCTAGCATGAGCTTTGTGTGAGATTTTAAACCTCCTAAGAAAAGGTTTAATTGAGTGGGAATGTCAAATCTATGAATTGGAGTTTTTCTAAGCAACCCCTTGAACCTCTCCCATGTTTGACTCAACGACTCTTCAGTCCTTGTTGAAATGAGGGTATTTCTTGTTTGCCTTTATTGATCTTGGATTGGGGGAAATATTTAGTCAAAAATTTTGCCACTACGTCATCCCAAGCAGTCAGACTCCCTTCAGGAAAAGAATTTAGCCAAAGCTTTGCATTTCCAACCAAAGAGAAGGGAAATAGACTCAATCTAATTGCTTCATCTGGCACATGTAAAATTTTTACAGTGTTACAAATCTCATTAAATGTTGTCAGATGATCATAGGGATTTTCGTGTGACATTCCTGTAAACTGATTACTTTGAACAAGGTGAATCAGTGCAGGTTTCATTTCCATATGAGCAGTATTTACCACAGGTCGGGCTATACTGTTGAAAGATGAAGGTATAGACAGCAGACAAGCTAGCTTCTCTAGCTTCTTTTTTTCTACTTTCTCTCCTACGTCTACTGTTATTCCTACGGGCTGTTCTCTCAATCTCAGAATCAAACAATAAATTTTCAGATTTTGTTCTCCTACTCATCCAGAGAACAAAAATCTCAAGATATCAGCCCAAAGAAATAACAACAGAAACAAAAATCAATGTATGTATTATATATATATATATATATATATATATATATATATATATATATATATATATATATATATATATATATATATATATATATACAAAAATTAAAAACAATGGATTTACAGATAATGGAACAGAATTGAAATTGATAAACAATAAATGACTGAAATAACAATAACAATCAAATTCCCCGGCAACGGTGGCAAAAACTTGATAACTTTTTGGCAAGTATACCAAATCGTTCCAAGTAATACAGTGAATAAGTTAAAGAGTATCGTTCTCCCAAGGGAATTTGAGTTACGTTAATCAATTAGAATTGTTTATCAAGGTCAATTACTGATGAGGATATTTATGATTTTGGACTTAAACATGAAATTACTCAAGTAGACAAAAATTAAGATTGAACAATGCGATAAACGATCACTGGAATTGGTCTTTGACTAATATTAGAGTAAAATCTTGGACAACATATATTCTCTGTTCAAGCATTCACATGAAAGTATCTTGGTTTAATTCCTTAAAACAAGTTCTAAAATTATCTGTTGAATTATTAATTCCTTAATTAATTCATCAAATAACTTTGCATTAAAATCAGATGTTGGGAATGACCAAGAGCACAAAAGCCATTCCTAGCGTAGTTACTTTTAGTTTCTTTTCTTACGTTTCTGGTTCTAAAAATACTTCCCAGTACAAAAGAACCTTTAAGAAGGTTAATACTTTTGTATAATCAAGAGTAAGTCAAGAAAAGAATAAGAACAGAAACATATATTGCACAGGAAATTTACATTAATAATTCGTCATACAACCAATTCCAATGAACAGAAAATTTAGCCTATCCTAGACATCTCAAACGTACTCTTTACAGCAATTCCTTGCAAAAAGTGAAGTCTTGATGTATTGACAGGTGTACTCTCGTCTCCTGAATTCTCCATTATTTTTCTAGCTATGTTCGTGTGTCAGAAGATATCCTTTTGCCTTTCTGTCACGTCTTTAAAAACCAATAACTTCATTAATTCGCACAGCGCACAGGTGTGTGTGCGCTATGCGAATTTCGTGTAACTGCTGCCTCTCAACTGATGTTATTCGCACAGCGCACAAGTAATGGTGCGCTATGCGAATTTACGTTTCCTGGCAGTGCGAGTTTTGGCTTGCGCTATGCGAGAATTGGCTGACAGACTCCCAACTATACATCCTTTCCTGTACAATAATTTACAAAAACATTCTACTACCTATTACAACATTTCACTGAGTAATAACATGAATAATTAGAAGATTGAGATCATTTATAAGTGTAAAAACAACTCTTTTTCACACTTATCAAATAACTCCAAAGAAGATGAAGAAGTTTGCTTTAGAGCAAGTTGAAGATTTGAAGGCAAATCCTTTTCAAGAGGGAGGGGATGACGGCATATCCCTAGCCATGATCAACCATTTACAAGAAGAGTTGAAGTCATCCATCAAGATGGTCTAAACTCAACCCTTTGAACCACCATTAGAGCGATTATGGAGCATAGCTTGGAGTAGTGTAGGTTTCTTTAGGCCATGTATTTTGGCCAAGTAGGTAGGTTTGTTTAAGGCTTGTATTAAGGCTAAGTAGAATAAGAATTTCCTTAAGTTAGACATTCAAAACGAGTGGAAAGTGTGTGCCATGTGTCATGCTTCGATTGGAGAGGATTTGCTTTTAGTAGTGACCACATGACACTCTGGGAATGGAGAGGATTGTGTTTTGTGAGTGGCCACATGTCCTTCCATCATTGGAGAGGATTTGTGGACACTTATCAATTCCTTAGAAGATAACGTTTTTGGCCAATGAGAACAAAGGTGAGAGATCATGCTTTTAGGGTTTTTAGGATACACCCTTAGCCTATAAATAGACGTGTCTCCTATCATGTATTCATCTATGATGTTAAGTAATGTTATCTTGCCCATTTTGGCCATACTATTCATCTTAGATAAAGACTAGAGCAACTCATGAAACCCCTTTAGTCACCCTTCTCTTTGAACTGGCCTAACCTCTCTTGGAGCCACCAAACACGACACCACCATTACTATATCTCCTAAAGGTCATGAGCTTGTACCCCATACATACCTTTGCTCATCAACCTTAGACCATTTACCACCACATTTCCACATCATTCATCCAAGAAAATACCCATCCATGCACATCTCCTAGCTTTATCCTAACCTAGCCAAGGAGGTTGTTATCACGATGGCCCGTCGAGCCTAAGTGGCATCCTCATTTCCTGACATAATATAAATGCTCGAGTACAGTTCACTTAATGGCACATCCAACATGAGTGACATCTTGATGGCAATCTCCTTTGCTAGGTTAAGCCAAAGCTATAAGTGAAAGCCATGATGAAGGATGAAGGGTGAAGGGTGAGTGTTTGCAGAAGTTGATGGAAATGAGGGATAAGCTCATGGTTTTGTGTGGTTTATGCTGATGAAGGTGATGTTTGATGATTCTCTAAGAGAAGTTGGACCAACTCTTGGAGGAAGGTGGCTAGAGGATGCCACTTGGGTTGCTCTAGCCTAGGGTGACCTACAAGAGTGAGAATGACAGCGTAACAATACTTTAAATCAAATGTATCTAGAGTGAGAGACACCTTGATAGGATACAACCCAACAAGCCTTCCGGTGTCCTGCCACTTGTTCATTGATGCATATTGTATGGTAGTTTAGTTAAGCTTGAAGCATGGGTTAGTATAAATACCCAACTTCACCTTTGTAAAAAAACATTTTGTGCATTTATGAAAAGCTATTATGTTGACATGACTTTAAAGCCTTTTCCTTGCAAAGTCGTGACTACAAAAAGGGTTGACTTCCTCTAGCCACCTTCCTTAGATAGGTCATCCTTTCTAAGTTCATAATTCATTACAAACACCTCCACACCTTTCCCCCGAGTCATTCTTCTTTATTTTTGCCTCATAACTTCCATTACTTCATTCTGCTTCTGTTGTCCACAACTGCTACCTTCACTCGATCTACATCTGCTTGGAGTTTCTAGCTTCAAGGAGTGTAACATGTGGTATCAAAGCAAATACACCAAATGATAGAATTTACAAGTGGAAATGGAAAGGCAATCATAATCAAAATTTGGACTTAAGTGCACTAACCAAAATTTTGTTTTAAAAATGTATTGAATGGAATAAAAATTGTCCCTCTCGGTCATATATGAATCATTATTTTTTCCTATTCACTTACTTTTTCACACCGAATTGTATTAGTGAATTATGTTTAATTCTCCATTGTTGTCTCATTTTCTCTCTTTAGGCTTAATTTGACTAGTAATTCTTATTTTAATTATTTGAATTATTTGAGCTTAATTAGTCCAATTATTATTAATAGGACAATTTTTTGAATCATATTTTGGAACAAGAAGAGTATTTCCAGGTCATTTACCATTACCCATGTCAACATTTTATTTTAATTTCGTTTTAATTTCGTTTTTAATGTAATTGGGTCAGACTTTATGACTTTGGGCCCATTTTTGGTAAATTTGGAGAAGCCCAATGGGGGAGCTGAATTGGGGCTTAGGTTTAAGTACCCAAGGGGACCAAAAACCCTCTCTCACTTCTTCCATTATTGGTTTTAGCTTGGGACGTTTTTCAGCTCCCCTCTTGGGGGTTTAGGTTTCCTTTTCGTTTCTTCTTTCCTTTAATGTATTGAATTTTATTTTAATTGAAATTTCATTTCCGTTTTGTGTTATTGTTTCATTCTCGTTTTCCTATCACAGTTTCGTTTACTTTCTCTGCATTTATCTTTACAATTCGTCTCCATTTACATTTCCAACTTTCCATTCAGAACACATCAATGCACTCAGTAATCATGTACTAGCATAACAACGAGTTTTAATCTATTATACACATAATGTAATTGGTTAAAACGTTGTTTTCTTGCCTCTGATAAGCATGTACTGATATATGATGAATTTTAACAGATTAATCAAACCGTTAATCGATTATTTCATACAGATATGCAATGTGCAAAGTGTTTCAACCAATGATTCATTCTCAATCAATGAATGGATATAACAAGTAGTTCAAGAACAATCATAGATATAATCAATCAACAATTTTGCCACTTTGTTTGTGCAAGAAATTATAAAACATTTCTTTTGTCATCATCAAGAACTCATATGTGAGATATGGGTTCAGCTGTACACAACTCTGCCTATCAATAATCTTCCCCTTTTTTGATAATGCACAACAAGAAATTGTTTTCGAGTTACTCTTCCCCTTTGGGCATTAGCAAAAAATGGCAATACAAGTAACATGGTAAGAAAGTGCTTAAGAGATACATCAAAAGAAATTCTTACAGACCATTGAAGAATATGATGATCCCCCTATCATGAAGTAGTGTAGTTTTAAATAGTAGGAGTAATAAAAAATAGGATTTATAACAGTATAAATTAGAGCTCAATGAATCAAATGAAACCAGTATGACAATGTATATATCAGAGTATATACTAAGTTGAAATGAGATACTAAGATGTATCATGTGCAATTTTGAAAAATACTCAATATGATTATGCAAATAATGTAAAGCACAGAGTATAATTGTAAGATTAATTCATGATATTATCTTATATAGCAGCATAATTGATATAACATTTTGAGAAATTCTGCAACATTTGGAGCAATTTTTCAAAATGAAGCATATGTATGATTTTCAAAATATTTTTGAACAATATGCAACACTTGAAGCTTAAGATGTATAAAGTAACAATCAGAGCATGTTAAGCAGTACATATAAGAAATTATAAGCGCATAAACCAAGTAACTGACTTTTAATCGATTACATTATAAGTGTAACTGATTATGCTCTTTGCTGAGCGAATTTTTAACATATTACTAATCTGTGTAATCGGTTAAATTTTGCGAAAGTGATCAAATGCACAATTTTGATCATATATCCTTTAATGACTAGTATTCAACATGCAAACACAATTTTCTCATCGCAACCATAACAATGATAGTTTGACGAAGATTCCTTATTTTCCTTCTTTCCGCCTTTAAATCTTCTTGCTTTGGACTTCATGAACTTGTTGAACTTCTTAATAAAGAGACTCATATTTTCTTCATCTTCTTTAGAGTCTTCTTCTTTATTAAGATGTTTGTTTTTATCAATCTCAGATTTGAGCCTCAGATTCTTTTTCTTTCCTTTCTCTTCATCCTCGTTCAATCTCCCAAGATTCAGTTCATGTTCTCTCAACTTACCAAATGATGAGAGGGTTCGCTCCTCCCACAAAAGTTGTGCATAAAAGAATGCAGTATAGACTAGGTAGTGACTCCTAGGTCGTCTCTCAAGGACTAATTTGTGGTTCGAGTCTCAGATCACACACGTAATGGGGGGATTTTGAAAATGTTTTTGGTTGCAGTAAAATTAAAAAGCGTTGAAATGAAATTCAAAATAGTAAAACGAAATTAAAACATTACAAACAAAAGTGGTACGGTAAAAACGAAAATACAGCAACATAAAACATTAAAAACAGATCTGGAACAGAAAAAAAAAATACAGAAAACGAAAATACAGAAAAAAGAAATACAGTAAACAGTAAAAACAGAAAATAGTAAATTTTAATTATGAAAACAGAATCAACATTACAGCAGCAAAATATAGAGAACAAAATTACCGTGAATGATTTAAAGTGAAATAATCAATAACACAGTGAAAATGACAGTAGGAATTAAACTGCAGACAAACAACAACAGAAATTAAATTGCAGTAGAATTTAAATCACATCAGCAAACGGAACAGTAAAATAGAATTGAAATTCCAGCAATAGGAAATTAAACCAAATTGTGCATTGCATTTAAATTCATTACGACAAACAACATAAAATTGGAACCTAGTGTGTACACCATTTTCAACCGTAGCCTTCCATTATGTACTGTGATATTCTTCTTTGTTCAGCCTCTGTCCCATTCCAGCCAGCCCCTGGTCCAGCTCTCTGCATTCTCACCTCACGGCCTTCTCTACCTACCAAGCTCCCTACACTACTCTACTCTACTGGAAAAAAACTAAAACTGCTGGCCTCTACGGTACTGAAATTCTGAAAAGCTACCCTACTGGAGCTGTTGGAACACTGGAAGAGAGAACCTCTCCCAGGCCGTCACTCCCCCCTCCTTTCCTTTCTCCTCCAAGGGTTGTTTTAAACCCCCCATGTGCCTCTGGACCTGGTTCACGTTGCTGCTGTGCTGGATGGGAGCTGCCCCTTGGATGCTGGACCGTTGCTGCCACCTTCTTGCTGGACATTAAAAATTGTGGGTTGCACCTCCCTTTCTTTCCCATTCTTTCTCTTCTCATGGGCCCTATGGATGAAGAACTGAATGAGTTCAGGCATTGTGTTGATGTCTGGACGCTGCTGTCCGTGTGAAGCTTGCTGCTGTCCAAATTAATTTGTCTGTGGGCCCCTTTCTCCCAGCCAGCTGGACGCTCATGTGCACACCAAAGCTGTTGGATTTTGTGGACGTGGCAACAATACTCCAAAATCAATTTCCCATGGGCCGTGACACCACACTGCTAGACCATTTCCCTCACAGCGTGTTGTTCTTTCCTTGCTGGACCAAGGTCGTTGCTTCTTGAAGCACCGTAACAGCCTTATGCTTATAGGTTGCCTTTCTTCTATTTCTATCCAAGCCCGTGTGAATCCTCTTGCTCAAGCTGGATGTGGGCCGCGTGTGCTTTGTGTTGGACCGTGGCTTCACTCTGCTGGACGTGCAGCACGCATACACCTAAAGTTCATCATCGCTCCTCATTCTCGGTGGCTGCTTCTTTACGTGTGCACCCCTTGCCTTGTTTTCTTTAAGCCTACTTCAACGTGCTGCACTTCTTGAAGCATCTCACTGCTGGACGAGATTATGATGCCACCACGTGCTGGACGCTACTGGATGTAATAATTGAAGCCCATGTGTTTTTTTTTTTCAAAGCAAAAGAGTGCAGCGTGTGGTCCACGTATTTTCATTCACCTCAAGTGATTCAGCTTTGGACCCAATTGCCATTTCTCATTTGATCTCCAAATGTCCCAAATTATTATCCAATAATTTCCCTACAATTAATAATGCAAATAATTAGCCTCAGATAATTCAAATTAATTAAAATAAGAATTTTGGGTCAAATTAAGCATAATTACCAAAAATGGGAAAATACTGGACATTTAAGCACACTTCCCTAATTAAATCTGGTACAATAAATTAAGTGAAATCAAGAAAATATTGGCTCATCACCAAACAATGCAGCCATTAACATGGTGTTGAGATTTTGTGACTCACTGATGGTAGTCACGTTGGATTACTAAGTCTTGTTCAAAGATTTAAGAATTTCGATATTTAATTCATCATTTTCAAAGGACATACCTAACTGTTAATCTCTTTGGCAAGTGCACCAAATCGTTCAAGTAATAAACCGTGGTAAGACCAAGTATCGTTTTCCCAAGAGACTCGTAATACTAGAAAATTGTGCGATTAACAACTCATCTAGACTCAAGAACAACTCATCATTTAAGGATATGTGCAAAAAGATAAATTCACAAGTAATTACAAGGTTGGACTTTGGTATTGAAGGCACTTGGAAATGGAAAAGACTAGAAATGGTATGGAATGACATTGTTAAGGTTAGTTTTCACCAATGCACCCTTGTGTATAACCAATTTCATCTCCTCTCTATCAATTTACTAAAGTCAATCCACTAAAACACTCTAACCCTAATCCCTTAGGTGAAAGAGCCTAGGTTTTCCTTATCAAACTCCAATCCCTTGGACAATCTAACAAGCAAACCCGCATTAAGAACTAGGATCTAAGAAAACATGTGAATCATATCCCATCCCTGGCTCAATGACCCATAAGGACTCTTGTTTTAGTTCAAGATTTCATATCCCATCCCTGGCTCAATGAAACCCCAAAATCAAGTCATGAACGTCCCCTTTACATGCAAGCTTTAAGATCGGAAACAAGAATACTAGTAATAGATAGAAAAGGCATTTATAAATACGAAACAATCATTCATTACACAAGAGTTCATAAGCTACATCTAACCCTAACAAGATGAATCTGGTTCTCCATTTCCATGAAGAACCCTAAAGCTTACAAACATGGAAGATGAAAGAAGAAGGAGACCCAAAGGAAGAGAAGGAGATGTTCCCACAAGCTCCTCGCGCCCTCCATTAGCTCCAGACGTGAAATCACGCCTCCAAAGAACCAAAGACCCTTTTTTTTCTGCCTCGTGAGTATATATACTGCCCGAATTTTCGCTTAAGCTAAATTATTCTCGCTTAAGCGAGAATAAACTTCTTGAAGAAGATAGTCATTCTCGCTTAAGCTAAATTATTCTCGCTTAAGCTAAATTATTCTCGCTTAAGCGAAAATGAGTGTTAAATCAATGACTTCCTAGATCACCGAGGCTCTTCAATGTAATGGAGGATCTTCCTAACATCGAAATAGATTAAAGAAAACAAGGGATTAAAGTATTATTTACGTAATGTAGCTCAAAATATAGATAAAAACTAAAACTAAATAAAAGAGAGGATTTAAGCAAGTAATAAGCTAAACAAGAGTTGATTTTGCTACTAAAATGATGCTTAGATAATGGTAAGAATTAGCATTATCACTAATCCAACGAGATGATTTACTATATGCGTGAAGCGCTTAGACATCTATAATCCCTGCTTCATGCAGAACATCTCATACTCTTGGATTAGAGTATTTCTTCTGGCTCTCCTTACATCATTAGTTCCTTCACGGGTAACTCTCAGCATCTTCCACATTTCTTGAGCATTCTTACAAGTTGAGATCCTCTAAAACTCATCAACAATTAAAGCAGATGACATAATGTTACGAGCCTTTACATCCTGTTGGGATCTTTTTCTATCTTCAGCATTCCATTGTTCTCGCGGTTTGGGTTCCTACAAATTGTTAACAAATACAGTAGGAACAAAAGGACCATTTGTTACAGTTTCCCAAATCTCACTTCAATAGATTCCATGAAAATTTGCATTTTCACTTTCCAAAAGGCGTAGTTTTCTCCAGTAAACAATGGAGGTCTGTTGATAAAGGCACCCTTAACAAAGGTTTGATTTGTTGCCCCATCATTTTGAATTACTATAAAAGAAAGCTCTAGTACCAATTATTGGAACAGTGCAGCAGAATGGTTAGCGTGTACAACAAACCAAGAGGGTGGTGAATTGGTTTCTTATCGCAAATAATACCTTTAATAATTTTCTCATATAAATTCAATTCCTTAATACCAAATTAAACAAATTAAAGAGTAAGGATGAAAGAAAATCGCACAGGTGATTTTTATGCTGGTTCGGATCACACAGATCCTACGTCCAGTTGTTAATCTCAACCGAGAATTAACGCTTCACTATCACAAAGCAACAAACTGTTACAATCACAAAGAAAATAAACAAGTTGAAGGTTAGAGCACCTTTCTTGTTACCCCAAGAGATAAAACTCACTTCCCCTAAAACCCACAAGGGATGAATACCTCCTCTAAATGCTTCACGAAGGATGAACACCTCCTTTAAATCTTCACAAATGATGAACACCTTCTTTGAATCTTCACAAAGGATGACGTGCTTTCAACTCAACAACAACAAAAAGCACTTAATCACAACTCTAGTAAAAGTTCTCGCTCTATAGCAACACCAAGTTCTCAAAGCCACTGCACAAATGTTACACAAACCCTAGAACACTTATCACCGCACACAACAAATAAGAATATCGTATTTTAGATTGAGAGTCCCAATCTAATTTATAGAGATCTCACTCAAGGATATCTGCAAAAATCTGTTGTCAGCTATTTAACGTGTGATAATCGATTATCCACTTATGGTAATTGATTATGCATTTAATGAATGCACAAAAGTCGAAAACTTGCTTAAAAATCTCATAATTGCTCGTTATAATCGATTATGGCAAGTCATAATCGATTTCTGATAATCAATTATCATTAGTTGCTAATCGATTATCTTGAGTATAAAATAAGGTTTTCTGATTCAAAACACATTTTAACGCAACCTAAGGTATACAATACAAAGAATCAACGATAAACCACACCATATACATAAATCTACTAAAGTACAAAAACTTTAATATAAAGCAAGTCTTCATGAAGATCTTCTTGCAACAAAAGCACTTGAGACTTGACTTTGAGATATCATCAAAACTTCTACTCTTCAGCTTTATGCTAACACATTTAACTCTTTGTGAGTAATATTCAACTCTCGGGAGGCGGCATCCAGGGCGTGTTGTGCATTAAGTTTAGGAAGAGATTAATGTTGACAGGGACTAAGGGTATTCGGTCATATACAATATTTGCTAATTCCATGAGTACATTTTAGAGAGCACATATGGACTTACACATAAAGATATATCTTACTTCTGATCAAGTTCTTGAAGGAATTGAAGATACATGGTTGATTTTAGAGTTAGAACAATATGAATGTTGTGACATGACAAATCAAATTACAAAGAGATCACATGAATGAGTTTTTAAATTGTTAAAAAGTGGACTTTAAGTCTCAAACGTGGAACTAAACATTAATAAATGGTCCGATAGCGAACAACAAACAATACACTTTGTTATGATAGGCTCTAAATCATAACTCAAATAACTTGTTAAAATGTGAACTTTAAATCTAACTCAACCATAGAGAAAAATTGATTTGTAATGAAGTTTGTATCTACTTAATATATTATAAATTGGTCTTATCTTTAATTGATGTAAAATTTTCAACAAATATTTATCACAATCGTAATTATACGAAAAACCTAAAATGAATGAAATTGAGCAATATATATATATATATATATGTATATACATATATATATATGTATATACATATATATGTATATACATATATATGTATATATATGTGTGTGTGTGAACAACAACACGTGCCTGATTTGATGAACACATAACTGCTTCATCAGCAAGATATGTGCATATCTTCAAGCGTAAGGTCCATACGTGCCTCTGAAATGTAACAAATGCTATAGAAATTGGAACATGTGAGGGTGAAAGTAAGGTTTTGATTTATAAGGTGAAAATAGGGTTCTGAACATATATAGAGGTGAATTGCATAGATAGTAACACATTACCGTTGGGATCATCAACGAAATCTCCTTGAAGCTACTACGAAGGTGAAGAGCAATTTGTGAACCTCTGTTATCCTTGCAATTCTCAGCAACACTCGGTTTGAAAGTGATGGCCGGTGACAAACAGCAACGGTGGTAGCTTCTTGTGGTGATACCAACAAGGTGAGTTGACTCAGAAGCCATGCATGGGACAAACAGTTTTTAACCTAATACTTTTCTTCCTCAAATGTATAATGAGGTTGCCCTTCATCATTTTTGTTGTAATATCATGAAATAATCTTATCTACGCATTGCAATAATCAGACACTAATTGGATCTCTAAAAATCACAATGCAGACCTACTATTGACAATTTAGTTTACTTAAAAGCCACTTTATCAGATATTGTTTGTTTATAAATTATAAGAAAATCCTTTATAAGATCAATTTTAGTAATAAAAAATAATAAATCACTATAATATTCAATTTAAATATATTTATAAATTAAAAATTATTGGTAACTAAAATAGTTTAAAAAATTATAATTAATTTTTAAATTTATAAATAAAATGATTTCTATTATAATTTAGTCTCTAAAATTAACTATCAAGTTTATGACTATAAAAAAAAATTAGTCTTTAAACATATTTTTTGTCACCAAAATTTAACATTATTTAAAAAATTTCTTATAATATATAAAAAATTTCTAGTCATAAAAAAAGAGATACTATAATACATGGGTATTTTAATAATTTTTACTTTTTAATTTAAAATAAAAAAATAAAAAATTATTTCAAATACCCTTAACCTTACAACTTAAAATCCATGTATGAAGTTATTTTTGTCAATTAAAATTTGATACACTTTATAAGAGGTCACATAAATTAGCAAACCTTTTATTATATATATATATATATATATATATATATATATATATATATATATATATATATATATATATATATATATATATATATATATATAATTTTATTTTTTAATGCATAAATGAAATATATGTATTTTTAACTTTTAATTTTATTTTACAATCATAGTGAACTATTATTTTGTGTAATTTAGTTTTTTCCCTTGATAAGCTCTTTGTTACCTTAGTTAAATATAAACGAAAAAGTTTTTCAATATGTTTGTTACTGGATGTATATTTTTTCTCTCTCTATTGTCTGTATGGAAACAAATGAAAAGACTAAATAGTGTATATTGTATTTGGTGTTATGATATTAAAAGCATGTGCTTGTAACAACTTGTAAGCCAAACACTCTGTAATGATTTTCTCAAAGTGCACTTATAAAATAATATGTATTAATCACTTCTAAAATCCCACATTTTAACAAAGTTTTACATTAAATCCCTTACTACATCAATGCTATATGTGAAAAATTATAATAAAATGTCTTATTTATTTTATGCAATCACATTCATTTCTGAAAATTATATATTGCTAAAGAATTTCTAAAGTCATGAATGATAAATAACTACTTTTTATTTTTTTTATTTTAAAAGATAACCATTACAGCAACTATAAAGTCCTCTTTTATTTTTTTATTTTAAAATTATTAAAATACTTTTGGATTTAAAGTATGTTTTTTTAATGGAAATTTTTTTTAACTTACTAAAATGTATCAATTAAGAAAAAGACTTTATATAAATTAACAAAATATATATATATATATATATATTAACAAGCTCTTTGAGTTTAATTCAAGTAAATATTTGAACTAAAATTTTGAGACAGTTAAAGTAAATTGAAAATTTAATTAAGATTTATCTTATATAATTTTGTTGAACTTTTAGTTATTATGAGATTTTAACATTTTGAATCATAACACTCGCCAAACTACGGTTGAAAGTGTGAATGTATAAAAGAGGAAAAAGAGAGGGAATTTAAGGATGCAAATAAGGTTATACAATTCTAATTATTTATAAGATAAGGATCTAAGTTGAATCACTGGTAATTACGAGGTTATTGAGCATAATTGCAAAGTAAGTTAACCCATTGCCGTGACGGTCAAGGTCAATTACTATTACTCACATTTTTCTGGGCAGTTTCTTTCTGCACCTTTATAAATTTCCTCTTGTATTTTTATATAAAATAATTCATCTTTACTTTTAGATTGTATTATGTAAAAACTATTTTCGGAAATAAGAAATAATTTTCAAATTGCATAATTCATAAGTCAAATGACTTTCAGAATAGTCTAATCCAAAAAAAAAAGATTAATCCTTTTTTAACTTTCTAAAGTCAATTACTTTTAAATTATACAATCCAAAAAAATTCAAATTATAGAAATTAAAAATAATTTTTATTTCCAGATTACAAAGGACAAAAATGGAATGTTATTATATGGAATGCAGGGAAAAAATTATGAGAAGCCGCCATTTTCTTGAACGAAGTCTCCTTGACGCTACTGTGAAGATGAAGGGAAGTTTTCAAACCTATATAATAAGCTTTTCCTTTTCTTTTTCCTCCCCATTGCAGAATATTTTCTGAACAATTCATTTAATTTCATTTTTCCGAAATGATGGCAACAAAGACAGCGAGGGTGATAAGTTCTTGTCTGTCATAAGTACAATATTTTGTTTTATTGACCAATAATGAATCACGCATGGGACAAAGATTTTTTAACTTCTGAGCTATGTTGCTGTTACATTGAATGTGTGGAATTTTACAATATAAAATCTATATCTATTTATGTAAATGTTGGTAGAGAACTAAACTGGAAATGAAAATCTCATATGGGATAGAATTAAACAAAAAAAAAATAAAGCAAAGAAAATACCTACATATTTATTTCTTTAAAGTTTTGAATTAAAGTAAGACATAATCTCTTATCGGTAAGGTATACTAAAATAATAAAAGCAAAGAAATTAGTTAGAATACGTAGAAAACTACATTTCTTCTATCTTCGTCTATTCAAATTTTGATCTTGCCATAAATAAAGAGATAAAGAGCATTTTGAACTGATTTGATTTTCAAAGCATAGTAAAATTTTATTTACTTTATTGAATTCTTCTTCTCTAATTTTGTAGTGTTTTGGTCACCAATTTTATATAAACATTAAGAAATTTTAATTTACCTTATACTGAATCTTTTTCTTGTTTACATATTTTGCACTATGCATCTTAATGGGGATAAACTCAAATTATATTGAGTTGATGAACTATAGACTTGAAGAAAACTATATTAAATAAGAGAAGCTAGCAGAAATATTAGAATACTAGTTATTCAAATTTATGGTGATGATGATAAGATGGTGATAAATGCCTTTGATATTGAACTTTGTTTATAAAAGTAATTTTAATGTTGTGATGTGTATTGTTTTGATAAGAAATGGGATGTGATAAATGTTTGGATATGAATATAAAGTATTAAATTCATCAATTAGTACTATCTAAGCATAATTTGAATTAAAAAAGAGTCATTTTGGTACAAGAAAGAGGAAAAATGACTGAAATAGATCCTATAGATCAATATGATACCCTTTTATCAAATGTAAGGCACCAAAGAATAATTAAAATGACCTTTAGGGTTTTGGACTATTAGGTGGAAGCTAGATGTGAATGGGCATGCTTAGTCCATTGCGAGAGAGGTACATGTCATTGGGTACCAACTGGAACTTCAGTTTCAAGGAGCTCAAAACTTTATCTTCGTTGGGTGGGTCATTCATTCCCTTGTTGGGGGAGCTTTTTCCAATGTTCAGAGTCATTTGGCAAGCTTAAGAAACTGTTTTTATAAAATCCCTCACTAAACGAGCCAACATTCATTTGTTACAGTTGAGGCCTTTACCTAAGCGAATAGAATTTTGACTAGACAAATTCCAAAATATGCTTAATTCATTGAGTGAGACAAATATTGGTTCAACGATTAAATGTTTTGTAAAATTTAAGTTTTTAAATGTTATAATAATTATATCTTTTACTGTTTTGATATATGTGATTGGAAATTATAATTTAGTATTATGTTAATGTAATAGAAAATAAACGATGAATCATTTAAATTGAAATGTTATTTATGATATGATAATTTTGGATTGATGTAAGATACTTATGTATGACATGTGTGATGATTTAAATTCATATCAGAATGTGATGATCTTGTGTGAAAGTGTGAAAATAAATGGTTTAAGGTTTTGAAATAAAAAAGGTGAGTGTCTGGCTGAGTAAAGCAAGAGTGTTAGCCATAATCTACTATTTTGTGTGGGTGATGGGCTAAGTAGAATGAGGATTTTAGTCATGATCTACTGTTTTGTGTGGATGAAGTGAATGTAATGACTTCTAAAAGAATGCTATGTGGATATGATGTTAAGTAGTGTATCAAAAGGGTTTCCATATAAAGACTATCATGATTGTTAATATCAGATTCAAATAAGAAAAATGTCTAGTATTGAAAGTCGAAAAAAGTTCCTACAATCTGGAAATTCGATATGAAAACAGATCGCAAATGTCAAGAATATACCTTAGTCATAATTGTGATGGATTGTGATCTTATTATCTGAATTTATAGTTATAGCTCCTAAGAAACAGAAGTGAGATATGACTGGTGCATAGTCTTTGAATTCGTTCAATGGTCTTCCAGAAACATAGTCAAATGAAAATGTTTTGATTTAGCCAAGAGGGCTATGATATAATGATTGAGCTATAAGAACTATGTCAAAAAAAAATGTGTTGTGTGATAGACATTTAATTTTTGATGTAAATTGTTGGTCTTGAGCTAATGATGTTATTGTTTTATGTGTTATTATATAATTTTCACTAACTTACCCTTTGTTTATGTTGTGATTTTTCCACCAATAATAATTGTATGTTATGCCTTAACAGAAGACCCTACAGGTGATAGTGAGAAGCAAGGGTGAAGGTTGCAGAGTTTCTTTTCCTTTTTTATTTTCTTTTTGGAAAGGTAAATAAAATATATGTGTGTAAATTGTACACCTTTGTATATGGTAGAACCTCTTAGACATATTAAGTTAGGTTCTTTTTGAAAAGCTTTCATATGGAGCGCACATGTGTGTATATTATATATGTACTTAGTACTGTGGGCTGCAAATGGGTCTTTACAATTAAGCATAAAGCTGATGGAACTATTGAGAGGTATAAAGCACGACTTGTGGCTAAAGGTTACACTCAGTCTTATGGTGTAGATTACCAAGAGACGTTCGCACCAGTAGCCAAACTCAATACTGTGAGAATACTTTTGTCGCTAGTTGCAAACCAAGATTGGCCTCTTCTACAATTTGATGTGAAAAACGCTTTTCTACACGGAGAAATTTCAGAAGAAATTTATATGGATTCTCCACCAGGCATGACTGATTCAATTGGAATGAAGGTTTGCAAATTAAAGAAGGCTCTATATGGATTAAAACAATCCCCAAGAGCATGGTTTGGAAGGTTTACCAAGTCTGTGAAGGCTTTTGGCTATAAAGCAAGTAACTCTGATCACACCTTATTTTTTAAGAGAGGAAAAGGAAAAATTACAGCTTTGATTATATATGTAGATGACATGATTGTTACAGGAAATGACCAAGATGAGATTTCTAGTTTACAACAATACCTTGCATCTGAATTTGAGATGAAACAACTTGGAAATCTTAAATATTTTTTAGGTATTGAAGTAGCTAGATCAAAACATGGTATTTTTCTATGCCAAAGAAAATATACTATTGATTTACTATCGGAAACTGGGCTGCTTGGGAGTAAACCAGCTGATACACCAATTGAACAAAATCATAAACTTTTTCAATGCTCAAATTCGGCAAGCATAGACAGAGGAAGATACCAAAGGCTGGTAGGAAAATTAATTTATTTGTGCCATACTAGTCCAAATATCACCTATGCAGTGAATGTTGTTAGTCAATTTATGCATGACCCACGGAAGCTTCATATGGATGTTGTTGAAAGGATTTTGAGATATTTGAAGTCCGCTCTTGGAAAAGGAATTTTGTTCTCAAATCATGAAAACTTAAAGGTAGAAGGGTACACTGATGCAGATTGGGCAGGTTCAAAAGATGATAGAAGATCTACCTCTGGATACTTTACTTTTGTAGGAGGGAATCTTGTAACTTGGAGGAGTAAAAAACAACCTGTAGGAGCAAGATCTAGTGCTGAAGCAGAATTCAGAGGCATGGCACTAGGTGTATGTGAACTTTTATGGATTAAAAATGTGCTATCAGATTTGGGCTTTACACAAAATGAAGCTATGAGTTTGTACTGTGACAATACTTCGGCTATAGCAATTGCTCACAATCCTGTGCAACATGATAGAACAAAGCATGTGGAGATTGATAGACATTTCATCAAAGAGAAGCTTGAAGCTGGAATAATTTCATTTCCTTTTGTAAGATCAGAATTGCAGTTGGCTGATGTTCTCACCAAAGGAGTATCAAGAAGATTGTTTAATGAGTCTCTATTCAAGTTGGGAATGTGTGATATCCATGCACCAACTTGAGTGGGGATGTTAAGATATGCCAAATATTCTATTAAAGGATATTAGGCAATCAAATATTGTGTTAGTTATAATTTAGATATTATTATAATTTGTGCAGATTTGTGCACCTGTCATTCCTTTAATAGACGAAGGATTATAGGATCCTTAAATGTATATATATGGTACTCTACTCTTTGAAATAATATATCAAAATTATTCTTTAAACCTTTTATTAAGTAGTGTATCAATAGGGTTTCCATATAAAGACTATCATGATTGTTAATATCAGATTCAAATAAGAAAAATGTCTAGTATTGAAAGTCGAAAAAAGTTCCTACAATCTGGAACTTCGATATGAAAACAGATCGCAAATGTCAATAATATACCTTAGTCATAATTGTGATGGATTGTGATCTTATTATCTGAATTTATAGTTATAGCTCCTAAGAAACAGAAGTGAGATATCACTGGTGCATGGTCTTTGAATTCGTTCAATGGTCTTCCAGAGCCAAGAGGGCTATGATATAATGATTGAGCTATAAGAACTATGTCAAAAAAAGATGTGTTGTGTGATAGACATTTAATTTTTTATGTAAATTGTTGGTCTTGAGCTAATGATGTTATTGTTTTATGTGGTATTATATAATTTTCACTAACTTACCCTTTGTTTATTTTGTGATTTTTCCACCAATAATAATTGTATGTTATACCTTAACAGAAGACCCTACAGGTGATAGTGAGAAGCAAGGGTGAAGGTTGCAGAGTTTCTTTTTCTTTTTGGAAAGGTAAATAAAATATATGTGTGTAATTATACACCTTTGTATATGGTAGAACCTCTTAGACATATTAAGTTAGGTTCTTTTTGAAAAGCTTTCATATAGAGCGCACATGTGTGTATATTATATATGTACTTAGTACTGTCTATACTGTTTATGTGTTCTTTTTGTGAACCAAGGTAACATAAGAAATGCATTTATGAATTTGAACAAAATTTAACAATAAAATAGAAGCAAATTGCCACTGTAAACATGAACTGCAGAGGAAAATTCAAGTCCAATAAAGTTCAACTGGATGCATAGAAGAGAGTACCCTCTCTACTATAGACTAAACTTCTAGATGCACCTGCCTCTGATATGAACAAATCCCCCAATTACCATTCTAATATAATCAGTCAACAATAAAGTATGTGAGATCTAATAACTAGTTTAGTCAAGTTTGGAGACATCTAATTCACTGAATTAAGTCCCTCACAAAACCTATCCAAGCCATCAAAGCTAAACCAATCTTTTTTCATCTGCAGAATTTCAAGTTTCAAGGTAAATGTCAAACATAACTGAATGAAAATGCATATTTTAATAATAAATTTTAAGAACAGAAAATGGATAGCTTACAAAGTAAGGGTATCCCTCCATGCTGAAGTTATCAGGAGCATGCTCCAAAAACAAATTAATGAAATAGAGCACGAAAAATCCACATTCATTACCATCTCTTTGTTGTGGCACCTACAGTGTTTTTTCTTTTATCATTGGTTATTTGGTTACGCTTGGGCTGAAAATCATAGGAAGGGTGATAATTACCTCAGGCACCAAAAATGGAATTTGTGATACAATTCGTTTTGTCTCAGGCCGGTCCATTGATTCATAAATATCTAGTACAAATCTGAAAATGAATTCAACAGCTTGCTTGCTTATCAATATTTCAACTGGGCAATGAGTAGATATTGTTGAGTAATAACACACCTTCTGATCTCAGGTTCAAGTCGCCTTGGATTGGCCATTTCAAGTGAATCCAGCAACAACATGCACCGTGATCTAGAAGTTGATTGCGAGCTCTCACCAAAATGGCAGAGGATCAAAAGGCTCCAGTGACCCCTAGAACAATTGGGATTTCAAAGTATGCATTCTATGAATAACATTTAACAGATAAAGAACAGAAATTTTGGTTAGAAAGAAGTGCATTTACCAGCAGACTATGGGAACAAAAACATATGCCTTGGAGAAAATAGGTTCTTTTTTAATCCAAGTCAGCACCTTATCCTTAGATGAAGAAGTCCTGTAAAGGCTAAACCATAAGCTGTCAAAGCACATAAACTGTGCCTTCCTGTCTTCTGGGAAAATTTTCCACATCTTCCTGCCAGAAAATTTATATTACAAACAAGGCCTCAATTTTGGAGTTGCTCCATTGAATCAAAAATCATTACTAGACTGCCACTCACATCAAGAAAGTATAAAACATTCCACTGTCTAGCTTTTCCTTGGGTCTAGAAAATGCTTCCTTGGGTCTAGAGGGTGCTTCCTTTGGTCTAGAGTGCACTTTGTTGGGTCTAGAAAGTGCTTTCTTGCCATTAAATTTTCTCTTCCGTTTTGTCCGCAATCGCTGGGGAACATTGCTCCAATCAAAGGGAAATGGCGAAGAACTAATTTCCATCACCTAAGGCTTCAATTTTTCTTTCTTTGAGGAGTCGAAGACTGTCTTGTTTCTATATCCTTAGTTGATTTTCTTTGTTGTTTCACATACACTACTCTCATGAAGAATAATGACAGACAGAATCAACTTCTCCATTTGGTTCTCAAAGCATGTCAGCTTTCTAAACACCAACAAACATATCACACATTATATTAATACAAAAATAGTTAAAAAAAAAGAATAAAACTAACCTGGAAATGCAAGAAAACGCAAACTAATCAAGGAAACCTAGAAATCACCCGCATCAATTAGGCCAGATACATACCTAATAAACAAATTCACATGTTCATTAAACTACTGAGGTTGTACAGAAACATCACACACAAACTAATTATACCTCTGCTCAAGCAATTTTTTTGCACAGGTATTAGGGCACAACTATTATACTAAGATTCAGTGTTTTGTCCGCAAACAAACTGATCATGTGTGTGGCTGACAACTATCATTATACAAAAAAGTAACATTATTTGGTCAAAATTTGGGGAAAAATAGAAACCCTCAAAATGAAGCTTACTACACTTTCTTTCATCACTGTTACTAAAATTGTATATCAACTTATTCTTCATTTAATAGAAATAAAGAGTGTGATTTTGCAGTGAATCAGGTTGTGATGGTTTTAGTTTCAAAAGTGTTGTTTCCATTTGAAGAGTTACAGAACAGAAAGGATTTATCACATAACAATGATATTAACATTAAAAAGATAAAACAAATAGATACTAACCAGGAAGCAGAGGGTGCTCTCAACACTTTAAGAGTGTTCCGTTGGAACAATCTGCTGATGGCATAAGCACGTTTGAACCCAATAATGGTTCTAGTTTTCGATAAAAGTGCTATGGTTTAATCTCTAATTCTTATGAAAACTTCATAAGATTTTTAATTTTTATTTGATTCAATATCGTGTTTTAATTTTTTAAAACGATCTAGTTATATATTTTTATTAAATAGATGTTAGTTAAAATTTATATATTAAATCATTTTATTTTAAAAGTTTAAATATTTAAATTAGGTAAAATGATTTGATATATAAATTTAAAAAAATATCTAACTTTACTTTAACATAAATAAATAAATTATATCATTTTTAAAAATTAATAAAACTAAATTAAATTAAATTAGAGGTATAATTTAATTGAATTTTTTTATAAGAATTAAAGAAAAAAATAATTTTAGTCTTAATTACTTTTTTTTATTGTAATTTAAAAATCTTTTTCTTCCTCCTCATGATGTTTACAAATACTTTCTAGAGTTCTTATACTCTAGTTTTAATTAGTGTTGATTTTAATGAATGGATTATTTTAATGAATGGTTTGGAGAGCAAATAAAATTTAAGTAGAAGACACAAAACTAAAATCAATTATGGTATACAAAATAGAGTAAAACAATGCTAGCAAATTGTTGTAGATTTTTCATATCGTAGTTTCACTCTTACAAGTTACAAAAAAAAAAATGTCAAAAAAATATAAAAAATTTTATCTACATTGCTTAAAGAAAGATGTTTTTCTTTCAATACTTTTAATGAAAGGGGCTGTTTTTGCATGTTTCCCATAAATATATACAGCTTTGAAAAACGGAAGATTTATTTTTTATTTTAAATAATTTTATTAAATTGTAATTTATCTATTTTTGTTTGCTTAGTGTGAATTTTTTTTGTAATTAATCTTTGTTTATTATTTCAATATATTTTCTGCATATAATTAGTCTTGCATTTCAATATATTTTCTGCACATAATTAATCTTATACATTTTTGTAATACATAATTTAATTTTTTTTAATAATATTTATGTATTAATAACAATTTATAAAAAAATTAAATTTTATATCTATTAATTTATAATCTTGAGTTTATTTCTTAAAGTTTATACTTTTTTCTAATTCATTTTTATCTTTTTGTGAATTATTCTTAAAGTAATTTATTCTTTGTCAATATATAATTATAATATTATATAATTATAATATCATAATATTACATAACAAATCTAATCTAATATTTTCTTTATCGACAATTCAACATATATTTATCTTTATTTTTATATATAAACAAAAATATGGTTGAAAGATTAAAGTATGGTTGTTTACATTTTTATATTAGGTGTGTTTTTTTCAGCTCATTTTATGTATTTTTAAACAGCCACTGGTTTTATGGTTAAAATAATAGTTTTAATCATGTAATACTTTTATAAAAACTTTCATAAATTTAATAATTTAAATGTGTTTGTGATGAAAACACATAGGTAATATTCAATTTTGAGTAATAAAATAACTAATGAAATGCTCTAATTATATTGTCTTGTAAAACAAAATAACTTTAAATGAATCAGAATATTATTCTCTATTCTCTCTCAAGTTAATCACGTCTTTGAGATATATGTAACATTATATGCTCACGTATAACACATTATACGATCATCTCCATAATTTCATTCACAAATACACAAACACAAACATGTATGGAATAAGCTACCGAGAAAATAATCATAACAACAAGATACATACATACTGATTATATCAACCATAATCAAACACACAACAAGATACATACCTTCTGATTATATCAATCATAATCCAACACCCCATTCATAGTAGTAATAATAATAGGATTCGTAATCCTCTAACATAAACAATTCAATCATATTGAATTACTCCATTCTCAATCTTCGATCCTTGAACTTCGATCATCAATCCTTGATCTCTAACCCTTGATGTCATCACTAACATCTCACACATAAACCTTTGGTTTATCCATTCATTAACACTCATGCTAATTATAACCATTATAGTAGCACCACTATCAACATAACATAATCTGGAGCATCTAAAGTACCATGACCATCATCATAGATGCACCACCATCATGATTATCCCAGTCATGAACAACACCATGAGCATCACCATACTATAATACAATAGTGGAAAGAGTTCATCTCACTCATGTACCCTACCTCACTAACTGTAGTCACTCATACAGCCCACCTATAGCCTCTCCTACAGGACATCTGTAATCTCCTCTATAGATCATCTCCTTTCAATGCACACAAGACAAAAGGAAGCACTTATCCACAAATAGAACTAGAATTTACGAGGTACAACAAGTAGACTTATCGTCCACTCTCATGCTCATCAATCACATACTCAGGTACATCTCAACACTCACTCATGTTCCACTCTCAACCACAAGTCAAACTGACCCTAAACATAACCACTAACCTCAACCTCTGATTATCATCATGTTCCACAACTCCTTAGGCTTGGTTCATGTCCATTCTTCATCAAATTCGTTATTTTTCACCAAAATGCATCGTTAATCGATTATCATCCTAGATAATTGGATTATTCTCAAAATCACACTTAAAACCAATGTGTATATAATCGATTATTGCCGAGTCGAAACACATTCTGGACATGATTAAAGCACTCAAACATACATACATTAATCCTAGATCACATGGAAACATAGTTAACACATCATACATGCATTCAAGCATCACATACCCATGTAAACATACTCAAACACATATAATACATCACTTGAATCACCAGATCCAATCATTGACATGTTATACCCCCAATAATAGGGTGCAAAAGAGTCTATTTTCTCCCAAATTAGACCTACAATGGACAATCCAAATGGTTTGATAAAAAACCATATGTTTGGAACCCACTGTCCAAAAATCAACCCGATCCAACGGTGAACAACGTCACAACAACGAAAACACTAGTGTAGATTTTATGAAATTCTCCAAAATAGAGCTTCTCATGCAAGGCTATTTTCTCCCAAACTAGACCTCCGATTGACGATCCGAACAGTTCGACTGAAGAACCATACGTCTGGAACTCATTGTCCAAAAATGAGCAAGATCTAACGGTGAACAACTTCACAACGATGAAAACACCAGTGCAGGTTTTATATTATGCACGAATGACTTCTTCTCTTCCTTTCTGAAGTAACTTAGAATAGCCCAAGGCCCGAAGTAACTTCCTACCTTGGGTAAAATACTAGTACACACTAGTTTCCAAGATCAGCCAAACGTACCCCATTTGAAGTAGTTTATGGGAGAGCCCATCCATCCCTAACACAATTCGTGTGAAGGGAAACAACAATGGAGGCAGTGGCCCAACAGTTGTATTGCTGCGATGAGACCCTCAAACAACTGCGCTATCACTTATTAAGACGCAAAAGTAATTGGTGAAATTTGCCAACAAAAAACACAAGTCATCAACAATAAAGGTAGAATATTAGGTTTATTTAAATATTAGACCTTATAGACAAGTGTCAATGCCGCCCAGACTACATCCAAAACTCTCGGCCAAATACTATGACCCCTTTCAAGTGCTCTAACAAATGGGATCAATGACTTTCTACCTCCAGTTGCCAAAGACAACACATATTCATCCAGTCTTCCATGTGTCTCAACTTAAAGTAGCGATGAGAACTCATGAAATAGAGAAAGACCTGCAAAGAGACTTGCACGGCAGAGAGGCAATTGGTTTCCTATCAAGGTGTTAGATAGGAGGACCAGTCAACAACAAGGAGAACAAAGGCAATTTCGTTTCCTACCAAGGTGCTAGATAGGAGGACCAATCAACAACAAGGAAAACAGTACAACATGTTCTCATTGAGTGGCAAGAAGGGATATCAGCTAACGCTACATAAGAAGAGAAGACTATACGGGATCAATTCCCAAAATTTTACTTTGAAAACAAGGTTGTTTAGGTCGCAAAAGGTAATGATAGGACCATGAGGATCTATGTTCGGAGGGGATTAAAAAACAGAACATAGACTGTTATGAGGTTTGGGGATTATAGGTGGTTAGGTTGTTAAGTTGTTATAGTGTCCCTTGGAGGGAAGGCCATATAAAGGAGGAAATGTCTTGGAAAGGTTGTAATTGAGTAAAGGAAGACAGCGTCTGTTACATCGTGTGAGAAGGGAAGTTTTGTCCCTTGGCTATTTTCGCACATCGATATTGTTTTGGAATAATAAGACTCTTTTCCAGAGTTGAGTTTGTTTGCCTGTTGTGTTTCAGAACCAAAGCAGTACAGTCTGGGTTTCTTGTCACCAAGAAACCTAACAAAATAATGATTAAAAAGCAGCAAGTAGACAAGCAACAAAACACATTAGTGGAAAATTGGTTCATTTACTTTTGCTTATTATAGTAGCTAAATATGATTTTTCTTTTCTACATATTTGAATCATTAAAAATGTTTTCTTCACTTAGGGTGTCGAAGCTCTCAAATATATATGGTGGCATCTTTCTCTAAGAATTTTATGCCATCTTCACTCATGAAAAGGTGAATGCGGTTTCTTCTGTATAAGTTGATGACAAATTTCTCCAACATTATCATGGAATGGAAATCTAATCATCCTCCAGCTTGTTTTCTTGTCCGCAAAAATAAACTCAGGATCTCATGCAAGCTCCACATGATGTGAACGAAACACGCTTCAGTTGGATAGGAATATAGAGTGCGTTGCAGTAGTATTTTAATTTCTCATGCTCAACCTCCCTTGCTATTCCATTTCGTGCACAAACTAACAGCCATGCATGCATTTTCAGCATCAGATGAGACTCGTCTTACTAGAATGCTCTATGAACATTTTGTCTCTTATACTTCATAAGTCAACACTTGATCTGGTTGCTTACATACACATTGTTTGTGGAGGTAATCCGACTTCTTGATCATCTAAAAACGGTGCATTACGACTTGCTTGACTGAGATTTCCAAGAAGTTGCCACAAACCCTATTGAGATAAAATGGCTCTTAACTTGCAGAATTTCCACTATAGTTCTGCGTCACACCTTCTCTATGACAAGGTACATGCCCTGTTAAATAGTTTCAATATAGCAAAATAAGTATGGTTGAAATCATTAACATAAGTTAACTCATATTCCTCGTAAAATAAGAAAGATTCTCAATAACTACCAAAAACCAAAATGGAATCGATCAAGTTGATCAAATGTTGTATATATATATTAAGTACCTAAAATTGGTGGAAAGAGACGAGAACCTCAAAATTAATAACAAAGGAGTAAGAATAAATAAGTTTTAAATTTCAAATATTTCTGAATCAGAATATAAACTTTAGTGCTGTACAAATATAGAATCCTAAAATATACAAATTAAGGGAAAACAAGGTATGGAAAAAAATGTTAAATAAATAAGAAGTGGCAGAAATAGCATGACTTGCAATTTATATGTTGGGCTAGAAGCCACTCACAATAGCCAGAAGCATCTTTAATCCCCATTCAAGTAGGGAATTTTAATGGTAACATTGGATGTGCCAGATGTAAGGGCAGGGCCTGCCTTGAGTGAACTTCTTGCTGACTCCAAAGCTCGGGAAGTTTGAAGAGCCATCTCGGCATGTAGTTGTAGACATGTCATAGCCATCTAAACAACAACAAAATCCTTAAACATGGCATAGCCATCTATAGTTAAATAAAAAAATTTATTGGGAACAGGAAAATAACAGAAGTTAAACCAAAACATAGAAGAGGATAAGGGGGCTTTGCAAAGCTCTACAGCAGAACAAAAATGACTGAGTAAAAATTCCTAGGGATAACAAGCTACCTGGGTTAGTGTTAGGTTTTTGGGTATGAAATCTAACACTCTTACAGCACTCACTCACACAAAGGCACCCGAATGGTAAGAAAAGAATGAATTATTTGTATTCTTATCAACAAAAGTAGTGTACAATCAGTATCTGGAAGCATAACATCCCTCCACAGAACCAACGTTCCTGTCTATACTCAAATGAATACAAAAATCAATAACCCCCGTACAGAACCCATTCTCTATTTATAAAGTTTCTCTTCCCCTTCCCACTAACTAACTAACGGTCAAATAACTCTTCCCTCCTAACTGCCGTCTCATTTCTTCTTCCTTCTGTCTTAAACCCATTATATCCTATCACCCTATATCCTATCAATTAGGAATAGAACTCTTGACTAATGCTTATCAGTTAATACTTTAAAAGCAAATATATTGTTATGAACAATTAAAATAAATATCAACAGAAGTCCATAATGAGACCAATATGTAACCTTAGCACCATAAAATAACAGTAGACCAATGCAGAAAAATCTAAACCTTTTCATATGACCAATGTACAAACAGATATAATTTAAAAGCTTGTGAGAACTGGCAGAACGGATTTAAACCTCTTGGAATCTTCAAATTTTCTTTTGCTTACCGTATAGCATTCTTTATCTGCGTCTAACTCAGCTATATCAAGGGCCCATGTGCGAATCCATTCAAGACCAGTAGAAATTTCAACATTTCCATCGAGCAAGGCAGATGAAATGGAAGTAGGGTGAAGGGAAACCAATACACATGAGGCAGCAAAAAGAACCGCTCTTCTCACATACGCTTCCTGGTGATGACAAACCTCTCTGCATGGATTAAAAAGCAAAGTTGAAAGTTTTCCTGCTTTAGCACACTAGAAAAACAATATAGTAAGAGGTATAAACATATACAACTAATAGGACACCAAATTATCAACTCCATTAGCATGTGCAAACATAGACTTTTTTGGATTATGTCAATCCTCATGCTGTTTCCAATTAAATAAACAACTTATATCTTAGCCAGTACCTGGATCTTAACATATTCAGGAGCAAAGGAGCCAGTACAGAAGCTTCTGGATGCATGGCTACAGATTTCATACAAACCCCAAGCATGTAAATGAGTTTCCCCAAGACAATGAAATCCCTGCCAAGCAAGTCAACACCATGCCTTTTCTTATCATATCCCTCCATGGCAGGAAGCATGAATGCAGCAGCATAGAAGGGAAATTTGTTATGGGAATACTCCATCTGGTTTTGTGGTGCAGGAGATCGCAGACTCCACCTGCGTGTTTTCCCCTTCTTGTTCTTAACCTGATTATGTTTTGGGGGAAGGTCCCTCTCGTAGCTATTTGACCAATTCAATAAAGAGCCAGCACCTGAAATCTCTTTCCAGGAACCAACACCAGCAGTCCCTGTGCTGCTAGGTAGGAACCAAGGACGGGTATCAGAAACAACTGAAATAAGGGAACTAGTATGATGTTTGGGTTTCATAGTTTTTGATTCAGCAAGCTCTTGAGCTGCTTCTGTCATAACATCTAGAATCATTATGCGCTGACTGATATCAACATTAGGTGAATACAAAAGCCTGTTTAGTGTTTCAAGGGATTCAAATGGGCAGGTGACTGCCAAGGCAACTAATGCTCTTTGTCTTTTGTCTTCAGTTGATTCTTCAGCACCTTCTAAAGCAATATCAGAGCACCGAACCTGAACAAGAGTTCTGGTTAGATCCCTTGCTGCATGTTTTAGTTCGTCTGGGGATGCTCTTATGAGCTTTTCAGCTACATCAATAGCCATTTCCACCTGTAATAAATTTTTAAACATCAAACTTCAGCATAAAAGTAGGATTATCAAGCGAGAAGTATAAACTGATTTGTTCAATAGCTCAGTCTAAAGTCTAGACCAATTATATAATACTTGGTAATTGCAGTAATTCTTGAACCATGCAATTCATAACCAACTAATTTTTCTCACAAGAAATAAAAAAAAAAACATTAAGCATAGACATATTTTCTGAAAGCAAATTACAAACCCCTTCAGCATCATCAGATTTTCTGAGAGCCGCAACAACTTCAGCCAGCTGTGAAAATTTTCTTTTCAAATCTGAGTCATCATCTTCCAAATCATACGGCTGTAAAGATGAATCACTTGAGGAATATGAATTCTCACTTCCACTGTCATCAACATCCTCCTCATTATCGTCTGAGTCATGATTCAGTGATGCTGGATCAATAATCTCATCTGGATCAAGCACATTAAACTTCAATAACTTCTTTTTGCCCTTTACATGTGTACTTTTTCCTTTATTAGAAGGGGAATTAGTGTCCTTCTCTGGACCTGAAACTGTAGATGTTTTAGTCTCTTCAATACCTTTTTCTCCACAATTTGAGGCAGCCAGATCCCCTTTCTTGAGGATAGTGAATCCAAATTCCCAATCAATTGTCTCCTCACTGCAGCTATCATCAAGATACAAGGGGTTCTTTGGATCAATAATTTTAGACAATGCCAAAGCAACACAGCTAGCCATTTTTCGAACTAAATGATTAGGACTCTCCAGCCTACCTGAAATAATTACACAAAAAAAATTAAAAAACAACTCATTCTGGGAACAGGAATACCCATTGTACAGGACTCCGGAATTAGTGTATATGCACACGACATGCAGTACCTTCTAAGCTGAGTTTATTTTCATTGACAGTTGTTGTCAGTTAGTTATTCTGAGCTGTCGGCTATCAGAATTGGATTTCGTTTCACATAAAATTACCTGATATTTATTAAAAAAAAATGATTTAAACCCTCTCTCTTTTTCTTTGCTCTTTAACTTTCTTTTCATATTTTCTTGTACTTTCTTTTCATAAGTTGATAGTGGAGATTACTCTGAGTAGGAGTGGGATGGAGATAGATCCAGAACAATTTCATCACAGCAGTCAAAGTTTTAGTACAAACCATTCTATCTTGTTTTACAGTATTAAATTTTCTTAATGAAACTCCAGAATGTCTTGATAGCAAATAGAAAAACTTTTAAGTGATAGGTTAAACTATTTGTAAAACTGAAAAGAAAGGTTGAATCAGATAGAAAATCAATCTTGGCAAGTAATTGAATACATTTGTTGAGTTCTTATTGGAATTTATTCGTGGTTACTAGTTCTTATTGGAATTAATTCATGGTTACTAGATTACTAGCACCACCTGGATACTGGAGAAAAGTCCTTAATGCAGCATACTTTCTTACACAGCAAAAAGTTACAAATATAGCATGGAAATGAATATTTGGGAAAGCTATCATATAAGCCCTACAGTTGTTACAAATTATATACTTCAAACAACTTAATTTTGATAAGATTGGCACATTTAACTTGACAAAATGCAAGATCACAGAATAAAACAGACAGTTCAAATGGAATCATTCCCTATATCCAGACGGCCCCAAATTACACAAATTGTTCCAGATCTAACACATGCTTCCAATGGGCAGGGCCTGCTATTAAAAGCATTATGAAGGATTAAGGGTAGGCAATATGCAATAGTTCCAATCCTGCATAACCTCTCTTTTCATCTCTAGTATCAATAAATTAAACAATTAAGTAAATGATTTGTTGTAATTAGAGGAAATATCTATAGAATCTTCTTAATTAGAGAAAATATCTATAGAATCTTCCTAATTAGAGAAAACATTTGTAGGATCTTCTAGATTACTTTTCAGTATATTGTTTCCTTATTTCCTTTTTTTAGAAGATTAGATTGTTTCAAATAGAGGTAAGGAGAATGTAATTGATATGAATGAAAATAATAAAGTTACTCTCTTTTTCAAGTTGGTATTAGAGCTTTCGATCTTGGGACCTCTGTTTCCGCTGCAACAGTACCTACCGCCGCCGATGTCTAATGTCCTATCATTTATCGCTCTTGATATGAAAGCTTATAAGGAGGAACCCGAGCACTTGAAAGCAATGGTTGAATCAATGAGTAAGCCTCTAGATCATGTACTCTGTCCAGGAGAGGTTAGATTTGTCTTGATATTGTTGGTCATGTGTCTCAAGATATTTGGATTCTTGATTCAAGAGCAACTGATCATATGACACATTTTCGTGTGTCCTTCAATTCATATGGTAAAAAAAATAGGAAACAACTTATTACAGTCGTGAATGGTTAGGGTATACCTATATGTAGCTCTGGGAATATAATTTTGGACTGATCTATTGTATTAAAGAATGTTTTACATGTTCCATAATTAGCCAACAATCTTATCTATGTGAAAAAACTCACAAAAAATTTAAATTGTTCATACTAACATTTTTCTCAACTTATTGTGTTTTTCAAGACTTTGCCAGGGGAAGACGATTTTAACTGCTAAGAAGCAAAGTGGGTTGTATCTGTTAGAGTTTGATGACCAAAGCAAAACAAAAATCATGAGTCAACAAGTTGCATTTGGACGTGGGCAAATTCCCAAATATGGTTACATCATAAAAGGCTTGGGCATCCTTCATTCAATCTTATCAAGTCCTTATTTACCAAGGAGTATGTTGAGTCTTTTAATTGTAATATTTGTCAGTTGTCAAAACACTATTGTGTATCTTATCCTATTAGTAATAAAAAGAGTACTTCTCCATTTGATTTAATTCACTCTGACGCTTGGAGACCTGTCGTAGAATCTATTTCAGAGCCAAATGATTTGTTACCTTTATTAACAATTGTACCCATGTCATGTGGATATACATTGTGAAAAATTAATCAGAAGTTTTTCAAATATGTTAATTTTTTCCGTCTTTTCCAAAATCAATTTGGAAAAAATATCAAAAGAATCAGGTCTAATAATGACACTGAATCTATGAATCATGAATTTTTCAATTTTTTGTCTCATAATGGTATTGTTCATGAACTAACATGTGTAAACACCCACCAACAAAACGGGGTTGCGGAAAGAAAGAATCGTCATCTTCTAGAAGTAACTAGAGCTCTTCTTTTTCAAATGTTTGTTCTAAAAAATTACTAGGGAGTAGTTGTGTTAACTATCACATATCTCATCAAAAGGTTACCCACCCATATCTTAAATGGCATTAGTCTTATAGAGTCTATTGATTTTTGTTCCTTCTTCCCCTCTAATAACGAGTCTACCTAGTCAAGTCTTTGGATGTATCGTTTTTGTTCACTCTCATCAACCTAACCATAGTAAATTAAATTCTAAAGCTCTTAAATGTGTCTTTATTTGATATCCTTCTAATAGAAAAGGGTACAAATGTTCTTCTTCTGCCGCAACTCAAACCTTCTCTAGGGATTTTGATTCCTCCAAATTCTTTGTCTAACATGGTTCTTCAAAATGATATTGATTTGTTGAATCCTCCTGCTGAGATTGAGAAGAGGAAACACAAACGCAAGCATCTTGTTCAATCCCCAAACTCTTCATCACCAATGGATGTCACCTTTTATGAAACAATCCTTTTATGTCAATCCACCACTTCAGGAGGAGAAAGCACTTGAAGTGGATAAACTCTCCTTCTTGTCATTCCCATGTTTGCCTTTGCAGGATTCCCAAAATCTGAGCAATGAAGCTACCTATTAGAGAATTTAGAGAAATAAACTCTCACACTTTATTATTTTCACTCCTTTCCTCTAATACACACTAACACATACTTATACAATAATGGAGAAACAATAATCAACAATCAACAGTAAATAGTAGGCTCCTACAGAGCCTATATCTAAAAACATATTACATTTCAACACTCCCCCTCAAGCTGGAGCATATAAGTCATATGCCCCAAGCTTGGAACATATGAATTGAATTCTAGGCCCCCTTAGAGATTTGGTCAACATGTCTCCGAGTTGTTCATTAGAATTGACAAATTCAGTAACCAGTTCCTTTGACAACAACTTCTCTCTAATAAAGTGACAGTCAATTTCTATGTGTTTCGTCCTCTCATGAAACACAGGATTGGAGGAAATGTGTAGAGCTGCTTGATTGTCACAGTACAGTTTCATTTGCTCATTTTCACAAAACTTCAATTCTTGAAGAAGTTGTCTAATCCACACAAGTTCACATGTAGTTAGAGCCATAGATCGGTATTCAGCTTCAGCACTAGATCGAGCAACAACATTTTGTTTCTTACTTTTCCAAGATACAAGGTTCCCACCAAGTAAAACACAATATCCTGTAGTAGATCTTCGATCAATTGGACTACCAGCCCAATCTGCATCACAATATCCTTCAATCCGAGTGTTTCCCTTGTTCTCATACAACAGTCCCTGTCCTGGGCTTCCTTTTATGTATCTGAGAATGCGAAGTACTGCATTCCAATGATCAACATGTGGATTTTGCATAAATTGACTCACAACTCCAACTGGATAAGAAAGATCAGGTCTTGTTATGGTAAGATAAATGAGTTTTCCAACTAGCCTTCTATATCTCTCTGGGTCTGAGAAAGGTTGACCCTGATCCCTCATTAACTTTTGATTTGGGTCCATGGGACTATCAATGGGCTTGCAATTTGTCAGACCTGTTTCCTCTAAAATGTCAAGAGCATATTTCCTTTGTGAAATGATGACACCTTCTTTTGACTGTGCCACTTCAATACCAAGAAAATATTTTAGACGACCCAGATCTTTAGTTTGAAAGTGATTGAACAGATGATTCTTTAACTGATTAATTCTAGTGATGTCATTCCCTGTAATAACAATATCATCAACATACACCATGAGATAAACACATTTGTCAGGAGAATAGTGACCATAAAACACTGAATGATCCGCCTCACAACGTTTCAATCCAAATTTTTGCACCACCTGACTAAATTTACCAAACCAAGCTCGAGGTGATTGCTTTAAGCCATAAAGGGAACGACGCAACTTACAAACTAATCCAGACTCCCCCTGAGCAACAAATCCAGGAGGTTGCTCCATGTATATCTCCTCTTCCAGATCACCATGAAGGAAGGCATTTTTAATGTCTAACTGAAAAAGAGGCCAATGACGAATGGCAGCCATAGCAAGCAAAATGCGAACAGTACTGGTTTTAGCCACAGGAGAAAAAGTATCACAATAGTCTTGGCCGTAAACTTGAGTATAGCCCTTAGCTACCAGTCGAGCTTTAAGGCGATCAATTTTACCAGTAGGACCAACTTTAACAGTATAAATCCATCTACAACCAACAGGCTTCTTATCAGGAGGAAGAGGGACAAGATCCCAAGTGCCATTGTGTTCAAGTGCCTTCATCTCATCAACCATGGCTTGTCGCCATCCAGAATGAACAAGTGCCTCATGAATATTATTTGGAACCTTAGTCGATGATAATGAGGAAACAAAAGAGAAATATGTAGGAGACAAATGATGATAACTCACAAAATTATAAATAGGATATGGATTGCGAGTAGAACGAATACCTTTCCGGAGGGCAATGGGCCAGTTATCATCTGAATCAGTAGAAGGTGAAGATGATGAAGGATCCATGGTTTGAGGATCTGATGCAGAAGGATCTGAGTCTCGAGGATCGTCAGTGTTAGGAGTTCGAGATTGGGTTCGACGCTGATATGTGAGAAGAGGTGGAGGAACAATGTTATTTGGATTTTGATTTTGAGGTACAGAATCAGGAATAATTAGAGGATCACATGTTGGTAAAGGAAACATTTGTTGAACAGAGGAACGATCCTCCATGGAGGAAGGGAAAAAGGGTGTATCCTCAAAGAATGTGACATCAGCTGACATATAATATCTCTTGGTGGAGGGAGAATAACATTTATACCCTTTCTGAAGACGAGAGTATCCTAAGAAAACACACTTGATAGCTTTTGCTGAGAGCTTATCAAGACCTGGAGAAACATTATGAACAAAACACATACACCCAAATACACGTGGGGAAACATGGTATAAAGTGTCATTGGGAAAAATGACAGAGTGAGGAATTTTATTATTAAGAGAGGAAGAAGGCATCCTATTGATAAGAAAACAGGCAGTGAGGACTGCATCGCCCCAATGATGTACAGGAACATTAGTATTCAACATTAAGGAACGTGCAGTTTCAATGAGATGTCTATTCTTTCTTTCTGCAATGCCATTTTGTTGTGGAGTGTGAGGACAGGTTGACTGGTGTAAAATTCCTTGGGAAGATAAGAATGAAGAAAATGCTAGAGAGAAGTATTCCTTAGCATTATCACTTCGAAGAATTTTAATTGTCTTCCCAAATTGGTTCTTAATTTCAATAAAAAAAGACTTGAATATGGACAAAAGTTCAGATCTCTCTCTCATTAAATAAACCCAAGTACATCGAGAGAATTCATCAATAAAAGTTACAAAATAATTAAAACCAAATGAAGTAACACGACTTGGTCCCCAAATATCTGAATGAATTATTGAAAAAGGAGAATCACACTGTGTCTCAGATCTTTTAGGATAGGAAGATCTCACATGTTTTCCTAATTGACAAGATTCACAATCTAAGACTTGGATGTTTTTGAGACTTGGAACCATCATCTTCAACTTGAACAAACTTGGATGGCCTAGACGATCATGCAAAAGTTTGGGGGATGAAGTGGTAAAGCAGGAATTTGAGGAATGAGGTTTTAAGAAATAAAGTCCTTGAGACTCATGTCCTTCTCCAATCAGACGACCTGTCCCATGTTCCTGTATAACAAAAGAATTGGCCGTAAAGGTTATGGAACAATTTAAGGTACGAGTCAACTGACTCAAAGAGATTAAATTGTATGGACAATTGGGAACATATAACACAGAATTTAAATTTAGTGAAGGAGATAAGGAAACTGTTCCAATTCCCTGAGATTTCACTTTTGATCCATTGGCAACGGTAATGAGATGAGGAATTCTTGGAGAAGACAATGAAGAAAATGAAGTAATGTTACCAGAGATATGGTCTGAGGCACCTGAGTCCAGAATCCATGGATTATGACCTTCCACAGATTGAGATAGGCTGGCTGTAGGCACACTAGTCATGACAGAGGATTGGCCAGGATTAGAAGGTTTTCCATACTTATAACGTAAAAATTCTTCATACTCTTCATTTGAAATTCTGGATTCTAGATCACCAGATTTAGACACATGAGCAACTTTGTCTGGATATCCATGTAGAACATAACATTTGTCTCGAGTATGGCCTAGTTTCTTACAGTATGTGCATTGAGGAGGAGGACGTATGCTACGACCACCACGTCCTCGGTTGCTTCTGCCTCCTCCTCTTCCTTGTGGCACTCCTCTTCCTTGTGACATTATCATAGCAGATGTTCCAATAACATCAATTGAATTCTCATCTTTCACCAATGGAGGTACTCGAAGAAGTCGAGTAACCAAACCATCCATTGAAGGGATTTGATCACCAGCTAAAACTTGATCACGTACATGATCATAATCGGAGTGTAAACTTCTCAGAATTAGGACCATGTAAAACTTGTCAAGCTTTTTATTGATCCCTTCTAACGAATCAGCTATAAAGAAGTTCTTCAATTCTTCTACAGCAGCCCGAGCCTTTGCTATATGAGAAACCATGTCATGGTTGACTTGTTTTAGAGAAGCTACTCTTTGGGTAGCATCAAAAAGACGTTGTACATCATTAGCAAAAATATCTTCTGCCCTTTTCCAGAATGATGAACATGTTTTATAGGGTCTCAAAATATCTAGAACCTCTTGCTCCACTGACTGCCATAAAATTGCGCATAACTGAAAATCCAATTTTTGCCATTGAGATTTTTCTTCATCTGGAACCATAGAGATATCTTGTTCAAGATGATCATGGTGTCCTTGACCAAGGAACCATAATTCCACTGCAGAAGACCAAGATAAATAATTTTTCCAATTGAGTTTTGCAGATGTGATGATAGGAGTTGCAGATAAAGAGGAATTAATTCCAGTAGTAGATGCCATTACAGATCTGGAAAATGAACCAGACTTAGACTTTGAGAGATATTCAACTATTGGAAGAGAGAAAACCCTAGGTATCAACTACACCCCCTAAACCAGTGAAGTAAGGTCCGAAACAGGCTCAGGAGAGTGAGGCGAGCGGAACCCTAGGTGCGCGGTGAAATTCCGACCAGCGTAGGGCGGCGCGTGAACAGTACGCGCGCGAGATTTGGCGGGCTGCGGCGGCGCGTGACGGCGCGTGAGGACGATGCAGGGACTACGACCACCAGGGTTGGGTCGCGCTCACGGAGGCGCACAAAACCCCTAAATTTTTCTGAGAAAATGAGGTACCGGCGGCGGCGGCGGCGGCGACGACGGCGGCGGTGGCGACGGCGAAGGTGACGGCGGCGGCGACAGTGGTCTGACGGCGTCTACAGTAGAGAGCCCTGGAGCGTGGCTCTTGATACCATATTAGAGAATTTAGAGAAATAAACTCTCACACTTTATTATTTTCACTCCTTTCCTCTAATACACACTAACACATACTTATACAATAATGGAGAAACAGTAATCAACAATCAACAGTAAATAGTAGGCTCCTACAGAGCCTATATCTAAAAACATATTACATTTCAACACTACCATAGTCCACCATAGGAATAAGAGGAAGAATAAAATTTCTTTGGCAAAAAAATATGAAACAAGAAAACAACCCACTTTGACTCTAGAGCAAGAAAAATTGTCTAATCCGGAGGTGATGATCCCTGAAGATAACAATGAGGTAAGTATTACTCAGGATTTACCCACTGCCCAAGATCTGAGCAATGAAGCTACCATAGTCCACAGTGAGGAAGAGAAAGAAGACAAATTTTTTGGCAAAAAATATGAAGAAGAAAACAACCCACCTCGACTCGAGCAAGAAAAATTGTCTAATCTGGAGGTGAGGATCCCTGAAGATAACAATGAGGAGGTAAGTATTACTGAGGATTTACCCATTGCATTGAGAAAGGAAAGAAGATCATGTCCTAAATATCTTATTTCTCAGTATGTTTGCACTAACAATCTCTCTGATAAGCATAGAAGCTTTATTGCTACCATTTGTTCTACAAAAATTCCTAACTCAGTCCAGGAGGCCATGAAACTTGAACATTGGAATCAAGCCGTGAAAGAAGAGATGAATGCATAAAAAAGAAATTCAACTAGGGAGATTGTTGATAAGCCAAGAGACAAGAAAGCAGTAGGGTGTAGATGGATATTCACAGTGAAACATAAGGCAGATGGGACAATAGAAAGATATAAAGCTAGATTGTTGGCAAAAGGATATACCCAAACTTATTAGATTTACTATGAGGAGACGTTTTCCCCAGTGGCAAAGATGAATACATTTTGAATTGTTCTCGCTTTGACTGCTCATTTTGGATGGGACTTACACCAGTTGAATGTGAAGAATGTCTTTCTTCATGGAAATCTAGAAGAGCAAGTGTACATGGAGATTCCACCAAGTTTTGAAGTTAAAATGAAAAAAACAAGGTATGCCTCCTAAAGAAAGCATTGTAGGGTCTTAAGCAATCCCCTATAGCATGGTTTGGAAGATTTACAAAAGCAATGGTTTCCTTGTGATACAGACAAAGCCAAGGAAATCATGCTTTATTCATAAAGCACTGATCTAGTGGTAAACTCACTCTATTGCTTGTCTATGTGGATGATATGATTATTGCAGGAGATGATGAAACAAAAAAAATTGGCATTAAAAGAAAAACTGACAGCCCAATTTGAAACGAAAGATCTAGGAAAACTCAAATATTTTTTTGGAATAGAGGTTGCTTACTCCAAGAACGGAATTTTCATCTCCCAAAGAAAATATGTACTTGATCTCCTCAAAGAAATAGGAAAGTTGGGATGTAGAACCTCAACAGTTCCTATAGAACAGAATCACAGAATTAGAAGTGAAGAAAGTGCTCCTACAGAAAAGGCCCAATATCAGAGATTAGTCAGAAAATTGATTTATCTATCACACACAAGACCAAACATTGCTTATGCAGTTAGTATAGTGAGCCAATTTATGCATGATCCAAGAGAGAGACACATGAAAGCGATTGACGAAATTCTCCAATACTTGAAGTCAAGTCCAGGAAAAGGGCTATTATTCAAAAGGGAAAACACATTGACTTTGAAAATATATATTGATGTTGACTATGCAGGTTCTATTACTGACAGAAAATCTACTTTTAGGTATTGTGTGTTTCTTGGAGATAGTTTCGTAACGTGGAGGAGCAAAAAGCAAGATAGAGTATCTCGTTCTAGGGCAGAAGCTGAATCCCCAGGAATCTGTGAAGAACTTTGGATGAAAATCATTTTGGATGACCTTAAAGTTAAGGTGGACAACCCTCTGCAACTACACTGTGACAATAAGTCTGCCATTAACATTGCCCATAATCTAGGACAACATGACAAGACCAAACACATTGAGATTGATAGACATTTCATCAAAGATAATTTAGATAGAGGCTTTGTGATTACAACTCATGTTCCTACAAAACTTTACATAGAAGATATTTTTATAAAAGGGCTCCCTCCGGGTAGATTTCAAAATCTTGTAGACAAGTTGGGAATGATTGATATTCATATACCAACCTGAGAGGGAGTGTTGTAATTAGAGGAAATATCTATAGAATCTTCTTAAGTAGAGAAAATATTTATAAAATCTTCTTAATTCGAGAAAATATTTGTAGGATCTTCTAGACTATTTTTCAGTATATTGTTTGCTAATTTTCCTTTTTTAGAAGATTAGATTGTTACAAATCTAGGTAAAGAGAATGTCATTGATTTTAATGAAAATAATAAAGTCACTCTCTTTTTCAAGTTGATTCTTACAGCTAACCCCTTGAAGAATCAAATGCATGCCATTCTTCATCCCATCCAATTCCTCCTTAGACATTGTCTCCAGAGAAAGACCTAGAGCAGCAGATATGTCTGAGATAGATATAGGAAAAATAAATAAATATGGTACCAGATCCAGTGAATACTTAGAGGAGGAAGGCACATGAGATTGTCATAATTACAATGCAAAATTGGGTGAGCCATGACACAACAGGAAGGCCTCTATCTTGCAACTTGATGAAGGTGAGATGTAGTGGTGGAGAAAGCCTTTCCAGTTACAAGGGTAAAAGCAATAAACTTGCCCTTCCCAAATCCCACAATGAAGGTAAATTCATGCACTAAACCACCCTTTCAAACTCAAAACTAGAAGCTATGTATTCCTCTATCCACATGCTTTTCACTTTCAGTATACTGGTGCAATTAAAAAGGATACAAGCTTGTTGCTCAATAGGTGCTGTTTGCACAAACTCTTTCTTAGACCATACTGCCATCAGACGTTGGACAGTATTCAAAAGCCCAGGGCGATTATGTTCTGATAATAAGGAACCAGGTGGGCATTCATGAACAGCAAATTGAAGGATCCATTTAAGGCAGCTAACAGGGAATACTTTCCATAGCAGGAATTTGTCAACAAACATAGACCTGAGGGGAGACAAGGGAACATAGCACAAAACAAAGGGGCATAAGCATACAAAAAGTATTAGTAATACTGAAATTTCATAACAGGTTATTAAACAAAAAAAAAATAAACAAAAAGGGAAAAGTGCTTATGATGGTGTCAACATGCCTACAGCCATGCTGTGTCCCAATAGTAGTCAATGGTGGGAAATGCCGGCATGGCAGAGGTTTAGCCCCTATATGACAAAAAATCACTGAGTACCAGTTTGGCTTAGAACATGGCTCTAGCAGTCATGACTCTTTTTCAGTGCAATAATCTCTTATGCGGACCTAAAGTGGTGTCATTTTGGTGTGGCTGTTATAGGAGGACAATCTTGAGATTGTTCCCCTTTTTTATTTAAACAGAACAGAATCAGGAACCTTATTGGAACCCATAACTTAAGTTACACAAACTTAACCCCCACTCTTCTCTCCGATGATGTAGACCCAACTTCTCTAGCGCCAATGCCACATTTGCAGCCACATAGTGTTTTCGGGCAATTTCATCTCTGATGAGCTTGTGCAGCTATGTTCTGAACTACACAGATTTCTCAAGGTATGAAAGAGATCTGCTGCCTCTTTGTTCTAACCTCTGGTCTGTTGTTCTTGTGATTCCTGCCCTACAATCTACCCTATATTTAATTTTATTTTTCTAATTGGGTTTCGTCTTCCTAGTTGAAGTATGGTAATTGCTTCATCCACTCAACCACACGGATCTACACCAATCACTGCCTCCACCTCTGCATTAGTTTCTTTCTCGTACACTGAAATCTGCACTTAGTTTTCAAATTTTGACTTTTGATCACTAATTACAAATGTCTTTAGTTTTAGTGTTTTTAATTTAATTTTTCAGCACACAAATATATAATGTGTATCTTAAAACTTTAGACCTGTGGTCATCCAGTAGCCAATACAGCTTTTTCAGAGTCAGGCACTCTGCGCCGCTATTTAGAATTGACTGGTTGTAGCTCATTCCGAACAAAATCAAAACAAAATGATTATTTCAATCACCTGACAGAAGCCTGAAGCTTAAAAATTCGATGGAATAACAACCACAGCAGCCAATACGCATGAACATCATTAGCATCTTGAGTAGCTAACTTCTGCAAAATCACCTCAGAGATTCTTTCTGTGGTATAAGGATCACTGATGGATTCCATTATTCTTGACCAAAATACCATGATAGGTTTCGACACGAGCAACTCCTTAGTAATTGAATCATTATTTGATGATAAGCAACCATTGACAAGCCTTAGAACTTCAGGTATTAATTCACCAGATAGAAGATCTACAAGAAAGAGACTGAATTAGGAAACAATAAACAGCTCGTCCAGACAGAGACTAAAACATAATTCACAACACTACCAGCATAGGAGTAGAGTCATAAATAACCGAGTGTCACAAACTTCATTTATCTCCTTCAGCAATATAAAAAGTAGATTTATAGTGTTTTCCATTAAATATAGGATAATAGTTAGAAGACAGTCAATTTCAACATGATATTTCCAGTTTCTCAAACAGTAGTTATTAGTCCTGATCACAATGGGGAGTGGCCAAACATAAAAACACATGGCTGGATGGTCACTATAACAATGGTTAAGTATACAAAATAATCAACTTACACGACACAAATATAAATACTCTGAAAAATAAAATAAAAAATACCAAAAGTAAGAACATTCATAATTAATAATCAAACGTCATTTTATAGAGTATGTGGGGGAGGGGAGAACAGATCTATGAAATGTGAAGAAAGAACATAATACGCTAAAATAATAAAAAAAAAAACAAAACAGAGACCTGCAAGCTACATTGTGGAATTTGAACTGATACCAAAGCATAAAACAACAGAGATGTGGGAATACTGAATAGAGACATAAACACTGTCATAGAGCAGAGGACCTGTTGGAAGAACATCAGGATTTGTTGCATGCACAATTTACTCTACTATTTGCAGATAAGCTATTCTACACGCATCCACAGATACAGATCAAATATAAAAAGTGGACATTAGAGATAAAGGAGATATTCACAAAATGTTCTTCACTTAAAGTCATGCCTATATAACCTACTTCAAGCAAAGTAATGAAAAAACATATCTGCTCTGACAAGTTGACTTATCCAACTGTTGTTGTACAAAGAAAGAGAAAGCACGAGTATCAAGGCTAAAAGCTCAAGTCTAACGGACATATATCCATGAAGCCTTTAAATAGAAGAGTTTTCAAAAGAAAAATCAAGAGGATAGCTTAAGAGGATATTCAAGTGAAAAGCTTACAATGAAACATCCATCCTACAAGCATTCAAAAGAGAAGAAAAGAAAAGCTCAAGAAAAAGAATACATCTGAGTTGAAAAAGAGAAAATGCGAAGAGAAGAGCAAAAAGAAAAAGAAATACTCTTGAGCTTCATTGTAATATTGTTTACTATTATAAGAGAGAAGAGAGAAACACCTACAAATATTTAGACTGCTTTGTATTGTTTTTACATCCTCTCTGTGAAAGTTATAGTCTTAACTACTTATAAGCAATCGTTGATTGCAATTCTGAAGAAGAGATTAGACATAGCTCAGTAGGAATAAACCAGTATAAAAATATTTGTGCAATTATCTCTTCTCTTATCTAAATGATCCTCTTGCAAAAACATGCAGTTCTGTTTTATTTACAAACATAAGAATCTTCGTAGCTAAACGATTACCTTTCATAAAGGAAGTTCTTACAAAACGCTGCAGTATACATATCCTAAATAGCACGATAAAAAGCAACTATCATTTTCCAACATTTATCATGTCGAGCGTCTAAGCCTTTAAAAAAAGAATTTCAAGCTCGATAAAATGTTATATAGAAGGGTTGTGAAAAGTTTTCCATTAACACTATTCAACCCCACTTCTAGTGTTTTTCAGGTACTTCACAATAGGATTTTGTATGGTATTTTGGATTATAGGAGTAGAAGACTCAATTAATGGGACATGTAGAACATTTTGAATAGAATTAGAATCTTGAGTAGAAGTATGGAAGAAAGGAGATTGCTCAAAAAAGGTGACATTGGTAGTCGTATTATTGGATATCGGATAACAAAAAATATTGGAGGACTCAAAAATTCTCTATAAAGTTATAACACAAACCATAATTGGTTATGGGGAAACATTGCTTTCAAAAGAAATATAATACCATCATCACATGTAATTCTAATGCAAAACTAATGATATTATAGTGAAAATAGCTAATTTTTTGAAAAAATAATTAGAGGGAAAGTGGAGAAGAAGAAAAAATTTAAAAAAAAATTGAAAATAAAAAAACAAGCCTGCCCCACCAAATAAGGTCTCCAGTGTTGAATGGCTAGCACCAACGCCATCATCTCCTTTTTCATAAATCAATTTGCTTAATGAACCTTCAAACAACGCCTTGCTGAAATAGGCAATAGGTTTCCCTCCTTGAGCAAAAACTGCCCCGACACCTACTCCTGACGCATCACATTCGATGTGAAATGTTTGGCCAAAGTCTGGGAGAGATAGAACCGGTGCGGAAGTTATGGTTGCCTTTAACCTTTCCATGGAAGCTCTGGCCTAGTCATTCCACCCAAATTTCCCCCTTTTTAGCAGTTCAGTTAAAGGCTTTGTCACCTTACCGTAATCCTTCACAAAGCGCCGATAATACCAAGTTAGGCCTAGGAATCCCCGCAAGGCCTTCAATGTTTTGGGCTCCTCCCATTCCAATACCGCTTTTATCTTCTCCTTATCCATCTCTACCCCCTTTTCCAAAATCTGATGGCCCAAATACTGAATCTCCTGCCTCCCTAATTCACATTTCTTTCTGTTGGCCGCCCACCTATGTTGTTCTAGCAACTGTAAGACCTTCTTCAACTGCTCCATGTGATCCTTCCATGTGTGACTATACACCAAGATGTCGTCGAAGAAAACCAGTACACATTTTCTAAGATATGGTTGTAGCAAGCCATTCATTGCACTTTGGGAAGTGGCTAGCGCATTTTTGAGGCCAAATGGCATCACCAGGAACTCAAAATGCCCCTAGTGAGTTCGGAACGTTGTTTTGGGTATATCCCTTTCTCCCATTCTGATCTGATGATACCCAGCTTTTAAGTCTATTTTGGAAATATATTTGGCTCCTTTTAATTCATCTAATAGTTCTTCGATCACTGGGATCGGGAATTTATCTGGAACGGTTGCTTTATTTAATGCTCGGTAGTCCATGCAGAAACGCCAGCTACCATCTTTCTTTTTCACGAGGATAACCGGGCTAGAGAAAGGACTGGTACTGGGTCGAATTATCCCTGCTTTTATCATGTCCGCCACCTGTCACTCCAGCTCCTCTTTCATAAGATGGGGGTACCGGTAAGGGCGCACGTTCACCGGGTCCACCCCTTCCTTAAGAGTGATGCGGTGCTCCTTATCCCGAGGTGGGGGCAGCCCGTTTATCTCCAGAAACACCTTGTAGTGCTTGTGCAGAACCGCACTCAACTCTACCTCCTGTACAGCAGTCAAATCACTGTGCCACTCACTGTCCACCTCATTTTCCACTAGTCCCAGATCCCAAACCAATGTCCACGTTTCAGCATCTGCGAGCTTGAGGAGAGCTTTCGGTTCCACCAGCTGTCTTGACAATGCAGGGTCCCCTTTTACTCTCACCCTTTTACCCTCCAGGTTATCTCCTTCCAATTTATCATCACCTCTCCCAACTTAGCTAACCAAGCTACGCCCAAGATAACATCTACTCCACCCAAGTCGAACATATAAAAGTCCTCCTCCACCATAGCTTCCTCCAAACTCAGTCGAATCTTATCACAACACCCTCTGGTAATTTTCTTTTGCCCATCTCCCAGGCTCACCGGATATGGCGGAGTGTCCGTTAACGGTAACTTCAATTCCTCTGCTAATTTCCGGCTGCCAAAGTTGTGGTTGGCGCCACTGTCAATGAGCACCACCACTTTTCTTTCTCCAATCCACCCCGCCAGTTTCATCGTTTTGGACGGTGTCAACCCTTCTGCTAAACAGGCTGACAACTCCAGAGATTTCTTATCAGTGTCTACCACCTCTTCACTCACGTCTTCCTCCTCATCCTCCGCCAGAAGCAGCACACGCAGGCTTCTCTCGGTGCAACGGTGGCCAGGTGCGAACGGCCCCCCACAACGGAAGCATCGGCCCTCTTCTTTCCTCTTAAGGAATTCTGGGTAAGGGAGGTTCCTCACCATTCTTCCTCTGTTGTCGTTTCCCCCTGTGGTACTCACCCTTGTATTCCAACTGGTTCGGACTCCTTCTCTCCTCGCCGACCCCATACTCTCTGTTCCTCCTGACTGGTTCATCGTGGGTCTATTAGGTTCGGAACGTACCACTACCCCTGTCGACTGCGACCCTGACGGGTTAATCTTGAACCCACTCCAGTTGCCCCCTTTCACTCGTAGCGTCGCATCTTCCATGTCACGTGCGATTCGCATCGCCCCCATCAACTCATGTGGATCTTGAATCCTCAATTGTCCCTTGATGTCCTCGCGCAATCCGACGAGGAAATAGCCCAAGACTTGTTCTTCGAGAACGCCCTTGGTTTGCCCCATCAAAACCTCAAAATCGCAAACGAACTCCTCCACCGTGCCCTCCTGGCGCAATGTCGCCAGCCTCTCAAACACCGTCCCCCGGAATCCTCCCCCAAATCGGTTGACCATGGCTGTCTTTAGGCCTTCCCAAGAACGGTTCTTTGCCTTTTCTTTCCAGAACTTGAACCAGTAAGTCGCACTTCCCTCCATGCTAATGTACACAAGCTCCACCTTTTCTTCTTTGCTTGTCACCTTCTGGATATCAAAGAATCTCTCCGCCCTATTGATCCAACTAAGGGGCTCCAACCCGTCAAACGTAGGCAAATCTACCCTTTTCCGCCACGGTCTCTGATCGTCATTGTTTTCGCCAACCACTCTGCCTCCGACTTCTCCCACCCGTCACTGTGGATTCTCGTTCACGAAACTATCATCGGAAGGTCCCTCCACATTATTGGCGTTCGTCCCCAATATCCTCATTATCTGCTATAAATCCCTTCGACTGCGACTGACTCTGCTTTCATCCCCTCTATCGTAATCTAGATTGCCTCCAATCTTCCCTCCGTATCTCTCTCCATTCTCACTAACGTGCCCAATTTGGATCCGGCAGGTCGGACCAAATTGTTAGGTTCCTTTCTAAGAACCTTACTCAAACAGACTTAAGGGCACACAACACACCCAGAAGAAAGAATGATATATTCTTGAATTGATAGCAAAAGAATACAGAGTATGTGAACTATGAGAGCTTAACCTCCCCCCTCAGGAATTATGAATTCCTGTTAGACTACTACAAAACAATCAACTAACTATTCACAACTATTCAGTTAGCTATTTATACAAATGAATACCCACCCCTCCTAACTGCCAAAACAGTTAGGTATTCCCAGCTTTATTCCTTCTTTCGTAAACCCTCCAACTCCGAACACAGTAAGTTAGGGCATTTGGAAAAGAATAAAAGAAAAAGTGTTTTAAAGTTGTGTATTAGAGTGAGTTTTAAATTTTTATTGGGTTGACCCAATATTTAACTGTGGTTTAAAGATCATTTACACTAACAACAACAGCAGGGGTTTAATGGCCGGACACAAAATAGAGGTCACATTCCATCTTACATTGAAACAAGGCCAAACTTCCAAATTTTTTTTCAGAAAAGAAGGCCCACATATTTATGATGTAACACAAAGGTGAATAAAAAATCTAGGGGCAAAGAAAAGTATTATATCACTGCAAATAGATAGCACCCTCAACTACTGCAATTTTCCAAGATAACAGCTTAACTGAAAGAAACCCACAATAGAAACATTGCAGTGATACTGCTCCATTGCTATAGCTCATAGTTCCCAATTACGCCTAAAAACAGCATTTTACATATACGAAATAGAGAAGACCTAAATCCATCAAAACAACAAGATATCTTTCAACTTAATTATCTATTTTAAAACAAAATTACCAAAGCAGACTCTTGCAATAATTTTTTGATTTGCCATGAACAGTCTTTAATTCACAAATTGTTGAGATTACATTGATGCTGACAAGATTAAAACAGTTATGTTCAGTGCACACATTTGCCATTTAATAAGATATCTACTCTTAATAGAACACAAAAATTAATATATTCTACTTTCAAAATATCAGCATCCAACATATTTAACCTTTTAGAGGGGTTGCTTAACATGGATTCACATCAGTGTCAAGTTACTAATCAAATATTACAATTGGGATTTGGCACTTTATTAGAGACTACAGAGTCATTTATTTACTGGGGTTTGTTTCACTACTACTCACATGTTGACCAAGACTTGGAATCTTGGCCAAGGAAAATAGATACAACCACTAGGTGGTATCCTTACCATGTAGATGAGGAAACAAAAATGTCAAACATCTAATAGGCTACAAGCTTGCAGTGGTTCGTAACCACATGCCACGGCACTTTACAAAAATGCATTTCAAACTTTTATAAACTTGGTATTGGTGTCAATTTCACATTGATAATTGGTTCACTAGCTTCTTTTAGTTTTGTCAAGAAAAACTCGGACAAATAATGCTAATAAGAAACCGAATAGTATGCCTTCTGCAAACTATAACCCACTTGACACTTGCTATCTTTTGAAAGCTAACCTATAAAAAGTGAAGAATGCATTTTTTTTTCTACCAAATGGTACAGAAATTGCAACATATTGTGGTACTAGAAAAAACATGACATAGCAAAGGATGATAACTAATTCAAACTAATCTAGTGATACTTAATAATATAGGTAGTTCAAAGAAAAAACTGAAGTATCAAAATTTCTATTTACCAGTAGAGCCACGGCGACAAATACGAGAAAACATTTCCCCTACAAAAAACATTGCACCATTTTTGTCCATTTCATCCATCTCTACATTGACTGGAAAGATCATCTCTCTTTCTTCTGCCAAGGAGAGTAGTTGCACAACAACCTGCTTGAAGAACACACTGAAACTCTTGGTGAAAAAAATAGATCAAGTGCTTAAAAGTTACTCAGAAACAATAATAGTATTCAACCATTGAAAACCCACAAACTATCTAAACCAAGAAAAGAAAAGGAGGATACTGTGATGACAAGGAAGTGGATGAGTTCATTCTTGCTTTGTCCGGAATAGATGCAACAATCTGTGCCACCCTTGATACATCCATCTTGGTATGTACATCGGTAACGTTTCTCAATTTAGAAGAGCGACCAAACTCTCTTGCTAACTGGACCACCCCTTTATTTTCAAGCATGCACAGTACAAGCAATCTGTTATACATGTGGAATCAGAATAAGTTCTTCCTACTGTCATTAAATCAAATCAGTTTATCACTTCACACCAAATTAAGCGCAAGCAAGCGGATAGCTTTCGAAAACGAGAAACTTCATTCAAGACATTGCACAATGCGAACATCCATACCTTTCAGAATTAGAGAGGACAGCATTAACATCTAGACCATCAACCGCATTCAGCTGAAGAAAAGGAACCAAAATCTGCAGCACCTCAGAAACCAATCCACGGACAAAGAAAACATCATAAACATATTTCTGCGCCGAAAAGGGAAAACAACCCAGCCAGTTCGAGGCAACATCTGCAGGAAGTTCCATATCCCATGAAAAAACAGCAGCAGCAAAATACAATATCATTTTTGAGGAACTCAAAATTTGGAAAAGAAACTAAAAACCCTTACCAAGTAATAGAAACCTAGCCAGTGTGGGAAAAGCAGCTCCTCTATAAAACGCACGCCACCAACCATTTCGCTTTTCTGCAGTAGGAACTTCGACACTGAAGACCTGAACACAAAAGAAACACGAATTTACGAATATTTCGTCATGACAACGGCAAACTACGAGAGAAAAAAAAACGGAAACAGACCTGGTCTCGGTAACTTTCGTCGATGCTATCTGTCAAGATGGAAACATGCATTCGAAATCAAAATTCTCCTTCAAACAAGTGAAATAGTACACGTTCCTTAAAAGTACGCAGATAGAGAGTATCTGGTTCAAGTTAGGGCAAAAACCAACGAACCTGAGCGAAGAGAAGGGTCTACGGGGAAGAGAATGGTAGCAATGGAATGAAGGGCGCAAATAACTTGATCGACGTGCTTCGCGTTCTTTATAGCCGAAATCACTTCGGCGACGTTGCTAACCACCTCATGTTCCAATTCTCTCTTCTCTGAACCCTCATCCATCGGCAATTTTCCAAAGCGAAGTTGCTTTCACTGCGAATTTGCACTCAGCTTCTGCACTTCAGGATGAGCCCACTTCGTTGCGGAAACTTTGGGGTTACTAAACGGCGTAGTTCAATCCTAAACGCGGTATCATAGATATAAATAAATAATATTACTATAAACCTATAAAAATAAGTTAAATTTAGTGTTTTAAATAAGTCTACCAATTCGAAAACGCTATAATATGACATGTTATCTTAAAAAAAGTTAGGTGGTTTATGAGATGTAACTATAATTAGACTAATTAAATATATATGGGTTTTTTCAGTGGATATATTTTAGTAATGTGTATCGGATTTTAGTAGACAAAAATAATCTTACATATCATGGATTCTAAGATGTAAGGTTAAGGGTATTTTAATAATTTTCATTCTTAAAACTAAAAAAACAAACTCCCTAAACCTTTACTCACCTCTCTCATTCCTCTCAACCTTTTATCTTTCATCTTTCTCACTTCAACATTTTTTTGTCATCCCTAGTGTAGTTCCAATTGAAAAAACCAGAAACACTTGCAGTTAAACAATTTATCTTTGTAAAGAGTTGTGTCATTGACATATTCACTTTCAGGCAAAGGTTCATGATCTCTTCAATTTCACCATCTTCACTAACCTCTCTAATTTCATCATTTGCATATGTTGAATCATTATATCTAAAAAAATCCCTATAGGTCAATTACCAATTCCTTCGGATGTCATTATTGATTGTGAAAATTAGATAAAATTATATACGACAAAAATTATAAAATGAAAATTCATTACAAAATCATTTTTGTAAGAAATTTTTTAACAACGAGTATTTCTGATTTTTTTTTCCGGCCAATTACCAATTCCTTTGATGTCATTATGTTTCTGAAAATTAGATAAAATTAGATAAGACAAAAATTATAAAATGAAAACTCATTATAAATTCCTTTTTTGTAAGAAATTGTTTAACAACGAATATTTCTGATTTTTTCCAGGTTAATTACCAATTCTTTTTTGCTTAAATTGGATAAAATTAGATAAGACAAAAATTATAAAATGAAAACTCATTATAAATCATTTTTTGTAAGATTGTTTAACCGTGTTTCTAATTTTTTTTTCAGTTCGGGCTACCATAGGATGACAGAGAAAATGTTGGAGTGAGAAAGATAAAAGGAAAAAAGGTTGAGAGGAACGAGGGAGGTGAGCAAAGTTTTAGGGATTTCTTTTTTTTATTTTTTAGTTTTTAGAATGAAAATTATTAAAATACCTTCAACCTTAAAACTTAGAATCCATGATATATAAGGGTATTGTTGTCTACTAAAACTCGGTACACATTGTTAAAATTATATATATATAAATATATATATATATTTGAAAAAAATTATATACTTTACATTTCAACCATCCATTATCTTCTCATCCACTTAAAAAAAATCAATTATTAACTATTAGTAAAAGAATCTTAAAATAAAGAGATTCAACTTCTAATCATGAAATTGTATTGATCCAACACAAATTCATTAATATATTCATATATTATTATTTTTGTGTTATATTGTTATAATCTTATTGTCTCACCAATTATTAACAAATTTGATAGGTTAATTAAATCTTATATATATACTCAATAGATATTATTACTTAATATTAAATATTTTATACATTCATACTTTATACTAACTTAAGTATTATAGAATTTTATGTAAATAGATTTTTCATCTAATCTCCCTTTAGTATGATCTATAGATATTATTGACTCTCCTAAAAGACTCTTCACCAAATTTCGTTCAAAACATTTGACACCTACCATAAGGTTGGGGTGAAATACTTTCCTAGCCACATTATACATGGTATTCACCAAAATTCAAACTCAAGCATTTCTCAATAATTGATATGAATTCTAATGTCATTCAAAGTCATATCAAAACATCCTCCAACAAAACAAGCAACTTTGCATTAATCATTGTAAGACACATAGACGTTCCTAGCTCAACACCATAAAGATAAGAGTTGTAAGACACATAGACGTTCCTAGCTCAACACCATAAAGATAAGAGTTAGAGTGAGTCGCATTTTTCTATAATAATCTTTTCTCAAATTTTGTTGTTCTACCTTAATACAGAATTGAACTAGATCATTTAAATCTTGGTAAGGCAGAAGTTCTAGTAGATATCTTATTTCAAGACTCAAGTAACCCATGATCCTATCCATATTCCAATCCTCATTATGTATAACTCCATTTATTTGCCTATATTATTTTACGTTCATGTTCTTTTGATGAAGTCTTTTGAACTTATCCATAAGTTTCTTGTTTTAGTAAGATGAGACACATCTCCTCCTTTTCTTACTAACATGGTGACAAGCAAGCCACTATTCCACCTTCACATCTCAATTGTGGTAGACTTCTACATCATCTTTTCCATAGAAGTGAGGAAGGTAAATCATAAATTCCCTAAGATTCGTTCCTTGAGGATGGTTTATAATTTTTTTTTATGCATAAATTATCCTACCTTCAATCCCCTCTAACATAAAGCCTTAAGTATTCTACTTTTGCTTAATTTAATTTTTATTTTTTTACTTTCTCCCCTTTGTTTCAAAAATCTAATTTCTTCCTCAATAATAGAATGATTAACCTCTATTTTAATTGCTTTCTTCATAGTTTTAGTGATTTAAGTTGTTGAGTCAAGTGTGTTAAAGTTTTAACAAAAGGATTTGAATCATTATCACTATGTTGTGAAGGATGCCTAAATATATTGAATCAAATGTGTGTTAACTCTCAAAATAAAACAACCAAGACTTTATCCTAGTTTTCAAACTCTTGGGTGTCCCTTCAAATGTGGACAACTTCACTCCTTTAACCCACGAGAAAAGTGATTCTTCTTCACCCTTCCTAGTTCCGTTATTGTCAATGGTATCCTCTTCTCATTTCTCCTCCTAATTGATTGAATTTTTTCCTCCATCTAAGGGTTTCTATGCTTTCTTGATGTCTTGCAGACTATTTTTCTCAGCATCCATACCCATCTTTACCTCTTTCTTTCCCAATCTATTATCTCCATTAATTGACCCCTGACTTCCTTCAAAACTTTTATCTTGGTTCCTGGATTTCCACCAAAGAGCTTTAGTCAATTCTTTATGTTCTTGATGAATTTCCTTGGTTTTCTTTCTTAGATCCTTCATTGCTCTTTTTAACGTGCTGACTTTTCCTTCCATTTCTTTCTCCTTCAATGATCTGACAAGTCAGACCAATTTTATTAAAACCCAAAATTGGAAAGAGAAAGAATAGTAATATTCTTTATTATATAGGCTTAGAAAAACACAAAAGTAGGAGAGCACTCTCTCCTTGAAGGGTTTCCCCTTCACAAAGAGCTAAAGCTCAATCTACAAAATTATCTCCAAAAGTTCCCTCCATGTTAGGACCCCAACTATGTAAAGGAAACCTAACTCACTTTAAAGCCTAATTCAACCCCACAAAACTGACTTGTAAAGTGAGGTTCACACCCACTTATATATTATAAATATTAGTCTTATCTCTAATCGATGTTGGACTTCCAACACACTCCCCTCACGCCGAAGTACATACATCTCGAGCGTGCGACTAGACATTAATGGGTGGTCCGATAGTGGTCCGACAACGGATGGAACAACATGCCAACAAACATAGCTATGATAGGCTCTAACATGATTTTGATACCATGTTAAGAAGTGGACTTTAAGCCTAACTCAACCCCACAAATTTAATTGGCTTGTAATGTGAGATTTGCACCCACTTATATATTATAAATTGGCCTTATCTACAATCGATGTGGGACTTCCAACAATATCCTATCATAATATAGGTGATGTTTTTTTTAAGGCTTATTAAGAAAACTTTGAATAAAATAATTTCTCTACCGCAAAAGCTATTAAAGTTATATCTTCGGCTTCCTGGGTTTCGACATCAATTTTGAGCACAATCATCATCAATAATAACAACGGTTGGCAAAATAGCATTTGAGAGAGTTATGCAATGTTTGTAGTTCAAAAAAGTGTTGAATTCTCCTATGTTTATTGTTCATTTTTGAGAAACAATGGGAAAAGATTGATCAGGATATGAAATGTGAGGTTAGAATTCATATGCAGCTTGATGAATTGTTATTTATGATAGTAAGAATATATTATTGTTATTTGTGATACTAAGTTAAGATTTTTATTGTTAATTTTGAGTGGGATAGGATATGAAATTGAGATATATGATAAAAGAGCATGGGAAACAACAAGTGAGACATTGTTGAAAAAACTAGAAATTCTTTCACTTCATGTTCTAAGGGAAAAAGATGTAGAAATTGCACAAGCCATGAAGAAAATGTTAAGAGTTAGAAAAGTATTTGAGAAAGTTACAAGCAAAAAAACAAGTGGCAAAGGTTGGGTCAAGAGAAGAAAAACATGGCATTGTCCCTCTACAAAACACAGAAGTTGGAAAGTTTTTTGAACAATGGGGCAATGAAAAATGATGTTATGTCCTACTATGGTGAAACTAAAGGAATAAAAGAGATAAAAGAAGAAGAAGGACAGAAAAAGGTTTAGAATGTGGAGAGATGAAAAATTGAACAAATTACTAGAATATGAGGAGTATGCTTTGTAAAAGTTGTCATTCTAGGAGCTTGTGCTTTTTGTTCCTTCCAAGTAGGAACCTTTCTTCTTACAAAGTTTGTAATGGTTGTCATGCTATCTGTAGAACACCAATAAACTGGAACTATATAATAATATTATCTTAGGGAAGGTATTGACCATACTCTCATACTACACTTTTGAAATTAGTTGAATTAATAATAAATCATAATATATTTATGGAAGATAATAAATAACAATAATATATAATAATAATAAATAATAAAAAATCATACAAATAATAATAAATAATAAACAATTACAAATAATAATAAGTCATAATAAATAATAATAAATGTCAAAACCATTAATATCCACTCAAAGACCTATCTTAGTGGATTACATGTGTCAAGAAGGGGGTCCGAAAATCAGATGGTGGAAGATAGGTGTAAGCAACTGAGTGGACATTCGGTTTTGACGTTGGAAGAAAAACTCTAAGTTTTCAAAATTTCACGCCACTTTCTGCATGCACCCTTCTTCCCCAGATTTCTGAAAATTTCATTCTCTCCTTCTGCATGCACCCTTCTTCCCCAGATTTCTGAAAATTTCATTCTCTCCTCCTTCTCTCTAAAAAGCTCTTACTTCTCTCTAAGGATTCTCATCGTTTCTTCCTCCGATCATCACTCAAGCACCATTTCCACTCTTCCGGTGTCAAGGGCTTTCGATTGAACCGATCGGTTTGTGAAGCTGAGCTGGTAAGTTCTTCTCTTCACTCTGTCGTGTAGTTTTCTGGACATGCAAACCAAGTTCTGATTTCATGTGTTGATCACTCTTATAAAAATCAATAGTTCTGATAGTGTTTTGGTTTTTACTTGGTTTAGTTTTGGAGATTGTTGAGTATTGAGGGTAGAAGGATTTGTAGAGGAGAACCAGTAATCATACCTGTGAGCGTTCGACTAGCTTAGAGGTAAGGGAAACTTATATAATTTGATTTTATTTCTTGCTTTTGAATGCTGGCATGCTTGTTTGATTTTTGGATGAAATATGAAGTATGAGTGTTACTATGTTTTGGTTGTATGAATGTATGAAGATAAATGTTGAGGAATGTATTAATAAGAGTATGAATTCTAAGTCTATATTACTATGTGGAAATTGATGTTCGTCACTGAAAGTCATTGACCATTCGATTTTTCTTATGGACTCGGTTGGAACTGGATTCTTTCATTTGGATGGAATTCCAGTTGAGGACCGAGTGTCTTAGTTTAGTAATATTTAGATATAAGCGTTCAACCAAGGATATTTGTTCCTTGGTATTATGTTATAAATTTAAGTATATCTATATGTAATTGTATAACTCGTTCGTTCTTGAAAATTAGTTAAATGATATATTATATTTATCAAGCCTTTATTCTATAAATTAAGTTGTGCTCGGTCTTTCACCAAGTGCTCGTACTATGTAGTGCTAGGTCTTTCACCAAACGCTCGTACTATGTAGTGCTAAGTATTTCACCAAGTGCTCGTACTATGTAGTGCTATATCTTTCACCAAGTGCTCGTACTAAGTAAGTGCTAGGTCTTACATCATGCGCTCGTTCTCATTTTCGTAATCTATCTTGATAATAAGAGCGTTCGTCCAAACTCAATAGTGTTCACTCCCTACCGTGCTCGGTCTTCGATTGGCATTCGGTTTTTCTTGATGATAAACTCATAAATAAGCTAAGTATTTATAGCGTTCGGTTTCTTCATATGATTCTTTTAAGTACTATCCTTTGAATGTCTTGCAGTGTTTGTCTCCATTGGTTTCGGTCTAGAGTCTTAGTACTCGGCCTAGACTTTACGGTGTTCGGTCTAAACGCTCATGAGTTAGTTCATTTAATTGACTCACTTTGTAAATAACATTTGTTTCTATTAGTCCTTGTGAAATATTATTGTAATCGATCCCTTTCCAACCCTATAGTCACTCTCTCGGTTTTCTTTGTATTACTGTTCGTACCTCTCTTGGCTACTTCTTTTGTAGGACCTTTCGGTATAGGTCTTTTGTAAACCGTTCGGCCTAGTTGTAGCTAGGGTGAAGTTTAACTTCCCGTTATATTGTAAGGTCATTCGGCCGTATCTGTTTTGTAAGACTGAGTTGTAATATTATTAGATGTGATTATTTTATTATATGATTTTATACTGTATTTTTGGAATGTTACAATAAACATGTTTATTAGTATATTTTAAGATATTTTCTTTCAAAATTAACATTTAAATTATATTTAACTTTTTTGTTGCGAGAGAATATCAATACTATATTACCAAAAAATTAGTAAAATTTAGAATATTTTATTATAAGTAAATTATATTATTCAATTAAACAATATATTAACAAGAAATTAGTAAATTTTGGAATAATTTATTATAAGTAAATTATATTATTTTTAAATTATTATGTACATTATTATAATATTCAATTATTTATAAAATTCGTTTTGTTTTAAATTTTAAGTTAAATGTAGAGGACATTTTATTATAAAAACAGTGATAATAAAAAAATTATATTTTTTAGCTATAATTTATTTATAGATATAATAATTAACTTTAAATTTTATATATATACATATATATATATATATATATATATATATATATATATATATATATATATATATATATATATATATATGAATATAAACTACAATAAACAATATAAATAAATATAATAATAAATAAACATAAAATGTTTTTAGGTAGGGGGTTTAAAATATTGGCTCGCCGCTCATTGGGGTTGTCCTCTAGCCAATCCATATATATTTGACTAGAATTTATTTTCTCAATTAATAACAAGTTTCATACTTTACAAAAAAAAAAATTCACCTGTAGAGTGATTGAATAGTTTTTGTAAATTTTGCATACCTATTTAACAACTTTAGCAAAATGAAATGGTTGAAGTTTTATACTATTACATTCTCATCAAATTTAATAGTTGAAGTAGTTGAGACCGTTATTTGAATGTGTTGCTACGAGACAATAAGAGATTATGAATGTGACCCTCTATGTTTTGTTTACAATAGAGAATAAGTAAATGAGACGTGTTTTTAGGAATTGGAATTTTAAATTGTTTGCAGACCAATGGGCAACCCACCCACCTCAGCACAGGCCTGCACATGTTAGGGTTATGTGGGCCAATAAACTCATAACCTTAAGTGAGTTACACCCTCCACCAAGACATGTTACTTCCTATACCTTATCATTCCCATTTTACCCTGCACGGATGTGAGAAATCGTTGATTCTACTCCCTGCACCTTTATTTGGTTCTCTAGTTTCAGCTTCTTATTCAACACTTTGGTTTATGATTCCTTCTGAGAATGTCTTTGCAACGCTTCTTGTAATTGTGATTCTACTTATAGAATGTAGGATTCATTTGCACTTTGAATTTGAGTGGATTTTGATTGTAAATCATTCAATTCAGCTAGACTGTTCTTATGAGTCACTAGTTCTTGATTAGTGGCATCCTTCTCTAATAGTGCACGGTTCAATGATTCCTCAAGTTCATCAATTTTGGTTCTTAGGTCGATGTTTGTTCCAACCAATAATTCATTTTTGAGAAAAAGACTGATAAATCTTGCTCTCGGCTTCTAGAAAGTTTACTCAAACTCTCCGGCCCCATACCGAGCTCGCTTTCCCAGTTGCCCAACCTGTTGTCCTTGCGCCTCGATCGGAACAGACTCACTGGCCCAATCCCGGATTCCTTTGGGTCATTCAAGAGGCCTGCCCCAAGCCTTGTGCTGTCCCACAACCAGCTTTTGGGGCCCATTCCGGCTTCCCTGGCCAACATAGACCCACAATGGATAGACTTTTCAAGGAACAAACTGGAAGACGACGTTTCCATGCTTTTCGGGAGCAACAAAACGACACAGATGGTCGACGTTTCGAGGAACTTGTTGGCGTTTGATTTATCCAGAGTGGAGTTTCCCACCAGCTTGATATCGTTGGATTTGAATCACTAAACGCCACAAATGTTGTCACTGTTAGTGACAGCGGGGGGTTGAGGGCTAGGAGCTTGGACGAACAGGCCGCAGCGTTGGCGCGATGTCGGCGGTGGTGGACGCCTTGTAGCTGGCGAACGAGTGTGATGTCAACAGAACGGTTAGGATCATACTCGACCCGTTCGACGACACCCAGGGAAGAAGTGGTGTTCCGTTTGAGATCTACGGTTCATTGCAGTCGCTTAGCTCCGCCGCCTCTGTGAAACAACGTTATGCGCGTCGACTAGTTGTGACCAGAGATCTTGCTGCTTCCGAACGTAAATTGCCTCAGCGCTCTCTTCACTGCAGACATTTTTTCTTCTACTTCCTCTTCCAACTTCAAGTGAGGATTCTTTTAAAGGATATTCAAGTTCCGTCGACGAAAATTAATATGGTGTGGGGGTGTGGAAGCTGTGGCAACGAAGAATGAAAGGAAATGATTAGATTAGAATTTTAGATTAAAATAAACAAAAACAAAAATAAATATTTAAATAAGGTCAGTTTTGAAAATGAAAAAAAGTTACAGAGGTGCAGGACCAATCTCTATTGTTGAAGGAGTAACCCTCTAACCTTAATCCACCCAAAGTTATTCATAGCGGGCCCGCAGACAAACCCAGCTAACGCGCCCCCATTACGATCCTTAATAATATCATGGCTTAATAGCTTATTTTTTTTTTTAATTTCGTTCAAAAATATTAAATTAATCAATCTTTTAAAAATTACGTCAATTACATTTTTATTTAATAAAATTTATATCAGTGAAATTTCTTCCGTTAAATCTGTATAAATGACATTAGTTAAAGAAAGAGAAAAATAATTAACGTGTTTGTACGGATTTAACGGAAGAGATTTCATTGATGCAAATTTTATTAAATGAAGACGTAATTGACACACTTTTTAACGGATGGACTAATTTGATATTTTCAAAAGAAACTGGGGACAAAATAGGATATTAAACCTAATAACATTGATATCTATTATTTAATAATATTTTTTATTCCTATTAATTAATTGATACAAGTTTTTAGTATTACTATAAAATGGAAAAATAAATTATTTGAAATTAGATAGTAAAATTTAAATATAAATGATAACAAATATATAAATAAAACTAAAGATAAATCATAATAAATATATATAACAACAAATCATAAAAATAAAAATAATAAAATCATAACAAAATGAATTGGTAATATATAATGATAAATGATTCTTTAATAATATTTTTAATTTTTATAAATTAATTGAACCAATTTTTTCAATGTTATTATTAAAGGAAAAAATAAATTCTAGGAAATTAAAAGGTGAAATTTAAATTTAATTTATTAAATAATATATTTTACTTATAATATACAAATATCAAATTTATTTTTTATAATAAAATAAGAACATTTAAATTTCCTTCACCATGAATGTTTAGCATAATTTTTAGGTAAAAAAGTCAAAAATACTTTTTTATATAATTAATATATTTTTAAGAGTAATTATTGTCTTTCAAAATAAACATAGTTAGTATACATTTTATGAATGAGTGATGTTGAATTAAAAAATATGCTAATAAGAATTTCTTAATACATATTCTTGATTTAGAATGTTTTATAAGTGGATTATGTTATTTTAAAATTATTATCTCCAATGTTAATATTTATTCATTTATAAAATTATCATTTCATTATTAATAATTATTTACATTGATTTTTTTTACATATTATTTGTTGTTCAAATATTAATATTTAATCTCTTACGTCATTAGTTTTGTAAGATTCGGAAAGATGAGAGTCTTAAAAATAAAGCAGTTGAGACTTTGGTTTTTCTTTTAGAAATTAGTATTTTTAAATGTGTTAAAACATAATTGTTATTTTATTTATTTTATTGTATTTATATTTTTGCCTAAGGCAAAATAGACTTTTATCTTTAATTAGTGTTAAAATTAAACAGGGGATTTAGCACGTAAGAGAGTTTGAATTAAAATAAAAAAAATAGAAACGTGGGATAGAAGGGAATTAAGGTTTTAGATGGAGTTGATTTTAAAAATATATATTATAATAAAAGATAAAATAAAAAAAGATAAGGTGGAGTTGATTTATAAATATTACAATACAGAGAAAGGGTGAAGGTGTTTAGAAACCCTAAAAACTCAAAATCAAAGAAAAAAACGTAAGAGATAGACGTTTGGAAGAAAAGAGAAAGAACAACTGAAAACCCTTAGTGCAAAGAAAGATTGGTGGTGTTTGAGAAGTATAAATAAAGTCTTAGGATTGACCAAGATATGGTGAAACTTACCTTTGTTTGTTTATTGTTATATGTTATATGTGTTATTGGTTATTTTGATTAATAATCCTTTGTTTGATATAAGTTTATATGATTATGATTATGGTTGTATGTTGTTATTGTTAGGCAAGTCTTTCTATATGCATGGGCATAAGATTTATGTAATATTTATGTTGGGTTTTCCCTATGAATGAATAATGTATGTTTTGCTGGGTTATCCCAACAAAAAGTTTGATGTTTAAGGAGAACAAAGATATGATGCTTAGGGTATCCATGCAAATATATGTTGTAAGTGTTGGGTTACTGGACTCCCTTCCTATGTGGAGAATAGGTAAAATAATGTGGACCATTATGTCTCACTTTGTTTTAGTGGAGATGGGTCAAATTAGTATAACAAATTAGAGTCATTTGAAGAGAACAAGTGAGAGAGAAAGGAAGATAAGAAGTCATTCCCACATAACATAAAACCTGCATTGGTGTTTTTGTCTTTGTGAAGTCATTCACCATTGGATCAGGCTGATTTTTGGACAGTGAGTCTAAGATGTATGGTTCTTCATTCTAACTGTTCGGATAGTCAATCGAAGTTCTATTCTGGGAGAAAACAACCTCGCATCAATAGTTATGTTTTGGAAATTTCATAAAATCTGCACAGGTGTTTTTGTCGTTGTGAAGTCATTCACTATTGGATCAGGCTGATTTTTGGACAATGGGTTCCAAACGTATGATTCTTCATTTGGACTATTCAGATTGTGAATCGAAAGTCTAGTTTAGGAGAAAACAGCCTCACATTAACAAGTTTGTTTTGGAGAATTTTCATCTTCTTGGTTCTCATTTGTAAGCATTATGCTTAGCTAGTTTGGATTAAGCATCTGAAGAAGTTCCATATTGTCTGTTCCACAATGAAGCCTTAAGATGTCCCTGAAGATCACATCTTCTTGAAGGCGTTTCCACAGTCACTAGAGAGCGTGGCAAAGGATTAGTTGTACTACCTTGCACCTAGGTCCATCACTAGCTGGGATGATCTTAAGAGATTGCTTTTGGAAAAATTCTTCCCAGCACCACGACCATTAGGAAAGACATTTCTAGGATTAGATAGCTCGGTGGTGAAAGCTTGTATGAATACTGAGATTTAAGAAGCTATGTGCAAGCTGCCTATACCACCAAATTTCTGAGTAGCTCCTTCTTCAACACTTCTATGAATGTTTGAATAGAATGGAGAGGAGTATGATTAATGTTGCAAGTGGTGGATCCCTTGGAGATATGACGCTTGCTGAAGTCAGCCATTTGATTGAGAAGATGACTTCTAACTTCAAACAATTTAGTGAAAGGAATAATGATGTTATTGTTGTTAGGGGACTTATGATGTAGCTACTCATTCTTCCTCATCTGCAGATAAGAAGCTGGAGAGCAAGTTTGGTGACCCAGCTTGCTAGCAACTAGAAATCTGCACCTGTTGCTCGCCTATGTGGCATTTGCCCTTCCAATGATCATTATACTGATGCTTGTCCATCTTTGCAACAACCAATTGGCCTAGATGCTCCTCAAGCCTATGCTGCAAACAACTACAACAACAGGCAACCACAACAGCAGCAAAATTATGACCTGTCCAACAACATATACAACCTAGGGTGGAGGAATCACCCAAATCTGAGATGATCTAATGCTCCACAGCAACAACAACAACCAACACCACTACCATTCCAAAATACTGCTGGTCTGAGTAGATCATATGTGCCTCCACCAGTCCAGTAATATCAGAGACAACAACAATAGATACAACAAGATATGCTTGCATAAACAGCTCCTCAATGTTCCACTTTTGAGCCTTCATTGGAAGAGTTAGTTAGGTAGATAACTATACAAAATATGTAATTCCAACAAGAGACCAGAGCTTCGATCCAGAGCATGAAAAATCAGAATGGGCAAATGGCTACACAGCTTAATCAGGTACAATCATAAAATTTTGACAAATTACCATCTCAGATTGTGCAAAATCTGACAAATGAAAATGTCAGTGTCATCACCCTGAGAATTGCGAAGTAGATTCATATACGCATAGTGCCACCTCCAGCACCTACACCTACACCTAAGACTGATAAAAGAAACATTGATTCTAATCTTGCTACTTCTAAGACAAAACTTCCTAAGCAAGAGGAGTAGACAGGTACAAGCAGGAACTTCAGCCAAGTATACCTTCTTCTTTTTCCACTGTACGTCTTTTAAATTGCAACAATCTCTTATCCCTCTTTCATTTCCTCCTAAAGTAATTCAAAGAAAAAATATGGAAGAAGTGGATAAAGAGATTTTTGAGACCTTTAGGAAAGTGGAGGGGAACATACCTCTGCTTGATGTCATCAAGCAAATTCACATATATGTAAAATTATCGAAGGAGTTGTGCACCAATAAGAGGAAGATGAATGGAAATGAAAGAATCAATAAGGGTAGAATGTATCTACAGTAATAGGTAAATTTGTTCCACAAAATCCTGAGAAATGTAAGGACCCATGTACATTTTGCATCCCTTGCATTATTGGAAATAACAAATTTGAGAATGCCATGCTTGATTTGGGTACTTCCATTAATGTTATGCCTCTGTCCATTTTTAAATTTCTTTCTCTTGGAACTCTACAACCTACAAGTGTAGTCATACAATTTGCCAATAAGAGTGTTTCCAACCCCACAGGTTACATAGAGGATGTCTTAGTTAGGGTTAACAAACTCATTTTCCCTGTTGACTTTTATGTTCTTGAAATGGAGGAAGGTTTCTCCTGTGGATTTGCCCTAATTATTTTAGGTAGACCATTTTTTAAAATAACACAAATTAAAATTGATGTGTATGCTAGTACATTGTCCATGGTATTTGGCGACATTATTGTGCATTTTAATATCCTTGATGCCATGAAACATCCAAGTAAGGACCAATCTCTTTTTCGTGTTGAGATACTTGATTATGTTGTTGATGAATATGATGCTTCTAATTTCCACTCTTTGCATGATAAGAAACAATTTTGTCTATCCGATCTGAATACTTCTTTTCCATGCATTGAACATGAATTTGAGTCCATTGTTGATATTGATTCTAAATTTGAACTTGATTCATGTTTAAAGAGTATTTCTGATGTTCAGTCTGATACATTGTGATTCGGTGTTGTACCTCTGCATATAAATTTTTAGGATTTAGAATGCACTAATCTCATTGTAGTAGGTACACATAAATCTGACCAGCAACCACCCATAGTTGAAATCAAAGGCGCATACATAGAAAAAGCTTCAATGACAATGGGCACCGACTGAACCTGCTTATCAAAAATCCTTCCTTGGTAGATGCAATTATGGAGGAGACTTCTTTGCTTAATCAAGTTTGGCGTCTTTCCCCCTGACTTAGGGAGTTTTCTTTTTCTCTCCCCCTTCCACTTTTATTGCACTTGTCCCTGATCTTTTGACTGTATTAATTGCCCTGATCTTATATTTATGACACATTAGGGACCCTGTGTAGTTTAAGTATGGTCTATTGGGGGAAAATTTTCTTTCTTTAGTTTTTTTTTCTATTTCTAGGTTGTTTTGTTGTTTTAAGCTTGTGTCTTGTGTACAATTTTTCATGTTTCTCTTGATTTCTGAATTTTGTTTTGGTTGTAGGCTCTTCCTTCACTTGATTGATGTTGATTGGTTTTCTTGTCTCTACTTGGAAAGGTGATTATGATGTTTGAGAGGTTGATTGATTGTGATAGAAATACCCTGTGTGAGGATTTAAGCCACTTTATGTTCTTTCTTGTGTGTGATATATCACTTGATTGCTTGCACATGTGCCTAGACTTGAGTCTTTTTGATTATTCTTGATTGATATGTATTTTTGGAAGTGATAAAGATTGAACCTCTCTAGCTAAATAAGCCTACCTTGTTTTAATCCTTTGATAACCCCTTTGAGTCTATGTTTTCCCATTTTTTTTGTTTTGAAGCTCATGAATTAGCCTTAAGTGAAAAACCATGATCACCTTAACCTTAGGGAATTTTGGCGCTTTGGAATTGTTTTGGGAACAAGTGTGGTCTTCATTGGATTATTATAAATTGGCTAGTTGGTTTTTTTGGTTCCTCTTCTTGTTTGTTTTGTAAATATGTTATGTATCTTGTTTCTTACTGTTTGTGTTCTATAGAAAAAGAAGAAAAAGAGACAAGGTGAGAAAAGAAAAAAAATAAAAAAATTAATGAAAAATGAATGATGGAGTCAAGAAGAGGATTGAAATTAGAGGTTTTGGGTATGCTTTTATTGAAGTTTTACTTGTTCCCCATTGATCCTCTATTTCCTTTTGGTTTGTAGCTTCCCATCTATATCTTGTCCTCCTTAGTTCTTGGCCCTGTTACAACCATGAAAAGAGCTTTTGATTTGAACATGCATATGTTTTGAGGGTTGATATTAGAGGCTTACAAATTCTGTTTGTTGCTTGCTTTCTTAAGTGCATTGACTTGAAATTGTTTACCCTAAACACTAGAGAGATACAATGATAGTGCATCTTGTGAGGTTTTGTTGCTTTTGATTCACCTCTTCAGCTAATTGATTATTTTGCCATGTCTTGATTTTGCCCAGGAGTGCAAAAGACTGAGTGTGGTATATTTTGATGAATAATTAGTTTGTCATATTTATTTAGTTTTTCGCACCAAATTTAATTAGTGAATTGTGCGTAACTTTTCATTATTTTCTCAATTTTGCTATTTGGGCTTAATTTGACCCGTAATTCATATTTTAATAAATTTGAATTATCTGAGCTTAATTATTCCCATTATTATTTTCAGGGTAAATTTTGGAATTATAATTGAGACTTCAAGAGGGTTGTCACATCATTTATTATTTTCCAAATCAACATTTATTTTTAATTTCGTTTGTAATTTTGTTTCTTTTAATTTTGGACCCTATTTGAATATTGGGCAATTTTTGGCGAATTAAAAAAAGGTCCAAAAGAGGGGTTGACCTAGGGTGAAGTGCCTATGCAGCAGCCACCCTTAGGAACACTTATGCATTCTCTATTTTTCGTTTTTGTTGCTGGACGTGAACAATGCTCTCCTTTTAGGTTCTTCATTTTTTGTTTTGAAGTTTTAATTCCATTTTTGTTTTAATTCCAATTTTCGGTTTACTTTCAATTTCATTTTACAGTTTTGCCTCTACACTTACGTTTTTGGAGTTGCATTTTTGTTTTTGTTTTGTTTACTTTACTTTGTTGTTGTTTCTAATTTCGTTTCCAGTTTTGTTTTAATTTTCCCATTCCGTTTCAATTTTCACTGCATTCCGTTTCTGGGTTCATTTGAATTTCGTTTCCAATTTATTGATTAATACATTGTGTTCTGTTATTGCTTGTAGTTTTGTTTCCAATAGCCTTTTCCTCTATTATTATGTTTGTAATTCGATTTTACTTTTTCCAATTAGTTTTAATGGTAGGTTAAATCTGTTTGGTCGGTGACTAGGGATATTGTAATGTTTTCCTTGAGATTTTTGTGTTGTCATTTGATTATGTTGATGTTGTCTTACATTATGTTTAATCTATTTTTGCACTTGCAATTAGGACAGACTTAGTGGTCTAATTTTTATTTAATCTTCGCTTAGTTGATTAAGCTGTGTGGTGCAGAATTGATTAGATATATGCATTGTGTTTGCTTAATTCGCAATTTTGAAGACCGGATTAACCTTCGGTTAGTCTGTTATTTAGTGTTGGATTAGGAGTGAGAGTAGCGTGTAATTTTTTGTTAATCAAGGATAGGGAACATTGCAATTGAACTAGTGACCAACCGTTTTTAATTTGTGTTAATTGTTCAGTTAATCTTAGTTCACACAATCTGTTAAACCCTCGTACTACGTGTTTGATCCTTTGACTGAACCACATTTGGTCCTTGAGAGACGATCTAGGAGTCATTCCCTAGTTACTGCATTTAATCTACAATATTAATTTGAGTCGAGCGCGACATCGACGATCTGTGGCACAAAATTGATTAAATATGTTCATTGTGTTTGCTTAATTCGCTTTTACGAAAACCGTTTTAGTCTTTGCTAAGTTGGATAATTCGTGTTGGATTAAGGGTGAGAGGAGTGAGTAATTATTGCTAATCAGGAACGGGAAGCATTGTAATTGAACTAGTGACCAACCATTTTTAATCAGTGTTTAATTTACGTTATATAGTTTGTTAATTCCAATTCATAATATGTTCAAAACCCCCACTACGTGTTTGATCCTTTGACGAAACCAAAATTGGTCCTTGAAAGATAACCTAGGAGTCATTGCCTAGTATACTACATTTAATTTGCAACATTAATTTGAGTTGAGCACGACATCGACATCAGTCCACCTTGGAGTAGTTGGTTTGAATCGTCTACTTGCCTATGAAACCCACAACTACAAACTGGCTGCAAACAACTCCTTGTGGGTGGCTTGAAAGTAGAGGAACGTCTTATTCACTATTTAATTGTTTGGGTCTTATGCCTGCGCGCCACCAATCATGCTCATTGTTCTAAACAAGATCTCCTTCTAATCTATGGGCTTCTAAATCATATTCATATTGATTGACCCTCTCTCATTGTTGACACCATGATGAAGGCGCAGAGATATCCAGTCTATCATTCACCCTATGCCCTTCTTGTGTCAAGAATCCTTGAATACAAAGGAATGAATGTTGTTGGAAGAAAACACACTTGCCATTCAAGCAATTGGTTCTAAAATTTGAGAAACCATCTTGCGCCAAATGAGTTTTGTTGCTCGTGGAAACATCTTTATTCATAAAGATGAAGCACAAAATGAAGATGATGATGATGAAGATGCTCATATGGCTGAACTTGTAAATGTAGCTGATCCATCTGAAATTGGTCTCTCAGATGTTCCTTCATCCTCATATCTCTCAATTAAAGAACAAATTGCCAATTTAACTAGACACATGGAGCAAATGAGTACTCTACAACAATCTCGACATGAAGAACTAATGAAGTTGCATCACTCTCATCATGAATATTTGGAAAATGTTTAGATGATTTTGATATTAGGCTTGGTAATATTGAGAGTCACTATAACCTTAATCCTCCTGATAATCCTCCTAGTCCTCCTTTTTAAACATTATTGTACTTTTTTTAGGCATTGCATCTTTGTTTCCTTGTATCTTTACTGTTTTAAATTCTAATGTACTTGTCTCTCTCATGTTATATCAAAATTATTTTGACATTTATTGATTAATTATTTTGTTGAAGGGGAGCTTTTATTAAGGGGAGTCTCTCCTACTAATGATCGTTTTGCTTATGATAAAAAGGTGGAGAAACAACATAAATGTGTTTTTATTGTTTAAAGCTATTAATACTTGTGTCTTGTTTAAGTAAAAAAGAATGTAGGATAGAGAAAAGTGTTTTTAACAAATATGATTTTTTATCATCATAAAAAAGGGGGAGATTGTTGTCAATAAGAAGCATTGATGCTTTGAAGAGATTTTGATGATAACGCACTTGAAGACTTGAAGAGACTCTCAAATACATTGTTAAAGTATCTTTTGTAGAAACATTTGTATTATGCTTTATCTTTCAGTTGTAAGCACTTAGAAGTCATGTAACTTATTCCTTTTTTATTGATTTTTTGCGGCAAAAATTGATTATCACGGGGGATAATAGATTATCATAAGTAAATTTAGAAAAGGCTTCCTCATAATCAATTATCTCCACAAGTTATAAATTTCGAGGATTCGACAATAATCAATTATCACCAAGGATAATCGATTATCATGGTTTTCAAAACCCATAACGACCTAAAATAATTTATTATCACTTTTGATAATCGATTATCTTTGGCAGTTGGAAGCTGACTTTTCATTTTATAACCCCTGACCTATAAATAGAAGTCTCCTAAACCTTTTTAAGTTTACCAAAACTATTGAGAACGCATAATTGGCTATGAGGAAGTTCTTGAGTTTAAGTCTTAGCCTGATCAAAGTCTTGAAGAAGGAGAAGCTTTGTTTTAGTGTGTCTAAAGGTGCAAGCGGTTCTCTACCAAGTTGTTCAAGCTGGTGATCATTCCCTCGTGTGTCGAAGGACGATGTTTTCTTTACTGTGTATTTCCTTTTTCATCTTATAAACATTAAAGTGATTTTTAAGATAAGGTTAATAACTCTTTTAAAGTAGTTAACAACTCGATGTAGAATCTTTTGATTGGAAGTTCTTGAGTTTAAGTCTTAGCCTGATCAAAGTCTTGATGAAGGTGAAGCTTTGTTTTAGTGTGTCTAAAGGTGCAAGCGGTTCTCTACCAAGTTGTTTGTTAGAATCGCTGCAGCGAAATTATTAGCGTGGAACAAACCAAGATGGGGGGGGGTGAATTGGTTATATACTTTTATTATGCCTTTTATTATTTTTCTCTTAATTTTTCTTACTGAGCAGATAATTTAAATATGAATGACAGAGTAAGGGAAAGAGAAAAATTGCACAGGTGATTTTATCCTGGTTTAGATCACTCGGATCCTACGTCCAGTCGCTTATCTCAAACAAGATAAACCTTTTTCACTATCACAAAACAGTTACAAATATTAGTCACACAGAAAAACAATTTGTAACAGTTTAGAAATACCACCTCTCTTGAAACCACAAGAGACGAACTTACACCTCCTTTGAATCTTCACAAAGGATGAGCACCTCCTTCGAATGCTTCACGAAGGATGATTCTCTTCCAGACACTTCCTCAGACACACCAAGGATGAACAAGCTATTCCTCTGTCACCGCAATACCACTTCAGGACTTTGCAGACAAGAGTTTCCTTAGCTTCAACAATCTCACAGAGTTCTCAAAGAGTTCAGAGTTCTTTAGCACAAGGGAAGAGTTATTTTTTGAGATCAACAGAGAGCCATCTTATAGGCTCAGCCAAATACTCTTCCATTCTTCGAAAACGGGCCATCTAACGCATTTAATCGATTAACACAAGTATTAATCGATTAAAATGAGTACAACGGCTAGTTTTTCAAATCTGAAATCCCCAACGGCTAGTGTTAATCGATAATTCTCAGGACTAATCGATTAACTAATCGATTATTATCAACTTTAATCGATTATTACAGGGGCACTTGGGTTTTCAGAGCCAGCCTCGGTTTTAATCGATTAAAATTGGGTTTAATCGATTAAAACAGATTGTGGACGATTCTCAACAACATTTAAATATAAATTACAAGAATCAGTCCTAATACATTTGTGAGCACTATTACATCAACTTCGATTATTATAAAAGCTTTATAAAAATACATAAATCTTCAATTTGTCTTGACTGGTGCAACTCTGTTCATCATCAAAACTTCATAGTTGATTTTTGCCAACATTCTCCCCCTTTTTGATGATGATCAAAAATTCGCCTGAGTTTAAAGCTTTTTAATAATCTGAAACAATCACAACTCATGAAAGGATAGATTAATAGGAAATAAGGATTTTAAACTATTTTCTCCCCCTTTTTGATCAGAAGAAAAAAATACGTGCTCCCCCTAAATAAAAAGACATATAGAAAAAGGAAATAAACAACAACTTTTTATTAAGGATGCACATAATCATAAAAACAAAACAAACAAAACAAACAAAGAAGATCTAGAATTCATCACTTTCATCACTAAGAAGGTGTTGCTCTAATCCTGACACCCTAGTGTCCAGATTCCTGAGATGAGTACAAATTTCTTCGTGGCGGATGTTTTGAATGTTCATCATCTCATTTTGAAGGCGAGTCATCTCAGTCATCTGTCTAGAGAGACTTTCTAGACTGTATTCCTCATGGACTTGAGATGGGCTAACAACATCTGTGGGATCAGGCATGGGGATATCCGCAGCTTCATCTTTATTGTCATCAATGGCATCCTCAGGGTGTATTTAGGAGAGTCCTTGTTTGATAAAACGCATTTGCCTCAGGGAATTATCTCCAACCTTATGTCCAGGAAGGACAGTCTCATGGTGTTCATTGGTGATATCTACTCCTTTGAACACACAGATTTGGGAAACAAGGAGAGGATATGGAAGAGGTGCAACATCTAACCTTTTGGCCTTGTACATAATTGTCTTAATCAGGTGAGGCCAATTTAGAGGAATGCTCTGAAGTATACAGTACATGATGATGAGATCAGTCTCAGAGCATTGGGCATGATTGGATCCTCTAGGGCACAAAATCCAGACAATTAGGTAATGCAAGAGGCGTTCTTCCATCTTGAGTCCACCAGCAAGGAAGAGACGAGCATTGTGCTGACGAGGATTGCGGAGAAAGGACTGGTAGACCGCTATCTTATTGAATTGTGCAAAGTCATCTGGAATAGTTTGAGAATGCTCTAAGACAGGGACCTTTGCTACATTAGTCCAAATGTCATTGTCCAAGACAATGTCCACACCTTTTACTTTTGTTTGAAAAACCCCCTCCCGGATCTTTAAATTGTAATAGAAAGTGCGAACGAGATCCGGATAATACCTTCCACGGAGTTCCATTAGGTGTTGAACTCCTTGTTCAATGATGAGATTTGGAAAGGAAAAGTTGTAGGATGTATACCAAGAGAGATCAATGAATTTCTGTTTGATGAGCTTCCTTTGCTTCCAAAATCATGAGAAGGATAGTTGATCTTCTTCATCGGAGAGCCACCCTTCTATGGTAGCATCTCTTCTTTGAACAGTATTTTCCGAAACACCACTTGTTCTTCTTCTCCTTCTTCTTGAAGATTCAGCCATTGAGATGAGGGAAAGGCAAGGATTTGGGTGAAAGAAGAGAGAAAGTAAGAGAGATATGCTTAATGTTTGTTCAAGTAATGAAAATGGGGGCCAAGTGGGGTATAAATAGGCTCAAAAATGCATCCCAACGGTTAGATTTGGAGAATTTGTCCGTTTATAGCCGTTGGCAACGACTAGATTTTTAAAACTAGTTTAAAAAACCGTCTGGAGCGCATTTAATCGATTAAAGGAAGTTTCAATCGATTATGTAATCGATTAATCCAGTCGTAAATGTATAGGTAGCGCTTTTAATCGATTTACAAGCAGATTAAATGCGGTAAGCAACGAAAAATGCAAGATTAATTCCAAGAATGCCTATTTTACTATTTCTAATATCCCAAGATCTCTTCTAAGCTCAAAAAATCTATCCTTGGGCAATGCTTTGGTGAAAATGTCCGCTAATTGATGCTTGGAATCTATGAACTCCATTTCACAATCGCCTTTTTGGACATGGTCTCTAATGAAGTGATGCCTAATTTCTATATGCTTGGTTCTAGAATGCATGATGGGATTTTTGGTGAGTTTTATGGCACTGGTGTTATCATACTTAAGCGGAATATGATCCAAATAAATATCATAGTCTTCTAATTGCTGTTTCATCCATAAGATCTGTGCACAACAACTGCCCGCAACAATGTATTCAGCTTCAGTGGTTGACAAGGCTACACAGGCTTGTTTCTTAGAGTGCCAAGAGACTAAGGAACTACCGAAAAAGTGACAGGTTCCACTGATGCTTTTCCTATCTATTTTACAGCCTCCATAATCAGCATCAGAAAATCCTACAAGACTAGGTTCAGCGCCTGAAGGATACCATAACCCAAAGGATGTTGTCCCCTTAAGATATTTAAAAATACGTTTAACAGTAGTGAGATGAGACTCTCTAGGGCTTGACTGAAACCTAGCACACACACATACACTTTGCATGATGTCAGGTCTACTAGCAGTGAGATATAATAAAGAGCCAATCATACCTCTGTATTTGGTCTCGATTACCTCTTTACCTGTCTCATCTTTGTCTAAGTAGCAGGATGTCCCCATGGGAGTTGATGCTTCTTTAGCATTGTCCATCTCAAACTCTTTAAGGATTTCCCAGCAATACTTGGTTTGAGATATAAAGGTTCCTTCCTCTATTTGTTTGATTTGAAGTCCGAGGAAGAAAGTAAGTTCTCCCATCATTGACATCTCAAATTCTCCCTGCATGGACTTAGCAAAATTCTCGCAGAGAGTTACGTTAGATGAACCAAAAATAATATCATCTACGTATACTTGAACAAGTAGAAAATGTTTTCCATTCTTTTTAATGAATAATGTTGAATCAATTTTTCCTCTGTTGAAATCATTTTCTACAAGAAAATTGCTCAGACGTTCATACCAAGATCTAGGTGCCTGTTTTAACCCATATAGTGCTTTCTTTAATTTGTAGATGTGATTTGGGTTTTTAAAATCTTCAAAACCAGGTGGTTGTTCAACAAACACATCTTCTTTGATATAACCGTTTAGAAAAGCACTTTTAACATCCATTTGAAATAATTTAAATTTCATTATAGATGCATAAGCAAGAAGTAGGCGTATTGCCTCTAACCTGGCAACTGGAGTGTATGTTTCATCATAATCTATACCTTCTTCTTGACTATATCCTTTTGCAACAAGCCTAGCTTTATTCTTGGTGATGTTTCCTTCTTCGTCCAGTTTGTTTCTGAACACCCACTTAGTTCCAATTACTTGATGAGTGTCTTTTTTGGGAATTAATTCCCACACTTGATTTCTTTCAAACTGGTTGAGTTCTTCTTGCATTGCGATACACCATTTTTCATCTTGAAGGGCTTCTTTAATGTTCTTTGGTTCAATCTGTGACACAAAAGCAACATTCATACAATAATTTGCAGTATTACTTCTTGTGTTTACCCCTTGTGTGATATCGCCAATTATGTTGTCCAAAGATAATCCTCTAGGTTGTTGCCATATTTTATTTAAATCTTCATCTTGAGGATTGTCATAATTCTTCTCTTCATTTGTCTCCTTTGATGAATTTTCACTTGTTCCTGCATCAGATTCTTCTGACTCAAGAGGTTTTGCCTGAAGGTCCACAATTTCATCAAAAGTAACATGTATGGATTCCTCTATTGTGAGCAGTTTTCTATTAAAGATTCTATATGCTTTGCTTGTTAAGGAATATCCAAGAAAAATTCCTTCATCAGCTTTTGAATCAAATTTTCCCAAATTCTGTTTTCCATTGTTTAAAACATAGCATTTGCATCAAAAGATTTTTAAATGGGAAACATTTGGTTTTCTATTTTTGAAAAGTTCGTAAGGAGTACGTTTTAAAATAGGTCGAATTAACATTCTATTTAAAACATAGCAAGCAATACTTACAACATCAGCCCAAAATTGTTTAGGAACATTATTTTCATTTAACACAGTACGAGCAAGTTCCTCTAAGGATCTATTCTTTCTTTCTACGACTCCATTCTGTTGGGGAGTTCTAGGCGAAGAAAAGTTATGAGAAATACCATGTTCTTCACAAAAATTTTCAAATAATTCATTTTGAAATTCACCACCATGGTCACTTTTAATAGCTTTTATTCTTAGATCCTTTTCATTTTGAATTAAAACAACAAACTTTTTAAATTCTTTAAAAGCTTCACTCTTAAGAGTGAGAAACAGGGTCCAAGTATATCTTGAAAAATCATCAACAATAACTAAAGCATAATAGTTTCCACCAAAACTTTTTATCCTTGAAGGACCAAATAAATTCAAATGTAAAAGTTCCAAAGGTTTTAAAGTAGAAACAATATTTTTTGAATGAAAGGAATTTTTAACTTGTTTCCCCTTTTGACATGCATCACACAATTTATCTTTTACAAACTTTAATTTTGGTAAACCAATTACTAGATCTCTAGATACCAGTTTATTAAGTTGTTGTATATGTATATGAGCAGCACGCCTGTGTCATAACCATGGGTTTTCCTCTTTAACAACTAAACATGAAATATTTTTATTTAATACGTTTTCTAAATCAATTAAATAAATATTGTTATGTCTAACTCCTTTTAATGCAATTTCAGAAGAATCACTCTTAAAAATAGTGCAAGAATTCTTCTCAAAGGTTACCTTGAATCCTTTGTCGCACAGTTGACTTATGCTAATTAAGTTATGCCTTAATCCTTCTACATATAGCACGTCTTTGATCATCAAGGTGTCTTTGTTTCCTATATCCCCTTTTCCAAGAATTCTTCCTTTGTTGTTGTCACCATAGGTAACAAAGCCTTGTTCCTTTTCTTTAAAGTTTGTGAACTTCGTCCTGTCTCCTGTCATGTGTTTTGAGCAACCACTATCAAGACACCACATGACTTTTCTTGATTTTTGTAATACCTGCAAAAGAAAGGAACAAACAAGCTATTTTAGGTACCCAACTTCTTTGTATGGGTCCTTTTGGGTTAGATTCAAATTATTTAGCAACCCAAACATATCTACCACTTGAAACACCATAATGCTTAATTTTACATTTATTTGAAGTATGACCCTTTTTCATACAATAAAAGCATGATACAACGTTTGTGTTCCTATAAGTTGTTCCATTTTCTACCCATGTTCTACGGGTTCTATTATCATGTTTATTTTTAATTTTAGGAACATACTCATTTTTAACAACCTTATTTTCGTTATTTTTACTACATTCTCCTAAGGTTGTATTTTCAGAAAAATATTTGAATTGTATGCAAGATTCACATTCATTATTAGCAATATATTTTTCTTTTTCATAATATAAAACTTTACTTTTCAAATTCCTGATTTCGTCTGCTTGATATAAAAATTTATTTTTCAAACTTCTGTTTTCTTCAAATGAATTTGTAAATTCAGTTTTCAAGGCATCATTTATTTTAGTGAGATTTTCAGAAGTAAACTTCAAATTTTTATTTTCTTCAAGAAGGTTGTCAAATTCAGATTTTAAACTTTTAAAATCCTTTTTCAGCTTTTTATGAGAAATATTTAATTTTTCAGATTCAATTAAGAATGAAGCATATGTTTCATGCAATTCATCTTCATCAACTTGACTATTATTATCAGAATAATGTGAGCTACTTACTTGGCTGACATTATCATCATCTGCCATCAAACAGATGTTTGCTTCTTCATCTGAATCGCTTGAATCTGAAATGGACTCATTATCGTCTTCCCATGCAATGTATGCTTTCTTTTTCTTGAAGAATCTTTTCTCCTTTTTGTCTTCACCTTTCTTCTGATTTGGGCAGTCTGCCTTTAGATGCCCCTTTTCTCCACAGATGATACAAGAAGGTCTAACACCATAGGACCCATCACAAGAGGAATGGCCAAAAAGCTCCAAGATGAATATTCTTCTCAAAGTCAAGTACTATTTGCTATCTTTGGATGGAAAATTGGAGAACAAGAAGACATTCCAAATCTGCCAAAACATGGAGAAGGGTAAAAAGGACATTTCTATACAAGAAGGGGTGTACTTATCCTTCTATGGGGCTACATTAGTAATTGTTTTTCTTCACATAAAACTCAATTTTCACGTGTTTTATAAGCCACACATGTAGCACATGGATTCAGATCTGCAACGTGAAAATTGCTTGCTTAAAGCCTTGTGATTAATCTATAAAATCTCATAGGAAAAGCTTGTAAATCACTTTTGGATTGTAGTAAAGAATTTCTGCTGAAATGCATAGTAAATTCCTTCTCCAAGAGTCACTTCTTAGCTTGATTTCCATTGCAACTTCCTTCCACTCTAGGAAGCCTTCTGAGTTGTGAATCACCTCTCCAAGCTAGCCTCCATATCCATTCACCATAAACTCCAAACCTCCGCTGCTTCACATCCAAAGCTCCCCTCTAATCTGCTACTGAAATTCCACGACTGCACAACACCAGCTACTGTTACATTGGTTTTCAGCAGCTGTCCAAGTCTCCTTACACTTCTAATCTCACGGATCTGTTTCTCTACATCTCCTAGGATGTATCAAGTGGTATCATGAGCCTTGGTTCAAGTTAGAACCGTGAGATAAGTCCAGATTTCTTCCATTTCTTTGTTGTCAAAAATTTCCTGGTTGTTCTTGCTGTTTTTATGAAAATTCTGCAATGTTTTCATCAATCATTGTTGTGTTTAGGATCTACTCTTAATTTCATTGGCTACTAGCTGTCTTTGCTTGAGTTTTCCTTCATTTTATTCGGTTGTTATTAATTGTTTGAGTCTATTTTACCATTTAAACATCATTTCTGGTTTTGTCTTAAGTCTTGTTAGTTACTTTGCTGTTTTGTTATCAAATCTGGTTTTTCAACCAAGTTTTACCAAAAATCTTAGTTGTTTGAATGTGGCTACACCAAGTAAGAGCAATGAATACTTCAGAAATGAGCTCAGGTGTTTAGATCTACCACTCAAACTCAAAATCTGTGCAGGTTTTTTTTTAAAAAAATCTGACAGCATTTCAGTTTCTGTTTTTGTGCTGCATTGCCACTGTTCTTATGGTTATTTACTGTTCTATTGAACAGCAGTTGGTTGATCCATTGTCTGAACCATTTGGAAGATGAAATGAGTTGATTCCAAATAGTTTGTCATGTGGCAAGAATGTCCAAGCATTTGGCTGAGATGCATGTGTTTCTTTGAGTAAATTCTGCTTAATTGTGTGTGGTTAGTATTAGATCATTGCTAACCATCATCAACACTGAATTTATGCATTTGTGCAACTTTCAAATACCATTTCTAACTCCTTTTTGCTGTTTTCAAATCAGAATTACTTTTGAATCAAAATTTGACCATGCTAGTTGTTAAATTTAGGTGAAATCTGGTACTGCAGTGGTGATTTTCTGTTTTATATAGTTTTGATGCATCCAATTAGTTCCAACAAGTCATCATTCATCATCAAAACATGTTTGAATAATTGGAAAATAACTAGGTGCAGTACTGTTCATTTGGTCTATTTTTCTGCATTGAAAAATTGACTATGCTGCAAAACTGTGCTAGTTTTTTGTCAAATTCTTCACTGTATTACTTTGCTTGATTCATCATTTTTAGATGCAGTAAAAGCCATGGTCCACTTAAAATATTAAGATAACAATTCAAAAGAGATATTACATATGTTAAAAGGCACTTAGGACCATTGCATCATCAGTTTCGAAAGTTTGAAGTGTATAAAAATCTGGTGCAACTCATTCAGGCATTTCAACAAACAGTTTTGTCCATTTTCAATGCATAGCCAATTCGTGTGTGATTCTGATCTAAAGTCTTTTATTGCGTTTTAAATCTGTTCTAGAGCCATTCCTAAGATCATTTTGATGTACCACCGTGATTGATAGCCACTTAATTGCTTGCTTTCTGAATTTTGAACACTCTGCACACCATCTGTTTGACAAAAGTCCTGGTGTTGCTGTCACTTGGATGTGATTTTGCTGGCAATTGTGGTGGTAGTTTTTGTGACTAATTGGTTTGTTGGATAGGTGAACTATAACTCAAATGGCTCACTGCAAGTGGAAGCATCAAAGGAAGTTCAATTGGTGAAGAAAAGTGAATGAAGTTGAGCCTTGAAGAAGGAAAGGCCGTGACTTGCAGCAGAATTCTATACTGCAGAAAATTAACTTCTTGGTTTAGGCACTTTGCAGCTGAGAGAATTGTTTAGAATCTAGTAGATTCAAGTTCTTTGAGAGCAACCAAAGCTGCACACATTGTTTCCTTAGCCTATTTTAACTTTTCCTTTCCAATTTACCAAATTTCTTTGTAATTTCCATTGGTTTGCTTTGGTTGTAAGTTCCAAATCCAAGCAAGTGAGGTGCTAGAGTTCACAAGTGCTCTTCCCTCATTTGTAACTAGACTCAAAAAGAAGTCTCACAACCTAAAATTGAGTAGGCGGTGAGTGTGTCTTAGATCCAAAGTCTAAGCCTCACCCAGGAGACCTCACTTTAATGGTTTTTCCAATTTTCGACTAGATAACATATATCTTGTGCGAATAGGAAGCTCTCTTAGGGGTCCGAATTTAGAGTTAGATTGTGTTCTTTCTTTGCTTTGTGTTTTCTTTGTTGTCTTTAAGACTTAAGTGGATTTAAGAGTGATTTTGATCTAAGGACTCTAGTAAGTAGCAAGAAGATATTTGGCAAGGATAAGGCTTGGTACTTAAGCATTCCTAGTGAATCACCTCCCTTACCTGGAATATTGCTTCAAGTGAAAATCTCTAGTCTTTACTTCAAGAATAACATTTAAGTCCATCATAATGTCTAGAAGGCATTCTCCTAGGATTAGTGATAGTGAAAAAGAACATTTTTCTCTTCAAACTTTAGTTAATGAATTCAAGGAAATGAGAAGACAAATGAATGAAGAGAAAGTCAATAGAGAGCTTCAAAATGCTGTTATTCAAGATGAGTTGAGAATGATAAGGAAAAGTAAGTCTAGGGGAAGTCAGAGTGAAAACTCCCAAGAGGAAGGGATGACTATGAGTCTTGGTGATTATTACCCTCATCAGCCTTCTACTTCTAGAAGGCATAGGAGAAATTCTCATGTACCCCCACCCCCTAAAGAAGTCAATGTTGTGTTGCCTCACTTCCATGGGAAGGACAATGTAGAGGCTTATCTTGATTGGGAGATGAAGGTAGAACAATTATTTGAATGCCACCAAGTGAGTGAAGAGAGGAAGGTCTATCTAGCTACCCTAAGCTTTCAAGGGTATGCAATGTACTGGTGGACTGCTTTGGTCAAAGAGAGGCTTAGACATCAAGCACCTCCCATCCACTATTGGAATGATCTCAAGTCTGCCCTTAGGAGGAGACACATTCCCTCCTACTACAATAGAGAACTCATGGATAAACTCCAAAGGTTACAACAAAGGTCTATGACAGTTGAAGAATATAGACAAAAGATGGAGTTGTATATGATGAGGGCAGGCATAGTGGAGGGTCCAAAAATTACTTTAGCTAGATTTTTAAGTGGCTCAATTTTGACATAAGAGATAGGGTTGAACTTCTACCTTATAGAGATTTGAATGATCTTGTTCAAATGTGTATAAAGGTAGAACAACAAAACTTGAGAAAATCTTCTTCTAAAAGAATTCAAGTTCAACCTACTTTTGAAAAGAAAATTTTTAAAGAAAAAGAGCCATTTAAACCTCTAGCCAAAATAGAAGAGAGACCCAAGAAAGAAACACCCTCACACACCAGAACAAGTGAAATCAAATGCTTCAAATGTCTAGGAAGGGGTCATGTAGCTACTCAATGTCCTACAAAAAGAAACATTATTTTGAAAGGAAAGGACATTTATAGTAGTGAAAGTGACACCCCAACTAGTACAAGTGAGAGTGAGGAAGAAGAGAGGGAAGAGGAAATATATGCTGATGATGGGCAACTTCTCATGGTGAGAAGGATACTTAGCAACCAACCAAGTCTTGAACACATATCACAAAGAGAGAACATCTTTCACACAAGATGTAAAATTCAAGAAAATCATTGTTCTCTCATTGTTGATAGTGGATCTTGTTGCAATTGTTGTAGCACAAGGTTGGTTGAGAAGTTGAAGCTTGATATTATACCCCATCCAAAACCTTATAAACTTCATTGGCTAAATGAAGATGGGGATATAATAGTCAAGAATCAAGTGAAGTTGGCATTTTCCATTGGGAACTTCAAAGATGAAGTTTTATGTGATATAGTTCCCATGGAAGCATGTCATGTGTTATTGGGGAGACCATGGCAATTTGATCATCAAACTATCCATCATGGTCTAACCAATACCTTCACTATCCATCAAAAAGACAAGAAGTTTGTGCTTCATCCTTTGACTCCTACCCAAGTGGCTAAGGATCAAGCACAAATGAAGTCTTTAAGAAAGCAAGAACATGATCAAAAGAAAAAGTCAAAAAGAAAGGAGGGTATAGCAACAAATGTCCCACCTAAGGTCACTCAACATGAAGTCCTTTTAAACAAAAAGACTTTAATCAATACACTTCAAGTTGAGCAACCTTCATATCTTCTTCTTTGTCAAGGGACACTTACATGCACATCTAGTGATTCAAAAACTTCAACTCTTTCTCCATCCATTCAAAAACTTTTGAAAGAATTTGATGATCTATTCCCACAAGAAATTCCAAAAGGGCTTCCACCCATAAGAGGAATTGAACATCAAATTGACTTCATTCCAGGGGCAGTTCTTCCTAATAGGCCAGCCTATAGGACAAATCCCCAAGAAACTAAGGAGATTGAGACACAAGTCCAAGAGTTGCTAGATAAAGGCTTAGTTCAAAAGAGTCTAAGTCCCTGTGCTGTACCAGTGTTACTTGTACCAAAAAAAGATGGGAAGTGGCGCATGTGTTTGATAACAGTTGAAAAACTGTTATTTTCATGCTTAAAATTGATACTAAAAGCAACCTTTAGACTTAGAAACTAGCTTGAAATCATGCCTTTTATCTATATTTTCAGAAATAAGAGAGCTGGACAGGTTTATGCTTGATTTCAGTGTTTTTGTGCAGGTTTTAAGGTGAATTTGGTGAAAGAAGTGAAGAAGGAGAGAGATGACATTAGAAAAGACAAGGAAAAGTGCAAAAGAAGAAGCCGAAGTCACCGCTCAGCGGCAATTTACCGCTGAGCGGCACTCAGGAGGTTGCGGGAGTCACGCTGAGGGGCAAAATGGCCGCTGAGGGGAGAAAACATGACGCGCAACTACCGCTGAGCGGTATTTACCGCTGAGCGGAACTTTTATGGACTTGGGCTTTTGTAATCTTTTGTAATTCTAAATTAGTATATAAGGACTTGCACGTCTTAGAATTAGTATCTTTGGCAGAAACGAGGCAAACACTCTCTCTATCACCCCTTTGAAGGAGGATCTTGGATGCTAAGGCTACCTCTCCACTTTTATTGGGTTTATTCTTTCATACTTTCATTGTAATTCATCTAGGTTCACCATGAATATGGTGAACTAAACTTTGTATGTTTGTTGGGGAATCAATGTAATCTCTTGAAGCTCTCATATATGGAATTTATGCTTGCATCTTTTAAATAAGACTTATGCTTTCTTTCATCATTAGTTAGGGTTTTTCCTCTTTGCTCAATGCTTGCATAGTTTAACTCATTCAATGCATGATTATTGGTTTTGTCGATACGGGCATGTACGGGGAAGTCTAGATCCGGGGAATTTCTCCCAACACTATGTTGGTTGTCTTTAAGCTCCTGAGCATATGAACTAATCATTAGGAATGCTAGGAATTGTATGAACTCGTGATTAGGGAGAAGCCATCTAGAATGGTACATTAGAGAGTGGCATTAACAATGATGACTTGAATGTTGAATTCCTAAAATGTATGAGAGTGGATGAGATGAAATTGACCCCCAACAACATATTCATTCATATATTCCATTGAAAGTGTTTATCTTTTGTCTTTGCCATTGATCAAACTTCATGCATACATGTTTATTTTCTGTCTTGCATATTAAATCCAATTATTTCGTTTGTAAGTCCTAGCTAATCAACAAATCACATAATTTTATAGAGCTATCAACAACATCATAATCAAGTATAGACATCCCATTCCTAGGCTTGATGATATGTTGGATGAATTGCATGGAGCACAAATATTTTCAAAGGTAGATTTAAAAAGTGGCTATCACCAAATAAGAATTAAAGAAGGTGATGAATGGAAAACTGCCTTTAAGACCAAGTTTGGATTATATGAATGGCTAGTTATGCCTTTTGGTCTTACAAATGCTCCAAGCACATTCATGAGACTTATGAATCATGTCCTTAGGGATTGCATTGGGAAGTTTGTAGTTGTTTACTTTGATGACATCTTGGTATATAGTCAAAATTTGCAAACTCATGAAAATCATTTGAGAGTTGTTTTAACAATTCTTAGAACACAAATTGTTTGCAAACTTTGACAAGTGTACCTTTTGTGTTGATAGTGTCATATTTCTTGGATTTGTGGTCACCAAAAATGGGGTTCATGTGGACCCAGAAAAAATAAAGGCCATCCAAGATTGGCCTCCTCCAAAGAATGTAGGAGAAGTAAGGAGCTTCCATGGGTTGGCAAGCTTTTACAGAAGATTTGTTCCTAACTTCTCTAGTCTTGCTTCACCCCTCAATGAGTTGGTGAAAAAAGATGTTACATTCCATTGGGGGGATAAACAACAAAAAGCTTTTGAGCTACTCAAAGAGAAGCTCACACAAGCACCCATTCTAGCTTTGCCAAATTTTTCCAAAACTTTTGAGCTAGAATGTGATGCTTCAGGATTTGGCATAGGTGAAGTATTATTACAAGAAGGACACCCAATTGCATACTTTAGTGAAAAACTTCATGGTGCCTCTTGTAATTATCCCACCTATGACAAAGAACTCTATGCACTTGTGAGGGCTCTTCAAACTTGGGAACATTACCTTGTTGCCAAGGAGTTTATCATTCATAGTGATCATGAATCACTTAAGTATTTGAAGAGTCAACACAAGTTACAAAAGAGGCATGCTAAGTGGTTGGAATTCATTGAACAATTCACTTATGTTATTAAATACAAGAAAGGAAAATCCAATGTGGTGGCTGATGCTTTGTCAAGAAAAATTAATCTATTAGCCACATTGGGAGCTCAAATTCTTGGATTTAATAACATTCTTGAATTATATTCACAAGATCTTGATTTTTCTCATATCTATGAGGAATGTCTCAATAAGCCTCAAGGAGGATTCTATGTGAAAGAGGGGTATCTTTTTAAAGAAGGAAAAATTTGCATTCCCCAAGGTTCACATAGAAAACTCCTTGTTAAAGAGACACATGAGGGAGGATTAATGGGGCATTTTGGGGTAGAAAAGACCCTTGGCATGTTGAAAGAAAAATTCTTTTGGCCTCACATGAGAAGGGATGTTCAAAGGCATTTCTTTAAGTGTATAACTTGTTTAGAAGCTAAATCTAAATCAATGCCTCATGGACTGTATACTCCTTTGAATGTTGCTTCCACCCCTTGGGAAGAGATAAGTATGGATTTTGTGTTAGGTCTTCCTAAAACTTCTAGGGGTTTTGATTTTATCTTTGTGGTGGTAGATAGATTTAGCAAAATGGCTCATTTTATACCTTGCCACAAAGTAGATGATGCAAGCAACATTGCAAAGTTATTGTTTAGAGATGTGGTTAAACTTCATGGGTTACCTAAGGTAATAGTTTTGGATAGAGATACAAAATTTCTTAGTCACTTTTGGCGGACCTTATGGTCTAGATTAGGGACTAAGTTATCTTTTTCTACTACTTGCCATCCTCAAACAGATGGTCAAACTGAAGTAGTCAATAGATCTCTTTCCACTTTACTAAGGGTAGTTCTTAAAGGAAATCACAAATCTTGGGATGAGTACCTACCTCATGTTGAGTTTGCTTACAATAGAGTAGTTCATGGAACTACTAAATTGTCTCCTTTTGAAGTTGTTTATGGTTTTAATCCTTTGACACCCTTGGATTTAATACCCCTTCCAAATTCTATTGAGTTTATTCATCAAGATGGGGTATCTAAATCTAAATTTATCAAAGATTTACATCAAAGGGTTAAAATTCAAATTCAACAACAAAATGAGAAATATGCCAAGAAACATAATAAGGGCAAGAAAGAGTTAATCTTCAATGAAGGAGATTTGGTTTGGATTCATCTTAGAAAGGAAAGATTTCCTCAACTAAGAAAATCCAAACTCAATCCTAGAGGAGATGGACCCTTTAGAGTGATCAGGAGGATTAATAACAATGCATATCAAATTGATCTTCCTCCTGAATATGGTGTTCATGCTACCTTCAATGTATCTGATCTTAAACCTTTTGCAGGATTTGATAGTGAAGATGAAGATCTTTTGGATTTGAGGGCAAATCCTTCTCAAGAGGGAGAGGATGATACAAGAAGGTCTAACACCATAGGACCCATCACAAGAGGAATGGCCAAAAAGCTCCAAGATGAATATTCTTCTCAAAGTCAAGTACTATTTGCTATCTTTGGATGGAAAATTGGAGAACAAGAAGACATTCCAAATCTGCCAAAACATGGAGAAGGGTAAAAAGGACATTTCTATACAAGAAGGGGTGTACTTATCCTTCTATGGGGCTACATTAGTAATTGTTTTTCTTCACATAAAACTCAATTTTCACGTGTTTTATAAGCCACACATGTAGCACATGGATTCAGATCTGCAACGTGAAAATTGCTTGCTTAAAGCCTTGAGATTAATCTATAAAATCTCATAGGAAAAGCTTGTAAATCACTTTTGGATTGTAGTAAAGAATTTCTGCTGAAATGCATAGTAAATTCCTTCTCCAAGAGTCACTTCTTAGCTTGATTTCCATTGCAACTTCCTTCCACTCTAGGAAGCCTTCTGAGTTGTGAATCACCTCTCCAAGCTAGCCTCCATATCCATTCACCATAAACTCCAAACCTCCGCTGCTTCACATCCAAAGCTCCCCTCCAATCTGCTACTGAAATTCCACGACTGCACAACACCAGCTACTGTTACATTGGTTTTCAGCAGCTGTCCAAGTCTCCTTACACTTCCAATCTCACGGATCTGTTTCTCTACATCTCCTAGGATGTATCAACAGTTGTAGCATCGGTAATTTGAGGAAGATGCTTGATTATCTTTCTTTTCGTATCTAAACCTTCCTTTACCTTTAGACTTCATAAACCTGTTTAATCTTTTGATCACAAGGCTTAAGTTTTCCTCTTCGTCTGAGTCTTCATCTTCCGATTTACCTTTGCTTCTTTCAACCTCTGACTTTAATGCCAAACTCTTCTTGTTGTTTTTGGCTTTTGCTTCTTCTTCATCAAGTCTTCCCAGATCTAGTTCATGTTCCCTCAACTTTCCAAAGAGTGCCGCCATAGTCATGGTGTTGAGGTTTTGTGACTCCGAGATTGCAGTCACCTTAGGTTGCCACGACCTGTCTAAAGACTTCAAGATTTTAATGTTAAGTTCATCCGTATCAAATGACTTACCCAGTCCAATGAGATGATTGACAATGTTGGTGAAGCGTTTTTGAACGTCGGAAATTGTTTCTCCTTGCTTCATCCAGAACATTTCATACTCTTGAATTAGGGAGTTCTTCCTTGCCCTCTTTACGTCATCTGTTCCTTCATGTGTCACTCTGAGTACGTCCCACATTTCTTGAGCAGTTTTGCAGACAGAAACCCTGTAGAACTCATCAACAGTCAATGCTGATGCAATGATATTCCGAGCTTTTACGTCATTCTGAAATCTTTTCTTTTCTTCAATGGTCCATTGACCACGGGGCTTTGGTTCCTGTATATTGTTAGTAGGAACAGAAGAACCAGACGCAATAACATCCCAAATTTCACAATCAATAGATTCAATAAATATTTGCATTCTTACCTTCCAGAATGCATAGTTCTCACCTGTGAATAGTGGGGGTCTATTGATTGATGCACCCTCTGCAAAGGTTTGATGTGATCCTGCCATTTGAATGACTATCAAAGCAAGCTCTGATGCCAATTGTTAGAATCGCTGCAGCGGAATTATTAGCGTGGAACAAACCAAGAGGGGGGGGGGTGAATTGGTTATATACTTTTATTATGCCTTTTATTATTTTTCTCTTAATTTTTCTTACTGAGCAGATAATTTAAATATGAATGACAGAGTAAGGGAAAGAGAAAAATTGCACAGGTGATTTTATCCTGGTTCAGATCACTCGGATCCTACGTCCAGTCGCTTATCTCAAATAAGATAAACCTTTTTCACTATCACAAAACAGTTACAAATATTAGTCACACAGAAAAACAATTTGTAACAGTTTAGAAATACCACCTCTCTTGAAACCACAAGAGACGAACTTACACCTCCTTTGAATCTTCACAAAGGATGACCACCTCCTTCGAATGCTTCACGAAGGATGATTCTCTTCCAGACACTTCCTCGGACACACCAAGGATGAACAAGCTATTCCTCTGTCAAGAGTTTCCTTAGCTTCAACAATCTCACAGAGTTCTCAAAGAGTTTGGAGTTCTTTAGCACAAGGGAAGAGTTATTTTTTTGAGATCAACAGAGAGCCATCTTATAGGCTCAGCCAAATACTCTTCCATTCTTCGAAAACGGGCCATCTAACGCATTTAATCGATTAACACAAGTATTAATCGATTAAAATGAGTACAACGGCTAATTTTTCAAATCTGAAATCCCCAACGGCTAGTGTTAATCGATTATTCTCAAGACTAATCGATTAACTAATCGATTATTATCAACTTTAATCGATTATTACAGGGGCACTTGGGTTTTCAGAGCCAACCTCGGTTTTAATCGATTAAAACTGGGTTTAATTGATTAAAACAGACTGTGGACGATTCTCAACAGCATTTAAATATAAATTACAAGAATCAGTCCTAATACATTTGTGAGCACTATTACATCAACTTCGATTATTATAAAAGCTTTATAAAAATACATAAATCTTCAATTTGTCTTGACTGGTGCAACTCTGTTCATCATCAAAACTTCATAGTTGATTTTTGCCAACATTGTTCAAGCTGGTGATCATTCCCTCGTGTGTCGAAGGACGATGTTTTCTTTACTGTGTATTTCCTTTTTCATCTTGTAAACATCAAAGTGATTTTTAAGATAAGGTTAATAACTCTTTTAAAGTAGTTAACAACTCGACGTAGAATCTTTTGATTCGAACGAGTATAAAAATCCTCTGTGTAATCTTCCTTTTCTTTACATCTTACTTTAAATTGTTCAAAGAAATTTCTAAATTTTTTTTAATAGAACCTATTCACCCTCCTTCTTAGTTTTGTGTCCGTTTACATGCTTCTAAACATTCCACTACTCGATACCAATTCCAACAACCCCAACAAGTTAAGTGTAAAGTGTTTTAATTCTCTTTAGAATTTACAATCAAACAGCACTAGTGCAGTTAAGGGAAACGACAACGGTTATTTTTAGCTATAGACAGCAGTTGTACAACCGAAACATATACAAGCGAGGAAAAAAGAGATAGCCTTTTTGCCTCGGTTGTAAACCGAGGCAAAAAGGAGTAGGATTTTGCCTCGGTTCACAGATAACCGAAGTAGTATAATTTTTCTTTTTTATATTTTTTTTTTCTCGAAGAACTTTTCGCCTCGGTTCCTACTGAACGGAGGCAATATGTCCACAATACAACGAAAAAGTGTGTAAATGATGGTTACTAACTATTTCATTTTAGAATAAAAGAACTATACAGCATAAAATACTATTTCAACATGAATTTTGCCAAAATCAGATCCTTTCAAAAGGCTGGGCAGGATAATCTTCAACTGGCATCCACTGAATGAAAAAAGGCTGGGCAACATAATCTTCAACATAAAAAACTATCCTCTTTGTTCATTTCCCTTTTCTGGAAATGTTATTTTTGTTCCATTCTTCCAACCTAGCTTTTATCTCAATTGTCAAGATTTCCTCTACTGTGATGGGTCTCTTGCTAACAAGATAACATGCACCATATTAGGCAGTCATAATCACAATAATATCAAAGATTTCAGACATAATTTCATAATTCATCATACATTCCACAGGAAATTTCTACAAGATGATTCTTCCATGTTGAAAATAAAGACTTTTCTCTTGAATGTTTGGCACTCACGGAATACAAATGACTATAACTTGTGGCAACAAGAATGAAAAATGAAATTCACTATGGGTTTCCAAGCAATAAAAAGAAAAAAAATACAGTCACATACTTACATTTCTAACTAAAATGCTTACAATCAGCACCCGTGAGAGTGAAAGAACCGCTGAAGAAATGGTATAAACAACATCTGCACCGTTTTGCTAGTTATAAGGAGTTGCAAATGAAATGGTAAAAATAACATCTGTACATCCTATTTTCAATTATCAAGAAATTAACAAAGTGAAAGGTGAAATTATCTGCACATCTGCACATTCTCAATTGATACCTGCGCTTCAATTTCTGAGGCTGAATCTGAATGTCAGAGGATAGAGGTTCCAACATGCACATAAGAAAACCCAAAATTTTATCAGCAGGAAGACAAGAAAACCTTCGCCACCGTCACCGGTTTCTTCTGCTCCTCTCCTTCCATGAATCCTCCGACGCTGTCATCCCCTCCGCCCTCCACCCTCACTCCTCCGTCCTCGAATGGTTCTCTGCTCGTCGCCGATTAGTACTGGAGTCCAGTGGTTCAAGCCCCATCCCCTCGACGTCATTAACATCTGCCTACTTTCCGCGGCCACTACGGTGCTTTCAGCCCCACCTCGAGCCTCCCCGAACTCGACTGTGGGCTCCGTGGCTCCCCGATGGATGAAGCTGGTGACGAGAGGCTCGCCCGGATGAAGCAGGCCGCCAATGACCAGAGTGAGCTCGACGAACGGTGACAACACTGTCTTGACCACGTGGCGGCGAGGCAGCAGCGAGGAGGTAGCGGCGATGACGTTATGGACGCAACGGGGAGGGAGGAGCAGCGAGGCAACAACGGGGAGGCGCGACGGTGAGGCAGTGGTTGGATGGTAGCACCAACATCTAGATCTTGCGCGATAAAAGGAATCGCGAAGCAATGCGATAATAGTGTAGTAGCGACGACCACCTATCGGCGACTACCTATCAGCGACCCTGTGGTGGAGACAATGATGGAGCACTTGGATATAGCGGAGAACTTTTCGCTTGGATGCAGCAGAGAGAAGAACAATGCGACTAGGGTAACTTGCTTTGGGCAGTGGAAATAGTGAACATATAGGCCTCGGTTATACCCTTAACCGAAGTAATACACTTCTACTGCCTCGATTCCTTCCTCCAACTGATGCCTATATGCAGATTATACGCTTCGGGTGGTTTCTAACCGAGGTAATATGATTATTATGCCTTGGTTCTTGTTGAACCGAGGCCTATAAGTTCACTCAAATTGCAATACTGCCACCACATTGATATTTGCTTCGGGTTTGTGCAAACCGAGACGTATTAGGCGGGTTAGAAAACCTTTTTTTTACTAGTGCAGATTGAATGCAATTCTTTACACCATTACTCTCATAGAGAGGATGTATATATATAATACAATTCAATTTAATGGACTCTAAATTTTTTCTCTCTTCTTACAAATGTAAGCTAAGCTTTAAAGTATATTTCCTTTTTCTTTTGAGCTTTTCTTTTCTTCACAAATATCTTCTTTTGTATTTGTGCGTTTATTTTCTTGCTCTTTTCTTTGACATTCTTTAATATGTAGGCTTTAAAAAAATGTCTGTTAGATAATACTTTGCTTTGATCTTCAGATCTTCTTAATTTTGTTGGAAGTAGCAGTTGTTGGTTAAAGTTAACTTATCAAAGCAGACATGTTTTTTTAGTTCTTTATCAAACGTAGGTTGTACAAACTTTCTAGCACAACTTTTGATAGAGAGAACATTCCATGAATGTCGTGTGTGTCTCTAACGTCCACTTTTGATTTGTATAGGATGAAGCAGGTGGACACTTGACATCGGTAATCTGCATAGAGTAGAGTAGATATGCATGCAGGAAAATATGTCATTTTTCTTATCACTTTTGTTGTTTTTAAACATTGTGCATTTACACTTTGTTCACTTGAATGGATTTGAGGGAGAGTGATTGAATGGATTTGAAGGTAAATTTTTGTTGTTTATTTGAGTGGATTTTGGAGGTAAGTTAGTGGATTTGAAAGTAACTTTTTTTAATGTGTTACATCAATCAAATCCTACACTAATTCTCACAAACTTTACTTCCAAATCCACTCTTACTTCCTCTAAAATTCACTCAAATAAACAGCAAAATATTTACCTTCAAATCCTCTCAAATCCATTCATGTGAACAAAGTCTTAATGACATTTAATGCATGCTTAGAATGACAAAGTATTTTTCAAGTTTTCTACTATTCAAGCAACATTTGATCATTTAAGCTTTTCATTAAGATACCAAGTAGTTGATAAAGACTTCATCATTGAATGAAGAAGATTGTTTGGCACATAGAGTCATTTAGCCTATGTAAATGCTTCTTTAAGTTATCTCTATTTCGTTCAAAATTGTGTTTAGCAAATTTTCTTTCATTACAAGTTTTTGGACATCGTTTAAGACTTATAGCGTAGTTTCTAAAAACATTTTTTGACACGTTTATCTATCAAGACATGTTGAGAGGTTGTTTAATCATTGTTTGGCAATGTATAACATTAGTTGCATTCAAGAAGACTCTCATTGATGCATTTATTGGAGAAATCGTTTAGTGGTTCGTCTGTTCATGTATTGGTGTTTTTACTAAATCTTTTCTTAAGGTATTTAGTTTTCAAAAAGCGTTTTCATAAACCACTTATATTTTAGCTGTATTACTTATCTAATGATAACATTTTGTCATATACTTATTTCGTTTATTGTTGTTTGTTAAACTTCAAAATATATGAGAATGTTTGGTCAGTTTAGTATTATACACAGTATTTTCTTAACAAAACCAACAATTTTATTACCCATCTGCTGAGAATAAACGTAAGCCATGCACCACTGACTACACCTTTCCATCTAAAGTTTCACGTGTTGCCCCAAACATATACTACCAAAGTTAACACTACCCATATCAAACACAAATCAAATCTACAACCACTCTAAAGACACATTCTCTCCCTCATTCTTTTCTATTCCGTAAGGCTCCTCATTTAAACCATGCACACCTAGGTCTCCATCTCTTATCCTCCTTCACATAAGAACCAAGAACACAACCCCATGCCTTCACGTAACATCCCCCTTTCCCACGTAAAGAACACCAAGAATTCAGAGTAGAATATGTTTCATACAATACCTAGCTTGAAACATTAGTAGGAAGCAAAAGAACAAAGACCAACATGTATCATAACACCATGGTTCCAATGAAACAAAGGAAAAGAAACTACCTAATCAAAGTACCTAAGCTAGATAAAGGAAAGTGAAACACCGACCAAACCAACTCCCACATATAAAGACAAATCTAAGTTAGCACCCACTAATATTCTTTAAGGCTTTCCTCATATAAACCTAATATTCTTTATGACTTTCCTCATGCAACCTTAATCACCCTTTTGAATCGTTACTACTCAATTCTCACATGCATATGACCAATACAAACACACAAAACATAACCCCTGAACTGAACCTCAGTTCTGCATGAGTGGTTAAGAACACCAAAACCCCACGATTTGCGCAAGGATCACATGATCTAGGCTACATACATCATACACAATCACAAGCATAGAGAGTTAGTTTCCTTTACTTGGATGAATTCAAACCTTCCTCCTTTGCTTCACGTCTACGACCTTAAAGTCCCTTTCTTCCTCTTCAATGTCTTCCTACGGTGCATAAACAATCCCTCCACGATTTCGTTCTCTCTTTCTCATAACTCTCTCCCTTTCTTTCTCAGTTTTTCTCCCTTCACCGGTTCTCCCTCCTTATCTATGTATGCCCATTCTCCACAAAAAACAAACACTAGAAGATAAACTCTTGCCTTTTATCTTTATGGCCCAATCATTTTTTCTTTAATCTCTTGAAGATATCTATAACTACACTTATTTTTTTTTCTGTTATAGTTTCATATTTCTCTTTCTGATAGAAGGTTCTACTTCTTCTCACGTGAGTCCTACATGCACATTTTTCCTTTCTATTTAAAAACACAACTATCCTATCTTATGTAGTCTCACGTTCCGTCTCTTTAGTTATTTATATTATTCCTTTGCATACATTCACGCTTTCAACTTACACTTCCGTTTTAAAAACCTTTTGATTTCATGCACCTTTTTCCTCTCTCTCTCACTTTTAAAGTCGAATAAAAGATTCATATTAATATATATTACACACTACAATTTTTCATGTGCAATTCTCTTTATTTCATAAGACCTCTAGGCACCACTCGGTCAAACCTTTTTAAAAAACCAATACCCACTGGTGGAGCCACTTGTCCATGAACCAAAATATTATAAACCCATCATGGCAATGGCACAAAATTTTGGTCCTGTCAAGTTTTGTGACCTAGTCCATACATCCTACTAACGGGGTTTCACCCTAAACATCCAACCCCTTCTCCATACACCTCCAAAAATTTTACAAAATACCCAAATCGCCTCTATTTAAAAGCTTTTAATATTTAAAAAAACGAAAAAAAAGAATGATCAAAGATTCCTTTGAAAATAACTTTGTCAGTGCAAATTTTTGGCACAAATATTTCTCTCATATCTCATTCTTTATCTCTATTCTCGCTTCTTGCTTCCTCTCCTTGCATTCTTTGGTTCCTAGCATACATAGAGCTTTGTTTGGTATTGTTCGTGCATCAACACAGTCACTTTGACCCTAAAGGTTGGTGCATAGTCAAGCATATTTCTCTCTTGCATCGAATCTCATTCTCTCTTTCGATTCTCACTTTGCTTCGTTTCTTTGTCGTTTTTGCTTCCAGGCACACACAGGAAATTTCATGTTCTTCGTGGAGGTTGAAGTTGATTTTCTTCGTGCAGCCACACAACCACACACTATTTCGTGTTTGCCACTCGTCTTCGTGCATTGCTCATTGCCTAGGTTGGTGCATTTTTTTTTTCAATTTTATAGTATGTTGTAATTATGGTAGAAGACCTACTGCTTTTGCTTACAAAAGGCGTACAAATGCTCAACCTAATGTTCATGTTGAGGAGTATGAAGATGTTAGGTTTGAGGAGGATGCAGTTTAGGAGCATCCATTTGAGGAGCATGATTTTGAGGAGGAGGACCATCAGGATGTTCCTGAAGGTGCATTTAGTGGAAGTCGAGTACAAGATTCAGTATTGATACATTACGTGAACCATGTTTCTTATGCGATATGGCATGGTCAAGTAAGTGCAAAACTTTAATTAATATGGTTATTGTTTAGTTGAAATAAATTTTATATTAAATATTATTGTTTAGGACCGGGTGGAGATCAAGTTGATCTCCCACAGGAAGATGTTAAAGAAACTAGGATCCCGCGTCGAAGGCATTAGAGAAATCATGTATGGTTCCGATTTGATGTCTCTGACTGACATCTCATATGACTATGTCAATAGGAGTCTACTGTTGGCATTCGTGGAGAGATTTCATTTCGAGACCAACAATTTTCATCTCTTGTGGGTGAGATGTCGATGACTTTGGATGATGTGTCATCATTGTTGTACCTCCCGGGTCTAGGGTAATTTATTAATCTAGAGGAAGTGGACTTTAAAGAAAGTCGACGCGCCATTGTCGAGCTTTTAGGCGTGGATGGCAGGAGAGCTGGTGTTGAGTTGCATGTAGCTCACGGTGCGAAAGTCAGACTAAGCTGACTTTGAGACATCTATGCTAAGCATTGTGAGGAGCAGCAGTGAGAGTACACTACCCGGACATATTTGTTGCATCTAGTTAGATGCACTATATTTACTGATAAGACTACCACGTTCATTCACGTATCTTACCTTTTGCTTTTTAGAGACGTACACGGATGTAGCCAATATGCTTGAGGTGTTGTTGCACTAACGTATATGTATGAGCAGCTAAGAGATACCAACTTGGCTTCAACATCCGATATAGGAAGAATCAGATTTTGAGTTCCGATGTTCTCCCTTCCGCATTTCGATATCCGAGGCATATGTCATCTTCATATCAATTTTGAAATTTTCATAATTTTTTTACATCAATTTTAAATAAATTTATTTTTTTATTAAATTAAATAAATTCATACAAATTATTTTATAAAAAAAACTATAACTGATACAAAAATTTAATATTTAAAATAAAATTAAAAGATATATAACTAATACAAATAATTCAACATTTACACATAATATATTCAAGTTAAGAAAACTAAACTAAACATTTAAAAATTATCTAACTAAACAATTTAAAATAATGTAATAAACAATAATTAAACATTACAAATCAACATTCAAAAACATGAATTGGATAATGGAATCTAATTGATGTTTTGCACTCCGAATTTGAAGGACCACTGAAAGAAAGAAAGGAAAAAAAAAATGAAATTGCGGTGCAGAATGAAGGCTATATCCAACGTTTCGTTAATGAATGCACTGAATCCCTAAACCATTTCCGTCAAAATGACTTAATGCATAACTATTTCAAGAAACTTATTGTAAGGATATTTATGAAATTTGGAAAGGACCGCGTTATTCTAACAACGGTATTTGCACACATTCTTTACAACGCCATGTGTCGAATTGTGATAGGTTGAATTTTAAATTTTTTTTTACAAAACCGTCTAAATGGAAGGACGTTACTTTTTTTTAAGTGAGAATCCCAAAATACCCCTGTCTGTTTTGGTTGGAAACGAACGTCTAGTTTTGGTGCGTCTTCGTTTTCTTTCTCTGTAATCGTGTGCTGTGCGTGGTGTTGCTGGTGCCTCCCTCCATTTTCGTAAAGGTTGTCTTTTTGGTTGATGTTATAGTGCGCAATGGAAGGTTCCGGTGACCATTGTCCGACGACGAAGGTAAGTGCTTTGTCGTTCCATTTCGTTCCATGGTTTTTTGGTTTGGGTTTAGGTTTCGGGTTCGTTTAGTTTTGTTTTGGTTTTTAGGTTTAGTAGTTGTGCTTATTTTATTTTGGTTGATGCAGTTGACCGTTCGTCACTCTTTTTCGACAAAGTATATATGTACTTTGAACGAACGCTTGACAGTGGAGCATCGGTCATTGATTGCGAAGACTCCGTTTTCGTGGTTTTTAGATTTGAATGTAAATCTTAAACTAGGTAGAAATATATTGAGTGAGTTATTGGGTAAGTGGGACGACTCGAGTAGTGGTTTTTTTGTTGGAAATAAACTTGTGAATATAAATGAAATGATTTTTATTTAGAGTTGGGATTGAGTACAGATGGTGAAAATATTAACTTCAAGGAGGAAATGAGAAATATTCAATGTGTGAAATACATATGAAAAGGAACAAAGGATTTGAATTCGATATACAAATTTCTAATGCGAAAACACAAGAAAAATATCCCTTGTTCTCATTTTTGTAGCCTTTACCTATTGGTAGAGATATGTGAGATTTTATTTCCAAAACGTAGCGAAAAAGTGTTTCCTGTAATGTTTAATATTGTTGACAACTTAAGTGGTTTGGGTAGTTATTGTTGGGGTAGTCTAGTTTATCATTTTTTGTTACGTAGTTTGAGCAAAGCTTCAGATGGCTTGAAGAAAGGCAAAGGTATAACAAACGTTTACGTGGATGGTTGTGTTTACATGCTGCAGGTAATTATTACTTGTTGATGTAATATGTAAATTGTTTGTTTATTGTTTTGTGATTTAGAACAAGTTAAGATGATTTATTTTTGTTAGGTATGGTTTTTTGAGCATTTTGTTCCACCCGAAGGTCCAATTGATAAATTTCCACGAATATTGCATTCGATGAATAGAAGTGTTGGAGACAAATTCGTAAAACGTTGTATGGAGACAGGTTTGGTATGTGGTTTGTTATCCCAAGTTTTGTTATGTTTTGATATATTGAGTTAAGTTGTGTAGTCTGAAATATATGGTTAAATTTCAGGTTGTTGATGATGATGATGTTGATGTTGGTGTTTCAACCAAGGATAAGAAGGAATACAGACCAACACCAACAAGGAAGGATGCCCAACCAAGACCAAATAAGATACAAAAAAGAAATCGAAGAGAAATTTTTATGTGTGCCTTAGAGGAACAAGAATTTCTAATTGAAGAACTTAAAAGGAGGGTTGCAGGTTTGGAGGCACAATTGGCTGAAGAGAAGGCAAAACGACAAAATAAAGATCAGGGTGGAGAAAGTGTTCCTCGTACAGAACCATTCATGACACTGGTTTTGTATCCCCTACTGACATTGACACAAATCAACAACCTTTGAAGACGTATGTTAGGGTTGGCTCACGAAGGCGTTACAAGGGAAGAGCACTTAGGACTCCATACACTGGAACCGTAGTGCTTAGAATAAAAAATGAGTGATATTTGTATTCAGTTGATTAATGTAAACAAAGTGTAAGGATTAATATGTGTATTTGATGATTGCAAATAGATTAAGAAAACAAAGTGTATTGTATTGGATATAGTTGAATGAAATAAAAATTAATATTTTGGTTTGGTCACATATTTTTATTTTCAATAGCATATGTTACTGTTTTAGTGGTCTTACAGGGTAGTAGGTGATGTTAGGTCACCAAAAGCAGTGGGGAAAAACCCATTCAAAGTGGGGAAACAAGTTGGGCAAGGGCTGAGGTTGTGTGCTGAAATAGACCCTGCTGTAATCGTTTACACACCCCTGGTAAACGATTACGCGAGAGAAAACCCTGTTTTTTACAGAAAGTCCAACTAAGGTAGTCAGTCAGGATAACGTGGGTGACCAGTGACAAAACCAGTATGTTTGAGTGACATTTGCACAAGTGTTTGTCAAGGTGGAGGTGTTTGAGTGTTGGTAGAAGGTGGTTGGTGATGTTAGGTGACCCTAAGCGGTGGGGAAGAACCCATTCTGAGTGGGGGAGCAATGTGTGCAAGGGCTGAGTGATGCTGCTCAAAAGAGCCTGCTGTAATCGTTTATACACCCCTGGTAAACGATTACGCGAGAGAAAATCCTCTTTTATACACAAAGTTCAACTGAGGTAGTCAGTCAGGATAACTTGGGTGACCAGTGACAAAAGCAGTATGTTTGAGTGACATTTGCTCATGTGTGTGTAAAGGTGGAGGTGTTTGAGTGTTGGTAGATGGTGGTTGGTGATGTTAGGTGACCCCAAGCAGTGGGGAAGAACCCATTCTGAGCGGGGGGAGAATTGTGTGGAAGGGCTGAGTGATGCTGCTCAAAAGAGGCTGCTGTAATCGTTTACACACCCCTGGTAAATGATTACGCGAGAGAAAATCTTCTTTTGTCCAGAAAGTCCAACTGAGGTAGTCAGTCAGGATAACTTGGGTGACCAGTGACAACACCAGTATGTTTGAGTGACATTTTCTCATGTGTCTGTGAAGGTGGAGGTGTTTGAGTGTTTGTCTATGGTGGTTGCTGATGTTAGGTGACCCGAAGCAGTGGGGAAGAACCCATTCTGAGTGGGGGGAGCAATGTGTGCAAGGTCTCAGTGATGTCGCTCAAAAGCCCTGTTGTAATCGTTTATACACAGCTGGTAAACGATTACGCGAGAGAAAAGCCTGTTTTGTACAGAAAGTCCAATTGAGGTAGTCAGTCAGGATAACGTGGGTGACCAGTGACAAAACCAGTATGTTTGAGTGACATTTGCAAAAGTGTCTGTCAAGGTGGAGGTGTTTGAGTGTTGGTAGATGTTGGTTGGTGATTTTGGGTGACCCCAAGCAGTGGGGAAGAACTCATTCTGAGTGGGGGGAGCAATGTGTGCAAGGGCTCAGTGATGCTGCTCAAAAGCCCTACTGTAATCGTTTACATACCCCTGGTAAACGATTACGCGAGACAAAAGCCTGTTTTGTACAGAAAGTCCAACTAAGGTAGTCAGTCAGGATAACGAGGGTGACCAATGACAAAACCAGTATGTTTGAGTGACATTTGCACAAATGTCTGTCAAGGTGGAGGTGTTTGAGTGTTGGTAGATTGTGGTTGGTGATTTTAGGTGACCCCAAGGAGTGGGGAAGAACCCATTCTGAGTGGGGGGAGCAATGTGTGCAAGGGCTCAGTGATGCTGCTCAAAAGCCCTGCTGTAATCGTTTACACACCCCTGGTAAACGATTACGCGAGATAAAATCCTCTTTTGTACAGAAAGTTCAACTAAGGTAGTGAGTCAGGATAACTTGGGTGACCAGTGACAAAAGCAGTATGTTTGAGTGACATTTGCCCATGTGTTTGTGAAGGTGGAGGTGTTTGAGTGTTGGTAGATGGTGGTTGGTGATGTTAGGTGACCCCAAGCAGTGGGGAAGAACCCATTCTGAGTGGGGGAAGAAATGTGTGGAAGGACTGAGTGATGTTGCTCAAAAGAGCCTGCTGTAATCGTTTACACACCCCTGGTAAACGATTACGCGAGAGAAAAGCCTATTTTGTACAGAAAGTTCAACTGAGGTAGTTAGTCAGGATAACGTGGGTGACCAGTGACAAAACCAGTATGTTTGAGTGACATTTGCACAAGTGTCTGTCAAGGTGGAGGTGTTTGAGTGTTGGTAGATGGTGGTTGGTGATGTTAGGTGACCCAAAGCAGTGGGGAAGAACCCATTTTGAGTGGGGGGAGCAATGTGTGGAAGGGTTGAGTGATGCTGCTCAAAAGAGCCTGCTGTAATCGTTTACACACCCCTGGTAAACGATTACACGAGAGAAAATCCTCTTTTGTACAGAAAGTTCAACTGAGGTAGTCAGTCGGGATAACTTGGGTGACTAGTGACAAAAGCAGTATGTTTGAGTGACATTTGCTCATGTGTGTGTGAAGGTGGAGGTGTTTGAGTGTTGGTAGATGGTGGTTGGTGATGTTAGGTGACCCCAAGCAGTGGGGAAGAACCCATTCTGAGTGGGTGGAGCAATGTGTGGAAGGGCTGAGTGATTCTGCTCAAAAGAGCCTGCTATAATCGTTTACACACCCCTGGTAACCGATTACGCAAGAGAAAATCCTCTTTTGTACAGAAAGTCCAGCTGCGGTAGTCAGTCAGGATAACGTGGGTGACCAGTGAGAAAACTAGTATGTTTGAGTGACATTTTCTCATGTGCCTGTGAAGGTGGAGGTGTTTGAGTGTTGGTCTATGGTGGTTGGTGATGTTAGGTGACCCGAAGCAGTGGGGAAGAACCCATTCTGAGTGGGGGGAGCAATGTGTGCAAGGGCTCGGTGATGCTGCTCAAAAGCCCTGCTGTAATCGTTTACACACCCCTGGTAAACGATTACGCGAGACTAAATTCTGTTTTGTACAGAAAGTTTAACTGAGGTAGTCAGTCAGAGAAACCTGGGTGACCATTTAAGGCAGAAGTGCACCTGTAATTGGATGGGGAGGTATTATTTGGTAAGTGGTGTTGATGTTTTAGTGACAACTACAATTGTATTTAGTTTATCATAAATTAAACATTAGAAATTAAATGACGAATATTGAAAATAAGGAACTTCATTAAATTAAAGACTTCAAATTATGAAAATAGGTACTGTGATACATAGTTTTTTTCTAATGCAGAAAATAAAGCCTAAACAAGCAATTCTAAGTGTTAGGATTGTTTTGAGAAGCACTTTGGAAGTGTTGCAGTTGTTCTTCAATGTTCCCAACGTGCGATTGCAATGCATCAAACCTTGTACTGATGACCATGTCCATGTTTTGAAATCGATTTTCAAAGACATCAAATCGAGTTTCGAAGGCATCAAATCTTGTACCAATGAAGGTCTGAAGTTGTTCTATGCGGTTGATGACATTATTTAGTGTTATAGATGAACTGCCTTGTTCATTATCTGAGCTATGTTGATGTTGACCTTGCTGTATGGGGGGATGGGGGGCGTTGCCTTTGGGAACCCATTCTCCATCATCATTTTGCACATAACCAAATGATGCTACAACTTCACTACCCATTTTTTGCTTGAACTTCACTTCTGAAATGGGATCAGTGTCAGTAGGCACTTCAAAGTGTTCCATGAAGATGGTTATCAAATGTGGATATGGCAACTTCGCGTTCTCCCTTAATGCTCTTTTCATCTTATATCTAATAAGATGTCCCCAATTAATTTGAATGGAATTTAAAAATGCCCATAGGAGCATAATATTCTCTTCGAATGCCTGACCAATATTGGTTGCACGAGGAATTAATACTCGAGTCAGAACGTAATGAAGTATCCTTGGTTGAACCTTCATGTGGCCCGCTAGTATTCTGGATTGTATGATTGCATCATCTCTACAGACTAGTTGCCTTGCAGTAACAGAATCATATTGCTCTTTCCACTCATCTACAAGTTTTCCTTCATAACAAACACCATCAGGGGGGGGGGGAAATCAGTGAGTTGTTGAAAAAGATTAGGGCTAACCCTAATTTTTACACCTTTAACCTCGCTTCGAATAACCCTAGTATCTGATATTAACATGTTGTTGTACAACACTCTCACTAATTCTGGGTGGTAATGTCTTCTTAAAGACACAAATTTAGTGAGCCCAACTTCGGCCAATATGTCATAGAAGTGAAAGTTTTTTCCTTCAAAGTAACCGTCCTCTAGATACTTACTTTCCAAGATTTCACGATTGACGAAATGTGAGTCATATTTGTGCTTTTGCTCATCCGACGAGAAGAGGTCATTGTTAGGCGTTGGAGGTGATGACGATGGTGACAAGGTAGGATTGCGGCGGCGTCGACGTCCACCAAAGGAAGAAGATGCCTTGTTTGCACGATCACCCATTGAATTGTGTTTAGGGTTTTGCAGTCACACTATTCAGGTTTTGTAAAAGTATTGGAGGAAGAACGTGATTGGGCGGTTATAATCACGATTGTAATTCACACACGTTGTATATGTACTGATGTAAATGGGTACTTTTGTGTAATGACCAGGGTTATGTAATCGATTACGACTGCGTAGTAATCGATTACAATACTGTATCTTGGTGTCTTTATATGATTTCCAAACATTGAAGACTTGGATTTCATTCACCACCATCATGAATTACAAAAACATAATAAATTCACAAATAAACATTGAAGAAGTTATATTTATCAACTCATGTTATCGAAATTGTTATGTACAACTGACAACAACGACATAAATCCTAAATGACCCATTTCGGTATCTTGTGATAGTTGGATAGAGTCCGCTTGAAATTGAACATGGTCATCACGTTCAGAAACATTAGATGCCCTTGTCCTTTGCAACAACAAAATTATTAATTAGAACTATATTCATACAAAATAAAGTATTTAATCAATATTTTGAACGTAATTAATGACTCACCAATTAAAGGGTGGGCGGTGTTGAAGTCTTTCTGCATGAAGCCGACTTTCTTCTTTGGGTTCTTTTCTCAACGGTGGACTTCAACCTGTTTGTTCGTAGACGTCCTTTTCGCTTAACAGCTGCAGGACTGTGAACAAGGACATCAGATGTTCCAACTGGAGTATGTGGAATTGACGTGCATGCACCAGTATCGTATCTTAGTTGGCTTGCATCACTAATGATGTTATTTGTCATGGATGAACTGAACTCAAATTTTTTACCAAGACAATTAATTTCTTTTTCCAATTGAGTAGTAGCAGACTCACATGCAACTTCAGCAATTTCATAAAAACGTTTGCACGACATCTTGTATCTTTGCATGCGTGGGTCATTACTGGAATTACTATACGATGCTGTTATTAGTGTGTGTCTTCTTCGGATATTTTTGCTCCAACGCCGCAAAATGTATTGTGAGGGAACACTGTATACATCTTCTTGACCAAATACTAATAGGGAATGACAACATATAATGCCTCTAAACTCAAACAGTTGGCAAAAGCAAGTGGTTGTCTGTGTCAGGGGATCAAATTGAACTTTATAAAATTTATCTGGTAAACGATTACCTTCCCACATTCGTTCCTCTTTTATAGTGTAAGTGTTCCATAAGTTGTCCTTTAAGGTGTCTTTGATGAAACAATTTATCCTTGAACAGAACTCTGTTTGGACCTCCTCAAACTTTTCATGTGTGTATTGAACTTGAAATTGTCTCTCAATCGGTGACTGAGAGCCACATGCAACAGTGGTGTTCATGGACGAGAAGTCTGCTTCTATTTCCTTTTGGGCCTTTACTCTAACAACATTGTCGTATTGAACCACAAATTGTTGAAGTGTGGTTGCGGAATTAATAAATTCATCAAAAAAAGCATTTATTCCCTCACTTCTCTGAGTGGTAGACATGCCGGCCCAAAATTTATTTTTCAAATAACACGAAACCCATTTATGTCTCTCTTCATACAAATTACATAGCCATTCATTTTCCTGGATTCCATGTTTTGTAAGTAGTTCCTCCCAACCCTTTTCAAATTCTGTTGGACAACCACAATCATATATAAGCGCATGTAGTTCGCTTTTGATAGCGGCATTATTTTTATAGCCGTGGAATTTTTTAGGGAACTTCTTCAGGATGTGCCATAAACACCACCTGTGCCTCGTATTAGGAAACACTTGTTCAATAGCGTTGGCCATTGCCCTGCATTGGTCAGTAATAATGCCTTCAGGACTCTTATTACGCATGCATCTAAGCCAACATTGGAACAACCATACAAATGAGACAGTGTCTTCCGAAGACAACAATCCACAACCAAGTAAAATGGAGTGTCCATGATGGTTAACTCCCACAAAAGGTGCAAATGGCATGTCGTACTTATTTGTTAAGTAAGTTGTGTCAAACGAAACAACATCACCAAATTCTTCACATGCAGCACGACTTCTTGCATCAGCCCAAAACACACTACAGATTTTATTCCCTTCATCCAGTGCAATGTCATAGAAGAACTCGTTATTTGTATCTTTCATTGAAGAAAAGTATCGTAGGAGTGCCTGACCATCACCATCCTTACATAAAGATCTTCTGTGTTGGACAATGTAGTTTCTCGCGTCCCGCTCGACGAAGTCCATGTTTTCATAGCCCCCGACATCATTCACAATGCTAAGGAAACTCTTATTTAACCTAACTCCAGCATCATGGTTTACCTCCAACGTGTGTTTTGCTTGCATGCTTAACTTTCTATTTGCTGCAAAAAGGTTGGAGTTATTTGGGCAAAAATCATGGTTGTGGTCTAGAACAACGGTTCTTATAAACCACTTGTCGTCCTTCTTTGCAATGGTTATCCCAGCAGGACATTGGTTAGTTTGACTTGGAAGCGTTTTCATTGCTAGTTTGACGGAAGACACATATTTCCCTTCCCTTGAACAAACTATTCTCAAGTAGTACACGTTGTTGTCTTTATCTTTTTTAGAAGTTCTAGTCCGCACGGCAAACCCACATCTAATGGCGTAGTTTGTGTAAAATTTTCTAGCTTCAATCATTGATTCAAAACACATATGCACTGTTGGGTCCATATCCAATAAACTTTCATTACGGTCATCAACATTGTCATTACACTCATTCACTTCATCCACATTCATTGTGTGCTTGGACATTACACCTAGCTTTAAAGATGAACCACATCGTATTCAGTAATAAAACTTACGAAATTTACCACTGTGAACTGAAAAATAAAATGTACATAAACCCATTTCGAAAAAGTGAAGTAATACGTACCGTGTTGGAATGGTAGTGCCCTTTAATGAAGGTCAAATGTTCGTAACCAACATCCTCTTGAACATTTACGTACACCATAAATGAACTTCTGTGGTTCTCACCAAACTTCCGAAGCTGCCTCTATCCCTTGTCTTTAATGAAGAAGAAAGTAAGTTTTGTGGAGGTGGTTGGTTAATGGAGGCAAATGTTAACGTTGGACGTTGATGTACGTCTTTGGTACGCCAAAGCTATTATTTTGGGCAGCTGAAGCACTAATTTGGTTACCCACGCAAACCATGCATTCAATGTTTGTCAGCATAAAGTTTCTCTCTCTCATAACCCACAATCAATGCTTTCACTTTTAAAGATTTCCTATCAAATCAAACATATCTCCACATTTAATGATACTTCATTTGAACAAGTTAACTATTTCTGAATCTGTAGTTGGAAAAAAGTTTCATCCACGTCCATTTCAAGTAACATCTCCTTAGTGGTAATGGAAATAGTTATAAAAGACATATTTTTTTCCATTATAAAATATTCATTTCATGTAATGTACTTCTGTTTAAATATCGGGGACAAACCCATTGTCTACACTTGAACCAGGTGACTATATTTCTAACCCTTTTACCATTATTTCAATTGTTAGTTATTTATGTAATGATCCCATTCATCTTGCCTACTTAACGTGGTCTTTCAATTTGGACTGAAAATTTCAGCTTAATCATGGATGCATGGCAAGACCTTGTTTATGATGATGATGTCTTTGAATCGTTCTTGAAAAAATGCGATGCGTCGGCATCGCTTATACCTGGTCCTGTAGGTAACATCCAAGCAGCTTTCCTAAATAGAACGGGAACAGAAGAACCCAAATTGACACAAGAATTTGCTGGTGATGTTGCTCAGGCTACTTATGAATGAGATTTCAACTCCAATGCTTGGAAATGGGCACAGATGTTTATTGAACACCACGGTACACTCAATGTAATACCGGTTCAAACAACATTGTTACTTTCACCAGTTCTAATCTGTTTTCATATATTTTATGTCATTGGAGGTCTGATAATGGATGCCAAATTCGAAAACGTCAACTCCCTCCAAGACGCAAAATCACTAGAGGTCCTTTCATTTGTTGCTTGCATATTGAAAGAGTGCAAGCCAAATGGGTTGGGAGATATGCAGTTGACTGTTAAGGTATTATTGCCTTTCCTTTATTCAACAACAGTACATGTTATGGTAGATTAATAACTTATTATATGTTTGAAGGACCCAACTGGCACGATGAAGGCTTCCTTGCACAAGAAAGTTCTTGAAGATCCTCAAATTGCAGACAATATCGGAGTTGGTTCCGTTATGCTACTCAATCTTGTAACCCTTCCATTTTGTACTTAACTTGCATAATTATCTTGTTGGTCTTTCAATGTTCTTCTCACTAATTTGGTGTGTACATTTAGGTCCACCCTTTCGCTACATGTCCGCAAAACTACTACCTCAATATTACGCATCGCTCTATAGTGAAGGTTTTTCCAGCTAATGTTTGTCCTCCAACAATTAACCTCGTTAAGGACACCCCAAAACCTGTCATTCGACTCCCTATGTGGGCAGAGAAGAAACTCAATGTCGATGACATCCTCCGCAAATTTGTACCTCCAGCTGACCAACCATCAACGTCCAAACAACCAGACAACCACTAGTGGGCTTTGGATAACTGTCATATTAATATATTAAGACGATTATAAGTATGTAATGGATAACTGTAATATTGAAAACATGCAATGTATTATTGTTGTCTATCATGTGTACCTTAACAACTATTAATCTTGTATTATGATGTGGTTGATTGTGTTATAAAAATGTTTTCAAGTTAATTATGTTATAAAATGCTTGGGGTCACCTAACTTGACCAACCACCATAGACCAACACTCAAACACCACCACCTTCACAAACACATGTGCAAATGTCACTCAAACATACTGGTTTTGTCACTGGTCAACCACGTTATCCTGACTGACTACCTCAGTTGAACTTTCTGTACAAAAGAGGATTTTCTCTCGCGTAATCGTTTACCAGGGGTGTGTAAACGATTACAGCAGGGCTTTTGAGCAACATCACTCAGCCCTTCCACACATTGCTCCCCCCACTCAGAATGGGTTCTTCCCTACTGCTTGGGGTCACCTAAAATCACCAATCACCATCTACCAACACTCAAAAACCTCCACCTTGACACACACTTGTGCACATGTCACTCAAACATACTGGTTTTGTCACTGGTTACCCACGTTATCCTGATTGACTACCTCAGTTGAACTTTCTGTACAAAACAGGCTTTTCTCTTGCGTAATCGTTTACCAGGGGTGTGTAAACGATTACAACAAGGCTTTTGAGCAGCGTCACTCAGCCCTTCCACACATTGCTCCCCCCACTCAGAATGGGTTCTTCCCCAGTGCTTAGGGTCACCTAAAATCACCAACCACCATTTACCAACACTCAAACACCTCGACCTTGACAGACACTTGTGCAAATGTGACTCAAACATACTGGTTTTGTCACTGGTCACCCACGTTATCCTGACTGACTACCTCAGTTGAACTTTCTGTACAAAACAGGCTTTTCTCTCGCGTAATCGTTTACCAGGGGTGTGTAAACGATTACAAAAGGGCTTTTGAGCAGCATCACTCAACCCTTCCACACATTGCTCCCCCCACTCAGAATGGGTTCTTCCCCACTGCTTGGGGTCACCTAACATCACCAACCACCATCTACCAACACTCAAACACCTCCACCTTCACAAACACATGAGCAAATGTCACTCAAACATACTGGTTTTGTTACTGGTCACCCACGTCATCCTGACTGACTACCTTAGTTGGACTTTCTGTACAAAACAGGATTTTCTCTCGCGTACTCGTTTACCAGGGGTGTGTAAACGATTACAGCAGGCTCTTTTGAGCAGCATCACTCAGCCCTTTCACACATTGCTCCCCCCACTCAAAATGGGTTCTTCCCCACTGCTTGGGGTGACCTCACATCACCTACTACCTTGTAAGACCACTAAAACAGCAACTCTGATTCAAAATAACATTTTTTGGCAATGGTCACCAGAGTCAACTTCGTTCACTATTTCAATTGAATTTTGTGTACAAAACACACAGTATTGTCGCGTAATTGTTTACTAACCCACTGTAAACGATTATTATTTCCTTTTTTCACCGTCCCAACTCAGAACTTGGTGAACTCCCTTGCAATAACCATCCTTAATTTCACTTATGAAACCTTCCCTTACTATTCAAATACTTATTACAAAGGTGCGTGATTTTTTCAATAAAACATTTATTCATTACAACAAACACAATGTCAAAACAATTAAATTCAAAATCCAACCAATAATCTTATTACATAAACAATGTCTACATTATCAACTTCCATTATGTACATATATGAACATGTTGTGTTACAAGAACAAATTTTTTCATGTGTAACCAATCCTAAAAAATGCCATATAGCTCTAGGGCTTCCATTCGTCTTATGTTCTCGTTGTCGAGGATCCAGTCACATATATATTTCTTTCTAATCCCAAGCAGCTCCTCCTGAAACCAACAATTTCCCCATTACAAACCAACACATGTGATAATGTTAACAAACACAATTGCTACTTACGGTTGTATATTGAGGCATGCTTTTTCGTTGTATTTGTCATCTCCATCCCAAATTTCCATTGCTTTCAACATTATGACTCCACAATCATGTCTGAAATAATATACCCACCACATAAAATTAATTATCAACATATATTCAACATAACACAATATAATATAGCAGTACAATTCAAAAAACTTACAAGTTTGGTTGGGATGAGATATTTGCTTGTTTAACAGTCAAAGGAGCAATACTACTTTCTGGTCTATTCATCAACAGGCAAAAAAACTGTGCCATATTTTCAGCCTACAAGTTAACAATTACAAAAAAAGCTTAAACAATACAGTGTTATCTGACAATCACAGTGTCATCAACAATGAAATATGTAGAATCTTACAACAGCAGTGTCTATCCTTTTCCGGTCTTTGATCCCCTTACCTAATGAGTCAATCACAAATATCTCTAATGAACTCAATTTCACTGAATAACACCACCAGTGATCATCGTGGACAAATGGCATAAACAACTACAAACAGTCAAAAAAATATCAATAATACATTTCCGACCAAAACTACACAAATATTGCACATTAAAGGTTACTCACAAAGTCAGCTGTGCCAAAGTCTCCAAGTCCAAAATGATTGCAACGCAGATAACTGTTATAGTTATGAAGCGTAAATACATGACGATTTTGTGGACGTTTCCTATAATCTGTAAGAATATGGTGTTGTGGACAATTTCAAAATCATCAATAAAAAATCAATCAAAAATACTTTCTTCAATGAAATATATGATACAATATCAAATTTTATTTACCGAGTATAATGGACTAACCATGTTATCAACGTATTTCATCGGGGCCAAAGTGTAAAATGAAGTCGTGCTTAAGGTTTGCCCAATTATCTCGCTTACAACCCTAAACATATAAATATTAGTCCATCACATTGAATACAGATTGGCCAACCACAGCTACAATTAACAGCAAATACTTGTATACAGTGATCTCTCTGACGCTTACTACTCTATACAATTGGTCTACGTCAACAGTGGTCCTTGGATCCCCAGCAAAACTGCGCAATGGGGGGATAACCAATGGGACGGCCTCAGGTTGGACTTCATCACCATCATCGTCGATTTCAATACAAACAATTTTATCATGACTTCTTGAAACTATCTCATCTTCACATGCGGTTTTATCCTCCCCTCTTACTTCCGTATATGCACCTAGAGGGTCATCAACTGCATTACCATCACCACCAACTTCAGGCTCTTGGTCACCCCCAACTTCAGGTGCTTCATCAACTCCGCCACCAACTTCTTCATCACTACCACATGCATCTTCTTCAGTAAAGATTGAAGTTTGACAAATTTCAATTAACTCCTAGTAAGAACTCCAATCTTGGCATTCAATGCTCTGAGTTCTTCATTGTTTTTCCTCAATCTCTCCTCGGCACCTACTTCCCATGTGCCGTCATCAGAGCTTTCGTCATCATCTTTCTCAACCTTGGATCCTTCAGCCAAGGATCCTTCACTCATCCCTCCGTCATCCATGTGGAAAGCTGCACGGATTTCCGGGCGATGACGATCTTCCTTTCTTACATACCACTCCAGATTTAACTGCACCATTATCACACAACATATTTTCACAAATAAGACAATCAATTTTTACATCAAAAATCACGAATGTCAAAGCACTTACATCTCCGGTCTTAAATATATGTTCAATTTTTTCGGTGCTTGATTTATATGAGAACCATCGCATTATGCGCGGGAAAAACCTGTGTGAAGCATGACCATGCAAAGAAAGTCTTTCAACCGCCTAACCCTACAATATCAAAATATTATTTCATCAAACCTAATTCACAATGTTCTTCAGTACATCAAAATAATCAACTATAAATCATGTTACCTACAACACTATCACATTGCCACTAAGAGTGAGTGACTGCGCGATATCTCCTGTCATAATTTTCTTCTTACATTTATTTAAATTCTGTACAATATGATTATGTACACCGGTGCACCAATCGTACAGACACAAACTGTCTAAATCATCTAACACTACAAAAGGCAGGTTACAAACATGCCTTGATTTCCTAGGAAAATAAAAAACAACCAAACAAACTAATATATATAACCTACATACTACATCAACATCAATGTTATTATCATGCACAATTACATTAAACATGTCCGTCAAATCCTTCAAACTGATACTTTTTGATTTGAACATTTCACCAACCATTCCAACAACTACTTCATCAAACGGAATCTCTAAACCACCTCTTTCTAAACCTAGGCTCATGAACACATCAATAACTGAAAAGGGCACCAACTGTTGACTCACTCTAAAACTATTATCATGCCCGGCCCACCTGCAAACCATAACCTTCAATAATTTCAAATTCACCTCCACAGGGCTATTAATATTCAAACACCACATAAATGGAGTCATCCTAATGCGCTCCACATGACACTTTTGTAGTAAACGATTCATTTCAATAATGATCGATGAGTCCATCGAGATAAGAAGCCGCCACTACACAAAAGTGATTATAACTTGATTAAAAACTATAATTCATACGATAATAAATAATCTATAAAAAATTAATTATAATTTTTCTTACACTTCGGTTTTTCCCTTCCATTGAAACTGCCCTAACAACATAACAATCCACACTCGTTATATCATTAAGGTTAATGAAACAACCAAAAGGAAATGTAAAATAGAATGTGAGGGCTCGGCCAATTTAACTTACCACAACAACGACAATGCTCCACGGCTTGCACACAAAAGTAACCACACACAGCAGTAACCACACACAGCAGTAACCACACACAGCACTAACCACACACAACACTAACCACACACAACAGTAACCACACACAAAACTGCACCCGCCTACCAAGCACAAAAATTCCCTATACCCAAGATACAAAGCGAGAGAATATGGAAGGGTGAAGACGGAGGACGGAGCAACAGAGAACAACGAAAGGTTAAGACGGAGGACGGAGCAACAGAGAACAACGAAGGGTTAAGATGGAGAATAGAGATACAGAGAACAACGAAGGGTTAACATGGACGAGAGAGCTACAGAGAAGAAGGAATGGTGCGTACGTTAAGCCCAAATTAAACCGCCAAACCCATTTCTTAAAATTTACAAATCTCCTTCCAAAAATACCCCTCGGCTTGATACCCTCTTTCCCATTTTCTTTCACTTTAGTAAGCCAATACCAAGACGACACCTGACGTTGTCAGATTGTTGTCAAAATTTCGTTGTCAACATAACATTTTCCATTTGGAAATGTAGATGAAATAGTTAGAGGTGTATGGGGAAACATCCCTACTAATATACTAATATACCGTAGTCACTAAGCTATAAGCTTTTCATCAAAAAATACTCAAAACATAATCATATAAATCATATAAAATGCACCATTTATTTATTCATTCATAATCTTTAATAAGAAACCATACAAAAACTAATTTATTTTATTTTATATTTGTTTTCATTAATATATATATATATATATATATATATATATATATATATATATATATATTTATTTTTTTCGGTTTCTACAAATATTATTTTCTTTTACATATTTTAAAAAACATTATATTATATTAATGATGAAAATACACGCGTGTCCAATTATTTTATAATAAAAATAAAAATTATTATTATTATGAAAATAAACATAAATAAGTTTTATAATTTTAGTAGTTTTTATTTAAGAAGGATAATTATTTTAGTTTACAAAATGGTTAAAATGATCAAATTAAAAATAAATTTTAAATAGAATCATTTATAGAACAAAATTATTAAAATAATTATTTAAATTTAGAAAAGCTATTATTTGAAAATAAAATTGGTAAAAAATGTGTACAATAAAAAAATAATCATTTTTATACAATGATATAGGTACAAAATGATATATATTAGTGAAAATATATGCATGTATATATTTTTTTTTTGTTTTTATGATAAGAAAAAAATTATATTTTTATAATTATTAAAGAATATATAATCAATGTAAATGATTTTTATAATTATATTTTAGGTAAATAATTAAATTTTAAAAAATAATTATATTATTTAAAAAGTAAAATAATAAAATAATTTATACTAATAAAGATAAATTATTTAAAAAATATATATACACAAAAAATAATTATAAAGCGATAGAAAAACCATTCTTTTTCTTAACTGTTATAGATTTATTAAAAGTTATAAATATAATACTGTTATTAGTGGTTTCAAGTAATGATTTCACATTTTTTAATCAATGTCATATAATATTAAACCTAAAATATAGACTTAAATTAAACAAATTGATACAAGGACCTGTTATTATGAGAATTAACTTCAAGTGGAAAGAGAAGGGTTTGCGAAATAGCTTACGGTTGCACTCCTAAAACCTCGTAACTGCATTCGTTTGGGTTTTCCCTGTGTCTATGGCGGCGGTGGTGGAGGCGAGGAAGGCCCCGCGGCCGGGAAAGGGCGGTTACGAAGCGCACGGCCTGAGCGAGGAAGAAGCGCGTGTTCGAGCAATCGCGGAGATCGTGGGCTCCATGATAGACCTCTCCCACAAGGGCCAGAACGTGGACCTCAATGCGCTAAAGTCCGCAGCGTGCCGCAAGTACGGCCTCGCTCGCGCGCCTAAGCTCGTGGAGATGATAGCCGCGCTCCCCGATGCGGAGCGCGAAACTCTCCTCCCCAAGCTCCGCGCCAAACCCGTCCGCACCGCGTCCGGAATCGCCGTAGTTGCCGTCATGTCCAAACCGCACCGCTGCCCGCACATCGCTACCACCGGGAACATCTGCGTTTACTGCCCTGGCGGTCCCGACTCCGACTTCGAGTACAGTACTCAGTCCTACACCGGTTACGAACCAACCAGCATGCGCGCGATTCGTGCGAGGTAGGGTTGTGGTGCTGTTGTCTTTTAGTTTAGGGTAAATTGGAATGTTTCAGGGTTGATATTTGAATTAGTTTTATAATTAGGCTCGAGGTTCGTAGATTGTTAATTGAGCATTTTGATCGGTAAACCAGTTGTTGCCTGTGTGTTTCATCGTCAAGAATAGCTGATTGAAATTAGAATGGTCGTTTGGAGACATTAGACATGGTTTTTGTAGTTAAATTAGTTCGTGAGTGTGTATTTCGTTCTTTAAATAATTAGTAAGTGACCTGAAGTTATTTTAACCAACAAAATACACATCTAGGGGTATCAAACTGTTGAAATAATTATTAAATCTATGTATGCTTGTGTAATCATTAAGTCTAAAGAAGGGAGTAGTGTGTTGAGAAATCTCTCCCAACTGTACTTAGTTCTGTGCCTAGCAGTGTAGGACAGTACTTTGATCTTTGAAATCCCTATTGATCTTTGAAATCCCTTCTGTATCAGATCATTATCATTATAAATAGAAGAACATTGGAGGGTTCCTTTAAGCCCTCCAAATTATATTTTCTCTCTGTTTTTAATCTTAAGTCAAACATGTGGATTTTGTCGTCGAAACTATGTTGGCCAAGCTTAAGGGGCTTTTAATCTAGTTTTCACGTTATTAGATTACTTTTACTATTTGCTAAGATATTAATTCAATTAGTACCAACATGGTATGACATGGCTGACCTATAACCTTGTTTTTTAAGTGTATTTTCGGAGTTTGATTCCTTCTACGAATAAACATATGTTGGTATAAGACAAAAATGGATCTCAATTAGAGCTGTCAAAACGGGTTACCCGTCCGATCCGGTCCGGTCCACCAATCAACCCGACTCATTTATTAGCGAACCAAAAAATTCGAATCCGGCCCGACCCATCACGGGTTGGTGGGTAAACGGGTTGCCTTACTGGGTCACTTGATTACAATTTTTTTTAAATAAAAAAAATTACAAATTTTCTATAATTCAAATCTAAACAAATTTCACTCCCAAATTTCACTCCTAACATGGGTGTTTAATTAATTTTGAAAATAAAGAACTTAAATAATTTTTTCTAGCAAAAAAATATTTTTTTATAAAATTAAAATTAAATTTTAATAAAATAAAATTAGGTAGGTGGGTTAGTGGGCCAACTCGGTCCACCACGGGTTCAACCCGCATGAGTCGGGTTTAAATGAGCCGGATTGAAATCTGATCCGAATAAAAAGAAGTACAATTTTTCAAACCTAACCCGACCTGAACCTGTGGTGAACCAGGTTGAGCCATAGATTGTGACCCATTTTGACAGCTCTAATCTCAATCAATGTTGTCAATATCATGAGTAAACTAGCAAACTCGCTCTATCCTGCGAGTAGGGAGGAGGCTGCTAGCTAATGCGAGCATAGGATCAAGGTGGTGCAGATTGCGATGAGAATGGGATGCTGCTCACCAAATTGAGGGATCCTCGCAGATGCTGCCTTCAAAGTCTCGCCCTTTGTTCCAGTCACTCTACTGTCCTGCTATCTCTTTTGCTTGTGCTGTTCTGCTCTCTCTTTGATTCTTCTACTGTTCTGCTCTCTCTTTGATTCTTCTACTGTTCTGCTCACTCTGTTTTATCTTCAAATTCTAAAGAAGAGAGGACTATTTTTAGCTGTAAACAGGATCCCACTACCTAAGACTTATTATGGGTTATTTTTTTTTCATCTATATTATTTTTAATGCATGGACACTTTTATGAATATAAAATTTTGTATATTTGTAAGTCATATCAGTTGAGTTACGATCTTTTATCCCCTTTTTGATCCTCTTACTAGACTTGAGTTTGATAAAATTGTTATCAGTACCGCATAGGATTAGGTTTTGACTCTTCACTGGGATACAAATACACTAGAATGACCGAAAAATATTGCAAAATGTGACGATTATAATAGTAGGTTTGTAAATTAGACATCTAATGACTTGAACATCACTATTTGGGGAAAATTTAGGGGCTAATTTTTTGCATTGTGGAACTTGAACTAGGTATAATCCATATGTTCAGGCAAGGAGCAGGATAGATCAGCTTAAGCGTTTGGGTCATAGCGTAGACAAGGTTTGGAGCTCATTTTCGTATCTCTTGAATATTCCAATTCAAGTGCATGAAATTAGTGTAGATGTACTGTTTAAGTTTCTTATAATTATGGTCATTGTTTTCAGGTTGAGTTTATATTAATGGGTGGTACCTTCATGTCTCTTCCAGCTGATTACCGTGATTACTTTATAAGAAATCTTCACGATGCTTTGTCTGGGCATACTTCTGTCAATGTGGAAGAGGCAGTAGCTTACTGTGAGCATGGAGCAACCAAATGTATTGGCATGACAATTGAAACGTAAGTTGTCTTTTAAGTAATTACATCTGCATTAAATGTGAATGTTTTGAGCCTTGGTCTGCTGTTCATGTGCAGTTGTAAATGAATGATGTTCATTTGTCTTTTCTTTTGGTTAATATAAATAATACATCTTTTGCAGATCAACAATTTTTTGTGCAGCGATTAAAATGATATACTTAATATGAAAAGTTATCACTCAGACAGACTGTGTTATGAAATTTCTAGGGTGTTTCTGCATTTCTTGTTTGAGCATATCTGTAATTAAGTTAGTGGAAACGTATTGGGAAATCTACATGGCACTTGAAGAGTTGAGAGAAGATGAAGAGTCTTATATTTTTTCACTTAGAAAGCCTAACACAACTTACTACAGTATTTATAGGAGACAGTAGTTTTGAAAAGTAAAAGGGCGGGAAACCCCTAACAAAGCCCTAACATAAATATTAATAATAATAAAGGCACTATACTTCAACAATGACAATAGTGTGCTGTAACACATCTATGATGAGCTTATCAAGTTTGTGCTTCGTAATTTATCAGGAGGCCAGATTATTGTCTTGGGCCTCACTTGCGCCAAATGCTTTCTTATGGTTGTACACGATTGGAGATTGGAGTCCAAAGCACCTATGAGGATGTTGCTCGAGACACAAACAGAGGACACACTGTAGCTGCTGTAGCTGATTGCTTTTGCTTGGCTAAAGATGCTGGTTTCAAGGTTTCTTACTCTTATTTAAATCTATACATTCAGTAAAAAGCATAACTTTGTCCTGACCAACCATTCCCCTATGTGTCTCCCTGCTGCATCTTTTTTATACCAATATATTGATACATATTTCTAGTCATGTATTTTGAATCAACTTTTACTGCCTCATCATATTTGTATAGATTATAACTGGAACAAGTTTTAGATAGATTTATTAATATAAGTCAACTTAGGCGCTAGAAATATTTGATATTTCTGTAGTTGTATTTCCTTTTATACCGTGGACTAGTTTAGTCATGTCTCATGAATTTTATCCAATTTTCCCCTTTTGTCATTTGGTTTATGCTTATTTTCTCCGGCTTTTGCTTTAGGTTGTTGCTCACATGATGCCTGATCTTCCAAATGTTGGCGTTGAGAGGGACATGGAAAGTTTTCGGGAGTTTTTTGAGAGTCCCTTGTTTAGAGCAGATGGGCTTAAAATATATCCTACACTTGTAATTCGTGGAACAGGGCTTTATGAGCTCTGGAAAACTGGCAGGTATTTCAAATATTTATTTTTATTGGACTACTTCGTTTCCAGAACTTTTTAATTTTTCTCTTTTTTCTTTAAAAAATTAAACTGTTCTGTAGAAGATAAAAAAAATCATTACTAAAATTGTAGGTACAGAAATTATCCACCAGAGCAACTTGTGGACATCATAGCAAGGATCCTTGCAATGGTTCCACCATGGACACGTGTTTATAGAGTGCAGCGGGATATTCCTATGCCTTTGGTTACCTCCGGGGTTGAGAAAGGGAATTTGAGGGAGCTAGCATTAGCTCGAATGGAAGACTTGGGATTGAAATGTCGTGATGTTCGGACCAGGGAAGCTGGAATCCAGGTTATTGTGCAGAGCTGATTTTATTTGGGAATTTTGTGTAAAAAGACTGCTGACACAATTTATTTTCTGATACCATTTTGGAGCACCGACAAACATTTTCTATCTCTCTGTAGGATATTCACCACCAAATTAGGCCAGAGGAGGTGGAGCTTGTTCGGCGTGATTATATGGCAAATGAGGGTTGGGAAACATTTCTATCATATGAAGATACACGACAAGTAATTTGATCTCCCTTCCTTTTTCTTTGTTGCTTGTGCCTTTTTCCCTCTTTAATTGTGAATCAAGTGGTGTCTCAACCTGTTGCCGAAACACAGCAATGACCTTGAGCGAACTCTGTTCTTGCAAACAGGATATCCTTGTTGGTTTGTTGCGTCTGCGAAAATGTGGCTGCAATACTACATGTCCAGAGCTTATGGGGAAGTGTTCAATTGTTCGTGAACTCCACGTTTATGGGACTGCCGTACCAGTTCATGGACGGGATGCCGACAAGCTACAACACCAGGTAATACTGTGTTGCACATATGGAGAGGACATGCAACTTGAATAGAAATTTTCACAGGATTTCATTGGATCAAATCAGTGAACAGTCTGATTATATTTGCTTACACAATTTTAGAATCTGCAAGCTGCCAAGTTTGTTTATGTAGAACTCTTTAGATATTCATTCATACTGTGGCTTTTTTTATATGTAATCACATGTCCTTTTTCTATTCTCTTGCCTGACCTAGTTTGGACCAAAATTATTGTTAACAGGGTTATGGTACACTTTTAATGGAGGAGGCAGAGCGTATTGCTTGCAGAGAACACAGATCAACAAAAATAGCTGTAATTTCAGGGGTAGGCACACGCCATTATTACAGGAAACTGGGATATGAGCTTGAAGGACCTTACATGGTGAAATATTTAGTGAAATAACACACTAGTTAATTCTTATGTAATTTTGTAGCATAAGTTAATTATATGTTTCATTTGCCAATCAAAAACATTAATTTGTGCAGAGGTTCCCTAACGCCCCCTCCCCCCAATTCTCTCTCGGCTAGATTGGCTTTTGTACTTCTCTAGGTTTCTTGAGATTTATTCAATATCTTTATTATAGGTATCTTTTGAAGTTGATCAATTGCACTTCAAGTTGGTATTCACTTTCTTGTACAAGTTTGTCACTATAGAGATGTCTCCACTTGCCATCATATAATCTCTTTCTGGGTGAATGGACATGTTTTAATAATGAAGAGACCTAATTTAATTTTATATTAATTTTATCTGAACTAGGAAATTCTTGGTCTGTTTCCTTAGAGGAAGGGAAGCGAGAGATTTAATTTTGTTTGTTTGGTTGAGAGAGAATGAAAGAAATAATTTTAAAATTAGAGGGATCTATTAAACTGTTTTTTTTTTATTAAATCAATCCAATTATCCAATATTTTGATAGTTTTTTTCTTTTATTTTTCAAATTTCTTCCGTGCTTTTTGAAACATAATTAAATGGCTATATTCAATTTTGTTCCGTGATTTTTTTTCCCAACTTGATTTTCATCTGAATTTCTTCAAATCAAATGTCATTTGTTGATCACCAAGGATTAATTAATCAACATTAGTATTCCTTTGAATGATAGATATTTTTCAGTACATTTTTTTTTTATTTAGAACTTGAATATCGAAGTTCTGATACATGTTTAAAAGAGGTAAAATAATCTACAAACCATGTCAAATTATGTTAGTTATAAGAAATTCGCATTGTAATGGTTTTTTTTTAATATTCAGATTATCGATTAGGATAATTTGAAAGATTCATATTTTCTGCCCCAGTCGTAGTTTTAAAATCGATATAGATTAGTTTTAGAATAATGTTTGACTAGTAAAAGTCATATGAGCACAAATTAGAGATTTGGTGGTAAGATTTTGAATATCTTGAAGTTTATGACCAACGACAATTAGTTTAGATTAATTAGATAAGTTTAACCAATAATATTTTAAATTTAATTTGCTGTGGTGATTTTAACTACTATATAGAATTGGTTATTGTATTAAATATTGAAGAAAAAGGCAGGTTAGAAAGGAGAGAAAAATACACAAACGTTAAAATATAATAAATTTTAATAACTTATTTTTTTTTTAACCATTTCAATTTCATAAAGTTATTTTTAAAAGACAAACTTTTTTAAATAATTTAATGAGTTTTTTCTATTGAATAAATGTGATATTTTCCTTTATAATTCATTTTACATTTTTTGTTTTGTTTTTTTTTTGACTTGTTCTTTAAGCTTGTTTTAAGTAGGAGAGTTTTGAAGTCACATGAAAACACTAGAAAGGGGGAGTTTGAATGATGTTTTGAAATTTTTTTTGAAACATAACATATGATAAAGAAATGTGAATGAGAAGTTAAAGACATTAGACGCTAGATTTTATTGATGTTTAGAAGGATTTCACAAGAAACATCGTGTATAACTTTAAACTAGTGATAGAAAGAAGTGTGATAGGTCTACTGCCTCGATTAAGTCAGCAACCGAGGCATAAAGCATTGTCAACTCACCTTGCTAGCAATGGTATATGTTGTCAAAAATTTTGAAAATCACATACTGCCTTGGTTACACTCAGAACTGAGGCGTAAACTGTGACACGTACCCTCTCCAACCACTACAAATTAGCGACAATCTGAAACTTCTCTAATTGACAGGGATACTGCCTCAGTTATCTATAGAATCGAGGCATAAAGAGTGTCTTTATCACATCGGTTTGGCGCCACCCGAGGCATATAAGGTGAATATATTTTCAAAATTGCCATTTTATTTTTTATTTTTAATTATTTTCTGATAGTTTACTCATCAGGTAAGCTTATAACCGAGGTAATATGGTTGTATTACCTCGGTTAAGTGTTGAACCGAGGTAGTATAGTTTTGTATAAACTGAAGTTGCCCTTGTTCATCTTCTTCACGCGCAAACTCTTCCCGCTCATCGTTCTCCCTCTCCAACCGCCCTTCATACAACGCCGTCTCCGTCTCCACTACTCCTCTGCTCCGTCGCCACCACACTATCGGTGTTCTCCGCAAGAAGAAGCCTTGCATTTCCTCATCGCCAGTCTTCTCGCGCAACCGTGTCACTGCCTGGCCACCAGTCCCCAAGACCAGGTGCCCCACTCCCGTTATCGTCTTCGTCGCTGGCTCAACCTCTGGGCATTGTAGCCACCACTACTCCTTGTCTCCATGCCGTGCCGCTGCACCACTACCGCCATCGCTACTGCTAGGTGCACCACTGCCGTGATTTGGACCGTTCTTCATCCACCATTGGTGCTGCTGTTCTTGTTGGTCCGGTATGTTCTTTAGACCATCGCTATTTTTTTTGTTTGATAGTAATTTGTGTATATGTATGTTGATAGGAATAACTTAAGGAATAGAATTTAGGAATATAGAAATTGGGTTGAATTTGTGTATAATTTTGAATTTCGATAATGTATTAGAAAATATAATTTAGGAATATAGAAATTAGGGAATGTAAATTGATTGAAGATTTAAATTGATTGAAGATGTAAATTGGTTGAAGATGTAAATTTTGAATTAGGTATATAGAAATTAGAAATGTAGAAATATAGAAATTAGAAATATAGAAATTAGGGATTATAATTTGAATTCTTTGTATTAAATTGGGGAATTTGGTGATGAAATAAACTTTTAAGGTTAGAAATCATGATACTAATCAATGTGTTGTTTGTTTTTGTCTAGATATTGTATTTTTATGGTGAGGTTTTATAGCTTCTTAAACACGGACATTCTTCATTGTTGACCAACTTTCACGCTCCCAAGTTCCTATTCTTAAAATTTTCCTTTTAATATGAACATGTAATTATTTGTTTGCTTCAATATATTGTTTGCTTGAATATATTGTATGTTGCATATGTAATTATTTGTGGTTGAAAATATTATTGTGTTGAATTAGCCTTAGTTTCCCGTTTGAGATTCAATACAAAAATTATTTACTATCTCTAATTTTTTTTTGAATAAATGTACTTTTTAAAAATGAATAGAGAGGAGATGATAATAATAATTTACAAGTATTGAATCTTGAATTGTCTGGTTGGACAGTTTAAGAAGAGTAATAACTTTTTCATAATTTATTAATACATATCAATTTTAATATACATATCTTAAATTTCATGAAATTTTGCAGTTGTGTTTTGTATTAATCTTCGGGTGCATATTTGATTGGGATTTATAATCACTTTCATTTCGTGTAACCTGAAGACCAATGCGAAATGCTAGCAAAATTTTGTGAAATCTTAGATATGTTTAATAAACTAAAAAAGTGAATCTTCTTGAATGGGATAGGGTCATACCTTGAATACAAACACGATCAAAGTGATCATTCAAGATTATTGAAATTATGTAAACAAGTTCAGTAAACATGTATATAGATCGAGGATGGACTAATCTACCACGCATCAGCATTGAGTACGAGAGAGGGATAGAAGAATTTATACCGTTTGCACAATGTAATGCAAGTACAAGTGATGATGAAGTCAAGTTTAGATGTCCCTGTGTCAACTGTTTGAATGTGAGGAAGTTGAACGCAACCGATATTAGGGAACATCTTATCTGTGATGGTTTCATATGAAGTTATACAATATGGATATGGTATGGTGAATTAACAGACTTTCCAACTGTCTTTCCAACTAAAAATGTATATGATTCCACCACGGATATGGAAGATTGACCAGAAGAAGACAACTTAGAGGACATGATCTGCGATGTTGGCACAGAAGCTTTTGCCCAAGCGCATGTGTATGAAACGATGTCCACTAATGTGGAGACTCGGTTGTATGCCGGTTCAACTAAGTTTACACGATTGTCAGCGATGTTAAGGCTCATGAATTTAAAGGCGACCAATGGATGGAATGATAAGAGTTTTACAGAATTGTTGTTGTTGTTGAATGAAATGCTGCCAGATGGAAATACATTATCCACTCGTAATTATGATGAAAAAAAACATTCTTTGATCGATGGGTATGGAGTATAAACGGATACATGCATGTCCAAATGATTACATATTATATAGGAATGAGTATGAAGTTTTGACAAAGTGTCCAAAATGTGGGTTATCATGATATAAGTCAAAAAAACAACAATGAAGATAATGGTCACACATAAAAGAATGATTCTTCTTTGAAAGTAGTTTGGTACCTTCTACTCGTGGCCAAACTTAAGCGTTTGTTCGCGAATCCCAAAGACGCTAAAAACCTAAGATGACATGTAGATGAGAGAACAACTGATGGACTACTTCGTCATCCAGCTAATTCAAAGTAATGGAAAACTATTGATCAAGAATTCCCCCAATTTGGTCAAGAATGTAGAAATCTTAGGTTTGACTTAGCTACTAATGAAATGAATCCATTTGGTAATTTAAGTACCAATCACAGTTGTTGGCCCGTTATACTGATAATTTACAACTTATCTCCTGGATTGTGCATGAAAAGAAAGTACATGATGTTGTCAATGTTTATATTTGGTCCAAAGCAGCCTGGAAATGACATAGATGTTTATCTCAGGCCACTAGTTGAAGCTTGAAGTTGTTGTGGGTTGAAATATTTGATGCCTTTGCTTTAGAAACTTTTATGATGCATGCCATGCTATTTTGCACCATTAATGACTTCCCAGCTCACGGTAATTTGTCTGGGTACATTGTGAAGGGTCATAAAGCATGTCCTATAGGTCAAGAAAACACTGCAGCTCATCAATTAAAACACGGAAGGAAGACAATGTATATGCGTCATCGACAATTTTTACAATCTAATTATCCATATCGAAGGTTAAAGAAAGCATTCAATGGACAACGAGAGAAAGACAATGCACCCATTCCACTAACTGGACTTGAAGTTCTTGAAAAAGTTAATAGAGTACATCATGTATTTGGGAAATCGTCCAAGAAGTCTTTTGTAACAACCCCTTGGAAGAAGAAATCAATATTCTTTGATCTTCCATATTGGTCAAAGTTAGATGTTAGACATTGTATAAATGTCATGCATGTAGAGAAGAATATTTGTGATAGCTTGATTGGTACACTACTCAACATCCAGGGAAAAACAAAAGATGAAGTGAATGCTCGTTTGGATTTAGTTGACATGAAGATTCAAGAAGAGTTGGCACCAAGAGAGATTGGTAAACATACTTATTTGCCTGCTGCATGTTACACAATGTCCAGACAAGAGAAGATAAGTTTTTGCCTTTGTTTAAAGAGTATCAAGGTACCACAAGGATACTCTTCAAATATCAAGAGCTTAATGTCAATGTAAGGCTTAAAGCTTGTTGGACTCAAGTCGCACGATTGCCACGTCTTAATGCAACAATTGTTATTGGTGGCAATTCGTGGAATTTTTCCCAAAAACGTTAGGCAGACCATAACTCGATTGTGCTTATTTTTCTCGTTAATTTGTAGTAAAGTCATCGATCCTACAAAGTTAGACGAACTTCAAGGCGACATTATTATCATCTTGTTTCAGCTAGGAATGTTTTTCCCTCCATCCTTTTTTGACATCATGGTGTATTTACTTGTTCATTTGGTCAGAGAAATCAAGTTGAATGGACCAATATACTTAAGATGGATGTATCCTATTTGCCTCGTGGTGGATACATGAAGCTTGAGGAAAAAAATAATGAAGCAAAAGTCAGATAGTAGACTTCCACTGAGGGTGGTGATCCTCATCCTCCTCCTTCACCACCATCTCGTCACGAGAAGTGGAAGTTAGCCCGTATAAGATCAATGGACTCCCACACTTTCGACTCTGAAAGAATTGTATGATGTCATTTCTCATATTTTTACAACATTTTCATTATATATATATATATATATATATATATATATATATATATATATATATATATTACATAGATCTTTGAAATAATTATGAAGTTTTGTTATGTTAGAGGACTCCTTGGTTGAGCAGAGCTCCCAAGGTCAATTCACACAAAAAGGTCGCCAAGATATTCTTGCTACAGCTATTGAACGACCTGAGCACTCAGGATGGGTGTGTGCTGCTAGGACTGGCATAGGCATACGACAATTCTTTGGGTCTTCCTCGCATCCATTTTCATACGGATTAACTAAAGAGTATGAATAAAAGATGAAGGAGGACATCAGAAAAGAGATGACAAAGGAGATCACAAAGAAGGTCCAAGTAGAGTTGTATGATGAAGTTGCTAAAATGGTTGCGTTAAGAAACTTTTATTTCCTTTTACACGTGGCATCCCACCAGGGGTGTTATAGTGTGAGTGAAGTTGTAGCTGAAACGACCTATCCAATTAAATGAAGGAAGGTGTAAGAAAAGGAGATGCAAAGAGGTGGCTCAGTGAAGGTGTTTGGTATGTGATGGTGAGTCTAGAGGCTTAGCTAGGAGTTCATGATTCGTTGGTCGAGTCCAACTCCTCCAAAATGATGTTTTGCCTCACTTCTCCCTCTTGTGATGCAGCTTCAAGTCTTTGTTGGAGTTTCCTCACCTTGTTGTAGTTTGGGCTTGGACCCATGATAGCAACATCCTTGGCTAGGTTGGGCCAAAGATAGAAGGATGCAATGGAGATTTTCTGTTAGAGGTGTATGGTGTAGAAGATGATGGAGAAAAAGGTCTAAGGTTGCGCAAGCTAGATGGCTAAGGGTGTGGAGTTCACGACCTTAGGTTGTTTAGTGGTGATGAGGTGATGTTTGGTGGCTCAAAGAGAGGTTAGGCCAACTCAATGAGGAAGGTGACTAGAGAGGCCTCTAGGGTTGCTCTAGTCTTGATCTAGGAAAAGTATTATGGCCAAAAGTTGGTAGCATAACATTACATAACATCCAATATGATTACAAGGTAGGAGACATCTCTTTATATAGGCAAGGGTGTCTCCTAAAAACCTTAAAAACAATGCTAACCCTAAAAACACACTTTGGTCGAGAAAATAAAGGCCGTCTAGGGTGGAGAAAAGTGTCCCAAATCCTCTCCAATGATGGAAGGACGTGTAACCACTCATAAAGCCAAACCTCTTTAGTCCTAGAATGCCATGTGGCCACTACTAAAGGTAAATCCTCTCTAATGAAAGCATGATACATGACACATACTTTCCACATGGTTTGGATGTCTAGCTTAAGGAAAACCCTACACTAATTAAACTTTAATACAAGCCTAAGGAAAACCTAACTAAATGGTTGAATACATGGCTTATCATCGTACACTACCCTTCATCTTCCATGATGACCCAAGTTTAGAAAAACTTTCCTTCACCCTCTAAAAATGGTTCTTCTTGTATATTAGAAACAATCATTTTTTGCCCACACAAATGAGTCTCAACAAAATCATGCATCATCTAACAACCATTCCATTGGAGAATTTGGTGAAGGCATTGTTTCATATCTAGCCAATGAATAACTGAATCTTATAGAATGCCTCATTTTGACGAATCTAATGCTACCTTCCTAGTCAATGTCTATTGTAAGAGTTGCCAACTTGTTCAACCTTGCCTTCAATGCTTGTCATTCTAGATGCTGCGTTGTTTGAAGATGCTCTAAGCCATGTCACCACACAATTATATGTATCTTCGGTAATGATGAATTTACAAGTTGCAGTAGTTGAAGACATCAATTGCTGGGTTTGCGTGAAACAGAGAATAGAAAACCCATATGCAAAGAAGAAATAACAAGAGAGTAAAAGACGAGAGAAAAATGATATGAATAATGATTATTACCGGTTATAGATACTCAAGAAATTTGATATGATCAAGTTAGCTCATCCTTGAGTTCTGTATTGCTACAACAGCTTCTGCTCCTTTCCTATACAATAGTTAAAAGGTTTTGACGCTGGTACCCATTTGAATTTGGGTACTGTCTTGTTAGTAGCAGGAAGCTGTTCCTTGGGAACCCATTTATACTTTGCCTTTGGAACACCAACATTTCTAAAGTAGCAGTTTCTTACTGTGTGACCAAGTGTATTGCAGTAAAAGCATGCATTAGTAGTAGCTTTACTCAGATAAATAAATTTCTTTGAGTTTATCCTATTACTTTTAGCCTTATAACCAATACCTTGTCTGTAGATAGCTCTTCCAGATGATCTCAACACAACATCAAGATTTTCTTTGCCTTGAGTGAATTTTGCCAATGTGCTGGTTAAGTACTCAATTTTCTCAACATGTAGAGGAAAGTTATCACACTCTTTCTTAATAACTTGTATTTCAGTCTTTATTGTCTTTGCAAATTTCAGAGCTTCTTCAAGATCTTTTCAAGCTTTTCATTATCCTGCACAAGATTATCAATTCTGTATTCATAATCTCTTCTCTCACATGATAATAGATTCACTCTGTACTGAAGTCGCATGGCCTTTGCGTGAATTTCCTGAAATGCATCCAGTAGCATGTGGTACTTGACTTTTATTGGTTCATTTTCAAAGCCATCATCACTGTTATCATCAGATTGTGCCGAGCCAGCCATGAACCATATGTTTGACTCTACTTCACGATCACAATCTTCATCACTGGAAGAATCTGTATTACTGTTTTCCCAAGCAATATAAACTTTCCTCTGTTTCCTGTTCTTATCTAGAGGATACTTGAAGAATTCTTTCTGCTTGTTCTTCAAGTCTGGACAGTCAAGCTTGATATGACCATCCTTTCCACATTCATAACATTTAACAACGTTGCTTCTTGAATTCTTCTTTCCTCCTCTTGAGAAACCTGCATTGTTAGTTGCATAATTTTTATTTTTCATGAATTTTCCAAATTTTCTTACCATCATATTCATCATTTCTTTTTCTGGTATATCTTCATCTGAATCAGTTTCAAATTCATGAATCTTTGTATCTTTCTTAGTTGTGGCTTTTAGAGCAATCAATTTCTTCTTCCTCCTTTGGCCTTCCAAGCTCCAATTCATGTTCTCTCAGCTTGCCGAACAAGGTTGTCATATTCATGCTTGTAAGATCTCTTGATTTAGATATAGTAGTGACTTTCGGTTGCCATCTTCTATTGATGCTTTTCAAGATCTTTATGTTGATTTCTTCTTTATCAAACACTTTCCCGAGAGTCACGAGGTAATTGACTGTGTGTGTGAATCGTTTATGTACCTCATAGATCGTCTCACCAGCCTTCATTCTGAATAACTCATATTCTTGTATAAGAGAATGCTTTCTGGCCCTTTTTACTTCATTCGTTCCTTCATGTGTCACCTCAAGAACCTCCCACATTTCCTTGGCAGTCTTGCATTGTGATATCCAGAAAAATTCATCAATGATTAGTGCAGAAGCAATAACATTGCTAGACTAAACATCATATTGAGCTCTTCGGTTCTCATCTTGAGTCCACTAAGAAAAGTTTTTCAAAATAATTTTTCCATTAACAACATGAGTTTAGAGTTGCATCCGAAATTCCTTTATCCATGGATTCAAGAAAAATTTGCATCGTAATTTTCCATAAAGCATAGTTTTCTCCAACAAATAGTGGTGGTTTATTTGTGGATGCACCTTCACCAAAGGTTTCAAAATTGAAAGCCATTTTTCAAGATCATTCGACTTGTTTTTCAAATATCTTCTGAAAACGAGCTTTGGTGCCAATTGTTGAAAATAGAATGGCTAATTTTCTCACACCAAGAGGCCGGGTGAATTGGTGAAATGTAAAAACAATGTTTTCTTTAAATCTTTTTCGTAAAGTGGATGCCTTTAAAAGCTTTCTTGAAACGGAAGGAAAAAGATTTGTTTATGTAGCGGAAATTAAATTGATTGAATACAATAAGAAGTCGACTGAATAAAAGAGTGTAGGGATAGAAAGATCAAACGCTAAGTTTTTATACTGGTTCGACCAAGCCTACATCTAGTGTCCTTCCAACCACAGGAAGCCAATGCACTATAATGATCAAGGTTTTTACAACAAGGTTTTTATAGCGACCTCATGTCAAAAATATAAAACACCTCTCTAACCCTCTAATCAAAATATAGGCATATACAAATAGACTAGTAGCAAGAATCCCCTCTCCTGCAGTCCAAACCCTTTGAGCCACCCTCAAAGTCAAGAATGCAACACATTCTTCTTCCTGTAATCACAACAGGGAACCTCAATCCAATCTTTACAAGATTGTAGCCTCTGGTCTCTCAGTTACACCCAATTTGCAGATATCATCAGCCTTTTTGCGTGCAGTTAACTTGCTCTTCAAGAATCCACAAGTAGATGATCACCACGGTCACTTCTTGTTCATTGGAGCTCTTTCTCTCCTTTTGTAAGAATGAACTTTCTGCAAAAGATATCACAAATTGTTAGATTCACAAAATGTTCTTACAGAAATCAAATTCACGTCAATTTATAGATTTTCACAATTTAGACGCATTTTAATCGACTTAGCTATTAATGTAGTCGAATATAGAAATTATGTTATAGCAGTTAGCAGCAATCATTGCAGTTAATTGAATGTACAATTAATGCAGTCGAATCTCATTTAATGTTTGGTCAACATATTAAAAATATAGCCTTTGTAACATTTAATTCAAACATTAACAAAATTTCAAAACTGTAACAAACTTAGTCGAATGCATGTTGCATATAATTGACTATTAACATAGTTAAACAAAGTTTTGAAAAACTTTCACTTTGAAAATGGTTTGTGCAAAGCCACCAGTTTTAATCGACTCACCCCATAATGAAGTCGACTTAAAACTGTTGTTTTGCCACATAATTAAAGGTTCAACATAAGTGCTTGTGATTTTCTTTCTATAAAACATCAAACATGCATTCAACAATAAAATCAATTATATAGCATAATGAAATGCAATGTATCAACACAATCATGTTCTCAATGCTTTAAACATATTTACACATTGATTAAAACATATAGCATGTAAGCAATAGAACATGTAACACATAAACAACACGTGTGTTATTAATTATGTTGTCATCATAAAAAACCAGAAGCTCTAAGATTGTAGGTTCAGCTAAACCAGTGCTCCCCTATAAAGAATCTCAACAATCTCCCCCTTTTTTGATGATGCACAACCATGATTAATGAACAACCATATTGTACAAATCAAATCATATCATGTTCTCGCCCCCTGGTATAACTTCCTTTTTCTTGAAGATCCATTTAGAACCTTTGACCTTCTTACCATTTGGCAAATCCACCAATCTCTAAGTGCTATTCTTCCTTAAAGCCTCAAGCTCTTCCTCTATAGCACCCTGCCAAAGATGCTGATCACTGTTGGCAAGAACCTCCTTGTAGCTTCTCGGTTCACCCAAGCTTTCAAGATCTTCAGCAACATTCATGGCGTAGCAAATTAAATTTTCCTCTCCAAACTGTTTGGTTGGCTTAGAGATCCTCCTTTCCTATCACAAACAAGATGATAATTTCTCAATTCAACACCAACCCCTCTTGAGTTACTTTCATCACCAGACATTCCATATGTATCATCACCAAGATTTGTGATAGACTGTCTTTGCACTCCACCCGTTCGTTTCTCAGCTAATGACCGAATGACTTCATTTTGAACTTCACCCGTTCGGTCTTTATCACTCAACGACCGAACGACTTCATCAGTAGTCTGCTCCACCTCAATGGAGAGTCTTATTCTAACATTCAAAATGTTCAGCATGCATTGCTATTCTTGTCTCATAAAAAACGACATCTCTACTAATGATCAATTTTGAAGGTTTATTATCCAACCTCCACAACCTGTATCCCTTAACTACTTTAGCATAGCAAAGGAATACACTTTTCACTGCCCGGGCCTCCAGCTTATCCCCTTTGACATATGCAAACACCAAAGAACCAAACACCCTCAAGTTTGAGTAATCATTCAGTTGTCCACTCCAAACTTCCATTGTTGTTTTATGATTGAGAGCCGAAGATGGACTCCTATTGATCAGGTATACTGCCGTATTGGCCGCCTCTCCCCATAAAGCTTTTGACAACCCCGATCCAAGCAACATGCACCGAACCCTCTCCAGAATTGTTCTATTAATCCTTTCAACCAAACCGTTCTATTGAGGAGTTCCCACCACAGTCATGTACCCCTTGATCCTTTTAACCTTGCAGAACTCATTAAATTCCTCTGAAACAAACTCCAGACCATTGTGAGCTCTCAGGCATTTCAACTTACACCCTAATTGATTCTCGGTTTGTGTATGCCACTCCTTGAACCTTTGAAACGTTTCAGACTTATTTTTTAGAACGTAGATCCACACTCTTCTTGAAAAATCATCAATTATACTTAGGAAATACGCTCCTTCACCATGAGTTTGAGTTCTTGCAGACCCCTACAAGTCAGCATGAGCATACTTGAATGGCCATTCCGCTAAGTGTTTCCTTTTGCCGAACGATATTCTATGTGATTTCCCCAAGACACAGTGTTCAATAAAATTCAGCTTCTGTAATTTATCTCCCAGAATTAAACCTTGCTTCTCCAATTCTTCAAGGCCTTTCTCACTGATATGTCCCATCCTCAAGTGCAAAAGTCGGGCGGTATTCTCTGACTTTTCACTTGCTACCGAGGCATTACTAATGACAATCGAACCCTCTAGAATGTACAAGCCATTCTTTCTTCTGCCTTTGACAATCACATAATCTCCAGAATACACTCTTATAACTCCATCCTCAACTTTCGTGGAATAACCCCTAAGATCAAATGAACTTATAGAAATCAAATTTCTCTTTAGTTCATGCACATAACTTACATCCTACAACACCATCTCCTGGTTATCAAACATCTTGACCCTAATCCTTGCACTCGACAAGCCTTGTTATTACCGAGCAACACATTTCCAAGCTCCTTTTGCTCCAAACTCTCAAAGAACTCCTTCACCGGGCAAATGTGATAGGTACAACCAGAATCCATGACCCAACTCTTTTGAGAATCTTCAGATTAAGCCACTAGAACACCAACAAATTCATATCCCTCGGACGCCTCTGCCACATCAGCAGTTTCCTGTGACCGAACGACTTTGCCCTTCTTTGGACAGAACTTCTTGATATGTCCAATCTTCTGGCACTTGAAACATCTCACCTGTTTCGTACCTTCTAGTTTTTACTTCTTCCCATTTCCCCCCTACTTCTTCCCTTTGCCTTTCAATGCAATGAGCCCAGATGCCACTTCCTCAGTTGCCTTCGAATCTTGAAGTTTTTGAAACTCCTTGGTTCGAATTGACGTCACAACCTCCTCTAAAGTAATCACCTGATCCTTACCATAGAGCAAGGCATCCCTGAAATGCTCAAAGGTTCTTGGAAGCACATTCAGAAGAATAACAACCTTATCTTCATCTTCCAACCTCACATCAATATTCTCCAGATCATCAACATTCTTGCTGAATTCTGCAAGCTGCTCCTCTATGGTTCTTGATTCTGTCATCTTGAACGAATAAAGTTGTTGCTTCAGACATAGCCTATGAGCCAACGATTTTGTCATGTACAATCACTCAAACTTTGCGCATATTCCAGCGCAGTCTTCTCCTTTGCAACCTCCCTCAACGCCTTATCACCAAGACACAGTATGATTGCACTTCTTGCCCTATCAACCATTATTTTTATTGAAAATAGAATGACTTAGTTTCAATACCAAGAGGGGGGGGGGGTGAATTGGCGAAACATAAAAATCAGAGTCTTTTAAAAATCTTTTTCACAAAAAGGATGATCTTTCAAAAGTTTCTTGAATCGCAAGGAATAAGATTTTTTAAGTGAGCGAAAATAGTTGACTACGTGAAAAGTAAAGTCGACTTTGAAAATAAAAGTGTAGGGATAAAGAATTCAAACAAAGGTTTTTATACTGGTTCGGCCAAACTACCTACATACAGTGTCATTCCAATCCTAGGAAGCAAATGCACTATAATGATCAAGGTTTTTACAACATGGCTTTTATAGCGACCTCCATGTCAAAATATAAAACACCTCTCTAACCATCTAATCAAAATATAGGCATATACAAACAAAGAACAAAAACAAGATGTCCCCTCTCCTGCAATCTTTAATCACTTTGAACAATCCTCAAAGTCTAAAACGCCACACATTCTCTTCCTGTAGTTGATCACGTATTAGACATCTCAAGTGTAGGTTGATCAATCAGTCAATGCGCACAGATTCTTGCTCGTCAAGCAATCACTAAAGAACGAACACCTCAGTCTTTCTTGATGGATTCTTGGAGCTTTAGCATGTTATATCAGAGATCAATAATCTGAAACAATTCAATCAAAACGTTAGATTCACAAAAGTCTCTACAGAAATCAAATTCGCATTTATATATAGATTTCCATAAAACTGACGCTCCTAAGTCGACTATGCTACTAATAGAGTCGATTATACTCAGACAATTATAACAGTTAGTAGCAGTCAAACCAACTTAATTGATTTTGCATTTAATACAGTTGACTCACAATCAATGCTTGGTCAAAGATATAAAATATAACTGTTAAACATCACAAGCATTAACAAAATTTCAAAACATAACTAACTAAGTCGAGTAGCTTGCGCATACAATCGACTCTGTAACACTTTAATGCAGTTTTGAAAAACTTTCTTTCCAAAAATACTCACAGCACACTTTGAAAAAGTTTTTTCAAAGCCACGAGTTTTATTTGACTTACTTCATAATGAAGTCGACTTAAAACTGTTGTTTTGCCACATATTATAAGTTCAAGAAAAGTGCATGTGGTTTTCCTTTTCTAAAACATATGTCATGCATTCACAAATAAGATCTCATGTAAAACACAGTGAATTGCAGCAATGACCGAATCAACACAAACATGTTCTCAAATAATCACAAACATGAAAGCTATGAACATGTAACACATTTAACAACACATAACAACACATGTTATTAATTATGTTGTCATCATAAAAAACCAGAAGTTCTTTGAGATTGTAAGGTTTTGGCAAAACCAGTGCTCCCCTTAACAAAAATCTCAACACTTTTCTTCTCTTCTTGCGTCAGAGTAGCACCCATGTTCAACTCCCCCTTCAATGCATCATCACAACCCTACTGTATCAAAATAGCCTCCATCTTGATCTTCCACAGCCCGAAGTCATTTGATCCATTGAATTTCTCTACGTTGAACTTGGTTGACATTGTTTCTGGAATTTCTCTACGTTGAACTTGGTTGACATTGTTTCTCTATCCAACATCAACTGACACTTATAGGTCCCCGTTATCACTGAGGTACCATCTAAAGCTAGATGTGCAAGATATCATTTAGATACCATCCTCTCCTCCACCATCCAAACTCTAAAAGACACCGATCCCATCATTGAACCACCTAGATCAACATCACCCCCACAACTCAACTCAACCAATCCAACTCCCAACATGTCACAACCAACCCTCAACCTATACTCTGAACCTCCCAAGCTAAACCATCCCACCAATCATCTCAAACACGCACATCCAATCCTTAGCCATTAACTACCCTTCCAACATTCCCACTAACTCAACTTCTCTTGTCCTGTTGCAACACATGCAAGATCTTATGGTGCAACATTCTACTCACACTACTTCAGGACTTGTTGCTATTCGAACTGAACAACAAGAGATATTCCTTGAACTAATCACTACTATCAATGCCTTTAGCCAAAAGATAAACTTCTCGCCTACACCACCATCACAACCACCTTCAACCAAAAGATAAACTTACTGTTATTCGGATTTAACAACAATAGAGGTTCCTTGATTTAATCTATATGTTTCTAATAGAAAGAAACGGGAGAAAAAAATTATACATGAGAAATGTTTTTCATTCCAAAGTCATAAACAAAGAAGTTTATTCCTTTTTCTATGTCACATGTTATTAAAAAAAAAATTCTCTATACGTATAGTAAAAAGAAGGCTTCATACCCTATTTTGTCCCCAGTTTCGTTCGAAAATGTCAAATTAGTTCATCCTTTAAAAAATGCGTCAATTACGTCCTCACTTAATAAAATTTGCATCAATGAAATCCTTTCCGTTAAATCCGTACAAACGACATTAATTATTTTTCTCTTTCTTTAATTAACACCGTTTGTACGAATTTAACGGAAGGGATTTCATTGATGCAAAATTTATTAAGTGAGGACATAATTGACGCATTTTTTAAAGTATGGACTAATTTGACATTTTCGAGCGAAACTGGGAACAAAATAGGGTATTAAGCTTAAAAAGAATGAAGTTAATTTTTTTATTATTATTTTTCCTTTTATCAGACAGCTAAAAATATTTTTATTTTTATTTTTTCTAAATTAATCATTCCTGAAAACGTTAACGAATCTTTTTGGTTTCTCTTTGAGCTTACAAGTTTAACAAGGGAAAATCAACACGGTTTTATGCAGGTGATTGACTATTGAAGTGTTAGGTCATGTGGCCGTGCTGTTGGATTCCTTTCGGGCATCATTCGTGGTACACTGTCTATATTTTCTCAAATGTCAAACATTTCGGTTTTCAATGCAAATTTCTCTCTTTTCGTCGTCATCACTTATTCTTACCTTCTAAGAGAAGGAAAATAATGCCATATACTGATTGTTTTTAAGAGAAACAACGTTTTCTCATAAGTAATAATTATATCGTTGTTCTTGAAAAAGAGAGAGTTATGATTAAACTTATTTCAAATACAAACATGCACAATCGAATTTTGTTTTAAAATGACAAATAAGTATACATATCTAGAACCTTTTAGAATTAATATCAATTTTAACAAAAATAATATTCGGATTAACCACACTTCATATTACCATTTTTATTTTATATCATATTCTCATCGTTTATGTAATTGTCCTCAATTTAATTGATTTTTAGTAATTGATTTAATATTAATATTTACGCAATTATTATATGATATTTTATTTTAATATTTATGTAATTATATTCCTTTTGTTGTAATTTACGTAGAAAAATTATGTTATTTTGATTTTCAATTGTTTATAAGTTTTAACTTTTAATATACATATTTTGTTTCCGGAACTAGTTTTAAACTCTTGCGTATGTTTGGATAGGTCTTTATTTATGTAATTTTCTTAGGTTAGTAAATATAATAATAATAATAATAATAATAATAATATTATTATTAATATTAATAATAATAATAATAATATTAATAATAATGATAATAATAATAATAATAATAATAATATTATTATTATTATTAATAATATTATTATTATTATTAATATTAATAATAATAATAATAATAATATATTATTATTATTATTATTATTATTATTATTATCATTATTATTTGTGAAAGAGAGAAAAGAGAAAAGTAAAACATCCTTCTTGCCCTTCATTGTATTGTACGTATATTTTGTAAGGAGAGAAAAATAGAAATAAAAGAAACACGTGCGAGTGTTTAAACTGCTTTATATTGTATTCAAATCTTCTCATAAAGAGATATAGTTTGAACAACTTGTAAGCAATCTAAGATTGCAAATCTGAAGAGAATCAAAACACTTAAAACTTCACTTTAACAAGTTAAGGAAATCTAGGCAAGATCGTCTAGTACCAGCAGTGTTGTGAATACTCAACCGATCTAGGATAACTGAAGGTTATTCGTTGATCAGGGATATCAGGAGTGATGAATAATACCACACAATGAGGAGTGAGTTAAACTCAAATGTACTTCATTGTGGAACCCTTTAAGTTAATTTAGAGGAGAACTGGACGTAGCCCTAACGAGTGAACCAGCATAAAACATCCTATGTGTTTTTATCTATTGATAGACAATGTAGTTTGTTAAACTCTCCCAATATTACTCTTGTATAACATGATTTACAGAAGACTACTGTCTACACTTTAACTTGGATGCACAAAGTTTGTCAAGTAAACGATCTCACTAGGATAATGTTTACTAACCGAACATAAGTATCATACAAGTTATGTACATCATGATCAGATCATAGGTTGCAAAAGATTTTGGAAGCACTATTAAATCCCCCTCCCCCCTTCCTAGTGTTTCCCCGCACCTTTAATACAATCACAAATCTGGTAAAACATTGAGCACAAGTATTTATACTAGTTCAGCCAAACCTACATTTAGTCTTCCTTTAATAAACCTGAGTTGAAGGGAACCATTATAATGATAGAGTTTATACAAGCAAGAATACATATATTCTTCTCTCAATGCACTATCCTTTCCCAAACTCAATATATCTTATAGCAAACAAGACGTGAACACCTCATAGTCTCAACCCATAAAGCTATCCCCACTCTCTGTCACCTTAGAGCAATCCCAACTCTTAGAACTAGAACACACAAGGTCCTCTTCTTGGCTCACAACAACAGGGAAACACAATCTTCTTGGTTGTAGATGAACACTGATCTAGATAGAATACACTAGATGTGCATATTTGATTAGCAATGGTTAAGCATAATGTTCTTCCAAGAATCTTTATGGATTTCCTTCAAAATCAGTGATCTTGATTCTCCAAGATTTTTTTTGAGATTATTGATAGGGGTAGCACTAGTTTAACTGAACCTACAATCTTAGAGCTTCTGGTTTCTGATGATGACAACACATAATTAATAGCACATGTGTTTATGTGTTACATGTTCATTACTTTCATGATTATGATTATATGAGAACATGTTTGTGCTGTGTTGATAATTGCAATTCACTATGTTATATATGTGAGATTTAATCTGTGATTGCATGAAAATTGTTTTGGAAAAGAAAAACCACATGCACTTTAGTTGAACTTAAATTGTGTAGTAAAACAACAATTTTAAGTTGACTTCATTATGAAGTAAGTCGATTAAAACTCGTGGCTTTGCACAAACTTTTTCAATGTGCTGTGATAATTTTTTGAAGAGAAATTTTTTTCAAAACTATGTTTTTAACTGTTACAAAGTCGACTATGTGCGCAAGCCATTCGACTAAGTTTGTTATGTTTTGAAATTCTGTTAATGCTTGTCTTAGTGGCAAAGTCGACTGAAGAGCGTCATAATTGTGAAAAAGTATATATTGACGAAAATTTGAATTATGTTAAGTAGTTTTGAGAATCTAACAAATTGTGTGATAATTTTCATAGTGCTGTCTTACATATTTGGGAAAAGCTCCAAGAACTCTTAAAGAAGACCGTGGTGCTCATCTTTGGAGATAGCTTGAAGAGCAAGGATTGTGTGCTTTTACTGTCTGACAAATATGCACTGAAGGTGTCTGTTTTGGTGATCAGGAAATTAATCTTGTGAAGATTGGTGTTGTTGCCTTGTTGTGACTATAGGAAGAGGACGTACTGCGTTCTGGACTTTGAGGGGTTTCTCAAAGGGTTGAAGATGGTAGGAGAGGGGACATCTTGCTATTGGTCTTTGTGTGTTGTATGCCTATATTTTGATTCTAGGGTTAGAGAGGTGTTTTATATTTTTGACGTGGAGGTCTCTATAAAAGCCTTGTTGTAAAAACCTTGATTATTACAGTGCATTTGCTTTATGGTGAGGAAGGACACTGGATGTAGGCTTGGCCGAACCAGTATAAAAAGCAGTGTTTGATTTTTCTATCCCTACACTTTTACTTAATGCGTTTAATCAACTTTATTTCCGCTGCACTTAAATTTTTTTTCTGTGTTTCAAGAAAGTTTTTAAAGTCATATAATTTGCGAAAAAGATTTAAAGAAAACATTGTTTTTGTATTTCACCAATTCACCCCCCCTCTTGGTGTTGAAAATTAAGTCATTCTATTTTAACAAATTCTAGGACGCTCCTGCAGTTAAATCTCAACAACTAAGTTAGTTGGGAAAGTGTAAGATCATTAAAATCATGTTGAGGTAGAGAGAAATGCGTCTCTTTATAGATTTTTCAACCCTGACACAGTTTAATTGATTAAGCACTTAATGTAATTTGTTAAACTTTTCCTTCTACTTTAACAGTTTTACATCGGCATAAGATTTAACAGATTAAACTCACATGCAATCAATTATATAAAACATACAAGCCAATAATATTCAAAATATGACTGTTATTGATAGTTATGACTTTTGAAGAAAATGGTTTATGCTTAAAACACATTTTAACCGATTAGGAAAATAATGTAATTTGTTAAGTTCTATACTTAATCAAATTTGAAAACATTTTCCATTCAAAAACACTTCAGTGCACTCAACAATCATGTACTGGCATAACAACGTGTTTTAATCGATTATACAATTAATGTAATTGGTTAAAACATAGTTGTTTTTCCCCTAATAAGCATATACTGCTATCTGACGAAATTTAAATGATTATAGAAACGGTGTAATCGATTATTTCATGTAGATATGTAATATGCAATGTGTTTCAACGTATGATTCATTTCCAATCAATGAATACACATACCAAACATTTCAAGCACAAACACATAGTATAATCAAGCAATTGTTTTTCCATTTTGTTGTGCAAGAAACTATTAAACATTTCTTTTGTTCATGACAAAAAACATGTATCCTATCAATAGAACATATGCTCAAAATAAAAGAATATATCTTTAGTCTAAAGGAAAACACTTCACTCATAAAAAAAGATATAATAGAAAACGTTAGTGTTGCACAACAATCAAAATTGCAAGAAGAAAGAAAGTTTGCTATGAAAAATATCACGATTGTCTAGCATCTTCACATGGTTTAAGGACGGACAAATGAGCTATGAGCGAAATAGATGATTAACAAAGTATTACCTTTGTGAAACCCATATTGCTAAATAAAAAGGCTTCTTATGAAAGAAAAGCATTAGTAAACACATTAATACATGAATAGATGCACTACTAAACGATTTCCTCAAAATGCGTCAATGTGCTATATGAGAGTCTTGCTAAACACACTTGTGTTATACTTTGCTAAAGAATACTAGACAAGCTCTCACTACAACGCACAAAATAATATTTTTGGTAAACATGCTAAAACATATAAACATTGTTCCAAAAACATGTGTTGAAATATATCTTACTAAATGCGCTCTTGAACCAAACGAATAATCACTAAACAAAGAACTATTAGGAAAATCCTTGCACATGCTAAATGATACCTTGTATTAAATGACGTTTTCATCCAACGATGAAACCTTCATGAATTGCTTGGTATCTTTACTATAATTCTTAAACGATCAAGTCTTGCTTGAGCAACAAAAAATTTGAAAAAAACTTATAGTTGTTTTGAATGCGCATTAAAGAACATTAAATGCACAACGTTTCAAAGCAAAAACATTGATAAGAAAAAAGACATATATGTGTACATGCATATCTTCTCTACTTTGTGAAGATTACCTATATAGTATCCACCTGCTCTATCATATACAAGTTAGAACTGGACATTACATACAAAGAAGACCTTCATGGAATGTTTTTTCTATCAAAATTTGCACCAAACAGTTAGTACAACCTATTTTTAATAAATTGAAGTACCTGAAAAACACAAGAAGAGGGGGCAGGGGGGAGGGTTGAATAATGTTTATGGAAAACACTTTTCACAACTCTTCTAATATAGCACATTGTCGAGCGTGTAAAAATTCTTTCAAAGGCTTAGACACTCGACTTGAAATATAAGCCTTGAAAATATAAATGTGCTATTCAGAATAATTTCTAGTGTAGTGTTTGTAAGAACTTCTTTTAAAAGTAATAACCGTTTAGCCTGAAAGTTATATTTTCAAATATAAAACTCAATTGGAGGTTTTCTAAGACGATTGTTTATTAAAGTGAAGAGAGAATCACACAAGAGATTTTATACTAGTTCGCTCCAACTAAGCTATGTCTAGTCTCCTTCGCAGCAGGTTCCATGATAATGGTTTATTTCACCGTTATTTAAGAGTAAAATTTGATATCAAATGAACCCTTTTTGACATAGAAACTCGTTTGTTCTCTTGATTTGGTTTAGTTTGGGAAATAAGAGAGTTGAGGTTACACTTGAAGATTTTATCACTAAATCCCCTTTTTTTTGTAGGAAATTGGGATGAATTGGAAGATGAGTTAAGTTGTCAAGAAGTTGGAACTCATAAAGGACAGAAAGAGAACCTGAAGAGAAGGTTATAGAAGGTCGCACTCATGCTTGGGTGCCTTTTTCATGACCCTCAGCGGTGGAGCTTCGCAGTCATGCCTGGGCGCCTTTTTTGGGGCGCTGAGCGCCACCTTTCCTGCAACGTTTCACGCCTGAGCACCCTCCATTGGAAGTTGAGCGCCATCCTCTCGCAACCACGCCTGAGCTCCCTAAGTAGGGGCGCTGAGCGGTGGCAACGTTGGCCCATGGCCTAATTCAACCCTATTTAAGGATTAGCTCGACCTAGAGAGGGGATCTCTTGACAGAATTAACACAAATTCATATTTTCTTCAATTCTCTGGAGGCAAAAGTTGATATGAAAGCTCTCTTCTTCAGTTGTTAGGGTTTTTCTATCTTTTTCATTCCATTGTTCATCTAGTTTCCCCATGACGATGGGGAACTAAACATTAATTGTTGTTGGGGGATGATGTAACCTTATGAACTCTCATGTACTTGAATTGATCTTAATTATGTATGCTTCTTTCATTAATTGGTAGGGTAATTCTTCTTTACTCAATGCTTGTTATGTTTAACTCATTCATGACATGATGTATGATTTGCATGAGTACCGGGAGGTATCTTACAATTCATGTTCTAGAGGATTGCTCCCAAAAGTAGTATTGCTCAGGGATGGGGATATGAGTTTTGGTCATCTTAAGCTCCTAATCGTAATGCATAATTAATTATTAGGGATGAAAGAGATTGTGGTCTAGTAATTAAGGATAGGCTTTCTTCGCCGATGGATCGAGTTTTAAGTAATTTAGAAACTGATGCTAACAATTGAATGAAGAAGATAAATTCATATATGCATGAGAGTAAACAAGGTGAAATCTAAACCCTAACAATATATTCATCTCATATGCAATATCATCCATTCACATTGTGCTTTTCTTTCAATTGGTCCAAAGTGCATTCATATTTACTTTCTTGTTTTGCATACAAAATTCCAAATTGTTCTTAAAAAGTCTTAATTAGCTGAGCAATCACATAACTGTTTAGCGCCGGGAGTCCTTTGGGATACAATACTTGGTCTTACCATTTTATATTACTTGATAAGATTCGGTCCACTTGCCGACATCCTAACAAGTTTTTGGCATTGTTGTTGGGGACTCATGGTTTAAACTATTCTATTTGTGTGATTCTTAACCGATTAGACTTTATCTTTAATTTTTATCTTTTTATCTTTTATTTTATCTTTTAGTGCTAATTGGGTGCTCTAGTGTTTTGTTCTCTTAGTGTATGCAGGGTACAATTTGAACTACAAGCACAAAAGTTTCGGAACCTCTTCTTGAAGGTCTGGATAACAGTAGAAGAAAAAGGAGAAAAAGTACATCCAAATAAATTTTCCCTTCTCCTAAGACTCTGTTACAGCCTTCACCTCAAAGGTATGACTAGGAAACTGAAAATATGGCTGAAGAGCAGAATGGTAGACGTACCCTGGCAAATTATGCAGCAGTCATTGACCCTCATTATTTTAATAGCATTGCAAGGCCGAGGGTTAATTTTGTCAACATGGAGATGAAGCCTGCGTTGATTCAATTGGTGAAGAGCAACCAATTTAATGGATTGTCACATGAAAATCCATATGAGCATCTGACCACATTCAATGAAATATGCAACACTGTGAAGATCAATGATGTGCTAGATGAGGCTATTAGACTTAGTTTGTTCCTTTTCTCTTTCGGAGGCAATGCTAAGGTGTGGTTGATCTCTTTTCCGGAGAATAGCTTTATTGAGTGGGAAGCCGTGGTTGCAAAGTTTCCAAACAAATACTTCCCACAATCAAAGGTGAATAAAGGTAAGCAGGAAATTTCTTCTTTCAAGCAGGGCATGGAGGAGACACTAGGTCAAGCTTGGGACCGATTTAAAGACTTGTTGAAAAAGACACCTACTCATGGTTTTGATGAACCTACAGTAGTCATCCTATTCCTTGGAGGTCTTAGTTCACAGACCAAATTGATGTTAGATGCCTCAGTTGGAGGTAATATAAAGTGCAAGACACCAGAGGAAGCCTATGATCTTATTGAAAATATGGCTACAAATGATAATGAGATGCATAATGAAAGGACTCAATTGCAACAAAAGAGAGTTCTACAATTGCAATCTAAAGATGCTCTACTGGCACAAAATAAGATAATGACTCAACATTTGGAGACTCTGATGAAGAAAATCTCTCAATTGCCAAGGGAGTTGTATAATGTTTCTCAAGTTCAACAACAACTTTTTGAGTTGTGTGGAGGTGATCATATTAATGGTCAATGTGCTATGCCAGAATTGACCTAAGAAGAAGTCAGTTTTATGGGTCAAGGTAATCAATTTCTCCAAGGTAATTACAACCAAGGGTGGAAACCTCACCCAAGTATGGGTCAAGGGCAAGTTGGGCAATATAATAGACCACAACAATAACAGCAACAATGGCAACAACAACCTTCAATATATGAAAGAACTGCAAAGTTAGAAGAGACACTCCAATAGTTTATGCAAGTGTCTATCTCCAATCACAAAAGCACTGAAGCTGCTATAAGGAATTTGGAGATACAAGTTGGCCAACTGGAAAAGAAGTTGGAGGAAAAATCTGAAAGCAGTTTGGGACTAATACTGAAGTTAACCCTGAAGAGGAGTGTAATGCTATCATAAGCATTAGTAGTGAGAGGTTGGAAGAGAGAAAAGAGGAAGAAGAGTTGAGTGAAAAGAAAGAAGATAAAGAGAGGAAAAGCAAGGTTGAGAGCAAGGAGAAGAATAAAGAAAATGAAGAAAGAAAAAAAGAAGAGGGAGAGAAGAAAGAGAGAAAAATTGAGAAACTTCTTCCTTACCCTACAGAGCTTACTAGAAGGGAAAAAGAGAGACAAGTAGTTATGAAAGAAGGATCCAGCTGATTCTGGTGGAAGATGGAATCAACGGAACTTCTTCTAGGAACTTCTGGAATCTGAACTGGAAAGGAGGATAAGCATCATTTTGTTGCAGTGGAAGAAGATGAATTATGATGATGACCGGAGAAAGCATAAACTCTGGAACCGAGTCTTCAAATGGTGTTTGGTGGCTGGATTGAAGGAGAATGGATGATTCAATGATGAAGATAAGGTTGAAACAGTGATGGAGAAAATGGAATGCATGCAGAGGTTTAAGTGTTGTACTGTGATGCAGATGGTGTAGAGGAATGCTAGGAATGGAGCCTAGCTAGGGAGAGAGGCTAGAGGAAACTCTCAAGCTTTCTCTCGGTGACCTTTAAACGGAAGAACGATATGGAATTATTTCAACAGATTATAATTCTTCATTTAATTCAAATGTGTGTTAGCAAAAATCAACTATGAAGTTTTGATGATGAACAGAGTTGCACCAGTCAAGATAAATTGAAGATCTATGTATTTTTATAAAGCTTTTATAATAATCAAAGTTGGTGTAATAGTGCTCACAAATGTATTAGGACTGATTCTTGTAATTTATATTTATATGCTGTTGAGAATCGTCCACAATCTGTTTTAATCGATTAAACCCAGTTTTAATCGATTAAAACGAGGCTGACTCTGAAAACCCAAGTGCCCCTGTAATAATCAATTAAAGCTAATAATAATCGATTAGTTAATCGATTAGTCCTGAGAATAATCGATTAACACTAGCCGTTGGGGATTTCAGATTTGAAAAACTAGTCGTTGTACTCATTTTAATCGATTAATACTTGTGTTAATCGATTAAATGCGTTAGATGGCCCGTTTTCGAAGAATGGAAGAGTATTTGGCTGAGCTTATAAGATGGCTCACTCTTAATCTCAGAAAAACACTCTTCCCTTGTGCAAAAAGTACTCTGAACTCCTTAAGAACTCTGTGAGATTGTTGAAGCTAAGGAAACTCTTGTCTGCAAAGTCTTGAAGTGCTACTGCGGTGACAGAGGAATAGCTTGTTCATCCTTGGTGTATCCGAGGAAGTGTCTGGAAGAGAATCATCCTTCGTGAAGCATTTGAAGGAGGTGGTCATCCTTTGTGAAGATTCAAAGGAGGTGTAAGTTCGTCTCTTGTGGTTTCAAGAGAGGTGGTATTTCTATACTGTTACAAATTGTTTTTCTGTGTGACTAATATTTGTAACTGTTTTGTGTTAGTGAAAAAGGTTTATCTTGTTTGAGATAAGCGACTGGACGTAGGATCCCAGTGATCTGAACCAGGATAAATTCACCTGTGCAATTTTTCTCTTTCCCTTACTCTGTTATTTATATTTAACTATATGCTTAGTAAGAAAAATTAAGAGAAAAATATCAAAAGGAAAAATAAAAAGTATACAACCAATTCACCCCCCCCCCCTCTTGGTTTGTTCCATGCTAATAATTTCGTTGCAGCGATTCTAACAATGTGCCCATACAATCATAGAAGCAAGCTATTTAAAGGAAAACCAAGTCCTAGTTATAGTGTTGGATGCATTGAATAAATGCCAGCGATTCAAGGAGGAAAACCTTGAAGAGCCACGTGGTCAATCAAGCTAGTAGCTGATGGTGAAGAAACATGAGCAGCTGGTGCATCTTCAGATGCTAAGCTCAAACCCTCAGCCGCTGAGCATTAGGCTTTCTTCAACTTGTTGGAATGTGACTCATGTGGCCTTCCAAAGCAGCTTGCTATGCATCGAAGTGAAGATTCCAACATTCCTCCAAGTGAAGATTTGGCTTGGTTCTTCATTCTTGATGTTTCCTTGCTTCTTGATTTATCAAGCTTCTGGGCTATTTGATCCATGATCTCCTAGCTTTATTAGACCCTACAAAACACATATAAACATATTAAAGAGAATCCTACTAAGATTTAGAGAAGAAAATCAAGAAAGAGCTTCTAAATGTCCTTCTCCAACTTCCCTTTCTTAGCCTTAGCTTAAGTTCATACTCCTTTGAATGGAATGCACTAAATGGGTTTCCATCATACCCTCCCTCTTGAAAAACGATTTGTCCTCAATTCGGAAAGATATAAAGAAGCACAACTTTGGTTTGTCACTTTCCTCTTGGATCAAAAATATATCTACAATAAACATCAAATATATCTCTAATTAGTATAAATCCAAGAAAGAATTTTTGTATGGAAGTAACTTTAGAATAAGGAATTTGTTTTAGAGTTTTAAGGAAATTTAAAAGTCCTAACTCACAAGTCATTTTTCTTTTATCTTGAGTTTCTTGTATCCCTAAGGGTAACAATAACTCAAGATTTAAATTACCATATTTTGAAGAGGGTAGTATAATGAAAATTGGTGTGGCAATTGGTTTAAAAGAGAAGTTATCATGCAAAGATATAAAGATAATTGAAGAAGAATTAAAAGATTGGACACCTTCCCTTTTTGGTTCCTTTTGAATTGTAGGAGTAGAATTTGCCATCAGTAGCAATTGCTCCTTTTCGTTCTTTTCTTTTTCTCTTCTCTCTTCTTCTTTTCTTCTCTCTTCTCTTCTTCTCTCTTTCTCTTTTCTTCTTCTATCTTTTCTCTTAATTCCTCTTCTCTCCTTCTAGTCTCTCTCTTTCTTCTTTTATCCAAGAGTTTCTCAAGTTTTTCTTTAAATTCAATTTCCCTACTAGAGAAACCATCTAGACCTGTCATAAATGTTTTTCCCTCTTGAATGAGGTGTCCCATTAATTCTAGGTCTCTCTTGGCTGAAGGAGGAACAAAATTTCTTCTCATGCAAGTTCCTCGTTCATACCAATCATGAATGGAGGATTTTCTACCTTTCTTGACAATATATTGCCTATGATTCCACCACTCACTCTCATGTTCTTCTAATCTAGAAAGATATATGTTAAGAGCAAAGGATTCACTATCTCTAGCAAGAAAAACATGTATTTTTATCAATTTTTATTTCCCAAGCTAAGTATGTTAAAGCATTAATGTCTTTACCAAAAAATGGAATATCTTTCCTAGCTTGGCTGTACCTTTCATCCTTCCTTCTTTCTTTTTGTTGACCCTCATTTTTATTTTGCATGTATTGGGCAAACAAGTTCCTAAGCTCACTCATTTCTATTCCTCTCTTGGCGATCATGATTTCCTCAAATATCTTCTTAATTTCAAAAGTGGAGTCTTAGTTTGAAAAGGTTTAAGATTTTACCAAGAGACAATTCCCAGGTAAGAGAGGTGAGCTAAAGGCCGCTTAAATACCAAGTCTTACCTAGCCAGAATCTAAGGTTACTTACTTGACCATTTTCAAAGTAAGATTCACTATTGAATTTAAAAATGGACTCAAACAATCAAAATGAAAGATAAAACACCAGGAATTCTAATGGAACAAAAGCCTAGAGCATGAAAATAAAACAAAAGAAATCCTACGTGAGGCTTGTAGCTTTGGCTAACAAGACACACTCACCATCTACTATCATAGAAAACAAAGAAAATTGCCAAGATTGGAGAGAGCACCAGGGACTCTTCCACACTTGGTCTTAAATGGCCTTTTACAAATAAAAGAAACTAACACGAAAACCTATTACACATTAAAATGAAGAAAACAATTGCAAAACAATTACGAAAGATTCAAGCATCTGCCACGGTCTTGGTTCATCCTGCATGAGAGATTCATGTGCCCAAATATGGCTTCTTGACGGCTTTAGTATCCTGGTTAGTCCCATCCTCTACACCTTCAAGTCAAGGTTGTCCTCGTGCTTAATGACTCAGCAGATCCATTCTTCACTTGTAGATTTCCTACACTGCATTCTGGTAAACTGATGAACTAGCTATATGACACCAATAAAATCAGACTTGCACAACTACACCAAAAACAACATATACACCAAATGATAGCATTGGCAGGTGGAAATTAAAAGGTAGTCATAACAACTTTAGATTTAAGTGTAGAAACAACTTTTTAAAAATTGATACAATGTAATGGTAAAGGAAGAACAAGTTGATTCACAATTGATTATGACAAGAACAACCTTTATAGCAAATCAATGAGTTGAACTGGACATAAACAATGGATCAAACTAGTCAAAATAATGTCTTGAATTAATTCAAAATCAGTGGACCATGTTAATCAAATCAATGGACAAAGAGTCATGTGATGTAATGTAGAGCACATAAACTAAACTTAATCACTCAACCTAAACAGAATGGAAATCTGCACAAATTAAACTTAGTTGTTTAAGTGCTCAAGTCATCACAATGAGGTTCTGTTCTGCTCTCTCATATTCCACTATACTCAATCCCGATCAAATTCACTGGCCAACTTCCAAACTACTGTAGTTATGTGTATTTCACCTTTTGGAACAACTTTTATCCTTGTAAAGGTTAACCAAACAAAAGTTGTACAACTTTAACTGGTTAACACATTTTAGATTCAAAACTGGACTTATTTCACACTTGAAACTACAACACGTCTCAACAAAGGTTATTGTTACTAATGAGCAGCATTGATAGCTTGAAGCTACTGTGACGTTTTGATGATGATAAAAGCTGAAGAATTGAAAACTCTAAGTGCATCTTTGTTAAACGCATTTTGTAGAAACAAATGTATAGGATAAATTGTAATGATGTAAAAACTCTTAGAAGTTTTCGTATTTAGTAGGTCATTGCGCAAATAATCGATTATCAAGAGTGATAATCGATTATCACGAGCCAGTTTAGAAAAGAGTTGCTCGCGCAAATAACCAATTATGACACAAAATAATCGATTATCATTGTTTCATTTAATATTGTCCAAGTCTTTGGAATAATCGATTATCACATTTTGAAAACCCCATAACGGACACAGATAATCGATTATCACTTACGATAATAAATTATTTGTGGCGGTTGGGAGATGTCTTTTCAGTTTCTGACCCTGGGCTTGTAAATAGATTTTTCCACAACTCTTAGAACAAAACTTTTCTTTTTGAGAGTATTAGAGCTTTGTGCCTAAGGGAAGCTCTCTGAGAGTGAAAAAGGATCTATGCCATTTGATAATACAGTTTGTCTGAGGAAGTTCTCAAGTGATACAGTTGCTTAAGTCAAGTCTTGTGAATAGGAGAAGCTCGCGACTCTACGATACCGTAACACGCTTTCCACTTACTTTATTTTGCTGCGCGACTCTACGATATCGGTTGTCGTGATACCGACAATTTGGCTTTAGGTGCAGCCACACAAACTCTATTTCTCACTGTTTTAGGGTACTCTAGCAAGTTTCGTTTAGAGGATAGACACTCAATCTTACAATGCCTCAGCTATTTGGCTTGTGTTTTAAAATTTGGCTAGTGGAGTTGCCAAATTTTCACTCTTTTTCTCACTGTAGAATGGTGTTTCAGGAAGCTATTTTTCCTTGCTATGAAGGCACTTGGATCAAGATCTATACAAGTTTTCACCCCTCAAGATGCTAGCACTAGCATGAGCCATCATCCTAGCACAAACTCTACACCAATAATCATCTGAACAACACCACAAATCAAGAAGAAACTAACCAAATTACCAAAAGTTTTAGCTGAACCAGATTTAATTTGATGGACAAAGCTAGAATTCCAAGAATGACAAATCAATGAATTAAAGCTATCAAAACAGGTTGGCACGTCAAAAGGAACTTATGAATGGTTCTAGAACAAATTAATAAAGCAAGAAAAACCAAAATGCAGGTTGAAATCAAGGTGAAACCAAACTGTTTGATATTTTCCCAAAACTGTTTGATGAAAGGCCCCTCAGAGAATCAGATTTTGTGTTTTGGGGTTTTAACTGCTTGAAACTGGATTACACAGTTCTGCAGGCTTTTTAACACTTGATATGGCTTATTTTGATAATTTATTTTAAATCTTAAACCCTAAACCAGCTCTTGCTACAATCCAAATTGAAATTTGAAGATCAAATCATCAAAACAAATTCAGTTTTCAACACTGCACTAGAAAAATTTGGCTTGATTTTGGTGATTTGAAACTCAACTTTGCAGAAAAGTGGCTTAAACTCGAAATGAATCACTTCAGCAACTTTAATTAGTGATTTGAAACGTGTTCAAACTCTGAAATGAGTTAAAAACATATTGCTACTCAAATTGACCTTGCCACTTCCTAATTTAACTCAAAATATGATGGTTTAAGAAACAACTCTGCACTTAGGCCAAGATATTACTAATTGAAATCTGCTAGCAACTTTTAAACACCGTTTTAAAATTGTTCAAGCTATGAAATAGCTCAGAATTAGAAGAAATCAAAATCAGACCTTGTTATGGCCAATTTATGAAGAAAAATACCACATCAATCCACCAAAATGAAGTTTGATTGATTCAAAAGCTATAGCAACAATTAAAATGACTCAAGGAAGTGTTAATACACTAGATCAAGCTGAAAATTATCAGCTAGAATGAATTAAATTCGGATTAGACAACCAAGGATTTTAAGCAAGGTGAAAAGCTTGAAATAAGACAAAAACAATAGGTGTTTTTGGTTTATGAGGCAACCAAGCTATGCTAGATTCATTTCATTGCTTGTTATGGTTTGCCATACCTTTTGCAATCAGATTTGAAACTTGAACCAGAGTTTTAGTTATTCTGCTAATATCACCAAGGCTAGATTAAGCTCTCATTGCCTTATTTGGTTGATATATGAATTCACTTTCATCTGAACTCAAACACATCCAAACATCAAAGCAGGAAAACCAGCTTTAATGAAAAATTAAAAACACTGCATCTAAATTTTGAGCACATGACTTTAACATACTAGAATTGAATTCTAAAGCTGGAAATGACTCAAACAAGTAAATCACCGATTAAAATGTGTAGAAAAACAAGAACACACATCACATTCAATGAAACAGTGATGCATAAAAGAAATGACCAAGCAAAATTAATGAAATAGTAACAAGAATGATAAAACAGAACAAGACCGTGGATGTAACTATACGACAACACGAAAATCATATAAAGACACTTAGCTCAAGCGTGGAATTCGACCACATCTCCTGATACCACAAGATGGAAGAAGGATCCAGCTGATTCTGGTGGAAGATGGAATCAACGGAACTTTTGGAATCTGAACTGGAAAGGAGGATAAGCATCATTTTCTTGCAGCGGAAGAAAGTGAATTATGGTGATGACCGGAGAAAGCATAAACTCTGGAACCCACTCTTCAAATGGCGTTCGGTGGCTAGATTGAAGGAGAATGGATGATTCGGTGATGAAGATAAGGTTGAAACAGTGATGGAGAAAATGGACTGAAGGTAGAGGTTAAAGTGTTGTACTGTGATGCAGATGATGTAGAGGAATGCTAGGAATGGAGCCTAGCTAGGGAGAGAGGCTAGAGGAAACTCTCAAGCTCTCTCTCAGTGACCTTCAAACGGATGAATGATCTGGAATGAATTCAACAGATTCTAATTCTTCATTTAATTCAAAGGTGCCGATACAATCATAGAAGCAAGCAATTTAAAGGAAAACCAAGTCCTAGTTACAGTGTTGGATGCATTGAATAAATGCCAGCGATGCAAAGAGGAAAAATGTGAAGAGCCACGTGGGCAATCAAGCTAGTAGTTGATGGTAAAGGTGAGCAACTGGTGCATCTGCAAACTCTAAGCTCAAACCCTCATCCGCTGAGCACTAGGCTTTCTTCAACTTCAACCAAGCTACTAGTTGGAATGTGACTCATGTGGCCTTCCAAAACAGCTTGTTATGAATCCAAGTGAAGATTCCAACATTCCTTTAAGTGAAGATTTGGCTTGCTTCTTGATTTTTGATGTTTCCTTGCTTCTTGATTTATCAAGCTTCTTGGCTATTTGATCCATGATCTCCTAGCTTTATTAGACGCTACAAAACACATATAAACATATTAAAGAGAATGCTACTAAGACTTAGAGAAGAAAATCAAGAAAGAGCTTCTAAAAGTCCTTCTCCAACTTCCCTTTTTCAGCCTTAGCTTAAGTTCGTACTCCTTTGAATGGAATGCCCTAAATGGGTTTCCATCAAGTAGGATGTTTTAGGGAGATATTCAAGAAATTGGGGATTACCATTCCATTGACCGAAGCACTACATCAAATTTCTGCATATGCAAGTTGGTTGAAAAAGCCCTTGAAAAAGAAAAATCATGTAGATGAAGGAACCATTGAAATACAAGGAAATTGTATTGTGATTTTGCAAAAGACACTCCTCCCTAAAGTCAAAGATCCGGGAAGCTTCACTATTCCTTGCAATATTGGAAAGTTTAAAGTAGGGAAAACTTTAATTGATTTAGGGGCTAGTATCAACTTGGTGCCTATATCTATGCTAAAGAAGATTGGTGATCTTGAGGTCAAGCCGACAAAGATAGTGTTGTAAGTGGCGGATGGATCTATCAAAAATCCTTATGGCACAGTGGAGGACGTTGTCGTGCAAGTTGATAAACTAAAATTCCCGGTAGATTTTATGGTAATGGAGATAGAGGAAGATTTGAAGATTCCTATCATTCTTGGAAGGTCAATCATGAAGACAGCCAAGGTTGTCATCAAGGTAGATGATGGAGTTTTAATTCTTAAAGATCAAGATGAAAAGGTGATTTTCAATGCATTTGATGATGAGCAGCCGATTCTAGAGAAGAAGGCTAGTCCAAAAGATACAGAAGTGTCAAAGGCTAGTGTATCTAAACAAGCTGCTAGCTCAGTCAAGAAAGGTAAGAATCGTTTCTTGTCACAGGTAAAGGAAGAAGAGAAGGAGATTCAAGTCAAGATAATCCACCAAGACTTGAAGATTGAAGATGAAGAATTCAAACCTGGCAAACCAGTCAAATATAGGAACAAATTATGGATTGTGAAGGAGATTAAAGAGAATGAAGTTATTGAGATTGAAGCTCCATATTCTAGAAGAGTTAAGAAGGTGGACAGGATGTTGTTAAAGACAAGTTGGTGTGATGAATTTAAAAAGAACACTAACATAAAAATTTCAAACTGAACATTATGGTGTCAGGCTTGTGACGTTAAACAAGCACTTACTGAGAGGCAACCCAGTGTCTTCGAGAACTTTTAATTTGGTTTTGTTTGATATGCTTTAGTTTTGGGGATGTGTTTATGGATGTGTTTGTGGATTTATGGTTTGATGTGTATTTAATTATTTTAAGTGTGAGATGTTATGCTTGAGTGGGAAAGCATTGAAAGAACTAAAAATTTGAAAAATCAAGAGTTGAACTTGAGGGATCTTACCTAAAAACACTTAGCAAAAGCAAGAAAAGAGGGGAGAAATAGTTCTGTGTCGCGCTGAGCGCCCCTCAAAAGGGCACTGAGCTGTTTGGTTTTATGGGTTTTTTAAGCTCAGCGTCATTAGGCCCACTTCACTCTTTTAACCCTAATAGGCGCGATTCTTCCCTCACTTCTCATTCCCTCACTTTCCAACCACCAAAAAGCCTTGATTAGGGTTCCCTACTACTAACCCCTTTCATCTTTTCTCCAAAAATCATCCTCTCCACCATTCTTTGCTTCATTCAATTCACCAAGTTTGGGGTTTATGTGGTTGCAGTGGCCATTGTGCAGAGAATCCCTACGTTTCCACTAGCTCTTGTGCATATTTTGAAACATTTGGAACTCCATTAAAGTAAGCATCTTGCACTTTCAATTTTTAACTCTTGATAGTTTTTTATTCTTGAGGTTTTTGCATGATTAGTGGTAGATCTGTTGAATAAACTGTTTTTGGATAGATTATTGATAATCATTGCACTTTGGAAAGTGTGTGTATGGTGCATTTTTGCCAGCAAAGGCCGTGAGGGTTTTTCTGACATGGCGTTGAGGGCCCACTGAGCGGCGCTCAACGCCGGTGCGATTGTTGTATGGGTGTGTTTTGGTGATTCTGGTCATGTGCAGGTACAACTCAGGGCCCTCTGATTCGCCCTCAGTGTTGGAGGAAGAGGCTGTTTATGTTGATGAGTGTTGAGATGATAGGATGGTTATGTTGGCTAGTGAGGATGTGTTAAAATGCATAGTTATTATGGAACATTCATTAGTAGAATATTATGTTTGATTGTGGTGCAGGAATGGCCTCATCATCTGGGAAGCATGTGAAGCACACTGCTGATAGAGGACAAAAAAGAAAGGAACATATCTACTCCAACAAATTCCTCTCACAAATGAATGAGAGGCATTTTCAGATAGTCCATAAGAGGAGGCTTTTGATGGAAAGGAAGGTGGGACTGATTCCTCTCATGGCACCTGAGTTTGAAAGAGAGCTGTGAAGGAGGCAGTGGGAGAATGTAGCTTCTTACCCTTCACCAGCTAACATAGTTGTGGTGAAGGAGTTCTACACCAATACGAGAGGATTTGGAAACAATCATGAGGGGTATAACATTTATGTGAGAAGGAAGAGGATTCCCTATGATGCTGACACTATCAACAATTTCCTTGGGTTTGAATGGACTGGAGAGCAATGTCAGTTTGCTCTAGCTATGGATGAGGACATTAATTATGCTGAGGTGGAGCAAACATTATGCATGCCAGGTGGGAGATTTCAGAGGAACAGGAATGATACACCACCCACATTAGGAGGACTTATTTGACTCCATTGGCTAAATATTAGATGGCATTTACACATGCGAATGTCCAACGTTGCTCCCATGTGTATATATCACTACAAATAAGGCAATATTCCTTTTTTGTGTTCTTAGAGGGTTGAATATTAATTTGGGGCAAGTCATAGCTAATGAAATAAAACATTGTGCCCATTCTGTCAGCAACAAAGCACCTTTGGGGCATCCTTCTCTTATCACCCATTTGTGCGAGTTAGAAAGGGTGAATGTCTCACACCCTCCATTTAAAGACCTAGGAAGGAAATTGATGCTTCATACTATACCCAGTACTGCATGTTGGATGAATTTGGAATACCTATGCCAGCACCTTAGCCTCCAAGGGTTCATAGGAGAGTGCCACAACCAGATCAGCAGGGGCAAGCTTAGGATGCTGCTCAAGATGCTGCACAAGATGTTGCACTATACCAGATGAGAGACATGAACATGTCTCTAATGGAGTCTAGGATGAAGGAGTTGTATAGAGGCGAGCAGGCTATAATGATGAATCTGACTTCCGCCTTTCCTGAGAGGAAGTTCATGACTCAGGAAGAATTCCAGGCTTATGATGCTTGGCCTGCAGATTCAATTTAGGATGGTGGAGGCGCTGGAGCCTCTAGTGTCATGGCTATGGAGGAAGATGAAGAAGAAGAGGAGGAAGATGAATTTGAAGATGAAGAGGAAGATGATGAAGATGAGGAGGATGACTCAGATGATAGTTGGGGTTGATCTGTGGAGAGCATCTACTGATGGATGCTATATTTGTTGAGAAGCATCTACTGATATGTTTGGATGGTTTGGCTATAATATGTGTGTGATGATGAGATGTTGAGATGATGCATGGTCAAGCTTTATATACAAGTGGTTGCTCATGATTTTTAGAAACTGATACATGATGTTAATTATGAATAATGTTCTGGGCATGATGTTTATCAAATTGTGGAATGTGAGTTAACCTGTGAGAGGTTGGGCTCTAGAGTTTTTGGATTGATTGAATGCTATTGCTTTGGAAGCATGATTGATTTTGGCTAAGTTTCTATGATTAAAGCATTTGCTTGCTTGTTACAAATGATCAAGGCCACGCTTTTCTTCTTCCTTAGAGCCAATGTTTATAGGTGAACCCAACAAAGATTAATGTTTTTCTTTATCCTTTGCACCTTGAGCCTAAATTTGGAAGTTAAAAAACCTTTGTTGTAATCCTTACCTTGAGTTGAGTAGAGCATGTGTATGTGGTAATAGAGAATGGTTAAAGTTTGGGGTGGTGAGAAACCAAAAAGAATTGTGAAAGTCATGAAAGAAGCATTGAGCAAAAGTAAAAATAAAAGAAGAAAGAATAAGCTCAATGTAAGTGAAGTTGGGAATAAATTGAAAATTTGTTTTGTCACATAAAAAGTAAAAGAGAGATGAATTATTCATGCGAATGAATGAATTATGCACTCTCTTAACTCAAGGAACTTTGTTGTCCAGAAAAACCAATTTTTTCTTCTTAGCCCAACCAAGTTACAATCCTTGAAAGGTCCTTGTGATGATAACTTGCTTGTAAGTGTGTTTGATTGTGGTTAAATGAAAGACAAAGTTGATTCATGTGACATGGTGATAGTAGAGTGCATGAGTGCACCTCACTCTTGAGTGCTTGAGTGAAACACTATCTTATGAGAGGATTAGTTCCATGCATTTTAAAATAACATTCTTGTCTAGTTGTTAATCATTCATGAGTTTGCATCTGTTGTATGTTGGGATAATATGAGCACCATAGTGAATTTGATTGACCAATGCATCAATATATCTTGATTGAGGTTTGTATGATAAGCAGTTGTGGGTGATTACTTGTCTTGGAAGAAAGTGTTTGTTATGTGCTAGACCATTGAAATGTTGTTTAGGCTGAGTTATATTTTGTTTTGCTTGAGGACAAGCAAAGTTTCAAGTTTGGGGTTGTGATAACGGTTGATTTCACCGTTATTTAAGAGTAAATTTTGATATCAAGTGAACCCTTTTTGACTTAGAAACTTGTTTGTGCTCTTGATTTTGGTTTATTTTGGGAAATAAGAGAGTTGAGGTTACAATTGAAGATTTTATCACTAAATCCCCTTTGTTTTGTAGGAAATTGGGATGAATTGGAAGAGGAGTTAAGTTGTCAAGAAGTTGGAACTCATAAAGGACAAAAAGAGCACCAGAAGAGAAGGTTACAGAAGGTCGCACTCACGCTTGGGCGCCCCTTTCATGACCCTCAACGTTGGAGCTTTGCAGTCACACCTAAGCGCCCTCCATTGGACATTGAGCGCCACCCTCTTGCAAGCACGCCTGAGCGCCCTAAGTAGGGGCGCTGAGCGGTGGCAACGTTGGCCCATGGCCCAATTCAACCCTATTTAAGGATTAGCTCAACCTAGAGAGGGGATGTCTTGACAAAATTAACACAAATTCATATTTTCTTCAATTCTTTAGAGGCAGAAGTGGATGCGGAAGCTCTCCTCTTCATTTTTTAGGGTTTTTCTATCTTTTTCTATCTTTTTGAGTGTGTTTGTAGTTCGTAGCCTTGATGCTTGTGTTTTCTCTTTCTTCTTTTCATAGCAGCCATTGTGTAAGTCAACTTTGTGAGAGTAGTCATGCTTTTTCAGTCTTTTCCTTGAAGTAGGTTGTACGATCTTTTTATACTTTGCTTCAAGTGCCCAACATTCTGTGATTATCTCTTTTGTCTCTAACATCCACATTTGATATTTGATCTGTAGCATTGTGGATGCATGTAAAATAGCTTATCTGCAAAATTAGAGTAAATTGTGCATGAAACACATGACTTTTCTTATCACTTTTGTTTTTTTTGAACGTTGAGCATTTTATGTCATTTAATGCTTGCTCAAAACATCATCTAGTCACGTATTTGGTTGTTCTAGCCTAAGTGTTTTTCTACTTCCTAGGACCTAAGTGTTTTCCCATGATTTCTATGTTTGGGGTTCAAGTTCTAGTTTTTGTTTGTTTGGGGTTTTGGCTCTATGTTTTTATCCTAGATTGCTTTCTCCTCTTTAACCCGTTTTAACGTTATTTGATTAAACTTCAAAACATGAGATCGTTTGTTCATTTAGACAATTTTGTGTTTAACAATCTCTCCCCTTTTTACGTTTAACAAATACACATTTAAACGATGTATTCATTCTTTTAGTTCAACTTTTATTTTAAGTCTTGTGTGTCTTATAGTTTTCTCTTTTTATCTTTTGCATGTTGTTAGTGAAGGTAGTAAAAAAAATATTGGATAAATGCATATAAAGTTGTAAATAAGAAATAACTAAATAAGCAGCAAAAATAAACAACACTCAGAGACATTTTTATTAAACAAATTACAAGAATGTAAACATGGACTCCTAAGATGAACTCTAAGAATCTGGAGAAACTCCCTCTGATTCTATACTATCCTAACTTATGGTGTACTCCTCTTGAGTACATGCTCCTAGATGTTAAGGTGTCTACTCTTTGTTCTTCTTTTTCTCCCTTATTTGATAAACATCAAAAATGAAAGAAGAGACATCATAGCTCAACGGGATTAGGGAAGGAGTAGATGCATTCCATTAGAAAGAATAGTGGAGCGATGGATACGTGGGTGAGATAGGAATTAGGGTTGAAGAGGATGTGTTGAGAAGATGAGAAGAGAAGCACGTTTAAATAGAAGAAAAAGTTAGTCATGGGCGATTGATCAATCTCATCTATTTAATGAGTTTCATACGAAAATATTTGAAAGATATTTATATCTCTTTGCATACCGATAAAATTTTGAGAAGAGTGTTAATCAGCAGTAGATAAGAGTGGGAAGTGACGAAATTAAAGGTTTGTAAGGTTTCGAGGAAAAGAGAGAGATAAAGAGGGATTGGTCTTGGATAGAGAGGAGGGTGGCTTGATTGACACGTAGAAGATTTGGCTGAAAGAGATGGGTTTGGGCTTAGGAAATCCTAGACAACTTCTAGAGATATTGAGTTTGGTAAAGGAGAGTGCATTAAGAGAGGATTCTCTGCATTCTTGCTTGTATAAACTCTATCATTATAGTGGTTCCCTTCAACTCAGGTTGATTGAAGGAAGACTGGATGTATGCTTGGCCAACCAGTATAAATACATGTGCTGATCTTTCTATCCCTTCTCTTTTACATTGTTCATATACTTGTTTGATTGCATCCTAAGAAAACTTCAAAAATTTGAAATTTTTTTTGAAAGAACAAATTTTTTAAAGAAGGAAAACCAATTCACCCTCCTTTTGGTTGAGATAATTGGATTAACTTTTTCTACAACTTTGTTTGATCCTTTGTACATGATGACCAAGGTGTCCCACATTTCTTTTGCTCCTTGGTAAGCATGGACCTTCTAGTATTCTTCTTCAGAGAGAGAACACATCAAAGAGTTGCAAGCCTTAGTGTTTAACAAGTAGAGTTGCATCTGCTCCTTCGTCCACTTGCTTTTTGAGATTGACTCTTCTTTTTCATCTATAGGAATGTAGATGTAGTTCTCCACCATGCCCCACATATCAATGTGACATGATTCAAATCATTCTTTGCTTCCAGTAGTCGAACTTCTCTTCCTTGAACAAGGGAGGATGGTTGACGACATATCCTTTGTTTTCCATTTCACATGATCGTTTTCTCAAGTCCTGCTAAGAACTAACCCGCAAGGTTAACTTTCATACCAATTAAACTACCTGAAAAACACTAGAAGGGGAGAAGGACACAAATGGTTTATGGCAGAGGTTTGTAGTTGATTTCTTTAGCTTTTATTTCAATTGTTTTTTTTTTGGCATGACCTTTAGACAAGAGAGAAATGGTGAGATCTATATGGTTTGGTGCAATTTTTCTTATAGTGATATGTAATTTCTCTTTGCATGGGATAGATTGGTTCGAGAAAAAGAAAGCTAATTGTGAGTGATGAAAAGGCAATAGGTGAAGGGAAAGTTTCCCTTGGGCTCGTAATAGAGAAAGAAGGTTACACAAATTTTGGCTTTAACCCTATAATATGTAGGAATGTAAATTTTAGGTTTTTTTATGCTTCTGCAGAAGATATTTTTTTTCCTTCTCATTCTTTTGTTCAACCAAGGGACGTTATGAGTATCTTTAGTACCCTTTAAAGCATAATTCTTCACCTCCAATGATAGGGTTATTTTAGGAATGGAAGGAGGGTTAAGAAAGGAAGTTTGGGTCTGTTATTGGACTAAATATATCTCGAGTATTGGGGAGCATATTTTGGGCCAGTTTGGAATGTGGTGGGAGGATATTTTCAATTATTTTTAGGTTAAGCACAACAGAGATTAAATAGAGAGTGGTAGCGTGAGTATTGAGAGATAAAAACCTAACTCTATATCCTACTTTAGCTAGAGTGTCTTTGACAGAGTGAAAGGTTATCACATGATTACACTAGAGGTGAGTGTCACGAGAGAAGAGAAGATAGAGGTTGTGGTTGCTGTCACTAGAGAGGGAAGAGCTTCAGGCTTTACTAGGAATCAAAGAACTATTAGCACAACTCTCTAGAAAACCAAGTAAGGGGAGTTGACTTTACTTTGTTTGTTTGGTGTGTGTAATGTGTGATACTCGTGAGTGATTTTATGAGTATGTAGTGTTGTGATCATGTCTTTATGATGTTTTGGTGATTTCTCAGTGGAACTTCTTTACTGTTTTGGCAAGGTATAAAATGTAGGTGTTATGTCTTGAGACCTTTGTTGGTTATGATGGGGTTGTTTCATTATTTCGGGTAGAGAGGTATATTATTAGGGTATGGGTGATTGTATTTTATGGTTTAGTTTCTACAGTTCATGTAGCTTTTGCATTGAGTTGGTTTTGTTGAGGGATGCTTATGGTTTACTTGGTGTGTGGGAAAGCTAGAAGGGTTGGAAGTTAGGCATGTGTTTGAGTTGTGAAGGTTTAAAATGATTTTTTGGGGTTTATTGCATGTGAATGGTGGATGTGATTTAGGAACAGAAGAAGTATAGTGAATGTTTAAATTAAGGGTTACATGGGAGTAGATGAGAGAGTAACTAAGTTTTAAAACCTTGAGTGTTATGGGGGTCGTGTGCATTGGTTTGGAAAGTCACGTTCTGCATAACCCACTATTAAGACTTTGGCAAGTGTACCGAATCGTATCAAGTAATATAAAATGGTAAGACCAAGTATCGTATCCCAAAGGACTCACGACACTAAAGATTTGTGTAATTGCTTAACTAATTAAGACTTAAGAAGAACAATTTTTGGGAGTTTTCAATGCAAATGCAATAAAAATAAACATGAATGAAATTTGATCAGTTGAGGCTAAACACAAGAATGAATGGATGATGTTGATAATATGAGATGAGTATGTTGTTGGGGTTTATATTTCACAAAGTTTACTCCCATGTATATAAGAATTCTACTTCTTCATTAATGTCAATGTCACTCTCTAAAATACTTAAAACCCGATTCCTCAGTGAAGAAAGCCTATCCTTAACTATTAGTTCATACAATTCCTAGCATTCCTAATAATTAATTCTGAAGAACAGAAGCTTAAGACCACTAGAACTCATAACCTCATTCTTGAGCAATACTGCTTCTGGGAATAATTCTCCTCATCATGAAATGTAAGATACCTTCCGGCACTCATGCAAATCATACATCATGCTAAAGAATAAGTTAAACAAAGCAAGCATTACGCAAAGAAGAATTATCCTGACAATTAATGAAAGAAGCATATATAATCAAGAATCAATTCAAAATACATGAGAGTTCAAAAGGTTACATCTTTTCCCCAACAACAAATAAGGTTTAGTTTCCTATCATCATGGAGATATTAGATGATCAATGAAAGAATGAAAGAGATAGAAAAACCCTAGAAAGAGAAGAGGAGAGCTGTCACATCCCCAAATCTATAAACCTCAAGGAAAAGGAGAGCTGCACATCCCCAAAATCTACCCCCAAGGGGTGAAAAATGTGTTTCTGTGGTCAAGCCATCAAAAGATACAATCCCTAGGACGTCCAAGTCCTTAAATAGAACATAAAAATAACAGAAAACAAGTCCCAACCCACGAAACTGGCGCTCAGCGTCCCTAAAAGGGTGTTTGGGCGTCGTAATGGTCAAAACTAGTGCTCAGAGCCCCTAGGCCGGGCACGGTGCGGGAAGAAAATTGGCACTCTAGTTGACTTTTCTGAACTCTGGTTGACTTTTCTACACTCTGATTGACTTTTCTGCACTCTGGTTGACTTTTCTGCATTCCAACTATTTGGTACTTTAACTCTTCTTTCAAATAATTCCAATAGCCTACAAAATCAAGGGAATTTAGTGATAAAATCATCAAGTATAACCTCAACTCTCTTCTTTCAAATTATTTTGTTAATTTCATGGGTCACCTTAATGCTTAAATATGTGTGTGTGGAAATTGCATGCAAAGTGGGAATTTATGTGAATTGGTGAGGTGTAGGTGAAAGAGTTTTTGGTAGAACGTAGAAAAATAAGGGTGTGTGTTTAGTAAATAGTTGACTATTTTATTTTGGGGTGACTTGTCATTATTTTGTGCTTGCTTAATAATTGTCTTGAGAATGATGGGCATATGCGAATATTATTGGGTGGTTGTATGAGTATAAAGATTTTTATTTCTTGTGAGATTGGATTTATGTTTGTGTGGTGTCCGATGAAGCTCTTGGAAGAGTAGTGGGAGTAGCACTGGTACTTGTCCGGTGAAGCTCTTTGAGAATAAAGTGGTGGAGAGTGTATACTTTCCCGGTGAACCTCTAAGAGAGTGGTGGGAAGTGGTGTACTTGCCTGTGAAGCCTTCCAGAGAGTGGTGGGAAATGTCATGGTGTGGTAAAGTTTACTGGCCCGATGAAGCTCTTTAAGAGAGTGGTGGGAAGTGACACTCAACCTTATGTTGTATGTGAGTAACTCAATATATAGTGAATGGTCTCAAATAAATTGGGGTATGAGTTGGTGAATGACCGAGGGAGTTTGGGTGTGAATTGGTTACTTTGAAGAAATCATATTTTGGTTATATGATGGTGACTTGGAATTCTGATAGTGCGAGTGTTAATGATTTAATGTGTTGTCATGTAAAGATGTGTGTAGGAGTATGATGATATGTACTATTTGGAAATCTTATTCTAAGTTAATGTTGAATACTTATGTATGTTATATGACCTGTTTCTGTTAGCTCACCCTTACATGTTTTGGTTGTGGTTTTCAACAGCAATGATCGTAGTTGTACGAGAGTAGATGTTGTTACAGATGTAGCTAAAGCGGAGTTGAGCTGCAAGATACATGAGGGAACTATGATATTTTAATTTCAATGATAATATCTTTTAATAGAATTCTATGAACGCTTTATAGTTGCATTTGATTTATGATTTTTTTTAAATTCAGTTATAATAAATGGAATTTTTTATTTAAACTATATCTCGCAGTGGTATCAGAGTTAAGTATTAAGAAGTTTTTGCAAACCTGTTGATGGAATCCTGCCTGACGTACCTTCTTCAGTGTTCTCTTTTTGTAATTACATTTTATTGTATACGCATTTTAGCTTTCGAGGAGCGTTTAAACGGTGCAAATGGAGGTTTAATAGGTCAAATTTGAGTTTTCCCTCTTTTATAGGGATCGTTCATGATTTTAGGGTTTTCTCAAATCGATTTCGATTCTCTCGGTTCGTTTAGGGTTTCCAACCTATCTTCTCCGATTTCTCTCTCGATCTAGAGGTTCGTCTTCATATTCCGCTACGTTCATCTCTGGAGGAAGCTTCGAAGGAGCTCGCGACACACACATTCGTCATCTCCTTGAAGGCTCGTCCATCACCTGTGGCATCTCAAAATTTGGGGTGTTACAATTGTAGCATATAATTAAGAATAAATTGGGTAAAGTGTCATGGCACCTTAAAGATAAATCCAAGAATAGAAAATAATCAAGACCAAGAGAAGTCAATCCAAGCATAGCATGAAAAAGTGAAGAGATTTGGCTAAGCCAAGAGGAGGGAACAAGCAAAAAAATTGGATCTTGCGGTTTTCTCTATTTTTTCTACTAAAACCACTTTGAGAATTGATAAATGTTTATGATTAAAGATAATTTAGGCAAAATATGTCTTAAGATATTTTATTTGATATTGTTAAATAATTACCTTATTTAACTATATCAATAAATATCAAAAGATAATATTTACCAAATCGTTTTTAATCTAGCATATGTCTTCTCAAATATTTTTAGATCACCAGAAAAAATCAAATATATTTTGAAGATATTGGATTATTTAGAAGATAATTGGAGGAAAATACATTATTATAAAGAAGATTACAACAACAAAAAAGCCTGAAACAAAGCCCAATCCAATTTCTATATTAAGAGACTTAGGGAAACACATTAGGGGAGCTTAGGAACCCTTTGGGGGGTTCATATATTTCCCACCCTCTTTTCTCTCATGTTCTCCAACCTCTCTTCTTTTATTTTCATGTTATTTGAACATTCCATGTAATGCGAAGCCTTTAAGGTTGATTTTACTGTGATTTCTTAATTGAATTCTGGGGATAGATGAATAAATTTGTTTGTTCTTTATATTCTTGTTGTGATTTATTTTTATCTATATCTTTTGTTTCTTAATAAAGTAAAACTAATGATTTTATTTGAGAATTTACTTTGATTTAAGCTAGAAACTTTCATATGATTGAATGAGTTTTTGCCAATAATTGAGAATTTACTTTGATTAGTGGTAGAAACTTTAAAAAGAATTAATAAAAAAATATACTTTGCTTAATTAGCTTTTTACTTTATATAAGAGGTAAAAGAATAGACGTGATTAGGCATAGTAATATTTAATTGATAATGTAATTTGGTTAAATTTACTTTGATTGATCAACAAAGTTCTTGCTTTTAATTGAGAATGTACTTTGGTTAAGAGTGAGAACGCCAATGAGTTAATTGAGAATTTACATTGATTAATTTGAAAATCTAAGATAATAATTAATTGAACAATATTATTTAGATAACCAATGATGAATCTTATTTTAAAGATTATTGTTTAATTAATTACTATCCTAGATTTTCAAATCAATCAATGCAAATTCTCAATTAATTTGTTGGCCTTCACACTCTTAACCAAAGTACACTTTCAATTAAAAGCAAGAACTAATCATAGTAAATTTAACCAAAGTACATTCTCAATTAAATATTACTATGCCTAATCGCGTCTATTCTTTTACCTCTTATATCATGTAAAAAGCTAATTAAGTAAAGTACATTCTTGATTAATTCTTGTTAAATTGTTTACCACTAATCAAAGTACATTCTCAATTATTGGCAAAAACTCATTCAATCATATGAAAGTTTCTAACTTTAATCTAAGTAGATTCTCAATTAAAATTAAAAATCCTTAGACTCATATGATTGATATATTATGCAGATTTGACATCGTGCTAAATCGTTATAATGTAAAAATAATTACTTTTAATTGATTAAGAAGCAAAAGACATAGGTAAAAATAAATCACAACAAGAATCAAAAGAATAAACAAATTTATTCATCTAACCTCAGAATCCAATTGAGAAATTACAATAGAATCAACACTAGAGGCTTGGCACTCCATGGAATGTTCAAATAACATGAAAATATAAGAAGAGAGGGTGGAGAACATGAGAGAAGAGAGGATGGACGAAATTTGAACCCCCTAAGGGGTTCCTCCGGTCCCCTAAAGTGTTTTCCTAGGTCTCTTTATATGGAAATTGAATTTGGCTTTGTTTCAAACTTTTCTATTGTTGTAATCTTCTTTATAATTATCTAATCTCCTCCAATTATCTTCTAAATAATCTAATATATTTAAAATATATTTGATTGTTGTGGAGATCTAAAAATATTTGAGAAGATATTTGTTAGATTAAAAAGATTTGACAAATATTATCTTTTTATATTTATCGATATAGTTAAATAAGGTAATTATTTAATAATATATAAAATAAAATATCTTAAGATATGTTTTTCCCAAATTATCTTTAATCATAAACATTTATCATCAAAGCCCTTTTGATAGAAAAAATAAAGAAAACCACAAGATCCAAATTTTATTGCCTCTTCCGTACTCTTATCTTAGCCAAATTTCTTCACTTTTTCATGTTATGCTTGGATTGACTTTTGGTAGTCTTGATTATTTGTTATTCTTGGATTTATCTTTAAGGTGTCATGAAACCTTAACCAACTTATTTCCATATCTCCATGAGCACAACTTAGCTGCAGCTGCACTAACACATGTCAAAATATCCAAAAAATATTTATGCAATTTAAAAGTTATTTTTAACATGTTTTTGTATCTAATGTTAAATAAACCCAATTATAAAAAATCCTAATTAAAATATTCTATTAAAGTACAAAAATCATTTAAGAATCCAATATTAAAGATTAAATGAGGGCATAAATATGTAGTCATCACCTTTTCTTTAGCACCATAGGTTTTACATCGGTGATCCTTTGGTGATCTAGTTTGGTTGTGATCTTTGTGTTATTAGTTATGTGAGGACTCTAGATGATTTTTATTTTTGTCTTATCAACCTTTCTATCTTATTGTGTAATGATTAGTTTAGTAATATACTTTGTTGTGTTGTTCTCAAGAGCTATGTGTTGTTCTCTAGGCTAAGAGTGTGTTCTTCCATTTTGCATATTAGGTTCTTCAGATATTGTTGTTGTTCTTGAATGTTTCTTGTGCTTATTATATGTTTTTAGGTTTATGTGTGAACTTCTCTTCTATTGTTTAACATTATGTGTAACTTTAGATATAACCTTGATTAGAATTGTTGTGTAGGCTTCAAATCTAGACTTTGTACTCTTATGTTATTTTTTTTTTCTGGCTTTTAGTGTTTAGACATTTTATAATCACTATAATTTGTTCTTATGTTTATGCTTTTTCGTATTTTTACATGTTTGATTACATAAAATTATTTTGCTTAATATTATTTGTTAAACTTTAAAATCATATGTGTTAGACAATTTTATCTTCACAATTTCAACCCAAAAATTCAAATTATTTACGAATTTTATCGATTGATTCTAATATTTCAATTATTGACGTACTTGAGTGTCAAATTTTATAGACAAATTTATTTTTGTCGATAAGATTTGTCTCTAAACCATCGATAATATCATATATTTTGTTTATGATATTAAATATTTAATTATATATTTTGTTAGTATAGACAATTTAACCAAACAAATATATCTCCATATATTATTAATCACTTTGAGTTAATAAGGAAATTGAATCATGATTTTAACATATATGTTAGCTGGAGAAATACAAAATTAAAATAATTTCTTTTATTTTAGTAGTTTTTTATATTGTTTTTATTATGACCATGATGCCTACATAATAAAGAGTGAAGGTGAAGTTGAAAAGGACTAATTCAATAGTCAAAAGTCATAGCTGAGCCCTAGACATTGAGATCTCAGAAAATAACAATCCAAGTCTTTTTCGCAGGTCGATAAACTGGTTCAATCTGGACTTTTGGTATTCTATGCCGAATTCAACGACTCATACACTCTGCAATATTACAATTTATTCTCCACTTTTATTTGACCACAGTCATCTTTCAACTACATCGCTTTTTTATGTCAATCTTCCTTCAGAAGTTGCGTGCTACATGTTCCAACCTCTTTTTTTTTTTTTTTTCTGTGCAACCAATTTTCAGAAGAATCGTTTTGCATGAGAAATGGAGAATGACAGGTTTAGAAGCTTTTGGTTGAAGAGACGCGTGTGTTGTGTGCACCATGTGTGAACAATTCCACTTTGGTTTTTGTTACACGTGCCAAGTGAAGCCCAGGGGTGGTGGTGGCGGTTTAACCTTTTGTCTTTCCGCTTTTGCAACCACCCAATTCCAAGAAAGAAGGTTTCACACACACGCGCACATATCACAATAAATTACAACAAACAGACCAATGCAGTGTTTCTACATTATTCTTCTCAACAAAAATATTCCATGCAGATTAAACAACGTTTTTCATACAAAAAAATTCTAAAAAACTTTCTTCGACGGCAATATTTTCTTTTTTTTCATCCCTGTTAATCTGCCATTTTTGTTTTTCTGTTATGTAAGAGAAAAATAATTAGTCTACAAAATAAACACGATAAAAGGCATTGTTTATGTGAATTTCATCGATTATAACTATTTTACATTTCTTGTCACAACGTTGATTGTCAGGGTACATAAGAAAATCCAAATTTGTTCTCACTGGTATTTATTTGTTCTACAGCTTTAGGGTAATAATTTAATTATGAATACTGAAAGCTGACATTAATAGACGCGTCTCCGGCACTTTTTTTCGGAAGCATCTACGTTAAAGAATTTCATATGTTCAAACCTGATTTCGGCTTCATATTTTGATGTTTGATGCTTTACACACTTATAAAGCTCAAACAACCATACACTAACAAACTATATATGACATTTATATACTAATACTTTACTTCAATAATAATAATATTAATAATATTAATATTAATAATAATAATAATAATAATAATAATAATAATAATAATAATAATAATAGAAGATCTGTATATAAAGCCATTATTTATAATCCAGTCATTTAATAAATTTCCTTTCATACTATTAATTGTATACATCTCTTTTGCTGTGTTCTATAACCTATATTATGTTTGAATATATATATAAACATTAGAAACAAAAAATGAATTGGATTTATTTATAAGTTAAATAAAGCCATGCACTTTAATTTTTACGAAAATTTTGTTACCTAATTTTCTAAAAATCAATTTAAATTAATTGAAAAATATTCTTTAACACACCTAAATTTTTTATATTCATTTGATACTGTCTTTCTTTACATTTTTTTACTTTTTTATTTTTTGAGAAATTACAAGACCATTTTATTTTTGCACTCTGTGTGTCAAAGTGTATGATGCTAACATTATTCAAATTAATTTTCATCTTCAAAATATTTTCTATATCTCTCCGGACACCGATGCATTTAATGAAGAACTAATTCATTAGTTCGTGCATTTTCAAGTAGTAGTATGATTCAGTGAAGGTATATTACAATAGTTTAATATAATCTCGTATACTTCAAACAAGTCAAAGTTCAAGCTAAGATTTCGTGCTCCTTGCCTTTCTCAAGCTTTTTCAATTAAAGAAACATTCCATTGACAGCACACATATGGTAGATTAAAATAACTTAAGGACAACATTAATGAGTAATATAATGAAAATATGGTATGGATAACATGCAAAGCCATGATAGCGGAAAAACAAAGAAACCATGAGTTGTGGAAGGAACATGAACAATGTGGTATCCTCGTCAATATCCATCACCCCTCCAATTCATAGGAGGCTCAGAAGAAGAACCTCCAAACTGCGTCGAAAATGTCAGAAACTGTTCTTGCTGTTGAGAGAGAGCTGAGGAAGAGGAAGAAGACGAAGAAGAAACAAACATGTCTCCCCCGTAGAAACCGAGCGTGTCTTGGTTATTGAAGTTAGTTCCAGCTGCACCCATGATTTGTTGTGGATAGTGATACTGAGTTGGTGAATAGGTTTCTTGAGCGAAGTGTGGAGTAACAGGGTTTGAAGTTTGGCCACTGGCAGCTGTTGTTGATGAGATGTGCTGATTTGTGAGGTAACCAAATTCGGCAGTGCCTTGAACCCTCTCGGGGAAATTGAGCTTGGCTTTGCTTCCTTTGAATCTGAGAGCAGCTTCATCGTAAGCAAGAGCCGCAGCTTCTGCAGTTTCGAAAGTTCCAAGCCATACCCTCGCTGCCTTCTTCGGATCACGAATCTCTGCAGCCCATTTCCCCCATGGACGCTGCCTCACTCCTCTATAGTGTCTTCTTCTTCCACTCCCTTCACAATTTTACTATTAATATCATACCTTTCTATACCATCTTTTTTTCACTATCATTTCATTATAATTACCCTCTTAAACTATCTCTCATCAATCATTACTATGATATATATGATTGTTCCACTAAAGGTATACATCTTGATATTGTATTTTTTTTTCTATTTTCGTTTTCTTTTATAATATCATATATCTTATAAATCTATTGCTTTTATTCTCTTTTAATATATAATTTTAACTTTTATTAACATTTTTTAAATACATGATTAATTTTTCAATCATATTTAAAATTCCCAATATAAAAAGACAGAATGCTTTTCATGAGATATAAATTATCAAACTAAAACTCAATTTTAATGGAATAACAACACTACTAATATCTACAGTCCTTTATAAGTTTTTGTCTCTGATTAAATTGATTCATCAATTTGTACTTTAAGTGAGACTCGTGCATTCTCACAATTGTCGTAAACTTGGTAACTCAAATTTTTAGCCAAATAGTTCGAGATATTTTATTAACATACTATTTATTATTTATTTCTTTTTAATTATGTCATATTATTTCTATTTTATCTCGATGTGAAACTTTTAGTATATCTATTAAATAGCAAAACCTTTGTTCACACCTTAATTGGGGTCCATAATATTAGATCCTCTTTTTTCTTTTAGGGGGTAAAAAACTAGTATATATATTAATCATATATAAAAATTAGAATCAAGATTTCAAAAACATAAAAGGGGTCTACCTAAACCTTAGTTTGAAGCTCTAACCTTAATTTCAAATTTTAAATCAATGACTTCTAAGTCAGAAGCAGCCAATTATAATAAGGACTGCAGTAGACCTCAGTGCAGTTATGGTAACAAAATTTTTTAACAGCTGTGCATGAAGCTGTACGGTACGTATGCTTTAAGTTGTGGCCTCACAAGGGAAGATAAAAGTATTAATAAATGTTGCACCGGTAAGCACAGGAATTTGAACATGAAATATATCAAACTTTAGGTGCTGCGTTTGTGAACACTTTGACTCTGGCAAACAGTCTTAGTTTGCACCCAGAAAGGGATATAAGCCGAAAAACAAACAATATCTCAGTCATAGAAATCAACCCTACCCATCAAATCCAATTTGAAAGCAATAAATTAAAAATATGATGGAAAAGATATATAGCAACTGGTACGAGTGTTTGTGAGATACTTACTTTGATCTTGTTGTGGCACTTGTGATTGTTCATTATTATTCTGGGATGAGGTGTTGTTGGAAGAAGTAAAAAGGTCTTCATGGGGGTGAAGAGAATCATTGTTGGAACCACCTATGACTTGTGTGAGCGCAGAGACCATGGCTGTCATGTCTTGCTGTGACCTTTCGGAGTATATTGGGAACAAATCATATTCCTCTTCTCTTTCAGTGGAATGTGATCTTCGCTCCATGTCTTTGATCAACTCTAGCAACTGATTGATGTATATATAGAGTGCGTGTGTGATGCTTATGCTGATAAATAAATTAATTGATCCTTAACGTGGCCCTACTGCAAAGTCTCCTATTGTTATTGGCTATCTTTGAAGTTCTATTTTTCATCATTGGAATTGAGGATGAACATCAAAGTGTTAAATCTTTGATAGTGGGTGATACTCGTGTTTGGATCCACAAAATGTAAAGATAAGAGAAAAGAAAGAAAGGAAATAGATCTACGAGGGTGAGAATGGAAGGGGGAGAAGTTAGGGTTTTCGTTCTTTGATTTTTATATGGAGATTCCGTGTTTACCAGTGTGAACATGCGACATATAGCACCTTTAAACAGTACACAAAAAAATCAAAAGTTCATCAATTTTTAACTTTTTAAACAAGAAAAATTCTATTATGCCACTTTTTTTTTAACATATTTTATAATTCATTGAAGTTTATATATGTTCATTTTATTAAATTGTAAGTACAGTTATTAAACACAAAGTGAGACTCATATGAAACTTATTTATAATTAAAAAGTATATTTCATGCATACCACTCATCTTTTAAACAAATTCTTAATGTAATGAAAAAGGACCGCGATATCTTAAGAACGATTTGTTGACAACGTTTTGAAAAAAGATTTTAAAAATGATTGATGTTTTATAATGTGTTTATTTCTGAAAGTACCCTTGTATGTGAAGCACCTTCTTCATTTGAGGGTTTTCATTTTTACTCCTTCTCTCTCATCTTTGTGCATATCTTTGTGGACGTTCTTCAACCTCCTTCATCGGTGATTTCAAAGTGAGCCCTTGTTCTCTTCATTTTAGGGTTATCCTCGATCTATGTTGAGGAATCAAGATTTGTGCTTTGTGTGAATGGATTCCTCCGTTAACATTGATTCTTCGAACAAGGTAAGAACTTGAATGCATTCCGGTATTCTTATTTTGGGTTTGGTTATTGCTTTTGGCATTTGATGGTAAATGTTTTTTGGTTCTTTCGTAACAAGAAGTATATTTATTTGTCTGCAGTGTTTTGTTCGTCATTCAATGAAAAGCAAGTTTATTGGTACTTTGAATGAAGTATTGAGTGTGAAGCACAAGTCAATCATTTCGAATACCCATTTAGATGGTTTTTAGAACTCAAAGAAAATGTTAAAATTAGTAGGGATGTTCTGAACGAATTATTGATTAGATGGGTTGATAAGAGTGATTGTTTTCGTTTTGGTGAAAGGGTAGTGGAATTGAAGGCCATAGATGTTTGTTTGGGCTTAGGGTTGAGTTTAGTTGGTCAAAATACTAAATTAAATGAAAAACAACTTACAAAGAGTCATTGTCATAAGTACTTTGGTGATGGAAAGCAAAATTTGCAGTTGATATATGATTTTCTTTTGAAAAAACACAAGAAGTTGCCTTTAGCACATTTTTGTAGCTTGTACATTTTGGTTGGAATTTCTGAATTCTTGGTTCCTAATCGTAGCAGAACAATATCCCTATTTTGTTTGAAATTGTTGATAGATTAAGTGAATTGGGTATTTATTGTTGGGCTCGTATAGTGTACCAATGTCTAGTTAGTGGTTTATCCAAAGCTTGTATAGCGTGGAAGAAAGGAGAAGGTGCCATCAGTGTCTATGTGGATGGTTGTGTTTACGTGTCGCAAGTAAATGTTGTACATTGATTTTTTGTTGGTAATCAATTGCGATGACTAATTATATCCTGTGTGATGTATTTCAGGTTTGGTTTTGTGATCGTTTCATCCCATCAAATGTTCGTGTAGAGAAATACCCAAGACTTTTGCATTGGATGAATATAAATGTGGGAGACAAGTTCATCCAACGTGCTATGGAAACGGGTGTTGTATGTAGTTCATTGTCCATATTAAATTTGTTTGGAGTGAATTATTTTGTTCAATGCTAATTGGAGGTAAATTTCATATGCTTGATGATTATGGTGCATCAAGCAAAGAAATCAGTGAGTCGATTGTGAAGGCATCAGTTAATACAATTGGAGAGGATTTGAAGGATGAAAATAAGTCAACACACAGTAGCAAACATAGAGAAGATATTATGGCTGCTTTAGATGATCAAGACACTTTAATTGAAGAACTTGAAGAAGAGTTGTGTGAATTGCAGGCTGAGTTGGTGGCAGAGATGAATAAAGCTTATGGTGGTTACAGACATGATGGTGGTTATAGTACGCCTTGTGAAGAACAGGAGATTTACAATGAATTTGCAAGCGAGGAAGGAACAAACAACCATGAAAGTGTTATGAAGGAAGGACGACGTCGTAAGCGTTACAAAAGTATGAGTTTGTAGAACTCCATACACAGGATATAGTCCCAAATTTGAGTTATTTATGTAATTTGTGATTAGTGCATTATTGGTATATGTAAAAGTATGGATTACCAGGGGATGTATCAGAAGAATTTGAATGACTGTTAATAAAGACATTGTTTAATGCAATTGTGATTGTCATATTGAATTGATTTTTCTTTTTTTAGCATTATTTAGGATTCAGTCATGGGATGAGGTGTATTGAGGAAGAATTTTAACATGTGGAGGGGCCTATGTGTGCGGAAGACCCCCTAAGTGTGGCTTGAGGATCACAGTGGGGGTCCTGGGTGTTGGACAGAGGTCACAGTCCAGTGTACTCGATTACACAACACTGGTAATCGATTACCAGGAGAAATATCCAGTTTTGTACCGAAACTCCAGGGGTGCTCCCCAGCCCTGGTCACTGCGCTCTCCAAACATGATTGGGGGTCCTCCCTAACCCTTTTTTCTGGAGTTCTTGTCATTCGTTAGACCCTGAAGGTCATGGGATAGGGTGTATTGAGGAAGAATTTTAACATGTGGAGGGGCCTATGTGTGGGGAATGTAAGATCCTTGAAAATATTTGTAAGTTAAAATACTAGATAAAAAAAAATGAATAGTAAATTGTGAATAGTAAAAAGTGAATAGTAAAAAGTGAATAGTAAAGAAAAAAATATTTTTGGAAAGGATAAGTGTTCCACGTAGCTTTGAGATCAGAATTTATCAAATTGCAAATAAAAAAATTATTTTTGTAATAGTAAAATGAATAAAAAAATGAATAGTTAAAATGAATAGTAAAAATGAATAGTAAATTTTTTTGCTATAAATAGCCAAGGGGGGAGGCTGAAAATTTACACCAAAGAACTTAGAAAATTTTTTAGAGAAGAGAGTTGGAAGAATTTCAAATTTTGCAAAGGGGATATTCTGGAAGTTTTCAGAGGGCGAGGGGATTAAGTCTGTAATAGAGGTAAGGGAAGCTAACCTTGAGTATCTCCTTTTGTATTATCTTAAGCCTTGAATATGCTATATGTTGCTTTTGTCTGATCTTAAATCTTGATTATGGAGTATTTTGTTTTTGTATGATTTTGAATTTAAATGAGAGTATGCTTTTGTGTTGATATCCGAGTGTGATAGTTGTAAAACGTGATATTGATTATGTTATGTCATTTGTATGTTATTAGTTGTTTATTTTTGTATTTTGGAAGGATTAGAAATTGTCTAACCGGCTCTGCCAGATTCAATTTCTTTTTTCCCCAAACATTCTATTGTTTTCCTTATTTATTTTTATTGTATTTTGGAAGGATTAGAAATTGTCTAACCGGCTCTGTCAGATTCAATTTCTTGTTTCCCCAAACTTTCTATTGCTTCAGTTATTTATTTTATTGCACTTTTGGAAGGATTAGAAATTGTCTAACCGGCTCTGGCAGATTCAATTTCTTGTTTCCCCAAACTTTCTATTGCTTCAGTTATTTATTTTATTGCACTTTTGGAAGGATTAGAAGTTGTCTAACCGGCTCTGCCAGATTCAATTTCTTGTTTCCCCAAACTATTTATTGCTTTACTTATTTATTTTATTGCATTTTTGGAAGGATTAGAAGTTGTCTAACCGGCTCTGCCAGATTCAACTTCTTATTTCCCCATACATGTTATTGTTCTTGTTATTTAATTATATTGTATTTTTGGATGGATTAAAAGTTGTCTAACCGGCTCTGCCAGATTCAATTTCTTGTTTCCCCAAACTGTTTATTGCTTTACTTATTTATTTTATTGCATTTTTGGAAGGATTAGAAGTTGTCTAACCGGCTCTGCCAGATTCAACTTCTTATTTCCCCATACATGTTATTGTTCTTGTTATTTAATTATATTGTATTTTTGGATGGATTAAAAGTTGTCTAACCGGCTCTGCCAGATTCAACTTCTTGTTTCCCCATGAATTTTTATATTAAGATTATTTTTATGATTGTCAAATATTGTATTCTTCTATGACCATTTATTGTAATGTTTTATTATTGTTAATTGTTTATAATTATCTTGTATGAATTCTATTATGGATGTTTATTGTGATGAATTTATTGAATGAGTTTGTTGGCTGAAATTGATCTTGTTGGGAGGTTTGGAATAAGGGTTCTGTAATAACTTGTATATGGGTATTAAATAGATATACAGATACTGGTTGAGGTTGTTGTGAGAAGAAGTAAAATTAAGCATTTTAAGATTTAGAGCATAAGAAAATAAGGTAGATAAATTAAATAAATAAATTGTTAATTATTGAGGACCTCCCTTTGTTGGTAGGATAGAGGAACCTTAAAAACCTGAGTTGGCACATCCCTGATCATAGAGCAGCCCTGGCCTGGTCCAGTCAGTTGTGACTAGTCATATGTGCTGGCGTCGAAGGTGAGTTTGATGCGTTCAGACATCTGGGTCCTCTCCGGTGACCAATTGGGGTAAAGAAAAATCTATAATAGGATGAAAATAAAATAAAACAAGTTGATTGTAGATGCATAATATTATCATGGTAAAAATTTCATATATATTTTATTTATCATTACATTGAGCCCAGACTTTAATATGTAGTTCTTAAGATATATTGATATATTTTGGTTGATCCATGATCTTTGTTTGGTGAAAATATGTTGAGTTATACTCGTTATGGGCAAAATGAGTTTATAATATGAAGCATGATATCTGGCAATATGTTTGATTTATTGATACCAAAACGGGTGATTATGAATTCATGATTAAAGAATGAACATGATTGAGTTAGGTGGATAAGAGGGTATGAATTGTTGGTTTTATGAAATGTTGGGGTGGATATGAGAAATCATTACTTATGAAATGATGTTTACTACCGGGAGTAGTTTGTTCGAGTTATACCATGAGAGTTTGGTATGAGCAAAGTAACACTTGAGGTTTATGAAAGCAGGCAGAAAGTGGTCTGACCATAAGGCTTTGACATAAACATATGATTCGTAAGTTTTATAGAAGCAGGCAGAGAGGGGTCTGACCATAAGGCTTCAGAAAGTAAGATATAGTATATAAGTGAGGCTTAAGGAAGCAGGCAGAGAGCGGTCTGACCATAAGGCTTCATGAGTAAGCATGGAACACTTGTAAGATTTATGGAAATGAGAAAGATGATTTTGATAATGATGAATTAATGACATCGGAATAATGATATTTTATCAATTTCAGAAATACATGATTATAATATTTTTATTACAAGTTTAATGATTTTATGATATGGTTGGCTTACCCTTATTTGTTTGTGCTATGATCATATAACTCATGTTATATGTGATTAGATAATGTTGCAGATGTGGTTGATAAAGCTTAGAGATGAGAGAGATGCGGGGAAAACCTTTCAGGGATTTTTGTAAAAAGAATAAATTTGTATTGGGAAGATTATGTTGTGTAAAATTTAAAAGTTGAAATGTCAACGGTGAAGGCTATATTGTTTAAAGTTTGTAAGTTTGGTATTGTACTTTGGAGTAATTGAAATAAAGTTTGATTGTTTATATGAGGTATCAAATTAATTTAGTCTCTACTATCAGTAATACCCTTTAAAATTGTTTGGGTGTTACAGGGAAGACTCCCTAACTGTGGCTTAGGGATCACAGTAGGGGTCCTGGGTGTTGGACAGAGGTCACAGTCCAGTGTAATCGATTACACTCCCTAACTAGTCTAAGTTTAACCACTCCTAGTATCAACCCTAGACAATCGTTTAAGAAGTTTAAATCTTAAATACAAACACAATCAGTGTTTGATTACAAATAAATATTTGAGTAACTCTTAAAGAGAGGATAAGTACAATACAATGAAATATGGTAACTTGAGAGATTTTCTTTTGTTCTATGAAAAGACTCATACAATGTAAGCTTATAGAAAAAATAACAACATAACAATACAATGATAGCAAAAGTTCTTTTTTTATTCTCTTGTGTGTGTCCTCCTTATATAACTTCCTTCGAGAGATGACCATTACTTAGAGAGTTGACCCTCTTGAGAGTAGGTGGCTTCTTGTATGAAGATATGTACTTTTCTGCGCCTTGGGAAGAGCAATATGGCTTTCACAGTGAGAGCTAATACGACAATGGTAGGACATAAAGCTTTAGTAAGCATTCCAAGAATGTCTTCCTATTTCACAACATCTTTTTGATCCACGTTAAATGCTTTTGAGTAGATAGCATTTTCAAAGTAGTAACAATTGATGAGATATATATCATTTACTACTTCTTTTACTAGATATTATTTTTTTCAAATATTGTTTATCCTTTATAATTAACATGTCATTGTTTATCTTACAAGCGTTTAATAGAGATGTTATAATATGAACTTTGTTTAGATGCAATTCTTTCACTAAACAATATTTCATTAAATGTTTGTTTGTTAAACTTCAAAACTCGAGATGCTAGACAATCTAGTCTCTTTAAAAGATTTTGTCTTAACACTTGTTCTTGATCTTGTACATGATTTACATTAAAAATTTGTTCCAATTTTTCTTCCCAATCAACATAGACTATGGGGTCACTATCTCTATAGAACTTGGGAATCCTTGGAGCTTGCTTCAATGGTAATATGGTGTGCCTAGAATTTCTTCTTCCTCCATGATGGCTTCATTCTCCTTGGGATCTATTGAGTAAATGAGATGCTTTCCTTCTTTTCCTAGCTTTATCCCTAGCTAATTCTCTAGGTTATCTTTGTTGTCTCTCTAATTCAAGTATTTGAATGGTGTCTTTGAGTAGCCTTTCATTCTCATTATTTGCCTATTTTATTTTCCTTTCAGTTTATTTTCTTAACACCTCTATTTCCTTGAGAATTTGCGCTGCAAATTTTGTCACCAATTTCTTGTCTTTGCTTTGAGTAGGTGTATTGGATGAATTTTCCTTGATTCCTACACCAAGAACTCAAAATTTGAAACAAAATACACAAGAAACAAGACAAGTTGGTCAAAATTTGAGACACTTAAAATATCATACAAGCATTTTCGAAGTGTTTGGAGGCTCCTCACACAAAGGTTAGGTATGAATCAAGCTTTACTAAAAGAATGTAAATTTATCTATTTTTTAAAATCCATAGAACTAGCAACATAAGTGACCACTTAAAAATAACAAGGAAAAAAAACTCAAACATATACCACGTTTAGGGTATTTTTAATATATTGCGTTTACATGATTTAGTTATATCTTATATAGTCAAGTTGTACTCTCGTTTTTAAAATTTAAACTAATATTATTTTTTAGAACTGAAATTTAAAAATTTAATTTTTTATATATTACTAATATAATTTTTTATATTGTTAAAAATAAAGAATTACTTAGCACTCGACTTGTTCTTTTCGTAAAGAAAGAACTTTTTTTAATAAAAAATTGTTTATTAAAGAAATCTTTTAAAATTTTACTTAAATATTAAAATATTCATTATTCAAAGTTTTTGATTTTTACGTTTTGAAAGCTATATTGCATTTTATAGAGACAATTGTGATGTGTACGAAAGAGATAGACAAAAAAAAATGAAGAAAACATTCCTATAATACCTTTATGTCTCTAAACGTTCTTCTAATTTTGATGTAGGCGTTTTTAATAAAAGTAATGTACTGATATAATCTGCAGAGAAAAATAAAACACAACACAATAGACAAAAGAGTACTACAATGTACATACAATAAAGCGCTAGACAATCCTAGTCGTTTAGGCATTATACTAGGCGTTGTTTGTTTAAGTAACTTATAACGTTTAAGGTATTTTTAATACATAACGTGTTTTGTGTTTAATATACTAGATGGTTCACGTTATTAGATGTTATTTTGTTTAAACATTAACTTCAAAACTAGGTTAAGATAATCTTATCTTAATATATAGTGTTTAAACGATCTTATCTTAACACGTACCGTTTAGATGATCTTTTTTAACAACAATCAATTTTAACTTTATCAATCCCCTTGATAATATTTATGATAACATTAACTCATTTTAATATATTAAATTATAATGGTTGGGTTTGGTGAAATTTAATAATCCAATCTAATATGATTTAATATAATATAATATAATATCATATAATACAATGTAATTTAATATAGGGTTAAATATGTTTTTAGTTCCTTAACTATCATGCGATTTTGGGTTTAGTCTCTATTCGAAAGTTTTGTTCATTTTAGTCCTCGTAGTTTTGAAACTGTTATAAATAGTCCCTAATTTTAGATGACGTTAACTTTTGTTTGACGTGGCTAACGGTCAGCCCACGTCTGGTGCCAGGCATGAGTTTATTCTCTGCCATGTTTTCTTTTCTTTATATTCATAAGATTAAGTCATTGGCACGTGAGGATTGACACGTGAGGTTTATGAAGTCAGATTAGCAATTAGGGTTTTATCTTGTTGTCTTCGATAAACTGATGGCAATTTTAAGAACCCATAAAATGTTTGAGGCGAAATATAAGAACTTGCGGAAGTTTCAGATCTGGAGAGGGGGAGAGAATAAATTTTCCAGGAAAAGAAATAGAGAAAGAAAGAAAGAAGAAAGAAAGAGTATGAATAAGTTGTTGTTTTGGGTGAGGTTTTGAATGTTGAAAGGGTGAAATAAGAAGATGCAATGAGGATGGAGAAACAAAAAATGGAGGAAATCCGCGTATGAGTTAGAGAGGAAAAGAAAGAAGGAGTGAATTTGCTAAGACTTTGTTGTGTGCTCTTTTTTTCTAATGATTTTCTTATTTTTCAATCACGTAGGAGTTTCGATGCAGCCTGCGTGACAAGGACTTTCCTAAGTTTGACGGATTGATCATGCAGATTCTAGTCCATTCATTTTATTTATTTTTCGTATTTTTATTTTGGATTTGCTTTGCTTTGCAGCCAGACAGGGAAAGAGTAAAGGAAAGGGTTAAAGATAGGTAGATAGATAGATGGGTTCAGCTTGTCAACCCAAAAAAGAAGTGTTCGACCTTTGTAGGAAATTACGATTGTGGTTATCTTGGCATGGTTGAGAAAGACAATGTTGTTCTTTTCAAACAAGGCTTAGACGGTAATTGACGAAGATGTTGTAAGTCTTTGTGTGTTGTTTTGGCTTTGACTTTGTGGATATAGCAGTGCGTCTGATTCCAGTTTACTCCTCGAAGATAGCAACGTATTGAATCTGATTTCTAAAATGAAAAAACCAACATGGCATCAAGTAAAAAGGGAACCTGGCATTAGACGTGGGCTAGTCGTTAGCCACATCAAACAAAAGTTAACGTCATCCAAAATTAGGGACTATTTATAATAGTTTCAAAACTACGAGAACAAAAATGAACAAAATTTTTGAATAGGGACTAAACCCAAAATCGCGTGTAGTAAAATAAATATCTCCTTAGGAGTATATTTAGAGAAAATTGTCCAAAAATATTAAAAAAATCATCATCTTCCTAAATTAAGATGAGTTATATAAAATTAATTTGTAAAGTTATATTTTATTATTTTCTTTGAAACATGATTTTTATTTTTAATATGTTAATTAACTATAATCATGTCCATTCTTTTTTCTTCTTTCTCCATTTATATTCTTATATAATTTGAGCAACTTCTATCTCGTTTTTCTCTCACTTTTAATTAATTACATGATTTGTCTATATCTTATATATTCAAACGGTACTCACTTTTTAAAAATTTAAACTAATAATATTTTTTTAGAACTAAAATTTAAAAATTTAATTATTATACATGACCAATATAATTTTTTATATTGTTAAAATTAAATAATTACTCAGCATACGACTTATTCTTTCCATAAATAAGTAATTTTATTCAATAAAAAAATGTTTATTGAAAGAATCTTTTAATATTTTTCTTAAAACTAAAACATCAATTAATATAATTTGTTAGACAGTATATACATACCTAATTATGGTATGAGTAGAAAGATTAAATTTTGGATGGTTGTATAACAAAATCAAAACTCTCACCTAACTGACCTAAGTCCTTAGACTGCATTATAATGGTCCTATTCGAATTGGACACGTAATGCATTGTCTCCTAACTCAATCACTGCTACAACAAGCTTCTACCAGCAACTTCTTTTTCTTCAACCTTTGAGAAAAACAAATCATTTTAAATTATTTTCAAATTCATTTAATTTAGCCAAGTTATAAGATCATTTTAAAGAATTTTACTATACATGTATCATAGGAGTGTTAATGAAAATCAAACTCATTAATGTAAGTTAATTACGAATTGAATTATAAATGAGTTGTTTAATTCAATTATTCTTTTACTGAATTTGAAATTTTATAATCCAATACTCGTTACCAGTTAGTAAAATAGAGAATTCATATAAAGATGTTTCATATTTTTTTAATTTATTATGTATATTTATTGTAATAAAATAAAAGGAATTGACTTCACTCGTTTATTTATAACTCTATAATTATAGTGTTTTTTTATTTCATAAAATATTAAAATACTAATTCATATAATTAGAGAAATAAATAACAAATAAAAAATAATAATAAATGAACGTTTGTGAGTTATAAATCAACACATCTCCAACCCAGTTTTGAACACTTTTTATTCTCAGATTAAATTGAAATTAAGTCATATTTAGAAAAATTTTAACTTTTTTCAACTCAAAAATTAGACTTAAATTCATATGAATTGAAACCGATTTTCACATCTTTAAATTAACACATCACAGTTTTAGTTTTTTAGACTTAAATTCGTATTTAAGTCGGAATAATATATATGTTGTCAAACGTCATTAAAACGCACCCAAAACCTCTCCTGTCAGAATCATTAAAACACACTCAAAAGCTCTCTGCGCGGACGCTAGGTGTCAAGCAACGAGAAATTTGGAAATCAGATAGTAGAAGGCAACGCACCCAAAACCTCTCATGTCAGAATCATTAAAACACACTCAAAAGCTCTCTGCGCGGACGCTAGGTGTCAAGCAACGAGAAATTTGGAAATCAGATAGTAGAAGACAGGTGTCAGCTGTAACGTCCCGGCAACTCGCAAGGACCGTTGACTGCCCCCACAGACCACCACGAGGCTTTCCAGTGTGCTTTGTCCTCACTCGCACACTTTCTGGGAAAACTTCCCAGAAGGTCACCCATCCCAGAATTGCTCCATGCTAAGCACGCTTAACCATGGAGTTCTTATGAGTCAGGCTACCGAAAAGTAAATGCATTTTGGTGATATGAGTAGCCAAATCAATCCCTTTAAGCTATCCTTCAACCGTATAGTCCCATACCTACACAGTTTCCAGATCCCTCTCATTCCGGTGTATGTTCGATTCATTCATGTACCCCTTCCACCGGAAGCCTTGCCAGGAGCCGCTCATTGTCTGTGCCCCCTGCACCATGCTCCCCGCACCGGCGTCACTCCCCGCCCTCGTCAGTGCCCGGGTGTCACATGCCCACCAACTTCCGCTTGGTTCGTCCTCGAACCACACCGTACTAGGAGAGGCTAGGCTCTGATACCATCTGTAACGTCCCGGCAACTCGCAAGGACCGTTGACTGCCCCCACAGACCACCACGAGGCTTTCCAGTGTGCTTTGTCCTCACTCGCACACTTTCTGGGAAAACTTCCCAGAAGGTCACCCATCCCAGAATTGCTCCATGCTAAGCACGCTTAACCATGGAGTTCTTATGAGTCAGGCTACCGAAAAGTAAATGCATTTTGGTGATATGAGTAGCCAAATCAATCCCTTTAAGCTATCCTTCAACCGTATAGTCCCATACCTACACAGTTTCCAGATCCCTCTCATTCCGGTGTATGTTCGATTCATTCATGTACCCCTTCCACCGGAAGCCTTGCCAGGAGCCGCTCATTGTCTGTGCCCCCTGCACCATGCTCCCCGCACCGGCGTCACTCCCCGCCCTCGTCAGTGCCCGGGTGTCACATCAGCAGATGAGCGGACGTCCGTTTGGACGTGAGAAGAAAATGATTGTTTCTGAAACTTCCGTCCCACTCTCTTCTACATGCACCCTTCTTCTCAAACTCTGAACTTCTCATTTTCTCCTCTTCTCTCTAGAATCTCGCCCTTTCTCTCTACCAAAATTCACCCTTTCTCTACTCCGATCTTCGTTCAGGCACCGTAGGAGCACTCCCAGTGTCCCAAGCTTCATCTTGAACCGAACAAGTTTCAAGTTTGAACGGGTAAGTGTATCTGTCCTTAGTCGTTCGTCTTCTGTTACATGCAAACCAAGTTTTGGTTGCATGCGGGCGTGTAGTCTAAGTTATTTTTGGTTTCATGTTGTTTGGTTTACTTTGAAGAGTTATTGATCGTTGAGGGTAGAAAGATTTTAGTCGGACGAACCAAAACCTACCCTTAGGACGTTCAATCACGTATCCAGGTAAGGGAAGCTTATTTAATTTAATTTGTCTATTTATTTGGTTGTATGAAGGATCGCTAATTGATTGAAATGAATATAATGCATGATGGTTGATATGTGTGGAGTGTATGAATGTGAATATGAGTATTTGTTTGGAGTATGATTTATTAACATGATATAGATTTTAAGAAATATGTAAATTGATGTTTTATGTGAAGTTATAAGATTATGAAATGATGTATTGAAAAATAAGTTGAAGATAAATGAAAATCTGAATATGAAATTCTCACTATGATAATGTGCGTTCATCATTGAACGGTCCTTGACCGTTTGGTGTTTCTAGTAAACTCCTTTGAAATTGAATTCTTTCATTTGGGAAGAATTCTAGTTGAGAACGAGCGCCTTCTTGTAATAGTGCTATGTTTGAGCATTCGGCCAAGCGTAGATGTACCTGAGTGTTATGTGAGGAACTGAAAATCTTGCAAACATGTATTTGTATATTTAGTTATTCTTAAACATTGTCTCTATCGTATCCTATTATATTTATTATTTTTAATGCTTCTATTATAAGTTTAAATTAGTGATAGGTCTCAACCCAAGCTCTCGTAATGAGTGGCGCTTGGTCTTATACCAAGCGCTTGTACTCGTTTCTAATTGCTCAATTTTGATGAAACAACGTTCGTCCAATTTCAGTAGAATCTCCTTTACCGTGTTCGGTCATTGACCGACATTAGGTTTCTGTATATGAATTATTCTACTTATGGTTCTTTAAAGTCTTGGCACATCTACATTTATTGTCTCTGATCTAGAGTCTCCGTACTTGATTTATTATTTGAGTATTGGTTTGAACTCACGAGAGTCCGTTCATTCAACTGATTCACGTTGTAAATAACGTTCGTCATATGGTATATGACTGTACTCGGTTTATTCCTAAACCTAATAATAGTAACCCTCTCAGTCTTATTTTAATCTGAAATGGGCAACTTCTCCGTCTCGTTCCTAGTGTTCATCCTCGTTCTGAGTGAGGAATGAACGTTCGGTATTTTAAGTTATTAGAATTGGTGGTAAAGATGAAATGAAAATGATGGGTAATAAAAGATTAAGAGTATATGAGATGAATGAAATGTTGTGAAATATGAACGAGCGTTCCGGGGAGGAACGACTCATGAGTGAATATTGGAATTGGTAAAGTATGACTGCGGTAATGCTAAGCTGTCGATTCATCCTAATGTTCTGTGAGTACTCGTCCTGATGTAGAGGAGGGTAGGTCACGTATGGGAATGGTAGGAGATCCTAGTCCTTAGGGGTACTTTGGACAGATAGGATTAACCTCGGGTGGCAGCTAATGAGAGTATTTCAGTTACTACATCACCCAGGTGCACGAACATCGTAGCTATACAGATGTCATACAGTCCGGATGGTCAGTCTAGTGATAGGCTTTGTATGATGCATATGTTGAAATTCTCTTGTGTGTTGGATTGTTTAACATATATGTTGATGCATGAATTAAATTATATATGTTTACCCTGTGTTTTCCTTGTGTTGTCTTGTCTTGTACGTTCGTCTTGTCGTTGCAATGATCATCCGTGTGGATGTGAGCAAAAGGAGACGCGCTTTTGGAAGAGACGTTGGAAGAAGACAACTTGGTGGAGGTTGAAGTCAAAACCGAACAGTAGAACGTTCGGTTAATAGATAGTAGTCTTATTGTGAGGTGATCGTTCGGTCACCTTCTCTCTTTTGTTGTTATTTGACCGTTCGGTAAGTTCTTTTGTAAACCGTTCGGTCATGTTTTCTCTTATCTTGTACAGTTTAGTTGGAAAGCTTATGTAAGGCCGTTAGGCCGTAAGCGTGTGTTGATTAGTGTAAGACTGAACTGATATATTATTAAATGTAATTATTTCTATCATATAGTTTATTACTGTATTTTTGGGATGTTACATATGTTAAATTCTATTAGTATTACTTTGAAATTAGAAAAATATTTATATATTTAAAAGCTTAAAACTAATAATTTACATGTTAGTTTAGGCCTTACTTTATTTAAAAGTGGAATTTTTTTACATATTTAAAATGTCTTGCTTATGAATTTAAATAGAATTTTTAAAATGCACCAAACTTTAAAAACGTCAAACTAAGCGTTATTAGAATCTTTATTAGGTAAATTAGATAAGTCAGAGTCATGAAGTCTAGAAAGTTGAAAATAAACGAACCTTGAATCTTATAAAGTGTAATTCCTTGCCAAACTTTGTGTTTAAGTCCAATTGTACTTTATTAAATTAGAAAAATAATTAAGCATGCTCTTCTAAGTCAACATGATATATTTATATTAGTTATGTCGTCTAAAATAATAACTAATTTTAAAAAAGACTCATGTTCGATTATATAATAATCTAATGTTCTGGACAAAAATTATTTAATACCTCTAGTTGTTGACTTACGTGCTACCCATAGATTTGAGTTTTACTGGAAAAGCTTAGATCATGATTATTAAATTTTAAATTTATCGTGATTACATCTTTATGTTGTCATCAAGTTAATCATAATTTAATTTTTTTATTTCGTACTATAATTATTTTTTTCTTTCCATTTTAATTTTATTTTCACAGTGCATAACAATTATATTTGTCTATAAAGTATTGATTGATCAATTAACTCATTTTCATTAAAGATAACATTAGCTTGTAAATTGATGTGGAATTTTAATATCAATTTCGTATATATTTGAAAAGAGAACACACATTATGAAATAGGTTGGAGGCATAGACAATCTCAGTATCCAAAGTGGAAATTGTCTTATTTAGGCACAAAATATTTAAGAAATGTCTAGGGCAACGGTTCCTACAATAAGTTCATCCGTAATTTCATGTATAAAGAAAAATAAGCATAAAAATATTACATAATATTTTAAAACCCTCATCTATTGAAATAAATGGTTTAAAAAGCTATGGCAAAAGGAAAGAAATACATTAGTCAAAGTCTCTAGCACTCATAACAACAACAAAGCCTTATTACTCTACGAATTCTACTTATCTAAAATACTTTACTTTTCTTTATTGCTATTTCTTGCTTTCTTTTCTTTTAAATTCATACGTTGGGTTCTTTACTTTTTCTTTAGAAAACTAGAATGGTGGTGTGATTTGAAAATAAGTTTAATTTAATGAATTGACTCAAATAATTGTAAAATGGATGGCTTAAACTAAAACAATAGTAATTTGATTCGATCCATTTAGTTTAGTGATTATGATATAAGTTTATAGAATTATGGGTTGACTTGTCTTTTAAAATAATAGTTATAATATAAAAAATTATAATCAAATAATTAATTTAAAAATTGAAATTAATTTATGACCTCTTTAAATTATCCAAATCTCATGCCAATCCAATCATTTTGTGTGGACACGCAATCCAATCCTACTTCCTAATATGTTAGACTTGTACACTTTTTCTAATTATTTATTTGGACGTATATATATCCTTACTATCAAATAAAGTCATTCTTTAGAAAAGAGGGGAAATCCCGAGATAGATCTACTAATTAACTTACATTATATCAAACTAATTTTCAAAATGGCTACCAACCACAAAATCGAAAACAATAAACTAATTTTCAAAATAATAACAAATTTGCAACCTAAAACATAGTAATCCTAGGTCGTCCTGGATCATAATTTCAAATTCTTATACTAGTAAAATGAATATTTTGGTCTTTCAAAATATAACCCTACATCAATTTAGTCTTTAAAACAAAGTTATTTAGTTTTTTAATGTCTAGTTAATTTTCTAATGTTAATTTATCATTCCGTTATAATTTTTAAGGATCAATTTAATAAACAAATTATATTTTTATGAATCAATTTGACATTAAGTTGTAGAGTTTAAGAGTTAATTAGTACATTTAACACTTCAATTTCGTTTTTTATTCTTTCCTCATTGTCTTCATCTTTTTCTTCAATGACTTTTAGTAGAGCTGGACATACTATACTAAACTATACTTAATTCTATTTTTAATGAATTAGAAAAACTAAATTACTTAATATAATATTTAAACTTTAAAAACTAAACTTATATCAATTAACTAATAACTGAACTGAATTTTATATTGAAAGATTAAGCATGCTATCAACTACATAAATAATTGTTTTCCATACTCTATTGGTTTTTATGCATTTTATAAACTTACTTACTATAAGTAAGTATCAAGTGATTGTTATGCATTTTATAAACTTACTGTAAGTATCAAAAGGTTACGAACTTAAATAATTATTTACAATATTAATAAAGATCAAGAGACTACAATTTCAATTCGGATTTAAATTATAGTTTAATTTACTGAACAAATTCAATTGGTGCTTAAATTCAAATGTTAAAAGTTCATTGTTTCATATTAATTTTTTTTATAATCTTAATTATTCACCAATTAAGATATTGAATAAATTGGACAAATAAAATAGATATTCTTCTTTAAATGCTATTTATTTTATTATTTTAAATATAAAACAATATCTTTAAATATACACTTTTATTATTTTAAATATAAAATAATACCTTTAAATATACCATTTTATTATTTTAAATATAAAATAAATAATATCTTCTTCAATTCCACAATTTAAAATTTATAATTATGTATATTTTATTTACCGCTTTTTGAAACTCACATTAAACTTATGTTTGAGTGTAAAGTTTAGTTTAGATATATATTTTAGTTATCGTTTTTTAAAACAATATGCTTATGTTTGAATGCAAAGTTTACTTTACTTAATTGGTATAAGTTTAGTTTTTTAAAATTGAACTATATAGTTTGAATATTATATTAAATAATTTAGATTTTTTTAGTTTATTATAATACAGCTAACTATAGTTTTACAATTTAATATAATTTAGTTAATTTTGTCCGGCTCTAACTTTTACAATGTCTGTTTTGAGTTTGGAACACTTCAAATTTCAGTTAAACTCAGTTAATTTTTTAGTAAACTGAAATTTGTACTCTTCCAACTGAAAAATAAAATGCCCTTCTCTTTTTCTTTGAAGTTGTCACATCCCACATAATGGTACAGAGAATCTTTTGCAGACCTTGGCTTTATTATTTATCGACCATAAAGGCAAATATTATTTATCGACCATTTCTCCAGATGCCAGAATAAGACTTCCTCACTTTTTATCTTTTATCAATTAATTGATCTTAGTTTCTACTTACTCTTAATTTAATTTAATGTCGTAGTAATGGTGGTGTTATTGTTAGAGAGATCGAACTCATCATATGTTCACGGTTTCTTTGGATTAGTCTGTGAATAAAAATAAAAATAAAAAACTACTCTCACCACAAATTTTTAGTGACTATTCATAAATGGATTTCTGTTATAAACTGTATTTCATTTAACATCAATACCGCTGCAAAATATCATCTCCGACAGCGAAAATCTAGTATGCAAAGACCACACAATACCCAATTATAATAATTATGGTGTATCATGGACCATCTATAGAAGACTACTCGTTATACAAAGATATAGGGAAGAATCATTATATACAATATTACCTAAGCATGTATATATAAAGATATTTCTAAATTCAAACTTAAGACCAATTGGTCACCAACAATTTTTTGCAGCAAGGCTGTCCTTAATAAATGGGCATAATGAACTAAAAACAAGACATCAGCTATGCTAAAGTTTTTTTATGCATATTATTTTGTATTTGTAAATGTGATGCCATCTAAAGACATCCAAAAATTATTGGATTTCCATTACAAATCATACCATGAAGAGCAGGCAAAAGGACTAAAGTTTGTCTTTAGTTGGAAGAAAACATTGATTTCAACCTAATGCAACTACCTTTAGACAAATCAATCATCTAGGAAAACCCAAAAGGACACGTGCACAAAAAGGAAAAGGAAATGGCAATCATAAGGGTCGATCAGAAGTATCCTTTAGATAAGACAGCTAGCAGGCGAACCTTTCTTGAGCTGTTAATTAGCACAAAGCAACAGCTCCTCAGCCTTTTAGCCGAATTCGTTGATTGAAGAACAGAAAAGGACCTCTAAATTGCACAGTGATCAATGAATTGAAAACTTCCTTATGTACAGTTTTTACATGTCTAGAGGTTTGGTTGGATATCTCTGCTCCGCACGTAAGTTAAAAATTGAGTCGGTAATTCTGCAAGAAGTGCTTGAACAACTGAAAATCCACCTGCGAGAGGAAAGTTTGCAATTATTTTGATATGTTAGCCATCATTCACCAAATATTTATTCTTTGCGAAGTATATAATTTTTCTTTCTCAGTGATTTCATACTGGGCGCTGAAACCCTCATCATTATCTCAATCCTAATTGTTGAAAATGACACTTACTTTGAACCTCCCGAAATGGAACAAATTGGACTATATCACGTGAAGCAACGCGTCCATATGAACTCTCAAGCCTCTCTCCCTTGTCTGCATCTAAAACCTAAACAGGAAATTGGACAAAAAAATTATTTCACAAACACGGTTCGTAGCCTCAGACACCTAACATTACAACTCTACGTATGAAGAGCATACAGGTTTGATTTATTACCTCCATTTCTTTGAAATCAGCACCTCCAACCCCAACAATGAGGATTGATAATGGCAGATCAGATGCTTTAACAATGGCATCTTTTGTTTCTTGAAGATCTGTCACTACTCCATCCTTGGAGCATACCAATTAAAACTCAGCAGCGGTGATGGAAAAATCTTCATAAAATTCTTAGTAGTAAGAAGGATAGGTGATCTTTTGTTACATGTAAGATAAATATAGAGCATCATGCTTACTATGCATAATATTATGGATGCATTAAGGCAAACTAGACGGAAACATACATGACAAACAACCAAAGAACCATTAAGTTATAATAAACATACAGATTGTGTTCAATGAGGTAAAATTAGAATTTACTTTCAGAGATAACTATTGAACGCTGCAGAGTATATTGACCCTTACTGTGATTATTAACAAAACAAAGTACTTTCTTCCACCATTTGCTACCGATTGGCTGGCAATCAGTGCAGCTGTGCTTATGACAGGTCCAAAAAGAGTAGGTCCTGCAAGAGATACATTATGCAGGGCACTTGTGTAAGCCATCATAATTCCTTGGATCCCTTCCACCTACAACAGACAGAAACTTCTAACTAACAAAGACCTGTTTCAATATGACAATACACAAGACCAGACATAGCAGCTCTACCTCACAATAATGACTACTTCCATTCAAGTTGAAGCAATGTGAAACAGGACCATCAATTGGTCGTGCCCCAAATCCCCAAGTAGGAAATCGTTTGTCTGAATCATAAAACTGTAACACTTCCCCAACCTCAACAATTGCCTAGAAATAAATTCATAGCACGTCAATGATAGATCACTTAAACATGTAGTTGTGAATTTAAACCAAGAATTATTTCTCACCCTCTGGTATGCATTTGGCCGTCCAGAAGGATCAATATAATGCAAAGAATCAGGAAGGCGTGGATTTCCATTCGAAGCTGGTAAATAAGAGAAGGGTCACTGTAAGAATATATTTCTTCCCCCCTCATTTCATGCATAAACAGAAGCATCTTATCCATTAGGTTAAGTTTTCTACTTTTATCCCACATATAAAAACGGTGTTGAGGGTGGGGAGGGCAACCTCAAACCAGCTGTTGCGTCTGACAACAAGGGACTCGGAGGGTTAGAATTTTGGGGAACCCACAAATGGTTTCTCAAGGTAAACTGAGCACATCCAAACTTCACCTAGACAAGCGCACAAATCGAAATTGAAAACAAAGCATTATTGAGTGAGGAGGATTACTGTTTACTACTTAGCGGTTGGGTGGTAGTTTGAACTATGAAACCAAAGGTAACATTATCTAAGCAATAGTGAATTTGTATTGAAATTCTACCATTGTTGTAAACCTCTGTGTTAAAACAGTACTTAGCAAGGGTAAAAATTAATGTATCAGCAAAATATTTCAGAAAGAAAATTATTTTTCAGGTTAGTTATCTCAGAAATAGCAAACATAACAAATTAGCTATAATATAAGTTTGGGTATCTTTCTGATTTAAAACAGGAAAACTGTTATAAAAAATGAGAACAAAGTAATAACTGTGCCAAGCGGTATGGGCAAATTAATAAAAAAACATAATATGATTAATACCATCGCAAGAGTAGAAATCCCATAACGTATAATAACTCTTAAATAGGGGTTAGGAAATATCCATTGTTGAATTAAAGGCTAGACTTGTAACTAGGATCTGAATAATAGCCATGCCAACGGCGGAAGGAGGATGCTGGAGGAAGTTTCAGTAAATCCACGGCTGAAAGAACCTAAGGGGGCCCAGTACTGTCTTTACATATTGACCTACCTTCAGATGATCCAAGAAGGTGAAGAAGTACCTATCCAAAACAGATAAATGCCACATTGCCCAGAGGTGACACCGGAGACAAAAATGGGAGTACTTAGACACAGCAGCCACAAATTGGTGCAAATGATGTATCATGCATCTGCAGAACCAGCTGGTCACCTAAATAGAGGTTCGGAATGAAAAAGTATCACATTCCCATATTCCATATAAGTTTGGAATAAATATTCCCATAAGTTGTTGATTCATAGGAATATAAAAGGTTTATTCTTCTTCTTATTCTCATAGTGAAACGTATCTTATATTTCCATGGTAACGTTTTCTACAATAACTACCTACCGCTACTATCCACCCTGTTATTCCACATTTCTTCCACTTTCACTTTTCAATTTTTAATTAAATATTTTTTCTACACTTACTAAATTGCAACCAAAACATGTTTATTGGGAATAACATTCTTAGGTATAATTTCTGGGAATGTGTTCCAAGAAATACAATATTATAACTTGAAACAAATGCTTCTTATGCGTACAACAATTTGTAATCTCTTTAAGATACCCAACCCAACACAGACCAAACGGAAACAAAAACATTATTCTCATGTACCCTCTTTCATTATATTGCCTAGCGTGCAGTTTTATGTCTTTATCATTTACATTCATCCGTATTTCTCTACAATTTCGGCCAAATTGCATATCTGAATGCAGCTTAGGAACCCATTGCTAATAAACATAGTCCCTTTCTTAGCTAATTGTCAAATAGAAAATGGAATCATTGTATTTGCAATGAACTATTTTTCTTTTTCAAGATGTGACCAACTTGTCTAGCATACCTACCCAAGATTGTACATAAATTTTAGCATCCAATTAGCTAGTTTTTTCAAATTTGACAAACTTTTTCTAGCATACCTACCAAAGATTGTTCCTAAATTTTGGCATGCCTAGTGGGACCAGTGCATTTCAAATTCAAAGTGTATACAACTCAGGTCTGGTAAGAGAGTCAATATGGATCCTTCCCAATCAAAGCAGTCCCAAAAAAAGTGGCAACTACAGCGGAATAGGAATGATTGCAGTTAAAGAGACTTTCCAATAATATTCATAAGAATTTGGCTTCCAATCGAGCCCAATGACATGTGATTCATGCAGCCAAGTTAACCTGATGGGATAAGGTCATTGTTGTTGAAGTTTATAATGTTAAAAAAATTGAGATGTTATTGGCAGTTTCTGAAAATTCTTGAGAACATGCATTGAAATACTTTATGAATGGTTTAGTATGATTGGAAGGAGGATTCATATTCATGATCATTCTTCAAATAATTGGGTAAGCAGATTGTTTGTATTAGGAATTCTTAGAATTTGGGTTTCAACCTCAAAATTAGCTTTTAGGGTAAGGATTTTCCCTATTCATACACTATTTTGACTATACCATTAGTTGGCGTAGGATCTCCAACATCTCTGATTAAGACTTTTTGTCTTTGGGACAGTATGAAGATTGCTATATTATGTATTGTTTTATGTTCAGTATTCTATTTTATTGGTTTATGAATTGGTGTTCTATCACATCTTGGAATAAGATATTCAATTTTAAGCAATTAATGACATAAGACTTCAAACAAGTAAGAAAGTTTAAAATTTACAAATACAATAATCATAATATTATTGTGTCATTATCCATCACTCGATCATTATATTTAACCCAAAGATTACTACAACGAGTTTGAGGATATTGTTCTGCACCTGTAAAATCAACAGCCACCATGAAGTTCAATTCAAATCCCCCCGCCAAGTAATCCAAGAAAGTATATTGGACACTTTCAATAAATCTGTCCACAAATAGTTGGCTCTTTAACACCTGTAGTATTATAGTCACGTAAGCTTTAAGGAAAAGACAGGAATTCATGATAGAAATTAATTTAATAGTAATATAAGACCTTATTGTCATGGTTTTGTCCACCAGAAGATGGCAAAAATAAATTTTCTCCTTGGCCATTATTATGAATGTTCTCCAACTCAGCCAGAGATCTCTGCACTTTACTGATAAATCAAGAATAAACAACCCTAATATGCATTTCAGCATAGACAGAGACATAACGGTAACATGGACAGATAATTAAGAAGGAACTGAGCTTTACCCAATTAAATCATGTCTTCCATTGCTATTATAGTTATAGCACTCTATTATCAAAATACTCTCCTGTAAATTATAAAAATGAAAAATTAGATAGCTTCAATTCAACTATATATATCATGCCAAAATATACATGGTCAATATTAACACAGTATTATGTAATGATGAAATGAAGAAATTATGGAAGAATAACATTTCTAAATTATACTTTGTTTTCATGAACAGGATGCACATTTTGAACATAAAGTAACTTGACCCTGCTGCCTACTATTTGAAGGAACCTTTGAAACAAAAAGGATAAGATACTTTTAACAGGCAAAGAAAACTAAATGGAAATCCAAAAGTGTGATGGCCAAGTTCAACATTACCGTTATTGGCCACACCAAATGACATAACTGTATTTAAGTTATATACCTTGCTTCCTACTTGTTGGATATTCACAAACACAGATTTCCATATTGGATTAAGATCATTCTTTATAACTTCTGTTTTGCAAATTGGAATGTGGACACCACCTTCTGCAACTTTTGATATCAATAAAAAGGGGTCCTACAACATAAAAAAACGTATTATAGCAGAGTGGCACTCCTCATAATGCGAAAAAGAAAAAGAACACAAGTGCATACATTTCTTGAGAAGAGATCCTTGCATTCCAAATCTGAACACCTGAACGCCATCTCTATTGCAGTCTTTGAGCTAACACACTCCTCAGCATGCACCAGGAGCTTCCCACAGTTTTTGGGCAGTGTAGATCTCAAAGAATCTTCTGTGTGTAGATCTATAGTCAATGATTGATCACGCTGTGTGATTATCTGCAGAAGCCAATTAGTTATTATTGTGCACAATTCTTGGGATGTAAATTTGGCTGAAATAGTGCAAAGGGACGAATAATGAGCATTTCTTTCTTGGTTTAAAAAACATGTAATAAGCTAGGTAGTTAACAAATGATCAATGACCTAAAAACAGAAAGGTTACACATTTTCAAGATCATAAATTTGGATCTATAATTAAATTGTGGATCATAAAGATCCAACTTCATTTGTAGTGCAATGAATTCCTTTTCATTGTCAGAGCTGTGTCAACAGAAACTTTAACATTCTCCATGTTACCTGAGACAGTACACATGTAGCCTCACCAAGAAATTGCTGCTCATCTAGCTCAAGCATCTGCAAAAGTAAACCAAATAGTTAAAATCTGGACACTTTTACATTGATATTCTCTACGAACATGTTATATCATCTAATGAACAAGAAAACAAAAAGGCCAACATGCGAAACAAATATCTTTTCATGGAATTGGGGATGATTATTGCCCAGCCTTTAAGCTAAGTTATAGGAGTTGAGCAGAACCTAAGCTATTTGAAAGAAAAAAAGCTGGTTTAAGTAGTTATCTAGTGGTTCACATGCGAGCTATTAGGAAACCATTTATGTAAGTAAGCCTACACTGCTGCACAAGATAACAGACCATTAATCTATCACACCCTATCTCAAGGTAGATGATACCTATGCATTTTCCCTCCCCTCATATCTTAATACATTATTACAAGATTCTCAGAAGCCAGAATCATTTGCACACATTTCTCAGTAAAATCAAGAAAATTGGGAAAAAAGTATTCAAGCTTTCTGATTTGTTATAAATTTGCACTTTGAAGGAGAAAAAAACATATGTACAGAAGTATGGATAATCAATGATAGCATTACTAATATAAAAGCGTCGACAGAAAAAAATGTCATTCATTCAGATACAAACTTATAACCACTGTATGAATAGACTTGTTAACATTTATAAAATTCTAAGAAATTGGAAATGATAGACTAGAATCTAATGTGACGAGAACATTTTATATTGGAGCCACATCTTACTAAAAAACGAACCAAGTGTACAAGCCATCATAAAAATTATACCTTTATATCTAAATTGTGAAACTGAGTATCAACATCATACACACGAAACCTGTGATGAAAGAATTTTTACAGAAAACATCTGGTAAAAATAAAAAATGTTCATCTATCTTGTTAGAAGTATAAAATATCACATTCAAACTTACACTAAAACCTGCACAACCTCAAAATGATAAATGAGGGTGTGTTTAGTAATCCATGTTGGACTTGATGAATTCAGAACAACTTCTGTACGGCAAATTTCCTCAAGTGCCCCAGTTTTGCCTTTTGCATAAAGAACCATCATCGGATTATTCTACATAAAAATAAATATATTAAATATCCTAACTCTGAGATGGAAGCAAGATTCACCTAATTGAAAGATAAGAACATTAGCTATTGAAAGAATATTCTTTATTTTTATAAAAAATGGTATGGTAATCGTATAAACAGATGAACACTTGACAGCGGCCCATTGGTCCATGTGGTTTATTTGCACAACTACGTTAACGAGGTTTATTTAGATATTCCTTGATCTCTTGTGTGAACGTAAGGATAGAGTAGAGTCTAGTCTGAAACCCGAAGGCAGCTAAGCTATTAGATTTTGAGGAGTTCAACATTATCTCTTTCATTTTTTTTTTCACACAAGAGCATATTGTTTGTATGAAAAATATCATTTGTTAGTATTTTTAAATTTAATATCAATCATTTGGAAAAAAAATTGTTACACTTTCTTCTGTTTTTACTAAGGAGACTCAGTTTACACTTGGCCGGGATTAGCGTGTTATCTTTTCTTCCTGTATTTTCATAACTTGACAGAGATTACAGTTCATGACCCCAAGCTACAGGCTCTTAAATTATTAACTAAAATTCAACTAGTTCTGATTGGAATGGTCATAATTTTTCCCATTATTTGTTTCTTTCTTTCCTAAATGTCTGTGTGAATAACTTGCTAAAGAGATAATTGTGCTGGCATAAGGCGGAGATTAATTACTCATCAGCTAATTAAGCAAAAGCAAAGACAGAAACAATCGAGTAGTGTACAAGTTCAATTCCAATTCTGACAAAACGGAACCGAAACAAGTATCTATAAATAACCAAATTAAATAGGTAAGATAGGATGCAAGAGGTTCAGATTCACCAAACGCTTAACCGACGGAAACGAACCTTGAAAAGCACATCACGATCACCCAAGCCAGAAGCGGAAAACGACAACTGCAGCACAACAAGAGGTAATTGTACTGTAAAAGCTCTTCCACAGCTGAAAGCGAGTGAGAAGAGAACGTGAACAAAACACGCTGACAAACTCAATAAGAAGCAAACCTCGATCTGAGAAAAGAGACCGTGGTGGCCGCGAGACCTGAGGAAGTTCTCGACGGCGTCGTTTGGAGCGCCAGCAAGACTACGGAAATCGCCGGCGGTTCCGCCGATGGCGGCGCGGCCTGCGGTGACTTCGGAGAAGCAGTTTCCCATCGAAAAGTGCGCGCGCAGTGTAGTGTTTGTGGCTTGACCTCAGTCTTTCCGTCAAACTCAGCAGTGACTGGGAATGAAATAAACAGAAAAATGAAACGAACGAAACCATACGCACACACAAACTAATTATATACAATTATATAATCTAATTTGCAATTTCCGAAATTTTCATCTTACTTTTCCTAGTTCATACAGTGTTTGCTCATTTCATTGCTTTTTCTTTCTTTCTCCCAAAGAAACGCGTTTTGTCTCTACCTTTGTTTAATTTTATATTTTCTTTCAAATCACTGAAATGTTCAAACTTATATGCATGCCTCTTATCAGTTATAAGAGTGACTCTGCAGGAGAAACAATATAAAAAAGTTTAAGATTACAAGTGATATTTTCTATATAAATTTAATTTAAAAAATTACATGTATTTTCATACAATTATGTAAACGTATGTATATGAATTTATGAATTATAAATAATTATGGATATTATTAAAATATAAAATGGACGAAGAATTGGATTTTAAGTTTAACTAATCTCACAAGACTCATTATTTAAGAATTGAGGTTTGTATTTATTTATATACTCTAAATTATTTATCTTTATTTAACTAGGAACTTCTAATATAACAGGATCGTTTTACTAGAATTTGTTGAGTTGATTAGAGATACTTTGTAGGACTATTTCTTTGGTGTTCGTGTGGGAAGTGGCAGGTCTTAATCAGATAAGTTTCGAATGAAGCGTCTTTAAAGAAAATCATCAATATAAATTATTGCTGAGGTGGAAAAACATTAAGAAACATTTTTTATCAGCAACCTTAAGAAAACATGTAGTTTTAGTATGGTATGACGAAATATTTCATAAAGTTTGTGGAAAGAAAAATTATGAAGATAGTAAAGTTGGGTTTGGTTTGATAATTAATCTTGGTTGGAAATGGTGGCATTACCGCAAAAAGTGGCTAACCAGAGATGAGTTGCATTGTCTGATCAACTTTAACTAATCAAAGGGACGTCCTTCCATGCATGACTCCTCTTTGGACCATATGCTTTACGTTCAAATAATGCTCCCTTCACCTTCTTTTAACTATAAAGTACAACACCACTTCCTTTATTGTTTCTTTTCTTTTTCATCTTCGTCAACCTTTTACCGTACTCCACCTTTGCTTAGTGTAATTTGTTGTTTAAAATTAAAGGAAGTTATTATTTTTATAAAAAAAAAATCTTTTTGAAAAATCATCAAGCAAACCCTGAACTAACTAATGCTCATAAAATAAGAACAAAGAAAAAAATACACGTACCACTAAAAAATATTTAGGAGAATTCCAGCCAAACATTTCAACTTCTCTAGCTAAAATTTAACTTTTATTAAGCGATATATATTTAACTCCTTGTAACGTCTATATATAGCTTTTTATATACATTACTTCAAAGTTAACTTTTTCTAAAATATTATCTCACAGACACTTTTCTAAATTACTTGGTTAGTATTTTCCTTCACTATTTTAAAAAATAAACTTTAAGTTTAACTTAATTTTAGAAAATTAATTTGTAAAATAAAGTTTATATTAATAATATATTGCGAAACTACTTTACTTTTAATCGATGCAGGATTTTCAATACATGTTTCTCGTGTTGAGACATATATATCTCAAATATGAGACTAAACATTAATAGATAATCTTATAGTAGTCCGATAACAAATTAAACGATAGACCATAAGGAACGAATTTTTCATAACAAATGGCACACTAGACCTAAAAACAACAAATTTTGTTATGATAAACTTTGATGACTTTGATACTATCTTATGAAGTGAACTTTTAAGTCTAACTTAACCTTACAAACTGACTTTGTAAAGTGTAATTTGCACCTCGCTTATATACTATAGTAAAATTGTCTTATCTCTAATAGGATCCTATTCGGGAAAGATTACTATCATTTTTTACTTTAAATTCCTTCTAAAATATGCACAAGAAGAACAAATAAAGAATGCATAATTATACAGGAATGGAATGTTCCCACAATTTAGCATTGATAAGTCAAAAAAGATTTGTTACAAAGATGTTAATATCTGATAAGAACCAATTTTCTAAAATAAGAATAAAGAGAATTCACTCTTTTAATAAAAATCAAATTCAATATATGATTAAAAGTATCTGAGTAGGTTTTGGTCTCTAGATTATAAAAAAACCATACAAATTTAGAAAATCTTAAAAGAAAGCTCAAAACATAAAATAAAAACTAAAAACATAATTTTCACACGCAAAACAAATTAAAGAAAATTAAAAAAAATAAAGAAAATTATAAAACTTATATTTTCCTAAAACTAATTCTTTAAGTGTGTTTCAAGTCGTGATCATCATGTTTTTTAAACTCTCATCTTCATGAAGCATCAATAGTTGCAGTCAAGAAACAAGAATAAAAAGAATGTACAACACAACAAACATCACCCTTAACAAACTCAAAACTTTAGGAACCTTGAGCAAGCTCAAAACTTTAGGAACCCCATCACCCATGAAATGCAACTTGTCCTTGAGATCCTCACAATACATCAAAATCACAGCTTCCACGTCGTCTTAGTCATTGATCTCCACCGAATGGGACAACGCACTGTCGCAACGAAGCTTCTCCAGGAAGAACTGGCTCTTTTCGGCCAGAATGCTTTTCGGACCTTCATCGACACCCTCAGGCCGTCCTAAGCGACCACTGTGAGTCGGACGTCGCCCCTCTCGGGCAAGGCGGGCTCCTAAAAGAGCTTGGAAAGCCAATCTTGTGCCTTGCAGCGCTTGTCATCTCATTCTTCAATTCTCTCACTTTATTCTTCCTCCAACTTTCTTACTTTTCTAACTATAGAAGAGTGGTTACTGTTTTACGTTTTTGAATTTTAACTATAGAAGAGGCTATTATCTCCGTTTTAAAGACAATCATTGTGTTAACATTTCAGAAAAATTTAAAATAAAATTCTAAATGGCAAATTTGAAAATATTTCTAACTATAGCCATCGGTTCACGGTTGAACCGATGCATAAAGGCCATATGGCATTGGTTCAAATGGAACTGAGGCAATAGAGGTTGACAAAATGGATTTGGAACGTTTAGATATAGAGGTTGTCAGCTTTTGGCAAGACATTTTGTCTCAGTTGGTCAAAGAACCGAGGTAGTAGGTGTTGTAATAATGTTAGATTATTGCAAAAGAAAACGTTGGATTGCAACGGTCAAAACTTTAATTGCCAATAACGTTTAAATTAATTTTATTAAGTGCTCCAACGGTAAAATATTTAATGGCTTTTATTATGTTTTATTGATTTTATTCTTTCCTAGCTCTATAAATAGAGAATTTTTCCCCCATTCCAAAAACACACCAAAAGCACTCTTCTCTCCTTCCCCTTTCTTCTTTTCCTCTTCTAAAATTATTCTGGGTTTATTTTATACTCTTTTTAGAGATCCTTGCTAGTTCTGAGATCCTCAGAGATATTCTGAGAAGTTCCTGTTGTATCCTGGGGGACTTGCGCAATACATCGCGGATAAGTCCTTAAGGACAGTGACTCTACACGCCTCAGGAAATTTTGTTCGTGATTTTGTCAGCTTTTATACAACAATCTTAAGGACTTATGGCTGACATCAACAACTCAATCCCGGAGGATCAAAACTTTGTTTTCAGAACTCAGCCAATGTTTGCGAAACCCATTACTTCCGGAGGCTGCCAAGGTGCTCGCAGCAATGATGGCTTTTGATCGAATTTGTAAGGATCGCGGATGAGGACGAAGAAGATGAGGTACTTGAGTGAATTTTCGTATATTTTACCTATAAAGAGAAAAACACAACCAGGTATTTTCTCGTTTACCAATCTTAAATATTTTAAAATTGTGGGGGTGTAGGTAATTTTACATAATTACTCGAAAAAATAAATTTTGGCTTTTCACTTAATGATATTGATAGTATTCTAAATTTGAAAATGGTAATTGTGTCATTGTTTGTATGTGGATGACGTGCTAAATTTTGGGTACACGCAATGAGATTGTTGCTAGAACTAAATTGTTTCTAGGATCAAACTTTGACATGAAAGACATAAGTGAAGCCAATGTGATTTTAGGTATTAGAATCATAAGGAAGGGAGATAGTATATTACTATCCTAAGAACAATATATTGAGAAAAGAAGTTTAGGTTTTATGACCTCACCAGTGAGTACCCCTTATGATGCTAATTCTAAATTAATGAAAAATAGAGGAGAATTATTATCTCAGCCTTAGTATGCCCAGATAATTGGGAGCTTACTGCACTTGATGAACTTTTGTTATGCAGTAGGTAGACTGAGTAGGTACACTCAATGTCCAAATCAAGAACATTGGGATGCATTTTCCAGGCTTATGAGATACTTAAGAGGTTCAATGAATTATGTCATTGAATATAGTGGATTTCCCGCTGTACTAGAAGGGTATAGTGATGCTAACTGGATCTCTGATTCAGATGAGACAAAATCCACTAGTGGTTATGTATTCACACTTGGAGGTGGTACGATTACATGAAGATCAACCAGACAAAATATTATTGCAAGATCAACAATGAAATATGAGTTTGTCGGTCTTGAGATGGCTGGTAGTGAGACTGTGTGGTTGAAAAACTTCTTAGCAAACATTCCACTAGGAATGAAACCAACCCCATCTGTGTCAATACACTGTGATTGCCAATCGGCAATAGCTATAGCTAAAAACAAAAATTACAATGGAAAGAATAGACATATTCAATTGAGACACAATTTAGTGAAGCAGCTGCTAAAGAGTGGAACTATTTCCATTGATTATGTGAAGTCAGAACGGAATCTAGCAGATCCTCTGACAAAACCCATGGGAAGACAAATGATATTAGAAACATCGAGGGGAATGGGACTTAAGCCGCTTGTAAACAAACAAGTGATGGTAACCCAACCTTTGTGATTGGAGATCCCATGAATAAGGTTCATATGGGTAAAAACAAGTCACTTGTTAGTTCTGATAGCACTAAATTGATTTTAATCAATTATGTCCATTCCTATGGTGTGTGTGAAAGTGCTAGAGACTTCATTATTGAGAGGTTAAACTTTGTCATTAAAATTCTATACGGTGATAGAATTTTGTCTTAAACAAAGTTTTAATGATTTTCATATCCCTTATGGGTGGTGTATGATTTGCAGCATACACTTGATGAAATCACCTATATGAGTGTCAAGTGGGGCCGCTTGCATGAGATCTTGGCATGATCTCTAGAGCACTCATGAATACCGGGCACGCGCATGGCCTAGTTAGCGCAACACAGCGATAACAGCAAGGATTGTGGGGGTGTATTGTGATTGATAAACCTCTAACACACGTCAAGTGTCTTTGGTTCATATAGCTTGCTATACCAACTACACTGTGTGTTAAGTATTTCAATCTAAGACTGGTTCATATAGCTTGCTATACCAGGTCTGATGCATTACATCCTATGAGACCCAGAATAAAAGTTTCTTGTTTTTTTTTCTTTTGCAATAAGTGGGGGATTGTTGTAATAATGTTAGATTATTGCAAAAGAAAACGTTGGATTGCAACGGTCAAAACTTTAATTGCCAATAACGTTTAAATTAATTTTATTAAGTGCTCCAACGGTAAAATATTTAATGGCTTTTATTATGTTTTATTGATTTTATTCTTTCCTAGCTCTATAAATAGAGAACTTTTCCCCCATTCCAAAAACACACCAAAAGCACTCTTCTCTCCTTCCCCTTTCTTCTTTTCCTCTTCTAAAATTATTCTGGGTTTATTTTATACTCTTTTTAGAGATCCTTGCTAGTTCTGAGATCCTCAGAGATATTCTGAGAAGTTCCTGTTGTATCCTGGGGGACTTGCGCAATACATCGCGGATAAGTCCTTAAGGACAGTGACTCTACACGCCTTAGGAAATTTTGTTCGTGATTTTGTCAGCTTTTATACAACAGTAGGCCTATTTCAAAAAGGATGTTAGATGAAAAGTTTTATTTGTAGAGGGGAAACATAGTTTTTTCTTCTTCTGAGAACTGAGGCAGTAGGATTATTTCGAAAAAACTATCAGGTGAAAAGTCTGATTTGTAGGGCTTTATGCCTCGGTTGCTCACTGAACCGAGACAGTATACCCCTTAGGCATCAAATCCAACTGAACTGAGGCATATAGTTTGGTAAAAATTACGAAATTTCCACCGTTTTGATATGCTTCAAATTTTTTGAAACCGAAATGTAATGTACAAGTTAAAAAATTGTTTATTTATTAGTGAGGTTCGACCAACCTTACAAGAAAGGAGTTAGGAAGAGTTTTAAAAAAAGATAACTTAAGTGATCTTAGAGAAAATAAGATTGCAATTTGGAAAAGTTTCACAAACATTGAATTCTAAGATAATTTACAAGAAAGAAACTCTCCTTTTATAGCAAAAGATGAACCCTCTAGAAAAAGAAAGAAGTACATGTATCTATAAGAGATTACATGTATATAAGAGATTCACTGAACTATAAAAATATTGGAGAACCCTAAAAAAGCTAAAATCCCTAAACATAAAATAAAAACTAAAAACATAATTTTTAAAGGTTTAATCATTTTCGACATCCCTATTTGTGCAGGATTGTGTCATATAGGTCCTCGTTTTCTAAAGTGTATCAAAATGGTCCTTAATTTTGAAAATTGAAATCAATTGAGACCTTCCCATTAAGTTGGCTGGACGGCGTTAAAGAAATTGATGTGTGGGATGCTGAGATGACCAAATGGTACTGACGTGGCACAGTACTGTTATTGACCTGGCTTAATGGTGAGTTTTTTATATTTTAAAAAGTTAAATTTGTAAATCAAAAGGCAACGTTTTGATCTTAATGCAACGTTTTGATTTTGAACACAAACAGTGAATCCCTAAATTGAAGTAATTCAAATGTTGGTATCTACCGTTGAATAACGCGGAAAATGAAAAATGGAAAATGGCATGCATGTTGCAGAGCTACTATGGTGTGTATGGAGGAGCAACAACACAGTACCCAGTTTATGGAAGTGGGCCAGGAGGGATGATGACGGGTGCTGCAGCTTTCTACCCGTATCTGCAGTACGACGGAGAAGGGAGTGGCTGCGGTGGCACAAGCAAGGGCTATAGTTTCGGGCAGGGTTACGGTGCGAACTATGCCCCTCACCTCTTTCAGTATTATCTGATTGCTCCCACTGCAGTAGGTGCCTATGCCCAGCACTATGGAACACCCATGTCTTTGGCTCCTTCCAACACCAACCTCGCTCTCGTCAACCAATTTGGGGATTTCTTCAATTTAGGGATTCCTTCACTGTTAAAAATCAATTTAACGTCAGTACCGTTTGGTCATCTCAGCATCCACGCATCAATTTCTTTAACGCCGTCCAGCCAACTTAACGGGAAGGTCTCAATTGATTTCAATTTTCAAAATTAAGGACCATTTTGACACACTTTAGAAAACGAGGACCTATCCGAGACAATCCTGCACAAATAGAAATGTCGAAAATGATTAAACCAATTTTTAAACGCAAAACAAATTAAAAAAATTATAAAATTTGTAATTTCCTAAAAATGATTCTTCAAATATATTTCAAGTCATGATCTCGTTTTATTTAAACTTTCGTCTTAATAAAACAACAATAAAATATACGTTTTTTCAAGTGGTTAGTTATTGATCTTGTTATACTTTTTGAATTATATTAATTTTTTCTAAATTCTTCGTGATTAAAAAGATAGTGTTCTATTAGTCTATTATTATTGATGTGACATCTCTAAAACTTAGCTTAATTCTTTGGTCCATCTATCTACCATCCATATATGCCTCAATCATTTTAATTTTCAAAAGTACTCGGTTATTTTCTTTACCTCTCAATTATCTAATATTTTTCTTATCCCTATATAGAATAAAATTAAAATAAAATAAAATAAAGTTATAATACAATGGTCAATTTTATTATGCTATTAATTAGGTTTAGTTTTAGTTTTTAATAATTACAATTACCTATAAAAAATAATTATTTTTGGTGTGCAACCAAAAGCCTCTTGCATGCCAATCAGAAATCACGAGGACTTGTCATGCTTCCGTGTCTACCGGATGAAGGACCAATATTATAATACCAAAAACTCAAGTCACATGCCCTTTTGATATCCGCTCTTTATGTCCTGTTCAAAAAATGATGTTTCACCAAAAAAATTTATCTCTCTCTTTTACTTGTTAGTTTTACTGATTGAAAAGGTTTTTCTGATTCTCCTTTGCAGTAGTTATATGCAAGTACAGAAAATGAAACAGCATGTAAAAGCATATAATTATAACTTGTTTATTCCTCTCATGTTAGTTACTAATATAGGGAAACCTCTCTTTAGAAGATTCTGCACAAACTTACCTGTTTTACATGTTTAAGTATAATGTTTTTTCCTTGATGTAGACCCTTTGTCTCGAAACGCAAATTCTACTAGCTAGAAACCTTCAACTTGGATTTGTCAAATCAGAGCAACTTTGGTACTTATGCAGAAAAAATCATTTCATTCATGCATGCAGCTGGTTGCATGTCTTCTTGTAAAGGGATTCACACATTGATTATGGGAAAATATATATATCTTAGACTAATATTTTTCAAAAACATCTGTTTTACAACTATTTTTCTTGGTAAAATATTGTAACGTAGTAAAATAATAATTTATATAATTGTAAGGTGAATGTATGCATTGATTATATTAGTGGTGCATTCTTGGATCTCCTTCGTAAAGTTCAAATATTGCCCTGTGTTTGTGCGTGGCATCTTTCATTAAACCAGAATTATATTACCTCGAGGCTCTAGCTACTGTAAACTTCTGTTATATAGTTAATCCTCTTTCTGCCTTGGATCCACCATACAGCTTAAGTGGTGAATGATATACCATATATATATATATATATATATATATATATATATATATATATATATATATATATATATATATATATATATATATAACTTGGGAAATCACTATTTTGCGAAGGTTGGCCAGAATTTGCGAATAGGTCAAAATTGTGGCTTTCCTTGTCATACGACTCAAAATATACCTTTGCTAACACCACTAAAACAAATAAAATAGGCAATGCTAGTTTATTTTATTTTTTCTTATTTGAAAAAAATATGATTCCTTGTTGTTTGTCCTCGAGGTAGAGGAAGCAAAGCTGATCAATCAGTTGGCTGAGATGAATGCTATTGATTATGGGCTTTATAAACAAGCCTATGAAGCATCATTGGGTGTCAGTGATATTCTAGATCAGTATGAGATATCTAAGCTTCTTAAGGGTCCATTTGATATGGCAGGAGCAAGCTTGGTTATAAAAGCTTCACTTCATGACATCCATCCAAAGGTTTGATATGTAATGTTTGAACTTCAATATGATTATGTTTAAACTATAACTTATTAATCTGGTTATTGTATGCTATTATATTAGTAAAACTTAATCCTGACTATGATGCATTCTAAAATTGATTCTTCACTCCGGCAGTTGTTTTGAAATATAAATGTATATAGTTTGGAAGCATAAGGGTGTTAAATATCATCTTTCGTTCAGCTCTTGGCAAGTAGAATTTTTAACTTGCCATTGTGTAGCTTTATCAGTCATAAGTTCCTACTTATTTCTATGGAAATCAAATTTCATCTGAAAATCTAGTTCTTTCCCTTTAAAATTAAAGTTTCTACTATCAAAGTTTTAGTATTGCTTCATTCTTGGAGCAGTAATGAGTACACATAAGTTTCATTTCTACTGTAAAAATTGTATGCATGAATTCTAGGCCAGGGTGTTGTTTGTTGAATTTTGAAAGCCAAAATAGGTTCACCCCTCTTCCTATCCTTCCATTCTTTGTCTACACCAACAACCCATATCCACCCATCACCATCATCTTCAACAAAACTCTATCCCTTAATGCAACAATTAAAATCCTAATTAAAAGTTCAAACCAATTTTAGTGGCAGGTGTAGCGGTTTCGACGAAGCTCAAAGAAATACATCAACGCCTTTCTATGGCCAATGATGAAATAAAAAAGCAGAGAAACAAAAGGAGATGAGGAGTCAGTGCCCGACAACGAGGAGTGGCAGTCATCGAAGGGTGACGACACTTCCGACATTGGCAACGTCTCTGGCAACACTCTTGGCCAGCCAGGGAGACCTGCGATGATCTTGTTTGGACCCGAGGCAGGGTTTGCCATCAATTCAATAAAAATCCTAATATCAGAAAATCACTTTTAACTATTTAAACGATATTTGCAAAAATAATTAAATTGAACACAAATTACAATCTTTAGAACTACATTAAATAGTTTAAAAAAATTAAAACCATTTCGAATAAAATTAACAAAAATTGGGACCATCAATCCTATGTAATTGTGTATAAAGTAATTGTTTTAATCTTAATAATTTTAAATATATTATTTTCTTGATGATATTAACCTATTAAAAGTAAGTTTAACATATTACATGATGACTTGACACATACTTTTGTTTTAATCCAGTAAGACCAACAAATATATAAGCAATCTATTTAATTCAAAGATTTATGAATTCGATTGAAATATTTTTTAAATTGTTCAAACACTTTTTATTTACAATATTTAGACTTGATTTATGTTTAGGTGATTTTGTGTCTTTCTCTAATTTCTATAATATATTTATTTTTGAAGAAAGTGGTCAAGGTGTTGTCTATCATAGGGTTTCATAAGGGTTGTAGGCTTGATTTCGATTAGGATTGTTAAGGATATTGTTACAAATAAATGTTTCATGAGTACAGATAGAAAATCTTGCAGTGTTAAAGATTTTATTTTGTCATGTGGGTTGTATTTTATTTGAGAGTTTTTGTTAAACTTGAGTGTATTAGACAATTGAACCTAGCTTTCAGTAAAATGATTTGTTATAAATCTTGATATTATTTTTTACGTTTTCTTATCCCTTTAAAGAACATTAATATTGAGATCTCTTACGTTGAAATATGACTTTTATAAATGTTATCTTGACTGAAAGAAAATAATTTATTTATTTATGAAAATCTTTAGAAGTTCAATATTCTTAAATTCAATCAACATATTTCTAACAAAAACATATTTTAGTCCCTTTGCTAACAGTTTATTTTATGTAAACCTATGTTAGTTTTGCAAACAATTTTTTTAATTTTATGTTTGAATGAATTTTTCTGTAAGAATTTTAGAAAAAGAAAAAATGAGATAAATTTTTCCATTAATTAAAATTAACTTTTGTATAAGATAAAAAGAAATTAGAGAAATTATACAGGTTTGCAAATATGTAAGAGAGCTTCCACAAATTAGCCTGCACAAATTTAGAAAAACTATATTAAAGAATTTTTAGCATTTAAAACATACACATTTTTTGAGTAATCATGTAAGAAGAACACATCAAAGAACATTATAAGCTATGGAAAGATATTAACAAAATTAAAACTGATAGTAATGTTTTAAAAGAAAATTACAATAATATTAGAATAAAACTAATTATTTGTGTTTCTTCATTTACTACTTTAATAATTATTTTATGAAGGCTTAATGTCACTGTTGGTCCCAATTTTTGTCAGCTTTATTCGAAATGGTCCTAAATTTTTTTTTTTACATTCAAAATGTAGTCCTAAAGATCGTAATTTGTGTTCAATTTAATCTTTTTTGCAAACGTCATTTAAATAGTTAATGACAAGATGCCCAGCTTTGCAATCAGTTAATGACATTGTCATTTAACTGTTGACATGGACAATACCTCACCACCATCAAACCCCACTCAACTCGTCGCCGTGAAGCTCAAATACCCCACTACTCTTCCTTCATTGCGGAGCGCAGCCGTGACACTACCTCACCACCATCAACATGCACCTACAGAGAGGAACCCAAAAATGCGACCCAACAACAACAGCGATAAGCCAATGTCTCAATGTCTCATTCTTTTTCGCAGCACAAGCAGCGCCTACTTTGCCACCAATGTCTCAAGTCACCACTGCCATCAACACCGCAAGAACTTAGTGCTGCCACCACCATGCGAACCCTAAAATTGGAGAGTCGCAATCTCCTTCGCAAAACTAATTCAAAACCTGTACACAAAATTACGCCCACGCGAGAAGCATCAATATCGCGCCTCCAATCATCGCGCATCAAAACATTTTCGTCTTCTCCGTTCAATCGCAACCATGTCGCGACACCATGTGCAACCACAAGGATCACCGTCATCAACCTCTCCACCATCTCGCCAACCACAGCACCGTCAAGCTTCTTCACATACCTGCAAATCCATCCCTAATTTGCACCGCAAGGGAGAAGAGAGAAGAGACGCATGATATCCCTTTCCCCAATCTAAAACCCTAATTTTGGGTAGGTAAGGGGCTGACACGTGGGAAGGCCTCATTGGCCACATCCACCACACTACGCCTTAAACTGTCCACTCCAGCAGTTAAATGACATGTCATTAACTAATTGCAGAGTTGGACATCTTGTCGTTAACTATTTAAACGACGTTTGCAAAAAGGACTAAATTGAATACAAATTACGATCTTTAGAACTACATTGAACGTAAAAAAATAGGACCATTTCGAATAAAGCTGACAAAAATTAGTATTAAGCCTTTTATGAACAATAAAATATCATCCTATCACAGGATAAACAAAAGAAAGAAAGTTTCACTCTATTATATGTTATCCTATTTCGTCGTACTTTACTCCTCCCCTACACTCCATACTTTTTTCTTCTATCTAAATATATTCAAAATATAAAAGAAAAAAAGAACTACTCAATGTGTAAAATTTCTTATTTGGACTGTTGATGTATTTCAGATATAAAAGGAAACTTACATATTAGTTCTCACCATATTGTTATTTATGGGAAAGGATTATTTGGATCACTAAAAAAACATGTTTTACTGACAGACGTTATCCATCGGAAACTACCAATATTAATAAATAATACATTATTTTGATAGATTATCGACAGACATTAATTTGTCAATAATTTTGTTGTTGGTAAACATTAGCAACGAATATCGATCTTTGATAATTATCAACGGCCTATTCCTTTGGTAATTATTGATGACTTATTCCTTCGGTAACTACCGATGACTTATTCTTTTGATAACTATCGATGGTCTATTCCTTTGGTAATTACCGACGGAATAGGTCATCGGTAATTATCGACGAAATAAATCATCGGTAATTATCGAAGAAATAAGTTGTCGGTTAGTCCGTCGATAATGAAGTGACAGATTCAAGTGTAAGTTGTATTGATTAATTATCCAACTACACAATTAAACCTACACAATATTTATATTCAAACTACAATGACACAATCAAAATTGTGATAAATATGCAAATTGCAAATGATCCAATAAGTGATGTAATAAATAATATCTAATTACATAGTATATGTTGATGTTCAAGTTTAACAACTTGCATTTTCAATCAAACATGTTTATTATCACAAAGAAATTATATGTTTGTAAAACATGATAATTATGTAAAAGCACCATCATAGTTATAGAAGAAGTATGTTCATTAATAAATAACTAATAATTTATATAGTCATTATCAGAATAGTTTTGTTGTTATTCATCATCCTATTGTTGTGAAGGTGGGTGAATTGGTGTGAGTTGGACTAATTTGGATTGGACTGGTGTAGGTTGGACTGATGTGGGTTGGGAAGGCAAGTGATGGAGAGGGTCGTAGTTGGGTCGGAAGGACGGTGGACTGAAGCTATGAAGTCTTAGGCAACAATCTCATGACCAGTTGTTTGAAACTGGTAAACTCGTCCCTCAATTCGTTGTATTCTTGGTCACGTTGTTTTAGTCGCTGCGTGAGGTGGACAATGACCTCGTCAACATTGGTGGAAGAAGATGATTGGTGCTTTCCCCACCGTGTAATTTGCAGTAAATTGTCATGTCCCATAGACTCGTCCCTTCTTCTTCCTACTAACAACATCGACTCAAAATTGTGTCCTATGGATGTCATCGTCATCATTATTCTCGTTTGATGCATTAGGACATGACCCATGGTCTGATCTGACTTGTGAGAGTCTACTTGAAAATTCTTCTTGTTCAAACATTATGTACAATGTTAGTAAATGATATAGTATAATAAGTTTAAAGTTTAAAGCAATTAATATTAACAGTGTTTGCTTACATGAGTCCTCCAAGACTTTTCATCAACGAACTAACAAGTTTCCTTCCGAAGATGAGTTTGTGTAAAAACCTCATCAACATGGACAACATGTCCTAACTATTATGCTTGTAATAGAATATGAAGTTATATATATACATAAAATATAAAATACACAAGTTATATGAAACAGATAAAAATGTAATAAAGGCTTACCATGCGAATGGCATGTTCATGAACGTTAATGGATCCACCTATATGCAGGGTCCCATCCTTTTTTGAAGCTCAATTCCTTTGGACAATAGAACATTTATTACGAAACTCTACCGAATTCCAATAATTCAGTAAGCAATTCCATATGTGCTTGCCAAGCTAGTAAGGGCACTCTCCTACATTGTGTGCATCTCTAAACATCTCTAACAGCCTATGAAATGCTTTAGTGTGGAAATTTCTTTGAATTTAACTTTCATGTTCAAGTTTCCACTACATCTTCATCTGTAACAATAAATCATACAAACATTGGAATTGATTTATTATGTTTTTGATTTTGAATTAGCATACATCAATAAAAAATTATAATTAATTTGATTAACTTTCACCTTAAAACGCTGCCAGAATGATTCTCTGTCCTCTACAAGTATTACTCCTTATGTAGGACATGAGTTCAGAAATTGTTGCTTAATTGACCTTGTGATTGCTTGAGAAGCAATCTTGGATGGAAGAAACCTGTATATAAAGAAATGAAAGTTATTTGAATTAAGGCAAACTTAAAACATCAAAATTAGTTACAAAGGTTATTAGGTATTTCCCTCGACCATAAGGTTCAGTCACTGGTTGATCATGGAGATGGGGGTCAACACCATCACCAACTTAATCAAGATCACCAGATGGTGTGACAATAGTTGAAGGTAGTATAGAAGATGAGAACAATATAGAAGTAGGATCTGTTATGGGGGAAGAAGTTAGGTTTGTTGCGGGGGGAGAAGGAGGGTTTGTTGCGAGGGAAGGAGGAATGTTTGGTGTGGATAACAAAAGAGGGTGTGTTGCATTTGATGGCCTAATGTCCAATGGACTAGGGGCAAAAATGGTAGATAGTGTAGCAGTACCCTTAGTATATAGTGTGTTTGTCGTTGCCTCTTCTTAGGCTTTGCTATCCCTTTCCCTTTATCAGGATGTGATGGGCCTTTTTCTTATACCAGTTCTAGAATGATCAAATCATTCACAATAAAAAAGTACCACTCTCTTTGGAAAAGTACTAATGTTGTACTCTAGCTCATATTTTATGAATGATGTCGTAGAAATCATCATAAATACCATTTGTAAGACCCTTGATGTACACACCACAATTAGTTGTTTTCTTTCCTTTGGACCATTCATGAGTTTGTACCCATTAATGAAGTAAGTGTGTCATTCTTTCACACTCTTTCACACATCTCATTGACCAATTTGTCAAATCTTTTAACTTTTGAATTTGGGACTTAATGGTTGGTTTAAATCCTATAAAGATGCCAAAAAAAATTTTATAGCAAGAATAATTAGAAACCTTGCTCAAATTATAGCAAAGACATACATACTTGATATCTGAAATAGTTAGAAAACTCTGAGTTTATTCGAGCAGAAGCACTTCCTTCTGCGACTTACTCAACCACAAGAAATGAGTTGTTACATATGAACACAATTAGTGAATATATCAATTTCAGGATTGGAAAGTTAAGAATGAGATGATAACATACTTAAGGTACGATTTAATTTTACTGCAATTGATTAACACATGGACATGAGAAGAGTTAAATTCAACATTAGTTAACCAATGAGTGTACTCCTTGACTGCATGACGATCAACTTGTTGAAAAACTGATAAAGTTAAATAACATGTTTTAGTTTACTATTGCATTTCATTCCTAACATTATTGGGTGACAACATGAAGTTCTTGAAATAATGTGAACAAAAGTATGTTGTCTCTCAAGGCAAGTAGGCTGTACAAATTGATCCTTCTACTCTAGCTTTATTTTTCAAATAACATTTTGATTCTCCCATAAACCTTTCAAAGGGATACATCCACCTATATTACACTAGTCTACCAAGCCATGTTTCATATGTAAGATGAATCTGAAGATGATCCATTGAATAAAAGAATGTGGGAGGGAATATTCTTTCAAATTTGCAAAGAATAATTGGAATATTTTCTTCTAACCTTTTTAGCAAATTTTCCTACAACGTCGTGGAGCACAAATCTTTGAAGAAGTTATTGATTTCCATGAGTGGACTTAACACGTTCATTGGTAAACAATTGAACGCAACAAGGATTAAAATCTCCATGAATACATGACAATTATGATTCTTTAAACCTTCAATACTACCTTTTTAAATATTAGCACATATGGAAAAGTTAGAAGAATAATCATCTGGCATTCTAAGCTCCTTGATCCATTGACAATCTATTTTAGCCTCGTCTTTTGACAAAGTGTAATTTGCTTTTGGCTTCAACAACTTCCCGTCATCTTGTGCCTTCAACTCTAAGTTTCTTCGACCACAATATAAAGGTAAATCTTTTCTTGCGTTTTCCTTATCTTTTGTCTTGCCATTGACATTCATGACCATGTTAAAGATATTGTCATGTCTTAGCAAGTTGTCTTTCCAATTGAGAAGATTCCAAAAAAATGTCTCTTTTACTCCAATTATGTCAGTCCCCTATCCTAGTCAGACCACTTGCAATCACTTTTGAAAAATGTTCGACTTTTCTCCAAACTTGTGACAAAGTAAGCCTAGGTGGAGGCATATTCGTTTCAACTTGCCCTTTGTGAAATGTCTTTTTGTTTCTCCTAAATGGGTGATCAATAGGCAAGAACCTTCGATGATAGTTAAACCATGAACTTTTCCGACCATAACTCAATAAGAATGACTTTGTGTGCTTCATGCAATGCGGACAAGTTAATCGACCATGCGTGCTCAAACCAGATAAATATGTGAAGAAGCCATTAATAGTCAACATCAAAGTTGCCCTCATAAGGAAGTTTTGCTTCCTTGAAACATCATACGTCCAAATATTACTCCATAGCTTCTTTAAATTTGTAATCGAAGACTCCAAATAAACATCAATGTGAAAGACAAAGAGTTTATTGGTTAAACTCTAAAAAACAATTTACAAATACAAATATGTTAAATGAATCAAATCAACAATTCAACATGATACAAATTTGGGTAAATAACAAAAGGGGCTATTGATGTCCACAAAATTGCTAAAAGAATCAAATAGGACTCAAATTTTACACCAAAATAAGATTTAACACCTCATTTTTAACATCTAAATCAAAATTCACAACCAAATATTGATAGGTATCATTGCACAAAATTAATTTAACATGACATGTATAAAAATAATAAGAATGTAATGAACCAATTGGTATTAAGTTAATCGAAAGCATGTTGGGTTTACATGAGTGAAGGGGTTTAATATAACATTCAAACATCCGGTAGGAGATTAGTACTCTAACTTGGGGACTTGAGGTGTCTTTACAACCATTTTCTATTAGTCATTGCATTGAACAAAACTTGGATCCTTTCTTCTCTCAAGAATGTCAAGTGTGTCAATCCATAATGCATATAAAAATGCAAAAATTATACAGTTCACTCTCATGGCATATGTTTATCTATGTATGTGTGACAAACTTCAAAGAGTGATTACGATTTTGAAAGGTATAAAAGAAAATTAGGCCACGATTTTCTTCTACAAAACACATCCTAAAATTACATACTTCAATTATTGAATCAACGCAAATTTCATCTCCCATTGTTGTTCAAAGAACTACTTTCTGAATTTTACTCATTCATCAAAAATAAAATTTTTACTAAGAAGAGGGGCTACACTTTTTCAGATTTCACAACCACATATTTATCCGCAACCAAAACAATTACCTCGATGGCAGCCTCCCTACACCACTGCAGTGAAAAAAATAGAGCAAAAAAACTTGCCCAAGATCCCTCAACCAAGCTCCCCTAAACGCAGGAAGAATCCTCGACGAAGATTGCTCAAACCTAATGCACCACGAACCCTCCAATAATAACCCTCACATCACAACACCGGCCTCCTAAACTTACCGTCAATGCAAGACGAATCATCCACCAACACGACCCAAACCCACTACACCAGAAATCCTCGAACAACTTGTCAATGCCTATGTGCGAATGACAGAGAAACCTTTTGTGAATGAGTGAACTCACCTCTGCCTTCGCAAATGAGAGAACCCAAGCCTCTACCTCCGTGAATGACACAAAAGCCCTCTACGTGCTCAAGGTACCTCTACGAATAAGCCAATAACGGACACCGTGAATCAATGATCGAGGCTTTGTGAATGGCAGAATTTCAAAATAGAGGAAATCAATCTCGATGATGGAGGAATTGAACGGAGACGAAAGTTATTTTACAAATGAAGACAAATGATGAAGGAATCATAGAGGAGAAAACAAAATATGCAAGTAAGGGGAAAGTGATTTCCAAAGTCCATAAAAATGTTCTACCAAGTGTTTAGTAACATATCTGACCATCAATATTGAGTCATAGCCTTTAACAACGGATTTCAAAAATCTTTCAAAAATTTAGTTGATAATTCTACATTATCGATGGATATAGATTCGTCGATATTTATCCACTGATAATTTAATGTTTTTTTTTTTGTAGTGGATTGTTAGAACACATCTAAAGATTTCATTTTAAAATTGTTTTCTAAAGCCTGGTTAAATATTCTTTGGTTAAATATTCTTAGCCACTACTTTCCAATAATTTAGCTTAGGCCTGGGAGCATAGCAGTAGCTGAGTGGAAAGCAATGATAGGCATATTGTTAGTATTTTTCTTTTCTACACTATTAAAGACATAAAGCTAATATTTCATGGTATCTGCTTTAAATTTTTTCCTTGCGTTATCGTTGTCTAATATTATTTGCTTGACATAACTCTTCATATTAATTTTTGATCGCTCCAAATTGTTTTGAGATTTCGTTATCTAGTATAATTATATTTGTGAAATGTAAGATTATCTATTTTTCTTCTCTTTAATCGCCTACCTAATTTATTTCAAGGGGTTTGTGTGATTGAGTTGCAATCCTTCTTGATATATCATTCCTTTGGCACAAAAAGCAACAAGTAAGCGTCAGTGTTTTAAAATTATATACGCGGCTTTACATACAAAAGATTTAGCATAATGGAATATTTAAGTAGAAATGTGATTAAGCACTTAGGAATTGAATATTTTGAGTACAGGTGGTTCGGGAACATTCTCTAGAGTCGAGGTATTCCTGTGTCTGCATAGATAGCTCGTGCTACTCGCTTCCCATTCCAGTTTGTTGACCACTTGATATCACCCCTTGCATGGCTCCAGCCCTGGTCCATAATAACAATTAGATATTGTCAAAATTCATTTCAAATATACATTAAGTCCATGGCTAAAAATGCTTGTGTAGCAAACAGTTATAAATCTTAAAATTTATAATGGGGCAATGCTTTCTCCTCTAAAATCTGCATCATAGCTTCAGTCAATGGATTATCCCCTTGTTGTACTTACTAAATATAATAAAAATCCCTTTGCCGGACAAAGTTTATTGAATTAAATTAAAGGTTTAGAATGAAGTTGAAATAAAATACCCTTGAGATGAATATGTAGAAGATGGAAATTCTTGAGGAAAGTATGGATGATTAATCTGTTGAGGAATTTGGGCATTTTTCTGATGTGTATATTGATAATCTGGCATTGATTGATCATAACTGTGGCCCACGTTTAGCGTGGCGGAATAAGTGTTTTGTTGTAAGTTTGACTGGAAGCCATGACAACTGGAGACAGCTGCTGCCTGCATTTGTGACTGGGATGAAAATCATGCGACGATTTTGTTATACTCTCATATGGATATTGAGGATCTTGCAGCAATTGAGAGTTTAAGATACTCTGATATTGATATTGAGGATCTTGCAGCAATTGAGGGTTTGGGACACTCTGATATGGATGTTGAGGATCTTGCAGTGATTGAGGGTTTAAGATACTCTGATATGGATATGGAGAGTTTTGCAGAGGTTGAGTAAGACTGCTACCCACAGGCATCAATGAAGAATGAAATTCAGGTTGTGTATGTATGATGTTATGATATGCATGGTGAGAGTATTGCAATGTCTGAGTATGATCACAGCCCCTGAGGATAGTCTGATTATGACTGCTGCAGATCCCAGTTGCATAAGTACCCTCCGGTGTAAGTGTACTAGCAGGAGAGTAAAACTGATTCCTTGAAGCTTGGGATGGCACAGACTGTGTTGCATGTGAATAAGGCATAATATTATGAACAGGATAGTTCAACAACATTGGAGCTTGATTGGGTAGCATTCTGGAAAGTGGTGGTGGCCCTGATATATGATGATAAACATTATTCATTGGTTTCTTCAAAAAAGGAAGTGTAGGTGAAGTTGGCAATTCATGTAGTGGGCGAAACAATTCTATTAGACTTCTTACCTGTAACATAGCAATATATTCCAAATAAGAAACGTAGTTTTCACTTCTTAACACAAAAAGATGCAGACAAGAGAAGAAAGAAAAGTAGAATGAAATAATTGCTCTTAAAATCAATTTGCGAGAGATAAAAACGAAACATACTTGTCTAATATTGAGTTCGGGATTAAATTTGTTGGAACCTTTCTGGTAATTATCTCGAATGACAAGTTTAAAGCTACTCTCTGGCAAGGGTAAACAGTCTTTGTAAATTTTGAATTTCACCTGGATAAAATAAAAATATGAAAGCAGGACAACGGGAAATGAAAAATAAAGCGATAGATACAGTGCATTTGACATAACAACAAAGTTTCGAGTACAGTTAGCAATCAGAAGCACTTACTGGTCTCATACTATATGATTTGAAGTTAATACGTGAACTTTGACTAAGAAAAGGAAAAATTAGGAAGTCAACATAAAAACTTTGACTATACTTGTCAACTTCAAAAAATTATAGAGATTAAGGTTCATGAGTCTATTCCAAAAGCTACAAAAATGTCAAAGGTTACAAATAAATTATCCAAATGCCCCGAAGAACCACCAACAACCAATTATATTCCTCCATATGTATTCAACTCCAAAGGCAAATTAAGAAACAGAAACCAAAATGACAATTTATAATACTTAGGCAACAAGATTGATGTTACAAACTGCTACCAATATTTCCACAAACTGCCAATCATGACACAGGATGCTATTTTCACTAATTGGTCAGTCTATGTGTGGGAGCAAGAGAAGTCTACTTAGATTGTAAAGACTCACCTGAGCAGGGAATTTGTGCCCAAAAGCTAATGGCTCTATTTCTAGTTTCCCGGTTGAGGTTGCCATATAAATACCGTAGAGAAGCTTCACATCAGTGTCAAACAGAAAAAGATATGTACCAGGATTGATCTTCTCTACATCAGCCTTTCTCCTAGCAGGAAGTCCAAAAACTCGGTATTGGTAGCACTCTGGTTTTGTAATTCCATTACACATGAAAATAAAGCCAGAAAGCTTGTCCTGAACGTCAACACCATCCTCTTGGGCTTCCATTGAGTCACTGCATCATAAGTTATCAACTTGTTATTTCAAGTGATCTAAGCACACCCTGAATACACCAAAACTTATAAATGTGAAAACATCAAGCCTCAAAAAATGTCTTCCTTGTATGAACATTTTTCTTCTTTTCTTTTCCTCCATCACACAATTAAAGGTAGCACAACTATCTTGAACACAAACCCAAACAGGTAATGTGTCCGACATCAATATCCTCTAATGATCATAGATATAAAAGTTAACCTTAAGATTTATTTGACTAGGAAACTGTAAAAAGACGCATTGATAAATTGCATCTAGATACTCACTAGGTTTGCATATGTTGATTCTTAAAACTGTTTTCCTAGAAAACCAAGATAAAGTTTACATCAAACCAGAGCTATCCAAAGTTGTTTCAGCCAAACAAGGAGTAATTCTGGTTTTCTGTGTCTTAAAGCAGAAAGGTGAAAAAAAAAAGAGAGAACAAATTAGGTATATGACAAACCCTGATGTGAATCTCTGAAACTATAATTCTTTAAAATAAATAAAATGCAGGAAACTTAAAGGTTAGGGTATGATCAAGAATAATGCAAGAACAGTTAATATCAAACAAACAGAAAACTTGGGAGAGAAAATGAAAAGGGCTTTTCTTTCAGAGAAATTATAGAATTTAACATCTTTCGCAGAAATTATAAAAGGTAGCATTTTTCAGTGTTTACTAACCTAAAAGGTGAATCAGGAACTGAGAGTGAACTTCTTACGCTTTACCTCACTGGTAACCCATGTTTCTAAAACTCTCCTTTCACTCACGCTGGTATAAAAATAATTACGCAACAAGCGAGCGGTACTGAATCAGAATTTTCATTTTTAAAAATTTAAAATAACAATACGATTTACTATTAAATGTTGAAATTAAAAAATTATATAACATTTTAAGGGAAAATTAACATTGTGTGGGTGGAAACATTTTATATTACACTCCTATGTTAGTATTTTTACGATATATATATTATTTTATATGATTTTATATATTATTTACTGTATATTATATTCAAGTTATATTGTAATAAAAATTAATTATCTCAAGAGAAACGTTTTAAACCATTATAATTTAATTATACTTTTTAAAAAGGGAAATTTTTAAAATTTTATATTATAATTTAAAAATATTGTTAAAAAGGAGAGTTGGTACAATACAATAAATAATATATATATATATATCATTTAATTTCTAGTTTTGAGGTCTTTTTTCAAAGTCATTTTACATTTTAAAAAAGTTCAGTGATCCCATATTTTGTTAAAAAATGTTCAAAATGGTTCTTTTGACTTACTGCGTTAAAAACATAATGGTGCATATGCCTCCATGGCCAAAAATGAATGACGTGTAAAGTTTTTGCAATACATAGCACATATGATATATTTGAATGTGTAATTTTTTTAAAAAAATATAATGATGTCAGCTAAGTTTAACGAAATGGGTTAAATCAAATTACCCTTATTTAAGAATGCTATTGTGATTTCTGAGTTTAACAATCTGGTGAAACTGGTCTTGCAATCACTATGGTGTGGTGATTCCTTGAAGGTGAAATTTGAATACCGTACATACGTGAGGTAAGTGTTTCTAACCCTAGCCTACTTACTTGATGTTATTATTATTGGATTTGGGGGTTAGGGTTTGGGGTGGAATTATAGAGGGTGGTGTGGAGGTGGAAAGTAATGGTGGAGAGGAGGTGGATGGTGGAGGGAGGTGGACAGAGATGGTGGAGTGGAGGTGGAAACTAATGGTGGAGAAGAGGTGGATGGTGGAGTGGAGGTGGACAGAGATGGTGGACTGAAGGTGAAAACTAATGGTGGAAACATTGCCAGATATCTTTCATGTGTTTTTCGTTGATATCCATTTGGGACCAAAGTACACAGTTTTAAATTGAAAAGGGAACCACATTGCACATTTTTTGACCAAAGGGGAAACCAAATTTAACATTACATATAAACACCTGAACGTAAACATTAAGCTTCACATTCACATTACATGAACACCTACACTTGTACGTAAACATTGAGTTTCACCTTCATATTACATGAACATAGACATTAACCTAGACCTTAATGTAAACATTGACCCACCTACGAACATCAACCTAAACAGACCCACATTGTCACAATGTTTACCGCAATAACAACACACACGGCTCAAACTAACAATTTTATCCTTTCTCTGACAATTTCACCATCTCTTTCGTCAATCTTTTCTTCATTACACCACTTGAAAAAGTTACATTACATCCTTCTTGAAGATCCACCCTGTTACTTCACCAAATAAGCCACCAAAATTGGTTCTAACTCAGTAATCTATGAACAAATAAATTCCAAATTAAGTGAGAAGGGTATTCATAAAACCTTGTAATGACGACATCCCCAAAATTGTATGTCATCATTCTGTGGAGTTTTTGCCACTTTGCTTACAGCAAAATCACCACATTTGCAACAAGGGATTATCCCACCTCCCCTTTAACCACCATCATGTGAGGAAGGCGAAATTCTTTTTGACCATGTATTGGAACAAGAAGAACAACCTTGGGAAGAAGTCATTTATATCTACCCAAAACCACTTTGCTCAAAAAAAGGGAAGAAGTTGCACAACCCCCACCAACCTCAACCTTTTTCTTTTACCCAATAACTTAAACTTTAAACATTTCCACCAAGTCAATGCAATCAATAAGTGCACAGGTCATCCAGCTTTTAAAATGTAGGACGACTTTGAACAAAAATCCCAAAACTAGAGACCAAATGATGTATTAAATATCTCTCTCTCTCTCTCTTTCTCTCTCTCTATATATATATATATATTAATGTCGAGTATAATAAAAAGTTACTATATTAATATAAAAATTGTTTTAAATCTTATTAATGATTAATATAATAAAGGTATATACATTGATCTTTAATAATTATTGTCATTGTAACGTCCCAAATTTTCAATAGTAGTAACACTATTATAACATTCATCACATATTTAATAAACTAAAACCCTTAAACAAAAAGCATATATAAAATTGTTACAATTATCCAAATATAACTATAATAATAAAATTATACACAAGAAAGGGAAGTCCAACAAATTTTTTTAAACTTAAGAACTAGAGTGCAACCAAAAATTTGTCAAAAAAGTATATACATATATTTTCATATAAACATATATACAAAACCAGCTAAAGTAGAATCCTAATCTAAACATATGTTTCATCTCTACCTCCTAAAAGTTGATCCAAAGAGAGCTTTTCATTTGCTTACATTATAAAGATGATTATTACAACAAGAGAACAAGCAAACACAAAACATAGAGAAAATGATAAGCTAATATTATCAACGAATACACATATAATCATTTACAAAAATCAAATTATAATTAAATCATTAATAACTAACAATTTTATAAACATCCAACTATTTATTCTAGACTGACCATCCAGATACATGTATTGATATCAAGTTATAAAGGCCTTACACCCGAAGGTGTTGCAACAACCACTCATCCACACCAACTACCACACTTCGAGGTTAATTCGACAAACATCTATGGTCAATAAATGACCATCAGACTAAGGACCTCCTACTACTCCCTAGGACATAACTATCCTTTTCTTCTTAAGATTAGAAATTATTGAGTGTTAGAATAACTCCTAATAACTATCATCCCATATTAATACATACACTATACACAACCATCTAAAGGATTTGTCCTTGAAATCCTTAAAGTATTATCATATACAATTTCGTACTCAAAAACCACTTCATATCAACTTTAAATCAAACAAACACACACTCCGGATACATGTATAGATATCGAACTATATGGGTCCTACACCTTGAGGTGGTGTAAGAACAACTCATGCACACCAACTACCATACTCCGAGGTTAATCCGTCAAACATCTATGGCCAATAAATGACCATTAGACTAAGGACCTCCTTCTACTCCCCACGACATAACCATCCTTCTTTTTTTGAGATTGGAAGTTATTGAGAGTGTGATAGAAAAGGTCTACATGCATGGAAGAAACTTACAACTCAAGAAAAGAGTAAAAACTAACTTATTCTTTTGAGAAAACTAATTGAATGGAAAGGAAAACCTTGTTGCTTTGATCACATAGACACTTATTAATCTTCAAAGAGATAACTCAATTGTTAGAACTTGAAGAGAGAAAAAAGAGGTTATTTAAATAATGAGTTTTAGAGAGATGAAAGGTGTTTTTAAGTAATGAGACTCAACAAAATTTTTATTTATATCTTTTATTTTTTTAATATTAAAATAATATGGTCTTATTATTTAAAATATTTTATAACTCTTAAGACTATATTTTCTAGGTTTTTAGAAAGAAAAAATAACATTAACTTGTAGTGAATTTTGAAAAAATTAATAATAATTTTAAATTTACATAAATTAACAAAGATAAAAGAATATTATAATAATAACGTTAATACTTTTATTTAATAAATATATGTGAAATTTAATAAAAGAATTATTAAAAATTAAGTATGTGTTGAATCCATTTATAAAGTTTTAACAAAATTAAAAAAATTATAACATTTAATTAAAATTATAATTTTTTTTATTGTAATAAAAATAAAATATGACAATTTTTATTATTCCGGAAGAATTATTTATCTAAAAGAATATATATAAATATTTTGAATATATTAAAATGAAAATAATATTTTTTATAATAATAAATTAATTATTAAAATAAAAAATACTATTAAATTATAAAATTTTCATAAAAAGTATTTATAAATATAAATAAATTTATAATTTAATTGTAAGTATTTTTCATTAAGTGATTTTATAATATTGTGGATAGTTAATGAAATTTTAAAAATTAAAATAAATAAAAATTTGTGTACATAACTAAACATTAAAAAATGGACAACACCAATATTAATGTTATAAAGTATAGATTAAATGGAAAAAATTATTATATATTTTATTATTGAAATGGAATAAAAATTATTAAATAATATCTTATGAATAAAAACTAAATTGATCCTAGATGAGTGGGGTGGGTAATTGATTTTAATTAAAAAAATTTGTCTATATACAAATTTTAAAAATTTATTTATTCAGATAAAATAAGTAATTCTTATTACAAATTAGTGATGCCACAGTTGACCATAAGATATCTTGCTTAAGGTGTGTTAGTGAATTATTAGGTTGGTCTTATTTACGTTCTTATTTCCTAGTTTTTAGTTTGTTTTGAAATATTTGTATAGGAAATGCTTGAAATAATTTTTTCTTTTTCATAAATATTTGAAAATGAAACCCAACTTCAAAACAAGATGATAATTTTACAATTGCAAAACCTGAAAGAGACAAGTAAATGTCACAAACATTTCTCTTTCCACCTTGTACATTCACCTAATTTTCGGATTTATAGTCCCTATCTATGAATGTTCTATATTGATTAATATTGAAATGATATAAACCTAATATAAATCATTGGGGGTTGCATCCTAATTCTTTGTTATTCTAATCCCAATTGACTAAAATTAAAAAAAAAGATTTAAGCTAAATAGTAATTTTTAAAATAACTCTTACACTAGATAAAAATGTATATATGAAATTAAATATGCTTTTTTTATACTAAATATTTTAGATCTTAGTCTTCAATATTTAAAATTGAATTATTTTTTTATTGCCTATATTTGTTACAAGAACGGTAATAGAGATTACTTTAACCTGTGTAACATTCCAAAAATATAGTTGTAAACTATGTTTAAGAGTACTTATATTTACAATAAAATAGAACAGTTACAGGAAATAAAGTTTGTCAGGAGCGGCTGCAGCGGAAGGGTTAGCGTGGAATAACAAACCAAGAGGGTTTTTAATACGAACGTGTGCCTTTTAATTTCTACTCAAATAAACTTACCAAACAAATAATAAAGACAAATAAAACGAGAGTAAGGTTGAGAGAAATTTGCACAGATGATTTTATCCTGGTTCGGATCTTACCAATCCTACGTCCAGTCGTTTATCTCAAACAAGATAAACAATTCACTAATCACAAAACAATTACAAATTACAATCACAAAGAAACAATTTGTAAGAGTTTAGAAACCACCTCTCTTGATACCACAAGAGATGAACCTACACCTCCTTTGAGTCTTCACAAAGGATGAACACCTCCTCCGAATACTTCACGAAGGATGATTCTCTTCCGAACACCTCCTTAGACACACCAAGGATGAACCGGCTATTTCCTCTGTCACCGTAGCAGCACTTCACCAGCTCCACAGACAAGAGTTTCACAAGCCGAACAAGAACACACAAGTCTCAAGAATTTCTGAGTATTTGAGCACAAGGGAAGAGTTTCTGTGTCTCTAGTTATTTTTAGGAGGAAATGAGAGTCTATTTATAGACTCATCCAAAGGCTCTTCCATTCACTAAAAGACAAACTTAACGGCTAGTTTGTCCAACGGCCATAAACGGCTAGTTTGTCCAACGGCCATAAACGGCTAGTTTGTCCAACGGCCATAAACGGCTAGTTTCTTCAACGACTAGTTTCTCCAACGTCCGTGTTAAGTGCGATACTCTTACCGTTAACCGTCACTATTCACGTGAATAGTGTTACTATTCATATGAATAGTACTATAGTGTTTTGTTGCAATGATTTACTATAGTAATTTTACAAAACACTTTTCTTTTTTCTAATCTAAGTCCTATACATATTTCTAAGAGTATTACAAAAGCTTTCCATCACAATATAAGTCTTCATAACATCTTGAATCTTGATTTCTCTTGACTTGATTTGGACATCATCAAAACTTCATCTTGATCATTTTGCTAACAATCTCCCCCTTTTTGATGATGATCAAAAACTCCTTGATTTAAAGCTTTTGGTAATAATCTGTATTTAAAACACAACTTATGGAAGAAAGAGTGCATTAGTGAATAAGCACAAATAGTACAAATAGGCAAATAAGCTTTAAACATTTTCTCCCCCTTTTTGATCATAATTAAAAAGTTGTGTTGATGTTCTCCCCCTTAGATAATACTCCCCCTTAATAAAAGCATGTATGCATATGAGCTAAAAATATTTCAAATTTAAAGATTCATTCAAACATGCACAATAGGATATTTAAAGCAAATATTTTTAGGAGAAAGATCTTATAAAACATTGTTTAGATCTTTATCTTGAGGATTGTCATCATTATTTGCTTCATTTGTTGTCTTCTACAAATCTTCGTCATTGCCTGCATGTAATTCAACTGACTCAAGAGGTTTTGCCTCAAGGTCTACAATTTCATCAAAGACAACATGCTCACATAAAAATTTTTCCGATTGAAAACTATATATGCTTTGTATATTAGAAGATATAAAAATAGTTTTACCGGTCTTGAAAAAATTTTCTTAAAATTTGTTTTAAAGAAATTCTTAAATTTTTAAACAATAGGTACCCAACTACTTGTATGGGTCCTTTGGGTTAGATTTAGAAAAAAGAAATTATTTTATAACCCAAACATATCTACCACTTGGAACACCATAATGCTTAATTTTACATTTATTAGATGTATGACCCTTTTTCATACAATAAAAGCATGATACAACATTTGTGTTCCTATAAGTTGTTCCTTTTTCTACCCAAGTTCTACGGGTTCTATGATTGTGTTTATTTTTAATTCTAGGAACATACTTATTTTTAACAACCTTATTTTCATTATTTTTACTACATTCTCCTGAGGTTGTTTCATCTAGTAGTTTCTTATAATTAACACAAGATGCACATTCATTACTACTAGTAAATTTACCCTTTTCAAAAATTAAAACTTTATTTTTCAAATCTTTATTTTCTTCAAAAGTATTTTCAAAATTTAATTTTAAATTCTTATTTTCTTCAAGAATATTTTCAAAATTTAATTTTAAATTTTTGAAATCCTTTTTCAACTTCTGATGGGCTTTATCTAACTTTTCAGATTCTACTATTAAAGCAGCATAAATTTCATGCAATTCATTTTCACTAATTTGACTAGAATTATCAGAATCGCTAGATGTACTTACTTGGCTTCCAGCGTCGTCGTTCACCACTAAACAGATGTTTGCTTCTTCATCTGAGTAGCTTGAATCTGAAATGGTCTCATTGTCATCTTCCCATGCAATGTATGCCTTCTTTTTCTTGAAGAATTTCTTTTCTTCACCCTTCTTTTGATTTGGGCAGTCTGCTTTTAAATGTCCCTTTTCTCCGCAACCGTAGCATCGGTAATTTGAGGAAGATACTGGATTATCTTTCTTTTCATATCTAAATTTTCCTTTACCTTTAGACTTCATGAACCTATTGAGCCTTTTTATCATGAGTCTCAATTCTTCTTCTTCGTCTGAGTTTTCATCTTCCGATTTACCTTTGCTTCTTTCAACCTCCGACTTTAACGCCAAACTCTTCTTGTTGTTTTTGGCTTTTGATTCTTCTTCATCAAGTCTTCCGAGGTCAAGTTCATGCTCTCTCAACTTTCCAAATAATGCAGCCATGGTCATTGTGTTGAGATTTTGTGACTCAGAAATTGCAGTCACTTTTGGTTGCCAAGACCTGTCTAAAGATTTCAAAATTTTTATATTAAGCTCATCAGTATCGAAAGACTTACCTAGTCCAATAAGATGGTTTACGATGTTGGTGAAGCGTTTCTGAACATCTACTATTGTTTCCCCTTGCTTCATCCTGAACATCTCGTATTCCTGGATCAAGGTATTCTTTCTAGCTCTCTTAACATCATTTGTACCTTCATGGGTTACTCTTAGTACTTCCCACATTTCTTGTGCAGTTTTACAAATAGAAATCCTGTAAAACTCATCAACAGTTAAAGCAGATGAAATAATATTACGAGCTTTTACATCATTACCAAATTTTTTCTTATCTTGAGCAGTCCATTGGTCACGGGGCTTTGGTTCCTGCATATTGTTAGTTGGAACAAAAGGACCAGATGCAACAGCATCCCAAATATCTATATCAATAGATTCCATAAAAATTTGCATTCTAACCTTCCAGAATGCGTAATTTTCACCTGTGAATAGTGGTGGTCTATTGATAGAAGCACCTTCTGCAAAGGTTTGATGTGATCCTGCCATTTGAATGACTATCAAAGCAAGCTCTGATACCAATTGTCAGAAGCGGCTGCAGCGGATGGGTTAGCGTGGAATAACAAACCAAGAGGGTTTTTAATACGAACGTGTGCCTTTTAATTTCTACTCAAATAAACTTACCAAACAAATAATAAAGACAAATAAAGCGAGAGTAAGGTTGAGAGAAATTTGCACAGATGATTTTATCCTGGTTCGGATCTTACCAATCCTACGTCCAGTCGTTTATCTCAAACAAGATAAACAATTCACTAATCACAAAACAATTACAAATTACAATCACAAAGAAACAATTTGTAAGAGTTTAGAAACCACCTCTCTTGATACCACAAGAGATGAACCTACACCTCCTTTGAGTCTTCACAAAGGATGAACACCTCCTCCGAATACTTCACGAAGGATGATTCTCTTCCGAACACCTCCTTAGACACACCAAGGATGAACCGGCTATTTCCTCTGTCACCGTAGCAGCACTTCACCAGCTCCACAGACAAGAGTTTCACAAACCGAACAAGAACACACAAGTCTCAAGAATTTCTGAGTATTTGAGCACAAGGGAAGAGTTTCTGTGTCTCTAGTTATTTTTAAGAGGAAATGAGAGTCTATTTATAGACTCATCCAAAGGCTCTTCCATTCACTAAAAGACAAACTTAACGGCTAGTTTGTCCAACGGCCATAAACGGCTAGTTTGTCCAACGGCCATAAACGGCTAGTTTGTCCAACGGCCATAAACGGCTAGTTTGTCCAACGGTCATAAACGGCTAGTTTCTTCAACGACTAGTTTCTCCAACGTCCGTGTTAAGTGCGATACTCTTACCGTTAACCGTCACTATTCACGTGAATAGTGTTACTATTCATATGAATAGTACTATAGTGTTTTGTTGCAATGATTTACTATAGTAATTTTACAAAACACTTTTCTTTTTTCTAATCTAAGTCCTATACATATTTCTAAGAGTATTACAAAAGCTTTCCATCACAATATAAGTCTTCATAACATCTTGAATCTTGATTTCTCTTGACTTGATTTGGACATCATCAAAACTTCATCTTGATCATTTTGCTAACAAAGTTAACTTATAATTATCCTAAAATAATCACAAATTTAAAACTTACAAAAATCCTACACTGATACAAACCATAAGAGCAACCTGATTGGTCATACAAGAGGGGTATCAATCGAATGGTCCTATCATAAGGGGTTGAAGACTCCTCGCTCAGCACTTGCTCCAGAGAATCCTCTTCGCACTCTGCTCACACCCACAAGGTGATCATTGCAAGGACGTAGACGACCGAACGGACAACATGACAAGACAGGAAAATAAGGGTAAGCTAGTGTAATTTAATTAACTACGTTAATTTACAATTCAGACAAACATATAATACAATCATACATATACAAAAATCATACAAGCATGTTATAACCGACCACTTTACTCTGACTGTCCGGACTAGTATGAATTGTGTAGCTACAACGTTTGTGCACCCGGATGGTGTAGTAACTGGGGTGCCCTCAACAATTGCCACCCGGGGTTAGTCTGTTATACCTCGCCCAAGTTACCCTTATGGACTAGGACCTCCTGTCATTCTCACACATGAGTTACTCCTCTCTACGTAAGAATGAGTAATCACAAAATATCAGGATAAACGCAAGCTAAGCAATAATTACATTCATACTTTACAATTCCATAACCATCCATGAGATATTCCTCCTTGGAATTCTCTTTCATATCCATATTATAAATATTTCATCATACCTTCACATTACATTAAAATTATCATACTTCCTCATCCATAACATCCTTAAATAAAAATCACACAAAATAGTAAAACAACCCCCACCCTTGAGCATGATTGAACAGAAAATATCAACACAACCTATAGACAAGGCCGAAGGGGAGAAACTCTCCTTACATGCGAACATGACCGAATGGTCATTTAGAGAGTAAGACTCAAGCAGGAGTCGAACACTTGAACTTATACCGAACACATATAGACTAGATCGTTAGTACAAGACCGAGAACTAACAAGAACGAGCGCTAGTACGAGACCGAGCACTACCAAGAACGAGTGCTAGTACGAGACCGAGCACTACCAAGAATGAGCGCTAGTACGAGACCCAGAACTACCAAGAACAAGCGCTAGTACGAGACCGAGCACTAACAAGAACGAGCGCTAGTACGAGACTGAGCACTACCAAGAACGAGCGCTAGTACGAGACCGAGCACTTCCAAGAACGAGCGCTAGTACGAGACCGAGCGTTAACACTAGCATTACTGTCAGTATAAGACTGGGCGCTTAACAAGAAACCATCCACACACCTAAGGCCGAACAGTCATGAACGGGTAAGACTAAAGAGACCAAACACAGTTAATGACCGAGTACCTGAACATGGCCGAGCGGCCAATCAGTATATGACCGAGCGACCCGATCGCTATGACTACCGAATACTAGTGTATGACCGAATGTTATAATCCATTGAATACTACCAAAACCGAACGCTAATACATAGTACTACTAATAATGAACGCTACATGTAGTACGACTAAGAACGAATGATAATACCAACCCGAAGACTGTCAAGGTCGAAAACGAGTACATTTAAACTGAACGTCAATATTAAATCGAACAACACTAAGACCGAATATCACTACGAAACCAAATACCATTAAGCCCAATTAACTGACATGACTGAGCGTTCAACAACGAGCGCTCGACTTTCTACATAACTCTGCAGAACTTCTCAACCAGTTCACAGGTCTCAGCAATACACAGAAATCAAGCCAACATCAAATTATCCACACATGCACACGTCCAACAATGCTGAATACCAATTCATTCACTTTTACACACATGCATAATCATCAACAACATATTCATACATAATAAATCATAATTAAATTAACTAGCTTCTCTTACCTCTATGACCGAATCGAGAGCTCAACAACTGCAAACTCGATTACCACCAGAAATTCCTATGAACACCAACAGTTCACCGATTGGTGAGAAAAGACCACCCAATGGACCAAAATGGAGTTAGAAAGGGGAAAAGAAGGTTGAAGAACACATGCAAGCAGCAGAACTACCTTGCATGTGACAGAATTTTCCAGATTTTAACAAAACTCAAGAAATGAAACTTACCCGTTCAAATCACAAGTTTGATCGGTGAGAATGGAAGTCCTTGACACTAGGATAGCTTACGCACAATATTATTGTAGATCAGATGAGGTGAGATGAAAGATTTTTAGAGAGAATTTGTAGAGAGAAGGAGGAAAAAAGAGAACAGAGCTTTGAAGAATGATAATGGTTTCTCAGATAATGAAACCAACTTTGAATTCAGCGTTTATATCAACATTATTTTATTATTAAATGTTCGGTCACATTATCTGGTGTCACTTGTTCACTCCCAAAGCTGACTCCTCTTAGTCTTTACATGAAACACATGTCCCTCTATAAACTAATTTCTCTGGTTCTTACAATAATCAAGAACTCAAAAATGGGACATATTTACTATTACTAGAAGAAAGAAAAAAAATTGCAAAAAGACTAAAAGTGAAAAACTTCAAATTGCATAGAACAAACAAAATAATAAATAACTAAAAAGAAAGAAAAGTAAGATATGTACATAGACAAAACTGCTACTCTAAAGTCTATTATTAACATTGTATTGTTTTTGTTATCCGTTTTTTCGTACTAAAATGATAAACAAAACTTATAAATAGTTTGTGTTGTTCTCCTTGTATTGAAATTTGAGAAGTTTCTATAAAAAATATGTGCAAAAAGTAATTAATTTTCATTTATATATATATATATATATATATATATATTAATATTTGTATCTAAGTTTTATCTTAACAAATTATCATCAAAGGATATAAGATTATTATTTATTCAATTTTAGACAAAGATTTTTCAGTTTCTTTTTACTAATGTAGTATAATTTAAAATTAAAATTATCAAACTAGTCTAAGATCTGAAAAGATTATTACCAACGTAGTACGATTTATACGAAAAAGTCGTGTCCTACAAATACAACTTCAATCAAATTTTATGTTAAAAGTCTTTCAAGATTCACGTTACTATAATTAAGCAAATGTTAGACTAATTTTTTTTATCGAAATCAAAGTCGTGCAATATTAGAAGGACTTGAAATTTGATTTAATTATGAAAACTTTAGAGTTTGGATCGACTTCAAAGCGCAACACAAAAGTAATTAAGAACACTAACAACTTTGATATATCTATACAATGGAAATATTCCTGCACTGTTGTTGTGAATCAACACTGGTGGATGGGTGAAACATTCATATGGCATCACCATATCCGAAGGTATTTTCACGCCACGAGCTTCCAATTCTACCATCACCTCTGCTGCAAAAAGAGGATTGATCGTGCGTGTTTTGTGGCAATAGAAGGAGGGTTTCAAGGGGACGCAGTAGATCTAGAAGGCACGCACATGGAGGAGGGAGTGGCGGAAAATGATGGGCGATGAGGGGGCATAGAGGGAAGAGTTGAATGGGGGGTGACCATTTGGCGCCACTGATATTGAAAATTACTATAAATGCAACTATAAATTCAATATAATACTAATAAATTTTGAATAATAAAAATTAAATGATTAAATATAAGCTATAATATTTAACAATTTTCATATAAAAAAGTAACGAAGTCACTTGATACAACTTCATTTCATTTTCATTTTGCACAAAATTTATTCTAAATTAGAATACTTTAAAAATAAAATCAAACTTATTAAAGTCGTTTCAATATAGTATGATTTTGTTTTGAATAAAAAATAAACCAACACATTTATATTTTAAAAGATGGGTAAATTTTCAATGACTTCTGTACTATAGGATACCTGATCCTCCAACGGTCGACCGATAACCCGAGCTCCAACGGTCGACCGGTAACCCGAGTGACCTGGCGACAGTTAAACCAGAGAAGGTCGTAGTGTCATACGATCACATGTTGTCATCGACCACTTGGTGCTCGACAACCAAACAATAATGTCGCGACATGTACCAAACAATAATGACGCGACATGTAGCGTTCGCACTACAAGTCGCCTATTCATGTCGACACACAAGACGATCGACATACAGCACGCGATATTGTAGCATGCGGTTTAGCGGTTACAGATAAGCAGTTACGTATATTAGCTAACCAACACCGCGAATCACAGAAGTAATTGACTCAGTATCAACACACGATCTAGCAGTTACAACTTCTATATAGTCCACTTCAGTAACTGTCCGGAATTTGGGGTAACAGTTTATTTTACTGTTTTAAATATACAAAGCACACCAGAAAAAAGGTACGTTTTTCCCTAAAGAGAATTAAGAGAGAAATTATTCTTGATCCGATTCATCACACCCGTTTTGACTTGAGCGTCGGAGTATCTTTGCAGGTACCCAACCCATCTTACTCGGAGAGAAGAGAGAGAGAAACAGCATAGTGAGAGCATTACAGGAGGAAGCAGTTCAGAGTTGTTAGGTTTCTATCTTGGTCTTCACACCCCTACTGAAACATTTTGGCGCCCACCGTGGGGCCAGAGATTTACTATCCCAACAACGACCACTGGAGCAATGGAAGATTTCAACACGCGCGATTTAATCAGGCAGCTGCAGGCGCAGATTGAGGCACAAGCACAAACCATAAGGGAGCAGCAAGAAATCCAGCGCAAACAGGCGGAGGAGATGGCGACGCTGAGGGCACAGCGCCCACCACCGGAGTTATCTGCCTCAAATAGTCAGGAGGATAACGAAGTAAGTCATCATGGAGAAGCTTCTGATCCTTTCGGCGGGGGGAGGAAGGGGCATGCTTCCATGCACCTCACCAACCTGCTTCCGTTCACAGAGGCCATTATGCAAGCAAACATGCCAGACAAACCTCCCCCAACCTTAGAACGCTATAATGGTTCTGACGACCCCGACAACCATCTACGTAATTTTGTAGATGTCATGGCATTCTATACGGACAATGACCCAGTAATATGCAGAGCCTTTTCTTTATCTCTTAAGGACGAAGCCCTGGAGTGGTTCCATACTCTGCCACGGAATTCGGTAGATTGTTTCGCAACAATCGAATCGTTATTCCGAAAGCAGTATGCGGCTAATAAAAAACCGGCGATGACTGTTGCGGAGCTTGTCAACACCAAGCAGGAAAAAGATGAGACCCTGAAAGCTTTCATGCAACGGTACACCGAGACAGCCCGGCGCGTGAAAGATATCACTCCCACTTTCATTATCAGCAATTTGCGGAACAATTGTATGCTGACCCTCCAGCATCCATGGAAGAATTGCAATCCACTATTGCAAAATTCATCCGCATCGAGGATCACCGTAACTTCAGGAAGAAACAGCATCAGGATATCTCCAATCAGGAGGCAAAGAAACTAGCAAAGCGATCCACCAACGACTACAAACCTGACCGAACACCTCGGAAGGAGTCGGGGTGGATGTCTAAGTATGATCGTTACACGATCCTCAATGCACCAAGGGCGAGGGTGCTTGAAGAGGCCTTACACGCCGAACTCTTGACCGTGCGGCGAAAGGCCACCCCAAAGAACGCGGACAGTAGCAAAACCTGCCGGTTCCATATGAACCATGGGCACGACACGGAAGAGTGCAACATGGTGAAAGACGAACTAGAGCGACTCATCCGTGCAGGCTATCTCCAGAATTACATCAAGGATAGAGTCTCCACTAGAGCCGCAACTCCTCACCGAAGGGATCCTTCTAGGCGAAGCCCCCAACGATCACCCCCTAGAGATGATCAACACCGTAGGCGATCGCGCAGTCCGCCTCGACGGAGAGAGAGAGAGCGCTCAGTCCGAGGCCACATCGACACCATATCTGGCGGTTTCGCCGGAGGGGGTGTGTCAGCTTCAGCAAGGAAGCGACATTTGAGACAGTTAAAGTCGGTTCATGTGGTCGAGCGACAGTCTCGGTCGATCCCCGACATCACATTCACGAACGCAGACTTCCATGCACCCGACCCTGATCATGATGATCCCATGGTCATCACGGCTAATATAGCTCGGTATGATGTCAGTAAAGTCCTCGTCGATCAAGGGAGTTCGGTCAACATTTTGTATTGGTCCACCTTTCAGAAAATGGACCTATCTGAGGATCTCATCGCCCCATTTAACGAACAAATTGTAGGATTCTCAGGAGAAAGAGTAGACACCAGAGGATACCTTGACCTGCGAACTCGGCTCGGAACAAGTCGGGAGGCACCGGAACTTAGAGTTCGATTCCTGTTGATCGAGGCAAATACATCGTACAACGCCCTGCTAGAACGACCTTGTCTGAATGCGTTTGGGGCAATTGTGTCTACTCCCCACCTCGCCATGAAGTTTCGACAGAGCGTGGCACTATTTGTACCGTCAGGGCAGATCAGCGAACAGCCCGACAGTGTTATGTGGCCGGATTAAAGGTCACCCCCTTCATACCAACTAGAAAGGCGAAAGGAGCTGAGACAGCGGCGGTCGACTTGGACCCCCGAACTAATGTAGACGAGCGTCTTCATCCGCAAGGCGAAGTCAAACTCCTATCATTAACGGCAGACACATCTAAAACCACCAGCATTGGCGGGGACCTCACCTTAAGTGAAGAGCATGATTTAGGGCATATATTGCGGAACAACGCAAACTTATTCGCGTGGACGGCCGCCGACATGCCAGGAATTCATCCCGGGGTCATGGCCCACAAATTGTCCATCTTCCGGGAGGCACGACCTGTCGCCCAGAAGAAGCGACGGTTCGGGGAGGAGAAGCGCAAAGCCATTCAAGTCGAGGTTGAGAAGTTGATGAACGCCCGGTTCATCAGGGAATTAACTTACACTACGTGGCTGTCAAACGTAGTCATGGTCAAGAAGTCTAACGGCCAGTGGAGAATGTGTGTCGACTTCACCGATCTCAACAAGGCATCTCCCAAAGATTCATACCCCCTACCTAGCATTGATCGTTTGGTAGATGGAGCTTCGGGTCATGTAATACTCAGTTTTCTCGACGCCTACTTGGGATATAACCAAATCCCAATGTACGAGCCCGATCAAAGTAAAATTGCCTTCATTACCGAACGCGCTAATTACTGTTATGAAGTAATGCCGTTCGGACTGAAGAACGCCGGGGCCACTTATCAACGCCTCATGGATAAAGTATTCCATAATCAAATAGGACGATGCATGGACGTATATGTCGACGACATGGTTATTCGCAGCAATTTTGTGGAACAACACCTGCAGGATTTAAAGGAAGTTTTTGGCCAACTCCGACGGTACAACATGCGCCTCAACCCTTCCAAGTGTACTTTCGGTGTCCCAGCAGGCAAATTCTTAGGATTCATGCTCACACGTCGCGGCATTGAAGCTAATCCAGACAAGTGCAAAACGGTACTCGACATGACTGCCCCGAAAACTCTAAGGGATGTACAACGTCTAGTGGGGCGACTCACAGCCTTGTCCCGATTCATCCCGAAACTAGCGGAGCACATCAAGCCCATCCTAAAGAATTTGATAAAGGGCACCACTCGGCACTGGGACGATGATTGTGAAACAGCATTCCACACTGTCAAACGCATTATCACCAGTCCTCCGATTATGGCTCGATCGGATGATGGGTTCGACTTGCAATTGTACATTGCAGCATCCCACCACACTGTTAGTGTCGCCTTGATACAGGAGGCACCCTCCGTCAAGCTGATATACTTCATCAGTCGAACACTGCAGGGGGCCGAAGAACGCTACTCTCGAATTGAGAAGATTGCCCTGGCCCTACTCACAGCTTCTCGTCGACTGCGACCATATTTCCAGAGCCATCAAGTAGTAGTCCGCACAGACCATCCCATAGCCAAGATCCTCCGCAAACCAGACTTGGCAGGAAGGATGGTCTCCTGGTCCGTGGAACTGTCAGAATTCGAACTCCGCTACGAGCCACGCGGGTCCATCAAGGGTCAACATTTAGCAGACTTTGCAGCTGAGTTGCTACCTGCACCAGAGGACTCAATCATAAAGTGGCTCCTTAGTGTCGATGGTTCCTCCGACAAAAGGGGGGGAGGAGCCGGTGTCGTCCTGGAAGGACCAGATGGTTTAGTCATAGAGCAAGCCATCACATTCAAATTTCCAGCTAGCAACAACCAGGCCGAGTACGAAGCCTTGATTGCTGGCCTATCCCTGGCCAGAGAGTTCACGGTTGATCGTTTAGAGTGTCGGATGGACTCAAAGTTGGTAGTCGACCACGTGAACGGAACTTTTCAAGTCAAGGATAATCAGCTATTACGCTATTTCCACAAGGCTCAGACCTTACTCCAAAATTTCGTCGAGGTTAGCGTCATCCATGTACCCAGGGAGCAAAACGCAAGAGCAGATCTCTTGTCTAAGTTAACTCATTCTAAGGAGCGAGCACAGCTATCCTCAATCATTAAGATGACGCTCGACCGTCCTGTGGTGGAAGCTTTCGTCACCAATGTATCGACACCCGTAACAGACTGGCGGCAGAAGGTCAAGGATCTTATGGCGAAACAGGACAAAGGAGATAGCATTATTGTGGCTGATTCCAAACGCATCGCACGTTTCGTGTGTATAGGTGACGACCTCTACCGTCGCGGCCATAGCACTCCTCTGTTGAAATGCATATCAGAGGAAGAGGCAGACTACGTGCTGCGCGAGTTGCACACTGGGATATGCGGATTTCATTCTGGTAAACGGACCCTGAGAGCACGTGTTCTCCGTGCAGGATACTATTGGCCTACGCTCAACTACGACTGCGAAACATTTGTCAAGAAATGTATCTCCTGTCAGGCCCATGGTCATGACATCCATGCACCTCCCGAAGATTTGCACAGTATTGTTTCTCCCTGGCCATTCGCTCAGTGGGGCCTCGACATAGTTGGACCATTGCCGATCGCCAAAGCGCAAAACAAGTTCCTCCTAGTGGCGGTCGACTACTTCACAAAATGGATAGAAGCCGAGCCGTTATCCGTTATTAGTGCCCAACGAGTGCAGAAATTCATCTGTCGGTTCGGTCTCCCTCAGAAGATCATTACTGACAACGGTCGTCAATTCATCGAGCGCAAGCTAGAAGATTTCCTTGGCAATTTGGGCATCAAACATGTTACCTCGTCATTCGAGCATCCACAAACAAAATGGCCAAGTAGAGGCCGCGAACAAAGCCATACTGACAGAGTTAAAGAAGCGACTCGGTGAAGCCAAAAGTTTATGGGTGGAGGAACTACCAGAGGTTTTGTGGGCATACAGATGCACTCCTCACGGATCCACAGGGGACACGCCATTCAACCTGACTTACGGCACTGATGCCATGCTCCCAGTCGAAGTTGGCGAGCCTTCCTTAAGGCGCAATATCACTGATATGTCACTTAACGAGGAACAGTTACAGATGAATCTCGATGTCCTTCCGGAGCGTCGAGAGGTCGCCACCATCCATTCAGAGGCACAGAAGCGAATGTTATCTCGCCGATACAACACCAAGGTCAAACCCAGAGCCTTCAAAAGTGGAGATCTAGTATGGCGAAAGCGGGGAGAGGCCAGGAAGAATCGAGCACACGGCAAGCTTGCGGCCAACTGGGAAGGACCATTTCGAATTGTAGAGGACATGTCGAACGGTGCATATCGCCTCCAGCTCCTTGATGGACAACCAGTTCCCAACACCTGGAATGCCACTCACCTTAAATACTACTTTAGTTAGCGTTCATTTTTTGTTGGTTATTTTAACAACGTTATTCAATTCCATTTCCAAATAAAGACTACATTTCATTATGATTACTACTTAGTGTCATTTATCACTTTTCCACTGTCGAGTCCCCGGGTCATCGTCTCGGACACTTCCACACACAAACGAAGTGGGAACAAGCCACCTGGTAGAGGGTGAAATGGGTGTTTAGAAAAAATTCAACCCTGATGGTTCTGTAAACAAACACAAAGCAAAGGTTGTTGTAAAAGGTTATTCTCAAATATTTGGGATAGATTATTCAGATACTTTTGCTCCAGTAGCAAGACATGATACAATTAGGCTACTACATGCCATTATAGCACAAAAGGGGTGGCAAGTGTTTCATATGGATGTGAAGTCAGCATTCCTTAATGGTTTTCTGCAATGGGAGATTTATGTTGAACAACCAAATGGTTTTGTTATCAAAGGACAAGAAGATAAAGTCTACTTGCTAAAAAAGGTTTTATATGGTTTAAAGCAAGCCCCAAGAGTGTGGTACAGCAGAATTAATGATCATTTACTACACTTGGGCTTTCAAAATAGTGTATCTGAAACTAGACTTTATGTCAATCCTGATGTGCTGATACTTTAATTATTTCATTATATGTTGATGATCTCTTGATGACAGGAAGCAACCTAACACTAATTGAAGAATTCAAACAAGAAATGAAAAAGGTATTTGAGATGACAGATCTTGGTCTTATGACTTATTTTCTGGGCATGGAGATCACTCAAAAGAATAGTGGGATTTTTATCTGCCAGAAAACATATGCAAAGGAGATTCTAAAGAAATTTCATCTTGGTGAATGCAAACTAATGAATACTCCAATGAATCAAAAAGAGAAGCTTATTAAGGAGGATGGAACAGATAAAGTTGATGAAGCTTATTTTAGAAGTTTGATTAGGTTTCTAATGTATCTTACATCCACAAGGCCTGACATCTTATTCCCAGTTAGCTTGCTGTCAAGATTTATGCATTGTGCTAGTGAACTACACTTGAAGGCAACAAAGAGAGTTGTAAGATACATCAAAGGAACTGTTAATTATGGAGTTAAGTATACAAGGTCCAAAACTTTAAATTATTTGGTTTCTCTGATAATGATTGGGCTAGTAGCTTGGATGATATGAAGAGTAGTTCAGGGTACTATTTTAGTATGGGTTCAGGTGTTTTCTCTTGGTGCTCCAAGAAGCAAGAGGTTGTAGCTCAGTCAACAGCAAATGTTGAGTTCATTTCAGTTGTAGCAGTTGTTAATCAAGTTATTTGGTTGAGGAATATTTTAATAGATTTAGGTATGAAGAAATATAAATGTACAGAAGTTTTTGTTGATAATCAAGCAACAATTTCAATCTCACATAATCCTATATTTCATGGGAAGACCAAGCATTTTAATGTGAAGTTGTTTCACTTAAGAGAAGTTCAAGAAAGTGGCAAGGCATGTTTAGTTTACTATTGCTCGAAAGACCAAGCTATTGACATATTTACCAAATCTTTTTCACTCAACAGGTTCGAATTCCTAAGGAATAAGCTAGGAGTTTGCAGCAAGGAGGAGTGTTGAGAACTGCCTTGTTAGTTGCATGAATTTAGGAATATTTCATACTCTCTTTTTTTTAATTAGTCAATGGTTGTTAGTGGATTAGTTATTTCCTATTTTTCAACCAAGTCATTAGTAGTGGTTGCTAGAATCACGAGATGTAATATTTTAGTTAATTATTCTTAAATGTATTTAAATTAAGTTGTATTTAATAAGATTATACACTTCAGCTAGCCAATATTCATCTATTTTTATTCTCTAAAAACTAACAATATCTAATTTTGTACACTAGTCTTGAAAAGTGAATTACAACAAAGAGAATGAAACAATGAGCAATGTGAATATCAGTTAAGATTTATTCTCCACCAGTAATTGAGTTCTAACTTCTCGGGACAAACTATTCCTTAAAGAATCAATTAAGCATAATTAAAGTTCTTACAATTTCTTAACAATAAAAATATACTTAATGATCATCCTATTAACATTGGACCGAACAATCCATGTAATCATGAATACACGACAACCATCCAAGAGATCAAACAGTGATATTTATAAACCAAACTATCATCTTTGAATAATGATTAGACTTTATAAAAGTTAACTTATGACAAAACATAATTAACAATAATTAGACCACAATTTGACTATTAATAATATGAAACTTATTCTAAAATCTATAAATACAAATTTAAAATAAAAAAAGTAAATGATTGTATTTATTACACATTATCGATTGAATTTTTCAAACCTTTTAATAAAGAACAATCAGTGACAAAGACGATAAAGACTAACAGACTTAGTAAATAGATAACCTCAACCTCTTCTCCAAAACAAAAGATAACACTAAAATATCAATAGAAACAATTAAAATGCAAAGTACTTAGTTTTGAAAAAGGTATAATTGAAAAATTAATTAGGATGAATTAAAAATTGAACTATTTCTTTAAAATTTAAGGGAGCTAATTATTCTATTTCTATTGCGGGGGAATAACTTTCCTCATTCCAGATAAAATGGACTTTTAAAACACGAATAGCACTTCTCTCAAAAATTTATCCTCGTAAAAATAATAAACTACAAAATTGTTCATACTTTCTTCTGATGTGTTAAATAAAGGGGAAAAAAATGTATATTTCACCTTAGAAACAAAAAGTAAAATACACCTTGCCAGCATCTGAGCAGGACTTCTCCAGTCAAAATTTTCCTGATTTTGTATTTTCAAGTTATATTCCTTCCTTTGACCATTGCATGTTGCCACAAAATTCCACGTACAAAAAATAACTTTATCACCTAAAAATCCCAAATGAAATATGACTACATAGTCGCATCAAAAAAAGTGTGCACAGCAGGGTAATGCCAGAATAATCAGCAGGAGGTTTCATGCGTAAACTTTGTGCAGTCCAATGTTAAGATCGGATGATATGGAAATGAGAAGAGGAATGGACTGAAGCCACATGGCTCTGAAGACTCGTTTCTGATGTGCTCTTATAGATTGGGAAGGCTTGTGGGCAGTATACCTTATATCAAATATATGAATCACAGGATCTGCGGAACCAGATGTTATGTATAGTCCATCAGGAGACCAAGACTGATTTATCAGAGCTGATTGAGAATCACTGCTTTCTTGCTTCCATCCAAAAGCATGAAGTTCTGTATTCCTCAATCTAATATCAAACAACCGAAGCTGCCTCTCATGGGTCCTAATAGAAATTTAAAATAGTTAATACAGAGAATGGAACAGCAATAAATTAAAAAAATTGGTCTTAAATGAAGTTTTATCATGTTTCCATCTTGTCAGGCAGAGATTCTTGCAATGAATTCAAAGTACAAATATCAATCAAAATTCAACCTTTGAGTGGATTTATCATTTCCCCAGATAAAAAGCCTGAGAGATGCATTACAAACACAAAAGTAAAAGCAAAGGCAACGTGTGTATACTGTATTATTGTTACTGGACCGAGAAAAACCAGAAGAAGAAACAGAGACTACCCAGGGTACAAGTGCAGAGAGGATTTTTCGAAGAGAATAATTCCATCCATCCCTATCATATATCTCCTCAACAAAAAAGATATATACGAGGGCCTACTCAAGACAAAATCTCTAAATCGCGAGTTAGTTAATTTTGATTCGCTCATTCCCTCTCCTTTTCGCAGCTGCTGCCACTGTTCAATGCCATCAACACGTTCCTCTGCTCCCTTGTGAATTCCCTCATCTGCCCCTTTACTTTTCCATTTATGACAACGCATCAGCTAAATTATGGGCTAATTCATCCTAATCTGTTATCCTTTTTCACAAAGCAGAAGGCAGGCCTATAAGTTGGTGCAAAAAAGACTCCATCCTAATATTTCAAGCATATTTAATGAATAGAACCAAGTACACAGGTGAATAAAGATTTCATTATGCCAGGATGTTTAACGAATAAAACCAAGTACATATTATGATGTAACTATATCTGTCTTTAATAAAGATTTCATTGACTAAAGATGTAAAAAGGCACAATATCATAGAATGGTGGTTGTGCACCACATTCTGTGGTGTGGGAGTTTCAGGTTGGGGGAACCAAACCTCAATCCTTCTGGATCTTATTTCTGTAAAGAGTGCATTCACAACATAATCAATGAGAGTAGTTTTCTTTTACTTTAGCAAACAAAGTAATAATGCATGCAAATTCATCTGAGATCCAGACTTTCAGAGCATATCCTTATATCACTGTTTTCAAATTAACATAATTTTCCCTAAAACCAAACTTAGAACTCAAGACAGACAAAAAATTGAAATTTCAGGGATGTTTAAACACTGCATAGTACAGATAAGCTTCAGGTGGAAACCAAAGAAAAGAGTCAACAAATCGGACTTCAAAAAAGCAGTAATTTACCCTGTTTGAACCATGAACAAATTGAAGTCACAGGGATTGGGCAGCACACTCATGCATTTGCTATCAACCTGATGCTTGAAATCTGCTCTTCCTACTCGAACATCATACCCAAATATCCTCTTATCTGCACCAACAGATAACACCATCTGCTTGTGCTGCATACCGGCAACTCCCATGACAGCAGATGAGTGAAGATTCCTATGCAACGCCTTTGGTTTCCACTTTTCACCCTCCTGCTCACTCCAAAGTACAACAGCATGGTCACTTCCACCAGTTACAAAACATGTATTTTCCCATGGCATAAAAACAATGCCATTGATAATTCCCTTAACATGAGGCTTGTCCTCTAAGAACTTTACGCGTTCTCCCTGCCAGTTACATAAGTTTGGCATATCAATAGCAATAAAAAAGATACCCAAACACAGTCTTACTTTTATACCAGGACATTTGTGTTAAAAACCTTACCCCTTCTTGTCCTTTATTCAGATTTGTAATCGATACTTGAGAATCGCCACCATCAGCACTGTATACTGCAAATAGGCTGTTTCCTTCTGGGTGCCAAACTAAATCTTCAGGCCACCTCCTCTGCTTTTGGGATGCACAATCTGTGGTGCTAAGACGAGAGGCTCCTGCTCTACAAAATTAAAGATGGGGAGAAGATAACTTAAATTAGATAACATGGTTATGTTATTAAACATTTTGAAGTTATATAACAGAAACTGAGGCAGAGATTGCCAATGGTAGAAGAAAGAACCATTAAATGGTCAAGTTTACAGTAAAATAGAAGAGAATGATGAAATTTAAGAAATATTTAGAAGTTCAAAGCATAAGTTTTCTACTACATACTTGATACAGTAATAGACTGCAGTAAATGGAACGAGACATCATACGGATCATAGATTGATTTGGTTTAAAAAACAGATAAGTATTAGGAAATCTCCACCTTTCGAATACACGTCTGCTATACAAAATAAAAGAATAAAAACTCTCGAAAGTACCACTAGAAAGATAAATAAGGGCATACCCCTTAGCCTGAATTTGCCAGAAGTTGACCATTCCATCCAGAGCACTGCATTAATAACAAAAAGGTAGCATATCTCAGGCTCGAAGGAATATATCAATGTTGTATCACCAGGAACATATCTTACATAAAAGAGAAATTCAAGCTGAAGTCAACAAAAACTGACTCAAAGTTACACAATATGTTCTTGTCTTGAACAGCTAAATATCATGTCAGAAAAAGAACAGCCTTTAACAATGTTTTAAATATTGCTGGTTCCAAAACTGCTATAGTGGGATAGCCACAACAACTGTGGAAGATAAAGCTAGTGGAAGATAGAGAATTTGGTGATTTTCTACAGATTGAAGTACTCAGCAGCTCTCTATTTATAACCATCCAGAATGACTAGCATTTAAGAACAGCAAATAGAAACCCTCACAGATAATGATAAGCTATACATAAATCTGCCTCTCCAGTTAACCTAAACATTAATCTCCTATAAATAGTAATAGAAATAGTTTCCAACAACAGTAAATACAGAACTGATGAATCAGAACAGCCATGTAACCTCCTAGACTTTAAATACTAGTCAAGACCCATTTCCAACACTCACCTCAAGATAAAACTCGCATTTTAGAATGTTACACAAAAAACATTGAATTCATGAAAACAACGGTTGGGACTAAAAAAATGAAAAAGATTATTCAACACCGTATGGTAGATAAAGATTGAACCTACTTTGATACCATATGGTAGATAAAGATAGAGATTTTGATGAATGCTGCTGCACCACTACAGCAAACTGTTTATTCCTTGCATTTTAAAAAATAATTTATTTTTATAATTATAATCATTAATAAACTAATCTTTCCTGTAGAGGTGTCCGTTGACCAATCCAATCTGATGGAAATGCCCCATCGTTTTTTAATATAAATGTAAAAGGCCAGAGGGACACGAACTTGAATCTCATAAATTAGAAGACCACTAAAATCTCCCATCCTCACTTGTAGAGTAGATTTATACACATTTTAAGCTGACGCCACTAACATTAAAAGCTTAGTTAGTGATCCATCATATTGCAATTTAAAAATTTAGGGTACAAGTTGATAACATTTGACCCCATGCCTACTGTGGCCAAAAACTGAGAAAAGAAAAGTGATGCTGATACGTGAAACAATGCTAAAAACAAGTTCTTTTATTGAATAAAATGAAATGATTCTAGTACCTAGTCACAAAAAGCTGATCATTCACTGGGCACAAAGCAATACTCCGCAATTTCCTCTTGTGTTGACTTGAGACGTGGTTGCTTGTTTGAGAGTGTACTAAGCTTGGTGAAGAACTCTTGCGTATTAAAGGAATCAATTCCTTGTGTTCTTTTTGTTCTGGAAAGCAGAAAAATCTTATGAAGCTTAATTAAGAGCAAAAGCAATCTAGAAACGAAAATCTACACGCTATCCTAGAAATGAATAACTAACCAAATTTCCTTTTTGTCCCTTTGTCCTTGATTTCAGTTTTTTGCTGGTCAGAAGAAAGTCTATGGGACTTGTCATATTTTCCCCTAGAGCTATCACCTGTGATTGGAGAATTATGAATTCCAGGAGTGGCCTCAGAATTGGAACTTACTGAAGCTTTTGAAGAAGGTTTTGGCAACAATACAGGTTGTGAAATTTTTGGATTCACTGAAGGAATAAGAAGTTCTGGTTTAGATTGATGTAGGTTTTTGATAGAAGCTTCATTTCTATCAATGGGACTATTTGATCTGCGCTCTATCTTCACTGTTTTAATTCCATCATCGAAGGTATTTCGGGATGACACTGCATTAGTCTGACCTCGAAGGCGAGCCAATTTGGATTCAGAATCTTGCAACCTTTTCTCCGCATCATGAAGCTTCACATGTTTCCGAAACATAAAATCAGTTTATAGTTATCCATGCGAAGATTTCACGAAAAGTTTGGTACAGGTTACATATTTGACTAATACAGCAAAAACAAAGACATAAAAGTTTCTCACAGGAACACCAACAACTAGGAATCAGGCACCACATTAAGCTAAGAGGAACCATTCTATGAATTATGAAATTCCCCAAGGTTCATAACTAGGGTTCCGGACAGATTACACGGAAAAATAGAACCAAAATACAATCTCCATAACAAATTGATAAAAGAAATACGCAATGCCATCACATTGAGAAACGTTAATAAGCAACAAAGATTGCACACACAATTGAACTTCTCCCAAAAGAAAAAGCCAGTTCCTTTGATGATAAATGTGAATGAAAATTTGGAAATTAATTCACCACATGAGTACAACGACAGCACACCAAAGTAGTTACTGGACTCAAATTTAAAAGGTTCACCTGTCACGAGATAAACAATACTAGCACTGGGCACAAAGGTTTTAAATTGCAGTTACAGAAGGAACAAAAATAGTCAAAGTGGAACGAAAAAACAGAGCGAAGACGCTGTTTTATGATCAGAAGAGTTGGTAGTTGAAGTACACATAATAAACCTAAATGTGGAAGGATGCATAAGATTGAAAGAGAAGTATGTGCATGAGCAGGGAGTGGCAAAACGACGAAAACTAAGGGCAAAACGACAGGGAATGGAAATCGGAGGGTTAAGGGAAAACCTGGGTTTTGTAATAAGCGAAACGGTGCCGGAGGTTTTTGACTTCGCGGGTTCGGTGTTCGATCAAAGCGACCAATGCCTCTTCTTGTTCCTCTCTGCTGGTGCTGCCTCCGTTCTCGTTCGGTTCCATTTTGACATCACCTCGTACCTTCGGATGTGTTAAGAATCGGAGAAAACTACCACGAAATTGTCTTGTGTTTGGTATTCTCTCTCTTCGCTACCTCTGCCACTGGGTTAGTTTTATTTTCAGACTTTGCGAACCTTTTAGATTTTCTCATCATAACAAAAGATTTATTATTAAACATATTATTAAACTTATTATTAAACTATAAAATAATTTTCGAAAGATATTTATTATGATCTTCAATTGTATTTTTATCACCGGAGGTTAACATTGTATTTTTTTTAATCACCATTTATAAAAAGAGATTTATAAATAAAACTTTTGAATTTGTTCCTCAAATATGTATGTATTTTTGCAAATTATTAACAATTTTAATATAAAGTAAATACTTTTGCTAAATTTTTACGAGAATTGAAAATGGATTATATTTATAATTAGTTTTAGTTAAATATGTTTTTAGCCCCTAAATTATTATTAAGCGAATTTGTTTTTAGTCCCTCTTTCAAAGTAAGGTACATTTTAGTCTTCTTTCTTAAGGAAACCTTTATTTTTTGTCCTCATAAACTAACAACATTATAAACAAGCTGATGTGGCTAACGATGTATGTAGGGATGGCAACGGGTCAGGTCGGGTACGGATAGTGCCTACCCGCAACCTGACCCGCATGCAAAAAATCGTACCTGCAACCTGATCCGCTATCCGCTGGATATCCGCATAAAAAAACATCCGTGGACTTTTTTCAACCCGTTGGATACCCATTTTGAACCCACAAATATTTAAAAAATGTATTTTGTGAATTTTTAAATAAGGTTTAAATTAAATTACAAGTTAAAGAGGACAATTGAATATATTTGCCACATATTAAAAAAATACAGTGTAATTTTTAAACAAGTTAAAAGAAAACAAATATTGAACACCTTTTGAAAAAAAAAAGATATGAGGAAAAAACACCCAAGTCTCAATTTAGTCACAGGATTAACCCACAAATACCTATCAATGTATGAAACAGAGAGATAAACAATTTTCAAGAGAACGCAAACAGGAACCCTAAACCCAAATTCCGAAAACGAACACAATCACAGAAATCTCCAAACCACAATAACCACCTGGATCTTCAAAAATCTAATCTGCATCAATGAACTAAAATCCAAAAAAACTCAAAACACTCATTTGAATCATAACCCCAAAATCGCATCACCAATCAATAGGGAAGAAATCAAGAAACGAACTCCCAAAACGCGAATCAAAACGTACAAAAGAAACCCCCAAAATCAGAGAATAAATAAAACCATAATTTTAAATCCCAAATCGGAATAAAACTGTAATCAGAACCAAGAGAGAGGGGAAGAAGGAATGGAGTCTACTCCATGCGCGAGTTGAACCAAAAGGAAGAAGAAAAGAGTCCTCCCTTAAGAGAGAATTTTCTAATGGGATTTTATGTATATGTATGATATCTCTATTAGGGTTAGGTCAAAAGTAATGTAACTCTTTTTTTCTTTTTTATAAAAAGGTAATTGAAAGAAATCCTAAGTCATTATTATTAAAATTTCCTTTTTTTAAGAATAATAAAAACATTTAATTTTAAAAAATATTAATTAATTTTTTTTCGGGTAATGGATATCCGCGGGTTGGATAGTATAATACCCGCATCCGACCCGTTTAGAAGCGGGTATTAAAATATCAGCGGATAGTAACTATCCATCGTGGGTGTTATCTGCAGATATCCACAGGCGCGGATTTTTTTGCCATCCCTAGGTGTATGCCACGTTATTTTTTTCTGATAGAGTCAATCTTTCCCGGCTTATCTCCCTCTCCCTTCGTCTCCGGCTTCTCCCCCTCTCCCTCTGTCTCCTTCCTTGCATCTTCATCTCCGTCTACCGCCGCAACCTCGTCAACCAGAACCACCGCAAACCTTTGTCCCGTCACCAGTGTAATACCCTAATATTTTAAAGAGTATTACTTTTAGTAGAGACTAAATTAACTTATCTTCTATAAACAATCCAACTTTATTTCAATTCTCCCAAAGTACAATACCAAACTTACAAACTTCAAACAATATAGTCTTCACCACTTAACATAAATTCAAATTTCAACTCATAAGTTTTACACAACATAATTTTTCCAATACAAATTTATTCTTTTTACAAAATATCCCTGAAAGTTTTTCCCCGCATCTCTCTCATCTCTAAGCTTTTTCAACCGCATCTGCAACATTATCTATTCACATATAACATGAGTTATATGATCATAGCACAAACAAATAAGGGTAAGCCAACCATATCATATCAATCATTAAACTTGTAATAAAAATATTTCAATCATGTATTTCTACAATTACTAAAATATCATTACCCCTATGTCATTAATTCATCATTATCAAAATCATCTTCCTCAATTTCATAAACCTTACAATTTTACCATGCTTACTCACGAAGCCTTATGGTCAGACCGCTCTCTGCCTGCTTCCTTAAGCCTCACCTGTATACTATGTCTTACTCTCTGAAGCCTTATGGTCAGACCTCTCTCTGCCTGCTTCTATAAAACTTATGAACCACATATTTATGTCAAAGCCTTATGGTCAGACCACTTGCTGCCTGCTTTCATAAACCTCAGGTGTTACTTTGATCATATCAAGCTCTCATGGTATAAACCGAACATACTACTTCTCGTAGGAAACATCATTTCATAAGCAATGATTTCTTATATCCACTCCAACATTTCATCCAATCAACATTTCATACCCTCTTATCCACTCCAATATTTCATCAAATCAACAATTCATAACCTCTTCTCCACATAACTCAATCATGTTCATTCTCTAATCATAATTTGACAATAACCTATTTTGGTGTCAATAAATTAAACATATTGCCAGATATCATACTACATATTATAAGCTCATTTTGACCATAACAAGTATAACTCAACATATTTTCACCAATCAAAGATTCATATCCAAAACATTTCAACATATCTTAGCAACTACATAATATAATCTGAGCTCATTGTAACGACAAATAAAATGCATCTACAGTTGACTTATTTTATTTTATTTTCATCCTATTAGAGATCTTTCTTTACCCCAATTGGTCACCGGAGAGGACCCAGATGTCTGAACGCATCAAACTCACCTTTGACGCCAGCACATATGACTAGTCACAACTGACTGGACCAGGCCAGGGCTGCTCTATGATCAGGGATGTGCCAACTCAGGTTTTTAAGGTTCCTCTATCCTACCAACAAAAGGAGGTCCTCAATAATTAACAATTTATTTATTTAATTTATCTACCTTATTTTCTTATGCTCTAAATCTTAAAATTCCTAATTTTACTTTCTCTCACAACAACCTCAAACAGTATCCGTATATCTATTTAATACCCATATACAAATTACTACAAAACCCTTATTCTAAACCTTCCAACAAGATCAATTTCAGCCAACAAACTCATTCAATAAATTCATCACAATAAACATCCATAATAGAATTCATACAAGATAATTATAAACAATTAACAATAATAAAACATTACTATAAATGGTCATAGAAGAATACAATGTTTCACAATCATAAAAATAATCTTAATATAAAAATTCATGGGGAAACAAGAAGTGGAATCTGGCAGAGCCGGTTAGACAACTTCTAATCCATCCAACAATACAATATAATTAAATAACAAGAACAATACATGTCTGGGGAAATAAGAAGTTGAATCTGGCAGAGCCGGTTAGACAACTTCTAATCCTTCCAAAAATGCAATAAAATAAATAAGTAAAGCAATAAATAGTTTGGGGAAACAAGAAGTTGAATCTGGCAGAGCCGGTTAGACAACTTCTAATCCTTCCAAAAATGTAATAAAAATAAATAAGGAAGGAAATAAAAGTTTGGGGAATCAAGAAATTGAATCTGGCAGAGCCGGTTAGACAATTTCTAATCCTTCCAAAATACAATAAAATAAATAAGGAAAACAATAAAATGTTTGGGGAAACAAGAAATTGAATCTGGCAGAGCCGGTTAGACAATTTCTAATCCTTCCAAAATACAAAATAAAACCACTAACAACGTACAATTGGCATAACATAATCAACATCACATTTTACAACTATCACACTTGGATATTAGCACAAAAGCATACTCTCATTTAAAATTCAAGATCATACAGAAACAAAATACTCCATATTCAAGAATTAAAATCAGACAAAAGAAAAATATAGTATATTCAAGACTCAAGATAATACAAAAAGAAATACTCAAAGTTAGCTTCCCTTACTTCTATTACAGACTTAATCTCCTCGCTCTCTGAAAACTTCCAGAATATCCCCTTTGAAATTAGAAATTCTTCCAACTCTCTTCTCTCAAAAATTTTCTAAGTTCTTTGGTGTAATTTTTCAACCTCCCCCCTTGGCTATTTATAGCAAAAAAATTTACTATTCATTTTTTACTATTCATTTTAACTATTCATTTTTTTATTCATTTTACTATTACAAAAATAATTTTTTATTTGCAATTTGATGAATTCTGATCTCAAAGCTACGTGGAACACTTATCCTTTCCAAATATTATTTTTTTTTATTTATTTATTTTTTTTAACTATTCACTTTTTACTATTCACAATTTACTATTCACAATTTACTATTCACAATTTACTATTCATCATTTTTTTTTTAGCATTTAACTTACAAATATTTTCAAGGATCTTACAACCAGCTGTCGTCTCTAATCGAATGAAGGAATCTGAATGGTGCGCCATTAACCTCTTAACGAATGAGGATAGTGTGATTACTGGTATGGCGCTGCACTGAAACTTGAAGATGAGCAAGTCGGTGACATGGTGGTGGGCATTGGTGTAAGATCCTTGAAAATATTTGTAAGTCAGATACTAAATTAAAAAAAAAAAAGTAAATAGTGAATAGTAAATTGTGAATAGTAAAAAGTGAATAGTAAAAAAAAAAAATTAAAAACAAAATTATTTTTGGAAAGGATAAGTGTTCCACGTAGCTTTGAGATCAGAATTCACCAATTTGCAAATAAAAAATTATTTTTGTAATAGTAAAATGAATAAAAAAATGAATAGTAAAAATGAATAGTAAAAATGAATAGTAAACTTTTTTACTATAAATAGCCAAGGGGGGAGACTGAAACTTTACACCAAAGAACTTAGAAAATTTTTGAGAGAAGAGAGTTGGAAGAATTTCTAATTTCAAAGGGGATATTCTGGAAGTTTTCAGAGAGCGAGGAGATTAAGTCTGTAATAGAGGTAAGGGAAGCTAACCTTGAGTATCTCCTTTTGTATTATCTTGAGTCTTGAATATGCTATATTTTGCTTTTGTCTGATCTTAAATCTTGATTATGGAGTATTTTGTTTCTGTATGATTTTGAATTTAAATGAGAGTATGCTTTTGTGTTGATATCCAAGTGTGATAGTTGTAAAACGTGATATTGATTATGTTATGCCATTTGTATGTTATTAGTTGTTTATTTTTGTATTTTGGAAGGATTAGAAATTGTCTAACCGGCTCTGCCAGATTCAATTTCTTGTTTCCCCAAACGTTTTATTTCTTTACTTATTTATTTTATTGCATTTTGGAAGGATTAGAAGTTGTCTAACCGGCTCTGCCAGATTCAACTTCTTGTTTCCCCAAACTATTTATTGCTTTACTTATTTATTTTATTGCATTTTTGGAAGGATTAGAAGTTGTCTAACCGGCTCTGCCAGATTCAACTTCTTATTTCCCCATACATGTTATTGTTCTTGTTATTTAATTATATTGTATTTTTGGATGGATTAGAAGTTGTCTAACCGGCTCTGCCAGATTCAACTTCTTGTTTCCCCATGAATTTTTATATTAAGATTATTTTTATGATTGTCAAATATTGTATTCTTCTATGACCATTTATTGTAATGTTTTATTATTGTTAATTGTTTATAATTATCTTGTATGAATTCTAATCCAGATTCAAGAATACTCTCATTTAAAATTAGCACAAAAGCATACTCTCATTTAAAATTCAAGATCATACAGAAACAAAATACTCCATATTCAAGAATTAAAATCAGACAAAAGAAAAATATAGTATATTCAAGACTCAAGATAATACAAAAAGAAATACTCAAAGTTAGCTTCCCTTACTTCTATTACAGACTTAATCTCCTCGCTCTCTGAAAACTTCCAGAATATCCCCTTTGAAATTAGAAATTCTTCCAACTCTCTTCTCTCAAAAATTTTCTAAGTTCTTTGGTGTAATTTTTCAACCTCCCCCCCTTGGCTATTTATAGCAAAAAAATTTACTATTCATTTTTTACTATTCATTTTAACTATTCATTTTTTTATTCATTTTACTATTACAAAAATAATTTTTTATTTGCAATTTGATGAATTCTGATCTCAAAGCTACGTGGAACACTTATCCTTTCCAAATATTATTTTTTTTTTATTTTTTTTTTTAACTATTCACTTTTTACTATTCACAATTTACTATTCACAATTTACTATTCACAATTTACTATTCACAATTTACTATTCATCATTTTTTTTTTAGCATTTAACTTACAAATATTTTCAAGGATCTTACAATCTCCCCAACAACAATTATTTTCGCCCTCGAAAATTATTTATTTAAACAAAGACTATTTAACAAAAAAAAAAAAAATTACTTACAAAAGAGATATGGATATTCCTTTATCATAAATTCTTCCAATTCCCAAGTCATTTCCTGTGTGTCTTCATTCCAAAGTACCTTTACTGTGCGAATATCCTTCCCTCTTAACTTTTTCATTTGAACATCTAGTATACGCACTGGGCCAACTTCCATTGTTAAATTTTCCTTGACCTGAATTTCATCAACTTCTAACACATGCTTTGGATCTGGAATATACTTCCTTAGTTGGGTTACGTGAAAAACGTTATGCAAATTTGTCAATCGAGGTGGTAGTGCTATCTCATAAGCCACTGGCCCAATCTTTTTGAGAATTTGATACGGTCCGAGAAATTTTGGTGTCAGTTTCCTCATCTTGATAGCTCTCCCGACTCCTGTAGTTGGCGTTACTCGTAAGAATACATGATCTCCTTCTTCAAATTCTAACGGTCTTCTTCTTTTGTCGGCATATGACTTTTGTCTACTTTGAGTTGCTTTCATCCGATCTTGGACTAATTTTATTTTTTCTGTGGTTTGTTGTAATAGCTCGGGTCCCACTGTCAGTGCTTCCCCATCTTGAAACCAACACAACGGTGTTCTACATTTTCTTCCATATAAAGCTTCATATGGTGGCATACCGATACTGGAATGATAACTGTTGTTGTAAGTAAATTCTACTAATGGTAGTATCTCATTCCAACTTCCAAGATGATCTAATACACAAGTTCTCAGCAAATCCTCCAAAGATTGAATAGTTCTTTCTGTTTGACCATCAGTCTGAGGGTGATAAGCCGAACTCATCTTCAACTGTGTTCCCAGAGCCTTCTGTAGCGTCTGCCAAAACCTTGAAGTAAACCTTGGATCTCTGTCTGACACAATGCTTGTAGGTATGCCATGCAACCTCACTACTTCCCCGATGTATAACTCCGTCAGCTTTTCTAGTGACATACGTTGATTAATAGGCAAAAAGTGAGCGCTCTTGGTTAGTCTATCAACGATAACCCAGATAGAATCGTGACCTTTTGATGATTTTGGTAAATGTGTTACAAAGTCCATCGAGATACTGTCCCACTTCCATTGAGGAATGTCTAACTGTTGTAACATCCCTCCCGGTTTTTGATGCTCCACTTTTGCCTTTTGACACACCAAGCAGGCTGCTACAAACTCGGCCACATCCCTCTTCATTCCATTCCACCAAAATGACTCTTTCAGGTCCTTATACATCTTAGTCATACCTGGATGTATGCTAAGACGACTTTTATGGCCTTCGTCTAAAATTAAATGTTTTAATTCACTCTTTGCAGGGATACACACTCTGTTTTTAAATCGAAGTATGCCATCTTTACTTAGAATGAACTCCTTAGCTTGATCGGTGTCCAACAACCTGATCTTTTGCTGCAACTCTTGATCCATCGACTGCTCAACCTTCACTTGTTCTAAGAAGTCACTAGTGATTACTAAATGACTACACCATATGTGATCTGGGTTTAACTGCAACCCCAAGTTCATATCATGTAACTTTTCTAACAGTTCTAATTCCTTCACCATCATTGTTGTTATCTGAGCTTGTCTCCTACTCAATGCATCTGCCACCACATTGGCTTTTCCTGGGTGATATAAAAGCTCGAAGTCATAGTCCTTCATATATTCCATCCATCTTCTTTGTCGCATGTTCAACTCCTTTTGATCGAACAAATACTTTAGACTCTTATGGTCACTAAAAACTTGGAAACTTGCCCCATAGAGGTAGTGTCTCCATGTCTTTAATGCAAATACTACTGCTGCAAGTTCGATGTCATGCGTTGGGTAGTTCTTCTCATGCGCCTTTAGCTGCCTAGATGCATAAGCTACAGGTCTCCTTCCTTGCATAAGAACGCACCCTAATCCTTGATATGACGCATCGCAGTACACCTCAAAAGATTTGCTAGAGTCTGGAATGATTAATACTGGTGCTGACGTTAGTCGTTGCTTCATATTTTCAAAACTGGCTTTGCACTTGTCAGTCCACAGAAATGGTTGATCTTTACGAGTTAACTGAGTTAGAGGACCTACAATCTTGGAAAACCCTTCGACAAAACGTCGGTAATAACCGGCTAATCCTACAAAACTTTGTACTTTAGTTACAGTTTTCGGCCGCTCCCACTTTAGCACAGCTTCCACTTTTGCTGGATCCACTGAGATTCCTTGAGCAGAAATCACATGACCCAAAAATTGTACTTTCTCTATCCAGAACTCACACTTTGACAGTTTCCCATACAGTTGATGTTTTCTTAAAATTTCCAACGCCACCCTCAAGTGTTCTGCATGCTTTTCCTTATTCTCTGAATAGATAAGAATATCGTCTATAAATACTACCACGAACTTATCTAAACATGACCGAAATATTCTGTTCATGTAGTCCATAAAAATCGCTGGGGCATTCGTCACACCAAACGGCATTACCACGTACTCAAAGTGTCCATAGCGAGATCTGAAAGCCGTCTTTTGTACATCTTCCGTCTTGACAAGAATCTGATGGTACCCAGATCTGAGATCAATTTTTGAAAACACCTCTGCTCCTCTCAACTGATCTAATAGATCATCGATTCTTGGCAAAGGATATTTGTTCTTTATTGTAACCTTGTTCAACTGTCGATAATCCACGCACAACCTTGAACTTCCATCCTTCTTCTTCACCAACAATACAGGAGCTCCCCATGGAGACACACTTGGACGGATAAACTTCTTCTCCAACAGATCTTCGATTTGCTTTTTCAACCCTGCTAGTTCGGCAGGAGCCATTCTGTATGGAGCCATAGAAACCGGGCCAGCTCCGGGCACTAGATCTATTGTGAAATCGATCTCTCGACTAGGTGGTAAACCTGGCACTTCTTCTGGAAAAACATCAACATATTCTTCTACCACAGGTATTCCGATGATTTGTTCTTTAGTATTCTCTCTTTTCTCCTAAGCTAACACCACATAGCAGGTAGCTCCATCTTTGATATCCTTCGCAGCGACTCGAGTTGAGCTTAGTTCTAAATTGTTCAAATTTAGAAACTCTATCTTTTGTTTCCCACAATCAATAAGAACGTGATTGGCAGTCAACCAATCCATTCCTAAAATAATGTCTAGATTTTGAAGGGGTAAGCAGATCAAGTTCACTTTGAACTTGCGTCCTGCAATTTGGATCGGGCATCCGACACAGACTGAATTGGTCGTAACTAGTCCCGATGCTGGTGTAGAAACTACTAATTCACACCCTAGATCAAGCATCGGTAATCCGAGTCTTTCTAAACATGCTAGGGATATAAAGGAGTGTGTGGCTCCAGAGTCAAACAAAACATATACGCATTCTCCTAACAGCATACAGGTGTGTAAGATTAATGTACCTGGCTTAGTAGCCTCTTCTGCAGTCATTGCGAATACTCTTCCTGTTGCCCGGGGCTTTACTTCAGCAGAATCTTGTTGTTGTGGTTCTCCCACCTTCTTTTTCTTTGGACAAACATTAGCAAAGTGTCCCGGATCATTGCAGATGAAACATCTCTTCCCTTCAACTTTTTCTCCAATAAGTTTAGGGCAGTCACGTCTGAAATGTGCTCCTCCACACTCAAAACACTTCACTGTTCCTCGATACGATAATTGTGGTTTTTCATAAGGCTTTTTGTTGAATTTTATTGAAGATTCTCCCTTTGCAAGTCTGGAAACTCTACTTGGATCAAACTCTAACAATTCTATCATTCTGGCTTTCTCTACCAATGCTGGAAACTCTTGTATTTCCAATGGCATAAGTACCTTCTTCAGTTCATGCCTTAGTCCTCCCTCGAATTTTCGACATCTCCATTCTTCTGTGATATTCTGAGTATAAAATCTTGAGAGATAATTAAGTTTTACTACGTACTCTTGTACTGATAGCCTTCTTTGTTGTAAGGTCAGAAACTCTGCCTCCCTTGCAAATTTTGCACTGTTTGGAAAATATTTTTCCAGAAACCTTATCTTAAAGTTCTCCCAATTCACAACCTCACCACGAATCGTCATCAACTGTTGCATACTTTCCCACCAATTCCGAAAACGAACACAATCACAGAAATCTCCAAACCACAATAACCACCTGGATCTTCAAAAATCTAATCTGCATCAATGAACTAAAATCCAAAAAAACTCAAAACACTCATTTGAATCATAACCCCAAAATCGCATCACCAATCAATAGGGAAGAAATCAAGAAACAAACTCCCAAAACGCGAATCAAAACGTACAAAAGAAACCCCCAAAATCAGAGAATAAATAAAACCATAATTTTAAATCCCAAATCGGAATAAAACTGTAATCAGAACCAAGAGAGAGGGGAAGAAGGAATGGAGTCTACTCCATGCGCGAGTTGAACCAAAAGGAAGAAGAAAAGAGTCCTCCCTTAAGAGAGAATTTTCTAATGGGATTTTATGTATATGTATGATATCTCTATTAGGGTTAGGTCAAAAGTAATGTAACTCTTTTTTTCTTTTTTATAAAAAGGTAATTGAAAGGAATCCTAAGTCATTATTATTAAAATTTCCTTTTTTTAAGAATAATAAAAACATTTAATTTTAAAAAATATTAATTAATTTTTTTTCGGGTAATGGATATCTGCGGGTTGGATAGTATAATACCCGCATCCGACCCGTTTAGAAGCGGGTATTAAAATATCAGCGGATAGTAACTATCCATCGTGGGTGTTATCTGCAGATATCCACAGGCGCGGATTTTTTTGCCATCCCTAGGTGTATGCCACGTTATTTTTTTCTGATAGAGTCAATCTTTCCCGGCTTATCTCCCTCTCCCTTCGTCTCCGGCTTCTCCCCCTCTCCCTCTGTCTCCTTCCTTGCATCTTCATCTCCGTCTACCGCCGCAACCTCGTCAACCAGAACCACCGCAAACCTTTGTCCCGTCACCAGTGTAATACCCTAATATTTTAAAGAGTATTACTTTTAGTAGAGACTAAATTAACTTATCTTCTATAAACAATCCAACTTTATTTCAATTCTCCCAAAGTACAATACCAAACTTACAAACTTCAAACAATATAGTCTTCACCACTTAACATAAATTCAAATTTCAACTCATAAGTTTTACACAACATAATTTTTCCAATACAAATTTATTCTTTTTACAAAATATCCCTGAAAGTTTTTCCCCGCATCTCTCTCATCTCTAAGCTTTTTCAACCGCATCTGCAACATTATCTATTCACATATAACATGAGTTATATGATCATAGCACAAACAAATAAGGGTAAGCCAACCATATCATATCAATCATTAAACTTGTAATAAAAATATTTCAATCATGTATTTCTACAATTACTAAAATATCATTACCCCTATGTCATTAATTCATCATTATCAAAATCATCTTCCTCAATTTCATAAACCTTACAATTTTACCATGCTTACTCACGAAGCCTTATGGTCAGACCGCTCTCTGCCTGCTTCCTTAAGCCTCACCTGTATACTATGTCTTACTCTCTGAAGCCTTATGGTCAGACCTCTCTCTGCCTGCTTCTATAAAACTTATGAACCACATATTTATGTCAAAGCCTTATGGTCAGACCACTTGCTGCCTGCTTTCATAAACCTCAGGTGTTACTTTGATCATATCAAGCTCTCATGGTATAAACCGAACATACTACTTCTCGTAGGAAACATCATTTCATAAGCAATGATTTCTTATATCCACTCCAACATTTCATCCAATCAACATTTCATACCCTCTTATCCACTCCAATATTTCATCAAATCAACAATTCATAACCTCTTCTCCACATAACTCAATCATGTTCATTCTCTAATCATAATTTGACAATAACCTATTTTGGTGTCAATAAATTAAACATATTGCCAGATATCATACTACATATTATAAACTCATTTTGACCATAACAAGTATAACTCAACATATTTTCACCAATCAAAGATTCATATCCAAAACATTTCAACATATCTTAGCAACTACATAATATAATCTGAGCTCATTGTAACGACAAATAAAATGCATCTACAGTTGACTTATTTTATTTTATTTTCATCCTATTAGAGATCTTTCTTTACCCCAATTGGTCACCGGAGAGGACCCAAATGTCTGAACGCATCAAACTCACCTTCGACGCCAGCACATATGACTAGTCACAACTGACTGGACCAGGCCAGGGCTGCTCTATGATCAGGGATGTGCCAACTCAGGTTTTTAAGGTTCCTCTATCCTACCAACAAAAGGAGGTCCTCAATAATTAACAATTTATTTATTTAATTTATCTACCTTATTTTCTTATGCTCTAAATCTTAAAATTCCTAATTTTACTTTCTCTCACAACAACCTCAAACAGTATCCGTATATCTATTTAATACCCATATACAAATTACTACAAAACCCTTATTCTAAACCTTCCAACAAGATCAATTTCAGCCAACAAACTCATTCAATAAATTCATCACAATAAACATCCATAATAGAATTCATACAAGATAATTATAAACAATTAACAATAATAAAACATTACTATAAATGGTCATAGAAGAATACAATGTTTCACAATCATAAAAATAATCTTAATATAAAAATTCATGGGGAAACAAGAAGTGGAATCTGGCAGAGCCGGTTAGACAACTTCTAATCCATCCAACAATACAATATAATTAAATAACAAGAACAATACATGTCTGGGGAAATAAGAAGTTGAATCTGGCAGAGCCGGTTAGACAACTTCTAATCCTTCCAAAAATGCAATAAAATAAATAAGTAAAGCAATAAATAGTTTGGGGAAACAAGAAGTTGAATCTGGCAGAGCCGGTTAGACAACTTCTAATCCTTCCAAAAATGTAATAAAAATAAATAAGGAAGGAAATAAAAGTTTGGGGAATCAAGAAATTGAATCTGGCAGAGCCGGTTAGACAATTTCTAATCCTTCCAAAATACAATAAAATAAATAAGGAAAACAATAAAATGTTTGGGGAAACAAGAAATTGAATCTGGCAGAGCCGGTTAGACAATTTCTAATCCTTCCAAAATACAAAATAAAACCACTAACAACGTACAATTGGCATAACATAATCAACATCACATTTTACAACTATCACACTTGGATATTAGCACAAAAGCATACTCTCATTTAAAATTCAAGATCATACAGAAACAAAATACTCCATATTCAAGAATTAAAATCAGACAAAAGAAAAATATAGTATATTCAAGACTCAAGATAATACAAAAAGAAATACTCAAAGTTAGCTTCCCTTACTTCTATTACAGACTTAATCTCCTCGCTCTCTGAAAACTTCCAGAATATCCCCTTTGAAATTAGAAATTCTTCCAACTCTCTTCTCTCAAAAATTTTCTAAGTTCTTTGGTGTAATTTTTCAACCTCCCCCCTTGGCTATTTATAGCAAAAAAATTTACTATTCATTTTTTACTATTCATTTTAACTATTCATTTTTTTATTCATTTTACTATTACAAAAATAATTTTTTATTTGCAATTTGATGAATTCTGATCTCAAAGCTACGTGGAACACTTATCCTTTCCAAATATTATTTTTTTTTATTTATTTATTTTTTTTAACTATTCACTTTTTACTATTCACAATTTACTATTCACAATTTACTATTCACAATTTACTATTCATCATTTTTTTTTAGCATTTAACTTACAAATATTTTCAAGGATCTTACAACCAGCTGTCGTCTCTAATCGAATGAAGGAATCTGAATGGTGCGCCATTAACCTCTTAACGAATGAGGATAGTGTGATTACTGGTATGGCGCTGCACTGAAACTTGAAGATGAGCAAGTCGGTGACATGGTGGTGGGCATTGGTGTAAGATCCTTGAAAATATTTGTAAGTCAGATACTAAATTAAAAAAAAAAAAAAAGTAAATAGTGAATAGTAAATTGTGAATAGTAAAAAGTGAATAGTAAAAAAAAAAATTAAAAACAAAATTATTTTTGGAAAGGATAAGTGTTCCACGTAGCTTTGAGATCAGAATTCACCAATTTGCAAATAAAAAATTATTTTTGTAATAGTAAAATGAATAAAAAAATGAATAGTAAAAATGAATAGTAAAAATGAATAGTAAACTTTTTTACTATAAATAGCCAAGGGGGGAGGCTGAAACTTTACACCAAAGAACTTAGAAAATTTTTGAGAGAAGAGAGTTGGAAGAATTTCTAATTTCAAAGGGGATATTCTGGAAGTTTTCAGAGAGCGAGGAGATTAAGTCTGTAATAGAGGTAAGGGAAGCTAACCTTGAGTATCTCCTTTTGTATTATCTTGAGTCTTGAATATGCTATATTTTGCTTTTGTCTGATCTTAAATCTTGATTATGGAGTATTTTGTTTCTGTATGATTTTGAATTTAAATGAGAGTATGCTTTTGTGTTGATATCCAAGTGTGATAGTTGTAAAACGTGATATTGATTATGTTATGCCATTTGTATGTTATTAGTTGTTTATTTTTGTATTTTGGAAGGATTAGAAATTGTCTAACCGGCTCTGCCAGATTCAATTTCTTGTTTCCCCAAACGTTTTATTTCTTTACTTATTTATTTTATTGCATTTTGGAAGGATTAGAAGTTGTCTAACCGGCTCTGCCAGATTCAACTTCTTGTTTCCCCAAACTATTTATTGCTTTACTTATTTATTTTATTGCATTTTTGGAAGGATTAGAAGTTGTCTAACCGGCTCTGCCAGATTCAACTTCTTATTTCCCCATACATGTTATTGTTCTTGTTATTTAATTATATTGTATTTTTGGATGGATTAGAAGTTGTCTAACCGGCTCTGCCAGATTCAACTTCTTGTTTCCCCATGAATTTTTATATTAAGATTATTTTTATGATTGTCAAATATTGTATTCTTCTATGACCATTTATTGTAATGTTTTATTATTGTTAATTGTTTATAATTATCTTGTATGAATTCTATTATGGATGTTTATTGTGATGAATTTATTAAATGAGTTTGTTGGCTGAAATTGATCTTGTTGGGAGGTTTGGAATAAGGGTTCTGTAATAACTTGTATATGGGTATTAAATAGATATACAGATACTGGTTGAGGTTGTTGTGAGAGGAAGTAAAATTAAGCATTTTAAGATTTAGAGCATAAGAAAATAAGGTAGATAAATTAAATAAATAAATTGTTAATTATTGAGGACCTCCCTTTGTTGGTAGGATAGAGGAACCTTAAAAACCTGAGTTGGCACATCCCTGATCATAGAGCAGCCCTGGCCTGGTCCAGTCAGTTGTGACTAGTCATATGTGCTGGCGTCGAAGGTGAGTTTGATGCGTTCAGACATCTGGGTCCTCTCCGGTGACCAATTGGGGTAAAGAAAAATCTATAATAGGATGAAAATAAAATAAAACAAGTTGATTGTAGATGCATAATATTATCATGGTAAAAATTTCATATATATTTTATTTATCATTACATTGAGCCCAGACTTTAATATGTAGTTCTTAAGATATGTTGATATATTTTGGTTGATCCATGATCTTTATTTGGTGAAAATATGTTGAGTTATACTCGTTATGGGCAAAATGAGTTTATAATATGAAGCATGATATCTGGCAATATGTTTGATTTATTGATACCAAAACGGGTGATTATGAATTCATGATTAAAGAATGAACATGATTGAGTTAGGTGGATAAGAGGGTATGAATTGTTGGTTTTATGAAATGTTGGGGTGGATATGAGAAATCATTACTTATGAAATGATGTTTACTACCGGGAGTAGTTTGTTCGAGTTATACCATGAGAGTTTGGTATGAGCAAAGTAACACTTGAGGTTTATGAAAGCAGGCAGAAAGTGGTCTGACCATAAGGCTTTGACATAAACATATGATTCGTAAGTTTTATAGAAGCAGGCAGAGAGGGGTCTGACCATAAGGCTTCAGAAAGTAAGACATAGTATATAAGTGAGGCTTAAGGAAGCAGGCAGAGAGCGGTCTGACCATAAGGCTTCATGAGTAAGCATGGAACACTTGTAAGATTTATGGAAATGAGAAAGATGATTTTGATAATGATGAATTAATGACATCGGAATAATGATATTTTATCAATTGCAGAAATACATGATTATAATATTTTTATTACAAGTTTAATGATTTTATGATATGGTTGGCTTACCCTTATTTGTTTGTGCTATGATCATATAACTCATGTTATATGTGAATAGATAATGTCGCAGATGCGGTTGAAAAAGCTTAGAGATGAGAGAGACGCGGGGAAAAACTTTCAGGGATATTTTGTAAAAAGAATAAATTTGTATTGGAAAAATTATGTTGTGTAAAACTTATAAGTTGAAATTCGAATTTATGTTAAGTGGTGAAGACTATATTGTTTGAAGTTTGTAAGTTTGGTATTGTACTTTGGGAGAATTGAAATAAAGTTTGATGGTTTATAAAATATATCAAATTAATTTAGTCTCTACTATCAGTAATACCCTTTAAAATATTAGGGTGTTACAATTGGCGCCTGTAACTTTCTCTTTTATTTCTTTTTGGAGGTTTGAATGAAAGTTTTTGTAGGGGAAATTATGAACGAGCCTGTATAGCTCGTGATTTGGGTTTCCATTTATAATCTAAAGTGGAGCAAACACGATGTTTGATTTAGGGTTTTATGGGGGGAGGAGATGACGCAATTTAGGGATTTATGATGCCAAAGTATAAGGGTTTCTAACTTGCAGTGTTTCTTTTCTTTGCAGATCTAGGTGAAAAACAAATGGTGGAGCGGGTGCTGATGGGATGAAGCCATGATGTTTGATGATGGTAATGAATGTTTTGGACTGTATTTGAGATGATAGACCCACCAAGGGTGATTGTATGAAAAAAAACTTAATTGGGAGACAATAGAGAGGTGTGAGAAGGGACACCCCGTTGTCTCCCTTTTTCCCTCAGCGTATGGAAGATGAACATATTGGTTAAAATTGTTGGTATGAATTGATTGGCTGGACTAAGGGAATTATTGCCAAAGAAACACATCTTCTAGGAAGAATGCTTGGCACCTCTTCAACTGAGGTGTCAGTTTGACAAACCCTTAATCCATCTTCAGCCTCCACTTGGCCCTCTTCCTCTGCCCTATTTCGTAATTCAGAATCAGGAGCAATGAATAAACAAGAAGTCATGATGTTATGACAATTAGGGATGAGTTCTATGCTGAAGTGGAGCCAGAATGGGTGATGTAGCTGCGATGTATGTGGTGGTGGCCAAGGAGGGGAGGTGTGTGACTGTGACGTCGAGAGGGGGTTTGATGTAGAAGATGGAGGGGGAGAGAGAAGTTCAGTGTGAAGATGCAAAGAAGGAGACGTTGACTCAGTATCAGAAAAAAAATAATGGCGTGACGCATCACCGTTAGCCACATCAGCTGTTTTTAACGTTGTTAGTTTTGGAGGACCAAAAATTAAGGTTTCCTTAAGGAGGAGGACTAAAATGTACCTTATTTTGAAAGAGGGACTAAAAACATATTTAACCCGATCCTTCTCATATACTGGAATTAGAAGACGTTCATCTTCGTCAAGATCGTACGCTAGAGATGCAACTTGTTCGTATCAAAGACAGCCGCACCAAGTACTACAAGAGGAAAGTCATCCAATTGGTGAAAGTGGTCTGGGACGAGAAGACTGGCGACTCTACATGGGAAGTGGAGGATGCCATGAAGGACTTGTATCCCCATCTGTTTTCGGGTAAGTTTTAAATTTTCGAGGACGAAAATTTTTGTAGTTAGGGGGAATGTCAGAATCATTAAAAACGCACCCAAAACCCCTCTGAACGGACGCTAGGTGTCAAGCAACGAGGATCAGAAAATCAGATAGTGGAATGCAGGTGTCAGCACATGAGCGGACGTTCGTTTTAAGCAAAACTGAGTTTTTTGAAGTCTACGTTTCACTCTCTCTGCATGCACCTTCTTCTCCAAAACTCTGATCTTTCATTTCTCCTCCTTCTCTCTAAAAAGCTCTCCCTTCTCTCTACCGAAACTCACCATTTCTCTACTCCGATCTTCGTTTAGGCACCGTGGAAGCACTTCCGGCGTCCCAAGCTTCATTTTGAACCGAACAGTTTCAAGTTTTGAACTGGTAAGTTTCTCTGTCTTTAGCCGTTTGTTTTTTGGTACATGCAAACCAAGTTCTGGTTGCATGCGGTCATCTAGTTTGAGTTTTTTTTTTTGGTTTTCTGTTGTCTAACTTAGTTTGAAGAATTGTGGAACGTAAGGGTAGAAGAGATTTTGTAGTCAGGCGAGCATAAATTCGGCCTTTAGGACGTTCGCTCAAGCTCAGAGGTAAGGGAAGCTTATTAATTTAATTTGTATGATTATGTATTGTATGAACGTTCGTTGACTTGATTGGACATGAAAATGATTGTGTCATGTTTATGATGCATGAATTATATGAAATTTCTATGTTGGATGGTTTGAAATAGGAAAATTGATTATGATATGAATGTATAAAGTTATGAAACTATATGTTAAGAAAGGAGTTGGAATATAAATAATTCTGGTATGAAATTTCCCCTACGAAAGGGTATGTTCGTCACTGAACAGTCATTGACCGTTCGGTATTTTTAGTAATCTTGTTTAGAATTTGGATTCTTTCATTTGGGAAGAATTCTTTCATTTAGGAAGAATCCTAGTTGAGAACAAGTATCTTCGAGTGGTAATACTATGCTTGAGCGTTAGGCCAAGCGTAGTTGCATCTGAGTATGCTATGATAAACTTAAATTTTCTAATATATGTATTTGTATATTTTAGTTATTTTTTTTAAAACATTATTCCAATAGTATCTTATTATAATTATCAAGTTTTCTATTATAAATTTTAGTAGTGCTCGGTCTCACACCAAGCGCTCGTAATAAGTAGTGCTCGGTCTTATACCAAGTGCTCGTACTAGTTTCTCGTATAATCTATCTTGATGAAAATAACGTTCGCCCAAACTTCAGTAGAATTTCCTTCTACCATGTTCGGTCATTGACTGGCATGAGATTTCTGTATGTGACTTATTCTAAGTATGATTCTTTAAATGTATGGACGTGTCTACATTCATTGGTTCCGGCTTCGAGCCTTAGTACTTGGCATGTTCTTTGAGGCGTTTGATTTGAGTTCACGAGAGTCAGTTCATTTAACTGACTCAGGTTGTAAGTAGCGCTCGTTCTAGTCGTTCTTGAGACTTATAGTTGTACCAGGTTTCTTTCTCAACCTGACAGTAACCCTCTCGGTCTTATTCTATTCTGGAACGGGAGACTTCTCTGCCTCGTTCCAAGTGTTCGTTCTCGTTCTGAGTGAGGATTGAACGTTCAATATAGGGTGTCTTTAAGAATTCTTGAACAAAGATGGAATTTAACTGATTGGTAACGAAAGATGAAGAGTTGAATGAAATGTTGTGGGTTTGAACGAGCGTTCCGGGGAGGAACGACTCATGAATGATTATTGAATTTGTATAGTATGAATGTGGTTATGCTAAGCTGGCGGTTCATCCTGATGTTCCGTGAGTGTTCGTCCTCACGTAGAGGAGGATAGGTCATATGTGGGAACGGCAGGAGGTCCTAGTCCTTAGGGGTACTTTGGACAAATAGGATTAACCTTGGGTGGCAGCTGATGAGAACATTCCAGTTATTACATCACCTGGGTGCACGAACGTTGTAGCTACACAGATTTCATACAGTTCGGACAGTCAGTCTAGTATTAGGTTTTAAATGAAGGTATGACTAAGTTATTTGTGTGTGATGGTATGAAATGTATGATTGTAACTGAATTAAATTACATAAGCTTACCTTGTGTTTTTCCTGTGTTGCCTGGTTTTGGTACGTCCGTCTTTGTCATTGCAATGCTCATCCGTGTGGATGTGAGCAGAAAGTGTCGAGCTGCTGGAAGAAGAAAATTTGGTGGAGATAGAAGTGAAGGCCGAACAATAGGACGTTCGGTTTAGTAGTTTAGTATAGTAAGGTGGTCGTTCGATCACCTCTCCTTTTGATTTTATTTGACCGATCGATATAAGTTCTGTAAACCGTTCAGTTAAATCTCCTTAAACTGTTTAGTATATTTCGTAACTCTTATATAAGGTTGTTCGACCAAAAGCGCTCGCTTTAACCTAGTGTAAGACTGATCTGAATTATTATTGAATGTGATTATTCTACTATATATAGTTTTAAACTATATTTTTGGGATCTTACATATATCATTATTTTAAATTAATCTTGACTCATTTTATATTTATGACAATTTCACATTGAATTAAAATTCATCGACTAAATTTATTTGATTTAATTTTAAGTTAATCTTGGGTTGAGTTTCGTTCAAATCTCGTGTGCATTTTATGAAATCCATTAGACAACTCTTCATAGTTAAATAAATTAAGTTTGAGATTGGTCATCTTTTCTTTAAACAAGATTAATTAAGTGAATTCTTGTTCAATAAATGATGTAAAACTAAAAATATGCATAAATTTACCAAAAATAAATTTACAATCTGAAATTATCTATCCCATTCAATTTTATATATAAAACATAATTCTTTCATCAAATAGAATCTCAGTCACATTATCAATGTGTAACACCCAATTCATTCAAAATGATATCTAATTGCAACAAATTACCAACTAATACAAAATATGTCCATGCAAAACCATAAATAAACTACCTTCATAGGTAAAAAAAATTCACAAACAATTATAAGAATAACTATATAATTCGTTAGTCAACAAAAGTTCAAATTTCAAAGTCAAACTTAAATACTTCTAAAAACAATTCAATTCCCCTTAGCTCAAAATTATAAGAAAAAACAATCTAATAGAAAACAAGTTAAAACACACCTAAAGATTAATAACATAGAGGAAAATAATCCAAACCACCATAACACACTAAAAATCTATGAATCTTAAAGCACTCACGATACAAGCTAAACAAATTTATAAAAACAAAAAGAACTTACTTTAAAAGTGACCAAATATATAGAAATATATATAGAGAAAAGTAGAAGTTTTATAATCTTCTTACTAATAGTTTTGTTTTGTTTCAGTAAAAGTATTTAATAGCTTAAGTAAGAGTTGAAGTTAAGAATAATTAAAAATATTTTTTTTCTTAATTCTTATATGCATATTTTAAAAACAAAATCGTGATAGAATTCGAAGATTCAAAGCCAACAATAGTTGTAAATATGACAATTGACATAAACTGTGTTATTTTAACACTTATTTAAGGTCAAAACATAAAAAAGTAATTATAAAACTTAACTTTTGTTTTCCTATGACCTAATTGGAATTTTGTTTCCATGTTTTAATAGTTTCATGTTGTTAGGAATAGAGATTAAAATTAATATAAATACACTTCTTCTCATAATTTTCAATAAATATATTTTAAGAACAAAGCCATAATGAAACTCTAAATTTAAAAGTCAATCATATATTGAAGGTTATAATTATCCAAGGATGTTATACCAATAAATTTGAAATTTAAATATTCTCTTAAAAATTCACTTAATAGAAAGTAAAGATAAAATTTTCTCATCTTCTCTTCCACTCTATTTTTTTTCTTTTTCAGTCTCTCTTAAATCCAAATATAAACTAAGTAGAATTTCCGAATCTTACATCATATTTTATACTTTCTTAATTAGGATAACTGCTTAAAAACTTTCATTGACTTTTATCACTATAGTTCTTAAATATTCATTGATGATATTAAGATTTTTATACCAAAATATTATGCAATCCACATTTTCTGTACCAATTTTTTTTTAATATCAGTCTTTACTTTTATATAGCCGAAATAATATCTAAACTTATTTAAATGACAGATATTATCTTTTACATATGATCTATAATCCAAAAGACATGAACTTTATCATAAATATTTGAAAGAAAATATTAGAAGAAAAAAATTAAAAATATTATTTTTATAAAATAAATTTTGTTTATGCATAAGTTAATTTATAGTTTTTAAAATTATTTTATTTAAATTTTTACTTTCTAATTTGTATATAAATTAATTTCAACTTATTAAAATATTCTTTTTGTAAAATCTCAGTGAAAAAAAAAATGTCCGTGACGTTTTGTGCATGAATTGAAAGGTGTCATAGTTAAAAGTGTTGCCTCTTGAAACCAAAAGATAAAATCACTCCTAGTTTCGATAAAGTTTGTGCGAACTGCACTGACACATCGATTGGAGTTGTTAACTACTTTTGGAACGGACTTCTATCTGTGTTAAAAAAAATATCAAAACAAAAATAAAAAATATATGGTCATACTTGAAACCTCTTTATAAACTAATTTAATGAAGGTAGAAGGACTTGATCTTGTGCATTTGGAATAAGTGATGTGCTAAGAGAGTAACAAGTCCCAAACTGCAAATTTTTCTTTTTATTATGGCGAATTTTTTTTTACAAAACATCTCTTGATTGAGATTTTCAATTTTATCCAATATGAGATAATATATTAATGACTATATAAAGATGTAAAATGAGATTATATATTAATGATTTGATAATGATTCGCTATAATTAAATATATTCAATAAACAAAAATATTAAAAATATTTGGAGAACTCACTATTTTAAAAAATAAACTCTAAATATGCTAAAATCAACACCTACTTAAAGGTTCTAAACTCATCGTATATTTAATTGATGCACAAATTCTAACACTTTAAAATATTTTTTATAGTAATAATAGTAAATAATTAACTAAAATATAATAATAAATTAAATCATCTTATCTTTTACTTATTTTTATAATTTTTAATTGATTTAAATAATTTTTAATTTTTTACTTTCTCACCATCCAAACTAAACTTGGCCGAAGAAGGATCAGTCACTGTCATGGTAAGAAAAGCCAAATATCTATATACAGAACATATATCATTTCATCAAGTCTTGTTGCAGACAACGTGCTGCTGCAAGTCATGACCATAAAGCTCACCACCAGTCACTTCCGTACAAATAAATGCCAACATATGTCATTCTGAACATACAATTTGTAAAAATAGTTTTCTTCATCAAAAAAACGTTTAGATAAGACCTTATAATCATCAAACTTCGAAAAATATGCATAATCAATACTTGTATAGAATAATTTTCTTTTATTTAACTTCTTCAAAAGTTAAACGTATATCTTGATTTAATTTAAAAAGAAACGAATTTAAACAGTTTATGTATACTCAACTTTCTTTGTTCTGACTGAGGAATCTTTAATATGAAAGAAATTGCTACTAGTATATGTAACTAAGGCTGAGTTAAGCATTTTTGTGAGCACTTACGAAAGAATGCAGAAATAAGAATCGAAACAGCAATATCCGAACGACTACCATCGAAGAATGTTCCATTTAAATGTGTTCCCTCAACAATCCATCATATGATCATATGGACAGAAAATCCCATAAGGACACCAATGCCTGGGAATATAGGGAAACAAAATTACATATGAACATTAAACAGTGAAAACAAAACCAGCAAGTACCCAAGAAACCCGCAATGATGCTTATTATCTCAAGGGAACTGCAAAATGTCACATTGTCCATTCACAGCCAGCCAAAATTTTAAGCTTCAGTTTAGCCATTCTCGAAACTTGTAAGATGGTAGAAGTACTCCATGCAAAATTTTAGGAAAATAACGAAAACACTGGAACCAGTGGCTTCATTCTGGTTATGTACCTCATCATCCAAAAACTCTTTGCAAGGCTCCTTTATGGGGAAAAATTGTGAGCCCCCTCCCTTTCCGACCAGCTCCAACTCTTCGCCCAATCGAACAAAAAGAAAAATGTAAATATACAGTCTTGGAGTTGACATGACAGGCAACATTGAACTGTTAGTGCATTAGGCAAATCAGTCAGAGTTTTTTGAAGAGATCGAAGATGATTCCATCCCATTCCCAGACTCTTCACCACTTGCAAAAGATGAAGGATTCTCTTGGCTGCGATTCTCCTCGCTACCATTTGCGCGAGATTTCCCAGGCCTCACTCTAATATTGTTACCCAATGGGAAAGGCTCCTGCAGCGAGAGATTAGATTAATATTGCCTCTGGGGTATACCATATCAGCAGAAAACACATTAGTACAATTAGGTAGCAAGCCTTCTATATATCCTTATCCCAGTTTGTTAAATGAATTTAATAGTCGAAACAGTCGAAACAATAGATTGCATTTAATAGCCATTAAAGTCATCAGTGAAGTATTCCTTCAAAAAACTTTCTTGCCACACCCAATGCATGTTAACATTAAATATCAGGCCATAAGTTTTGACGTGAGAAAGCCCTTAATTAACACCCAGTTTACTTGAATCAGCAACTAATATATTAATGGAAACATCAAGAAAATAGTTACATCTAAAGAACAAGCTGATTTACCGGATCGCCAGCATTTGGGCCATCTGTATGGAAAAGAATAGGGCGGCAACGTTTATCTTCATTCATCAGGCTTGAATTCTGAAAATGAGCAATGAGAGCACCTTTTCCTTGAATTCGGGCATATGCGAGTACTGCTACCTTTTCACTGTTGAACTTCTCCCATTTTTTTCCGTTAAAGGCCTGCACAATATTCCTTATCTATTAAACATATAAACAGATAAACATAGAATTCATATCCCAGATAATTAAATCAAATTAGGATTACATAAGGATTTCCAAATAACCTTGTGGAATGGAATAATTTGACCAGGATCAATCATATTGATGAATGCATAGCCAACATTACATTTGTTCTGCAACCATTAGTAGAATTTACTTAGAAACACATTTATGATTTGCTACATTTAGGGAAAGAGTCAAGCAACTAGCAACTCCAGGAAAATACTTGCCTTGAAATCAATTGGCAAATACAAAAAATCATATGTTCCTCGACATTGTTCATCAATGGCAGCAAGAAGCATCTTTGAAGTATACCTGCCAAAATATTTAAACAAATATAAAAAGAGAAACAGAAAGACCAGTGCAAAAGAATAGGCATGCTTCAATCTTTGTAAAATTTGTTAAATCTGTATGGAAAACCAATTGATCAATATTAAGGCTACATGCAAAAAATCAAAGACGTGTAAGCAAGCGAAAGGAGGGACAGCATTTGTATGGCTAATGCACCAAAATTAAAAGGGGACAAACCAAATAAGCAATTGCCAATGTAACTAATAATAATTTTCTTTGGTAAGATAAGCAAGAAGTGATAACAGCATAAGCAGCAAAATTTTAAAAAAGGTAGGGAGATAATTGGCATACTTGTTGGGAATATTCTTTATCATGAGGGTTGTTCGGCTGTCATCCCCACGCAATATGCGACCTAGGTCAAGTTCATATTGTTTCTTATCTGCATTGCTGTTAGTGTTTGGTTCGTTTCTTCGAGGATAGAGGTTTCTCAGGCGTTCATTGCTAGAATCAAATTTAGAAACCAAATTCATGGGAAGTCTCCCAGGTAAAACATGTGATAACTGCTTAGGAGAGCCCTGCCCAGTATTTGATGTCAATTCTGTACCATTCCCACTAACATGAGAAAACATGCTGTGAGAAGCAGGAGGATGCATCTGCCAGCTACCATGAAAGCCTGGGCTTCCCACAGAACCCAATCTAAAACCAGAACCATCAGGTGACTCTCCCAAGTAAGAATGTTGTCTTTCCCAGGGTGAGGCTGTAACAACGGGTGCTGATCCCACTTGATGGTCTATATGTGATGCTCTCAGCACATGGGGAGGTGTTCTAGGAAAGCTGGGTATCTGTGGAAGACATGGAGAACCAGCACCATTAACAAAGGATGATGTTTTCTGCCAAAGCATGGCATTTGAAGGAGGTTGTTGATGCAAGCTGGAGCCATTCCACATATGATACAGTCCATGATTGGAGCGGTTTCCATTTCCTGCATATTCAAAATAAAACAAAGATTTCACATACTACCATTCAAATATAGAACTATTGAATTCATATTTGATATTGGTTCAGTGTACAATTTCCCAGCATCTTCTACCACTTACAAGGTGATATAAAAACTGACTTCAAGATCAATAATCAAATTGGACTGCTTAAATCTCAGGCAAGTCTAAATTCACCTGGATCAATATTTTGACTCGAGTATTTCTGGGTCTTATTTTTGGGTCTTATTAAAACAATGAAAATATTGAAAATCCGAGAATTAACAGTCAAGCTCATTGTTATAAGGTTGTAAATTCCTAGGATGCCATCAAATGTGAACAATAAGTTCAACCTTTGCAACACATTGGTCCCTTATCACAATTTTCTACACACAGAAATATTTCAAAACTGTTGTAAATAAAGGAAGCATTAATAAGAGGTTTTCTTAGCACATAAACTTACCTCCTGCATTAAACTCTGCAAGGTTCCCAGTTGAGTTTATTCCCTGAATGTGCCTGCTCTCAGATGATTCCGTTGATCCATTTCCAATATTGGCAGCCATGTTAATGGTACTTGAATAGTTGTAAGGACTTCCATTAGCTAAACTATCGCGATATTCAGGTAAAGAATGAGGATGGAACCTCGAAACAGATGCAAATTTCATAGCATCAATAGTGTTACTGGCCTCAAAAACACCAGATACTTTTCCAGTAGATGCCCCTCTTGCGGTCTTGTGAATGTTAGAATTCATATTAAATAGTGAGTTATCAATGAAAGCAGGTAACTGTGCTGCAGAATGAAATCCTTGATTATATCCATTTTCCAAGCTGCCAGCAGATGCAATAAATCCAGATGACACTCCTGCTGTAAGTTATGTCTAGTGAGACCAAGACCGTATTAGTTATGAGGAAAAATAGACAAGTGAATTCAGACAAAATCATACCCTTATGTCTTAAGGAGATGTTGTCACTAAGACTATGACCAAGATCAGGATCATCTTGTCCCTTCTGAGACTGCTGCATCATACTACAAAAGCAAGGTTTCCACAATTGTCAAGATGTTATCTTTGCATCAAGGTGGTTCCAACAACTATACCCTCTATCAACCACTAAAAGTAAATAATACTATTAAAGGTGACGAGAAAAAATATGGAGATTCAAAATAAGACCTCATAAACAATACATTGGTTAAGATTGACACCTTTTTAAAGTAGAAAACAATTGTAAAAGTCAATATATTTAGATAAGAAAATTAAATTAAAAAATAAAGGAGAAGCGGTAGCCACCATGTTGCAATCATGGGATGTCCAGGCTCAAGCTTAATGTGCTTCCCAGCAAAGCAGATCCCATTCAGTGCACGAAGAGAAGCTTCTGCAGCTCGAACATCATAAAATTCGATAAATTTGACGTGATTCAATTGAGGATATTCAAAGATCTGCAATTTCACAGATAATGTTTAAGATGCTTGTATCATTACAAAACACAAAAAAATGGATGAAAACCAACAAGAGCAACTCACATCTCTAATTTCTCCATAAAATCCAAATATCTGTTTAAGTTCATCATTCAAAACAGATGAATCAAGATCAGATATCATCAGTGTACCATGGCCAATATCTTTCTCTGGAGCATTGCCCTGATATGTCATCAAATAAAGATATATCTATAAGCAAATCATCAAAGATACACACAAGCAATTGAACAAGTAAAATCTATGCCTGTAATAATAAATGATAACATGAACAAGGGAAATATAAACTTTACCCAAATGAAACAAGGGAAATATAAACTTTACCCAAATGAAACAAGGGAAATGGAATTATGCATAGATGAGGTTAGTAACATCATTACCTTTGGAATTGAGTAATGTATATCTAGTTTCCTAAATCTCAATGACCTATTTTGAAGTGCCTTCATTGCATTTTGTGATGCCCTTAGATCATAATATGAAATCATAACAAACCCACGATGCTTGCAGGCAGTGTATATGGTTCGAATGTCTCCATATTGCTGCCAGAACAAACAAAATAGTCCATTTTTACATTCCATCGTTAGTGGTATGAAATGCTTAATGAAATTCTTAAGATAGCAGCCACAATAAATAAATAAAGGTTCACCTCAAAGAGAGCCTTAAGTTCAGAGTCTTCAACATTGCTATTGATGTTTCTAACAAAAAGTGTTCTAGAAGATTGTTCACCAAAAGGAAGTTTTCCTTTAGAGGCTCCAAAGTAATCAGGATCTTCATAAATGAAACTGGTTCCCTTTCCAGAAATTAGAAGTTCATCATCTCCTTCCAATTCCATGCCTCCACTGCTGCTGAACAAATCAAAATCTTCAAAATCATCATTCATTCTAGCCCGAGTACTGCATCCTAACTCGTTAGTGACTCCAGAAAAAAGGCCATCTTCATCAGGAAGGAGATTTCCAATAGTGTCAGCCTCAATTTCTCCCAGAGATTTATATGGTTCTTCCTCAGGAAGGGAACCAACAGTAATGGGTTGACCAGATGGCACTCCATTCCCCAATAACCTCACTGCATTAAGATATACATTATAACATGAGGATATCATCTGAACTAAAGTAAAATAACAAAATCTATAACAACTAGATAATTTTCTTAGTTTCATATTTTAGTGGGATTTGGTGAGGGATGTGCCCTACTTTAATGTGCTACTTCACAAAAGATAATATGCATATATTCTGCTATGATAAGTTGCAATAGATGGCATGCAAATGAATGCAAATAGAAACTTGTATATAAAGTATTACAAAGAGTAAATGAAATCAGAACTAGATAATGCTACAAGACACATAATACATGCATGCAAACCATCTTAACATCCTTGAAAGAAATTCTTACTCTTTTGGCTAAACACCTCAGACAGGGAGCTTGAAAATAGACTACTTTCACGTGAGGAAGCATTGGTGACAATCTTGCTGCCAATTAGACCATATGAGCTAGATGTTGGCTGCCTATGCACATTAGACCATGACCTCTTAGTATATTTAAGGGATTCCGTGGAATCCTTCAGCATCTCTATAGTGCCTGCTTCTCTGCCAAAATGTATATCTCCTGTAATTTCCCCAGATAGAGTAGTATGAGAGATTGACAAGCCAGATTTTGCATTTGATGAACGGGGTGATGAAGTATTCAAAATAGAGCCAGGTGATGCCGCCATTTCACTCTTGCCTGAAAATTTAAAGATTGAAATTACTATATCCAGAAACTAGTGACATATCCAGTAGATAGATTATTTGCTTTATTAATGTAAGACAAGCAAACAAACATAAATACACAGATATTACATAATTATTACTTAGCAAAATAAAAAAACCGTTAATTCGTAATAAAATTAATGCCAAAATCATATTAACCTTCGAATCCAGCAGGGCACATAATCCAAATTCATGATTAGCATTAATTGTCCCAGCTATACATAATCAAAATGTTGCAAGACCGAGTTATTTAATTTATGCATTCAATAAAAGACATTAATTTATTAAAGTTTGCAGCAATTAGATTGCTATCATAAAAAGAATAAAAAATATTAATTTTAGATGATGCCAATGCCAATTACTTATTAAAACTTAAAAGTGTTTGCAATGTTGATGGGTGATATTCATTATTCCAGGACAAGAAAAAAAACTACATATTGTTTTCAGCAAAAAAGTGAGAACAGTAAGGGTTAAAAAAGACAAATCAATAAATATTATCACCAATCCCCATATAATATACAAGTTTGGGAATTTAAGACCTTGGTTTGAACTAAGATACTTGTTAGCAACATTAGCAATCATTTCTTCTGAATGCAAACGGAACATTTAAAAACAAATTGAAACAGAAAGTGGGAGAAATATTGCTTTGAAATGTACAGCTGCATTTCAATTGAGACATGATATAGAACAGAAATATACGGAAAGATTCTTCAAAAATTAACGTGTATAAACTCAATGATAGTTAATAGCCAATTTCTAAACTGGAGCATAAAAGAGTTTACTCATTAACTATCTCCAAGCAAATCTATTTGGTGCATTAATGATGCAATTGACACACAGATAAACCAGCAGAACAAATGAAACCGTTTTGAACAAATAACAACAATTAGTTTATTGGCCTCACCCTGTAGAAAATGGTCATGAAGAGATTTTGGCTTCCGTAATCCAATATTCTTCTGCCCAAAAGTTAAACACATGTTTAGCATCAAGGCCATGGAGAACAAGACAAATTTATAACATAATGAGAAAACTGAAGTCTTTTTTTTATCATAAGAAAACTGAAGTCTTGGGCTGTAAAATGTTCACGGAACTGATAATCCTTAAAAGGATGACGAAACGGTTATAAACTTCGGATAAAAACTAACCTGAGGAGTTGTTACAAAATTTTAAGAAACACGATGAGGCAGTTAGCATAGTAATTACCTCAGAAGCATAGGAAATGTCATCCAAAAAGTGGGATGAGGCAGACACACCCCTCTTCTCCATTATTTCAGAAGGCATCCTGTAGCTGTCCAGAAAATACTGAAAGCCTCCTCCCTTGCTAGCTTTGTTAGGCTCTATCCCAGATCATCCTGCGTGAAATTCAAGGTCATTCCCTAGACAAAGGAAAGGACAGATAATAATGAACATGGCAACCCTATAAAAAATAACTGCTACTGGCAGAAAGAAAAACTCAGACTCACAATTACAACTTACCAACATCACCATCCCCTTCACCCCTGAACAAATAAAGAAAAGAGTAAGAAAATGGACTATTGAAATCCCTACCAGAAGCACCACCTATATTCAATTGTAAAATTAAGAAAAAAATAATATAAAACTAAGGCACAAATAGTTGCATCTTCAACTAAACACTACCAGAAGGAAGGAGAACACAGTATGGTATTAGGAAAAGAAAAAAAACTCGATGCTTACCTACCAACGACCTAACACAGTTTGGCCATTTGTTCGCCAAAGCAAAAAAGAAAAAAAAAACAAAAAGCATCCATGGAAACTAACACACAAAAGAAAACATTTAACTGTACCAACAGCTCTCCCTTTTTTTAAAAAAAAAATACAGAAAAAAAGAAAGTCAAGCTTAAGTTTGCAGTACTCCAGATATTCTACCACAAAATTACAGGTATGTAGAGGGAATTTCACAGGGAAAGCCTCAAACGTTAACAGATCAAGAGATAAAACCAAAATTTCAGAGAAGCCATAATCTGAAAAAACCAACAGATCAAAAACATGAACACCAAAGAAATTATCATCTCACGGTATACTTCATAACAACTACTTCAACAAAAGAGAAAAAACTGTTCATCCCCAAACAGAAAAAGAAAAAACAAAAACACACTATAAATACAAATCATAATATTTTTAACAAAACAGATTTGCACCTTCTGGATTGGAACCCAACCTCGCTAGCAGAGAAACTCCAAAATCCCCTCCTCCACAAAATTCCCCACACTCCTCATCCAGAACAAAGAGAAACAGACAAAAAACCGAATCTCTCAGAGGCGCCAGAGCACAGGGATTTCAGAAACAAGAGATCCCACGCTCTCCCCCGCAACAGGAACCTCCTTCCCTCTGCATTGCAATCTAAGACGCTGAGAGAAGGAAAAGCCACGAATAATTATGCAGAAACGGCTCCTTCAAACGGAGCCGCACAAAAAAATAACCCCAATTCAAAGCTGCGACGGGACAAATGGAGGTTGCGGAAAACTCCTGCGAGGAAGAGCGAATTACCGGCGAGGAAGACTCGCCGGCGGTCGCTCTCTGGTTTGGAGAGAAAAAACAGACAACGCAACAACAGAGGTGTTTTTTAGTCTTCTGACAGAGAAAGAGAAAGGAAAGGGTGTTAGTTGGCTTTGAAATGCAAAATACAGGAAAAAAAATTATTAAAAAATAATAATTAAAATTGAAAACTAGAAATGTGGAAGGAGAATAAATAGGCGTAGAGATAGTGTGGAAATTGTAATAACACAATCTTTAATTTTTATTTATTTATTTATTATTTATATTTTCCAGTGAAAAACAACAAGATGAAAGTTGAAACCTCTCTTTTATATCACATGAAAGTCTGTCCATTGGTCTTAACTTGGAAAGTGAGATTTGTAAAATTCTATACCTTATATTTACTAATTTTTACTTTTATTACAGTATTTTTTGCTATATTTTCTTTCATAAATGCTATCTTCTTAGATGTCGTTTTGCAACAATAAATAATTTATTTACTTCAAATATGTGCATTTTAAAATGTAAAAAATTTGATAACATATACTTTTCTTACATCAGATAATATATTATATAGGAACCTAATTTATTACATTTTAATTATGAAACTGATGAAAAAAATTAGGGAACTGTTCTCTTTTTTTATTATTAAAAACGGAACTGTTTGTTTTGCTGTTGAGAGTGAAACCTTTAATAATATAATAATTTGTCTTCATGCATATCTATGTTTTATTGTTTTTGTAGTTTTATTTTGTATTCCGTGTTGTTATATAGTCTATGTATTGGATGATTTATTTTTCTGATTTTAAATATAAAACATTTTGTTTTCTAAAATGTAAAATAAAAATAGTTTAATTATTCAATTTTTACAGCTCCTTTATTCAATTCTCTTATTATTATTTGTGTGAAACGCAAACTTTTAGTAGAGATGGATAAAAGAACTTTGAATTTATGGATATAGAGAGATGTTAAATAGATATTTTTAATGAATGTGTAATAAATATGATTATTTAATTATCTGTTTATTGAGGAGGTGTTATATTATTTTATTTACATAGTTTATATTATTAGTAAATTTTATTTGAACATTCTATAAAATATAAATAATTAATATAAAATTATTAATTATTTAAGAATGATTTAAAATTTGATTTCATGTTTTATTTTTTACTTAGATCTATAAAATTGAAAATATTTTAAAAAAGATTAATTTTTAAATTTCATATTTTGGTGTAACTTTTGAATTGTTTTTCTAGAAAAACTAATTTTATTATTTTAATATTTTAAGAATTAAATATATTTTTAGTTATTAAATTTGTAAGTAAAATTAAAATTCATCTATATATTAAATTTTAATATATTTTTGTTACCAAACATTAACAATAAATAAATATAATAATTTTAATTTAATTATTTTAATATTTGTTTTACCACATTAAATGAAGCTTTAAAATAATATTTAAATTAAAATATGCTAAATAGTTAAACAATTTAATGTAAGTTTGAAATACCCCACCTGGAACAAATTTAACTTGGATTAAAATGATTTATTTTTAAAATTATTTTGAAAAGAGATAAATTCTAATTTATTTAAATTTAAGACTAGAAAAACATATTTAAAACATATATTTTAATAGGTAATTTAATTTGAATTATACTCCAAATTTATTTTCTTTTGTCTAAGTTTATATAGGTAATTTTATTTAAAATTTAGAAAATATAAAATATAAAAATATATTGATATCCAAAAGTGCCCGTAAATATAAAATAATATATATAAGTATTTTTTTTTCAAGGATATGGAGAGGCAATCAAATAAGAATGAAGCAGATTTTTTTAGACAGTAAAATAACCGTTAGATCCACTGTGATCTCTAATCCAAAGATACATTATGTTTCTATGCATGTGACAAAATAATTGTTATATAAATATTTAAATTATATTATCGTGTTCTATCCAGAAAATAATGGATTTTTGTAGCGAAAAGATGAAATGTTATCCTTAGCATGGACTTTCTTTTCTTCTTTTAGTCAAACCGTGAACTGTTGTATTTATTCACAGGTATTTTTTAACTTTCAAAAGTAAGTATACAATAAATCTATTTTTAAATTTTCTACTGAATATAGCCTAAACTACTATTTCAGCCATAAAAATATTATGTCTATTTTTCAGGTATTAAAAATTTAAAAGTTCGTAAACATATTTATTAAACTTTAAGTAATTACAGGAAACATTTAATAATTTATAAATATTTTAAGAAAAACAAACTTAATAATTTTGAATATTTTAATTCATTAAATTATATTAAATTTATTAATTTCCATCTTGTATTTAAGCAAAATAATAATGAATAATATAAGAACTTATAAAATAATTTGTTAGAATGGATAATTGTTTAAAAATAGTAATAGAATATTATATTAATAATAAATTATTCAATACAAATACTTTTATTATAAAAGAATTTTATTATTTTAAAATATATAATTCTTTTAGAAAATATTTTTTGAAGTTTTTTTTATTTCTCTTTTTTCTATTTTATTATTTGTTTATTATGATTGAAAATCCAAAACTTTAAAAGTGGTCTCTTTAATTTAAATCAATCAATTTATTTCTTTACATAAATTAAATTTTTGTCGATTTTCTTTATATCCAATCTTTATTTATTCTTGTATACAATTATTTTTGGGTTGCATACGTTGTCTAAACCATAAATATGAGTCTATATTGATCAATGATCATAATAGTATGACTTGATCATTCCTGTGTGTAGATAAAACATCATTTGAAACTAAAGGAGTTGTAGTGTTTTTAGAACTACTTGAGTTGTTTAAGAGATGAGAGAAGCTAAATCTTTACTTTGATTAAATGTTTCTTTTTGTGAAATCTTAAGTTAGAATTTCTGCTTGGCTGGACTTATGTTGATATCTAGTTCCTATTGAATTTGTGATAATATGGTAGAGCATGTGTGGAATGATAAAACTGTGAAATTTCTATTTGATGCGTTTGAACTATGATATGAATGAAAACTATGAGTTGGTTTTGTTGGAATTGCCTCTAGGGCTTGAATTGAATAATATGACATTAGTTAAACTAAGAACCATGAATTTTATGATCATTAAGATGTTTCATATTAAAAATTGGAATGTCAATTTACACAAATCAAGGTCAAAAAAAGTTGTAATTTTTTTATAGCGTCAGCACCACTAATAGCACCGCGTGCTACTTAGACAATGATTTCTCTGAATTGGCGATCGTTGAGCGATGGTTCTTTTCATGGCAACACCAAAGTCAGAAAGCTAAGTGACTTTGTATTGTTGGGCGTCAATCAATATCATTGGGCACCAAAAAATCAAATTAAATCTTGGAAGCTCCAAAGGTCTTTTTTATAGGTGACCTCGCTAGACATCTAAACTAACATTAGACATCACTTAACTGACATTGAGCACTACTATTTCAAGAACTTCTCCGTTTTTGCTGGACAATAATTAATGATATTATATATAACTGAATGACTTTAAATATGTTTTATAAACTTCAGGATACCTAATATTTATTTTTGGACACCTATGAATATTTAATTTTATACCATGTTATTGAACTTTCCTACTTAATTAAGAGAAGAAAAAAACTTTTTTTGTTTTAATTTTTCGTTTTCGTTCAAAAGGTATGTTAATGTTACAATTAAAAAAGACACACATTTCTTTTTATGTTTACTAAAAGTATTATTATCATTACGTAAAGTATTAATATTATAAAAAATATTCCATGTAAAGTTTAATAGAGTGATATATAGTTATATTTTAATGGAACAATCCCTATCATTTATTGCGGCATTAAGGGTAAACTTTTGTATTTATCTTGTAAAAAAAAAGTATATACATTCTTAAATAATTAGTTCCTTCTTTAAAAAATATAAAATAATCAGCTTTTGTATTTTCTATGAAGAAATAAATGCATTTAGTATGTATTATTAATAGTTTCGGATTTCTAAATTACATGAAAATATATTAAATACTTTGTAGGTTTGGAAATATGAAATATTTGTTACATTTAATTAGTAATTAGAATATATGATCCAAAAATATAAGTTTACATTTATTGAAAATATATAATTATGTTTTAAAGTTTTAATATCAATACAAATTTCCATGTGAACGGTTAGTTTTATTAACTTTCTCTGTTTCATCAGTTGAAAGCTTTCTTAAATATATTATTTATTTAAAAATATCTAAGGCAAAACTTAAATATAAATTTTCAATTTCTTTTAATTTCAACATGTGAACGGTTAGGTTTATTAACTTTCTCTGTTTCATCAGTTGAATACTTTCTTAAATATGTTATTTATTTAAGAATATCTAAGGCAAAACTTTAATATAAATTTTCAATTTCTTTTAGTGAATCTCTTCCTGTGACATAAATCTAAACAATATTAACTCTTTCTTTACTTAAATGATGGAGTTTAATTTACTTTTAGTGGTTATTATATTTTAACTTTTTTACTAATACAAAAATTCTTACAGCTTATCTAATGTTCAGGTTCTTAATTAAGTTTTGGATACCCTGGACTATCGTATATTTAATCACTCTAACTACATTTTACTCCAACAAAAGCTTTTAACTTACTCTTTTTAATTCTTAAATGAAAACTATTTTTTTTTTTGTTAACGCCCAGTTGCTTATACTTGTAACTGATTCTTGTATAACAACTCAACTCTCATAAATTCAATGGCTAAAAATCCATAATAAATGTGGTCAACTACATTCAAATGCTCTTATTTTGAGTTAAAAATAAATAATTACGCAAACTCTTTTGGGGTTGTTTACGTAAGTAACATATAAAATCCTGGTGTAAAAAAAATGTATAAAGGTAAAAAAAAACTTATCTGTTACAAATGGTAATTTATAATAGTTTGAAGTTAAGAATTTCATAAGCATAATGTGAATTCTCTTGTAATATCTATTAAATAATAATTAACGTAAACTTTGATAAATTTTTTAAATATTAAAAAATTAAGGCAGGGAAATATACAACAAAATTAAATGTTGCTATTATAATAACATAACTTTTTTTTAAGTAAAGATTCTTTTGGTGGTCAAAAAAATTGGTTCAGAAAACCATTTTCTCAAACACACAATTTTGTATTTAAATACGAGGCTTAAGTATATTTTATATTTCTTCCAATTTAATTGCGTTTGATTTTAGATTTTATAATTTTTTTCATATTTACTCTCTTGGTGTCTTTTAATGCTAATTTTATGTTTATTGGATCATATGACTAAGATTATATTAAAATAATATCATTAGAAAAAAAATGAGAAACATATTACTAGTTAATATAACTAAAAAATATATTTATTCACCAAGTATTAAAAAAAATATTTCTCAACTTTCATATATTTTTCAAAAACATACTTAGTCAACAGACCTATAACTAAAGCTATGGCTAAGAGGATATATCTCCTCTTAACATAATAAGTCTAAGCTAAAGTTCACATGAGTTAAGGAGATGTACAAATGTATAGGATTTTCTTTTGGCCATATATTTGGGAATTGATGGTTTTTTGGGCCTAGAAGGAGTTGGGTTTGAAAAGAGGAGTCACATTAATCCTAATTTGGTGAGCTAGCTTAGAGAGCAAGCTATGACTATTGCTCTCCTTTGTGCTCCTACAAGCATGAAAGTGTTCAGACAAAATCGTCTAGAGAGACTAGACTGTCTAGCAACTCAGTTTTGAAGTTTAACATAAACACTTAATGAAATATCATTTAGTGAAGTATAACTTCAAAGCTAAACAAATATTAAAACATATCTATTAAACACTACAAACTATGATGTATTAGTACAAAAAGATAAACAATATTTGACAAAAGCACGTTTACGAAAAACAAGCAGTAAACGCTATATAATTTGTCAATTTTGATAATACCTTGAAAAACACATACTTACGCTAAAGACTTATATTACGAATCATGCATTCGGTTTTTTACTATTCATCTACTGTGCATTCAGTTTTTTTTACTGTTCATTTCATTCCAACTTTGCAGTTTCGTTCAGTTCAGTCATGTTTTGATTCTACACGTTTTCCTGTTTCTGCAATTACTATTATATTGTTCGGTTTGCTAATAATATTGTTTGGCTTGTTCTTGTTTATTTCACTAACGTGTTGTAGTTTCTGCATTCTGATCAACATTCTGTTGTATGTAATATCGTTTGGTCTATAACATGCTTCATTGTTAGAGACTGTTCGACTTGTTCTTCTTCGTTCTTCTGTGTGTAATACCATTCAATTTTCCATTCTCATTTCCATTCGCGTGCTTGTGTTCATACCGTTTGGTCCATAACATGCCTCTCCGTTAGGACCGTTTGGCCTCTCTAAGACTGTTCAGCCTAACCTATAATACCATTTGGTTTCTTCGTTTTAATGTTAGCATAAGTGTGCTTGGTTGGTCTTTAGCAAAATTGCACTATTTCTTTGAGATTTCTTGACGGTAATTGTGTTACTACTGCTCAGGCTTGGCATTCTATTAAATCTGATTGTGTTCTTGCAATGGGTATACACTTAGTTGCCCAATTGGTGATTGAATCTTCACTAAGTTGATCAATCTGTATGGAATACATAATGGATGGAATAGGTGTGTTGCGTTCGCTTAGTTCATAATTATGATAGCATGATTGGTCTTTTCTTAGTTGGTTAATTCATGCTGGATTAGGGGTTAGAGTATTTTATTCATGATTTATGCACTTTAATTGTCACTTTGCTGGTCTGATTTGGCTCATTATTCAATCTATTTTGTGCTTGCGATTGGGTATAAACTTAGTTGCCTAATTGGTGTTTAATCTTTGCTTAATTGATTGGGCTGTATGGTGCATAATTGATTGGATTTGTGCATTGCATTCGCTTAGTTTGCATGTTTGAAGACCGGATTAGCCTTCGCTTAGTTGGGTAATTTGTGTTGGATTTGGGTTAGAGTAGTGGGTAATTACTGTTAATCTGTGATTGAAGCATGTAATTGAGTTAGTGACCAACTATTTTAATTATGTGTTGCATTCTATTTTTAATTTAGTTCATTTACATTCACAACACTCTTCACCAAACCCCCCACTAGTGTTTGACCTAATTCTCGAACTACATTTGGTCCTTGAGAAACGACCTAAGAGTCACTTCCTAGTATTATACTGCACTTTTCATTGAACATTAAATTTATATCGGGTGCAGCCTCTATTAGAGGACACATGTTAGCAAACACATTTACTATTATTTGCTTTAAACTTGTTCAATTATTTTATTTATTGACACTGTGCAAAATGTTTAATAGGAGGAATTTCAAGTTGACTCTCAAAGGTTAGACCGAAGCAAAGGTCATGTCCTAATGCATCAGAAGACCACAATGATGACTATGACATCATTAGGACACAATGTTAGGTTGACATCATTGGTGAAAAGAAAAAGGGGTGAGTATATGAGGCATACAAACTTTCTGCAAATTACACTACTAGAAGAGGTACCCTAAAGCACCAACCATTTAGTTCTGGTAGTATTGAGGAAGTCGTTGTCCACCTCATGCAGCTACTAAAAGCACGTGATCATGAATACAACAATTTGAGATACAAGTTTTTGAGTTTTAAAGAATTGGTCTTGAGATTGTTGTTTCGGATCTGAAACATGTGTTAGAGGTTGTGATATTCAAGTCAGAGAGAAGTTAACTGTGGAAGCTGAACCAGTGTGATTGTCAAATAATAATCTTAGAGGAAAGGAAATTCACATAGTGAAGGTGCTTTGGAATGAAGATACACATGAAATGACTTGGGAATTGGAGGAATACATGAGAAAGACCACAATCCCTTGCATCCCTAATAATTAATTATGCATTACGAATGGAAGCTTAAGACAACCAAACCTTCTATCCCCATCCCTGGGCAATATTTCTTTTGGGAGAAATTCTCCAGATCCTGGTTTCTAAGTATTTCCCAATAACAAAGAAAGCCAAATATAATAAACATAGAGCAAAGAAGAAAATCCCTAACAATTAATGAAAGAAGCATATAATAATTCAAAACAAATTCAAATACATGAGAGTTTAGAGGTTACATCTTCCCTAACAACAAATAAGATTAGTTCTCCATCGTCATGAAGAAACTAGGTGTACAATGGAATGAAAGAAATAGAAAAACCTTAGAAACTGAATAGGAAAGCTCTCGCATCCCCAAATCTGCCTCCAAAGGGGCAAGACGTGTGTTTCTGTGCTTAAGCCATCAAGAGATACCAACCCTAGGGCATGCAAGTTCTTAAATAGAGCAAAAATATAGTCCAAGCCCAATAACACTGGCGCTTAGCACCTTAAGTGGGGGCAAGCAGGCGAAACTGCAAGAGAACTGGCGCTCAGCGCCCCTAGAAGGATGCTCAGGCGGTGTGTGATATATGAAATTAGCGCTCAGGGCCTCTAAGGGGCGCTCAGCCTTGAGTGGCGCTTAGGGCCCTTAAAAGGGCGCTCAGCATTGACTAGCTAGCGCTCATCCTTGATTGGCTGGCGCTTAGGGCCCTTGAGGGAGCCCTCAGCCTAACTTTTCTGCACTGCATCTTTTTTTCTTTTTTTGCATTCCAAATTCTTAGTACTTTAACTCCTATTTCAAATCATTCCAATAACCTACAAAATCAAGGGAATTTAGTGATAAAATCATCAAGTATAACCTCAACTCTCTTATTCATAAAAATAAACTAAAAGTAAGAGATTAAGCAAGTTTCTAAGTCAAAAAGGGTTCATTTAATATCAAAATTGAATCATAGATAAGGGTAAAACCAACCGTTATTGTTGGTTGGTACCAGACAGAGTGTAACGCAGCGGAATAAAGTTAGAGTAACAGAAAGCGTGTTCACCTTTTTAAAATAATTTGGTTTGTTTTTAGAAAATCAATTTTCTTTCAGAAAATTTATCAAACATTTGATATGCGTAAAAGATAAAGAGTGTAGGGAATAGAAAATCATACGAATAATTTTTATACTGGTTCGATTCAACAGAATCTACGTCCAATCGTTAATCACTATAAAAAGTGATTAACAATTCCACTAAAAAGATGTTTCACAACTTACAACAAATAGTGAATAAAGCAGATAAATAAACCTTCCTTCGACAAACGAACCAGAAGAAGAACACTCTGCCAACTCGAAGAGAACCGCTCCGACTATCGACAAACGAACGCGAGCTTCTCCTATTCACGAAACCAGGCAGAGCACCTTGCTAACTCGAAGATAGCTTGCTCCGACTATCGACACACGACACGCGAGCCTCCCCTGTTCACAAGACCAAGCAAGGGAACTTGAACTATAGCTTCTGAGAACTTCCTCTGACAAATAGTATTCTGCAAGAGCTTCTGTTCAACAACGTTACATTGATCTTCACATAAACCCAATATATAGCTAGCTGTTCTGAATATCTAAGGTTAAGTCTCAACTGCCACGAATAATTGATTATTGTAAGTGATAATCGATTATTCAAGTCCGTTACAGGTTTTCAAAAATGTGATAATCGATTATATAAGGTGATAATCGATTATTGTCATTCCATAATCGATTATGGCAGTTAAAAATGCAAGTTTTACAAAGTTTACAAGACTTTCCTACTATATTTAATTTCTATAAATTGCTTTTAAATAATTCTAATATCTTCTTCAACTAAAACTTCTTGCAGCATCATCAAAACAATTTTCTTCAAGATTTACCAATACTCCTTATTGGTAGCAATCTCCCCCTTTTTGATGATGATCAAAAAATTTAATTTTAAAAGCAATTTTGGCTTACCTGCAAAACATACAAGCTAATAGACAACAACAGAGTTGGCAATACCTGTATTAATGTATACTTATCCCCTTATATTATTCTTCTCCCCCTTTTTTATCATAAGCAAAAAGATTTGATGTAAAAAACTCCCCCTAAATACGATCTCCCCCTCAATTAGACAAAGTATGCATATAATCAAGAGATCATTTTATTTATGAAAAGAAAGATTACATTACAAGAAGAAACATAAAAGACATAAATGTAACATAGATGAAATAGCAAGTAAACAACAAAACATGCTAACATAGAACCTATATCTAAAACTCAGAACTAGGAGATCTTTCTGGAGGTTGAAGGTTGAGATGATTCTTGATGTTAGATAGGCGAACATCAAGATCAAGAAATTGATCAACCATGTACTCATCAATAGATTGTTGCCACTCATAAATCTCCTCAAAATGTGTTCTTTGTGCTAGACTCATATCCTCTAATTGCTTAGATAATCTAGCAAAATGTTCTTCCATGGAGAGTAAGGAGGATGAGGGCATGGTAGATGGACCAACATCAGAAGAAGCAGCAACATTAACTGGTTCTGCCATATAAGTATCGATGTCATCATCTTCATCTTCATCAGGATGGTCATCATCTTTGTGAATGAGAACTCGTCCTCTAGTAATGAATCCCATCTGACGAAAGGTAGTATCTCCAATTTCCGAGCCAACAACTTGAATGGCTTGGACAAGTTCTCCTTCAACATTTACACCTTTATACTCCAAAATCCTAGAAATAAGAAGAGCATAGGGAAATTGATAAGAATGGGATTTCTTAGCTTTTACCATTGTGTCAGCAATGAGAACAGGCCAATCGATGTGTATGTTATTTAGGATCCCATACAGAAGAACTAGATCCTGCTCAGAGCATTGAGCATGATTGGTTGCTCGAGGACATAGTATCCAGACAATCAAGTAGTGAATAATCCTTTCTTCAACCTTGAAACCTTCAACAAGCAATTGCCTTCGATTAGTCTGCTGTTCAGGGTGACACAAGAAGGATTGGAAAGTCATCAACCTATTGAAATCTTGAAGTCCTAGATGAACTTTTACAGCATCATCCCAGATGGTAAGTTGAGCAACGTTGGTCCACACATCATCATCTAAAATTATGCGGACACCCTTTATTTTAGTGAATATAATCCCATCTAGATATCTCAAGTTGAAGTAGAAAACTCTTATGAGATCGGGATAAATGCAACCTTTTTGCTCCACCAGATTCGTGAGTCCTTGAACAGCAAAAAGATCTGGAAATTGAAATCCATAGAAACGGAAAAAATCAAGGCGAATATACTTTACCGCCATGATTCTTCTTTCTTGCCAAGAATTAACATAGTCCACATGTTTTCCTGGATCTAAAATCCATCCATTAATGGTTGCAGGACGTGGTTGAGAGGAAGAGGATGCTCCAGCAGCTCTGCGGTGATGTCTTCTTGAATCCGCCATGGAGAAAGTTTGAGGTAGTGAGATTTTGAGAAAGTGAACAAAAAATGGAGAGGTTTTGAGCTCAAGATTTGATTTCAGCAGTTTCTAGGTGCAAAGAAGTGTCTAATAATCAATTATAGGAGGCCATTTATAAGAAGAATGGAAAAAACTAGCCGTTTATGGCCGTTCATAGCCGTTATGGGATGCTTCAACGACTTTATTTTTGAAACTGTCAGCGTGATAATCGATTATGGCTGATGATAATCGATTATTCGTTCAAAAGTTCCCAGATTTGAGTTTTAAGTTGGAATAATCGATTATTACCTTGTGATAATCGATTATGAAGCGTAAATTTTACGAAAATGTGAAAATTTTTATAAGCGTTGATCCTAAGACATGTCTAATACTCTTAACTCTCTTCTAAGGTCAAAAAATCTATCCTTAGGTAGCGCCTTGGTGAAAATATCAACTAATTGATGTAAGGTATCAACATATTCAATTTGACAATCCCCCTTTTGAATATGGTCTCTCAAGAAATGATGTCTAATCTCAATGTGCTTAGTCCTTGAGTGCATTATGTGATTCTTAGTTAAATTTATAGCACTAGTATTATCACATTTTAAAGGAATATTATCAAGGAAGATATCAAAGTCTTCCAGTTGCTGTTTCATCCACAAAATTTGGGCACAACAATTTCCAGCAGCAATATATTCAGCTTCAGTGGTGGACAAGGCTACACATTCTTGTTTCTTTGAATTCCAGGATACTAAAGAACGACCTAGAAAATGACAAGTACCACTAGTACTTTTCCTATCAATTTTACAACCGCCATAGTTTACATCAGAATAACCTATTAAACTAAGTGAAGCATCAGATGGATACCAAAGTCCAAAAGAAGTGGTTCCCTTAAGGTATTTTAAGATTCTCTTGACAACAGTCAAATGAGATTCTTTAGGATTTGCTTGGTACCTAGCACACACACATACACTTTGCATAATATTTGGTCTACTAGCAGTTAAGTACAATAAAGATCCTATCATGCCTCTAAACATAGTTTCATTTACTCCTTTTCCAGATTCATCCTTATCTAAATAGCATGAAGTACCCATAGGTGTACTAGCTTCTTTACACGTATCTATACCAAATTTCTTAAGAATTTCTCTACAATATTTTGTTTGGGAAATAAGAGTACCTCCATTCATCTATTTTATCTGTAGTCCTAAAAAGAAATTTAGCTCACCCATCATAGACATCTCAAACTCACCTTGCATTATTTTTGCAAATTCTTCACATAAGGAGTCATCAGTTGACCCAAAGAGAATATCATCTACATAAACTTGTACAATCAAGATGTATTTTCCTACTTTCTTTATAAATAAGGTTGAATAAACCTTACCTCTAGAAAAATCATTATCAAGTAAGAAGGTACTAAGTCTTTCATACCAAGACCTAGGTGTCTGTTTAAGACCATACAAGGCCTTTTTCAACTTATAAACATGATCAAGAAATTTGAAATCCTCAAAACGAGGAGGTTGACTAACATATACCTCTTCTTTTATGAAACCAATTAGAAACGCACTTTTCACATCCATTTGATACAATTTAAATTTTATCAAAGATGCATATGCAAGCAACAATCTAATTGCTTATAACCTGGCCACTGGTGCATATGTTTCATCATAATCTATACCTTCCTCTTGACAATAGCCCTTTGCAACTAGCCTTGCTTTGTTCTTTGTGATGTTTCCATCCTCATCAAGCTTGTTCTTGAATACCCATTTGGTTCCTATGACTTGATAATTATCTTGCTTTGGAATAAGTTCCCAGACTTCATTGCTTTCAAATTGGTTTAGCTCTTCTTGCATAGCAACACACCACTTATCATCTTGAAGAGCTTCCTTTATATTCTTGGGTTCTATCTGAGACACAAAAGCTACAGTTAGACAAAAATTATTAAGATTATGTCTAGTAGTTACTCCTTTTAAAATGTCTCCAATGATGTTGTCCAAGGAGAGTCCTCTTGGTTGTTGATAACTTTTAGAATCAACAGCTTGAGGTGTTTCTTGAAGTTCTGGAGGATAGTTCTCATTTAGATACATCTCTTCAAGAGCTTCCTTCAAATAATCCTCATCACCTGCAATAGGTTTTATTGACTCAAGAGGGTTTTCCTCAAGGTCCACAATCTCATCAAAGACAACATGCATTGATTCTTCAATTTTCAAAGTTCTTCTATTAAATACTCTATATGCTTTACTGGTCAAAGAATATCCTAGGAAAATTGCTTCATAAGATTTTGCATCAAATTTACCTAGATTATCTTTTCCATTATTCAAGACAAAGCATTTGCACCCAAATATTTTTAAGTGAGATACATTTGGTTTTCTACCATTCAACAGTTCATATGGAGTTAATTTCAGAATTGGCCTAATAAGAATCCTGTTTAACACATAACAAGCAGTACTAACTGCATCAGCCCAAAAATATTTTAGCACATTAGATTCATTCATAAGGGTTCTAGCTAATTCTTCTAATGATCTATTTTTCCTTTCAACAACACCATTTTGTTGGGGAGTTCTAGGTGCAGAAAAGTTATGTGCTATGCCATATTCTTCACAAAAGTTTTCAAAAGATTCATTTTCAAATTCTCCACCATGATCACTTCTCAATGTTTTGATTTTCAAGTCTTTTTCATTTTGAATACGTTTTGCAAAAGTTTTAAAGGCTTTGAAAGCTTCACTTTTCAAATTTAAAAAGAAGGTCTAAGTGAATCTTGTGTAATAATCAACAATTACAAGAGCATAGTAATTTCCACCAAAACTTTTAATTCTAGATGGACCAAATAAGTCCATATGCAAAAGTTCTAAAGGTTTTGATGTTGAAATCATGCTTTTGGATGAAAATGAAGATTTGGTTTGCTTACCTTTTTGACATGCAGTGCATAATTTGTCTTTCTCAAATTTCAGTTTAGGCAAACCAATCACAAGATCTTTTGAAATCAATTTATTTAAATGTTGCATATGAATATGTGCAGCTCTTTTATGCCATAGCCAAGGATTTTCTTCTTTAGCAACTAAGCATGTTATACTATGATTAGATGCACTTTCAATATCAATCAAATAAATATTGTTATGCCTAACACCTTGCAAAGCAATATCAGCAAAATCTTTAAAGTAAACAGTGCATTTATCACTTTCAAAAGTTACCTTGAGACCTTTGTCGCATAATTGACTTATGCTTAAGAGGTTATGCTTGAGGCCTTCAAAATATAGCACATCTCTTATAGTCAATGTATTTCCTCCCCCAATATCTCCGGTACCCATGATTCTACCTTTGTTGTTATCCCCATAAGTCACAAATCCTTGCTTTTTCTTCTCAAAAGAGATGAATCTTTTCTTGTCACCGGCCATGTGTCTTGAGCATCCACTATCAAGATACCACAATGACTTCTTTGACTTAGTAGATTCCTACAAAACAAATTAGCAAGAGTTTTAGGTCCCCAATCTAATTATGGGTCCTTGGGGTTAGTTCATGTGAGTATAAATCATTTTACAACTTTAACCCATGCATATTTATCATTTGGAACACCAAAATGTTTAATGTTGCATTTGTTTGATGTGTGTCCATGCTTCATATAGTAAAAACAACAAGCATAACTTACTTTGTTTTTAACAAAAGTCCCTTTTTCAACCCAAACTCTACGAGTTCTTCTTACTTTGGACTTATTTATTTGATGCATATTTCTATTTTCAACATTGCTTCTCTTAAGGTTTGTCTAAGCATGTGAATTAGTCTTGGTTTCCTTTGCAAGTAAGTTTTCAAGTATGTCAATATCAAACATATGATTCTTACAAGACAAGCATTCAATAGGTTCAATAATAGCATTTGCATAAGATAATTTTGTTTCTAAAGAACTAACTTTATTTCTTAAGACAACTTCATCATCAAGCAACATTTCATAATTCAATTTTAATTCATTGTGCTCTTTCTTAAGTTTTTTTATGTGCAGCATCAAGTTTTTCAGATTCAATCAACAATTCACAGAAAGCCTTTTGCAAGTCTAACTCACTAGATTCAAAGCTGGAATCACTTACTTGGCTTCCAGTATCTTTTGATTCAGCCATTAGACAAATATTGGCTTCTTCATCTGAATCACTTGAGCTTATTGAGCTAGATGCATTGTCTTCCCAAGCTATGTAAGCTTTCTTCTTCTTTAAGAATTTCCTTTCTTTCTTTTCTTCACTTTTCTTGTTCTTTGGACATTCAGTTTTCATGTGCCCTTTTTCTCCACATCCATAGCATTTAACACTTGAAGGAGATTCTTGATTTTCTCTCCGTTCTTTACGAAATTTGTCCTTTCCTTTTGCCTTCATAAACTTGGCAAATTTCTTTATCATGAGGCTCATGTTCTCCTCATCATCAGAATCATCATCTTCAATCCTTTTAGATTCTTTCCTTTGGAGATCTCGGACTTGAAGGCTAGTGTCTTTCTTTTGCCTTGATCTTCTTCAGCCGTCAATCTTCTCAACTCAAGCTCATGCTCACGGAGTTTCCCAAACAAAATTGGCATTGACATTTGAGTGAGATTTTGAGACTCAGAGATGGCGGTTAACTTTGGTTGCCACGACCTGTCCAATGATTTCAAAATTTTTACATTCAATTCATCAGTATCAAAAGTCTTACCCAACCCTGTCAAGTGGTTCACTATGTGAGTGAAACACTTTTGGACATCAGAAATTGTTTCTCCAGGTTTCATTCTGAACATCTCATACTCCTGAATGAGAGTGTTCTTTCTTGCACGTTTCACGTCCTCTGTTCCTTCACATTTCTTTCGCAAATTTTTAAAAACTAGCAAAGCAAGCTCTGATACCAATTGTTGGTTGGTACCACTGATGACAAATTTATGAACACCGAAAAACGGCGCCACAAACTTGTTGAACAATTGGCAAGTATGACCGAATCGTTTCAAGTAATAAACTCGGTAAGACCAAGTATCGTTCTCCCAAAGGACTCACAGCCTAGTTTAGTTATATGATTCGTTGATTAGCTAAGACTTAAGAACGAAATAAGTGGAGTTTAATATGCAAAACAGAAAATAAACATGTATGCATGAGTTTTGATCAATGGCTAAAACAAAATACAAGCACTTTCAATGGAATATATGGATGAGTATGTTGTTGGGGTTTATCAATTTCATCTTGTCCACTCTCATATATTTTAGGAATTCAACATTCTTTTCATCATTGTTAATGCCACTCTCTAAATTACCTTGCAAGAAGGCCTATCCCTAATTACGAGTTCATACGATTCCTAGCATTCCTAATAATTAGTTCTTTTAGCGCAGGAGCTTAACGACAACCAATATACTATTGGGAGAAATTCCCCAGATCTAGACTTCCCCGTACGTTCCCGTATCGACAAAATCAATAATCATGCATTGAATGAGTTAAACAAAGCAAGCATTGAGCAAAGAGGAAAAACCCTAACTAATGATGAAAGAAAGCATAGGTCTTAAATATAAGATGTAAACACAAATTTCATATATGAGAGTTTCACAAGACTACATTGATTCTCCAACAGCAATACAAGGTTTAGTTCACCATATCATGGTGAAACTAGATGAATAATAATGAAAGAATGAAGGATAAAACCCTAGAAAGGTGAAGAGGTAGCCTGAGCATCCAAGATCCTCCTTCAAAGGGGTGGATGAGAGAGTGTTTGCTTCGTTTCTGCCAAAGATACAAACCCTAGGACGTCCTCAAGCTTATATACTATTCTAAAATTACAGAAAATTCAGGCCCAAGTCCATAAGTGTGCCGCTCAGCGGTAAAGTACCGCTCAGCGGTGAGTGCGTGAGTTATTTTCTCCCCTCAACGGCCATTTTGCCCCTCAGCGGACCTCCCGTGAACTCTTGAGTGCTGCTCAACAGTAAACTGCTGCTGAGCGGCAGTTGCGGCTTCTCCTTTTGCACTTTTTGGTGTCTTTTCTGATTCCATCTCTCTCCTTCTTCACTTCTTTCACTAAATTCACCTTAAAACCTGCACAAAAACACTGAAATCAAGCATAAACCTGTCCAGCTCTCTTATTTCTGAAAATATGAATAAAAGCATGATTTCAAGCTAGTTTCTAAGTGTTAAGGTTGCTTTTAGTATCAATTTTAAGCATGAAAATAACAGTTTTTCAACTGTTATCACAACCCCAAACTTAGAACTTTGCTTGTCCTCAAGCAAACAAGATGTAGCTCAATCTTCTACCAATTCATATGATGGTTCACTCATTCAAAAATCTCCTTTTTAAGATAAGTAAAGACTTCAATCAACTTATGACCAAGAGTTCAATCAAGATGTGCACATGCTTTAGTGTTCACAAAGTCATTTAAATTCCAACAAATGCTATTTTTCATGAATGATCAATCAATTAAGCATGGATGTTCATGTGCTCATGTAATATTTCCTCACTAGGTAAAGTGTTTCACTCACACACAAGTGTATAAGAGGTAATCACTCATTCACTCTACTATCACAATGTCACATGAATCAACTTTGCCTTTCATTTTACCACAATCAAAAACATTCACAAGCATGCATCATAACAAGGACTTTTCAATGGCTTATAATGTGGCTGGGCTAACAAGAAAATTGGTTTTTCTAGATCACAAAATCCTTGAGTTAAGAGAATTATAACCACATAATTATTCTTATTTTTCCCAACTTTCTTTTGCATTGAGCTTTGCTTCTTCTTTTCTTTTCTTTTCTTTCTCTTTTTCTTTGCATATTCTTAGCTCAATGCTTTTACTTTTTCATGTTTTCCCAACAACCCCAAACTTGAACATTTAACAATACCACACAAGATCTTCTACTTAACTCAAGGTAAAGTTTTTCAACAAGGGTTTTCAATTTATGTTCAAGGCTAAGGGTTCAAAGGATAGAACACAAAGTGTTCTCTTTTAATGGGCTAACTTTATGAATTTGGCCAATAAAAAGGGTTCCAACAAACGGCCTTGATCACATGATACAAAACAAGCAATTGATTTAATCATAGAAAACCTGGGCAAAATTATTCATGTTTCCAAAGTAATAGCATTCAATCAATTCTGGAGCTCAAAACCTCACATATAAGCTCATTCACATTTGACATACACATCCTGCTTCATCTCACAATCACAATCATAATATCCTGCATTTGTTCACAAAGCTTGTGAATCACCTATATAAGCATTTTAATGTGCACATCATCTCAACATCAATCGATAAGCATCATTCAACATTACTTATCACACAATCACAGTTAATAGCAAACCATCATAACAAACCAGGCTTCCAATAGAGTACATCAAACCCTAATCTAAAAGCAAAAACAAATATGTTCAGAACACTCAAACCAACAAAAGCATAAGTTCATGATAGCATTCATCAGTAAATGCTATCTCAACTCCTCATCAATCTGAGCTGTCCTCTGTATCTTCCTCTTCTTCCTCATCTTCATCATCTTCAAATGCATCATCATCCTCAGCTTCATCTTCTTCCATCTCCCTAACTGAAGCTTCAGCTGCTTCAGCTCCTCCTCCTTGCACTGGCTCCTCTGGCCAAGCTACCACATTATGGAATCCATCCATAGTCCACCTGTGAGCTGGAGGTGTATCATACATCCCCACAATAATCTCAGTAGTAGTCACCTGCCCTCTGTGAATGTACTGTAATTGAGCACCTATAAGAGACATGTACATGTCCCTCATCTGGAATGGTTCTACTTCATGTGTCTCAACAGATGTCTAGCTTTGTGCTGGCCCTCTCTCTCTGCGAGCACGGCGTGGTGGAACTGGCTGAGCTGCATCCTCACCTCCATAATACTGTTTGTAATAGGCCTCATCAATGGCTTTTCTTGGCCTTTCAAATGGTGGAGCAGAAGTGTCCACCCCAGCTATCTTGCAAAGGTGAGTGATTAAGGAGGGATGTCCTAGGGGTGCTTTGTTATTTGAGGTATTGGCACACACACTAATCTCATCAGCTATCACCTGCCCAATATTAACATTTAAGTTCCTGATAGCACAGTAGATGAAGAGTGCCCTGCTGAGAGTAATATCTGACACATGTGAACATGGTTGAATGTTGGCATGGGAAAATGCCATCCAATACTTTGCAAGAGGAGTCAGATCAGTCCTCCTAATGTTTACCACTGAGCCATATCTATTCCTTTGGAAGTGTCCTCCAGGTATACATAGCACTCTCTCCACATCCTCATAATCAGCACCTTCCTCCATACAGAGAGCAAACTGGCACTGCTCACCAGCCCACACAGTATCCAGGAAGTTATTGATAGAATCAGGATCATACCTGATAGCATGGCCTCTGACATATCCCAGATAATTTTCAGCTGGATAATCACCAATCTTCTTTGCATTGGTGTAGAATTCCTTCACCACAGCTATGTTTGCAGGTGCAGGATATGTGGTTAGCTTTCCCCAGTCATTCCCTAATACTTGCTCTCCAAATTGAGGAGCAAAGTTAGGTATCATTCCAACCTTTCTTTCCATAAGGAGTCTCCTGTCTTGCACCACCTTGAAGTGCTTCTCATGTTTCCAAGAGAGGAACCTACTAGAATGGGGCTGTTCTGGCTCCTTTTCCTTTCTCTTGGTTGCCATGGTTTTCAATCTTTTTCCTGAAGAGGATGTCATTCCTACAATCAAACACAGATACAAAACCACAGAACATGATGTTAATCATTAGTAAAACACAGAATCCAACTCCTTTCGAAGCTAAACCACCGCCGAGGGTCAGAATTACCCCTCAGCGCCACCAGTGCCACATTCCAGAACGCAACAAATCACAAAAACTCAAGTCTGGCAGAGTGCCGCTCAGCGGCAGTTTACCCCTGAGCGGTAACTCTGCAGAATTTTGAAAAACCTCTTTCTAAGCTGTCCTAACTCCACCCAAATGCAATTTTCAGTTTTCCAGTTCAAAATCATGCAGTTTAATCGGTTCAAACATCAAATATATCATCAAATCATGCATAGAAATCAAAACCCCTAAATATTCATGCTTTGACAATCACATTCAAAATCAAGAACCCTAGAATGAACAAAATGCTTTTTACTTACTTGGGTGGAGATACTAGATGCAATGAGAATGTTTCCAAGCTAAGATACTCTCTTCCAACCCCAAACTTGAATGGAACACTAGTGAGCAAGTGAGTGGAAGAGAAATTTTCAAGAGGGAAGAATGAAAAGATGTGGAAAACCTTGGAAAAGGTATGTGGGAGTGTTTGTGCAGAGAAGAGCCTCGAAAGAAAACCTAAAACGCAGCTTGGGGTATAAAAATACCCTAATGGGCTCGGGTCTCGCTAAGGGGAACTAAAGCCCATTCTGCGAGAGTACCGCTCAGCGGCACTTTTGTGATGTGCTCTTCTCCTTCTTTTCTTAACCTACGTGCCTCCTAGACATGCCCCTCACTGGTTCCCTGCAATTCAATGTTTAAAATACTTATGCAAACCCTATTATGCAACTAAAATGAAACAAACAAAAAACAATCAATCAACTGGGTTGCCTCCCAGGTAGCGCTTGTTTAACGTCACAAGCCTGACCCAAAATCCACCAGCACCCATCAGCAGGTGTTACAAACTTACCAACACCCATCAGTAGGTGCAAAATTTTCTCACCAACACCCATCAGTAGGTGTTACACACTTAGCATCCTTCAGTAGATGCTATGTCCAGCAAAATATTTACAAAATAATGTTCAACAGATTTAAAAATTACAAACCAAAATAAAATTAAAAGTTCTTAAATCACTGGGTTGCCTCCCAGCAAGCGCTCTTTTAACGTCATTAGCTTGACCCAGTAAAGTTCAGGTTCCTTCTTTTTTTTCTTTCTACTGAACTTCTTCAGAAATTTGATCAAACCAGGAACCTGTTGCAATGTCTCAATCATAGGAACTTTAATCTCCAACTTCTTGAAGATTTCCATGAAGCACTTAAATTTCTTTTCCTTCCTATGATTCTTCTTTAGATGACGATGGGGTTTTTCATATGATTCCTTCTTCTTTCCTCTCATCTTCTTTTTCTTACGCTTCCTCTCCCCAAATTTTCTCTTTTTCTTTTCTTTTATTTTTTTCTTCCCTTCTCTTTTTCTCCTCAACTTCTTTATTTTCACACAAATTTTCTTTCTCTCTTCTTTCTCAACCACTTCTTTTTCTTTTTCTTCATCTTTATCTTTCTCACTCAACTCTTCTTTTTCTTTTCTCTCTACCTTTTCCTCATCTCTCTCTATTTTTTTCTCAGCAAAAATCTTATCACTTTTAGTGACAATGGTTTGACCTTCCTCCTTAAGGTTAACTTCAGTATTAACCTTAACGTTCAATTTCTGACTAATGTAATGAAGGTGCATCTCCATCCTTTTACATGATTCTTCAATGCTTTTCTGAGTAGAGTCGGAATTTTTCAAAAATCGTTGAAGGGTGTCATCCAAATTTACTAATAGAGAGGGTTGTTGCTGCCATTGTTGTGGTGGCGGCCTATCAAATTCTTCGGCAGCTTGAGTGCTTTTGTGATGACAATTAGGTATCTGTATGTACTGTTGAACTGCCTCTTCCAGCGTTATCCTTTTTCCCGATAGAGAGGGTTTTTGCTGCCATTGTTGTGGTGGTCGATTCTTAAATTGTTTGACAGCTTGCCAAAATTGATCATTATCCATGCTTGAGTGAGGTCCCATCAGTGGTTGAAATTACCTTAGTAGAATTGAGTGCCCATATAGTTAAATTCTTGACCAAATTGCATCCTGTAAACATTAGGCACAAAACCCTAAAAATAATTGTTAGCCCAAAAAGAGAAGATATAAGATTAAGAGAATAAAATAAAATAAAATAAAATAAAATAAAAACCGAAAAATAAAAACAGAAAATAAAAACAGAAATTCAAAATTAAAGTCAAAGATAATCAATAATCACACAAATTAACCAGTTAAGCCACGAGTCCCCGGCTACGGCGCCAAAAACTTGATGACAAATTTATGAACACCGAAAAACGGCGCCACAAACTTGTTGAACAATCGGCAAGTATGACCGAATCGTTTCAAGTAATAAACTCGGTAAGACCAAGTATCGTTCTCCCAAAGGACTCACGGCCTAGTTTAGTTATATGATTCGTTGATTAGCTAAGACTTAAGAACGAAATAAGTGGAGTTTAATATGCAAAACAGAAAATAAACATGTATGCATGAGTTTTGATCAATGGCTAAAACAAAATACAAGCACTTTCAATGGAATATATGGATGAGTATGTTGTTGGGGTTTATCAATTTCATCTTGTCCACTCTCATATATTTTAGGAATTCAACATTCTTTTCATCATTGTTAATGCCACTCTCTAAATTACCTTGCAAGAAGGCCTATCCCTAATTACGAGTTCATACGATTCCTAGCATTCCTAATAATTAGTTCTTTTAGCACAGGAGCTTAACGACAACCAATATACTATTGGGAGAAATTCCCTGGATCTAGACTTCCCCGTACATTCCCGTATCGATAAAATCAATAATCATGCATTGAATGAGTTAAACAAAGCAAGCATTGAGCAAAGAGGAAAAACCCTAACTAATGATGAAAGAAAGCATAGGTCTTAAATATAAGATGTAAACACATATTCCATATATGAGAGTTTCACAAGACTACATTGATTCCCCAACAACAATACAAGGTTTAGTTCACCATATTCATGGTGAAACTAGATGAATAATAATGAAAGAATGAAGGATAAAACCCTAGAAAGGTGAAGAGGTAGCCTGAACATCCAAGATCCTCCTTCAAAGGGGTGGAAGAGAGAATGTTTGCTTCGTTTCTACCAAAGATACAAACCCTAGGACGTCCTAAAGCTTATATACTATTCTAAAATTACAAAAAATTCAGGCCCAAGCCCATAAGTGTGCCGCTCAGCGGTAAAGTACCGCTCAGCGGTGAGTGCGTGAGTTATTTTCTCCCCTCAGCGGCCATTTTGCCCCTTAGCGGACCTCCCGTGAACTCCTGAGTGTCGCTCAGCGATAAACTGCCGCTGAGCGGCAGTTGCGGCTTCTCCTTTTGCACTTTTTGGTGTCTTTTCTGATTCCATCTCTCTCCTTCTTCACTTCTTTCACTAAATTCACCTTAAAACCTGCAGAAAAACAATGAAATCAAGCATAAACATGTCCAGCTCTCTTATTTCTGAAAATATGAATAAAAACATGATTTCAAGCTAGTTTCTAAGTGTTAAAGGTTGCTTTTAGTATCAATTTTAAGCATGAAAATAACAGTTTTTCAACTGTTATCAACCACACAGAGTGTAACGTAGCGGAATAAAGTTAGAGTAGTAGAAAGCGTGTTCGGTCACCTTTTTAAAATAATTTGGTCTGTTTTTAGAAAATAAATTTTCTTTCAGAAAATTTATCGAACAGTTGATATGTGTAAAAGATAAAGAGTGTAGGGAATAGAAAATCACACGAGTAATTTTTATATTGGTTCGATTCAACAGAATCTACGTCCAGTCGTTAATCACTATAAAAAGTGATTAACAATTCCACTAAAAAGATGTTTCACAACTTACAACAAATAGTGAATAAAGCAGATAAATAAACCTTCCTTCGACGAACGAACCGAAAGAAGAACACTATGCCAACTCGAAGAGAACCGCTCCGACTATCGACAAACGAAACGCGAGCTTCTCCTATTCACGAGACCAGGTAGAGCACCTTGCTAACTCAAAGATAGCTTGCTCTGACTATCGACACACGACATGCGAGCCTCTTCTTTTCACGAGACCAAGCAAGGGAACTCGAACTATAGCTTCTGAGAACTTCCTTTGACAAACAGTATTCTACAAGAACTTCTGTTCAACAACGTTACATTGATCTTCACATAAACCCAATATATAGCTAGCTGTTCTGAATATCTAAGGTTAAGTCTCAACTGCCACGAATAATTGATTATTGTAAGTGATAATCGATTATTCAAGTCCGTTACAGGTTTTCAAAAATGTGATAATCGATTATATAAGGTGATAATCGATTATTCCTGGATGACTTGCGATAATCGATTATTGCCATTCCATAATCGATTATGGCAGTTAAAAATGCAAGTTTTACAAAGTTTACAAGACGTTCCTACTATATTTAATTTCTACAAATTGCTTTTAAATAATTCTAATATCTTCTTCAACTAAAACTTCTTGCAGCATCATCAAAACAATTTTCTTCAAGATTTACCAATACTCCTTGTACCAGTATGGAATGGACGGTAGACAGGCCGGATGACCATGTGGGACCAAACAAGCCATTCAGGTGAATAATCTGATGATTGGCACAACAACCGGATAACCTACGACACGAGATTTTACACAGCCACCCAATATACATTATGAAGACCGGCCGGACATGCCGTTTATCACACATGGCCATATGGGCCGGCCGTGACTCTACCTCATCGACCAGATACACAATTGGCAGCCGACCAACCCAAGAGCCGAACTCTTGGGACCAGCCGGCCATACTGCTAATTAATCCAGTTTAAGGTAAGTGAAGATTAAAAGCTATTGAGCTGAATTTGGGCCGTGATTAACCTTTCACTAATCCCAAGCTCATAGCGGAAACTATAAATACAGGTCCAGGGTGAGTAGTACATAGATTGCATTTACTGCACATTTATTGTGTTTCGATAGAAAAAAGCTATTGTTCTCAACTGACTTTAGCATCGAAGAATCTTTTGCAGGTCTCTCACCTCAGGATTGAAGAGGAAATTGAGGAACGAAGTACGGAGGACCAGATATACAAAGTACGAGAAGAAGAGGACGTGGAGGTATTGAACGACACAGCCCTACACCTCCGAAACACTCCTTATTGGTAACAGTTATCACAACCCCAAACTTGAAACTTTGCTTGTCCTCAAGCAAAATGTAACTTAGTTTAAACAAAATAATCATACTACAATGGTCAAGCACATCAAAAAGCATTCTCTTCTTAGACAAGTAAATCACTCATGTGTGCTCCTCATAAAAAGATCGGTCAAGAGATAATTACACTTTAGCCAATCAAGCTCAACTATGGTGCTCACTTACTCAAAAAATACACAATAGATGCAAAACCTTATGAGTGATCAACAACCAAGCAGAATGTCAAACTATAATGCATGGAACTATTCCTTACCAAAGAAAGTGTTTCACTCAAGCTCATATGTGTATAGTAAGGTGTCGGTGTCTCTTTCACTCTACTATCACAATGTCACATGAAACTACTTTGCCTTTTATTTAAATACCATCAAACACACACACAAGCAAGTTATCATCACAAGGGCTTTTCAAGGCTTGTAACATGGCCGAGCTAAGAAGAAAATTGATTTTTCTAGACAACAAAATTCCTTGAGTTAAAAGAGTGCATAATTCATTTATTTACATTAACAATAATCTCTCTTTCTCCTTTTATGTGAGAAACCAATCTTCAAATCATACCCAACTTTCCTTTCATTAAGCTTAACCTTTTCTTTTCTTACTTTTCTTCTCTTTTCTTGTTCTTTTGCTTTTCTTTTGCTCAATGCTCTTTAAAGATTTTCACAAAGTTCTTTCTGGTTTTCCATAACCCCAAACTTGAACCATTCTCCATTACCATATAAACATACTCTACTCAACCCAAGGCAAGGATTTAAAAAAAAAGGTTTTTTCAAATTTCAAATTTAGGTTCAAGATTCAAAGTATAGAAAAAAAAAACATTGTTCTTTGTTGGGTTCACATATTGGCATTGGCTTATATGGGGGAAGAACAAATGACCTTGATCATGTGTAACAAGCAAGCAAGAGGTTTAATCATAGAAACATAGGCATAATCAATCATGCTTCCAAAGCAAAAACATTCAATCAATCAAAAACTCTGGAGTCCAACCTCTCACCGGTTAATTCAAGTTCAACAATTTAATAAACATCCTGTCCAACATATTAATCACAATTGAAATCATGCATTTGTTTTTAACAAAACTATGAGCAACCACCATATCTATGCTTAAAAGCTTCACCAATCATTAACTCAACATGAATCATAGAACAATAGAGAAAACACAAGAATATTACTCATCACAAACAACAGTTTATCTTACCAAACCATTGCAGCATAATTCATTAAACCAAGTACATAAGCAAGCTAAAAGCAATAAACAAAATTCAAATAGGCATAAAAATAAAGCAAAATAGATCCTGATCTAGTAGCATTCATCAGTAGATGTTGTCAGTAACATCCATTAGTAGATGTCTAATCACATAGCATCCATCAGTAGATGCTTAATCTAGTAGCATCCATCAATAGATACTCTCATCTAAATCTTCATCATCATAGATGCTTTAATCTAGTAGCATCCATCAGTAGATGCTCCTCTTCATAGCAACATCCATCAGTAGATGCTCTCATCTAAATCATTCTAGCATCCATCAGTAAATGCTATCATCTGAGTCCTCCTAGCATCCCTCAATAGATGCTGTCTAACATCCATTAGTAGTTGCTGTCATTACTACAAAGCAAAATCAAATCCAAACTACACAAATAATCAATTAAAAAGAAAAAGTCAGAAACTGGGTTGCCTCCCAATAAGCGCTTGTTTAAGGTCATGAGCTTAACACCATTAAGCACAATCCAGATTTTTGATGTTGTTGCTTTTCTCTCTTTCACCACACCAACATAAATTCAACAACTTACTAGTCACCATCTTTACTGCCCTTGAATAAGGAGCCTCAATCTCAATAGCTTTAATCACCCATAACCTATTCTTGTATCTCATTGGTGAACTAACTTCTCTTCATTATCTGCCTTCTTCATCTACTATAAGTAGTCTTCTCTACTTCCAGACCTAAAAAGAAAAATTCTAATGATCTTGTGCTCCTAGTATAGATTTTTCAGATTTTATCCTGCAGACACTAAAGAACACTGCATTATAGCACCCAATTAGCCCAAAAATAAAAGAATCAAATAAAAAACAAAAATTAAAAATAGAAAAATTAAATATAAAGTCTAACTGGTTAAGAATCACACAAAAGTATAGTTTAAACCACGAGTTCCTGGTAACTGCGCCAAAAACTTGTTAACACATTGGCAAATGTACCAAATCGTATCAAGTAATATAAAATGGTAAGACCAAGTATCGTATCCTAGAAGACTCACGACACTAGACAATTGTGTAATTATTTAACTAATTAAGACTAAAAAGATATTTTGTTGATTTTTAAATGCAAATGCAACAAAAGTAAATATGAATGCAAATTGATCAATTGAGGCTAAAATACAAGAGTGAATGGATGATGTTGATAATATGAGATGATAATGTTATTGCGGTTTAGATTTCACCATCCTTACTTTCATGCATATATGAATTCATCTTCTTCATTAAATTGTTAACGTCACTCTCTAAATTACTTAAAACCCAATCCCTCGACGAAGAAAGCCTATCTTTAATTATTAGACCCCAATCCCTTGCATCCCAAATAATTAATTCTGCATTACGAATGAAAGAGATAGAAAAATCCTAGAAACTGAAGAGGAGAGCTCCCGCATCCCCAAATCCGCCTCCAAAGGGGCAAAACGTGTGTTTCTGTGCTCAAGCCATCACGAGATACCAACCTTAGGGCGTGCAAGTTCTTAAATAGAGCAAAAGTAAAGTCCAAGCCCAATAACACTGGCTCTCAATGCCCTAAGTGGGGGCAAGCAAGCGAAACTGCGAGAGAACTGGCGCTCAACGCCCCTGGAAGGGCGCCTAGGCGGTGTGCGATACATGAAACTAGCGCTCAGGGCCCTTGAGGGGCGCTCAGCCTTGACTAGCTCTCAGGGACCCTAAAGGGGCGCTCAACCTTGATTAGCTGGCGCTCATCCTTTACTGGCTAGTGCTTAGGGCCCCTGAGGGGGCCCTTAGCCTGACTTTTCTACACTGCATCTTTTTCTCTTTTTTTACATTCCAATTCCTTGGTACTTTAACTCCTTTTTCAAATCATTCCACTAACCTTCAAAATCAAGGGAATTTAATGATAAAATCATCAATTATAACCTAAACTCTCTTATTCATAAAAATAAACTAAAAATAAGAGATTAAGGAAGTTTCTTAGTCAAAACGGGTTCATTTAATATCAAAATTGAATCACAGATAACGGTAAAATTAATCGTTATCAAGATGCCATTGGATATTTGATTTGTTTAGGAAGCTTGCCTATTTTCAAATTATTTATAAATGTACCATGTTGTTTTATTAATCAGAGCTTAGTATGATGTGTTAAAGGTTTCGTGAATATGTATAAAATGTGAAATAGGATAACAAAAATATATACTAAGTGGACATATAATCAACAAATTGAGCTTGGCTTAGTGGTAGTATGCTATGTGTTTATCTATATGTGGCTTATGTGTGGGGTTTAGAACCTGGTTGGCAACAAAAATTATTTTTCCCTTTTACTTCTTTATGTGTGTTTTTTGGGTTTTGGTAGAGCTAGTTTGGGTTGGACCAAGAAGCCTTTTGAGATTTTTGATAGGGGGAGCACATATTTAGCTTAACCCACAATCTTAGTGATATATGAGTTTTTGATGATGACAACACATAATTAATAACACATGTGTATTCTATGTTACGTGTTCTATGTTTACATGTTATATGATTTTCTTTAATGTGTTAAATTTGTTAAAGCATATATGAGAACATGTTTGTGTTGTTCATTGCATATCACTATGTTAAATATGTGATTTTATATGTGTTGCATGACATATGTTTTTGAAAAAGGAAAATCACAAGCATTATGGTTGAACTTTAAATTTGTGGCAAAACAACAATTTTAAATCGATTACATTATGCGGTGAATCAATTAAAACTCGTGTGTTTGCACAATCTTTTTTGAAGTGTGCTGTGAGATTTTTCAAAGAGAAAAGTTTTCAAAACTATGCAAAAAGATTTCACTTAATTGAATGCATGCTCTTTGTATTCGAATAAGTTAGTTGATGTTTTGAAAATCTGTTAAATGCTTGTAACAACTAACATAATGGTCATATTCTTAAATATGTTGACCAAGCATTAAATGATAGTCGATTGCATTAATTGTACATTCAATTATTTGTTTGACTGCTGCTAAATCTGTTATATTATAAATTGATATGTGTTATACTATAAATTGACACAGATTTGATTTCTGTAAGATTTTTTGTGATTCTAACAATTTCATATCCTTTACAGAAAGTCGTGATCTTACAAAAAGAGAGGAAAAGCTCCAAGAAACAAGATTGACCGTGGTGATCAACAACTTATGATTTCTTGAAGAGCAAGACTGATGGGTTTCAAACACTGATCAATCTTCACATTTGGGTGTTACTGCGTGATCAGATTCTGTAATCTCTTGAAGATTGGTTTGAGTTCCCTGTTGTGACTATAGAAAGAAGAACGTTTGTGTTCTTGACTCTGAGGGTGCCTCTAAGGGGTTATACGACAGGAGAGGGGATTCTTGCTACTGGTCTTGTTGTGTATTGCCTATATTTTGATTAGAGGGTTAGAGAGGTGTTTTACATTTTTGACGTGAGGTCTTCTGTGGAAACCTTGTTGTAAAAACCTTGATCATTATAGTGCATTTGCTTCCCATGGTTGAAGGACACTGGATATAGGCAGGTTGGCCGAACTAGTATAAAAACGCAGTGTTTGAATTTTCTGATGCCTAATCTCTTTTATTCAATCGATTACTTTCTGTACTTATTCGATTAAGTTTCCGCTGCATTGAAAATTTTTACCTTGCGATTCAAGACAAGTATAAAGACATCATTTTTTGTGGAAAAGAATTTAAAACCTTTTGAATTTTTCACTTCACCAATTCACCCCTACCCCCCCTCTTCGTGTGAGAAATTGGGTCATTCTATTTTAACAAAGGCCATATGCAACGAATATTAGACAAGGTCATGAGGAGGAGGCTCATGTCCTCTTTTCTCTTCATTTCTCGTCATTCTCCTCTCTTCTCTTTCTTTTCATTTTTCTTCTTCTTCTTCTTTGTTACTCAACCTTTGGGTTAAAGGAGAGCAACATGAGAAAAGCGGCATGGGGAAAAATTAAAGCTTCGAGAGTGAAATAAAAGTAGGGTTTTAACAAGGGGATGTTGTTGTTTTAAGGTGAAGAGGGAATATGAGGTTCGTGAGATTAATTCTAGGTTCCGAGAATTCTTATTTGGGGTGTGAGGATAAGCCTATCAAATGGACGAGAGTGAGAGTGGTATAAGCATACAAAATAAACATTTTAGAAGCTTAAGAGTGAGAGAACGACTTGACAAAGAGATGCGTGGGGTTTTGGAGTAGTAAGACAATATCGTCCATAAGACAAAATTGTCTAAACGCTCTTATATGTTTTGAAGTTTAATAAACAACATTAAACAAAATGAGCATATTACAATGTTATCATTAGAATAACAAATAGGTTAAATATAAGTGATGCATGAAAATGCTCTGAGAAAACCAAATAACTTAGGTAAAGTCTTAGAACAAAACCTAGGTATAAACAAGATGCACCAATAAAAGTTTCCTAAATTAATGTGTCAATGAGAGTCTTGCTGAATGCAAGTGTTATACATCGCTAGACGATAATCGAACAAACTCCCATATGTCTTAGTAGGTAAAAGTGTCAAGACATTGTTTTTGGAAAACATGCTAAAAGTATCAAGTAACATTCCAAAACCTTGTGATACAAAACATCTTGCTAAACGCATGTGCTAAATAGAATAGAGAAAAATCTGAAGTGTTTACATAGGCTAGACGATACCATGTGCCAAATGACTCACTTCATCCAATAGTGAAGTGTTCAATCAATTGCTTGGTATCTTAGTGTGAAGCATAAATGATAAAATCCTAGCTGAATGGTAGAAAACACAAAAAGTACTTTGTTATTCTAAACAAACTATAAGTACCATGAAATGTCCAATGTTTAAAAACAACAAAATTGATAACAGAAAAGACATATATGTTGCATGAATATCTACTCTACTTTTGATAGGGGGAGCAATGTGAATGCTAATCTCATTTCTCATATGTTTGGTTTTTGATGATGACAACACAAATATATGTTACCATGACAACAACAGAAATAGGTCTATTTTTTATACATATGATGCTAAAATTGATTTTCTGCATACATACTTTGATCATAAATGTGTTTACATTTGTTGTATGCATTCTCATTTTTTCATATGTTAAAACCACTTGCACAATGCAAATCTGTTTGAAATAATCGATTACACTACTTCAGTAATCAATTAATTCATCAGATAATTTTTGCTTAAAACTGTGGCAAACTACACAAGTCTCAATCAATTACATTAATTGTCAAATCGATTAAAACTCGTGTCCTTGCAAACACCTTTTTGAAAATGTGTAGTGATGAGTTTTGAGAAGAAAAAGTTTTCAAAATTGTCTAAGTGTAGGACTTAACCGATTACACTAATTATGTAATCAATTAAGTCTGGTATTCTTTGAAAACTGTTTTCAAGCTAAGTCATAACTAGTGCCGTCAAAATGGGTTGAAACCCGTGAGCCAACCCGGCTCACCACGAGTTTGAGCCGGGTTGGGTTGGAAAAAAATGCAAAATTTTTTATGCGAGCCAATTTTGACCCAGCTCACTAAGAACCCATCTCATACGAGTTGATGGGTTGAACCCGTGGTGGGTCGGGTTGACTCACCAACCACCTATTTTTTTTAATTAAATCAAATTAATTAAATTAATTATTCAAATCTTATATTTTTATTGAAATCAAATGAATTAAATTAATTGTTCAAAACACACAACCTTTACTTAACAATAAAGTTTTTCACGTTACTGTCTTTCCAAAAGTTTCCTTCTACAAATAAAACCCTAAGATTATAGATTGGATAATATTATAGATGAGGATAAAGAAGAAAATGCTTCAAGAGAGCATAATACTGTAAATTTATCCATTCAGTACTCTAATTTAATAGATGCAAAATATTATAGATTGGATAATTCAGGAATATATAATTTGTTTTATCTTGTTTTTAGACCTTTCTAGAAGAATGAAAATTTTATCTTGTGTTATATATTTTTGTTAACGACTATATGTAGTTTCTTGGTCAAACAAATGTGTATGTCTTATTAAACTAAATTGACAAAATTTTATAATTGATAGCTTATAATATATATAACAATATATTTCTTTTGTTTCATTTTCTTTTATATCAATTGGTTCAATTATTAATGTTTCAATTTGATCGATCAAATTAATATGTTATAAGAATCTCAAAAGAATAGGGTGAAAAAAAAGTTAATTAAGTGAGCCGATGAGCCAACCCGTTTAACCACCAACCCGTGGTGGGTCAGGTCGGGTTCGAATTTTTTTGGCTCGCTAATAAATGAGTCGGGTTGGGTTGGCTCACTAAGTGACCAACCCGTGGTGGGTCGGGTTGGGCCGGGTTACCCGTTATGACAACTCTAGTCATAACTGTTATAACGATCATATTTTTAAATGTTTTGACTTAGTGTTCACATGCAATCGATTACATTATTTGTGTAGCCAATTAAATCTGTTTCAATGTAATCATGGTATAAACTCTGTTAAAGCATAACCGATTACATTATTTTCGTAATCGATTAAAGTGCGACTGATAAGAGAAATTCTATATAATAACATGTTGTGTGTTGTATTAAGGACTTTTGACACTTCGATCATTAAAGAATTTTTCATATCTGATATCAGTGAGTTTAGAAAGAGCTTGCAGGTGTGCATAGTGCTCCAAGAATCAATATTCAAAGGTTTTGAAGATTTTGAAGAATTCTTGAAGGCTATTGAACTTCAATTGGCTGATCAGTTCTACACAATTCAAGTGTATTCTTTATTGATCAAAATTTATTTTGTAATCAAGAGAAGATTGTTGTTTCCCTGTGCGTGTTGCCAGGAATAAGAGCTAGGTGTTCTTGGTACTTTGAGAAGGGTCTCAAAGGGTTACTACAATGAAGATGATTGTTCTCTACAGGGTGATTTGTATGCTATATTTGATTGATGTGAATTGGAGAGGAGATTTACGTTTTGACAGTGGGTCGTTGTAATTCCTTGTTGTAAAAACTCAAAATCTTTATAGTGGAAAGTCTTTCAATCTAAGGTTGATTGAAAGAGACCGGATGTAGGCATTGAGGGCGAACCAAGATAAAAAAAAACTGTGTTTATTTTCTATCCTTAATCTCTCTACTGCATTATGTTTATAATTGTATTGTGCGCATTTAAAGATCATATAACATTCCTAAAAAGATTCAACAAGAAACTGTTTTGCTGGTATACCAATTCATCCCCTCCTTTTAGTAAGAAAACAAGCCATATCTTTTCTTACATAGATCGTTTGTGAAAAAGTTTTCCAGTAATACTATTCAACCCCCATTTCTAGTTTTTTTCCAAGTACATCATGGAGCTCGGTGATAGTGCTTTTGCTATAAGGAAGAACAAATTCTAGGCACGAGGAGCTATTTTTTCTTTGATTGTTTGCTTGTATGTGGTATGATGTTTTTTTCCCCTATTTTAGTGTCCATTCGGGTATAATGTGATGTGGGAATGAAATAATTATATGCTCGGGGAAAACAAAAATAGGGTGTTAATGTTTTTATTATGTTCAGTAGGTTAAATGGAAATTGGGTTGTATTGAATACTAGAAAAAATGTATGGATGCCCTGATAAGTGTTCATGTGTTAAGGAATTGATGAATATAGGGTTAAATATGTTTTTAGTCCCCCAACTATCAAGCGCTTTTATTTTTATTCCCTTTCCTAAACTTTGGTGTACTTTGATCCTTGTACTTAAGGAAACTGTAGTTTTTTCTAATGTGGCTAACAGTGTGCCACATGGAAGGCCAATTAAAATGTTGTTTCTGACTCTGATTAAAATTAAAAAAAAACATTAAATTGTAGGGTCAAAACTGGAATCTTTTTTTTCTGGGTTAAATATGTTTTTAGTGCTTTAACTATCTTACAATTTTAGATTTAGTTCCTCTTTCAAACTTTTGTACACTTTGATCCTTGTCCTTAAGGAAATTTTAATTTCTCGTCCTCCAAAACCAACGCCGTGAATTTAATCTGATGTGGCAAACGGTGTGCCACTTATGATTCCAGCTTACTTGCCCACTATGTGCCACATTTCTATTCTTGTATGATTCCACCGGCGCCCTTACCTCCGCCACCGCCATTGTCGACCACCTGTCCCTCGTCAAATATGTCTTCTTCGTCGATTGACTCCCTCAATGGACCCACTCCCTCCTCCTTAACAAAAATAAGGCCTCAGATTCTCGGCCCCTCTCCAATCTCTACCCCTCCCTTAACCATTGCGGAAAGAAGTTAACAAAGAAAATTTGGGACCTTAAAAAGTTCATTGAACAGGGAAAAAAGTATGCACCATTGAACCGCATTGCTAGTCTTCCTTCAACTAATTATTCAAGCAGCCAATATTGAGTGTTGTCGGAGTGCGACAGCGTTAGTAGTTGCCGGAGTTCGAACACGACCATCCTCAATATCAACGTTGGGCATAGGATGGTTATCGGGTTCGAATCGGTGGGGTCCTCGCTGATGTACCAAGTGTTCACCTCTAGACTGTTTGCCAGAGTTCCCAACCCAAGCACATTGGAGTATAGGATAGGCACGTGAGGTGGGTGTCGTGGGAGTAGAGGAGGTAGGTGTACTCGCCGGCGATGGTGACGGAGCGAGAGATGTTGGTGTCAGTTTTGTGGGTGTGGAAGGAGACAATTTGCCACCCGGAGACGGAGGGAGAGGGAGGAAGACAAGCTCGGAGTAAAGATGCATGGAAGTATTGACATGTTTCAAAAAAGGAAAAAATGGTGTGGCACACTATTAGCCACCTAAGAAAAAATTAACGTTGTTAGTTATGGAGGACTAAAAAATATAGTTTCCTTAAGGATAATGATCAAAGTGTACCAAAGTTTGAAAGATGGACTAAATCTAAAAACACTTAATAGTTGAGGGACTAAAGTAAGACATATTTAACCCTTTTTGTCTTTGTTCAAGGGTTCTGCGGGCACTGAACCATGGTCAACACTTCCAGAGCTTGTTGTGGAACTTACTGCAGCTCGATCTATGTCCTTCGTTGGCACTCATGAGTACCTTGCCCGAGAAATTATCAAAGGAGAAGGTCATGGAAGTGCAGCTGATTGGTGGACTTTTGGATTTTCTTGTATGAGCTGTTATATGGTAAAAGCCCTTTCAAAGGGTCATAAACCGTGCTACAATTTTCAATGTAGTAGGCTAGCAGCTCAGGTTTCCCGAATCACCGACAACCAGATAAGTCATTAGGGATATGATTCGTGGCTTGCTAGTGAAGGAGCCACAACATTGTCTAAGGGTTAAAATAGGTACAACAGAGATCAAGCAACAACCCTTCTTTGAAGGTGTGAACTCGACATTAATTAGGTATAACACACTGCCAGAAGTGCTGAGACAGGTGGAAAATGAACTACTGAGGAAGGTTGGACCAACTAATAATGTCGTTGGGCTTGGCAGCACTAGTAAGGGTATAGTTGGTACTACTACTGCCAACATGAAGCCATGGTTGGCTGAAGATGGAGAAGAAAAGAGTACCCGTAGAACCACTGAACGAAGAAAAAAAATGATTCCAGTTTTGACCCTACAATTTAATGTTTTTTCTTTTAATTTTAATTAGAATTAGAAACAAAATTTGAATTGGCCTTCTACGTGGCACATCGTTAGCCACATCACAAAAAAAATTAACGCCGTTAGTCATGGTGGACGAAAAATTACAGTTTTCTTAAGGACAAGGATCAAAGTGTACCAAAGTTTGGGAGATGGACTAAAAATAAAAACACTTGATAGTTGAGGGACTAAAAATATATTTAACCCATGAATATATGTATATGATGGTGTATGAAGTTAGGGATAATATATCTGAAATGGATACATTATGTTTGAACTGCCTAGATTTTATGCATTAAGTGTATGTAGATCTATGCCATATAAATTGGTTGTTGGTACTTGTTTTGTTTCGGCCAAGTATAATATGAACTTTTATGTTTGTCACAATGAGGTTAAAGTAGTAAAGCCTGATGTTATGATGATTTAGCTTTGAAGGGAAAATCCAAACTCTATTTAAATGAGGAAGGAATGTTATTTGCCTAAAATATGCATTTAAATAGTTGTGAATATCAGGTGTACTCTAATTATGCATGATTGTTGGTGAACCATGAAAAATTTTATGCTTATTCGAAATGAATTAGTATGAGCATGATTGATGTGATTGAGGTTTTTCCTAATGTTCGACTCCAACATTAGGAAAGGCTCACTCAACGAAAGTGGTTGTGAAAATTAATTTCACTCCACGAGAGATTTGTTCAACTAGCAAGTTTGCATAATTCAAAAAACCCAAAGGACATATTGGATCATCATATTGGCTCATGATGAGGCTTTTTCTTCATTTCTTATACCAAAATTAATACATACAATTGAAAAGAACATCAAACTAAACTAATTTAACTAAAATGACCAAATTTTGAAATACCTAAAATATCCAACATTGCACAAACAAGTTAAACATATCATTTTTACAAGAGTAATGTGATTATTAAATCTATCTTCCATTATGGGAAATGCTTAACTTCAAGACAAAATCTCGAAACTCCAAGCAATAAGGTCACTCAAAATTCAGAGATCTAGTTAGAGTAACGCATCCAAACATAACAAAATTTTAATATGTATTAAAAAAAATTTGAGATTCACCTAACCCCCACAAAATTGATGACAAAATGATAAGGAAAAGAAATAAAGAATATTTAAAATAAATAGAAACTTACTTAGAAATATGAATAAATAAAAATAAACTCCTTCACAATAATGACTAGATTATTAAAGAAATGAAATATGGATGAAGAAAATAAAAAAAAAACAGAAAAAGTGAGAAGAAATTGTGAAGAGATAGACAAAAAAGAACATAAAAAACAAAAAAGAGGAACATGGTTTTACAATGAAAATTATTAATGATAGCCAATGTAAAATTAATAATTTTGTATTAAACATAACCTCCTAAAATTAATTTTCATTTCGGTATATTTTAATGTTTTTTTAATTAAAAAAAAACTTAAGACGTACATGAAGTTCTCAGTAAATATGTTCTTCATCTACCATCATAAAATTTTCTTGTTTATATCGGTGATTCCTTGATAAGAGAAAAATATTTGATCTTTTTCTAAATCAATTTTAACACTTTTATCTTTGGATGAACACTTTCTTACCATGTTTTTTCAACACACACACACACACACACACACCCCCCCCCCACACACACACACACACACACACACACACACACACACACACACACACACACACACACACACACACACACACACACACACACACACACACACACACACACACACACACACACACACACACACACACACACACACACACACACACACACACACACACACACACACACACACACACACACACACACACACACACACACACACACACACACACACACACACACACACACACACACACACACACACACACACACACACACACACACACACACACACACACACACACACACACACACACACACACACACACACACACACACACACACACACACACACACACACACACACACACACACACACACACACACACACACACACACACACACACACACACACACACACACACACACACACACACACACACACACACACACACACACACACACACACACACACACACACACACACACACACACACACACACACACACACACACACACACACACACACACACACACACACACACACACACACACACACACACACACACACACACACACACACACACACACACACACACACACACACACACACACACACACACACACACACACACACACACACACACACACACACACACACACACACACACACACACACACACACACACACACACACACACACACACACACACACACACACACACACACACACACACACACACACACACACACACACACACACACACACACACACACACACACACACACACACACACACACACACACACACACACACACACACACACACACACACACACACACACACACACACACACACACACATATATATATATATATATATAATAAGTCAACTTTAGACTTTTATGAAAGCCTATGATTAAAAAGTTCAGATTTGGCCACTTAAAAAATCTTTTAAATAATAATAATTTTTTTCATATATCTTTTTTATTTTGATTCTTTGCAATGTAGTAAAATTGTGTATTTATAAATTTTTTAATATTAAAAAGTCAAATTTATAAAATTACTAAAAGATAAATTATATATATATATATATATATATATATATATATATATATATATATATATATATAATTTAAGAAATTTATTGCAGAATAATTTTCAAATAAATAATTTATTTTGTTATACCATGCATATATAACATAATAATAAGTAATGATCTTATAGTGATTAACGGTACAAATAAATTCATTAATCTTTTTTAAGTATTACGAAAACGCATGTTTGGAAACAACACTAGACTTTTACGTAAGTCTGAATTAAAAAGAAAAAACCCTATAAAAAGATGTTGGTTTTTCAAGTCTTTTCACTGACAAAATACTAACAACCAACTAATGTACTTTATCTTAGTTTTTTTCTTTTTTTTTCCTTTTCACTCTATTTCATTAACAAAATACTAACAAATAATCTACTTTATTCCAAAATTTTCCTTTTTTTTTTAATTTTTTCTTCACTCTTTACCCAATTTTTATATATTTTATTTTCTCTTTTAATCCTACCTTTTCTACCAATAGATCGTATTTACTACAAGTTAGGTAAACAAAATAAAACTTTTATTCAATAAAGATTTAATATAAAATAATTTTTTTCACTCAAAAATTTCTTTAAGCATAATTATTTAACATTTTTTTGTGATTATTTCAAAATTTTATTAGTATTATTAAATAAGAAATTTGTTTTTCAACTAGTTCATTCTCTTACTAGTGTTTTGATATATTCCTTTATATTCTAGATCTTAGCGGTTTTTATCTCTTTCTTCTATTGTTTAGAACATAAAAACTACTAAATAAGAAAAATAATTTAAATTATAAGTAAATTTGATTTTGTTTTCGAAAAAAAATATATTGAACTGGTTGATATATGTTTGTGTTGGTTTTAAACTTAGACATACGACAAATGATGACAAACACCTAACCATGCAACCAAGCACAAGAAACATGATTAAACAAATCCAAAAAGAGCAAGAGTCATCTATATAAGATGAGACTAAAGTCTTATTCACTTGGACAATCATGGAGCATCTCTAGTGGTGTTGGAATTTGTGGATCTTGCATTATGGGTCAAATAGTGTAGGATTTCCTTTTAGGTCTTGTATTAAGGGCCAAGTAGTAGAGAGTTTTCGGTCAAACTTGGGTCAACAAAAGTTAACACCTAGAGTTGACCCAAGATTTGCATCTAGCTTAAGATTTATCATGGGTGATTAAATTTTGTATCCTAGCTTGGTGCCAAGGTGGAAGGTGTCCTACTTTAAGAGGGTTGGCCATGTGACAAGCTTTTAATGGAGAGTATTTTCAAAGGTAGTAGTCATGTGTCGCTTTCCTAATGAAGCTTCTTTTGCAAAAGCAACTTTTTACTTGAAACTTTAGGAATGAAGAAGGTTTTCTACAAGTAGTGGTCACATGTCCTCCTTTCAATGGGGATTTCTAGACATGTACCCTTGCACCTTTGGAGGCCAAGGTGGGAGACTTTTAGGGTTTTGAGTCTACACATTTTGGAGACACCTTCTCCTATAAATAAAGGTGGTCTGATAGGGTTGAATTTGGTTTGTGATGTTTATGTTCATAGGCTTAAGCCCCAAAATCCCTAGTATCAAGTTTTAAAAGTTTTATTTAGTTGTGTGAGTTATTAACAAGTGCACCAAGTCATTTTTAGAACAACCAAATAGGGTTTAATGTATCCATAAGGATTTAACAAACATATTGGTAGTTTGTTTTTGGGTTTTATTTATTTTGATAGAAAGTATGAATTTGGAAAATATTGATAATAGTATATATTATATAGATTGAGTGAAGTGAAGTCTATGAGTGGATTTCATCTCATGCTCTTCCACTGCATCACTGTTAATCTTGTCTATGTATTTATTCAAATCCTTCAATGTCATGGGACTTCTCTTTAAAAGTAATTCTAAGTCCATTTCTGGCACCTAGAGCCTAAGATCACCAAGTTGAAGTATGATTCCTCAATGATTGCTTGAATGTATCACCTGCATTAAGATCAAGACTTTATGTCTAATTACAACCTTAGATCCATTTCTAGCATCTAAAAACATACAAAAGAATGTATTGGACCACAACTCAAATGTCTTGGACCAGTACAAGAGCTAAGTTTCTTGATCCTTGAATGTCTTATTTTCTCCCATTTATGTGTTGTTATATATGTTTCCTTACTTGTCTTGTTTTTTGTCATTTCATACTTTATGTTCATGCTTCTATTTTGTTATTTCCTTTAAACCATTTGGTTTTTACCTTAAGTTTTCATACACTTGTTTCTTTCTTCGCTTTTGAATTTTTTATTGTCTTTCTTCATGTATTTTCAGTCATATATGTTAGAATTGTTGGACTTTGTTTCTCAACACCAAGGAGGAGGGGAGGGGGGGGGGGGAATTGGTGTTTTATAAAAACTAGCACTTTTTAAATCTTTTTCGCAAAAGGTATAGTTCTTGAAAAACTTTCTTGTGCCGTAAGCAATGTGTTCAATGAAATCAGTATGCGTGTAAAGACTAAAATAAAATGAATGCACGAATGTAAAGAGATAGGGAGAAAAAAATCAAACTCAATTTTTATACTGGTTTGGCCTCAATGCCTACATCTAGTCACCCTCTCAATCAACCTTAGATTGGAGAGCAATTCACTATAATGATCAAAGTATTACAGTTAAGGCTTTATAGAGAAACTTTCAAATGTAAACACCTCACAAACTCTCAATCAAATATAGAATAACAAAACTTGCCAACACATAATTACCCCATTCCTGTTGCCACTCTTCTTCCTGACGCCACACGTACAAGGAACAACAAATCAAAGATTGCAAGTCTTCTTCTTCTAATAAACCAAAATGCACCTTAAGTTGTGAAGAGACGATCAGTCTTTTCAGTGCAGTCACGTTTGCTTCTCAAGAATGCTTTAAGATCTGTAAATCACTTCTCGTTCTTGATTCTTGGAGCCTTTGATCAATCTGTAAAACCTCTGAGATGAAAATCAATCAGATATCAAAGTGTAATTCTCAATTGTTCTACAGAAAATCAAACAATGGGTCAATATATAGTTTTTGTCAATTCTAACGCAAATCGATTACTACATTAATGTAATCGGTTACATTAAACACATGTAACAGACTTACAACAGTCAAAGCACATAATTGAATGTTCAATTAATGTAATCGATTCTCATAAAATGCTTAGTCAAATACATTTAAAAATATGACTGTTATAGCAGTTATGACAAGCATAAGTCAGTTTTCAAATCTTAACAGACTTAATTGAATACATAGACTATGTAATTGATTAAGCTTTAACACTTAAATGTTTTTTGAAAACTTTTCTTTCTAAAAACTCATCACAACACATTTGAAAAAGATATGTACAAACACATGAGTTTTAATCGATTCACCAACTAATGTAATCGATTCAAAACTAGTTGTTTTGTCAGAGTTTAAAACTTAAGTTGTTTTATAACCTTAATTGATTATCACACCACTGTAATCTCTTAAGTCATGCATATATGTTTTTGTGCATGTGGTTTTTATATCACCAAAACATATATTGTGCATACATAGATATAGTCACTTCAAAAACACAATAATATGCATCAATCAATACAATATGTCAATCAAATCTAACAAACACAATATGTGCATATTTCATAGTAAGCATGAACACATATAACACATAACACAGTACACATACATGTGTTTTTATTAACAATGTGTTGTCATAATAAAAAACAAACATCACAGGGATTGATTTTAGCTAACACTATGCTCCCCCTATCAACAATATATTTTTTGTTGGGTCCTTTTTTTTTATATTTAGATCCATCCATGTTGTCTAGAGTCATATGTAGTCAATTTTATGCATTTTCTCCTAGTTTGAGCTTTGCAAAAATCACAAAAATATATGCTCAACTTGGATTTTAAAATGCACCATATGCATCAAGTTGACGATTTTTTCTTTGTATATATGAGTTCACACTTGTCATTAAACCATTGGCAAGTCGATGGAGTGAAGTTTCTCTTATGTTTTGTTGAAGTTTCATACAATATTATGATTATATTAGGTTTTCTTCTACTTTTGTGCATCTTGATCTTTTTGAACTTTTAATAAAATATATACTTTCTGACTTATAGTGTGTGGTGGTCATGGTTTGTGATTAAAAATAGTGGAAAAAATTTATCAAACGATTAAAAAAAAGGGTATAAAAAGAGTTCCAAAAGAGCCAAGTAAAGTGTTGAAATTCATGTTTTTATTACCACAACCTCTAGCTTGTTTTGTATGAAATTTTTGTAGTTTTTTCTCAATGATTTTGTGATGAATACTGCATTTTTTAGTAGCTATATGGCTCGGTCTTGATGCTAAAAGAATGTCCATATTGCACCAATAGCTCATTGCTTGTGTAGACAAGAAGCACCACCTTCTATTTAGTTACTTTTGGTTTTATGCATTCATTCTAGTGCCTTTCTTTAAGTCTTTCTTATGAGTGCTTAACCTTTTTTTTCTTAACCTTTATTTTCTTTCTTGTCTTTTCTTCTTACTCATGGTTTTGTTCAAGTATAAACTCCTTTTGTGAAGCCTTGTTTCTTTTAAGACATTTTCTTGCTTTTCTCCTTTGGCTTCTTCTCGGTTTCAGTTTGTTTTTTGTGTATGAGTTCTCTTTGGAGGAAAACCAACTCTAAAATCTTAGGGGAGTGGAGACCTATTTGAACCTTAGAGCCTTGAGGAGGAGACGAGTATAGAAAGAGTGAAAGACCTTGGAGAGGAACATACACCATTTGATTGTATTGTAATTTTTGAGTTGTAAAATTTTCTTATTTATTCATTGTAGCTCACGGTCTTGTTTGGTGTCTTGGGGTTGTCTTTGGTTCTCAATCTCATCTTTGAACAAGAACCTCTATCCATATTTGAAAACGTTTTTAGTTAGTAAAGTTTTAAAGGTTCCAAACCTCCCTTTTAGATTTACCATTAGACCATATATTCAATGCATGCGATCTAACTCTTTTTTCGGAGACATGGAGGAAGATGAAAGTGAAGAGCCTCCAGATTTAAGGTCAAATCCTTCTCAAGAGGGAGGGGATGATCGCAAACCCCTAGTCAAGGGACCAATCACACATTAAGCAAATTCAAGAAGAGTTAGAGTCATCTATGCAAGGTGAAGTAAAACTCTTATTCACTTGGACCATCATGGAGCATCTCTAGTAGTGTAGGAATTTGTGAACCTTGTATTGCGGATCAAGTACTGTAGGATTTCCTTTTAGGCCTTATATTAAGGGCCAAGTAATATATGATTTTTGGTCAAACTTAGGTCAACAAAAGTCAACACTAGAATTGACCCAAGATTTATGTCTAGTTAAGACCTATTGTGGGTGATTAAGTATTTCAACCCTAGTTTGGTGCCAAGGTGGAAGTAATCTCACTTTAAGAGTGTTGGCCATGTGGCAAGCTCTTAATGGAGAGTATTTTCAAAGATAGTGGTCATGTATCACTTTCCTAGTAAAGTTGTTTTTGCAAAAGTAGCTTTCCATATGGTACTCTAGGAATGGAGAAACTATTTTACAAGTAGTAGTCACATGTCTTCTTTTCAATAGAGAGGATTTCTAGACATGTACCCTTGTACCTTTGTTGGACAAGGTGAGATTTTTAAGGTTTTATGTCTACACATTTTGGAGATTCCTTCTCCTATAAATAGAAAAATCTTTCCCTTGTAAATATACTTGGAGAGATATAATGTTATGTTTCCAAAATATTTGTGCAATCATACTTGTCTTATGTTAAGGCTAGAGCATCCCATGTAGTCTCTTCTAGTCACCTTTCTCTAGAGTTGACCCAATCTCTCAAGAGAACCTTAAAACACCTTCATTCCACCATAACATCATCCAAACCGAGACATTTCTTCCATTTTCGTATTGCTTCCGCGCCAACCTTCAACTCATAGACTTATATTTATGCTTTGGTCCAACCAAACCTAAGGAGAGACTATCAACAACTTTCAAGATGATATCTATAAATGTTTAATTTAAATTGAGTGTTAATATGTTTCTGTTTGCTCTTGGATATGAATAAATTGAAATAATACAAACAATATGATGATTCAAGTAACAATAAATACACAAAATAACTTTTAAGAAGTAATTGATTTGAACCTTTTCAAGTTAAATGTGACATGTTTTCAATATTGAATGGTCTTGTTGGAGAGAGTATGCATACAAATTTGATGAAATATTATTTTGATGCTTTAAACTAGATAAAACAATTATATTTATGATTTTGGTTATTGTTGAGATTATTGATAAGGGGAGCACTGGTTTAGCCAAACCTTACAATCTCAAAGAACTTCTGGTTTTTGATGATGACAACAATATTAATAACAACATGTGCTGTTACATGTTGTTAAATGAGTTACATGTTCATAGCTTTCATGTTTATGATTATTTGAGAACATGTTTGTCTTGATTCTGTCATTGCTGCAATTCACTTTGTTTTACATGAAATCTTATATGTGAATGCATGACATATGTTTTAGGAAAGGAAAGCCACATGCACTTTTGTTGAACTTATAATATGTGGCAAAACAACAGTTTTAAGTCGACTTCATTATGAAGTAAGTCGATTAAAACTCATGGCTTTGCACAAACCTTTTCAAATTGTGAGTATTTTTGGAAAGAAAGGTTTTCAAAACTACATTGAAGTATTACAAAGTCGACTGTATGCACAAGCTACTAGACTTAGTTAGTTATGTTTTGAAATTCTGTTAATGCTTTTGATGTCTAACGACTATATTTTATATCTTTGACCAAACCTTGATTGTGAGTAAACTGTATTACATGCAAAATCAATTAAGTTGGTTTGACTGCTACTAATTGTTATAATTGTCTAAGTATAATTGACTCTATTATTAGCATAGTCGACTGAATAAAATCAGTTTTATGGAAAACTATATGTAGACGCGAATTTGATTTCAGTAGAGACTTTTGTGAATCTAATGTTTTGATTGAATTGTGTTAGATTATTGATCTCTGGTAGAACGTGCTAAAGCTCCAAGAATTCATAAGAAAGACCGAGGTGTTCATTCTTTGGTGATTGCTTGACGAGTAAGAATCTGTGCGCATTGACTGATTGATCAACCTGCACTTCATGTGTCTGAAAGATGATCAACTTCTTATCTTAATCTTGTGAACATTGTGGCTGCCCTGTTGTGACTACAGGAAGAGAACATGTGGCGTTCTGGACTTTGAGGATTGTTCAAAGTGATTAAAGACTACAGGAGATGGGACATCTTGTTGTTGTTCTTTGTTTGTACATGCCTATATTTTGATTAGAGGGTTAGAGAGGTGTTTTATATTTTGACGTGGAGGTCGCTATAAAAGCCTTGTTGTAAAAACCTTGATCATTATAGTGCATTTGCTTCCTAGGATTGGAAGGACACTGGATGTAGGCATTTTGGCCGAACCAGTATAAAAACCGGCATTTGAATTCTCTATCCCTGCATTTTTATTTTCAAAGTTGACTTTACTTTTCACGTAGTCAACTATTTTCGCTGCACTTAAAAAATCTTATTCCTTGCGATTCAAGAAACTTTTGAAAGATCATGCTTTTGTGAAAAAGATTTTTAAAAGACTCTGTTTTTTGTGTTTCACCAGTTCACACCGCCTCTTGGTATTGAAACTAAGCCATTCTATTTTCAACAATTGACACCAAAGCAGGTTTTCATAAGATATTTGAAAAATAAGTAGATTACTTTTTTCTTTAAGTCGACTATTCCTTGAAAATGGCTTTTAGTTCTCAAACATTTGGTGAAGGTACATCAACAAATAGACCACCACTATTTGGTGGTGAAAACTATGCTTTTTGGAAAATCCGGATGCAAATCTTTCTTGAATCCGTGGATAAAGGTGTTTGGGATGCAACACTAAATGGTCTATATGAGCCAACTCATGTTATTAATGGAAAAAATGTTTTGAAAATTTTTCTGAGTGGACTCAGGATGAAAACCGTAGAGCACAATATGATGTTAAAGCACGTAATGTAATTGCTTCTACACTAACTATGGATGAACTTTTTAGGATTTCACAGTGTAAGACAATAAAGGAAATGTGGGACGTTTTGGAGGTCACACATGAAGACACGAAAGAAGTCAAATGAGTCAGAAAGAACTCATTGATACAAGAGTATGAATTGTTCGGGATGAAAGCTGGAGAGACTATATATGAAGTACAAAAAAGATTTACTTACATAGTCAACCACCTGATGGCTCTAGGAAAAGTGTTTGGCAAAGAAGATATCAATATCAAGATATTGAAAAGTCTGAATAGAAGTTGGCAACCCAAGGTTACTGCAATTTCTGAATCAAGAGATCTTATAAGCATGAATATGGCTACCTTGTTTGGCAAGCTAGGAGAACATGAGTTTGAACTTGGAAGACTAAAAGAAGAGGAAGAAATTGAAGAAAAGAAGTCCATAGCCTTGAAAACCACTAGCAAAAAAGCCTCAAAGATTGTATCATCTAAGGATGAATCTGACGCTGAACTGGACAACAATGAGCTGATGTCCATGGTGGTAAGGAAGTTTGATCGGTTTTTGAAAAATAAAGGTCAACTTATTGACCATGCAGGTAATGTCAAAGCAAAGAAAGCTACAATATCAAATGTTGTTCAGTGTTATGAGTGTGGCAAAGAGGGTCACATTAAACCTGAATGTCCAGACCTGAAAGTCAAGCAAAGAGCAAGAAGAAGATTTCCTCAAGACGAGAGCAGGAAGCAAAAAAGCTCATATATTGCTTGGGAAAACAATGATACAAATTTTTCCAGTGATGAAGATTGTGATTGTGATTGTGAAGAAGAATCCAACATCTGCTTCATGACTGGCTTAACAAAAGATGAATATGATAGTGATGCATTTCAAGAGGTTGATGCTGAAGCCATGCAACTGCAATATAAGGTCAATCGACTCCTATATGAAAGAAGAGACTATGATCACAAAATCAACAATCTGGCCAAGGAGAATGAAAGACTGGAAAAGGAGTTAAATGATGCTTTAGAGTCTGTGAAGAAAAGTAATGCTGAAACAAAGCGTGCTAAAAAGGATTGTCAAAACTGCCTTATATTGGTTGAAAAGATTCATTACTTGACTTGCACCTTAGCAAAGTTCACACAGGGCAGAGACAGCTTGGATGCTATGCTGAAGGCATTTGGAAGAACTATATTCAGACAAGGCATTGGCTACAAAGCTCAAAGCAACTGGACAAACACAAAGAACTTTGTTGATATAAGTAACCCTGTTTCACATTTATATTTCTATTGTAATAATATTGGACATAATGTTAGAAATTGCTGTTATAAAAAGGTTGGAGTTCCTAAAGGATTATATAGATGGATTCCAAGGAACAACTTTTTGCTAACAAACAAGGACCCAAATTCAAATGGGTACTTGCATAAAAAATCTAAGTTGTTTTGCAAGAAAGCAAATGCTTATACAAATTTTAATCGATTGTATTAAGTACATAGTCGATTACATGTTGCTGTATGAATGTTTCTATTTTTGTGAAAACCTTCTGTCATACAAAAAATAACTTTACAATTAATGAAATCAACTAGATATCTATGTTTTGGGCTTTCTCTGTTTTGAATTTTAAATGGGCTTGAAGTGTATTTGTATCTTGGTTCACGCCATAAACACATGTTTATATAGTTGTGATACTCAAAACCCTAAAAACTTCTGTGAAAGGTGTGCTGTGAATTTTGTGCAAAATGACATCATCATCCTTATCTAAGCGTACTAAGTGTGTTCCTCCATCCGAAAGAAATGCAAGTCCTTCAGGGTGGATCTGTGATAGCAATGATAGAGAAAGATATATATGTTGGAAGAATATCAAGGAAGGGGTTCCACACAAATCAGTTGAGCTATATCTTTTTAGAACTGAAAGCTTCAAATTTTCAGAAAAACCTGATCATCAAGGTTTACGCACCTTTGTTCAAATGAAGGGTGACTGCTACCCGAATATGGTAAATGTGTTTTATAACAATCTGAAAGTTGTTAACGGGGATATCCACTTATGAGTAAAAGGAGTAGACATTGTTATCAACAATGATACCTGGTTTCAAGTTGCCAATCTAAAAAATGAAGGACGCATGTCACATCTACTTGATTACTTACAAAATAGATGGACTAGGAAGACACAAATGTTCAAAGACTGACACAAATGTTCAAAGACTGCATGAGGTATCCAGGAAGATACAAGAAGGAAAATGGATTTCTACCCAGGTATTTGGACAAAGAAGAGAAAATCATTGCATTCATCATTGGTCATGTTTTGCTACCTGGAAGATCTAGTTATGAAAAATTGACTTCAGAGGATATATATCTGCTGAATTCTATAATGTTCAGAATTCCAACAAACTAGATAACTGTTTTAAAGTGGCATATCATTGATGTTGGTGTAAATGACTGGTATGAACTACCCTATGGAGTGTTCATTAGCAAAATATTGTCTCTCAGTGGCATTAATCTCACTGGTGAAATCATGGTCACTTGCGACAACGCTAATCAAATTGGTAAGGCAATACTAACATGTATTAGTCTAAAGAAAACTGTTCTTGGTTGGATTTTCAGTGATATACAAAACTCAACCAAAAATCAAGATGAATTACCTGACTCTGACAGTGAACAGATATTATCATCTCCTATGTCTGAATTTGAAAAGTGTGTGGTAAATAGTTTTGAAAAGGTCTCCAAAAGAGCTAACCTGATGAAGAAATCTCTTATGAAAATGAATGAGAAGATGGATAAAATTATAGAGAATTATGTGGAAAGTTCTACATCGAAAAAAAGAATCAATAGATAAAGATGATGAGACTAGTGAAGAAAATTTTATGGAGTCATCTGAAACAGAATAGGGGTCTTGTGTTTACAGTCTAGTGTCATGTGTTTTGTTTGTTTGGATGTTTTGTTTGTTTTTAGTGCTTGTTTTGTTAATGGCTTTTTATGACATTCTGTTTTGGTTTTTCTGATTGTAATCATGGTTTAAGTCAATGAAATCAGAATTATTTCTATATTGAGTACCTGATTATGTTTGAATTAAGCCGATTCTGTTGTGTATGAAGTTGAATGCTTTACTGTTTACTATTGCATTCATACATTTGCACTTACATATTACACCTGTAACAATTCCTGTACTTCAAATGATTCTAAAATGCTTGATCTGGAAAAAATCTTGAAAGGTTTTGCAGGAACATTGCTTCTGGATGAACTACTGGAGATACAATTCAAATGGAAAACAATGAAGTCGATTGCAATAGTGGATCAATCGATTACTGTTTAACAGGGGTTATAAATTCCATGATTTGGAATTCTACTATTTTGTTTATTTATCACATATTATTAATTGTTTCTTATTCAATATATCTCTATTCTATAATTGATTGAAATTACTTGAGATAATATTGAGATTGTTGATTGATATTGTATCTATGCTTCATTGATGTGTTTGCACAATTTCTGTCTTGATACAATACTGTCACATGCTTATACATGCTTTGAAATGTTATGTGAATACTGCATTGTGCATTTGAGTTTTGATTATAAAACATGCATAATGGCAGGGGGAGCATTGCATAGGATCTTAGATAATTTCACATGCCTACATTTAAGGGGGAGATTATATCTTTATGATGTGATTATCTGTGATAAGGGGAGCATCATTGTTTGATTAATATGATTTATTGATGCATATCTGAATAACTGTTTGAAAGCATATCATTATCATAAGGCATACCTTTTTTGCTAATGCACAAAGGGGGAGAATGTTGGGAGAATGCTCTGATATTCATTTTGAGCTTTGATATATGTTAAGACTATGACAAGTGTACCGAATCGTATCAAGTAATAAACATGGTTAGACCAAGTATTGTTTCCCTAGAGACTCACAGCTTAAACAGTTATGTGATTTCTTGATTAAATAAGACTTGAAAACAAACTCTTTTAGGTTTAGAATGCAAATACTGAAAAGTAAATATGCATCCAATTTGATCAATTGGACAAAAGTGCAAAGATGAACGAGTTTAATATTATGGAATGAATATGTTGTTGGGGTTAGATTTCACCTAGTTTACTCTTATGTATATACGAATTCTACTTCTTCATTAATGTAAATGTCACTATCTAAAATACTTAAAACCTGATTCCTCAGCGAAGAAAGCATATCCTTAATTATTAGTTCATACGATTCCTAGGATTCCTAATAGTTAATTCTGAAGAACAGAAGCTTACGACAACCAGAATTCATACCCTCATTCCTGAGCAATACTGCTTCTGGGAATAATTCTTCAAATCATGACTTGTAAGATAGCTTCCGGTATTCATGCAAATCATACATCATGGTAAACAATGAGTTAAACAAAGCAAGCATTATGCGAAGAAGAATTACCCTAAGAATTAATGAAAGAAGCATATATAATCAAGAATCAATTCAATACATGAGAGTTTACAAAGGTTACCTCATTCCCCAACAACAAATAGAGTTTAGTTCACCATTGACATGGTGAAACTAGATGAACAATGAAAAAGAATGAAAGATAAAACCCTAGAAATTTAAGATAGGAGCTTCCGCATCCAAATCCGCCTCTAAGGGAGCAAAGAGTGTGTTTCTGAGCCTGTTCCGTCCAAATATGTGAACCCTAGGACGTCTAAGTCTTAAATAGAACATAAAAATAACAGAAAACGGGTCCAAGCCCACGAGATTGGCGGTTAGTGCCCCACTTAAGGCGCCCAGCGGTGTGCGAGTCAAAATTGACGTTCAGGGTCAACTCAGAGGGCAAGCAAGCGTGGTGCAACTCGACGAAATTGCGCTGAGCCCCTAAAAAGGGCGCTCGGGCACCAGCCAGAAGCATCATGCACTAAGGGCTCCAAATAGGGGCAGCCAAGCGTGAGACTGTGTACTTTGGCGCAGACGGCCCCTAAAGTGGCACTCAGCACTGCTGCGATCCTCCTTTCTTGATGCTTTTCCATCCCTTTCTGAGTTTTAACTCGTTACTATTTCAAATCTTCTTGAAAATAATCTCAATTCCTGTTGAAAACACTTAAATCTAGCACAAAACCATTAAATTCACCTTCAACTCTCTTTATTCCTAAAAACCATGATTCCAAGCTAGTTTCTTCTAAGTCAAAAAGGGTGTTTTGAGTATCAAAATTAAGTATCAAATAACGATAAATTCAACCATTATCACAACCCCAAACTTAGAACTTTGCTTGTCCTCAAGCAAATAAAATGTAACTTGGCTTTCAAAAGAATCAATGGTTTCAACACCTTTCAAAACCTTTTCTTTCAAGACAAGGAATTTCTCATATTAGCTTATTATAGAGAATATCAGTCAAGATGAATAAATGCCTTGATTCAATTAAGCTCATTGTGGTGCTCACATACTCACAAAATGTTCAACAGATGCTATACTCATGAAGATCAACCAAGCAAAGTTGTAATCATGAATACACAGAACTACTCCTCACAAAGAAAAAGTGTTTCTCTCAAACACACAGGTGTATATAGAGGTGACTCATTCATTCTGCTCAACATTTAGCTCAATGCTTATTCTTTTCCAAATTTCCCAACAACCCCAAACTTGAACCTTTATCAATACCACACAAAATATTCTCAACTTAACTTAAGGTAAAGATTTTCGAAAAGGATTTTCATAATTTAAGGCTAAAGGTTTAAAGGATAGAACACATTGTGCTCTCTTCTATTGGGCTAAAATCATGCATTGGCTAAAAAGGGATAACAACAGATGGCCTTGATCATATGACACATGCAAGCAAGTGATTCAATCATAGAAACCTGAGCAAAGTCATTCATGCTTTCAAAGTAATAACAATTATTCACAAACACTCTGGAGTCCAATCCTCAGGCTAATTTAAGTTCCAACATTCAGATAAACATCTTGCTTAGTAACACAATCACAAATCATCATGCATCTGTTTCACAATATTGTGAGCAACCACCTGTATATCAACATCATGCATAATCTCAACATCAATCAATATAATCAACATCATAAAGCAACACTCATCACAAACATCATATCATCATCAAACCATTGTATCACAAAATAAGTTTTAAGCCAAGTACATCACAACCTATTCTAAATAACATAAAGACGAACATAAATTTAAAAAAAAAGTTTAGAAAGTTGGGTTACCTCCCAATAAGCACTTCTTTAACGTCAATAGCTTTACCCAATAAAACTCAAGTTTGATTTTCAATGTTGATGTGCTTCTTCCTTTCATGACACCAACATAATCTCAGCATCTTTCTTGTCACCAACTTGACTCTCCTAGAGTAAGGTGCCTCAATCTCAAGAACTCCATTTTCCTTTATATCCTTGATGGCCCATAACCTGTTCTTAAGTTTCACTGGTTTGCCAAGGTAGGGTTCATTATTTTCCATCACAGAGTCATGGTGAACGAGTTTTTCTTCCTTATCTCCATCATCTTCCTTCAACCTTTGAAAGCAACAACTATGATTCCTCTCGACCGTCTTGGCATCTTTATCAGGTAAACTAGTCACTGATAGAACTTCATCTTTATCTTTAGGACTAGTCTTTGTTTCTTGTAGTGGCTGCCCAGCTTCAAAAACATTGAAAGTCACCTCTTCATCTCGGTCTTTCAACGTTATAACTCCATCATCCACATGAATGACAACCTTAACTGTCTTCATGAATGACCTTCCAAGGATGAGCGGTATCTCTACATTTTCCTCCATCTCCATAACTACAAAGTCCACCAAAAATTTGAGTTTATCAATTTTCACCACCACGTCTTCTACCACACCATAAGGATGCTTAACGGACCTGTCTGCCATTTGCAAGATTGCTTTTGTAGGTTTGACCTCTAGACCACCAATCTTCTTAAGCAAAATGAAGGCATTAGATTGATACTAGCTCCTAAGTCAACTAGAGCCTTCCCTATATCATGATTCCCAATGGTGCAAGGGATGGTGAAACTCCCCGAATCTTTGAATTTGGAAGGTAGTGTCTTCTGCAATATGGCACTACAATTACCTTACACTTCAATTTTTTCCTCATCTATATATTTCTTCTCTTTGAGGAATTGCTTCATGTGCTTCGCATAAGCAGGGATTTGTTGCAGTGCTTCGGTCAAGGGCATAATAATCTCCAATAGCTTGAAAATCTCCATGAAATGCCCATATTGCTTCTCTTTTTCATTCTTTGAAAAGCTCTTTGGATAAGGAAGGGGCTTCTCAAATATTTTTTCTTTTTTTCTCTCTTCTCTCTCTTTTTCTTTTTCCTTCCCCTCATCTTTCTCTTTTCTTGCCCTTTCTTTTCTCTCTTCATTCTCTTCTTCTACTTCACTCAACTTAGTTTTTCTTTTCTCTCAACTTTTCTCTCATCTAACATCTTGCCATTTCTAGTCATTATGGCATTGCACTCCTCCTTAAGGTTAATTGCAATATTAACCCCAAAACTCCTGTCAAATATCTCCTCCAACTTTTTAGCCAGTTGACCAACTTGTATCTCCAAGTTTCTAATGGCTGCTTCAGTGGTCTTCTAAGTAGAGACAAATACTTGCATGAATTGTTGAAGGGTGTCTTCCAGTTTTGTCATCTTCTCAGATAAAGAGGATTGTGGTTGTCATAGCTGCTGTGGTGGTCTATTAAATTGCTCAGCTTGCCCTTGACCTATGCTTGGTTGACGTTTCCACCATTGGTTGAAATTACCTGGGTGGTCCTGATTACCCTTATAATTTACTTTTTCCTGGGTATTGGCTTGCATGACACAATGTCCATTAACATGATTTCCACCAAATAGCTCACAAAGTTGATGTTGAGCTTGAGAGACAAACTGTAACTCCTTTGGTAGTTAAGAGATTTTCTTCATCAGGGTCTCTAATTGTTGAGTCATCATCTTGCTTTGAGCCAACATAGCATCTTGAGATTGTAACTGAAGAACTCCTTTCTGTTCAAATTGAGCTCTTTCGTTCTGCATCTCATTATGATTAGTAGCCATGTTTTCAATCAACTTATACGCTTCCTCTGGTGTCTTGTATATAATATTACCTCCAACTGAGGCATCTAACATCAATTTAGTATGTGAGCCAAGTCCTCCAAGGAATAGAATGACTATTGTGGCTTCATTAAAGACATGTGTGGACCTCTTTCTCAGTAAGCTTTTGTTTCTATCCCACGCTTGACCTAATGTCTCCTCCATGCCCTGTTGAAAAGAAGATATTTCTTATTTACCTTTTTGACTAAGGGAAGTACTTATTCAGGAACTTTGCTACCAGATCTTCCCACTTATTGAATTTATTTTGAAGGAAAGAATTTATCCAAATCTTAGCATTGCCTTCCAAAGAGAAGGGAAACAAACTAAGTTTAATAGCTTCATATGGTAATCCTGAATCTTCACTGTATTGCATATCTCATCAAATGTGGTCAGATGCTCATATGGATTTTCATGTACTAATCCATTGAATTGATTTCTCTACACCAAGTGAATAAGAGCAGGCTTCATCTCCATGTTGGTAGCATTTACTCTTGGCCTGACAATACTGTTAAAATACAAAGGACTAATGGGTGTTGTGTAATCCTCCAGAGTTCGTCTCACTGGACCGATATTCCAATTGCCTACCATGTCTTCTGTTTCCTAATTTGTAAAGAGAGGATAGAATTTTTCCTTGCTTCTAGTGCGAATTGTATCCTGGATGAACAAGAAAAAAAAACGCTAGAAAACAATTGTTAGCACAACACAAAAACCAAATAAAAATAATCAAGCCAAAGCTAATCAATAATCATACAAATAGAATAGTTAAACCATGAGTCCCCGACAACGGTGTCAAAAACTTGTTAAGACTCCAACAAGTGTACCGAATCGTATCAAGTAATAAACATGGTTAGACCAAGTATCGTTTCCCTAAAGACTCACAACCTAAACAGTTATGTGATTTCTTGATTAAATAAGACTTGAAAACAAACTCTTTTAGGTTTCGAATGTAAATACTGAAAAGTAAATATGCATGCAATTTGATCAATTGGACAAAAGTGCAAAGATGAACGAGTTTGATATTATGGAATGAATATGTTGTTGGTGTTAGGTTTCACCTAGTTTACTCTCATGTATATACAAATTTTACTTCTTCATTAATGTCAATGTCACTATCTAAAATACTTAAAACCCGATTCCTCGGCGAAGAAAGCCTATCCTTAATTATTAGTTCATACGATTCCTAGCATTCCTAATAATTAATTCTGAAGATTAGAAGCTTAAGTTTTTATTAATACTGTTTTCGCACTATAAAAATTTTAGAATGTTTTAGTTTTTCACTACTCATGGCCCCCTTAAGTTTTGAGGTGTTACATAATTTTCTAAATTGATTTGATAATGCTCTCAACCTATATACTCCCACATTTTACATTAAATTAGTTTCATATCAGATCAAATTGATCAAGACATTGTTATTTCTGCCAAATCCCTGTGGATACAACGCTTGTTTACTTCAAACAACCCATATACTTGTTGGTATACTTATGGTGTTGCAAAATAGAGACGAACAAAATCAGCCCCACATAACCCCTCACCACTTCATCTTTCTCAATTTTAAAGCATACAAAGTTAAACCCTCATCCAAATTAAGCATAAAAACCTCAACATCTTAATATAGTTCACATAAACTCTTTTAAACATCATGATGAAGATTGCTTTGAGGATGCTTCTTCAACATAAGATGATCTTCCAAGTGGGTTTGATGAAACTTCTGTAAAGGGTGAACTACATATGAACAATGATAGTAACGAAAGCAAATAGAGATAAGAAGATAAAGATGTTGATGTTGTAGGTGAGGCCAACCATGAAGGAGAAGGTATGAAGAGCTCTAAAAGAGGACATTTCATAAGGTGAGAACTAAGGAAGAGAAAACTTGCAACTTTAGCAAAGTAACTTTACATTGAACTAAGTTTTAAAGAATTAAACAAGGTTGTCTCTCCTTTTATAAGTGAAGGAGCAGGTTAGCATTCAATGACCTAAAAAGGACCTAGAAGCTTCCTATGGAAATAGGGGAGGAATGAGAGTCTTCCCTCTTAACTAAACCCCAAGTTCAATGTCTAGGAGCCTTCTTTGATGTTTACATGTTCTAAAGGCTTTCAATGACCCATTTTAGGTGCATATTCACCTACATCAAGTCCTATGATGCACTAGTTTACTCCAAAAGTTACTAAGGTTATAAAACAAAGCTAAACAAAGTGTTTTAGCCAAATACAAGGCCTAAAGAAGTTATTTTACATATTTAAAAATATATTCAAGATAAAAGAAGAAGACTAAAAATGTGATCCTCCTACAAGAGTAGAAACTTGAAGTTCCATGTTCCCCTTCCAGCTTCTTGAAGAAAAGCAAGAATAAGCTTTGAAAGTCCTTGTTCTACTTCCACTCTTCTAGCCTTAGCTAAAGTTGATGCTCCTTGGATGGATATCCATTTAGTTCCTTAAATGGATTTGCATGACATCATAAGACAATAAACCAACACAATTAAACCATAAATCAACATTAATTATCCTATTTCTAAAAATCGTGTTCATAAAACCATACCCTACAACCCACACTTTCATAAGAAAAAAAAAATACACAAACACACTAGATTTTCATTACAAAAATTAGCTAAAACCCCATTTTTAACATCAATCACATAAAACAAAGGACGAGTTAGTTTCCCGCACCTACATACTCAAGGTTACCTTCAACCTTTTCTTTGCTTCCTCTAACATGTCTTGTACAAAATCTCACATTTCTCACTCTCTAAACCACTAAAATGATTTTGATTTATAACCCTTACCCTTGCTCTTCTATTTATAAGGATTGTTTTGCCCATCAATCACAAGTCTCTCTATGAGATTCAAGGGCAGCCAAAAACTCAGAAAATGATTAAAGATAACCTTCGAGATTCATGGTCCAAATTCAATTTTTAAACCATTTTTATACTCTAAATATTTAGGGTTTCTACTTATAATCATCTTAATAGAATAAATATTCACTAAATTTTATTTTTTTACCAAAATCCTTAAAAGTTGAGTTTTTTATTTTCAAAAATCTTCATCTCTCACCTAGCAAGACCCTGGCATGTCCAACGACTGCTGTATGCAACTCTTCTCATCTAAAGAGACCTCATTCTCATCTAGTGACCACTTTCTACAAGTTTTTTCATCCAACAAGTCTTTGTTTTGTCCGACACACTGAATTTTCAAATCTCTTTTTGCTCAACGAGAGTTTCACTTGTCCAACAAAGAAGACCACAAACTCGCTCAATGAACATTCATTGTCTTTTTCGAACGAAAGAAAAATAATTGCTCTATATATATCCTTCGGTATATAGTATATATAAGTTTCATATGTTAGGTTTGATTGAAATTGAACTTTTTATGAATTGTTAATTGTAAATATCTAACCCAACAAATATGTTAAGTCATATATGGTCCAGAAAGACCTATTAAGCTAAAATGATTAGAAAATATTATAGATATATTTGTTGGTGCAAATATTCATATATTAACAGTATATGTGATCAAATCTCGATATTCTAATTATATCATAATATTCCTTAATACCATATTTAAAAAATATTTTATAAATCAGGTAAGGTTTCACATTATCGCTATTATTTCGCTAATTATCATATATGCGGCAAGTCATTATATTTGTGGATGTTACATGTCTTATCGCATGAGTCACAGGGTCTAAGAAATATACATAGTATTTCACCACGAAATACACACTCACTCATATTCTCTCTTACTCAAAATATTCAAATTCTCTTTCTGACTTAAGCATTATAGAGTCTTTTTCAAACAAATCTCTTCTTGCATCCCAACCTTCAAAGATATGTATCAAAGTTATTCAATCCACCCTCAATATCTCAGTTAATATTTGTTTTCTTGTATAACATTCTCTCATGTTAGAAATTTAGTTTGAATAACTTACTCCAAAAATTGTTTGTGTAAAAGTCTTTTATGGTTGTCCTATGCATATAAACAAAGATAGGGTGTACAATATCTATAAAACAATGAAAACTTTATTTTATATTTTTTGTAAATATTTATAATATATGTGTATGTGTATTCCAACAATAAATAACTAGGAAAGAAATATACTTAAAAGCAATCATGAGCGTCTTATTTATATTATCCTGGAAACAAAGCTCTTAGGAAGATATTTTCATATTTCGAACACTATTATTTTGAAAAGGTTAAGTCTTAATATTAGCCTATTGAATAAGAGACACCTTTCACTCTAATTTTGTAGACATTATTTGGGATAAAATTTATACAATTTATTATTGACTTTATTTATCTTGAAATAAAACTTCATTCGGAGGGTGTTACCTCTCCCTTTCCTTGGGTGGATTCATTTTCTTCAATCATACATTTGAAACATTTCGCTTCTACACCCAACCACATGCCCAATCATTTATTCTCAGCCTCTCTTTATTATTATTATTATTATTTTAGTTGGTACATATAATTTTATACTTATTATTATTATCATCATTATCATTATTATTATTATAAATAAACGGATACATTCACGTTCAATTACACCTTTTATATGGATAATAAATATTCTATATTTTACTTGTACTATTTCAATTTAAAAAAGAATAATTCAAAATAAGTTTAGTTTTATCAATTTAAATTTTATGCATATGTTGCGCGAGGTTAACTTAAAGGTATTTTCAATTATGGAATATAATTTTATTTGTATAGATAGAAGTCCAAGTCTTGGTCTACTAACACACCTTGATAAAGAAACTAAAACATTAATTAACATGTTAACTATATGTTTATAAACACTAAGAATCACATTTCAAAAACATTAATAAACATTAAGGATGATATAAGTTCACCTTTAATAAACATTAAGGATGATATAAGTTTACCTTTAATTAATATCCTGGATGAAAACTCATTAAGAATAATATATATATAAACAAATAATAATTTAAAAATATATATGATTTAGTCATTAAATTTATTTACTATTTCATTTGTTTAACTCAATTTAGCATTAAAGTGTTTTCATGGATACTTCTATCGATTCAAACAATTTGCACCCAAGTCAAAACACCCGGACGAATGCTAAACGACTGATAACTCAAAGCGTCTAAGAGAGTTATGCTAAACGTGTGAAAAAGTTACGTTAAACGCATAAGCTTACTATAATCAAGGGGTATTCAATTGAACTCTCGGGAAAACAAAAATAGTGTCAAGACTATGACTCTGACAAAAGCACCCTAAAATCCTAAACCAAAAATATAAAAGAAAGCACAACCGAATAAACACTCTTGCTCTTAAAAGGAAAATTACAAAAAACATTTACATCAGCTAAAAATGTTACTTCATCAAACGATGAAATTCCTTCTCCATGATTGATATCTTTAAAAAAAAGCTTAATTGTTAAAAGTTACGTCAACGGTGGAAAATGAAAAGCACTTTGTTGTTCTGAGCAAACATTAAATGACATTAAATGTTTAATATTCAAAAACAAAAAAAAGTGGCAAAAGATATTTGATGAATGTACTACACACAAAACCTAAATGAAACAAAAGTGGACGACATTCATGAAACAGTCTCGCCCTAGGAAATCTTGACCCAAATAAAATATATCAAACACACTCTTAGTATAATAATAAAACTTGAACAAACTCTGAACAAACATTAAAGACTCAACGATTGGAAATGTTAAAGTAAACGGGAAATAGGACATACTTCTTGTATAGACATTTGTTCTATCTTGTGTAGGTTGGTTACTACAACCGCTCATCTACCCTATCTTATGAGAATCATAAATGAACTTTAAAAAGAAGAGGATAAAAGAAGAATAGTTTGTTCATTAACAATCATGCCAAACTAGAAGTCAAATCAACTTTTGATAATGTTTTGAAAAACATGTCTACTTTGACAAAAGGACTCCATCCTATGATAGACACCTACACCAAAAGCCGAAAGTGGTCAAATTTTGAGACAAGCTTCGTCAAATGGTCATATTATCAAATGTCAAGACAAGGATCGTCAAACGACTATATCATCAAGGTGTATAAATAGAAGATCAAGAGAAGAAGATGATGATGGAGGAGAGATGAAAATGAAGATATAACATCATCAATTGAGGAAGGAAATCTTCGTAAGCTATTAAAGTAAAATTTCTCCAACCAAGGATACAGAGAAAGAGAAGAGCTCAAGAAAAGAAATCTATTCTCAAGCTTCATCAGAATATTAGCTTACTTTTGTAAGAAGAAAGAAGAGAGAGCAATAGAGTGAAATACTAAGAAGTTTTCTCAATCTTCATTGTAACATCTATTTATTCTTAAGAAGAAAGAAGAGAGAAAAAGAGAAATAAAGCAGTTCTCTCAAGTTTTGTCGTAATATTTGCTTACTGTCAACACCCAATTTCGTCCGGATTGATTAATAGATTATTTTATTTTCATCATGAGGGTAAAGTTAAAAAAAAATAAAATAAAGAAATAAATATAAAATTAAAAGAAAAATAATAATAATAAATAAATAAATAAAATTAAAATAATAACAAAAAAATAATAATAATAATAAAAAATTTAATAAAAATAAAAAATAAACAAAAAAACAAAACGTTTGGCTTTTTACTGTAGCCATAAGACCGTTCGTTCTTTTTCCCTATTCAACCATTTAGGACGTTCGTCCACAAACTTCAACGTTCGACCATTTGGTCCTTTAGGACGTTCGTCCTAAGCCTTCTAGCTTTCAACCGTTCGTCCTCTACTGCGAGACCGTTCGTCCCCTGCTCTGCCAGATCGTTCGCTTCTCATGTCCATATCCTTTTGACGTTAGGCTCCTTCCCCCAAGCTCAACCGTTCGGTCATCAACGAGCCTTCAACCACTGACCGTTCGTCCTATACCCTGCTTGCAGCCGTTCGTCCAGCTCACACCTCATATACTGCTCGTCCTCATCACTCCCGCCTTTCTGCCGCTCGTCCTGACTCTTCTACTCATCTACCGTTCGTCCATCATTCCCATTTTCTAACGCTCGTCCATGATTTTCCCTTTCTACCGCTCGTCCAACTCACTTGCCCTTTCTACCGCTCGTCCTAATATCTCCCGTCTTCTACCGCTCGTTCTCCCTCTTCTAGCGCTCGTCCAGGATGCAGAAGCGTTCGGTCATGTGAACGTTCGGTTTTGATGATGCTTGTGAACGTTCGGTCCTTTTGAAGTTTATTCTCAGTTGAACGTTCGACTTGATGATGTATTGAACGTTCGGCCTTATTGAACGTTCGGCTTTGATGATTTATTTCTATTCGTGGGGAGCGTTCGGTCTGAGACGTTCGTCCACACAGGTAGAATGTTTTAAAACGGTCGTTCGTCTCGAATGAACGTTCGTCCATAATTCCCACCAGCTGTTTCCCACAATGCACCAATCAAAGCTGCCGACAGATTATCCACCAATCAAAGCTGCCGACAGATTATCCACCAATCAAAGCTGCCGACAATGGCATCCTTTCTGCCAATTTAATGGGTGCAGACCTCACAGAAGAAGGAGGGAGGGGAAATTCCTCAGCCCCTCACCCGTAACCATCACTTTCAACGCTTCATCTCTAACACCCGTGAACTCCCCTCATCTTCATACATATCCTATTTCCAACATCATCATCTTCACCTTACCTCACGGCCAACACCTTATACCACGGCCTAACCTCCAAACACCCATCATCATTAACCCTCACTTGTAATACCAAAATCCCCAAAGTCGTTTCCCTGCAAGTAAAGAGAATTAATACAAACACCCAAATCAATACACAAATCAATACACAGAGCAGAACTAATCCAATGTTTACCCCTCCCTGGGTTACAAATTTCGAAACAAAGAGGAGAAGGAGGGAGGAAGCAATGGTGCTGGCCGGATCGGGGCGGCGTGATGTGGTGGCTGGTCCAGAGAAGCAGTGACTCGGTGGTCATTTGCGGCGTGGTGTCTGGATCGGAGGAGCAGTGGCGCGACGGCCCATATGCTTGAACTGGCGGAGGCGAACCCTTCCCTGAGTCACCATTTTCGAAGGAGAGAAGGAGGAAGCAGCGGTGTTGACTGGATCGGAGGCTGGGTCGCGGTGGCGAGTTAGACGGATGCGGCGCAGGGACATCGGAGACGAATCCAGGCCTGGGTGGCCGGATCGAGGTGCGGCGGGACGTGATAGCTGAAGCAGTGACGCGGTGGCCGGTCTGGTTCGCGGCGGCCCTGGCGCGGTGGTCGCTTCTGGCTGCAGCGGTGAGCATGCACATGGGAAGCAAGCAGCCCCCGTGTGACTCTTAGGAAGAGACTTTGAGTCTCAATGTTGAACGAAAATGGAGTAAAAGAGGGGGAGACCCCTAATGCTCCTGAATGAGGGAAAGAACCCAAACCTTTGGGCTCGGGTTCTTGGGTCAAATAAAAAATATATAAATCAAAACAAAATAAAAAAATAAAAAAAGGAATTGGACCTGAAGTTGGAAACAAGGATTTGGACCCAAAGGAGAGGAGCTTCAAATCTACTATTTGCACTCCGGGTTTTTATCTCTGCACCTCTTATTTTTGTCGGTTTGTTTCTCTCGCTTTGTTCTTAAATTTTTATTTCCTTTATTATTTGCTTTTCCCTGTATGTAGCCCTTTGTGTGATAACTTCACTCTTGTTTATTGCATCTTATATTTTGTTGGGTTTGTTCATTAAAATAATATAAACAAAAAATAAAATAAAACAAAGCCGTGTGAGTGCTCGTGCGATCGTGCGCATCAGCCTAGTACTCATTATGCAAACAATAAGAAAAAAGTCGTGTGAGTGCTCGTGCGATCGTACGCATCAGCCTAGTGCTCATTACGCAAACAATAAGAAAAATACAAAATAAAAAATTATTAAATTACAAAAACATGTTTTAAAGGTTTAAGCACATGTGTGATCGCACGCATCGTCCTTGTGCTAAAAACCTTTTCTCTTTCTTCAAAAAATACCAAAAATACGTTTCAAAGGTTTAAGCACATGTGTGATCGCACGCATCGTCCCTGTGCTAAAAACCTTTTCTCTCTTTTAAATAAAATGCCAAAAATATGTTTCAAAGGTTTAGGCACATGTGTGATCGCACGCATCGTCCTTGTGCTAAAAAGCTTTTCATGTTTGATTCATAAAAATACAAAAAAACATAAAATCATCAAAAACTAAAAACATCGACAATTTCAAACAACAAACAATATCGCCTGGCCAGAACTACGTGATCCTTGATTCTCCATCAAAAGTGGAGATACGTAGGAGCAAGGCCAGTCCTTGTCAGGTTCACTTTCCCAAAAAATCCAAATTTATCCATAATCATTTTCTCAAACAAATTTTAAAGCAGTTTTCTAAAAGAACTACGGAACCCTGATTTCTCATTCTTAATGAGAATACGTAGGAGCAAGGTCAATCCTTGTCGGGCCCACAAAAATTAAAAAAAATACATTTTGTTTCTTTAGAATTTTATTTTAGGGGAAAGTTAAACATTTTGAAAACCACATCATATTCGCGTATTTAGTTAAAGGTACTGCCTTAGGGCAGGCGTTGTAGGGTGCTAATACCTTCCCTACACGTAACCGACTCTCGAACCAAGAATCTCAGTTTCGCGGACCATGCCTTATCATTTTATGGTTTTTCCGTAGTTTTCCAGAATAAACTATGGTGGCGACTCCAAATCTCTTTTTCAAAAACTTGTTTTCTTTTTTCGGATCGTCGTCCCGTCGCGATCCCAGTTGCGACAGATGGCGACTCCACTGGGGGCGCTAGAGAGTCAGGCCATTTAATTAGATATGCGAATTCAATGTGGTTTTTTCTTTGTGTTTTTCTTCCCCTTTTTCTTTATCTTTGTCTGATATTTGGTATAATTTCATGTGTGTTTTGTTCTATATTGAACCCTAGGGTAGAAAACATGTTTATATCTGTCTGGGATTTTTCTGATTGTATAGCAGGTAAGTGTTTTTTTTTTTGTAGTATAATCTCCCTTCACACACATTATGCATATCATGAGTGGGGCCCTATACCCGGGTCTGAGCGCAACTTAGAAATAGAGGAGTTGGGTAACGGTGTCATTTGGGACATACTTCCTGTTTGGCTATCGTGAGAACTCCACCCAGAGTCTGTTCTCTCATTTGTGTCTCCACATCTAGTTGATTACTCTGACTGTTGTGGAGAAATAGTGAACAGAGCCATAGCTCTGGTGGCCTTGATTTAAGAATTAGGAAACCATCCTGGTGAGTGCATGTATGTGGCTTTAGAACTTTAAGTACCATCCTTCGATTAAGACACGAAAGGGAGATCGTTTTGTCATTTCTTTTTCATCTTTTCTTTGTATACAGCAAATAAATGTACCATAATAAAAAAAATGTAAAAAACATTAGAGCACTAAAAATGTACATGTTCTAATTCATATGTATTTATCTTGTTATAGAGTTCATGGAATAATTCAAAAAAAAAAATAATAAAAATTTTCAAATAAAAATACTTTTGAAGCAAAATAAAGATTTTTGGTCCAATCGTTCAATTCAATTTTATCATTAATTTGAAATGTTCATCCGGCTTTCATGATATGAAAATGTTTAAAATCATCATTTGTTCACGATCCTCATCGCCCATTTTAATTCGTAAAAGTAAAATCGTCATACAAGGGGCATTTCTTAGGTTCACCAGTTCAACCTTGTATAACCCGGTATGAAGCCCAAATCATGATCCATTATGAGTTTAAACCTTGTCTGTCTTAACCCAAGTCGTGTCGAGCCTGGCCCATCACTCGTGTCTAGGTATGAACCTTGTTCATAGTGTGTTTGTCATTAACCTCGTGTTCTAACCAAGTCATGTCCAACCTTAAACCTTCATTCATTAACATGTATCATTATTGGTTATCAACCTCTATGTGTTTAAGCCCGAATGCGTCTCCTGTTTACAAGTGTCATTCGTTTTCAAGGTCATTAAGAATCAACCCAATCTTCCATTTCCACCTCCATTCAAGTCATGTTAAACATGTGTTTTGTAGGGGCATATTTCCGCGTATGTCCTAATGTGAGTTCATATTGGTCAATTTTTAGTCTTTGGGCACATAAGCTTTTCCAGATTAGGGGCAAATTCGTGTTCATGTCTGTTTACCTCAAAAAAAAATGTTGAAGCATTTTTAAAATCTTGAACAATTTTATACATGATTATTCAGATGTTGTTTCAAATTCAATGATAAATTAATTGTTTTTCTTTCGGACCAAGTAACAGCAGAGGAAAATTTTGAGAAGAGTTCCATGAACCCAGATTGCATAATATGTGTAAATTAATTTGTGTATATTTTTGAACATGTACGTAAAATTTTGAGAAGAGTTCCATGACTCGAAATTGCAGAATATGTGAATTGATGAACATGTACATGAAAAAAAAATATAATAAAAATACATTCAATTTTGCAGTGTCCTAATTATTACAAATAAGGGCCTTCAGGTGGCCGAAACAAAAAAACAAAAATTACAAAAAAATTAAAAAAAGTTACAAAGCGTTTGGAGATCTCTTAGGTTATTGTCTTTTGCCAACACTCTCGAGTTCGGTAGAATGACAATCTGCACAAAAAGGGATTAGATCTCAAACAACAAAAATATAACAAAAAACACATAATAATAAAGGAAACATTAAAAATACATATTACGGAATTCGTTCAAGTTCGACCTCCATTAAAAACAAAAAAGAAAGAAAATAGATAAGCAAAAACAAAAAAAAATATATTAAGTGTCCATATTACAGTCCTTATTCAAATTCTGGCCACACTCGGCCAACAAAAACAAAAACAAAAAAAAAATTTAATGGAAAAAAAATTCTCGAGCTGGTTGTGGTGGTCTAAGGGAGAGCTCCGTTGAGGGAGCTCTGGCACGAAAAGTCACGGGTGGAGGTGGAGGAATCTCTGTTTCTCCATCGATTATGATGGGAATGGGGAAGAGGTCCAGAAGCTTCGGAGCCTTCATGACTACCCAACCGGTTTCTCCAAAAATAATAAAATAAAATGATAAAAAGAAATAATTGTGTCAAAAGAAGGAAAAGAGGAAGAAAATTAAAAAGACAAGGATGAAGTTAGGGTTTTACCATACATGTACTGGGGTAGTAGAGAAAAGAGGGTGCCGGTGGGGTCCAACTCCGCTTGCCAACGTCTTACTCTATTCCCATGATTGCTAAACCAGCACTGGACGTTGTACTCCCCCGCTTCTCCGAATGCCCTGATTCGAGTAGTGATCTCAAAAATCTGAGCTCGACTTGGGTGAGTGACTCCGTAATTGTAAATGTTGGTCATTATCCTGATTTGGTCTTCTGTCGGACGCCACTTTGGGCAGGTCGGTCTCTCCATTTCCATTTCCTTCTTATCCATTTCCCTAATTTGTCTAAATAAATAAATAAAAAAAAACAAACCATAAATAACAAAAATACTATGTTCATAGTCTAATGTCTTCTTCCATTGTTTTTTTTTTTAAGTTAATTTTGTTCTTTGTATTGGGTCTTTCGAGTCTTATTGTCCAGTTTGTGATCTGTTTCATGGTCCTCGCAAAGGTGCCTAAACGGATCTATGTCCATATTGTCCATGTTCTGTTCGTACAAATAAGATCTATGTCCATCTTGTCCATGTCCGGTTCATACAGATAAATTTTCTTTTAAGTTTTCTGTTTTTATGGGGTACGTGGCGTTGTTCTACCCGATTGTCTCTGCCATACCTTCAAACGAAGGGAGATTAACGTCTGGTTTCCAGCCTATATACCCCTTAGTTTAAGACAGTGTGTTCTTTTTTTTAAGTTAATAAAAAGAGAACAAAGAAGAGAAAGGAAAGCATAAAGAAAAAACATAAAAGCATAAAAGAACATAAAAGCTTAAAGGAAAAAACAGAAAGCATAAGGAACGGAAAAGAAAAGAAAACAGAAAGAAAAAACAGAAAAGAAGAGCGAAAAGCTAAAGAGAAGGAAGTAAAGGAAAGAGGAAAAGAGGAACGAAAAAACTTAAGGGAAGGAAAGGGAGATTAAGATTTCAAAAGACTTACCCGGAAGCAGAGGGGCTTACAGACAGAAGGTCGTCGCAGGAGTCAGACGCCTTCGAAGGCACACTGGGCAGAGGCTCCTCGCAGAAGTCCAGACGCTCAAGGGGGAGAGAGAAGAAGGAAGAGAAGAGAGAAAGAGAGGGATAGAGAGAGAGTGGGCAGGTCGAGAAATGCCGCTCAGACGCTGAAGGGTAGCCTATTTATAGCCAAAAATTCTGCCACTGTGTCCACAGGTCCGGTCATTGCTACCGGAGACATCCACAGTCCCGGTGTTTCAGAATTCAAAAAAAAAAAATGAAAAAATGAAAACGGGTAGGGTTTTGTTGGGTCAATCCGGCCCAATACAAGACTTCTTAGATGATCCGATTTCACCAAAAATAATAATAATAATAAAACAAAATATAAAAAATATGATAAATAGAAAATTTTCAAAAATAATAAATAGAGTGATGTAAAATTTGAAGTGTTCAAAATTATTTTTTCATTTGTATGATAAATGACATTTTTTCAGGTTCATTGGGCCTCATTGTCATGTTAGCCTTCTTTGAACCCAATTCTTCTGAAATATAAATTTGAGTGAAAAATTATTTTGGAAATGTTCATAATTTTCACACCACACCAATTTGTTTGATTTAATTCCTTTTTCTTCTATATTTTGAATAAATCTGAAAAAAACAATTAAGGAAAAAAAACAGTGCTCGAGCCCATTAGACCCAATTGCCTTTGTGGTCTTTTTCTCGAGTCTATTTCTTTTGAAAAAATGTCAAAATATGTTGTTTTTGCGTTTGAAATGTGTCATTCTAAGATTTTTCAAGAAAAAAAATAAAAAAAATAAAAAAATATAAAAAAGAGAATTCAAATTCCTTTTCACAAAGTTTCATGGTGAAAGTAAGAATAGTATTTGTTGAGTCTATCTGGGCCCATTTTCAGTGTAAAATTTATCTCAGTTTTGAAAATAAAAATATTTTCCTCATCATGTTGTATAATTTTCGTAATGTTATATTTTATTCTCAAAAAAAAAAAATTTGTAAAAAATTTGTTTCTTGAGTCACATTGGTAGTTGGGTCCGTCCGGCCCATTAAGCTCACACTACCTTGCATTAATTTCAATTTGTTTCAGGTCCAAGTTTGACCTAAGTTTCTCTGTAGTCTTGTAAAATAAAGGTCGAATAAAACATTGAAAAATCAAAATCAAATCTCAAAATACAAATTTTCAACAGTATCTTTCCAATACAATTATCCAAATTATCCTGTGTGATTTTCTCTGAATTTTTGTCAAAAAAAAAAACCTGAGAATTAAAGATGAACAGTTTTTGAGCCCATTAGGCCCCGTTGTCATGTGTGGCTTCTCTTGAACCGGTGCATCTGAATTTCTGAAAAATAAAAAATACATGTTTATGTAAATTTTCTGTTTTCAATTCATAATTTCCCTTTCCATTTGTGTGAACAAGTATTTGTGCAAAAAAGAAAAAAAAAACAAAAACAAAAAAAAAACAAAAAAAAAAAAAAAAACTTAAGATTTAAAGATGAACTGTTTGCGGCCCATGAAAGCCCAAAAAGCCCAGTTTCCTCACTGGCCCATAAAAGCCCAGTTCCTACACTGGCCCAAAAAGCCCAGTTTCCTCACTGGCCCATAAAAGCCCAGTTCCTACACTGGCCCAAAAAGCCCATTTTCCTCACTGGCCCAAAAAGCCCAGTTCCTACACTGGCCCAAAAAGCTCAGTTCCTACACTGGCCCAAAAAGCCCAGTTCCTACACTGGCCCAAAAAGCCCATTTTCCTCACTGGCCCAAAAAGCCCAGTTTCCTACACTGGCCCAAAAAGCCCAGTTCCTACACTGGCCCAGAAAGCCCAGTTCCTACACTGGCCCAGAAAGCCCAGTTCCTACACTGGCCCAAAAGCCCAGTTTCCTCACTGGCCCGCAAAGCCCAGTTTTCCACACTGGCCTGCAAAGCCCAGTTTCCACAACTGGCCCAACTAAGCCCATTTGCCACACTGGCCCGCACAGTCCAGTTGCCACATTGGCCACCAAACCCAATTTTCTCTAAAAATAAAAAATCTTTAGCTAGTATCATCCTTTTACTTCATATTACATTTCTTCATTCATAAAACCCCCAAAAAAAAAAATATGCATATCATGTCAAGTGTTGAGTCAATGCAAATCGTCCATTTTATGAGATTTCAAAAAAAATGTAATGGATGTCATAATCTCCTAGAGTCAAATGATCAAGTCATATATTCTTAAGAGATATTTGTGTGTGCATTGCTTGAAAACATCATCCTTCAGCCCTCGCTATACCAAAAGATTGGCCCAATCATGTTCTTGAGCCCAAATAATAAACACCAAGTTTTACACTGGGGCAGATATTCCGTTACCTATACTGGCTTTCATTTGGGAAATCCCTGATTCCATTGGGACACAAAAAAAAAAGAAAAAATGACTCTTGTTGAGATCATTTAGTCTTGTCTCCTAATTAATCTTTTGAAAATAAAACAACCAAAATTTGAAATGACGTGTGGCCATCTTTCATCATTCAAAAAAAAAAAAAACAAAAAAAAAAGAAGTTTATATCCTTTGTACCAAATTTAAGCCAAAAAGAAATTTCTTTTCAAATTTTACCCGAACAAGAGTTATCATCACAGTAGAAGCCGACTCAAATTGCAAGAAGAACACACTTAGTGATCAAATGAAGAGAATTCAGCAAAAACAAAGCAAAAATGGAAAGAATCACAAAGTGATGTCAAACAAAGAATGAAATTTGAGAAAGGGCAAAATAGTCAAAACAGATTTGACGAATAGCTAATACAAGGTGTAGATGGTAACTCTTGTTTCAAAAAAAAAATAATAATAAATAAATAAATAAATAAAATAATATATATATATATATATATATATATATATATATATATATATATATATATATATATATATCCACAAACATTTATTTGGGCCTTTATATCCTTTCTTTCAATACCCCTTAGCCAAAGCCACATTACAAGCCCAATAAAAGTCCACACAGATTGAATAATGGTTGCTTAAATTTTCATAAAGCTTAATTTGGAGACAAGACAAAATGGCTAACAATGCAGTTGTAAAAAAAAAAATGATGATGATAAAAAAAATGTCCTCGGAAGAAGGAAACTCCCTATTGATCAAAATTATATGAAGGAAAATCAAGCCAATTAGGGGCAATCCTTTCAAGCCCACCATTTTCGTATCCATCACATATTCCTATCCCCTTCAAACTCTTCCCCTTATTCCCAAACTAATTCAGATTTCCAAACCAGGGGGGCAACTTTGTAGGTGTCACATAATTTTTTCACCCGTTCTCCGAAACTAGGGCCACTTTGAGAGTTTCATGTGTTTCGGCCGAGCCCATTTAGAATATTGGGCAACTTTGTTAATCTCAAATTTGTTTCATGTGTACATTCAAAGTTTGTACCAAGACCAGGGCACCCCTTTGTTGGGCCTCTCAGATTTGTCCGCACTCAAATTCATAAATCTACCCTCAAAATAGGGGCAAACACTTTGGGGCTTTGTATGATTTTGAGTCCATCTTATCATTCGTAAACCCGAAATGGGGGGCAACTTCTTTTTGAACCTCACTTAAGTGACTCATACCCAAAACCAGGGGCAATTTTGCAAGAGTTATGTGAATTTCACACCCTCACAATTCACAGATACATTTGTCCATACCTATCTTTTTACCATGCCCCCAAACTGAGGCAACTCCTGACTTCACATTGGCATTTTTGATTGTTAAGGAGTAAGAGGCCCAAGTAGCCAACTCAGTACTCTCCAAATCCTTCCACATATTTGTCCCAACCCTGGATATCAAGCATGTACGCACTAATATTTCGCCAAGAAATGTCCAACACATAAGTTTCATTTTGAACATTCGACTTCAAAATTTGACATCCTTTGCATAAAAGGAAAATGAAAGTCTAAATCTTCATAAATTTGATGATTTCAAAGAAAACAAATTGACACAATCTTCCAGTAAAACAAAAACAAAAGAATCACAAGTCAACATCATGTACATATTTTCATAAACTTTGAATTTATTTTCATGAATGTTTATCAAATCTTCTTCCTTCAAAAAGACCCAAAAAAAAAAATCATCAACATACAACAAAGTTTTCTCCTCAAATTTCAAAATTTACATCCACCATATCTCTCTTAAATATCGAGATTTCAAATCCTTGTACAAAAATGCAACACTTTGTTTATTGATTTCAAAACTTTCAAAAAATCATCAGAATCAACATCATGTACATATTTTCAAAAACTTTGAATTTGTTTTCGTAAATATTTATCAAATCTTCTTCCTTCAAAAAGATAAAAAAATCAACATGCATCAAAGCTTTCTCCTGCAATTTCCAAATTTACATCAACCATGCTTCTCATTTCAAAAAAAAAAATAATAAATAAAATAAAATGGACACTCATTTCTATCTCAAGAAAAAAAAAATCAAAAAAATCAACATCTCAAAATTTCAAAACAAATGCAAAAATTTCAAATTAAAAATAATCAAACAATTTTACTTTCTGCCATTGGTATCTCGGCCCTCTGCAAGGCAATAGTCGAGCCCAATTTTACTTTCTGCCATTGGCATCTCGGCCCTCTGCAAGGCAATGGTCGAGCCCAATTTTACTTTCTGCCATTGGTATCTCGGCCCTCTGCAAGGCAATGGTCAAGTCCAGATTGTCAAACGACCCTCTGCATGGCAATGGTCGAATTTAAATTTTCCTCTGCGATCTTGGCCCTCTGCAAGGCAATGGTCAAGTCCAGATTGTCAAACGACCCTCTGCATGGCAATGGTCGAATTTAAATTTTCCTCTGTGATCTTGACCCTCTGCAAGGCAATGGTCAAGTCCAGATTGTCAAACGACCCTCTGCATGGCAATGGTCGAATTTAAATTTTCCTCTGCGATCTTGGCCCTCTGCAAGGCAATGGTCAAGTCCAGATTGTTAAACGACCCTCTGCATGGCAATGGTCGAATTTAAATTTTCCTCTGCGATCTTGGCCCTCTGCAAGGCAATGGTCAAGTCCAGATTGTCAAACGACCCTCTGCATGGCAATGGTCGAATTTAAATTTTCCTCTGCGATCTTGGCCCTCTGCAAGGCAATGGTCAAGTCCAGATTGTCAAACGACCCTCTGCATGGCAATGGTCGAATTTAAATTTTCCTCTGCTATTGGTATCTCGGCCCTCTGCAAGGCAATGGTCGAGCCCAATTTTACATTTCTGCTATTGGTATCTCGGCCCTCTGTAAGACAATGGTCGGGCCCAATTTTAAATTTTTGCTATTGGTATCTCGGCCCTCTGCAAGGCAATGGTCGAGCCCAATTTTACTTTCTGTCATTGGTATCTTGACCCTCTGCAAGGCAATGGTCGAACCCAATTTGACATTTCTGCCATTGGTATCTCGGCCCTCTGCAAGGCAATGGTCGAGCCCAATTTTACTTTTTCAAACGACCCTCTGCAAGGCAATGGTCGAACCCAATCATATTCAAATTTCTCATTCACTTAATCTTGTTCATTTTATTTATGCACTCAAAAAAAAAATAAAAAAAAAATAAAAAATAAATTAATAATAATAATAATAATAATTATTCCTGGTTCCTTATTTAAAAAAAAAAAAATTCTCTGTTTTCTTTTCCTTGTGATCTTGAAATCCGAACGAAATTAGTATTTCTATCTTTACTTATCTTTTACTCTGATAATATGAAAACATTGTTTATCATATGATCTAGTAAAATCTAAGTAAAACATTGTTTTCATTTTGGTTTTATATCTTTACTTATCATTCATCCATAGGGTTGCGACACCCTCTACGAGGTTATGACACCTCATTCACTTATCCATAGGGTTGCGACACCCTCCACGAGGTTTGTACACCTCATTCACTTCATCCATAGGGTTGCGACACCCTCCACGAGGTTATGACACCTCATTCACTTCCATAGGGTTGTGACACCCTCCAAGAGGTTATGACACCTCATTCACTTTATCCATAGGGTTACGACACCCTCCAAGAGGTTTGCACACCTCATTCACTTCATCCATAGGGTTATGACACCCTCCACGAGGTTATGACACCTCATTCACCTCCATAGGGTTGTGACACCCTCCACGAGGTTTGTACACCTCATTCTCTTCATCCATAGGGTTACGACACCCTTCACGAGGTTTGCACACCTCATTCACTTCATCCATAGGGTTACGACACCCTCCACGAGGTTTGGACACCTCATTCTCTTCATCCATAGGGTTACGACACCCTTCACGAGGTTTGTACACCTCATTCACTCCATCCATAGGGTTACGACACCCTCCACGAGGTTTGCACACCTTATTCGCTTCATCCATAGGGTTGCGACACCCTCCACAAGGTTTGTACACCTCATTCATTCACTTATCTATAGGGTTGTTACACCTCAATTCTTAGCCTTGTTCATATTTGTTTTAAATCTTGTTTATTTTGAAATACGGACGAAATTAGTGTTTCTTTCTTTACTTAGCTTTTACTCTGATAATACAAAAATCTCAAATTTTCATATTATCTAGTAAAATCTAAGTAAAGAGGGGCAGCTGTCAACACCCAATTTCGTCCGGATTGATTAATAGATTATTTTATTTTCATCATGAGGGTAAAGTTAAAAATAAAATAAAATAAAGAAATAAATATAAAATTAAAAGAAAAATAATAATAATAAATAAATAAATAAAATTAAAATAATAACAAAAAAATAATAATAATAATAATAAATTTAATAAAAATAAAAAATAAACAAAAAAACAAAACGTTTGGCTTTTTACTATAGCCATAAGACCGTTCGTTCTTTTTCCCTATTCAACCATTTAGGACGTTCGTCCACAAACTTCAACGTTCGACCATTTGGTCCTTTAGGACGTTCGTCCTAAGCCTTCTAGCTTTCAACCGTTCGTCCTCTACTGCGAGACCGTTCGTCCCCTGCTCTGCCAGATCGTTCGCTTCTCATGTCCATATCCTTTTGACGTTAGGCTCCTTCCCCCAAGCTCAACCGTTCGGTCATCAACGAGCCTTCAACCACTGACCGTTCGTCCTATACCCTGCTTGCAGCCGTTCGTCCAGCTCACACCTCATATACCGCTCGTCCTCATCACTCCCGCCTTTCTGCCGCTCGTCCTGACTCTTCTACTCATCTACCGTTCGCCCATCATTCCCATTTTCTAACGCTCGTCCATGATTTTCCCTTTCTACCGCTCGTCCAACTCACTTGCCCTTTCTACCGCTCGTCCTAATATCTCCCGTCTTCTACCGCTCGTTCTCCCTCTTCTAGCGCTCGTCCAGGATGCAGAAGCGTTCGGTCATGTGAACGTTCGGTTTTGATGATGCTTGTGAACGTTCGGTCCTTTTGAAGTTTATTCTCAGTTGAACGTTCGACTTGATGATGTATTGAACGTTCGGCCTTATTGAACGTTCGGCTTTGATGATTTATTTCTATTCGTGGGGAGCGTTCGGTCTGAGACGTTCGTCCACACAGGTAGAATGTTTTAAAACGGTCGTTCGTCTCGAATGAACGTTCGTCCATAATTCCCACCAGCTGTTTCCCACAATGCACCAATCAAAGCTGCCGACAGATTATCCACCAATCAAAGCTGCCGACAGATTATCCACCAATCAAAGCTGCCGACAATGGCATCCTTTCTGCCAATTTAATGGGTGCAGACCTCACAGAAGAGGGAGGGAGGGGAAATTCCTCAGCCCCTCACCCGTAACCATCACTTTCAACGCTTCATCTCTAACACCCGTGAACTCCCCTCATCTTCATACATATCCTATTTCCAACATCATCATCTTCACCTTACCTCACGGCCAACACCTTATACCACGGCCTAACCTCCAAACACCCATCATCATTAACCCTCACTTGTAATACCAAAATCCCAAAAGTCGTTTCCCTGCAAGTAAAGAGAATTAATACAAACACCCAAATCAATACACAAATCAATACACAGAGCAAAACTAATCCAATGTTTACCCCTCCCTGGGTTACAAATTTCGAAACAAAGAGGAGAAGGAGGGAGGAAGCAATGGTGCTGGCCGGATCGGGGCGGCGTGATGTGGTGGCTGGTCCAGAGAAGCAGTGACTCGGTGGTCATTTGCGGCGTGGTGTCTGGATCGGAGGAGCAGTGGCGCGACGGCCCATATGCTTGAACTGGCGGAGGCGAACCCTTCCCTGAGTCACCATTTTCGAAGGAGAGAAGGAGGAAGCAGCGGTGTTGACTGGATCGGAGGCTGGGTCGCGGTGGCGAGTTAGACGGACGCGGCACAGGGACATCGGAGACGAATCCAGGCCTGGGTGGCCGGATCGAGGTGCGGCGGGACGTGATAGCTGAAGCAGTGACGCGGTGGCCGGTCTGGTTCGCGGCGGCCCTGGCGCGGTGGTCGCTTCTGGCTGCAGCGGTGAGCATGCACAGGGGAAGCAAGCAGCCCCCGTGTGACTCTTAGGAAGAGACTTTGAGTCTCAATGTTGAACGAAAATGGAGTAAAAGAGGGGGAGACCCCTAATGCTCCTGAATGAGGGAAAGAACCCAAACCTTTGGGCTCGGGTTCTTGGGTCAAATAAAAAATATATAAATCAAAACAAAATAAAAAAATAAAAAAAGGAATTGGACCTGAAGTTGGAAACAAGGATTTGGACCCAAAGGAGAGGAGCTTCAAATCTACTATTTGCACTCCGGGCTTTTATCTCTGCACCTCTTATTTTTGTCGGTTTGTTTCTCTCGCTTTGTTCTTAAATTTTTATTTCCTTTATTATTTGCTTTTCCCTGTATGTAGCCCTTTGTGTGATAACTTCACTCTTGTTTATTGCATCTTATATTTTGTTGGGTTTGTTCATTAAAAAAATATAAACAAAAAATAAAATAAAACAAAGCCGTGTGAGTGCTCGTGCGATCGTGCGCATCAGCCTAGTACTCATTATGCAAACAATAAGAAAAAAGTCGTGTGAGTGCTCGTGCGATCGTACGCATCAGCCTAGTGCTCATTACGCAAACAATAAGAAAAATACAAAATAAAAAATTATTAAATTACAAAAACATGTTTTAAAGGTTTAAGCACATGTGTGATCGCACGCATCGTCCTTGTGCTAAAAACCTTTTCTCTTTCTTCAAAAAATACCAAAAATACGTTTCAAAGGTTTAAGCACATGTGTGATCGCACGCATCGTCCCTGTGCTAAAAACCTTTTCTCTCTTTTAAATAAAATGCCAAAAATATGTTTCAAAGGTTTAGGCACATGTGTGATCGCACGCATCGTCCTTGTGCTAAAAATCTTTTCATGTTTGATTCATAAAAATACAAAAAAACATAAAATCATCAAAAACTAAAAACATCGACAATTTCAAACAACAAACAATATCGCCTGGCCAGAACTACGTGATCCTTGATTCTCCATCAAAAGTGGAGATACGTAGGAGCAAGGCCAGTCCTTGTCAGGTTCACTTTCCCAAAAAATCCAAATTTATCCATAATCATTTTCTCAAACAAATTTTAAAGCAGTTTTCTAAAAGAACTACGGAACCCTGATTTCTCATTCTTAATGAGAATACGTAGGAGCAAGGTCAATCCTTGTCGGGCCCACAAAAATTAAAAAAATACATTTTGTTTCTTTAGAATTTTATTTTAGGGGAAAGTTAAACATTTTGAAAACCACATCATATTCGCGTATTTAGTTAAAGGTACTGCCTTAGGGCAGGCGTTGTAGGATGCTAATACCTTCCCTACACGTAACCGACTCCCGAACCAAGAATCTCAGTTTCGCGGACCATGCCTTATCATTTTATGGTTTTTCCGTAGTTTTCCAGAATAAACTATGGTGGCGACTCCAAATCTCTTTTTCAAAAACTTGTTTTCTTTTTTCGGATCGTCGTCCCGTCGCGATCCCGGTTGCGACACTTACCTTTGTAAGTTGAGTGAAAAAAGTGATGAGAGAAACACCTACGAGTGTTTAGGATGTATTGCATTGTAGACACATCCTCTCTGTGAGAATAATAGTTTAAACTATTTACAAGCAATCCTTGATTGCAATTTTGAAGAGAATAAAAAAACTTGTTGTGAAACTCTGACGAGTTAAGGAAATCTTGGTAGTGTTTAAAGGATACCACGATTGTCAAGTACCAGGAGTGGTGAAACTCATCCATTATAGGATAACAGGAGTTATTTGCTAATTGTGGATACCAAGAATGGTGAATAATACTGCACAATCAAGAGTGGGTGAAACTCAACTAAAAATGTATCGGGGATACCAGGAGTGCCTAGGGATACCGGGAGTGGTGAGAATACTCAGTTGTAATCTTGTTGAAGATTATAGTGAAACCCTCTAAGGATAGAAGAGACTGGACATAACTCAGTTAGAGTGAATTAGTATAAAAATATTTGTGCATTTATTGTTTACTTCTCTCTCCACGCTTCTGATGAATAATTATTTTCTCCTATTTACTTGTCTTTTTGTACCATACTTAATTATTGAATTGTGCTTAATTGTCTATTATTTTCTCATTTTTTTCTATTTGGATTTAATTCGACCAGTAATTCATATTTTAATTCATTTGAATTTTCTGAGCTTAATTATTCTCATTATTGTTTTCAAGGTAGTTTTGGAATTTTGTTCTAGACTTCAAGAGGAGCTGCCATGTCATCTACCATGGTAGTACAGCACCATTGTCCACCTCGGCATTTTTATTTAGTTTCTTTCTTTATTTCATTATAATTTTGGATCATACTTATGACTTGGGCCCATTTTTAAAATGGGTAGGGTAGACTTGCCTTGATTTTAGGACCCATGCTCAGTTTATTTTATTTCGTATAATTTGCTCAGTTTATTTTGATTTGTATAATTTGCTCAAACCTCCCCTCCCCTACTATGTGTTTGATCCTTTGACAGAAAGAGAATTGATCCTTGAGAGACGACCTATGAGTCACTTCCTAAAACTATATATAATTGCATTTATTTGATCGAGTAAGGCCTCCATCAAACTCATAAAACCTTCAATTGCATTTTCGTGTTAAATACAAGAGCTTCCCATTTGTTAACACTCGGCAAGCGTATCAAATCGTATCAAGTAATAATAAAATGGTAAAACCAAGTACCGTTTCCCAAAGGACTCATGGCCTAAACAGTGATGTGATTTCTTGATTAAATTAGACTTGTAAACAAAATAATTGTGTTTGAATTACGGAAAATAAACATGAATGCAAGTTTTGATCAATTGGATCGAAAGAAGCAAAAGAGATTAATGTAAAATATGCAATGATTATGTTGTTGGGGTTTCCGATTCATCCTATCCACTCTCATGTATTCATGAATTCATCTTTCTTCATTAATGTTAATGCCACTTTCTAATTTACCTTAAACTCGATGTCTCGGTGAAGAAAGCCTACTCCTAATCACTAGTTTACAATGTCTTGTCTCCCTAGCAATTATTCATGAATTACATTCGCACAGAAGCTTAAAGGCAACCGATCCTCCTATTCCTATGTCTAGGTAATATTGCTTCCGGGAGAATTTTCTCAGTTCTAGATTTACCTATATGTGTCCATATAGATAACATCAATGATCATGCAATTGAGTGAGTTAAACAAAGCATGCATAGAGTAAAGAGGAAAAACCTTAACAATTAATGAAGCAAAGCATATAAAATATAGAACCAATTCAATACATGAGAATTTCAAAGGATTACATCGGTTCCCCAACAACAATGGAGGTTTACTTCACCATGGACATGGTGAAACTAGATGAAAAATAATGAAAGATAGAACCCTAAAAGTTGAAGATTGGAGCTTCCGCATCCAAAATCCGCCTCCAAGGGGTGAAGAAAGTGTGATTTCGCTTCTTTTTGTCCAAAGATACAAACCCTAGGTCGACTAAACCCTTATAGAGTTTATTAAAAATTACAGAAAATAGGCCTTAAATGGCGGTCAGCGGCACTTTTGGCGCTCAGTGGTAAGTGCGGTTCTTCTAAATGGTGCTCAGCTGCAGTTTTGGCCCTCAACGGTGACTGCGGTGCTTCAGAATGCCGCTCAGCGATAAAAGTTTCGCTCAGCGGTGACTACGACTCTTTTTTGTGCACTTTTACTTCCTTTCTTGAGTCCAGTTCCTTACTACTTCAACTTCTTTCATCTAATTCATCTTAATTCATGTCAAAACAAGGAAAACTAAGCATAAAACCCATCCAACTCTCTTATTTCCAAAACTTAAGCAAAAACAAGATTCCAAGCTAGTTTCTAACTCATAAAGGTTATTTTTAATATAAAAATTAAGTACAAAAATAATGGTTTTTCAACTGTTATCACCATTTTACAAACACTATAGTGAATATCTTGAATAAATCATGGATTTCGTTGCTTAAAAACATTTGCAATATCGAGCGTTTAACAATCTCTTAAAAACTTCTATACTCAACGTAAGTGCTATATAATGGAAAAAAAAATATTTTCCATTAATATTATTCAACCCCCCTCCCCCTCCTCTTTCTAGTGTTTCTTAGGTACTTCATTAAAGAAATCACATTCTTTACAAAATGATAATTGTCTTATGATATATTAATATCTCTGATTCTTTTAAATCGTTATAATATTTGTTTTTACGAGTAAATATCCAATATGCTTTGATAATACTTAGGCAATATGCATTATGATATTATGCTCAAATATCTCGTGTTAAAAGGAAAAATTAATCTGATATAATGATTTGATACGAAAATCTAAAGCTCATATATAGATCATAATATAAAGAAGCACTAAAGTAAATTTCTGACAAATGTCACATTAAATATGATAAAGGTTAAACAAATTAGGGGGAGATAAGAGTAAGGTAGATCATACTTAAAAAATACATTATTCACTAGGATAGAAAAACCTTAGCATAACCAGACACTTTCAAAATTATCTTGAAATATATTTCGTTTAGCATAAGTATTTGTTAACCATAAAAAAATGGAAGATTATTAAGACAAAAATCTTCTAGAAAGTAGATTGTCTAAGTAACCCAAGTTTTCAAGTTCAATAGTCAGCATTAACCAAAATATTATTGTGTAGGAAATTTTTTTTAAACAAGTGTCTAACAAAGAAGCATCCTATAATGTCTGAAGTCAAGAGCTGAAGTAATGCTTTTTGGACTAAACTAATTAAATGGATTAGGAAATCATAAACAATGTCTAAGAATAAGTGTCTCTCATTTAAATCTCTCAATAGACTCTATGAGTAGGAAATCTAGCTTCTTATGGAAACAAAAATCTATCTCTTGTATGACACTAAAACTAAAACAAATATTTTCTTACAGTATTATATTCATTTGTAATATGTACCTCCTCATTGTTATATTCATTTGCAATTATTTCTTACAGACAATTTTTCTTCCTCAAGAGTCGAAATGGGTTGTTTTCTTCTTTCATATTTTTTTTTTCCAAAAAATATTTCTTTTTCCTCTTCTTCCACATTATGGACTATGGTAACTTCATTCCTTAGATCTTGGGCATCTTGCAAAGGTAAACATGGTAATGATAAGAAGGAGAGTTAATCCACTTCAAATGTTTTCTTCCCTTGAAGTGGTGGACTGACATAAAAGGATTGTATTTCATGAAAGGTGACATCCATGGCGATAAAGACGTGACGACTTTGACGATGATTAAGGCTGGGCATAATTAACTTACTTACAGTAAACTATAGATAATCTATACTATTTTGTACTATAAAAACTGAACTGTTTTTATAAAAATTGAATTATACTGCTTTTTGGTGCAGTTTAGAAAAACTAAACTTTTTCTATTAAAAATATAATTAACTGTTTTAAACTCTGAACTATATTTTAGACTTGATTTAAAACTTTTACTTACTCCGCTTTTTTTCTTCAGCAACATAAGAAAATAAGAAACAAATAAACATCGAATTATCTTTATATTATATATATATATATATATATTTATATATAATACTGATAAATAAATAAATAACTGACTTTATAAAGTTAACTATAATAATTATTATAATAAAATAATATTATTAAATTATACTAAAATTCATTAAATATTTTAAAAGAATTAAGTTTTATTAAATTGTAATTATCAATCGATAATTATTTTGCAAATTAATAAAACTAATATATATATATATATATATATATATATATATATATATATATAATATGGATAAATAAATAAATAACTGTTTTTAAAGTTGTTTAAAAAGTTAATATAATAATTATTAAAATAAAATAATATTATTAAATTCATACTAAAATTCATTATATATTTTAAAAGAACTAAATTTTATTATATTGTGATTATGAATTGGTAATTATTTTTTAAATTAATAAAATTAAATATATTTGTAAAATAAAAAGATAAAAATGTGTATGAGAAAATAATTATAAAATATAATACAATTATATATATTTTTTTTTATTTTGTGTGTGGTGTAAGCAATGATTAGTATTTTCTCTATATTACAAATATTCAATATTATTAATATATAAGCAGGATCGATATATGTACGTGAAAATTTATTAGATTTCAAAATAATACAACCCATGAAATAATTGCAATGAATACACAGTTTTGTGTTTCAATACGTTCTCAGTGTATATAAATAGCAATGTACTGATTTAGTACAGTTATTAGTTAACTATACAAGTTCAGTTTTTAACAAAGATTTGGAAAACTTCTAATTTATTTTTTATAAGGTATGTCCACGTGACATGAACACAATCGTCAATAAACGTAACAAACCATTTGCATCTAGAAATAAATTCTAGGATAGGTCCCCAAACGTCAAAGTGAATTACATAAAATTGAGAATTACTCTTTTTATTACTAATAGGATAAAACACGATGGTGTTTTGACAACTGACAAATATCACAATTAAAATACTCAATAGACTCCTGGGTAAACAAATGGGGAAATAAGGACTTTATAAGATTGAATGAAGGATGCCCAAGCCTTTAATGATGTAACCGAATTTGGGAATTTGTCCACATCTTGGTTGTAGCTTGTTGACTCATGATTTTCTCCTTAGTAGTTAAAATTGTCTCCCCCGTGGCAAGGTCTTCAAAAACACAATAAGTTGAGAAAAATATTACTTAACAATTTAAATTTGTTTGTAAGTTTGTGCATAAATTCTAGAAATGATCATTTGTAATAAGTATATGACAATTCACAATTGTAATAAATGATCCTCTATTTGTTTTACCATATGAGTCGAAGGACACACGAAAAGGTGTTATATGATCAGTTGCTCCTGAATCAAGAATCTAAATACCTTGAGACACATAACCAACAACATTAAGATAAATCTTACCTTTCATGGACATAGTAAATGCTTTAGAAGGCCCACTCATTGATTCAATCATTTCTTTCAAGTGCTCAATAGTTTCGCCTTATAAGTTTTCATATCTAAAGTCATAAACGATCGGTGACAGTGGGTACTATTGCAGCGGAAACAAAGCTCCCAAGATCCAGAGCTCTAGTACCAACTTGAAAAAGAGAATGACTTTACTATTTTCATTCATACCAATTAAATTCTCCTTACCTCTATTTGTAGGCATATAATCTTCTAAAAAAGGAAAATACATAAACAATATACTGAAAAATAATCTAGAAAATCCTACAAATATTTTCTCTAACTAAGGTTCTAAAAATATTTTCTCTAATTAAAAGTATTCTATAAATATTTCCTCTAATTACAACATGATTAATCCCTTTAAAAAGTACATTTAGAAGAATAAAAGAAAATATAAAATTTGGGAATCACCCATCATTAGATCTGTCAAATCAACCCCTTTAATAAGATTTGGCCCTAACCCATTTAGGTTGGGGCAAAAAAGTCCACAAGGCCAAAAAAATCCCATTATTAAAAAAGCCTACAGGGCTAACCCCCCCTCTCCCCCCAAAACCTTATGGGTCAGGGCCAGCGCATGGGCCTTCCTAGTAGAAATTATTTGAACATTTTTGTCTCTATATCTTTCTTTATAGCGAGTTATTGATGGTCCTTTTCTTAAACAAATACAAAATTAGAGTTTACCCTTAGAAGCTACAAGAACTTTGATTTTCAGAAACCATAATGTACCATTTGTTCAAAGAACTCGAAGTAGGTATAATTTTCTAAATTAACAAGCACCACTTTTCACTATAAAGTTTTCTCATTTAGCTAAATGAAGAGTACATGGAATTTGCCTCATTCTTTCCACTTCCTCTAAGTATATTTTAGATCTTGATACTAGTTACATCATACCAACTTATGTGATTATATGAGGCAGGTAGTTTTGCTGAATGAGAATACAGAATCTCACACAATTAAACTTGGACTCATCTGTCTAAATCTTGTACTGACATGGAGATCATATCACTAACTTCCACTAAGCAAAGCAAGCATAAACAAGATTCTTTCATTTTTCTTGGGAAGTTAAGCCATCTATATTTGTATGACGATAGTTTGATTCAGAAGTATCTGCTACAATGTCAATCTAAGTCCACACCTTCACTTCCAAGGGAAGTAATTGTGAAGTTACCAGTGATACAATCAAGCATCACAACAGCAAAATTTTTCTCCAACAATTCTAATCTTTATTTACCATACTCATTTTGTTTGTAGTCCACCGTTTTGTAAATCCATTGATTTGGACCTTGTTTGTCTTTGCTACTTAGTAATACACACATTTGTTCAAAAGTTATCCATTGTTTGTTCCTGTTGAAACAAATCAGAAAGATGGCATTAGCCTAAGTTTGGTCAAATTTATAGATTTTCCAAAGTTCAAAACTTATACATAATTGGACACAACAATGGAGCCATAACATTATGGGATGCTTCTTGCCCTACCTTCACTCTGATTTTGAAATTTAAGTAGTAAGTAATACTTTTATCAGTCACACCAACTCTCAAGTTGCATTCAATGGAAAATAATTAGTTTGTACAACAAAATTTTCATACAAAAATGTTAGCTTTACTAACAGCCTCCCGTTTGTTATAAATAAATTGCTTGCATAATATGCAAAATGCTCCTTTTGTCTTCTTGTGAGATACATTTAGCTCTTTCCAAAAGAAGCTACTTTCATGTGCAAACCATCAGCCAACTTATTTGTCTAGATAGTTAGAGTTATTGATTTCATTGGCTAATCATGCCAATGTTTTGTGTTGAAGTATTATATTAATAAGGAAAATTTTGAATGCTCTTATAAATCCCTATAACCAAGTAAAATGTTGAATAGCCAAGTACACATCAAGATAATATCAACTTTAAGCTCAAGCAAGCTCTAGGCTAAAGGTGATTTATTCTTTTCTAAGTATTTAAAAATTTTACTTATTTATTTTCTGTGTTTTTGTTATTTGTTTCCTCCATCTCAATCTAGAGTGAAAATGATTGTTCATTAATTGGGATATCGTTAACAACATTATACTTTGATGCATGTTCTTCTTTTTCTTTCTTTTTTTCCCATTCTCTCCACCTTAAAGTCTAAAGTATATTACCATCTTTACATTTCAAAAAATTTCAACTTTTACCCTCTTATGTCCCTACATAACCCTAAACTTTTTTCACGAACGCACGGGTTAAGGATTCATATATAGGAGGTGACTTTTGCCCAAAATTATATCATCATCGCCATTTCCTACCCTTTGAAGCCTTTTATCAAATAGTACATAAACTTGCTTGGTCTTGTACATTTCAACTTGTATATAAGGCATTTATATTCACCCTTTTGTAAGACAAAGTTGGAAAACGACACAAGCACAACAATTCTTATTTCATATAAGAAAACTAAAAATTGGGTCAATACAATTCTTAGAAAAAATATGAAAAGTATTTGAAAGTCACTACTAACCTTGAGAAAACTGATGTCGTCCACTATGCACTACCGTCTATCGTCGACTCTGTGCTATCGTCTGTCGTCGACTCTATGTTGCGGTTGTTGTCTAGCTCTTAAGCATGTGTTTGTTCAGAAGATGAGAATAGTTTAAGGTTGCGTTGTGGGAGCTAAAGGGTTAACTCGACTTAATCCAATCAAAACTCATTTCACGGGATTTTGGGAGTTATGGGCTTTTAGAAAAGTCTCATAAGATATTGGTAAAAAATTGGACCTAACTATAGTAAAAAGTCAGAATTAATTGAGGCTAAAAAACAAATTAACAGTTATACCCACCCTACTAAATATTCATGAGAATAAATATGTGACTCTTAATTATATCCTAAAGGAGGATTAGTTAAATCTTGCAGCAGTTTGGAATTACATAAAACTTGAAACCTATTTAGGTCTCAACACTTAGGTTAGAAAGTTGAATACTAGAAGCAATATGCACATGCCATGGAGCATGCTCTTGCTTGGAAGAGAAACTCTCAAGGTTCAATTATATATATTCTAAACATTCCATGCCAAAAGGGAAAGGTGCGAAACCGTAATAATCATCCAATTATTAACAACTTTTCAATATGGACAAAACTTTACAAATCCTATATATGGACAAAATTGAAAATATTCTTTATAAACAAGAAAAAAAATTAGTAGTTGACTTTTGCTTTTTATTTGATTATATCGAATTTCTTACACATTTTTTTTTTTCAATTATTAAATTATAGTAGCTTCATACCTCAAATTCCAATTATTGAAGAAAATACGAGTGTGACATGATATATATTACATAAAGATATTCTTTTTGGTGTCCATTTTTTTTTTCACTTTCATCCTTCAAATTTCTGTTTTATTAAATTTAACTGATTTTTTAAATTTAAATATTTTTCTAAATTAAATAAATAACTTATCTACAAAATAAATAAAAAAGATCAATAATTAAATTGTAAAAATTATTTATATTTATTTTTATAATTATAATTTCATTAGTTTTTGTTATCCAAAAAAGTGAATGTATAAAGGAGATTTTACGTCTTTTTACATTTATTTTTCGTGTTCATATTTATTTTTCAATTTTATTTTTAATTTTTTTTTAAATTAAAATAATTATTTTATTATTTTTGTATAAATGAGTTCATATTTATTTTTCAATTTTACTTTTGAATTTATTTTTAAATTAAAATAATATTTTTATCATTTTATGTATATTTTCTTTAAATTTAACTAACTTTTTAAATTTGACGGCTTTTTAAATTTAAGTATTTTTTTAATTATAAAGTACCTACAAAATAAATAAAACCTATTTATAATAAAGTTATAATTTATGTTTACTTTTATAATTATAACAATATAGAATAATAATAATTTTGTTACTTTTATTAACACCTCACTAATATAATGATAAAATAAAGAAATTATCAGTTAGTTTATGTTTTCTTTTCTTGGATTTTCGTTCTTCCTAGTTGGTTTTTTCATATATCTATTGCACATGTATATAAATAAAAGGTGCTAAGCCATGGTCATGTGGTTAAAGAAACTACCTTTCCATTTTACCACTGCAGTTTAATAAAACTACAATGTTAGATAGTGTGTGTATTACAATATTTCTTTTTGTTAATTATATTTATTTTTTTTAGGGTTAAATATGTTTTTAGTCCCTAAACTATTAGTCGTTTTTGGTTTTCGTCCCTCTTTCAAGATAAGATACAATTTGATCCTCATTCTTTTCAAAACGTTCGTTTTAGTTCTCGAAAAATAACACCGTTAAAAATTGGTCTTCATTTAGTCAACAAAATGAGAACTAAAACCAAAGTTTTGAGGACTAAAACGAACGTTTCGAAAAGAATGAGGACCAAATTGTACCTTATTTTAAAAGAGAGACGAAAACCAGAAACAGCCAATAATTTAGGGACTAAAAACATATTTAATTTTTTTTAATGTATAAATTTAGATTAAAAAGAGTTGAAAAAATTAAAATTCATTAATACTTTATAACCAGCCTAAGCTGAGTTTAAATAGATTACAAACATCTATATATTTTCACAAATAATTAGCAAATAATTATTGGGTACCATAATATGATTTGACTGTTATATAAAATGGTTTGCTGTAACACGTAAATTATTAAACTAATTTGTTTTGTTAAAATAAAATAAAGAAAAAAAGTCAGATAAAAAAGATGCATAAATATTCCATGGATGCAATGCAATTGATAAATCACCATCATGTCATGGCATTGGCATCTCCATTAATATTGGCCCATGCGGATGTCACCATCTAGCATGCTACCCATTCTGAATCCAACGGCCACAATCTCATCCGCACCACGTGAACCATTCTCCTTTACCTTCATGCCCTTGTCTTCATTATGTAACCGTTCTGCTTTCGCTGTCACAACCACCTTCCACTCAAGCCAAAACCAAACCATTACTAACTATTCCTTCATCTCAAGTGATAAAATTGTGTTCAATTTTTTTTAAGTAAAATTTTAATTTTTCAGAGTCATTAGTTTATAAAACGCAAGCAAACTGAACTTTTATGAAAATGATTAATCAAATTTTTTTATTAAAAGCTTAATTATGGAGAAATTAAACTACAGAGCATGTGGCTTTGTATGAAGGTAATGCAAACCCTGCATGAGCACTGAAAACCAAACATGGATAGAAAAATTGGCCATTTTTGCTCTATTTTTTGTTAATTAGAAGTTGAGACATATGCCTGACTGAATCCAACTTTTGCCTAACTTTTTCTTATATTCTCATATATATAAGTATTGAAGTGTTTCATTAGTTTCTGTCCATTACAATACATAAGTATAGATGACCTTGTTTTGCAAGTTCTTGGTATCTCACTGGAATTGCTCCTTTTATATAAGTAAGTTTACTTTGAAACCCCAATTTAAATATGTAAAAATATTTTTTAATTTGTATTTAAAAATATAAATTAAAATTTTAACTATTCACTTATTCATTTTTAAATTCACTATCTAAAATCATATTTTCTAAATTCTTTTGAGATTTTCTTTAGTATTTTTAAAGTTATTTAAATATATCTTATCAATACATTTGAGACATTTTGAGCCGATTATAATTTGATTTGGAATACATTTTTTCCTTTATTTTAAATATTTTTTATCTTTTCTCCTTTGGTTTAATAGGCTGAGAAAGTTGGCATATCACTTTATACAATTTTTGTTTAGTATTTTGGGTTTATTAGACGGAGTTTTCTTAGGTTTGTGAAGATTTTATGCAATCTCACTTTTGTTCTTCTATATTTGAGTTCCTATTGCTTAGTAAAGAACCAAGTAATAGGTAAGGAAAGTTGAACCTGGATACTATAATGGTTTTAAATCAATCCTTGTGATTAATAATTTGTTGATGGCACTTGAATGATTGAATTTTGAGATTGGATTGAATTCACCCACATCATAGTCTCAAAAGTTATACTTTAGCATGCAAGGATTTATCAGCCACACAATATCCACATATCACATCCATTATCACCCAAATCTCCCTGACCAGTGAAGCAGTTCAAAGCACATTGTTCTCAATTCTTTAGACCAGACTATACAACCAAAAACACCTCATTATCCTTTCCATTATAATTCTTCTAGAGTACTAATATAATCAGACACACATGGCACCAAATAAGACTTACCGGGACCATAACCAGAATAAAGTGAAATAGCGAGAGGATAGAATCATTAAACTTCATTAAAACAATTATAAGCAACTTACCATTCATTCGTTCACCTTGACAACATACAAAATTTTCAACTAGGATATTCATCGAAGGTTTAGCAATTCATACACCCATTTAACCAAACAATTTAAATTCAAACATAGTTAGTTTTCCATACCTATTTCGTCCTCTCCCTTACTGCAAATTCCCGCTTCGACCTTCACGTTTTTCGTCCTCCAACTCTTGAGTTCACTCTCGGACCTGTTATTGTAAATTAAAACTATTCTAACTGTCTTTAACAATTAGTTCGAGTACTGATACACTATTACATATACCTTGTATTTATTCATTCATTGTTAATGAAAATCATTTTTCTCTGTTGCTATTCATTACTTCCTGTATTAACATTCCTTTCACTGCATAACTCCCATATACTGTTGTACCTTTGTTTACACGCTTTGCTACAATAGCGGTATCAGGAGCAAGGTTTCGAAATCTGGTGGTTAAGCTCAAGACGATCAAGAAGAGATGGCTGGTGTGATTCATAGATGGCTAATTCATAACAATCTATCTGTGTTTGACGGCAAGGGGTTTGATGATTGGTGCATAAAGATGGATGCGATTCTTGGCTTCCAAAAAGTGGACGAGATAGACAAGAAAGGCTTTAAAGAACCATTGAAGGGAGATTCAGAAGAAGCAAAGAGACAAGTGTGTGTCGAATGTTGTTGCACCAGTGTGTGTCGGCTGCTAACTTCTAGAAAGTCTCGAAAGTTGTTACGACGATGGAGGTTTGGGATATCCTGCAAGAAGGCTATGGCAATTCTGGAAAAGTCAAGAAGATCAAATTGCAATCTCTTCAGAGACGGTATGAACTCCTAGGTGTGGGAGAGCAAGAATCAGTCGTTGAGTACATCAGAAGGATCCAAGTAGTGGTGAACGCCATGAGAGCGTGTGACAAGGTCACGAAAGATAAGAAAATTTTGGAGGAAATACTCAGAACGTTAACCCCACAATATGACCATATAGTCGTGACCATAGAAGAATGTAAAGATCTTGAGAATATGTGAGTAGAAGAACTGCAAAACTCTCTGGAAGCACATGAACAAAGATTAATCGAAAGAAGAAATGCTGAAAAAGAGGTTAGTCAGAGTTCGAATCAAGCCCTACATACCATAAGTAATTACAACAACCCCAAAGGACGAGGAGTTGGAAGAGGTAGAGGCCGATCACGGGGAGGTCAAACCGGAGGCAGAAATGCAAATGTCTATGATCAAAGTGTTGAAGAAGATGGTAGCGAGCATAGAGATGAAAACAAGGGAGGTGGAAAAGAGTCAAGAGGCAGAGGCAGAAAGAGTTTTAACAAGAAAAACGTTAAGTGTTACACATGCAACAAGTTTGGGAATTACTCTGCGAAGTTCTGGCACAACGAAGTGGCAAAGAAAAACAAGAATAATGAGGCAACAAATCTTGCTCAAGACTCATGTGATTCAGAGTCCGATCATGAATTGTTGATGAACATTACAGAGCGGGTGTTATCTACAAATGCAACGGATGATGAGACAAAACAGGTGTTGTTTTCAAGTGTAGAGGATGAAGAAACCGGACGGTTGTTGAACCGAACAGATGTGGATGAAGAAACCGGACGGTTGTTGAACCGAACGGATGTTGATGAAGAAAATGGATGGTTGTTGAACTGAACGGATGTTGATGAAGAAATCGGACGATTGTTGAACTGAACGGGTGTTGATGAAGAAACCGAACGATTGTTGAACCGAACTGGTGTTAATAAAGAAACTAGACAAGCGTTGCACAGGTGTCAAGAAGTGGACCACGTGTTGATGTCTGTCGATGCGAGCCATGGAGAAGACGATAATTGCTGGTATTTAGATACACGATGCTCCAACCATATGACAGGTAAGAGGGAATGGCTAATAGACTTGGATACAAGCGTCAGAAGCAATGTGAGATTTACCGACAATAGTGTGATCATGGCTGAAGGGGTTGGAAAAATCCTGATCACACGCAAGGATGGCTGGTCTGCTTACATGAACGTGTTGTATGTTCCAAATATGAAGAACAATTTACTGAGTTTGGGACAACTTCTGGAGAAAGGATACATGATAACTATGCATCACAAGCATATAGAGGTGTTTGATGGAAGAAAACGACTCGTGCTCAAAGCACCGCTGGCAAGTAACAGAACTTTCAAGGTGAACCTCAACGCCACAACTGTTCAGTGTTTATCTACTACCGAGGAAGAAGTATGGTTATGGCATTAATGGGCATTTAAACTTCAGAAGCTTGAGTCAATTGAAAGATAAAGAGTTGGTGAAAGGTGTTCCTGAGATTCTTCCACCGAAGAAGGACTGTGAAGGTTGTGTCGTTGGAAAGTAGACCAGGAAAGAATTGAAGAAGACCACATACAAGAGGGCGAAGCAATCCCTTAAAGTGATTTATTTTGATGTGTGCGAACCCTTCGAACAAGAATCACTCGGAGGTAACAAATACTTTCTTATCTTTGTGGATGAATGGACCAGAAGCATCTAGATTTATTTGATTAAGGAAAAGAAGTATGTCCACTCATGTTTTGCTAAATTAAGTGTCATGGTGGAGAGACAATCTGAGATGCATGTCAAGATACTCAGAACTGACGGTGGAGGAGAGTTCAACTCTCGCGAAATGAATAGGTTTTGTAGCGATAATGGTATAGTGCGAGAGGTAGTAGCCCCATATACTCCCCAACACAATGGACTGGCTGAAAGGAGGAATAGGATGTTGCTTGACATGACTAGATGCATGATAAAAGGCAAGAAGTTGCCGTACTACCTATGGGGGGAAGCTGTTTCCACAACAGCGTATCTACTGAATAGAAGTCCAACAAGATCCCTGAAGAACTGAACACCAAAAGAGGCATGGTCAGGTATTAAACCATCTGTAAATCATCTCAGAATATTTGGCTCAGTGTGTTACAGGCACATTCCAAACGTAAGAAGGAAGAAATTGGATGATAAAAGCGAAACTTTTATCTTCATCAATTATCACCCCAACGACGCTTATAGGTTGTACAACCCTGAGAAGAAACAAGTTGTGATCAGTAGAGATGTGATTGTGAACGAAGGAGCCATGTTCGAATGGAGAAAGGCTGAGACATATAAGAAACTTGAAATTAAGACGAGTAAGAAATCTGCAATAGCTCCTAGCTAGCTGGACGATAGCATTCCTAGTGTTTAACAAACTAAGATACGTGATGAGGTCAATAGCAGAAGATCATAGAGGATAAGATTTCCTTCCTCAAGGTTAGCTGATTATGAAGTATTTGCTGATAGTGACGTTGCAGATTTTGGTGAACAAGCACATCTCGCTTTCCTAGCCAATGCTGAATCTATTACCTGGAAACAAGCGTTTGATGTAAGGAGTGAAGAGAAGCTACGATTGAAGAGCTAAAGGCTATTGAAAAGAACATAAATTGGGAAATGGTAGAGCTACCTCAGCACAAACAGGCAATTGAGGTAAAGTGGGTTTTCAAGACCAAGTATAAGCCAAATGGTGAAATAGCAAATTTCAAAGCGAGACTCGTAGCAAAGGGATTTTTGCAGAAACCAGGAGTGGATTTCACAGACGTTTTTGCACCAATCTCAAGGCTTGAGACTGTGAGGTTAGTGGTAGTAGTAGCTTGTCTTAAGAACTGGGAAATTTGTCAGTTGGATGTAAAATCAACTTTCTTAAACAGTCTACTGAAGAAGGAGGTTTATGTAAGACAACCACCTGGATTTGAGAAGAGAGGTGAAGAACATAAGGTCTATAGGCTGAACAAAGCCTTGTATGGACTGAGGCAAACACCACAAGCCTGGAATAATCATATCAACACATTGCTTCTGAAACTGGGTTTCTTGAAATGTTCTGTGGAGTCCAGAGTTTATGTAAAATCTGCAGCACATCAAAATACTTTGTTGGTATGCTTATATGTTGATGATCTCCTTATAACTGGAGACTCTGAAGTAGCAATCGGAGAATTTAAGCAGAGAATGAGAGAAGAGTATGATATGACCGGCTTAGGGAGGCTGAATTACTTTTTCGGATTGGAGTTTGTTGAAACAACAAGTGGAGTTTTCTTGCATCAGAAGAGGTATACCATTGAAGTGTTGAAACGTTTTAATATGGCAAACTGCAATAGTACAACAATCCATGTCATTGCTAATCTGAAGTTGACAGAGCAACTAGATGAAAAAGGTGTGGATGCTTCATTGTATAAACAAATTATTGGATTCTTGAGATACATCTGCAACAGCAGACCAGACATAAGCTACGGAGTTAGATTGTTGAGCAGGTTTATGAACGAACCTAGACAGTCTCACATGTTAGCTGTTAAACATGTGTTAAGATACTTAAAGGGAACAACTCATTATGGTCTTTTGTTCCCAAAAGACTCAAGCAGTATGGGAAGCACTTTGGAGGTTTGGAGTGACTTTGACTGAAGTGGAGATAAAGTTGATAGAAGAAGTACTTTTGGATATTTCATCAAGTATGCTGGAGCACCTATTTCTTGGTGTTCTAAAAAGCAAAGTGGGGTAGCACTCTCATCCTGTGAAGCAAAACACATAGCTTCTGCAGAAACGGCATGTCAGTGCATTTGGCTAGAAGCACTTCTTGGAGATTTAAAGCTTGAATGTAGAAGATCCATACAATTGTGGTAAATAACAAGTCTGCCATAAGCTTGTCGAAGAACCCGGTGTTTCACAGAAGAAGCAAACACATTGAGACTAAGTTTCATTTCTTGAGAGATTTAGTTAATCAAGATAGGATTGAATTACTGCATTGTTCAACTGAAGTGCAAAATGCTGACAATTTCACAAAGACTCTTAGACAAAGTAGATTTGAGAAATTAAGAGAATTGTTGAATGTAAAATCCTACACTAGTTTAGTTTAAGGGGGTGTTGTTGTAAACTAAAACTACTCTAATTGTCTAATTGTCTTCAATACTTGACTGCATAACTCCCATATATTGTTGTACCTGTGTTTACACGCTTCGCTACAACAGGCCCCATAGAACTCATTACCGCGATGCCTTCCACTCACCCTTCCCATCCTCTGAATAATCACTCACCAAATCATGAAATCAAACCCTAAAATCCCAAAAAGTTTGCTTGGTAGCTCTCCTTGGTTTCTCTCTCTCGCCTTCGCAACGTGGTATATGTTCAGCGCCTCCTTTTCCGTTCTCTACCCTCACTCCCACACAGTTACACTCGAGCATTGCATGCCCTTCCTTTAACGCTGTAGCTCTCTCTCCCTGTCTCCAATCTAGTGTTCAAAAAAGGTAAATAAAAGAAATGATTGAAAAGAGGAACGAAGTGAGATAGAAGCCTAGGGTTTCTCGGTCAGACGGGCAAAAAGAAATAAAATCCCATTTTGGTCTCTCCCGGCTTCAAACCAGTGCCTTACGTATCACTACACATAACAATAGCCACACTTATAACATAAAGGACATTGCTTGCACCACTTAGGATTTTGCAAGCGTGACCTTTAATCCATTACAACGAACTCTTACCAAAATAACCATATAATATTAGTAAAAGTAAACCTTATTTCATTATCAAGATATATTAATAACAGGTTTATACATAAAAAAAATTATATTAATTTTCTCTAGTCATTGTCTATCTCTTATGATTGGTGTGTTTGTGAAATAATTGATTGGATGCGATTTGTAAGGCTGATTGATTGTCACAAACATGAAGTTGTGTGTGCTGGATCTTGAGGTCTTGAAGAAGGTAGATGATCCATTGTAATTCGCATGTGGTTGATGCAAGGGCTCTGTATTCTTCTTTAGAAGAGCTACGAAACACAATGTTTTACTTTTTCTTATTTCCAACTGATAGGTGAATGCCTGAGGTAGAAGATGTAACTAGTGATAGATTTCCTCGTATCAGAACACCCAACCGAATAAAAATCATCGAAGCCAGTGACTTTGATATCATTGTTAAGCAAGCAAAACACAAACGATGGTGAGCTTTGCCACAGTAGAGAAGGTATCAAGAAATTCCAACCCATTTTTCTGTTTATACCCCTTAGCACGAGACGCGCCCTATATCTATCAATAGATCCATCAAATTTATACTTTATCTTATAAATCCATTTACACCCTATAACTTTCCAAGTATGATTTCTATTTAGAGTAGAGATTCCATCATTCATAGCAGCACGCCAATCGTTATTCTTGATAGCTTCTTCAAAAGTGTTAGGTTCTTGATACACAAGTTGGTAAGGGAGCTGATTCTAGGCCCAAGAGGGTGTCTAAGAAACCGTTGGGTTGGGATGATTTCATTCATCATTAGTGGATTACGTCTGTTTGACCTTTTTGTCCAATATTGTTGGTTTTCCATTGTTCTAGAAAGAGTTGGTTAGGATTTGTTATGATGTTATTTGGCCTGCGTGCCACCTGTCCGAGAGAATATTTTGAGTCATCAGCTTATATGTTTGTACTGTGCATTGCAGAGAAGGGAAGGAAAAAGTGTTTCATTTCTTACCTTGCCTTTTCTGAGGAGGCAGCCTGACCTCGAATTCAGTGCTTTATATTTTTAAGTATCAGTTCTTTATTACCATCGATAGAGCAAATGAAATGTTTAAAATCAGAAGCAAATCTATCGTAGGAAACAAAATTTTCAATAGGATACCTGATATTCTTAGAAGTAGAGAATATGTGGTAATCTGTTAAATATGAAGGATGATTTCTTCTTCTGATACTACGATAATTTCTATCACTAACTTGAATATGTTCATGTTCAAAATTATTACCAGTAGAACCTATGTTACTGGAGGTATCATCTTTATCACGAGAGTCAACATCGTCCACATTATTATCATTAGAGTTATAATCATTTAATTCATCTTGATAAATTTGAGAAATAGTATAGGAGTTTTGAATTTGACTACTAGTTTTATCATGTTTCTTGGGAGTAAGGAAAATCATCTTCATTAAACATAATGTTTGTAGAAACAGTTATGGCATGAGTTTTAAGATTATAAATAACATATCCTCTCACAATGGGTTTAAAACCAAGGACCAAAACTGAGGAGGGATACTTGACCTAAAGAGCAGGACGCGAGTGACATTCATAAGGCATGATGCTCTCGTTCCACCACTCCATTTTGCTTGGGTGTATCTACGCAACTTGTTTGATGTATGATTCCCTCAGCATTATAAAAGATTTTTATATTAAACTATGGACCATTATCACTTCTTCTGATTTTAATGGTTTTATAAACTGATTTTTAACAAAAGCAATGAAATGAAGAAGATGGTTTCGAGTTTCATATTTATTAGTCATGAGGTAAACCCAAGTAAAACGTGTGTATCATCAACAATCGTGAGATAGTATCTATGATAATGCATGGACAGAATGGAAAAATGGTCCCTAAATTTCAGTGTGCACAATATCAAAAGGATGATTAAAATGTGTATTGTTGTTAATGCAATTTTTTTGCTTAGCAAAATGACAAGCCATATGTCAGTCCTATTGGTAGATTGAGGAAAAAGATGGATATTTGAAGTCTTATTGAAGATAATTGTTTCAGTTGCGAGGTCGAGTCACTATAAAAAACCTTCACAATTTGTCCTAGACCGTCCGGTTTCTCAACCCTGATCTTCGACACTTTGCAATCACCGTCCGGTGACACTCAAGAATGTCTCTCCTCCAAGTTGAGCGGTCGAGGACTTGTCAAAGGTGTTCTAACGCTCAAGTAAGAATACGGTTCGTACGGTGAATTCAGAGCAGTAATAAATGCACAGTAAATATGAACCACCTACCTCATACCTTTGACCTGTATTTATAGTTTTGTCATGGCCTTGGGATTAGCATAATCTTAATCACGGCCTAATCTCGGCCCAATGGCTCTAATCACATCTTACCTTAATCTCGTCATAAATCGCAGATTATGACTGGTCGTCTGTCATAAGTCGTCCAGTTCGTCCGGTTAAATCTTTCCAAGACAATTCTTCAATAGTCTGGTCCATTGACTGGGATGATGGAGATGAACCATAGGTGGCCATTCCACATCATGATGGTCCGATGGCCGCCTAGCGCATCCAGTACATAAGCCCTCCAAGCCCTAAGCAACATAGTTGATGTAGGGTTTAAATGTAGCTAATGTCTACCTATAGAGAAATGGAGTTTGGGCGGGAAAGTACATGTGTCGCTCATTCGCTTATCCTCGGCCATGGGCAATTGAAGCGTTTTGAAATCTGGATTGTTAGTCGTGGTAATCTTTAACGATGGTGATGTGTTTACGGTTTTCAAAAACAACTTCTATGAATAGGGTGGGGACGTTGTCATTTTATCGTCTTCTCGTTTCTTTTCCTTCAAGTCTTCTAATTTCTTTTCCCCAGGTAATAAATGGCCACTGTTGACGTTGAGTCTAAGTTGGAGTCGTCGGGCAGAGGCGATAGCGATGGCGCGACGGGTGGTGGTGACGCTCAACCTTCCTCTCCGAGCTCGGTGTCGTGGTTGATGGACAAATTTGTAAGCACCAAATTATGATGTCACAAACTTGTTTCACAATCGGCAAGTATGACCGAATCGTTCAAGTAATAAACTTGGTAAGACCAAGTATCGTTCTTCCCAAAGGACTCACGGCCTAGTTTAGTTATGTGATTTGTTGATTAGCTAGGACTTACAAACGAAATATTCAAAGTTTAATATGCAAGACAGAAAATAAACATGTATGCATGAAGTTTGATCGATGGCAAAGACAAAAGATAAACACTTTCAATGAAATATATGAATGAATATGTTGTTGGGGGTCAATTTCATCTCATCCACTCTCATATATTTTAGGAATTCAACATTCAAATCATCATTGTTAATGCCACTCTCTAATGTACCATTCTAGATGGCTTCTCCCTAATCACGAGTTCATACAATTCCTAGCATTCCTAATGATTAGTTCATGAGTGCAGGAGCTTAAAGGCAACCAATAGAATATTGTCAGTATAATATTGGGAGAAATTCCCCGGATCTAGACTTCCCCGTACGTGTCCGTATCGACAAAACCAATAATCATGCATGGAATGAGTTAAACTATGCAAGCATTGAGCAAAGAGGAAAAACCCTAACTAATGATGAAAGAAAGCATATGTCTTAATTCAAAGATGTACTCAACAAATCCATATATGAGAGCTTCAAGAGATTACATTGATTCCCCAACAAACATACAAGGTTTAGTTCACCATATTCATGGTGAACCTAGATGAATAACAATGAAAGAATGAAAGAATAAACCCTATAAAGGTGAAGAGGTAGCCTGAGCATCCAAGATCCTCCTTCAAAGGGGTGGAAGAGAGAGTGTTTGCCTCGTTTCTGCCAAAGATACCTAATTCTAGGACGTGTAAGCTCTTATATACTTGTCAACACCCAATTTCGTCCTGATTGACCAATAGATTTATTTTATTTTATTTTCATCATGAGTGTCAAATAAAAATATAAAAAATAAAAATAAATAAAAATAAATAAAAATAAATAAAAAAATAAAAAATAAATAAAAAAATAAAAAAATAATAAAACATAAAAAAGGAAAACGAGCGTTCGTCCTGGCAGGTTTACCGTCCGTTCTTTAGTATTTGACAACGTTCGGTCATTTTGGTTTTAATGTACGTTTGGTGATATAATTCTCATTTTGAACGCTCGGTCCTTTGATCTCAATAACGCTCGGTCGTTTCTCCTCAAATCGTTCGGCCACTCGTTCTCAGTGAACGTTCGTTCTTGATCAACGAACGTTCGGTCTTGATGTTGAACGTTCGGGTGTTGATTTGTTTATATCAACGAACGTTCGGTCTTGTATGTGAACGTTCGCTATTATATTGGGTTTGAGTCTTAAGTGTTCGGTCACTTACGTTTTAGTGTCGTTCGTTCTTGATGTCTCAGTTTAGCGAGCGTCCGTGGTCAACGTTCGGACTGATGTGTTCAGTTTTCAACGTTCGGTTTTTATGTTGTTGAACGATCGTTCTTGCTACGGCAGTGTTATTGAACGTTCGTCCTTAATGTGTTGAACGTTCGTGCTTGATGAATTGAACGTTCGTCCTCCACGTTGAAATGCTTATTGTCGGACGTTCGGTTCCAATGCAGTTGAACGTTCGTCTTGTCGAACGTTCGTCTTGTCGTTATTGTTGAACGTTCGTCTCGTTGTTATTTTTGAACGTTCGTCTTGTCGTTTCTTAACGTTCAGTCATGCTATCCCTAGAGGACTCTCGACCTCTACTAAGCGTTCGCCCTTAGAGTTTTTTCTTTAAATGGTTGTTCGTCATTCAGCCGCTCGTCCATCTCACTCCCACCATACACCAACCGTGAAACCCAATGCTACCAAGAATCATCACTTCCTCTTCAACCTTTCTTCACTGCCTCATCATCTCGAGTCCTTCAATCACCACCTCTGACCACTGCCAGACACCGTGAACACTTCACTCATTTGCCACTATTAGCACCTCCACTGGACCCCTAAGAACCCGGATCCTTATCCTCAGGAGAATCATAATCCATTCTCATTGATACCCCTCGGATCTCCAATTCCCTTCCACCATCTCCAGCATCACCATCCAGCATGCACAGAAGAGGAAGCAACCACACGCACAGGGTGTCCACAGTATGAAGAAAAAGACAAGATTGAGGGGCCCTCACCCTATTTTCTCACGGCCAAAAAAAACTGTTGCTCAGCATGCACAAAAGAGGAAGCAACCACACGCACAGGGTGTCCACAGTATGAAGAAGAAGACAAGATTGAGGGGCCCTCACCCTATTTTCTCACGGCCAAAAAACTGTTGCTCAGCATGCAAAGAAAAGAGGATCACGGGAGGAATTCTGAACAGATTGGGAGGCTCACGGGTTCTGAGATTTGGCTATAAAAGAAAGCAAGCAGCAGAGAAAAAAAAGGGAGGGAAGATTTTTTTTGGCTCTTGATCACTCCACAGATTCAGAGAATCCTTCCATTTTCCAGTGCTTCCTTTTCACTCATCAAAATCCAGCTCAAACTACCAGTTCGACCTCAATCTGCTCCTAAAAGAACCATCCCATAGAACCCATCACCATCGTCCTTTTCCTCATCATTCCGCATCAACATCCTCATCTCGGGACCAACTTCATTCCAGCTCCCAGCCCGTAACCAATCAACCACACCTCACGGCCAACGCCTGTTACAACCGTACCTCCCTACCATCACTTCACAGGCGTTTTTGTTTATCCCCTCAAACCTGCATGAAATAGGATCCAACAATCTTATCAAAAAGGGAATAAGAGACATCTCTCCGAGAAGAGAGGAGAAGGAGAATCCAAGAGGAGAAACGTCTTAAAGCTGCGCAGGTATGTTCTTTATCTAAACTCTCAGCCTTTTCTGTGTGAACGCATGCCCTCTGTTTAGATATGAATGAATGAGGTTGAGTACGAATGGATGATGTCGTATGTATGAAAGATGTTTGATCAGTACGTACTAGTTTGCTTCACCTGTAACTTCACGGGTTGATCAAGAACACACACCAATATGTAATTTCAGTATCCACCAGATTCACTAAGTGTAAGTAATAATAGTTGAAACATGCGTGAACTGAAAGGCAGCCATACACTCATCAAACAGAAACCTCTAGAGAAACCGATTTCCTCCATCAAGCACATCACGTGAATCTACCATTCCCCAACCATTATCTTCAACCTATACCTCACGGCCATTACCCCTCACCTCCAACGCCTACCATCCTCATCCCTCTCCATTCTCTGTCAATACCGAAGGAACCCCAGGAAACAACTCACGGCCTAACCTCCAAACGGCCAACATCTTCAACCATCACCCGTTTTCTTCTTCGAATTCGTTTCTTCAACCTGCACACATAAACCACAACACAACCAAACACCCATATCCAGCCAACCATTTTCATCCTTACCTCCAACACTTGTTAGCAAAATGATGAAGATGAAGTTTTGATGATGTCCAAATCAAGTCAAGAGAAATCAAGATTCAAGATGTTATGAAGACTTATATTGTGATGGAAAGCTTTTGTAATACTCTTAAAAATATGTATAGGACTTAGATTAGAAAAAGAAAAGTGTTTTGTAAAATTACTATAGTAAATCATTGCAACAAAACACTATAGTACTATTCACATGAATAGTAACACTATTCACGTGAATAGTGACGGTTAACGGTAAGAGTATCGCACTTAACACGGACGTTGGAGAAACTAGTCGTTGAAGAAACTAGCCGTTTATGACCGTTGGACAAACTAGTCGTTTATGGTCGTTGGACAAACTAGCCGTTTATGGCCGTTGGAGAAACTAGCCGTTAAGTTTGTCTTTTAGTGAATGGAAGAGCCTTTGGATGAGTCTATAAATAGACTCTCATTTCCTCTCAAGAAAAATATCCAGAGACACAGAAACTCTTCCCTTGTGCTCAAATACTCAGAATTCTTTGAGACTTGTGTGTTCTTGTTCGGCTTGTGAAACTCTTGTCTGTGGAGCTGGTGAAGTGCTGCTACGGTGACAGAGGAAATAGCCGGTTCATCCTTGGTGTGTCTGAGGAGGTGTTCGGAAGAGGTTCATCCTTCGTGAAGTATTCGAAGGAGGTGTTCATCCTTCGTGAAGTATTCGGAGGAGGTGTTCATCCTTTGTGAAGACTCAAAGGAGGTGTAATTTCATCTCTTGTGGTATCAAGAGAGGTGTTTTCTAAACTCTTACAAATTGTATCTTTGTGATTGTAGTTTGTAATTGTTTTGTGTTAGTGAAACTGTTTATCTTGTTTTGAGATAAGCGACTGGACGTAGGATTGGTAAGATCCGAACCAGGATAAAATCATCTGTGCAAATTTCTCTCAACCTTACTCTATTTAATTGTTATTATTAATTGCTAAGTAAGTTTAATTGAGTAGAAATTAAAAGGCACACGTTAGTATTAAAAACCCCTCTTAGTTTGTTGTTTCCACGCTAACCCATCCGCTGTAGCCGCTCCTGACAATTGGTATCAGAGCTTGCTTTGATAGTCATTCAAATGGCGGGATCGTTTCAAACATTCGCAGAGGGTGCTTCTATCAATAGACCACCACTATTCACAGGTGAAAATTACGCATTCTGGAAGGTAAGAATGCAAATATTTATGGAATCTATTGATATAGATATTTGGGATGCTGTTGCATTTGGTCCTTTTATTCCAACTAACAATATGCAGGAACCAAAGCCCCGTGACCAATGGACTGCTCAAGATAAGAAAAAATTTGGTAATGATGTAAAAGCTCGTAATATTATTTCATCTGCTTTAACTGTTGATGAGTTTTACAGGATTTCTGTTTGTAAAACTGCACAAGAAATGTGGGAAGTACTGAAAGTAACCCATGAAGGTACAGATGATGTTAAGAGAGCTAGAAAGAATACCTTAATCCAGGAATACGAAATGTTCAGGATGAAGCAAGGGGAAACAATAGTAGATGTTCAGAAACGCTTCACCAACATCGTAAACCATCTTATTGGACTAGGTAAGTCTTTCGATACTGATGAGCTTAATATAAAAATTTTGAAATCTTTAGACAGGTCTTGGCAACCAAAAGTGACTGCAATTTCTGAGTCACAAAATCTCAACACAATGACTATGGCTGCATTATTTGGAAAGTTGAGAGAGCATGAACTTGACCTCGGAAGACTTGATGAAGAAGAATCAAAAGCCAAAAACAACAAGAAGAGTTTGGCGTTAAAGTCGGAGGTTGAAAGAAGCAAAGGTAAATCGGAAGATGAAGACTCAGACGAAGAAGAAGAATTGAGACTCATGATAAAAAGACTCAACAAGTTTATGAAGTCTAAAGGTAAAGGAAAATTTAGATACGAAAAGAAAGATAATCCAGTATCTTCCTCAAATTACCGATGCTACGGTTGCGGAGAAAAGGGACATTTAAAAGCAGACTGCCCAAATCAAAAGAAGGGTGAAGAAAAGAAATTCTTCAAGAAAAAGAAGGCATACATTGCATGGGAAGATGACAATGAGACCATTTCAAATTCAAGCTACTCAGATGAAGAAGCAAACATCTGTTTAGTGGTGAACGACGACGCTGGAAGCCAAGTAAGTACATCTAGCGATTCTGATAATTCTAGTCAAATTAGTGAAAATGAATTGCATGAAATTTATGCTGCTTTAATAGTAGAATCTGAAAAGTTAGATAAAGCCCATCAGAAGTTGAAAAAGGATTTCAAAAATTTAAAATTAAATTTTGAAAATATTCTTGAAGAAAATAAGAATTTAAAATTAAATTTTGAAAATACTTTTGAAGAAAATAAAGATTTGAAAAATAAAGTTTTAATTTTTGAAAAGGGTAAATTTACTAGTAGTAATGAATGTGCATCTTGTGTTAATTATAAGAAACTACTAGATGAAACAACCTCAGGAGAATGTAGTAAAAATAATGAAAATAAGGTTGTTAAAAATAAGTATGTTCCTAGAATTAAAAATAAACACAATCATAGAACCCGTAGAACTTGGGTAGAAAAAGGAACAACTTATAGGAACACAAATGTTGTATCATGCTTTTATTGTATGAAAAAGGGTCATACATCTAACAAATGTAAAATTAAGCATTATGGTGTTCCAAGTGGTAGATATATTTGGGTTGTAAAATGATTTCAATTTTTTTTAATTTAACCCAAAGGACCCATACAAAATAGTTGGGTACCTATTGTTTAAAATTTAGAATTTCTTTAAAACAATATTTAATTATTATTCCAAGGTAGATGGAATTATTTTAATTTATTTTATATACAAAGCATATATAGTTTTCAAACGGAAAATATTTGAAATAGAAGAATATGTGCATGTTGTCTTTGATGAAATTGTAGACCTTGAGGCAAAACCTCTTGAGTCATTTGAATTACATGCAGACAATGATGAAGATTTGAAGAGACAACAAATGAAGCAAAGAATGATGACAATCCTCAAAATAAAGATCTAAACAATGTTTTATAAGATCTTTCTCCTAAAAATATTTGCTTTAAATATCCTATTGTGCATGTTTGAATGAATCTTTAAATTTGAAATATTTTTAGCTCATATGCATACATGCTTTTATTAAGGGGGAGTATTATCTTAGGGGGAGAACATCAACACAACTTTTTAATTATGATCAAAAAGGGGGAGAAAATGTTTAAAGCTTATTTGCCTATTTGTACTATTTGTGCTTATTCACTAATGCACTCTTTCTTCCATAAGTTGTGTTTTAAATATAGATTATTACCAAAAGCTTTAAATCAAGGAGTTTTTCATCATCATCAAAAAGGGGGAGATTGTTAGCAAAATGATGAAGATGAAGTTTTGATGATGTCCAAATCAAGTCAAGAGAAATCAAGATTCAAGATGTTATGAAGACTTATATTGTGATGGAAAGCTTTTGTAATACTCTTAAAAATATGTATAGGACTTAGATTAGAAAAAGAAAAGTGTTTTGTAAAATTACTATAGTAAATCATTGCAACAAAACACTATAGTACTATTCACATGAATAGTAACACTATTCACGTGAATAGTGACGGTTAACGGTAAGAGTATCGCACTTAACACGGACGTTGGAGAAACTAGTCGTTGAAGAAACTAGCCGTTTATGACCGTTGGACAAACTAGTCGTTTATGGTCGTTGGACAAACTAGCCGTTTATGGCCGTTGGAGAAACTAGCCGTTAAGTTTGTCTTTTAGTGAATGGAAGAGCCTTTGGATGAGTCTATAAATAGACTCTCATTTCCTCTCAAGAAAAATATCCAGAGACACAGAAACTCTTCCCTTGTGCTCAAATACTCAGAATTCTTTGAGACTTGTGTGTTCTTGTTCGGCTTGTGAAACTCTTGTCTGTGGAGCTGGTGAAGTGCTGCTACGGTGACAGAGGAAATAGCCGGTTCATCCTTGGTGTGTCTGAGGAGGTGTTCGGAAGAGGTTCATCCTTCGTGAAGTATTCGAAGGAGGTGTTCATCCTTCGTGAAGTATTCGGAGGAGGTGTTCATCCTTTGTGAAGACTCAAAGGAGGTGTAATTTCATCTCTTGTGGTATCAAGAGAGGTGTTTTCTAAACTCTTACAAATTGTATCTTTGTGATTGTAGTTTGTAATTGTTTTGTGTTAGTGAAACTGTTTATCTTGTTTTGAGATAAGCGACTGGACGTAGGATTGGTAAGATCCGAACCAGGATAAAATCATCTGTGCAAATTTCTCTCAACCTTACTCTATTTAATTGTTATTATTAATTGCTAAGTAAGTTTAATTGAGTAGAAATTAAAAGGCACACGTTAGTATTAAAAACCCCTCTTAGTTTGTTGTTTTCACGCTAACCCATCCGCTGCAGCCGCTTCTGACAACACTGTCATCCACAAAACCCATTCGTTTCAACTCTCAACCCAACTCCAACTCTCAAGATTTCCTGCGCAAAGTTTTTGGAAGAGTTTGAGTCTGTGGAGCGTGCCGCTAAGGTGGCGGCGGCAGCAGCGTAGAAGAGAAGGAGGGAGGTAGAGGAGCGAGGGCTCGGCGCGGCAACTGGCAGGATCTAGGGCAGCCATCGGCGCACTGGCGGCCGCCGGTCTTGGCGGAGGTGGTGGCGCATGTGTAGAGGAAGCAAACTCCTCCTTGGGTTGCCATTTTCGAACGGAGGAGAGGGAGAGAAGGTGGTGGCGCCGCAGCCGGCAGTGGATTAGGTGGCGTTCGGTGTCGCCGGCGAGGCTGTGGGATGGAGTGGGTGCTTGAGCGTTGGAGCGAGTATGTGAAGGAGAAACTTAGGTCTGGGATGTTGGGTGCAAGTGATAAAATGAGAGGAGGGAAGAAGAACCCCTAACTAGTTTCTGAGTAAAGGAACTCTGGGCCTAGACCAGACAATACGAAGCGCACCCCCACTTCCCATTCACACCCCACTCCGTTTTCTGCCAATAACAAAGAGATTTGGGCATTGGGCCCATTTTACTTCTAACACCCCCAAACTTTACTGCTGTACCCATATCATCATTTGGACTCAAACAAAAGAGTCTAATTCTTTCCCCACACTTCTGTTTTTTAATCTCTACACCCTTATTTCTTATTTAGATGTTTTTTTTTATTTTATTCGTTTTGCTTTTATTTTATTTTTACGCTTTTATCATTTGTTTGACCGTTCGATTTTACTATAGGCAACCCCTTGTATGATAACCCCACTTCATAAATCTTGTCTTTTATTTTTTATTTTTTATTTTTTTTTGTTGCATTTTAAACACGAAAAATTACAAAAATATGTTTTAAAGGTTAAGCACACGTGTGATCGCTCGCATCGTCCTTGTGCTAAAAACCTTTCCTTTTTCTTAAATAAAAATTACAAAAATATGTTTTAAAGGTTAAGCACACGTTTGATCGCTCGCATCGTCCTTGTGCTAAAAACCTTTCCTTTTTCTTAAATAAAAATTACAAAAATATGTTAAGCACACGTGTGATCGCTCACATCGTCCTTGTGCTAAAAACCTTTCCTTTTTCTTGAATAAAAATTACAAAAAATGCGTTTTAAAGGTTTAGGCACATGTGTGATCGCACGCATCGTCCTTGTGCTAAAAGCCTTTTCCCTTTCTTAAGCAAAATTACAAAATGTGTTTTAAAGGTTTAAGCACATGTGTGATCGCACGCATCGTCCTTGTGCTAAAAACCTTTCCTGTTTGATTTATAAAAATACAAAAAACATAAAATCATCAAAAAACTAAAAAAAACATCCATATTTGCAAACCACAAACAATATTCCTGGCCAGAACTACGTGATCCTTGATTCTCCATCAAAAGTGGAGATACGTAGGAGCAAGGCCAGTCCTTGTCAGGTTCACTTTCCCAAAAATCCAAATTTATCCATAATCATTTTCTCAAACAAATTTTAAAGCAGTTTTCTAAAAGAACTACGGAACCCTGATTTCTCATTCTTAATGAGAATACGTAGGAGCAAGGTCAATCCTTGTCGGGCCCACAAAAATTAAAAAATACATTTTGTTTCTTTAGAATTTTATTTTAGGGGAAAGTTAAACATTTTGAAAACCACATCATATTCGCGTATTTAGTTAAAGGTACTGCCTTAGGGCAGGCGTTGTAGGGTGCTAATACCTTCCCTACACGTAACCGACTCCCGAACCAAGAATCTCAGTTTCGCGGACCATGCCTTATCATTTTATGGTTTTTCCGTAGTTTTCCAGAATAAACTATGGTGGCGACTCCAAATCTCTTTTTCAAAACTTTGTAACGTTTTTCTTTTTCGGATCGTCGTCCCGTCGCAATCCCGGTTGCGACAGATGGCGACTCCCCAATGAAGTCGCCAAAAATTCAAAAAAAAAAAATGAAAAATGAAAACGGGTAGGGTTTTGTTGGGTCGATCCGGCCCAATTCAGGACACCATAGATGATCCGATTTCACCAAAAAAATAATAAAACAAAATATAAAAAATGTGATAAATAGAAAATTTTCAAAAATAATAAATGGAGTGATGTAAAATTTGAAGTGTTCAAAATTGTTTTTCATTTTCATGATAAAGGACATTTTTCAGGTTCATTGGGCCTCATTGTCAGGTTAACTTTCTTTGAACCCAATTCTTCTGAAATATAAATTTGAGTGAAGAATTATTTTGGCATGTGTGTATTTTCACATCACGCCATTTTGTTTGATTTTTATTCCTTCTTCTTCTATATTTTGAATAAATCTAAAAAAAAAAGAAAAAAGAAAAAGAAGGGAACGCTGCTCAAGCCCATTAAGCCCAATGGCCTTTGTTTTTTTCTCGAGTCTACTTCTTTTGAAAATATGTCAAAAATATTTTGTTTTCACATTTTTGCTGTGGAATAATGTATCATTCTCAGATTTGTCAAAAAAAAAAAATCAAGTTAGATTTCATTTTTTTCAGTGTGATAGTAGGAATAGTTGTCGTTGAGCCTGTCTCGGCCCATTTTCAGTGTATTGTTTTCTTTAGTTTTGTTTTCTCAATTAAATAAATAAAATAAAAAAAATGTTTCCCTCATCATGTTTCATAATCTTCACATAATGTCAGACTTCAATTTAAAACAAAAAAATAAATAATAAAAATAAAAATATTTTCAATTCCTTGTGTGGCACTCACATTTGGGTATGTCTGGCCCGTTAAGCTGAGACTACCTTGCATTCATTTTGCTTCAGGTCAAAGTTTGACCCATTTTTCTTTGAAGTCTTGTAAAATAAAAGTCAATCCAAAAAACTCAAAAATTATCAAAGTGCAAATTTTCAACAATGTCTTTAGAGTACAATCTTCCAAGTTGTCATGTGTGATTTTCTTTGAATTTGTAACAAAAAAATCTGAGATTGAAAGATGAACAGTTTTTAAGCCCATTAGGCCCCGTTGTCATATGTGGTTTCTCTTGAACCAGTGCATCTGAAATTCTGGAAAATAAAAATACATGTTTATGGAGATTTTGTGTTTTCAATTCATAATTTTTCTTTCCATTTGTGTGAACAAGTATTTGTGCAAAAATAAATAGAGGAATTCAGACCCTTGTCTGAAGATTTTGTCATGGTTGTAAAAAGAATAGTGTTGGGCCCATTGAGTCTAGTAATGTTGCAAAATTTTCTTGTGAAATCCTCTGATAATGAAAAATGGAAAAAATGAATTTCTTTTAGCTTGTTTCATAAACTATGAAAAATGAAAAAAATGTGTTTTCTTTGTCATCTTCTTGTGTTAAGTTCACACGGCTCAGGTCATCTGATCCATTGGGTCAATGTGCCTGGTAAGTCCAACTTCCTTCTATGTTATTTCTCCTCAGGTCCGATCCGATCTGGATTCTCCCGTGTTGGAAAATAAAAAATAATAAAAAAAAAAGATTTCTTTCCGTAAATTGCATAATTTTCCTTCAGTAATATATTTGTCAAATAAAAAGCAACATAATTGTGGAAGATACAAATTGTTAACAATGTATTTTCAGTACAGCCTTCCAAATTATCATGCATGATTTTTTGGAATTTGTTGTCAAAAAAAAAAAACAAAAAAATGAAAAAAAAAGTTAAGAATTAAAGATGACCAGTTTGTGGCCCAAAAAGCCCAGTTTCCACTCTGGTCCATAAAAGCCCAGTTTTCACAATAGCTCATAAAGCCCATTTCCCATACTGGCTTGCAAAGCCCAGTTTCCATGCTGGCCCGCAAGGCCCAATTTCCATTGGCCGAGAAATCCCCATTTCCACAATAGCTCACAAATCCCATTTCCCATACTAGCCTGCAAAGTCCAGTTTTCATGCTGGCCTGCAAGGCCCAAATTCCACATTGGCCCGGAAATCCCATTTCCCATACTGGCCTGCAAAGCCCAGTTCCCATGCTGGCCCGCAAGGCCCAGTTTCCATTGGCTAAGAAATCCCAATTTTCCCAATGGCTCACAAAGCCTATTTCCCATGCTAACCCCAAGCCCAGTTTTTATACTGGCCACCAAAACCTAATTTGCTCTAAGAAAAAAATCTGTTTTTCAACCAGTATCATCATTTTCATTTCATATTACTTTTCTTCACGCATAAAATAAAAAAATACGCAAAAGTTGAGTCATTTGTTTTCGATGCAAATTATCCATTTTTATGAGATTTCAAAAAAAAATGTAATGGATGTCATAATCTCCTGGAGTCAAATGATCAAGTCATATATTCTTAAGAGATATTTGTGTGTGCATTGCTTGAAAACATCATCCTTCAGCCCTCGCTATACCAAAAGATTGGCCCAATCATGTTCTTGAGCCCAAATAATAAACACCAAGTTTTACACTGGGGCAAATTTTCCGTTACCTATACTGGCTTTCATTTGGGAGATCCCTGATTCCATTGGGACACAAAAAAAAAAAGAAAAAAAAAAAGAAAAATGACTCTTGTTGAGATCATTTAGTCTTGTCTCCTAATTAATCTTTTGAAAATAAAACAACCAAAATTTGAAGTGATGTGTGGCCATTTTTCTTCATAAAAAAAAAAAAAAAAAAAAACAAAATATATCCTTTGATACCAAATTTGAGCCAATAAGAAATTTCTTTTCAAATTTACCCAAACAAGGGTTACCATCACAGTAGAAGTCGACTCAAATTGCAAAGAAACACACTTAGTGATTAAATGAAGAGAATCCCTCAAAAGTTAAAAAAAAAAAAATCACAAAGTGATGGAAAACAAAGATTGAAATTTGAGAAAGGGCAAAATAGTCAAAACAGATTTGACAAATAGCTGATACAAAGTGTAGATGGTAACTCTTGTTTTTCAAAAAATACCCACAAAAATTTATTTTGAGCCTTTATATCCTTTTTTCAATACCCTTCAGCCGAAGCCACATTACAAGCCCAATAAAAGTCCACACGGATTGAATAATGGTTGCTTAAATTTTCACAAGGCTTAATTTTGAGAAAGACAAAAATGACTAACAATGCAGTTGTGAAAAAATGATGAAAAATAAATGTCCTCGGATGAAGGGAACTCCCTTTTGATCAAAATTATACAAAGGAAAATCAAGCCAATTGGGGCAATCTTTTCAAGCCAATCCTTTCCATATCCATCACAGGTTCCTGAACACATTCAAATCCCATTCAAACTTTTCCCCGATTCCCAAACTAGGGGGCATTTTTGGGCAGCTTTATTTCATACGTTTTGGCCCTTTCAAAATATGGTGCAACTTTGTTAGTCTCACATTTGTTTCATCTGTATATTCAAAGTTCGTACCAAGACCGGGGCATCCCTTGTTGGGCCTCTCAGATTTGTCCGTACTGAAATTCATAGATCCACCCTCAAAACAGGGGCTGACACTTTGGAGCATTGTATGATTTTGAGTCCATCTTATCATTCGTAAACCCATAGTGGGGGGAAACTTCTTTTTGAACCTCGCTTAATTGACTCGTACCCAAAACTAAGGCGTGACTCTCATATGCTTCGGCCCATTCAGAGTATTGAGAAAATTTGTTAAATCTCAAATTTTTTAATCTGAACATTCAAAGCTCATACAAAGACTGGGGTATCCCTTGTTGGGCCTTGCGTGACCTTGGTTCGCCCCGAACTTCAAAAATCCATCATCACCAAAATTGGGGCAATTTGTAAATCTCACATGATATTCTCACTCCCTGATTCATGACTTATTCCCTCACAATTCACAAATACATTTGTCCACACCTACCTTTTTACCAGGCCCCAAACTGGGGCAACTTCTGAGTATCTACGACTTCACATTGGCATTTGTAATTGTTTTAAGGAGTAAGAGGCCCGAGTAGCCAACTCGGTACTCTCCAAATCCTTCCACACATTTGTCCCAACCCCTGGTATCAAGCATATACACACTAGTATCTCGTCAAGAAATGTGTAGCACACAAGCTTCATTTTGAACAGTTGACTTTAGAATTGGACATCCATTGAAAGGAAATTGAAAGTCTAAATCGTCATAAATTTGATTATTTCAAAGAAAGCAAATTGACTAAAAAAAATATATCATAGTTTTCCATAATCATATCATGTACATATTTTCATCAACTTTGAATTTGCCTCCATATATATTCATCAAATTTTCTTCCTTCAAAAAAGACAAAAAAAAAATCAAAATGCATCAAAGTTTTCTCCTCCAATTTCAAAATTACATATTTTCACCAAATCTTCTTCCTTCAGAAAAGACAAAAAATCAAAATGCATCAAAGTTTTCTCCTCTAATTTCAAAATTTACATCAGTCATGTTTCTCTTGCATATCAAAACTGCAAAATCCAAATTTATCCATAATCATTTTCTCAAACAAATTTTAAAGCAGTTTTCTAAAAGAACTACGGAACCCTGATTTCTCATTCTTAATGAGAATACGTAGGAGCAAGGTCAATCCTTGTCGGGCCCACAAAAATTAAAAAATACATTTTGTTTCTTTAGAATTTTATTTTAGGGGAAAGTTAAACATTTTGAAAACCACATCATATTCGCGTATTTAGTTAAAGGTACTGCCTTAGGGCAGGCGTTGTAGGGTGCTAATACCTTCCCTACACGTAACCGACTCCCGAACCAAGAATCTCAGTTTCGCGGACCATGCCTTATCATTTTATGGTTTTTCCGTAGTTTTCCAGAATAAACTATGGTGGCGACTCCAAATCTCTTTTTCAAAACTTTGTAACGTTTTTCTTTTTCGGATCATCGTCCCGTCGCGATCCCGGTTGCGACAATACTAATCTAGAGTTACCAAAGATTACAAAAGCCCAAGCCCAAAAAGTGCCGCTCAGCGGTAAATACCGCTCAGCGGTGATTGCGCGTCCTTTTCTTCCCCTCTGCGGCCAGTTTGCCCCTCAGCGTGACTCCCGCAACCTCCTAAATGCCGCTCAGCGGTAAAATGCCGCTGAGCGGTGCCTTTGTCTTCTCTTTTTGCACTCTTTCTTGTCTTTTCTAATGTCACTTCTCTCCTTCTTCACTCTTTTCACTAAATTCACCTTAAAACCTGCACAAAAACACTTAAATCAAGCATAAACCTGTCCAGCTCTCTTATTTATGAAAATATAGATAAACTGCATGATTTCAAGCTAGTTTTTAAGTCTAAAGGTTGCTTTTAGTATCAATTTCAAGTATGAAAATAACAGTTTTTCAACTGTTATCACAACCCCAAACTTAGAACTTTGCTTGTCCTCAAGCAAACAAGATGTAACTCAATCTCCAACCAATTCATATGATGGTTCACTCATTCAAGAATTCTCTTTTCAAGATAAGTAAAAACTTTAATCAACCTTATGACCAAGAGTTCATTCAAGATGTGCACATGCTTTAGTGTTCACAAAGTCATTTAAGTTCCAACAAATGCTATTTTTCATGAATGATCAATCAATTAAGCATGGATGTTCATGTGCTTATGGAATATTTCCTCACTAGGTAAAGTGTTTCACTCAACACACAAGTGTATAAGAGGTAAAGTGTTTCACTCATTCACTCCACTATCACAATGTCACATGAATCAACTTTGCCTTTCATTTTACCACAATCAAAAACATTCACAAGCATGCATCATCACAAGGACTTTTCAATGGCTTATAATGTGGCTGGGCTAACAAGAAAATTGGTTTTTCTGGATCACAAAATCCTTGAGTTAAGAGAATCATAACAACACAATCATCTTATTCATTCCCAACTTTCTTTTGCCTTTGCATTTGCAATTGCATTGAGCTTTACTTCTTTTTCTTTTCTTTTCTTTTTCTTTGCATATTCTTACTTTTTAGCTCTTAGCTCAATGCTTTTCCTTTTTCATGTCAACCCCAAACTTGAACATTTGTCAATACCACACAAGATATTCTACTTAACTCAAGGTAAAGATTTTCAATCAAGGGTTTTCAGTGTATGTTCAAGGCTAAGGGTTCAAAGGATAGAACACAAAATGTTCTCTTTTAGTAGGCTAACTTTATGAATTTGGCCAATAAAAAGGGTTTCAACAAAAACGGCCTTGATCACATGATGCAAAACAAGCAATTGATTCAATCATAGAAAACCTGGGCAAAATCATTCATGCTTTCAAAGTAATAGCATTCAACAATAATAACTCTGGAGCTCAAAACCTCACATATAAGCTTATTCACATTTGACATACACATCCTGCTAAATTTCACAATCACAATCATGATATCATGCAATTGTTCACAAAGCTTGTGAATCACCTGTATAAGCATTTTAATGTGCACATCATCTCAACATCAATCAATCAATAAGCATCATCAAGCATTACTTATCACACAATCACAGTTAATAGCAAACCATCATAAAAAACCAGGTGTTCAATAGAGTACATCAAACCCCAATCTAAAAAAAAAAACTTAAAAACAAAAATTACTTACAAAACACTGGGTTGCCTCCCAGTAAGCGCTTGTTTAACGTCCCGAGCCTGACCCAAACTTTTAAGGATCAACCAACAACATCATTGTGGAAAATTGTTGCACCTCTCCCCCTAGATAGGGCTTGAGACGTTGACCATTTACCACCCAACTTCTCTCTGGATCATCAGCAGATGGATTAAATATTTCAATTGCTCCATGTGGATGCACTTCTTTTATCACAAATGGTCCTGTCCATTTTGACTTCAACTTCCCAGGAAATATCTTCAATCTTGAATTGAACAATAATACCTGTTGTCCTGGATTGAAAACTCTATTCACCAACTTCCTGTCATGATAAAATTTCATTTTGTCTTTGTAAGCCTTGGATGAATCATATGCATGTAAGCACATTTCTTCAAGCTCCAAAATCTGCCTTCTGCGTGTGCATTGAGTGTCATAAGGATCAAAATTCAAGAATTTCAAAGCCCATAATGCTCTATGCTCCAATTCGACTGGCAGATGGCATGCTTTCCCATAGACTAATTGAAATGGTGATAATCCCATAGACGTCTTCATTGCTGTCCTATAAGCCCAAAGAGCATCATCCAATTTGAGAGACCAATCCTTTCTTGATGAAGTCACAGTCTTTTCCAGGATTCTTTTTATCTCCCTGTTAGACACTTCAGCTTGTCCATTGGTTTGTGGATGATAAGGTGCAGCTACCTTATGCTTTACTCCATAGTGTTTGAGTACTTTCTCTAGCTGATAATTGCAAAAATGAGATCCTCCGTCACTGATCAACACTCTTGGAGTGCCAAAACGTGAGAATATCTGCCTCTTTAGGAATTTAATTACCGTGCTAGCATCATTTTTAGGACAAGCCAATGCTTCCACCCATTTACTCACATAATCCACTGCTACCAGAATATATTCATTGTTGAAAGATGGAGGGAAGGGTCCAACAAAGTCAATACCCCAACAATCAAAAACCTCAACCTCTAAAATACCTTGTAAAGGCATCTCATGACGTTTAGTAATTGTCCCTGCTCTTTGACATTTGTCACAATTCCTAGCATGATTATGAGCATCTTTAAATAAAGTTGGCCAATAAAACCCTGATTGAAGGACTTTTGCTGCTGTTCTTTCCCCATTAAAATGTCCTCCATAAGGTGAATCATGACAATGCCAGAGAATTCCTTCTGCTTCTTCATTTGTAACACATCTCCTGAGAAGATTATCTGCTCCCATTTTGAACAAATATGGATCATCCCACACAAACTGCTTGGCATCATGCAAAAATTTCTTTCTCTGTTGCCAAGTTAAGTCTTCTGGCATAACTCTTGCAGCTTTGAAATTTGCCATATAAGCAAACCAGGGCCTCTGCTGAATATACATGAGTGATTCATCTGAAAAAGATTCCCAGATTTCAGCCTCCTTGTTAGTGACCTCATTGTTGACTAACCGTGACAAATGATCAGCAATTAAGTTCTCACTTCCTTTCTTATCACGGATTTCTACATCAAATTCTTGCAACAGTAGTACCCATCTAATGAGACGTGGCTTAGAATCTGGTTTTGTCAACAAATATTTGATAGCTGCATGATCTGTATAGACAATCACCTTAGACCCAATAAGATAAGGTCTAAATTTCTCTAGAGCATATACAATGGCAAGAAACTCTTTCTCTGTGGTAGCATAATTCAATTGAGCATCATTCAGCACCTTGCTAGCATAATAAATTGGATGGAACTTTTGTTCTTTCCTTTGGCCAAGGACGACTCCTATTGCATAATCACTTGCATCACACATCAATTCAAAATTTTGATTCCAATTTGGTGCTACAATTACTGGAGCTGACACTAGCTTTTGCTTCAATATATCAAAAGCTTTCAGACAGTCTTCATTCATCACAAAAGGAGCATCCTTCATCAAAAGATTACTCAATGGTTTAGCAATTTTTGAGAAATCTTTGATGAATCTTCTATAGAACCCAGCATGACCAAGAAAACTCCTAATCCCCCTTACATTTGTTGGTGGAGGCAGTTTCTCAATGACTTCTACTTTGGCTTTATCCACCTCAATGCCTTTAGCAGAAATTTTATGCCCCAGTACAATCCCTTCAGTTACCATGAAATGACATTTCTCCCAATTCAAAACCAGATTTGTCTGAACACATCTTTTGAGGACAGTGTTCAAATTAGCTAAACATCTTTGGAAAGAATTTCCAAAAACTGAGAAGTCATCCATAAATACTTCAATGCATTTTTCTAAAAGATCAGAAAAGATTGCCTGCATACACCTCTGAAACGTAGCTGGAGCATTACATAATCCAAAAGGCATCTTTCTATATGCAAAGATACCAAAAGGACAAGTAAAAGTCGTCTTCTCCTGGTCTTTTGGATCTACCACAATTTGATTATATCCAGAATATCCATCTAGAAAACAATAGAAAGCCTGCCCTGATAACCTTTCTAGCATCTGATCCATGAAGGGAAGAGGAAAATGATCTTTCCTAGTAGCTTTATTCAGCTTCCTGTAATCAATGCACATACGCCAGCCAGTAACTGTCCGAGTAGGAATAAGCTCATTCTTATCATTATAAATTACTGTCATCCCACCTTTCTTTGGAACCACCTGTACTGGACTCACCCATTCACTGTCAGAGATTGGATAGATGATACCAGCTTCTAGCAGTTTCAACACTTCTTTTCTGACCACCTCCTTCATGACAGGATTTAACCTTCTCTGCGGTTGAGCACTTGGTTTATAGTCCTCTTCCATAAAAATCTTGTGCATGCAATAAGTTGGGCTTATACCTTTGAGATCTGATATTGACCACCCAATTGCTTCTTTGTTGGCTTTCAGAATTTCTATCAAGTGCTCTTCTTCTTGTAAAGATAAAGAGTTATTGATGATGACTGGCTTTGTTTCACCCTCTTCTAAAAACACATATTTCAGATGTGGTGGCAATCTTTTTAATTCTGGCGACTGTGCTTTGATTGTTTCTTCCTTATCAATTGTTTCAAATATTGGATCTTCCTCTGGACTCTTTTTCAATGTTTCCAAGTCCATCAGACATTCATCAATCAATTTCTCTTCTTCTTCATCCAAATCTTCACATGCATCAATGAGAGTTTTTTCCAATGGAGAAATATTTCGCATCATTCTCTCCTGAACCATACAAACTTCATCAAGTTCATCAAATTGAAAACATGCTTTGTCATCATTTGGATATGTCATGGCCTTGGATACATCAAAGGTGACCTCTTCATCATCAACTCTCAGTTTAAGCTTACCATTCTCTACATCAATCAGAACTCTAGCAGTCTTCATAAAAGGTCTCCCCAGAATAAGAGGAACATCACTAGTTCCTTCCATCTCCATCACAATAAAATCCACTAGGAATACAAATTTGTCGACCTTCACTAGAACATCTTCAACCACTCCATATGGATATTTAAGAGACTTGTCTGCCAATTGAAGAGCCATTCTGGTTGGTTTAATTTCCAGCCCCTGAATCGTTCTGCACATGGCTAGCGGCATTAGATTAATGCTAGCTCCCAAATCAATCAATGCTCTTCCAACTTTCACATCTCCTATGGTGCATGGAATAGTGAAGCTTCCTGGGTCTTTAAGTTTAGGAGGTAGTTTCTGTATGATTGCACTGCAATTGCCCTGTATATTGATAGTTTCCTTCTCAATGTACTTGTGTTTCTTTGTGAGAAGTTCCTTCAAGAATTTTGCATATGCTGGCATCTGTTGCAATGCTTCAGAAAATGGTATAGTAATCTCCAGCTTCTTAAACAGTTCCATGAATCTTTCCAACTGTTTTTCTTTCTCCTTCCTTGAATAACCCTTTGGATAAGGAAGTGGCTTTTCATACTCTTTTTCTTTCTGTCTCTCTTCTCTCTCTTTTTTTTCTCTCCTCTCTTCTTCTTCTTTTTTCTCTTTTTCTCTCTCAACTATTTCTTTCCACTCACATGATTCTTTTTCACTCTCACTCTCAATTGTTTTCTCTCCTCTCTCTTTTTGTCTCTCCTCTAACACTCTACCACTTCTAGTCACAATAGTTTTACATTCTTTTCCAAGATTATCATGTTTAATCTCGTCAACTATTCTCTCAACATGACCCTCCATTTTTTTAAATGCAACATCCACATTATGACAATAGGACGCATTTGTCTTCAAGAATCTCTGGAATGTCTCTTCAAGCTTTGTTGTTTTCTCAACTGGAGTAAATTGCATCTGCCATTTTTGTTGCTCTTGAACCATTGAGACCTGTTGTATTTCCTGTGGTATTTGAGAAAGTTTCATGGTTACTTCCTTAAGCTGTTGAGAGAGAGTTCTATTTTGGACAAGCAGAGCCTCATTTAATTTTGACAACTCCTTCTGATTAAGATCTCCTGTGTCAGTATTAAGTTCGTTGTCACTAGTAGCCATATTTTCAATAATTTCAGTTGCTTCCTCTGGAGTCTTCCATTTGATATTGCCTCCTGCTGAGGCATTCAGCATCATCTTAGTGTATGAACCAAGTCCTCCAAGGAAAATTAGGACTACTTCTTCTTCTTTGAAACCATGCATGGGAGTTTTACGTAACAAGCTTTTATACCTATCCCATGCATGCCCTAGTGATTCCTCCATGCCCTGCTTGAATGAAGAAATTTCTTGCTTGCCTTTAATCACCTTAGATTGTGGGAAGTATTTGTTTAAGAATTTTGTGACCACTGCTTCCCACTCTGTGAAACTTTCTTCTGGAAAAGAGTTCAACCAAAGATTAGCATTGCCTCCCAATGAGAAAGGAAACAAGCTAAGTTTGATTGCTTCGTCTGACACCCCATTAATCTTGACTGTATTGCAAATCTCATTAAAGGTAGTGAGGTGCTCATATGGGCTTTCATGAGACAACCCATTAAATTGATTACTCTTCACCAGTTGAATCAATGCTGGTTTGACCTCCATGTTGGCTGCATTGACTCTAGGTCTAGCTATGCTATTGAAGTGCTGAGGTCCAGCAAGATTAGTGTAATCTGCAAGAGTTCTTCTAACATTATTGCCCTCCATACTTCCTGTGCTATGAACAGAACCTTGTGGTGATGATTGTAGGAGAGTTTCTGGAGAAGGGAAAAGTTCTCTAGACGTTCTGATTCTTCTCCTCCTTCTACTCTCTTCTAGACCTTCAAGAAGAGGTTCTGTTGTTTTCTTACTTCTAGTTCGAATTGCTTCCTGCATGCACAAGAAAACAAAACCCTAGAAAAAATTTGTTAGCACAAAAATATATAAAAGAAGATATATATATTCAAAGATAAAAAGATAAAAGATTCAGAAGATAAGAAGATAAAAGATTTAGAAGATAGAAAATAAAATAAAATAAAATCTATTCTAAAAAGATAAAATAAAATCTAACCTAATCTAAAAGATAAAGATAAAATAAAATCTAATAAAATCTAACCTAACAAAATAAAATCAAATCTAATCTAATCTAATCTAAAAAGATAAAACAGAATCTAACCTAACCTAAAAAGAAAAAAATAAAATCTAACCTAATCTAAAAGGATAAAAAGATAAAATAAAATAAGAACAGAAAAAATAAAAACAAAAATTCAAAATTAAAGTCAAAGATAATCAATAATCACACAAATTAACCAGTTAAACCACGAGTCCCCGGCAACGGCGCAAAAAACTTGATGGACAAATTTGTAAGCACCAAATTATGATGTCACAAACTTGTTTCACAATCGGCAAGTATGACCGAATCGTTCAAGTAATAAACTTGGTAAGACCAAGTATCGTTCTTCCCAAAGGACTCACGGCCTAGTTTAGTTATGTGATTTGTTGATTAGCTAGGACTTACAAACGAAATATTCAAAGTTTAATATGCAAGACAGAAAATAAACATGTATGCATGAAGTTTGATCAATGGCAAAGACAAAAGATAAACACTTTCAATGAAATATATGAATGAATATGTTGTTGGGGGTCAATTTCATCTCATCCACTCTCATATATTTTAGGAATTCAACATTCAAATCATCATTGTTAATGCCACTCTCTAATGTACCATTCTAGATGGCTTCTCCCTAATCACGAGTTCATACAATTCCTAGCATTCCTAATGATTAGTTCATGAGTGCAGGAGCTTAAAGGCAACCAATAGAATATTGTCAGTATAATATTGGGAGAAATTCCCCGGATCTAGACTTCCCCGTACGTGTCCGTATCGACAAAACCAATAATCATGCATGGAATGAGTTAAACTATGCAAGCATTGAGCAAAGAGGAAAAACCCTAACTAATGATGAAAGAAAGCATATGTCTTAATTAAAAGATGTACTCAACAAATCCATATATGAGAGCTTCAAGAGATTACACTGATTCCCCAACAAACATACAAGGTTTAGTTCACCATATTCATGGTGAACCTAGATGAATAACAATGAAAGAATGAAAGAATAAACCCTATAAAGGTGAAGAGGTAGCCTGAGCATCCAAGATCCTCCTTCAAAGGGGTGGAAGAGAGAGTGTTTGCCTCGTTTCTGCCAAAGATACCTAATTCTAGGACGTGTAAGCTCTTATATACTAATCTAGAGTTACAAAAGATTACAAAAGCCCAAGCCCAAAAAGTGCCGCTCAGCGGTAAATACCGCTCAGCGGTGATTGCGCGTCCTTTTCTTCCCCTCAGCGGCCAGTTTGCCCCTCAGCGTGACTCCCGCAACCTCCTGAATGCCGCTTAGCGGTAAAATGCCGCTGAGCGGTGCCTTTGTCTTCTCTTTTTGCACTCTTTCTTGTCTTTTCTAATGTCACTTCTCTCCTTCTTCACTCTTTTCACTAAATTCACCTTAAAACCTGCACAAAAACACTTAAATCAAGCATAAACCTGTCCAGCTCTCTTATTTATGAAAATATAGATAAACTGCATGATTTCAAGCTAGTTTTTAAGTCTAAAGGTTGCTTTTAGTATCAATTTCAAGTATGAAAATAACAGTTTTTCAACTGTTATCAGTGGTCATATGTCGAGAGGTACGACCCAGATGCAAATGTTTGGCTTGTGTCTTCTGTAAATAGTAGTGGAGAGGGTTCGAGGTCGTAATCCTTCTAATTTGAAGGTAATAGGTGTCTTTTCGAAATTCCTACTCACTTGTTAAAGGTGGGCATTCCTGTTGATATTGTCCCTCTGGTGTCGGTCGTTGGCTTGTCAATCATACGGGGGTATGATTGGGTGCCCCACGACGTGAGTCTTCACGTGTCTGATTATTACATGCGAAAACAAGTGGATGATCGACCAGTCATACATCGTCTGGGATATAGAGGACGCCCGACTGATAAGGACGGGCGTGAGCCGTGAGAACGAGCAAGTGTTTCATGGAAAGGAGTCGAGCCCCGAACGCCAACTTCTTTAATCAGCTCTATGTCCGGTTACCTTTCACGTCCTTCCAATCGGTCCTCTTTCGTGAGCTTAATTGTCGCCCCCGCGCAGCTTCACCCAGATGCTTAGGCTTTGGTCCAGGCGTTATGGGTGATGTGTTCGGCTATGGGAGTGACCCCTTCTGTCCCCGTCATTTTACACTACTTTGACGTTCGTCCCCTTCCTAAGGGCAGTTGGGCTTCTTTGACGTCCGTCAAGGATAAGTGCCTTTTCAGGTCGTTTTCTAACTCATACAAGAATTTAAAGGACCAATATTTCAAGGTCATTATCACTGAATCGGGTCGTTGTGAGTTTCACGGTGAGATCGGGCTCCCTTTGTTCCCCTTTAAATGGACGAGGGATCAAAAGAAAATAAAGGCTTATTCGGTCGGTGTTTTGGACCCGGAGGAATTAGAAGCTGTTAAAACCATCAACGCCCTCCCCCATCGCCTCTCTGCCCGTGGCCTTGTCGATTGCCTTCGTCATGAGGACTGTGACCAAATGGCGTTCGGTATGGTATTTTTTATTTGGTTTATATTTTAGTAAGTTGATGTTAACTTAGCTAAATTTTTGCTTCTTTACTAGATATCATGTCTACTCCACCTCCTCGCCAATCCAACTTCATGTCTTCAAGGAGGGAGACTGGAGGCAGCGCTTCCGTTAGCCGCGAGCAAGTTCCGCCACCTTGTAGTCGTCCGGCGTCAATCAATCGTCCTCCCTCAGTCAACCGTCCTCCTCCCATCATGCCGGTTGGAGTGAAAGTTGCCATTCTTGTCCCAAGGGCTGCTCTTAGAGATGCTGTCCCAGCCCCTCAAAATCCTCCCATTATTCATGTGGAGTCATCCTTAGAGGCGGCCGACACTTCTGCTCAACCTCTTTAGAGAAAGAGGAAGGCTCACAAGGAGGTGACAAGTCCGCCTCCAAGAAGAATCGGAGGGAAGGAAGCGTTCCTCAGCCCCCTCCTCACGGGGTTTTTAGCCCGGAGTTCAGCATTAGTCACAAGACCAATTTCCATATGAGCTCTACGCATCGGTCGTTGATCAAGCCCCTTTCTGAATCTGAGCTAAAAAACGCCATGTTAGAAATGTCCACTCGGGCGGCTTTGTTAGCTTGGTATCTTAGGGAGTTTGCTGACCACAGAGGGGTTGAGCACATCCGAGTCGAGATGGCTGCAGAAAAAAAAGTTTTTGCTAACCTTCTGGCAGAGGTGAAAGCGTTGCGACAGTCAACCGATACAGGACAACAATTGAGGAATGCCCGAGCCGCTAGTGATTGCTTGGCCGAGGAGTGTGGGCAGCTAAGGTTGACGGCTAACCAGAAAAAGGAGGTTGAGAAGGGGCTTCGCAAGAAAAATCAAATGTTAATGGATGAATTGTCGTAGGCGAAGGAAAAAATTGCCGAGTTGAATGTAAGCGTCATATTCGAACACAAAGAAGGTTTCTATAAGGCCCTACGACAAGTGTTCGTTTTGGTGGGTGTTTGTGATCCGTATGTCGTCGGCTTTGATATTGAAAAAGATGTGTTTGATGGGGTTTTGGTTCATCTAGACGATTTGGCTGCAAGGGGAAACCCTCATAGGCCGGAAGAGCCCCTTGCTGCAGAGGAGTCCAAGGGTGCCGAAATTGTCGTTGAGGTTGTGGCCGACGAAAAGGATGAGGACGAGCATTAGAATGAGTTGATATTTTGTTAATGTTTTTAAAGGCATTTAGCGATGTGTGGCCGGTTGGTAAACATCCGTTGTGTAATGTTTACCTTACCGGTCGACCATCATACTTTTGTATACCCCACATTTCGCAAGTAATATGACTTTTTCCTTTTTCGCATTCCACTTTATTCTTTTCATTTTTTGCGTTAACAAAGTCGGGCTTTCCGCGTTGCAGTTCGTTCTTAGCCTTTGTTTGTGTCGCTCGGTTAAGCGGAATCATTTTAAACTTCTAGTTTAATTGGAAAGGATGAAAAAATTTTCCTTTCGACTCTCGGCTGAGTTGACAAGGTATTCGTTCATGAACTTGGATTGAGGTGCTTCGAGCGGTAGGGGTTCACTGAAGGAACTCGTCGTGTGAGGTGCATCTATAAGCCCATAGGACCTCTGGGAGTTCATCTACCCATGCTCTTATTTTTTCGCCCAACTATTTCTTCAGTTCGGCTACTATTGTCTCTTTCATGGCCTCCACTTGGTTGTTCATCTAAGGATGCTCCACGGAACTGGTCACGTGTTTGATCCCCAATCCCTTTTAGAACTTGCCCAGCTTCCTGTTAATGAACTGTCTTCCTTTGTTTGTGACCATCATCCGGGGGAGCCCAAACCGACATATTAACCTCACACAAAATTTATGTACTTACGCCGTCGTAATGGTTGTGAGGGCTTCGGCCTCAACCGACTTGGTGAAGTAGTCGACCGCTACGAGGAGGAACTTCTTCTGAGCCCTACCAGGGGGAAATGGGCCGACAATATCCATTCCCCATTGGGCAAATGGCCATGGGGACACGGGTGTGTGCAGATCGTGCGGCGGTTCGTGGGTGTCATTGGCGTGGGCTTGGCAACTAACGCACTTCTGGACAAATAGCTTAATATCTTCCTCCATGGACAGTTAGTAGTATCCGGCCCGGAGCACCCGAGCTTTCAAAGTCCCGTGGCCGGTATGGAATCCGCAAATTCCATTGTGGAGCTCGTCCATTTCGTACTGGGCTTCAGTGTTGGAAAGACATTTGAGGAAGGGGTGGAGAATCCTCTTTGGTACAAGTCGTTCCCCACCACAACATAGCAAGCAACCTTCTTGGTGTCGGCTTGGCGGAGAGGTTGGCCGGCGTCTTGCTGATTCATCAGTCTTCGAATTCCCACTCTTCAATCCTCAGCTCTATTCGCCATTACGGTAAGGCACTCCACCGATGATTGTAGCAACACTTGGCGGATGATTATGGTTAACTGTCCTTTCTCTTTACCAGAGCTGAGTTTCCATAGCATGTCCGCTAGGGAATTCTCTTCGCGGGGGATGTGTCAGATTTCGATTTAGTCAAACTCTTTGGTTAGGGCTGCGGCCACTTGGAAGTACTAGAGAAGGTGGTCTTGCTTAACTTGGAATTCCCTGTTCATCTACCCGACCACCAATTGGGAGTCTGTCCAACAAAGGACCCTTCGGGCTCCCATGTCCCTCGCCAGCTCTAGTCCCGCCACTAGGGCTTCATACTTTGCTTGATTGTTGGAAGTCCAAAATTTGAACACTAAAGAGTGTTCCAGTAGGAAGTCGTTCGGGCCTTCCAACATTATCCCCGCATCGCTCACTGATTGTCCTGACGCTCCATCAACATATAAATTCCACTCATCATTGGCCACCATGGGTAGCTCTGTTGCGAAATCGGCTAAGTGTTGACCATTTACCGACCCTGATGACAAATTTATGAACACCGAAAAACGGCGCCAAAAACTTGTTTAACAATCGGCAAGTGTGACCGAATCGTATCAAGTAATAAAACTCGGTAAGACCAAGTATCGTTCTCCCAAAGGACTCACGGCCTAGTTAGCTATATGATTTGTTGATTATTTAAGACTTGTTAACAATTGATTGTAGGTTTTAAATTCAAGAGACAATAATTAAACATGTATGCATGAATTTGATCAATGGAAAAGAGGAATACAAACACTTTAATGAATTAGATGGATGAGTATGTTGTTGGGGTTATCAATTTCATCTTATCCACTCTCATATACTTTTAAGAATTCATCATTCTTTTCATCAATTGCTAATGTCACTCTCTAAATCACCTTGCAAGAAGGTCTATCCTTAATTACGAGTTCATACAATTCCTAGCATTCCTAGTAATTAATTCTTAAGTGCAGAAGCTTAACGGCAACCAATATGCTATTGGGAGAAATTCTCCGGATCTAGATTTCTCCGTACGTTCCCATATCGACAAAATCAATAATCATGGCAATGAATGAGTTAAACAAAGCAAGCTTTAAGCAAAGAGGAAAAACCCTAACTAATGATGAAAGAAAGCATAAATCTTAAAGTAAGATGTTAAAACACAAATTCCATATATGAGAGTTTCACAAGACTACATTGATTCCCCAACAACAATACAAAGTTTAGTTCACCATATTCATGGTGAAGCTAGATGAACAATAATGAAAGAGTGAAAGAGATAGAAAAACCCTAGAAAGAGAAGAGGAGAGTTGTCACCATCTCCCAATCTACCCCCAAGGGGTGAAAAGTGTGTTTCTGCTTCCTCCCAGCCAAAGATACAAACCCTAGGACGTCCTAAAGCTTATATATTATTCTAAAAATACAGAAAATTAGGCCCAAGCCCATAAAAGTAACAGAAAATCAGTTCAAGCCCACTTAGAATGGCGCTCAGCGGTATTTTACCGCTGAGCGGTAATAGCACATGATCCATTTTGCCCCCAGCTGGTATTTTTGCCCCTCAGTGGTGATTTTGGCACCTGAAAAGTGCCGCTTAGCGGAACTTTTCCTGTATTCTGGTTGACTTTTCAGCATTATGGTTAACTGTTGACTTTTCTGGTTGATTGGTTGACTTTTCTGGTTGACTGGTTGGCTTTTCTAGTTTATGGTTGACTTTTCAGCATTCCAATCATTCGGTACTTCAATTCTTTTTTCAAATCATTCAAATAGCCTACAAAATCAAGGGAATCTTGCACAAAACCATTAAATTCACCTTCAACTCTCTTATTCACAAAACTAAAACAAAAATATGAGTTCAAGCTAATTTCTAAGTCTTAAAGGTTGCTTTTGGTATCAATTTTAAGCATAAAAATAACGGTTTTTCAACAGTTATCAGACCCCCTGGGTCTGTATCACAAACCGAACTCAGACAGCTCGACTGCCCAGCCCACAATTCTCCCTGCGAAGTCTGGCTTCCTCAAGATCTTGGAAATGGGGTGATCCGTTCGGACCACGACCTGGTGGGTTTGGAAATATGGTTGAAGTCTTCTAGATTCGTTGAGTAGAGCCAGAGCTACCTTCTCCACCTGTTGGTACCGTGTTTCGGTATCCTGAAGGGTTCGATTTACGAAGTACACGAGCTTTTGATCGGGTATTTCTTGCAACAGAATAGTGCTAACGGTCGTTTCTGAAACTCCCAAATAGACTTGTTGATCTTTCCCCGGTGTCAGTTGATGCATGACCAGCCTTTAGAGTCACACACTCTTCATTTGTATGACCAATGTTTTGGTGATAGAGGCAATGCTTGTTGCCATCTGCCCCCGCCAGCGTAAAGCGTCGTTTGGGCGCTTTAAGTAGTTCGGTGTTTAAGGCTTCCTACAATATCCTGGCGCGGGGGGTGTTCGGGAGGGTATACTGATGAAACCTCGGTCCTCTAGGTGGCTCCCTTTGCTTGGCCCCTTCGGGCCTGTTTGACTGGTTGTCAAATTTCTTACTGTCTATCTTCTCGCTCCGTGCCTCCTAACTTCCCTTCTTATAGGATAGCTTCATCTCTTCTACCCTGATCTCGTCAACCACCCTTTCATCCAACTCCTCCATAGTCTTTAGGACGCGTCGGCAGATACTGTCTTTGAACGGCCTAGGCTTGAGGGCTAGCAGGATGTACTCGAGGGTGAACTCGGGGTTAAGACCCCTCGCCCCCTGGATGAGTTTTGTTAGTGATCTGTGAACGCCTTTAGCGTTTCCTCTTTCCCTTGTTTAAGGTTTACAAAATTGAAAATGGTTGTGTCCTGGACACTGCTACTAGCGAACTAGCGGTTGAACATGCACCGCAGACCTTCAAAATTCTCGATAGAGGTTGGAGACAACGAGTTGAACAACTCCAATGCCTCGCCCTCCAGTGACAAGGAGAATTCCCGACAATATATGGCATCGCTTCCCGTTCAGAACGCCATGGTGTTAGTGAAAGTCTTGATATGGGCCTTTGGGTCGGTCGTCCCATCGTAAACCTTGAACTGAGGTGGGACAAATTATTCGAAAATGTGTACGTCCATGATGGCTTGGACGAAGGGTAGGAGGATGGACGAACTCTCTACCTTCACCACCAGTTGCTTGCTCATGGCGGCGCTCTTAGCCTGGTCAACCTTAGCTTTACTCCCTTCGACCTCTGGCTCGGTCGGCTTCCACGTTGGATTCGGCATGTTGCTATGCTCGATCTTGTCCTCCCCTGCTGCCTTGCAATGCTCCCCTTCTGCCTTTTCCCCAAATCTGGATCCTTTGTCCTTGGCTAGCCAAGCCGAGCACTCCGCTTGAACGGTCGCCATTTCCGCCTCGTGGCGCTACTGCATCTCCTTCAACTTCTGTTGCAGCATCTTGATCATTTCGATTGGGTCTTCTGCGCTCATGTTTCTTGTGGTCACCATTGGGTATCAAGTCACTCAGCTCCACAATGGGCGCCAAAATGTTTTGGTTGCGAGGTCGAGTCACTATCAAACACCTTCACAATTTGTCATAAACCGTTCGGTTTCGCTCCCTAATCTTCGACACTTTGCAATCACAGTCCGGTCACACTCTAAAATGTCTCTCCTCCAAGTCGAGCGGGTGGGAACCTCTCAAAGGTGCTTTGACACTCAAGTCAGAATTCGGTCCGTACGGTGAATTCAGAGAAGTAATAAATGCACAGTAACTATGAACCACATACCTCATACTTTTGACCTGTATTTATAATTTTTTCCATGGGTCTAGGATTAGCCAAATCTTAATATCGGCCTAATCTCGGCCAATGGCTCTAATCTCATCTTACCTTAATCCTGTCATAAATCACAGATTATGACTGGTCGTCCGTCATAAGTTGTCCGGTTAAATCTTTCCATGACAATTCTTCGACCGTCCGGTCCATCGACTGGGGATGATGGAGATGAACCATAAGTGGCGAGTCCGAATCATGATGGTCCGATGGCCGCCCGGCCCATCCAGTACAATAATGATTTATGAAGAATTGTTGAAGAGTTAAAGAATGCTTAGATTCAAGACTGATTTAGGAAAATTGTTGAAAAGATAAAGAATGCTTAGACTCAAGAGTTATATTAAAGACTAAATGTTTGGATTCAAGAGTTAAATTAAAGACTTATAAATTTAGTTGTTGAAGTCATGCCATCTATATATATTAATTAAGATAGGAAAAATAGAATGTTACAAGTTAAAAGATAGAACCGAAGTAACAGAACACAAAGATCACTAAGAAAGTTTTATTTTTTCAATACTCATTGAAATAATAAATTATTTTTAGTGTTAATCGATTATCTATGTGAAAAATAATTTTGGAGAAAAGTTTCTAGAATAACCAATTATTCTTAGTACTAATCAATTATTCGAGAGAAATTTTGTTTTCTAGAGTGCTACCAAAATAATCAATTATAACTTATGATAATCAATTATTTTGAGTTTTTTCAAAACTAGCTTTTCACATTCATTTTGACCTAATTTTGAATTAGGCTTTTTTTGAACTAGTCAAAAGAAAATTTTCTTCTATAAATTAAGCAGAACTTTATATTTTCAATTATAGAAGCTAGATGGTGAAAATTAACTTTGTCACAAGCTTTGGTTAACCTAGTTTATGTGAGTCTTAAATTTCATCAAGTGTGGCTCTTGAGTGATAAAGTGTTGTTATTTGATAGGGTTTGAAAGGTTGTTCATCCTTGTGAGATTCAAAGGAAGTGATCATCCTTTGTGTGATTCAAAGGAGGTGTTCATTCCTTGTGGCATCAAACAAAGTGTTTCTTCATCTCTTGTGTGACTCGAGAAAGGTGATTCATCCTTTGAGATCCAAAAGAGGTGTTCATCCTTTGTGTGATTCAAGGAAGTTGTCCATTCATTGTGGTTTCAAGGAAGGTGTTTCTTCATCTCTTGTGGTATTCAAGAAAGGTGTGATCATCCTTTTTGTGATTGAGAGAATTCGTTCCTTGTAGATTCAAGAAAAATGTTTTTTCTTCATCTCTTGTGGTTCTTCAAGAAACGTGTGTTCTTTTCATTGTTCATTGCATTTTTATTGATTAGTGGTTGTAATTTTCAATGATTAAAAATTGAACATAAAATCATTTGATTTAAACCAATATAAAATGTACTATTGATGGACGTAGCCTTCACCTTTGTATCGACCTCTTAATTTAGCTAAAACTTCGAAAAAAATAATGTAAAACTCGTATCTAAGAAAGTGATTTGTGATTTATGGTGGAACACGCCTGTGACACACGTTAATGCCCTCAAAATTTGACACACCTTAAAGTTCTAATTTTTTATCAAGGTGAGAAAATGAAAATGTAACAATTCTATCTTTGACACTAACTATCAATTAGTCATTTATTATACTTAATCAATGTTTAAAATTTACTAGATATTACGAAATGTATTGGTCACTTCTTATTTAATGAATTTTACACATAATTTTTTAATGTAATAAATTTTAATTAAAAATAAAATAATGTTAAGAAAGTACATTGATATACTTTTTTTCTATCACCATGGCGAGTAATGCAAACAAAAAATACATATCATTATGCTCATAAAAACATTATAAACAAATATTTATCTTTTACTATTTCTATCTCTCTTTTTTTCCTCAAATGTAATATAAGTTTAACAAACATTCACAAATATGTCACCCATATGTCTAGCACATCAAATTTTAAGAATTTAGTTAGACTCTCATACTATACTAAAAACAAATTCGTGAGAGGATTTGGTCAAGAGTAGACAATATCTTATCATGGAAATCTATGTGTGTTGTCCCTTCTTACAATTGGTATAAGAGTCAATGGTTAGTGTTGATGACCGACTCAGACGAGTTTGTCTTTTCATGGTAAGGTGAAGTCCTAGCAGACGATCGGTGACATACAATCAGATGAATCATGGGAGGTAGAGAACAAGAGATGCACAGTACAGATCATGGTATACGTCTGGATAAAAAAAATACTTTCGTTACAGAGGAGATGGAGAATCATAATCCTTATTCAAAGAAAATATTGTTAGAATACAAACAAAAGTACACCTAATTTAGAGTATATATTTGAGTGTAAGATATCATTTTACAAATCGATTGTCGGTTTTGTAAGATTGAATTAGACTTTAATTTTGTAACATCCCAAAAATACAGTAATAAACTATATATTAGAATAATCACATTAATAACAATCTAGATCAGTCTTATACTAGAGTCGAGCGTACGCTCATGGCCGAACGGCCTTACAAAAACGAGTTACAAAAATTCGAGATGTACAATGAGCAAACTTGACCGAACGGTTTACAAAGCAGAAATACCAAACGGTCATATCTAACAAAAGAAAAGTGGTCGTACGAAGACAACACACTGCACTGACTAAACTATACAACTAACCGAACGTACTATTGTTCGGTCTTTACTTCCACATCCACGAGATTCTCTTCTTCCAGTGCATCCTCCAACAGTGCATCTCCATCTGCTCACATCCACACGGATGATCATTGCAATGACAAGACGGACGTACAAGGACGAGACAACACAAGGAAAAACACAGGGTAAGCTTATGTAATTTAATTCATACATCAACATATAAGGTAAACTGATGAGTCGTTATTTCTTGAATTATATTTAGTTTATTGCACTTAAATAAACCGGGGAATTGTGTTTAATTGTTTGTTATTTCCCAGTTTTCCGAATTCCGCTTAATTTGGTCTGAAAATTGTAATTGTGCTAATTTGGATTTTCTGAGCTGATTAAGTGCAATTTTGAAATGCAGGAAAATTTCGGAAATACATTTTGGGACATCAGGAAGAATGCCAAATAAATTCAAGACTCTCAGACAGACATTTTTTTTTTTGAATTAATTAAATTGTAATTCAGTAGTTTAAAATTTCTGTATCAACTCTTATATTTTGGGTCAATTTTTGATAAACTAGATTAGACCTAAAAAGTAGAGAAAGAGACTTGGCATCTTAGGGTTTTTGTGTGGACCCCACCCTTATTAAGAAGGGAACACACGGCCTTAAAGGGGCCAGCCGCCACTTGACAGGGAGGCTACGCTCCTTCATTTTTTTCTGGACCTTAGTTTTTCCGAAAACACTGTTGCATTTTGTTGAATGAAAGAAGAACAATTTCTTTTTCTTTTTTTATTGTGTGCACACGCTGTTACGATTTGTGGAATGAAAAAGAAACACACTTCTCTTTCTCAGTAGGATGAAACGTTGATTGTGAAGGCTTCTTATTTTATTCATGCTTTCAATGCTTTCACACGGAGATTGATTGGGTTTTGGGGGAGACACGCTCAGCTTGCTGCACCTAGTTGGAGCTGCCACGTCCTTTGAGGGAGTGACGCGTCTAGGGGCTCTCGGTTGAAGAAAAAAAAATTGGTTGTTGAATAGGGAGAGCTGCAGCTGCCACGCGTGGAGAAAGGAGCACAATCTTTATCTTTCTTTTAATTAGCACACGGAAGTGTTAGCCGAGAGGCAGCCAAGGGTACTGGGTGATTGAGTTTTATTTTCTTTCTTGAAGAAGATGGCACACTGATTCTAGGTCTAGAGCTGGAGAAAGAAAGCAAGCATGGAGGCTACGGTTGAAGAAAAGAATGGTGCTGGAAGGAGGGGTTCAGCCTGGAGCTGGTGTAGCCGACACACGCTGATTTACATTTCATTTTAGAAGAGCACTTGATTTATTGGAAGCATAGCAGCTGCACCCGTAAGGTGCCACGACTGAAAGTAGATCTTTTCTCCTTTCTTCTAGCATCTCTCGGACAATAGAGAAGAAAAAGAAGTGTGGTGTCACAGCTGCACTAAATAACTTTGCTGGAAAGGAAAGAGTACACGCCGCCACCCACATTTTGGATTCACTTTATTGTGCTGTGTGACTCATTTCATTTTCTTATTCTACTGTTCAAGCATTTATTGTTTTCTTTGTAAGTGTTTTACGGTGATAATTTGGAGAGAAGAAATTTTATTCATGTGCTTTGGAGAATGAAGCACGTGGAATGTTTCACATGGGAATAGGAGAATGGTTTGATGAATGGAAAAGGTGCTGCACCGAGAATGATGGGAAGCTATGGCATGATGCATTCAATTTGACCTTGAAAGAAGTGTGTACACCTTGAAGGAGGCACGGTTTACATGGTAGAAGTAAATTCAATTTACTTTTTGCTTGAGATGAGTGACGTGAATGTTAGATAAATTTTAGAATATTTTATATTATATGTTCAATTGGAAGGGTTTGAACGTCTCTGGAGAAGTAAAATGTCGAATGCTTTTCAATTAGGAAAAAGACAAGTTACCGTTGCATATATTTTTTTTTTTTTACAGCTTGAATTGTGTTTGGATATTTATTTGTTGTAGTTTCATTTTAATGCTTTTATTTATATTCAGTTGTGTTTAATTTCATATTTTAATTTAGTTCAATTACATTCACAAACTTTTCAAACCCCCCCCACTACGTGTTTAGATCTGAGACTGAATCCAATTTGGTCCTTGAGAGACGACCTAGGAGTCACTTCCTAGTCTATACTGCATTCTTTTATGCACAACTTTTGTTGGGAGGTGCGACCCTCTCATCATAAACATTTCCACACACACAAGATTAATTCAACATTTATAACCATACGAAAACTATCACTAGACTGACCGTCCAGACTGTATGAATCTGTGTAACTACAGGCGTTCGTGCACCCGGGTGATGTAGTAACTGTAATTCTCATCAGCTGCCACCCGAGGTTAGCCCTATCAGTCCAAAGTACCCCTAAGGACTAGGACCTCCTGTCGTTCCCACACATGACCTACCCTCTTCTACGTGAGGATGAGTACTCACGGAACATCAGGATGAACTGCCATCAGTAGCATAACCCCAGTCATACTTTACCAATTCCAACATTCAATACATGAGTCGTTCCTCCCCGGAACGCTCGTTCAAAAGTCACAACGTTCTTTCCATCTCATATACTTTTCATCATTTATCATTCATCATTTTACATTCATTTTTATCATCAATTTAAAGACCATAAAATAACGAATGTTCTGTCCCCACCAAGAACGAGGACGAACAATGTAGAGGGGCCAAAAGATGCCCATCCTTGATCAGAATACGAACGGCAGAGTTGCGATTAGTTTTGGGAATAACCGAGAAATGTCTTGTTTCATTGCACAAACGTTATTTATCATGTGAATCAGTTGAATGAACTGACCCTCGTGAATTCAAACCAATACTCCAAGAATAATTTAAGTGTGAAGGCTCTAGGCCGAATACATCGAATGTAGACATCTCAAGACCTTAACGAACCATATTTAGAATAGTTGTCATATTGAAATCCACTGCCAGTCGATGACCGAACGCGGTACACGGTGTCAGAGCGGCTGCAGCGGATGGGTTAGCGTGGAACAACAAACCAAGAGGGGGGGTGAATTGGTTCTTACTAAAAACGTGTGCCTTAAAAATTTCTACTCAATTAAACTTACTTAGCAATTAATAATAACAATAAAATAGAGTAAGGTTGAGAGAAATTTGCACAGATGATTTTATCCTGGTTCGGATCTTACCAATCCTACATCCAGTCGCTTATCTCAAAACAAGATAAACAATTCACTAATCACAAAACAATTACAAACTACAATCACACAGATACAATTTGTAAAAGTTTAGAAAACACCTCTCTTGATGCCACAAGAGATGAACCAACACCTCCTTTGAATCTTCACAAAGGATGAAACACTTCCTCCGAATACTTCACGAAGGATGACTTCCTCTTCCGAACACTTCCTTAGATACACCAAGGATGAACCAACTATTCCTCTATCACCGTAGCAGTATTTCACCAACTCTACAGACAGAGTTTCCTTAGCTGAGCAAGATCACACAATTCTCAAGAGTTTCTGAGTATTTGAGCACAAGGGAAGAGTTGTAGTTCCATTCTTGAGAGGAAATGAGAGTCTATTTATAGACTCATCCAAAGGCTCTTTCATTTTTCGTTTTCAGCCTTTCACACTGTGTTAATCGATTAGCTACAGTGGTTAATCGATTAACACCCCAACGGATAGTCCAACGGCTCTAAAAACGGCTAGTTTTTCAAACGTTCACTTTGTTAATCGATTAACACCCTCTGTTAATCGATTCACGTTAATCGATTAACACCCTCTGTTAATCGATTAACGTTAATCGATTAACACCCTCTGTTAATCGATTAACACTGCATTGATGTGCTTCGCCATTCGTCTCTGGAACAATCGATTAACACCCTCTGTTAATCGATTAACGCTAATCGATTAACACCCTCTGTTAATCGATTAACACTGCACAAAATTTTGCTTTTGGTTTATTTTTACATCACTTTTGAATGCATACATAAAACTACTAATTTTCCTATGTTTATACAATTATTACAAAAGGTTACAAGTCTTCAAAGATCATTCTTCATGAGTCATGGTTGTTCTTGACTTGAATTGGACATCATCAAAACTTCATCTTCATCATTTTGCTAACAATCTCCCCCTTTTTGATGATGATCAAAACCTTCTTGATTTAAAGCTTTTGGTAATAATCTGTATTTAGAAAACAACTTAAGGAAGAAACAATTGTTAGTGAACTTAGAAATAATTTTAAGGCTTTAAATATTTCTCCCCCTTTTTGATCATTATTAAAAAGTGATGTAGAATAGCTCCCCCTAAAATTATTACAAATTATACTCCCCCTTAATAAAAGCATGTATGCATAGAAATAATAAGAAAAACAACATACATTTTATTTGAATTTTAAAGAGGCAAGCATACAATGAAATATAAAGAGCACACACTAATAAAAACATAGAAACATACATTGTCTATGACTCATCATCACTATCGGGAACATAGAGTTTTGCAAGTTTGTCATCAATCTCCTTAAGATGACTATTAATTTCATCATATCGAAGAGTGTGATAAGCCATCATATCATCCATCCTTGTTTGTTGCATAGAGGCCATTTCTTCAATTTGTCTAGATATACTTTCTAGACTATATTCTTGTGGAGGATTTGATGGTCCAGCAACATTTGTTGGATGAGGCATAGGAATCTCTTCATCTTCTTCTGCGGATGCGTCATCTTCTTGGGCAATATCATCTTCAGCACGGACAAACAGATTTCCTTGTCGTATAAAGCCCATTTGATGTAATGCCGATTCCTCAATTTGATGATTTGGTAAGACAGTGAGAAATTTCTCTCCCGTGACATCAACTCCTTTCTAGATACATATTAATGAAATAAGGAGAGGATATGGAAGATGACCTCTGTCATACCTCTTGGCGCGGACCATAGTATCGGAGATGAGGCTTGCCCAATTGATTTTGATATTTTGAGTTATGGCGGACATGAGCATCAAATCGGTTTCAAAACATTGTGCTAAGTTGGTACCTCTTGGACAAAGCATCCATACAATAATGTAATGAAGTACCCTTTCCTCCATTCTAAGATTGCCTACTAGAAGATATCTCCTATTAGGTAGAGGTTGTTGAGGATTTCTCATGAAGGAGCGATAGGCCAAGATTTTGTTAAAATCACCAAAGTCATTTGGCACATTCATGGTATTTTCTAAGAGGGGAAGATGAGCAACATTTGTCCAAATCTCATTATCTAAAATAATATCTACCCCTTTTACACGAGTGTAAACAATACCATTGTGGGATTTCAGATTATAGTAGAATACTCTTACCAAATCTGGATAATAACGTCCTTGAAGTTGCAAGAAATGGTGGACTCCTTGCTCAACTAATTGCCCAGAGAACTGAAATTGATTTGCAGTAAACCAATTTAAATTAACAAATTTTTGGCGAAGAACCTTGCGTTCTTTCCACCATTGCAAATATTCGTCATGCCTTCCAACATCTGAAATCCAACCATGAAGATTTGGACCACGTGCGGGAGGCGTGCTTTCCGATCCATAGCTTCTTCTTCTTCTTCTTCTGGATGGTTCAGCCATGATAAGTAGAGAGAATTTTGGGACAGCAAGAAAAACTGGACAACAAAGAATTTTGGACAGCACCAAAATTTGGACAGCAAGGAAATTGAAGAGATTTTGAGTGGGAGAGTGAATGGTAATGTTTGTGGGTAAAATGAGGGATTGTAGGGGTATAAATAGGCTTAAAAACCATCCTCCAACGTGCAAAAATCTCAAAATAGCCGTTTATAGCCGTTACAACGGCTAGTTTTTGCAGTATTTACTGCCTGTAACGGTTGCTAATCGATTAACAGGGTGTGTTAATCGATTAACAGACGCTGATTTCCGAAAAACAGCAAAAATTACCTATTTCCACTTTTTAAGATGTTTTTAATATTCCTAACTCTCTTCTAAGCTCATAGAATCTATCCTTAGGCAATGCTTTGGTGAAAATATCAGCTAATTGATGTTGTGTATCAATATATTCTATCTCACAATCTCCCTTTTGTACATGATCTCTAAGAAAGTGATGCCTAATCTCAATGTGATTGGTTCTAGAGTGCATTATGGGATTCTTTGTAAGGTTTATTGCACTTGTATTATCACACTTAAGTGGTATATGATCTAAATGAATGTCATAATCTTCTAATTGGTGTTTCATCCATAAGATTTGCGCACAACAATTTCCCGCAGCAATATATTCAGCCTCAGTGGTAGATAAGGCTACACAGGCTTGTTTCTTAGAATGCCAAGAAACTAAGGAACTACCTAGAAGATGACATGTTCCACTAGTGCTTTTTCTATCTATCTTACAACCTCCATAATCTGCATCGGAAAAACCTACAAGACTAGGTTCCATTCCTGATGGATACCATAAACCAAAGGATGCAGTTCCCTTAAGATATTTCAATATTCTTTTAACTGCTGTAAGGTGAGATTCTCTAGGACTAGATTGATACCTAGCACACACACAAACACTCTGCATAATATCCGGTCTACTAGCAGTGAGATATAACAAAGAACCTATCATACATCTATATTTAGTTTGATTTACCTCTTTACCTGACTCATCTTTGTCAAGATAGCAAGAGGTTCCCATAGGTGTAGATGCTTCCTTTGCTTTGTCCATTTCAAACTTCTTAAGAATTTCTCTACAATACTTAGTTTGAGAAATGAACGTACCTTCTTTCATTTGCTTAATTTGAAGACCGAGGAAGAATGTTAATTCTCCCATCATAGACATTTCAAATTCACCCTGCATAGTCTTAGCAAATTCTTCACAAAGAGATTTATTAGTTGATCCAAAAATAATATCATCAACATATACTTGAATAATCAAAATATGTTTTCCGACTCTTTTAATAAACAAAGTTGAATCAACTTTTCCTCTATTAAAATTATTTTCTAAAAGAAAATTGCTAAGTCTTTCATACCAAGATCTAGGTGCTTGTTTTAAACCATAAAGTGCTTTCTTTAACTTATAGATGTGATTTGGAAATTTAAAATCTTCAAAACCGGGTGGTTGTTCAACATACACATCTTCTTTTATAAAACCATTTAGAAATGCACTTTTAATAATTTAAATTTCATTATAGATGCATAAGCAAGAAGTAGGCGTATTGCCTCTAACCTGGCAACTGGAGGATATGTCTCATCATAATCTATACCTTCTTCTTGACTATATCCTTGAGCCACAAGCCTAGCTTTATTCTTGGTGATGTTTCCATCTTCATCCAGTTTGTTTCTAAATACCCATTTTGTTCCAATTACTTGATGAGTATCTTCTCTAGGAATCAATTCCCAGACTTGATTTCTTTCAAACTGGTTGAGTTCTTCTTGCATTGCTATACACCATTGTTCATCTTGAAGAGCTTCCTTAATGTTCTTAGGTTCTATCTGCGACATGAAAGCTACATTCATACAAAAATTAACTAAATTTCTTCTAGTGTTTACCCCTTTTGATATGTCGCCAATGATGTTGTCCAATGATAATCCTCTGGGTTGTTGCCATATTTTGTTTAGATCTTCATCATCTTGAGGATTATTCATTTTCTCTTCATTTGTTGTCTTTTGCAAGTCTTCATTTTCACCTGCATCTGATTCATCTGACTCAAGAGGTTTTGCCTCAAGGTCCACAATTTCATCAAAGACAACATGCACAAATTCTTCTATTTCAAATGTTTTCCGATTAAAAACTCTGTAAGCTTTGCTAGTGAGAGAATATCCTATAAAAATAGCTTCATCGGCTTTAGAATCAAATTTTCCTAAATTTTGTTTTCCATTGTTTAGGACAAAACATTTGCATCCAAAAATTCTTAAATGTGAAACATTTGGTTTTCTACCTTTAAAAAGTTCATAAGGAGTACATTTCAAAATTGGCCTAATAAGCATTCTATTCAATACATAACATGCAGTACTCACAGCATCAGCCCAAAATTGTTTAGGAACACTATATTCATTTAACATAGTTCTAGCAAGTTCCTCTAAGGATCTATTCTTTCTTTCTACAACTCCATTTTGTTGAGGAGTTCTAGGTGCAGAAAAATTATGAGAAATGCCATATTCTTCATAAAAAGTTTCAAAAGATTCATTTTGAAATTCTGGTCACTTCTAATAGCTTTTATTTTCAAGTCCTTTTCATTTTGAACTAAATTTGCAAACTTTTTAAATTCTTTGAAAGCTTCACTTTTAAGAGTAAGAAAGAAAGTCCAAGTATATCTTGAATAATCATCTACAATAACTAAAGCATAATAATTTCCTCCAAAACTTTTTATCCTAGAGGGACCAAATAAATCCATGTGCAAAAGTTCTAAGGGTTTTAAACTAGAAACAACATTTTTCGAATGAAAAGATGATTTCACTTGTTTTCCCTTTGACATGCATCACACAATTTATTTTTCACATATTTTAGTTTTGGTAGACCAATTACTAAGTCTTTAGAAATGAGTTTATTCAATTGTTGCATATGAATATGTGCAGCTCTTTTATGCCATAACCATGGATTTTCTTCTTTTACTACCAAACATGAAATATTCCTATTTGATGCATTTTCTAAATCAATCAAATAAATATTGTTATGCCTAATTCCTTTCAAAGCAATTTCAGAAGAATCATTTTTATAAATAGTGCAAGAATTTTGTTCGAAGGTTACCTTGAATCCTTTATCGCATAATTGACTAATGCTAATTAAGTTGTCCTTTAATCCTTCCACATATAGCACGTCTTTGATCATCAAGGTATCTTCACTTCCAATATCTCCTATTCCAAGGATTTTTCCTTTGTTGTTGTCACCGTAGGTGACAAAGCCTCGTTCCTTTTTTCGGAAGCTTGTAAATTTCTTTTTATCTCCGGTCATGTGTTTTGAACATCCACTGTCAAGACACCACATATACTTCCTTGGTTTTGATAATTCCTACAACATAAAACGAACAAGCTATTTAGGTACCCAACTACTTTGTATGGGTCCTTTGGGTTAGTTTGAAAATTTGAAATCATTTTACAACCCAAATATATCTACCACTTGGAACACCATAATGCTTAATTTTACATTTGTTAGATGTATGACCCTTTTTCATACAATAAAAGCATGATGCAACATTTATGTTCCTATAAGTTGTTCCTTTTTCTACCCAAGTTCTGCGGGTTCTATGATTATGCTTATTTTTAATTCTAGGAACATACTTATTTTTAACAACCTTATTTTCATTAATTTTACTACATTCTCCTAAGGTTGTTTCATCTAGTAGTTTCTTATAATTAATACAAGATGCACATTCATCACTACTAGTATTTTTACCTTTTTCATAAAATAACATTTTATTTTTCAAGTTTATGATTTCTTCTGCTTGATATAAGAATTTATTTTTCAAACTTCTGTTTTCTTCAGACAAATTTGTAAATTCATTTTTCAAATCATTATTTATTTTACAGAAATTTTCAGAAGTAATTTTCAAATTTTCATTTTCTTCAAGAATATTTTCAAAATTTAATTTTAACTCTTTGAAATCCTTTTTCAATTTCTTATGAGCTATATCTAATTTTTCGGATTCTACTAATAAAGCAGCATAAGTATCATGCAATTCAGTTTCACTATCATATTGACTAGAATTATCTGAATCGTTAGATGTACTTACTTGGCTTCCAGCGTCATCGTCATCCGCCATTAGACATATGTTTGCTTCTTCATCAGAACTACTCGAGTCAGAAATTGATTCGTTTTCATCGTCCCATGCGATGTATGCTTTCTTTTTCTTGAAGAATTTCTTTTCTTTCTTTTCTTCACCCTTCTTTTGATTTGGGCAATCTGCTTTTAAGTGTCCCTTTTCTCCGCAACCATAGCATCTATAGTTTGAGGAAGATCCTTGATTTTCTCTCTTTTCATTTCTGAATCTCCCTTTGCCTTTTGATTTCATGAACCTATTGAACCTCTTGATTAGTAGACTCAAATTTTCATCTTCTTCTGAGTCTTCATCTTCCATTTTGCTTTTGTTCTTTTCTACCTCAGATTTGAAGGCTAGAGTCTTTTTCTTAGTTTTTGCTTCTTCTTCATCTAGTCTTCCGAGGTCAAGTTCATGCTCTCTCAACTTTCCAAATAATGCCGCCATGGTCATTGTGTTGAGATTTTGTGACTCAGAAATTGCAGTCACTTTTGGTTGCCAAGACCTGTCTAAAGATTTCAAAATTTTTATATTTAGCTCATCAGTATCGAAAGACTTACCTAATCCAATAAGATGGTTTACGATGTTGGTGAAGCGTTTCTGAACATCTACTATTGTTTCCCCTTGCTTCATCCTGAACATTTCGTATTCCTGGATTAAGGTATTCTTTCTTGCTCTCTTAACATCATCTGTTCCTTCATGGGTTACTCTCAGTACTTCCCACATTTCTTGTGCAGTTTTACAAACAGAAATCCTGTAAAACTCATCAACAGTTAAAGCAGATGAAATAATATTACGAGCTTTTACATCATTACCAAATTTTCTTTTATCTTCAGCAGTCCATTGGTCACGGGGCTTTGGTTCCTGCATATTGTTAGTTGGAACAAAAGGACCAGATGCAACAACATCCCAAATATCTACATCAATAGATTCCATAAAAATTTGCATTCTGACCTTCCAAAATGTGTAATTTTCACCTGTGAATAGTGGTGGTCTATTGATAGAAGCACCCTCTACGAATGTTTGATACGATCCCGCCATTTGAATGACTATCAAAGCAAGCTCTGATACCAATTGTCAGAGCGGCTGCAGCGGATGGGTTAGCGTGGAACAACAAACCAAGAGGGGGGGTGAATTGGTTCTTACTAAAAACGTGTGCCTTAAAAATTTCTACTCAATTAAACTTACTTAGCAATTAATAATAACAATAAAATAGAGTAAGGTTGAGAGAAATTTGCACAGATGATTTTATCCTGGTTCGGATCTTACCAATCCTACGTCCAGTCGCTTATCTCAAAACAAGATAAACAATTCACTAATCACAAAACAATTACAAACTACAATCACACAGATACAATTTGTAAAAGTTTAGAAAACACCTCTCTTGATGCCACAAGAGATGAACCAACACCTCCTTTGAATCTTCACAAAGGATGAAACACTTCCTCCGAATACTTCACGAAGGATGACTTCCTCTTCCGAACACTTCCTTAGATACATCAAGGATGAACCAGCTATTCCTTTATCACCGTAGCAGTATTTCACCAACTCTACAGACAGAGTTTCCTTAGCTGAGCAAGATCACACAATTCTCAAGAGTTTCTGAGTATTTGAGCACAAGGGAAGAGTTGTAGTTCCATTCTTGAGAGGAAATGAGAGTCTATTTATAGACTCATCCAAAGGCTCTTTCATTTTTCGTTTTCAGCCTTTCACACTGTGTTAATCGATTAGCTACAGTGGTTAATCGATTAACACCCCAACGGATAGTCCAACGGCTCTAAAAACGACTAGTTTTTCAAACGTTCACTTTGTTAATCGATTAACACCCTCTGTTAATCGATTAACGTTAATCGATTAACACCCTCTGTTAATCGATTAACACTGCATTGATGTGCTTCGCCATTCGTCTCTGGAACAATCGATTAACACCCTCTGTTAATCGATTAACGTTAATCGATTAACACCCTCTGTTAATCGATTAACACTGCACAGAATTTTGCTTTTGGTTTATTTTTACATCACTTTTGAATGCATACATAAAACTACTAATTTTCCTATGTTTATACAATTATTACAAAAGGTTACAAGTCTTCAAAGATCATTCTTCATGAGTCATGGTTGTTCTTGACTTGAATTGGACATCATCAAAACTTCATCTTCATCATTTTGCTAACACACGGTTTTATTGAAATTTGGACGAATGTTATTTCCACCCGTTTGGTAATTTAATATTAGGACGAGCATTCGGTATAAGACCGAGCGCCACTCATAACGAACACTTTGGGTCGAGACCCATCGCATATTTGTACTCATAATAGAAATAAAAATAAAGTAATACGAGATGGTAAAGATAGAATTTAGAAATGACTAAGTGTCCAAAGGTATAGTTATAAGCTTCTCAACTCCTCACATAACACTCGGGGCATCTACGTTAGGCCGAACGCTCAAACGTAGCACTAATACAAGAGGGCGTTCGTCCTCAACTAGGATTCTTTCCAAATGAAAGAATCCCTTACCAAATCATTTTCACTGGAAAACCGAACGGTCAAAGACCGTCCAGTAACGTACGTACACAATCATAAGGGAAATTTCTTATCATAGTCAATATTATCAAATTTCAATTTTAACACATAGTCTCACCCATCTACAATCATACCATATTCAAATAATCATATTTTATATCATCAAATCACAGAAAACTCGTACATTTCATGCATCATAACATAGCATCATAAATTTTCATATCCAATCAATTCAACGAACGTTCATGAAATTCAATCACATCAAACATCATGCATTATACTCATGAAATCAAATAACGAACGTTCATACAAAATACAACATACGAATTAAATCAAATAAGCTTCCCTTACCTCTAGAATGACCAAACGTTCTCAAACGCAGAAACACAACTTCTCCACTACAGATCCTCCGCTTGTTAAACCAAACAGCTCAGCTTCACAAACCGAACAGTTTAGCTGGAAGCTCTTGACGCCGGAATCACTTCTACGGTGGCGAAATAATAATAAGAGGAGAGAAAGTGGGTGTTTTCTCAGAGAAAAGATGAAGAGAAGGTTGAGAGAAGGAGGAGAGAATGAGGTTCTTCAAAAACGAGAAAAGAGGTTGCATGCAGAGAAAGTGGGTAAATTTTCTGAAAATCTAAGTTTTGCTTTACACCCAAAAGAACGTCCCATCTTCAGCCAACACCTGCTTTCCACTATCGATTCGCAACTCCCCTCGGCATGACACCTGGCGTTCGTTAATGAAGTGTCGCGCTCTCCGAGTGACACGTGGACTGCACTGCGCTCGTCACTCCAGACTCCATGCAGCGTGACACCTAGCATCCGTTGATGAAATGTCTCGCTCTGCGGTCGTCACGTGCGTTGTTGAGATGTCTCGTTCTCCGGCTGCCACGCGTACTCCAACGAACGTACGTTATTTTCCAGGCTCTTACAAATTTCATTTTTTAATAAATTTCATAGATTTACGTTGTTAATAAAGACACAATCATGCAAATTATTCAATTTTAATTTGACGCAATTATAACTATATTAAATAAAAATCACTCAGTGATGATGCTGGTGATGGTGGAGGAGTAGCCTCTGTATGACCGAAGTGATAAATAGTTGTTAACAAAAAAGCAGATGAAATTTGCATTGGATGAGAAAGCAAGAGAGTAAATAGAAAAGAAGGGTGGTTGGTGAGGACTGATGAGGATTGAGAAGTTTGAAGTGGAAAAGCAATTGAAATGAAACTGAAAGTGATGTATTGGTTTGTGTCTGTGTTTCCCAATCCACCTACTTTTGGACAGATTCTTGGCACTGATTATGCACATTCAACATACACTTTATGGCTTCTTACTCTTCTCTTTACCATAAATAAAAATAAATAAAATGTGTTGGTCTTTAAAATAATAATAATATTTTGACCTCATCTTTATGACTTACTCATAGGTAATTGAAAAAAATGTAAGATAAGAGAGAAGGTGCCAAAAAAAGTAGTACAGAGTTAGAGAAAGGAGCAGGAGAACATGCTTTTTGGATGTGTCCAGTGACTGTGTGTATCATAAAACTGCACTCTTCAAATTTCAAGATTCTGGTCAGAGAGACAGACATTGAGGTGCGCACAGTGCAAAGCTTATCTCCTTATGATATCATAACGTAACAATACAAACAAATGGATCAATCTTTTCCCGCCATCTTTCTCTGTCATAATAAAAACAAAACAAATTCATTGGTTGATTCACTTGAGACAGAGAGAGTCTACTCTAAGTACTCAGTCTAGGGAGCTGTCCGAGACTTATTCCTCACAGTAACCTTTATCCTTCTTAAATAAATCATTATTATAATATATATATATATATAATAAAATAATTATAAATACTAATGAGAAAGAGACAATCCGTTCTCTATGCTTTAAAAATAAAATAAAAACTTATAATCGTGTTGGTAATTGAAAGATGTACTTAGGATTTATAGTAGGTTGTGTTGTTGAATGGTCTCGCAGTTAATTTAACATTTATATAATTTTTTGATTTTAAATTAAATTTAAACATAAATACAATTATGACAGGTGTACGCAAATTCCCTTGTAAATTGCTATAGATAAATACACATAAGACAGTATCTTAATAAAACATTATAATACATATTATCATATAAATTAATATTAAAAATTTGTAGAGGATGCACTATTTTAATTAATATTAAAACATTATAATACATATTATAATACATATTACCATTATAATTAATATTATATCTTTTATTATATCAATACATCTATAATTTATACTATACAAAAGAGGGTGCACTATTTTTTTCCTATTTTTTTTTCAATTTTATTATCTTAAATACTACTTTTTAAATTTAAATAATAATACATAATAAAGAAATTATTTTTCAGTTTTATCATATCAGTAGCTATTTTTTAATTAAAATAATTATTCATTGCAAAAGAATTATTCACTCTTTTGCCAATAACTTTTAAATTTAAATAATTATTTATAATAAAAAATTTAATTACACAATATTATTTATAATATTTTTTATTTTAATATCGAAAATTTATTTTATCTATAGCTATATCTATAATTAAATACACCTTTTTGTTTTTTCAATTTTATTTTTATAATTACCACTTTTAAAATTTAAATAATTTGTAGATAATAAAAGTACGTACACAATTGTTTTCCAATTTTATTATTTAAATATTTTCTTAAAATTAAAATAACTATTTTTTTAAGTGATTATTTGTTTAAAGTTAAGCATTTTTTTCAATTTGACCATTTTTTATTTTAAAATTACCTATAAAATAAATAAAAGTTATTCACAATAAAATTATAAAAATTATTATATTTAATTTTATAATAATAATAATAATCTATAATTATATATATAGAGATACCCCTTTTATGTACATATTTACTATTTTTATTTTGACCTTTCCAATATAAATTGAAAAACAGTGTGTAACATCCAAAAATATAACATAAAACTATATAATAGTTATCACATATTTAATATAAAATATCACTTAGAGAAATTATTATAAAGTGTAATTTAAGGTCATATAAAATAACCATAAATTTAAAACTTTATATACAATATAGTTGTATAAAAAACTATACAGAGGAATAGTGATCTCAACCACAAAATAAAACAAAAAACTAAAATAGATGAAGTTACTACTACTACGGAGCATCAGAAACATCTCCACCAAGGGTCTGACTGAAATCTCATCACCCTCTACTCACACCCACCAGATAATCATAGTCAAACCAAACCAAGGACACATAACATCAAACACAAACAAAAGGGTAAGCTAGATTCAAAGACAATTCATATAAATTTAACACATTTCATACAAGAAATAATCATAATATAATCAAAATCGAAAACATCCTACATATAATGACCTAGACTAGACTGTCTGCACCTAGAATAAATGTCGAGCTATGACGAGTTATACTCTTGTGGTGACCACTATTGCTTTTCAAAGCCCTTGCCAATTGAGTTTTACCCTACCACACATCACTAGGTTAGTCTCTAACGCATCATAGGCCATACTGGAAGCACCTAGACTAAGAACTCTTGCTACTTGCACCACATGCGCCAAACCTCTCTATACGAGAATGTATGACCTTTAAAGGGTCAAGAAAACCCCCAAGACTAAGGTATATGTATTCATTCTAACACCCTTAAACCATACCAAGAAGTTCCACCTTGGAACTAACCTTCCAAACCTTGAAACCGTTTGAAACCATATACATATGTACATAAAAACCAAATCAATTATCCTAAAACATTTAAAACATAAGCATTGAAGCCCCCAAGGTGGCACTCAAGCACCCATAAGCTAGTGCTCAACGTCCTAGCTTTTGTTTTCTAAGACTCAGCGCCATGTTTGGGCATTCAAGCGGTATCAGCACAACTAATCACTTGCCTTACAACTTTGAATGGTTCCTAGGACCTTCTAAACATTGAGAAACTTCAAAAATCATCACTATAACTCCAATTGACCCCTTGAAACCAAAATCACTCCTCTAAGCTACCCAAATTCAATCCTACACTTCCTAGTCTATATAATAGTCCACTCATTGCATAACCAAGTTTAAACACACTATAACACCTAAATTACTCACAGCTTGCCTATTTCAAATTTCCACCCTACAAAACCTCAATTTGAACTAAAACACCTAATAACTCACCCTAAGATGATCCTAACCATTCTAAACCAAAATTTTCTCATTTAACAGCTTAGTCAAGTCCTAATAGATCTAATAGCAAACCTTTAACCTCTCAAAAAAGTTTATACTCATTGTTTCAAAATCTCACCAATCAAAACCTTCCTTTTAACACTAAAAACACTTCAAAACGTCCATTATGAACTACCTTTTCATTACATATCAGATTTCAATCAAAAAATACTTCCTACAAGTTTTAAATTACCTCATGACAACACCTAAACAATAGTTTTCTTACATCAGCCCCAAATTCTCTAACTCATCTATCAAAACCTCCTTTCTAGCCTTAAAACCTCAAGTAAAAATGATTCTTCTTCAATCCAACACTTTCCATTTCATTTCAAACCATTATACATCTTCATCAAAGATAATCAAAACAACAACAACATGTTAATCACTCTATACCAAACATTCATCTAATCAATTATCATCATAAAAAAACAAATAGTATTACCACAGCTTAGAAATTTTCACTTAAATAAATTGATAATCCAAATAGACAATATATTTCATAGCACAAACATAATCTAACAAGATCTAGCTCTAGTAACCTAACAATGAAAATCCCAACTCTAATGACGTCTCACCTGTTAAAATAGAATGACTCAATTTCTCACACCAAGAAGGGGGGTGATATGATGAAGTGTAAAAATCAAAAACTTTTAAAATCATTTTCCACAAAAATGATGTTTTTATATTTGTCTTGAATAAATACAGAAAGTAATCGATTGAATAAAAGAGAGTAGGGATCAGAAAATTCAAACACTGCGTCTTTATATTGGTTCGGCCAACCTGCCTACATCCAGTGTCCTTCCAACCACGGGAAGCAAATGTACTACAATGATCAAGGTTTTTACAACAAGGTTTCTACAGAAGACCTCACTTCAAAAATGTAAAACATCTCTCTAACCCTCTAATCAAAATATAGGCAATACACAACAAGACCAGCAGCAATAATCTCATCTCCTGCCGTCTAACCCCTTTGAGGCACCCTCAAAGTTAAGAACACACACGTTCTTTTTCCTGTAGTCACAACAGGGAACTCAAACCAATCTTCAAGAGATTGCAGAATCTGATCACGCAGTAACACCCAAATGTGCAGATTTGATCAGTCTTTGAAACATAGTAGTCTTGCTCTTCAAGAAATCACAAGTTGTTGATCACCACAGTTTATCTTTTTTCTTGGAGTTTTTCCTCTCTTTTTATAAGATCACAACTTTCTGTAAATGATATGAAATTGTTATAATCACCAAAAGTTCTTAAATAATTCAAATTTGCGTCAATTTATAGTATAATACATATCAAACGGAATTTAATTGATTGAGCTACTAACGTAATCGAATATAACAATTAGTTATAACAAAATTAGCAGCAGTCAAACAAATAATTGAATGTACAATTAATGCAATTGACTATCATTTAATGCTTGGTCAACATATTTAAAAATATGACCATTATGTTAGTTGTTACCAGCATTTAACAAATTTTCAAACATCAAAACATATCGAATACAGAGTGCATGCATTCGATTAAGTGAAATCTTTTTGCATAGTTTTGAAATTTTTTCTCTTTGAAAAAACTCACAGCACACTTCAATAGAGTTTGTTCAAACACACGAGTTTAATCGATTCACCCCATAATGTAATCAACTTAAAACTGTTGTTTTGTCACACATTTAAAGTTCAACCATACTGCTTGTGATTTTTCTTTTCCTAAAAACATATGTCATGCATACACATATAAAATCACATGTTTCACATAGTGATATGCAATGAACCACACAAACATAACTCAAACATGTTCTCATATATGCTTTAACAGATTTAACACATTAAGTAAAAGCATATAACATGTAAACATAGAACATGTAACACATAATACACATGTGTTATTAATTATGTGTTGTCATCATCAAAAACTCATATATCAATGAGATTTTGGGTTAAGCTAAACATGTGCTCTCCCTATGAACAATCTTCCCCTTTTTATGATGGACAACCAATATTAATAATCAACAATGTTGCACAAATCAATACAGATTATCAACCAATTACAGAAACATCATAATTCTCCCCCTTTGGACATTAGCAAAAAAGGTAAGCACACTGTAATTGATACACAGATAATCAAGCACAATAGAGATGCATCAGATATAAACATTTTATGATGCTCCCCCTGACAGTATTATTTACATGATTTAAGATATTCTCCCTTTTGAATGAAGACATGTAAAACATTTCAATAATATGTAATGCTCCCCCTATCATTATGCATGTTTTAATCTTAAAACACAGATGCACAATGCAATAATCAGAGTATATATCATAGCATGTAAAAACATATTTTAAGTAATGTATTAACGCAAATATGTAACAGTTATATCAGTTCAGAAGTTGATACATTTTCAATCAGTAAAAAACAATTTAATCTCTTATCATCTCAAAATATGTATATTAGTTGAGCAAAGAGATATAAGAAGAATAAACATTGAACAATATATAAAACAAGATTTAAAGATATCAGATATTCCAATTTTGGAATCTTTAAACCCCTGTGGATACTCAATCGATTTGAATCCAGTCAAAATCAATTTCTTGTTGTAGCATATTGTTGATTTTCCAGTTTCATCTAGCCAGCAAGTAATGTTCCTGCAAAACCTTTCATGGTCTTTCTAGATCAAGCATTTTAGAGTCAATATAATACAGGAATTATCACAGATAATGTGTGAGTATGCAAAGATATGAATATAACAGTAAAATGTAACACATTTGCATACAAGCATAGTGTAATCGATTTAAGTGTTATCACTTTTACTCAATCACAGATATAATTTTTCATACACAGATTGAGTTAATCATAAACTCATATTTCATTGAAATTTAATCATGAATTACAATCAGATTGAAACAAAACAAAAATGGCATATAAAGCCAACAATACAAAATAAACACAGAAAATACTACAATCAAAACACATCAACCAAAGACTTTAAACTATAACCACAATACTCTAAAACATGTAGTCCTATAACTTTATTCTGATTCAGATATTTCCATTGAATCCTATTCACTGGACTCATCATTCTCATCAATTGAATTCTCTGTTGATGTGGAGCTTTCCACATAATTCTTAATAATTTCATCCATTTTCTCGTTCATTTGCATAAGAGATTTTTTCAACTTGATAGGCCTCTTGGAGGTTTTCTCAAACTTATTTACCACAAAATTTTCAAACTCAGACTTAGGAGGTAAAGAGATTTGTTCAGTGTAAGACTCAGATGTTTCATCTTTGTCTTTGGTTGGAGTTTGTACATCACTAAATATCCATCCCAAGACAATTTTCTTCAAACCAATGCATGTTAGCATTACTTTTCCAATTTCATTGGTTTTGTTACATGTGATCTTGATTTCACCAGTAAGATCAATTAGGCTGAGTGACATGATTTTGCTGATAAACACACCATAGGGTATATTACACCAGTCATTTATGCCAGTATCAATAATATGTTTCTTGAATACAGCTACCCAGTTAGTTTGTATTCTGAACATTATTGCATTTAGCAAATACAAATCTTTTGATGTCAACTTATCATAATGAAACCTTCCACGTAACAAAAGCCAATCAATTATGTATGCAATTATCTTATCTTATTTATCTAACCACCTATGCAGAAATCCTTTTTCTTTCTTGTATGTTCTAGGATACCTCATGTAATCCTTGAACATTTGCTTCTTTTTAGTCAACCTCTTATGTAGCGATTCGGATAAGTGTGACATGCATCCTTCATCCTTAGATATTCATCTTTCACCCTTGACTGAATGTCACCATTAACAATTTTCAAGTTGTTGTAGAACACCCTTACTAAATACCGGTACCAGTCACCCTTCATTTGAACTAATGTAGAGAGTTCTTGAGTCTCAAGCCATCCTAAAAACTGAAAATCCTCTCTTTCAAAAAGACTTAAGCTTAGATACTTGGGGGGAACAAAAATTTTGACCCTTCCATCTAGAAATCTCACTCGAGTCCCATCATCACTGATCTAGCCAGAAGGACTTGCATTTCTTTCAACCGCTACTGCTTTTCCTCTACTTCCTCCTGAGGGATGCGATGAAGACGCCATGTGATATTGAGCTCTTGGACACTCTTCTTCAGCTCCAGGGTTATAAGGATTACACAAATAGAACACACTAAATGCTAACACATTTTTACAAACTTGATATGTACGAGGGCGCGAACAAAAAAAACATATACATAGGCCCATTCAAATTTTCAAAATAAGAAAGTCCATAATAGAGATTATTAATCGATTTCATTAAATCCAAATTTGACTTAATGTTTAATAGCATGATCTCAAAAATAAAGAAACACATGCCTAGAACATATTCGACTTAACACTTAATAATCGATTAAAAATCGAGCAACTTAATTTTCACAAAAAACATTCACTCAAACAGGCATACAACAAACATGCATTTAACAATCAATCATACAAACAATTTTAATGCATAATGCATTAAGAGAATTTCAACAATTACCACTTTTTGAATCTCAAGAGCTTATGAATCCTACATTGTAGTTCATCCTTGAGTTCTATACTACTTTAGCTGCAGCTACTTTCCTACAAAACAATTAAACGATTTTGACGCTGGTACCCATTTGAACTTAGGTCTTGTCTTGTTAGTTGAAGAAGGCAGTTCCTTAGGAATCCATTTGAATTTTCCTTTGAGAACTCCAACCTCTTTTATAATATCAGTGTCTAACATTGTTACCAATGTTGTTGTAGTAAAAACAGACATTAGTAGCAGGTTTACTTTGATTAGTAAATTTCTTTGAGTTTATCCTATTACTTTTAGCCTTATAACAAATATCATGTTTGTTGATTGCTCTTCCAGAAGCTCTTAGCACAACATCTAAATTTTCTTTATGATGAAAGGGTCGCACCTCCCACAAAAGTTGTGCATAAAAGAATGCAGTATAGTACTAGGAAGTGACTCCTAGGTCGTCTCTCAAGGACCAATTGGGTTCAGTCTCAAATCAAACATGTAGTGGGGGGGGGTTTGTGAAAAGTTTGTGAATGCAAGTGATCTAAATCAAAACAGGAACATAAACACGGATGTAAACACAGGATTAAAACAGTTGGTCACTTAAGCTAACATCATAACTAAATTAAGGCAAAATTGCATCACTGACTCGAAAAGCATTTGTTAATTCAGAAAAATTATCATTGCAGCAGGAATAAAAAAAATGCAACGTTCAAGCTAATAGTTGAAAGGCACATTGTAGTTTGGATCTCCGTGCAGTTGGAATAAAACTTCAAAGCAAAAGTGTGTGAAGCAATTGCAAATTCAACGTTGAGCTAACATTTAAATGCATCAAGAATTGGATGCGGCAACTGCAAAGCTGAATGCGCCAAGAAGTAAAAGAAAAACCCTGTAGAGAATAATTAATCACCGCGCGTGCTTCCTTCCTTCAATAGAGATCAGCGCCTGATAATAGTTGAAAAACTGTTATTTTCATGCTTAAAATTGATACTAAAAGCAACCTTTATACTTAGAAACTAGCTTGAAATCATACTTTTATTCATATTTTCATAAATAAGAGAGCTGGACAGGTTTATGCTTGATTTTAGTGTTTTTGTGCAGGTTTTAAGGTGAATTTGGTGAAAGAAGTGAAGAAGGAGAGAGATGAAATCAGAAAAGACATTAAAAAGTGCGAAAGGAGAAGCCGAAGTCACCGCTCAACGGCAGTTTACCGCTGAGCGGCACTCAGGAGCTTACGGGAGATCCGCTGAGGGGCAAAATGGCCGCTGAGGGGAAGAAACGACTCACGCACTTACCGCTGAGCGGTACTTTACCGCTGAGCGGCACACTTATGGGCTTGGACCTAGATTTTTTGTAATTTTAGAATAGTATATAAGCTTTAGAACGTCCTAGGGTTTGTATCTTTGGCAGAAATGAGGCAAACATTTTCTCTTCCACCCCTTTGAAGGAGGATCTTGGATGCTCAGGCTACCTCTTCACCTTTTTAGGGTTTATTCTTTCATTCTTTCATTGTAATTCATTTAGGTTCACCATGAATATGGTGAACTAAACTCTGTATGTTTGTTGGGGAATCAATGTAATCTTTTGAAGCTCTCATATATGGAATTTGTTTTTACATCTTTTAATTAAGACTTATGCTTTCTTTCATCATTAGTTAGGGTTTTTCCTCTTTGCTTAATGCTTGCATTGTTTAACTCATTCGATGCATGATTATTGGTTTTGTTGATACGGGAACGTACGGGGAAGTCTAGATCCGGGGAATTTCTCCCAATATTATGTTGGTTGTCGTTAAGCTCCTGCACTTATGAACTGATCATTAGGAATGCTAGGAATTGTATGAACTCGTGATTAGGGAGAAGCCTTCTAGAAAGGTACTTTAGAGAGTGGCATTAACAATGATGATTTGAATGTTGAATTCCTAAAATATATGAGAGTGGATAAGATGAAATTGAACCCCCAACAACATATTCATACATAAATTTCAGTGAAAGTGTTTATCTTTTGTTTTTTGCCATTGATCAAAACTTCATGCATACATGTTTATTTTCTGTCTTGCATATAAAATCTCAATTATTTCGTTTGTAAGTCTTAGCTAATCAACAAATCACATAACTAAACTAGGCCGTGAGTCCTTTGGGAAGAACGATACTTGGTCCTACCAAGTTTATTACTTGAACGATTCGGTCATACTTGCCGATTGAAAAACAAGTTTGTGACATCATATTTTGGTGCTCATAAATTTGTCCATCAAGTTTTTGGCGCCGTTGCCGGGGACTCTGGTTTAACTGGTTAATTTGTGTGATTATTGATTATCTTTGACTTTAATTAGATTAGATTTTATTTTATTTTATTTTATTTTATTAGATTAGATTTTATTTTTCTGTTTTCTGTTTTTCTGTTTTCTGTTTTTATTTTCTGAATCTTATATCTTCTCTTATATCTTTTTGTGCTAACCAAATATTTTCTAGGGTTTTGTGTTCTTGTGTATGCAGGAGGCAATTGGAACTAGAAGCAAGAAAACAACAGAACCTCTGCTTGAAGGTCTAGACGAGAGTAGACGGAGGAGAAGAATCCGAACATCTAGAGAACTTTTCCCTTCTCCAGAAACTCTCTTACAATCATCACCACAAGGTTCTGTTCATAGCACAGAAAATATGGAGAATAATAATATCAGAAGAACTCTTGCTGATTACACCAATATTGCTGGACCTTAGCATTTTAACAGCATAGCTAGACCTAGAGTCAATGCAGCCAATATGGAGGTCAAACCAGCACTGATCCAACTGGTGAAAAGTAATCAATTTAATGGGTTATCTCATGAAAGCCCATATGAGCACCTTACTACATTCAATGAAATTTGTAACACAGTCAAAATCAATGGGGTGCCAGATGAAGCGATCAAACTTAGTTTGTTTTCTTTCTCATTGGGAGGCAATGCTAAGCTTTGGTTGAATTCTTTCCCAGAAGGAAGTTTCACAGAGTGGGAAGCAGTGGTAACAAAGTTTCTAAACAAGTACTTTCCACAATCAAAGGTGACAAAAGGCAAGCAAGAGATATCTTCATTTAAGCAGGGCATGGAAGAATCACTGGGGCATGCATGGGATAGATACAAAAGTCTGTTAAGAAAAACACCGACGCATGGCTTTGAAGAACAGGAAGTAGTCTTAACTTTCCTTGGAGGATTTGGTTCACAAACCAAGATAATGTTGGACGCCTCAGCAGGAGGCAATATTAAATGGAAAACTCCAGAGGAAGCCACAGAAATTATAGAAAACATGGCTACTAGTGATAATGAGCTGCACAGTGAGAGAGGAGCTCCTATGCAACAAAAAGGGGTTCTTCAATTACAAACACGTGATGCCTTGCTAGCTCAAAATAAAATTCTAACTCAACAGCTGGAGACTCTGACTAAAACTCTTGCTCAATTACCTAAAGAGTTGAAATCTGCTGCACAGGTACAAACCCAGTTGTGCGAATTATGTGGAGGTGATCATATCAATGGTCAATGTGCTTTTCCAGTGGAAGTCGTGGAGGATGTTAATTTCATGGCTAATCAATTTCCATACCGTCAAGGGAATTACAATCAAGGGTGGAAACCACATCCAAGCATTGGTCAAGGACAAACTGGGCAAGCTAATCAATATAATAAGCAGCAGCAACAACCAACCTTTTGGCAACAGTTATCTATGCTTAATGAAAGATCAACAAGGTTGGAAGAAACTCTTCAGCAATTCATACAGAAAACTGAATCTTCTCAAAAGAGCACTGAAGCTGCTATAAAGAATTTGGAGATTCAAATGGGTCAGATTACCAAGCAATTGGAAGAAAGGCCAAATAGAAATTTTGGGGCTAATACTGAGGTTAACCCCAGAGAAGAGTGCAAAGTGGTAAAGAGTGTGAATGAAGAGATAATTGAGTTAGAAGAAGGAGAAACAGAAGAAAGAAGAGAAATAGAAAGAAAAAACACTTTTCCTTTTCCAATAAATCAAGAGAAACAAATCGACTTCACAGAATTATTCAGAATGGTGGATAATGAAGCACCTTGGGAACAGATTCTACAGAAAATTGCAGTTTACACAAAATCTGATGAAGAAATCTCTACAAAGAAGAGACGTAGAGATGATGAGGAAAAAAAGTGTATAACTGTTAAGAAAGAGTCATTCCCTCCTAAAGCATCAGATCCAGGTAGTTTTTCTATCCCTTGTTCTATAGGGAAGAAAAAGGTAAAGAAAGCTCTCCTTGATTTAGGTTCAAGTGTTAACTTGATACCTTATTCTTTATTGGAGCAAATTGGCAATGTTAAAATGAAACTTGTAAAGGTTAATCTAGTAATGGCCGATGGATCTTCAAAGGAGCCATGTGGGATTGCAGAGGACATTATAGTTTGTGTTGGCAAACTTCAGTTTTTGGCAGACTTTGTGGTGATGAAGATGGAGACCGAGAAGATACCTATCATACTTGGAAGACCGTTTATGAAAACGGCCAGGGCTATCATAGATGTAAATGAAGGTATAGTGGTGCTCCAGGACAGAGAGGAGAGAGTGGTGGTGGATGTCTTTAAAGATGAGACGCAAGCAAAGGAGGAAGAAGCTAGTTATAAAGCTGCATTTCGAGATGCACCCATGACTAGACGTAAAGATGAAAATCTTGAGGTTTCAGGTAACCATTGTTTGTTGTTTCAGGTACCCAAGGAAGAAGAGATTGGAAGAGGAGAAGAAATTCCTAGAGACTGAAAGAAAAGAAGACTCCAACTTGGCACACCTGTAAGAATCAAAAACAAGTTGTGGGTTGTGAAGGGCTTTAAAGAGAAGGAGATGATAGAGATAGAGTCTCCATATTCTAGAAGAACCAAAACAGTTCAAAGGAAACAGTTGAGAAGTTGGTGGAATGACAACATCAACTATAAAGAAGATGGAACTTGAACTTTATTGGGTCAAGCTAATGACGTTAAAAGAGCGCTTGCTGGGAGGCAACCCAGTGATTTACAAACTTTTGATTTTGATTTTGGTTTTGTAACTTTTAATCTGTGGACATTATTTTTGTAAATATTTTGTTAAATATAGCATCTACTGAAGGATGCTAGGTGGTTAAGTATCTACTGAAGGATACTCAGTTTGTAACACCTACTGATGGGTGTTGGTAAGAGAATTTTACACCTACTGATGGGTGTTGGTGGATTTTGGGTCAGGCTCATGACGTTAAACAAGCGCTACCTGGGAGGCAACCCAGTTGATTGAATATTTCTGTTTGTTTATTTTAGTTATGGTTTGCATAAGCATTTTTAAACATTGAATTGCAGGGAACCAATGAGGGGCATGTATGGGAGGCACGTAGGTTAAGAAAAGAAGGAGAGGAGCACATCACGAAATTGCCGCTGAGCGGTATTTTATCGCTGAGCGGTACTCTCGCAGAATGGGCTTTAGTTCCCCTTAGCGGGATCCGAGCCCATTAGGGTATTTTTATACCTCAAGCTGCGTTTTAGGGTTTCTTTCCAGGCTTTTCTCTGCACAAACACTTCCACACACCTTCTCCTAGGTTTTCCACATCTTTTCACTCTTCCCTCTTAAGAAAATATCTCTTCCACTCACTTTTTCACTAGTGTGCCATCAAAGTTTGGGGTTGGAAGAGAGCATTCTAGCTTGGAAGCATTCTCATTGCATCTAGTATCTCCACCCAAGTAAGTAAAAAACATTTTGTTCATTTTAGGGTTTTTGAATTTGAATGTGATTGTCAAAGTATGAATATTTAGGGGTTTTGATTTCTATGCATGATTTGATGATATATTTGATGTTTGAACCGATTAAACTGCATGATTATGAACTGGAAAACTGAAAATTGCATTTGGATGGAGATAGGAAAGCTTTAAAACAGGTTTTTCAAAAATCTGCAGAGTTACCGCTGAGGGGTAAACTGCCGCTGAGCGGCACTCTGCCAGATTTGGTTTTACTGGTTTTTGTGATCTGGAATGTGGCACTGGTGGCGCTGAGGGGAAATTCTGGCCCTCAGCGGTGGTTTAGCTTCGAAAGGAGTTATGTTCTATGTTTTACTAATGATTAACATCATGTTCTGTGGTTTTGTTTGTGTTTTGAATGTAGGAATGGCATCCTCATCAGGAAAAAGATTGAAAACCATGGCAACCAAGAGAAAGGAAAAGGAACCAGAGCAGCCCCAATCTAGCAGGTTCCTCTCTAGGAAACATGAGAAGCACTTTAGGGTGGTTCAGGACAGGAGACTTCTGATGGAGAGAAAGGTTGGAATGATACCTAACTTTGCTCCTCAATTTGGAGAGCAAGTGTTAGGGAATGATTGGGGAAAGCTAGCCACTTATCCTGCACCTGCCAACATAGCTGTGGTAAAGGAATTTTACACCAATGCAAAGAAGATTGGTGATTATCTAGCTGAGAATTATTTGGGCTATGTCAGAGGCCATGCTATCAGATATGATCCTGATGCTATCAACAACTTCCTGGATACTGTGTGGGCTGGTGAGCAATGCCAGTTTGTTCTTTGCATGGAGGAAGGTGCTGATTATGAGGATGTGGAGAGAGTGCTGTGTATACCTGGAGGACACTTCCAAAGAAATAGATCTGGCTCAGTGGTTAACATTAGGAGGACGGATTTGACTCCTCTAGCAAAGTATTGGATGTCATTTTCTCATGCCAACATTCAGCCATGTTCACATGTGTCAGATATTACTCTCAGCAGGGCACTATTCATCTACTGTGCTATCAGAAACTTGAATGTTAATATTGGGCAGGTGATAGCTGATGAGATTAGTGTGTGCGCCAATACCTCAAACAACAAAGCACCACTGGGACATCCCTCTTTGATCACTTACCTTTGCAAGCGAGCTGGGGTGGACACTTCTGTTCCACCATTTGAGAGGCCAAGAAAAGCTATTGATGAGGCTTATTACAGACAGTACTGTGGAGGTGAGGATGCAGCTCAGCCAGTTCCACCACGCCGGGCTCGTAGAGAGAGAGGGCCAGCACAGAGCCAGACATCTACACATGAAGCAGAACCATTCCAGATGAGGGACATGTATATGTCTCTTATAGGTGCTCAGTTGCAGTCCATTCAAAGAGGGCAGGTGGCCACTGCTGAGATGATAGTGGGGATGTATGATACACCTTCAGCCCACAGGTGGACTATGGATGAAATCCATAATGTAGTAGCTTGGCCAGAAGAACCAGTGCATGGAGGGGGAGCTGGAGCAGCTGAAGCTTCAGCTAGAGATATGGAAGAAGACGAAGCTGATGAGGAGGATGCATTTGAAGATGATGAAGATGAGGAGGAAGAGGAAGATACAGAGGACAGCTCAGATTGATGAGGAGCTGAGATAGCATTTACTGATGAATGCTATCATATGATTATGCTTTTGTGGTTTAAGTTTTCTAAACTTATTTGTTTTTGTTTTTAGATTAGGGTTTGATGTACTCTATTTGAAACCTGGTTTGTTATGATGGTTTGCTATTAATTGTGATTGTTTGATAAGTAATGCTTGAATGATGCTTATGATTAATTGATGTTGAGATGATGTGCACATTAAAATGCTTATACAGGTGATTCACAAGCTTTGTGAACAAATGCATGATATCATGATTGTGATTGTGAAATTAAGCAGGATGTGTATGTCAAATGTGAATGAGCTGATATGTGAGATTTTGAGCTCCAGAGTTGTTATTGTTGAATGTTATTACTTTGAAAGCATGAATGACTTTGCCCAGGTTTTCTATGATTGAATCAATTGCTTGTTTTGCATCATGTGATCAAGGCCGTTTGTTGAAACCCTTTTTATTGGCCAAATTCATAAAGTTAGCCCACTAAAAGAGAACACGTTGTGTTCTATCCTTTGAACCCTTAGCCTTGAACATACACTGAAAACCCTTGATTGAAAATCTTTACCTTGAGTTAAGTCGAAGATCTTGTGTGGTATTGTTAAATGTTCAAGTTTGGGGTTGTTGGGGAAACATGAAGGAAAAGCATTGAGCTAAGAGTTAAAAAAAAATAAAAAGTAAGAATATGCAAAGAAAAAGAAAAAGAAAAGAAAAGAAAAAGAAGCAAAGCTCAATGCAAATGCAAAAGAAAGTTGGGAAAGAATAAGAATAATTGTGTTGATATGACTCTCTTAACTCAAGGATTTTGTGATCCAGAAAAACCAATTTTCTTGTTAGCCAAGCCACATTATAAGCCATTGAAAAGTCCTTGTGATGATGCATGCTTGTGAATGCTTTTGATTGTGGTAAAATGAAAGGCAAAGTTGATTCATGTGACATCGTGATAGTGGAGTGAATGAGTGAAACACTTTACCTCTTATACATTTGTGTGTTGAGTGAAACACTTTACCTAGTGAGGAAATATTCCATAAGCACATAAACATCCATGCTTAATTGATTAATCATTCATGAAAAATAGCATTTGTTGGAATTTAAATGACTTTGTGAACATTAAAGCATGTGCACATCTTGATTGAACTCTTGGTCATAAGTTTGAGTGAAGTTGTTATTTATCTTGAAAAAGAGGATTTCTGAATGAGTGAACCATCATATGAATTGGTTGAAGATTGAGTTACATCTTGTTTGCTTGAGGACAAGCAAAGTTCTAAGTTTGGGGTTGTGATAACAGTTGAAAAACTGTTATTTTCATGCTTAAAATTGATACTAAAAGCAACCTTTATACTTAGAAACTAGCTTGAAATCATACTTTTATTCATATTTTTAAAAATAAGAGAGCTGGACAGGTTTATGCTTGATTTTAGTGTTTTTGTGCAGGTTTTAAGGTGAATTTGGTGAAAGAAGTGAAGGAGAGAGATGAAATTAGAAAAGACATTAAAAAGTGCAAAAGGAGAAGCCGAAGTCACCGCTCAGCGGCAGTTTACCACTGAGCGGCACTCAGGAGCTTACGGGAGATCCGCTGAGGGGCAAAATGGCCGCTGAGGGGAAGAAATGACTCATGCACTTACCGCTGAGCGGTACTTTACCGCTGAGCGGCACACTTATGGGCTTGGACCTAGATTTTTTGTAATTTTAGAATAGTATATAAGCTTTAGGACGTCCTAGGGTTTGTATCTTTGGCAGAAACGAGGCAAACACTTTCTCTTCCACCCCTTTGAAGGAGGATCTTGGATGCTCAGGCTACCTCTTCACCTTTTTAGGGTTTATTCTTTCATTCTTTCATTGTAATTCATTTAGGTTCACCATGAATATGGTGAACTAAACTCTGTATGTTTGTTGGGGAATCAATGTAATCTTTTGAAGCTCTCATATATGGAATTTGTTTTTACATCTTTTAATTAAGACTTATGCTTTCTTTCATCATTAGTTAGGGTTTTTCCTCTTTGCTTAATGCTTGCATTGTTTAACTCATTCGATGCATGATTATTGGTTTTGTTGATACGGGAACACACGGGGAAGTCTAGATCCGGGGAATTTCTCCCAATATTATGTTGGTTGTCGTTAAGCTCCTGCACTTATGAACTGATCATTAGGAATGCTAGGAATTGTATGAACTCGTGATTAGGGAGAAGCCTTCTAGAAAGGTACTTTAGAGAGTGGCATTAACAATGATGATTTGAATGTTGAATTCCTAAAATATATGAGAGTGGATAAGATGAAATTGAACCCCCAACAACATATTCATACATAAATTTCATTGAAAGTGTTTATCTTTTGTTTTTTGCCATTGATCAAAACTTCATGCATACATGTTTATTTTCTGTCTTGCATATAAAATCTCAATTATTTCGTTTGTAAGTCTTAGCTAATCAACAAATCACATAACTAAACTAGGCCGTGAGTCCTTTGGGAAGAACGATACTTGGTCCTACCAAGTTTATTACTTGAACGATTCGGTCATACTTGCCGATTGAAAAACAAGTTTGTGACATCATATTTTGGTGCTCATAAATTTGTCCATCAGCGCCTTGGAGCTATCCCCAATTGCTAGCCTGAGTTATGTGCCTCTTCTAGAAAATAAATGCTTTGTCTTGATTTATTAAAAGAAAGAAAAACTGACTTCAAGCACCGGCTGTGCTCGGTTTGCAAATAAAGGAAATTCCCTTGCACCTCATTCTCTCCCTCTCGGTGGCTGCTCCAACACATCACCGCTTGAATCAATTTTTTCTTTCCCTGGACACAACCGTGCACCTTCATTCAACTAAGCACCGCTTCACGTCCACACACTGCTCCAAGCTGGACATGCTTTCCAGCATCACATTCCCGTGCACACCATTCTACTCCCATCAAGTCAGCTTCTCATTTCATAAATAAAAATAAATAAATCTCTTTTCCTCCAGGAGCCGTGACACCTTAAGCTTCCAACACTTAACTTCTTTGCTTCAACCGTGGCACCCCAAGCTTCCAACACTTAACCGTGCACACCATTTTTCATCCTGCAACATGTGCGTGGCCTCCCCCTTAGTGGCTAGACATCTCCAAATAAATCAAGGGAATACTGCTACTGGACGCTCGATAAAGAAGGCTTGCTGGATGGGAAAACTTCCAAAAGAATCCACTTAATGTGCTGAAAAGAAAACCAGATGAATCACCGTCACCTCTAATGCATGTGTACTTCACTGCACCCCAAAAGCAAATGAATGAGCTGTGTGCTTCCTATTGAAATCACCGTTCCAGCATCCACCTTCCCGTGCACACCAACGCTTTTCATTCTTGGAGACCGTAACAGCACATCTTCAAATTGAATGTAATTTGCTATGAATTTCAAAGAAAAATGAATATCACCGTGGTGCACTTCTTTCAACTGGACGACACATGTGCCTCCTTGCCCAAAATCATAGATTGTGAGAAGAGATGGTTTAAATGTGCACAAAACCAAGCGAGAAATGCAACCAGAATTTAGGAAAAGGAATAAAATATCAGCTCTCCATTCATTCATTCAAAAACAGCGTTCCCCCAGAAACTAAAGCAAGAAAAATTCCCCGAATTCCGTAAGGGGGGTGGCGGCTGCCCTAAAGGCCGTGAGTCACCTTTAATAAGGGTGGGGTCCACACAAAAAAACCCTAAGGTGCCAAATCATTTACCTTCACATTTTGGGTCTAGTCTACTTTACCAAAAATTGTCCCAAAATGTAAAAGTTGATACATAAAGTCTAAACTACTGAATTACAATTTAATTAATTCTAAAATGTCTGTGTGGAGAGTCTTGAATTTATTTGGCATTCTTCTTGATGTCCCAAAATGTATTTCCGAAATTTTCCTGCACTTCAAAAATGCACTTAATCAGCTCAGAAAACCCAAATTAGCACAATTACAAATTTCCGACCAAATTAAGCAGAATTCGGAAAACGGGTAAATAACAAACAATTAAACACAATTCCCTGGTTTATTTAAGTGCAATAAACTAAATATAATTCAAGAAATAACGACTCATCAAAATAGACCACACTTAGTCTTTTGCACTCCTGGGCAAAACCAAGACAAAAACCAGGGAACTACTCAAACATTAGGGAGCTGACACAGACTCGACAGACAGACAACACAAACTCCAAAACAGAAACACAGTTGCACAATTCTCACAAAATCTGGACGGTAAAAGGTATAGGTAGAATCCCACACAGAGTCAATGAAAGCAACTACTCAAAGAATCATCCAAACAGTTCAGTACAAGGAAAACAATCAATCAGTTCGAGAGATGAATCAAAAGCAACAGAGCCTCACAGATGCACACAATCAGTGTTTCTCTCAAGTGTTTAAGGTAAATCAATGTCACTCAATGCACTCAAGAAAGCAATCACAAATAGACTTGGCAAGCCTCTAATATCAACACTCAAGCACATACGCATGTTCAAATCAAAAGGTCTTTTCATGGGTGTAATGGGGCCAAGGACAAGGGAGGATATATCTGGATAAGAAGCTACAAACCATAAGGAACAGAGGAGCTATGGGGAACAAGTGTAAACACATTCAAACACACCCACAACCTCGAATTCCATCCTCTTCTTGACTCCATTATTCACAATTTTTTTTTCTTCCTCATTTTTCTCTATTTATTTTTTTTTTCATCATCCTGTGTCTTTTCTTTTCTCTCTTTTCAAAATAAAACTATAAAAGACAAGATACACATATATTTACCAAAACAAAACAAGAAGAGGAACCAACTAGCCAACTCATCAGAAACCCCCAAGAGACCACACTTGTTCCCAAAACACTTCCAAAGCTCCAAAATTCCCTAAGGTTAAGGTAATCATGGTTTTTCATTTAGGGCTAGTGTATGAGCATTCAAAACAAAGAAATGGGGGAAAGTATAGGCTCAAAAAAGGGTTTTCAAAGGACTAGAACAAGGTAAGCTTATTTGGCTAGAGAGGCTCAAGAACAAAACTGCCTTTATCACTTCCAAACATGCATATCAATCAAGAATTATCAACAAGAGTCAAGCCAAGGCATATGTGCAAGCAATCAAGAGACATATCACACACAAGAAAGAACATAAAGTGGCTCAAATTCTCACACAGGGCATTTGTGTCATAATCAATTCAACTCTCAAACATCATGATCATCTTCCAAGCAAAGAAAAGCAAGGAATCCAACATCTCAGAGTATCAATGAAGTGAAGAAAAACTGACAACCTAACCATAATCCAGAATTTACGAAAAGCATGCAAAACTGTACACAAGACACAACAAACTACATAAAAACCGAAACATGAACAAAGAAACAACCTCCCCTAATATACCACACTTAAACGACACAATGTCCTCAGTGTGTCACAATCAATAGATCAAACAATCAGAACAGTCATCAGATATCGACAAAGTGCAATAAAAGTGAGGAGGGAAGGAGAAAAGAAACTCCCTGAGTCAGATGGGAGGATAGGTGGGGTGGACCAAAGACGTCTCCTCCACCACTACATCCAATAAAGAAGGGTTGCTGAGGAAAGGCTTCAGTCTATGCCCGTTCACCTTGAAGCTTTTAGCTGTAGATGGACCTTGGATCTCTACTGCACCATAAGGATAAACATTAGTCACAACAAAAGGTCCAGTCCATTTTGATCTCAACTTACCACCCATGAGGCCGAGTCTAGAGTTATACAACAAAACTTGTTGGCCAACCTCGAAGTCCTTTCTAACAATAGAACTATCATGGAACTTCTTTGTCCTTTCCTTGTAGAACTTCGAGTTCTCATAGGCCTCCAATCGGATCTCATGCAATTCATTTAATTGCAACTTTCTTTCCTCTCCAGCTTGGTCCATGGAGAAGTTGCAAATCTTCACAGCCCAATATGTCCGATGATCAATCTCGACCGGTAGGTGACATGCCTTTCCGAAGATAACCCGGTAGTGAGACATCCCTATCGGTGCTTTGTAGGTTGTCCTGTGGTCCCAAAAAGCATCGTCCAACCTATTGCTCCAATCTTTCCTGTTGGGCTGGACAATCTTCTCCAAAATCCTCTTAATCTCCCTGTTGGAGATCTCAGCCTGCCCATTTGTTTCGGGGTGGTAAGGTGTAGAAACTCTGTGTGTCACCCCATATTTCTTGAGCAAAGCTTGCATGGATCTGTTGCAAAAATGGGTTCCTTGATCACTAACAATTGCTCTAGGCACTCCAAACCTGCAAAAGAGGTGAGATCTAACAAAATCTACAACAACCCGAGCATCATTAGTCCTGGTGGCTCTAGCTTCCACCCATTTTGAAACATAATCCACAGCAAGGAGAATATAAGAGAAACCAAAAGAAACAGGAAAAGGACCCATGAAATCCATACCCCACACATCAAACACCTCATAGAACAACATAAGTTGTTGAGGCATCTCTTGTCTCTGTGAAATTGATCCTCCTGCTCTCTGACAAGGCTCACAAGTGCTGCAAATCTTCTCCGCATCTTTGAAGATGGAAGGCCAATAGAAACCACAGTCAAGCACCCTGCGAGCTGTTCTCTGTATCCCCAGATGACCACCAGGTGAGGAGGCATGACAAAACTGCAGGACCGAGTCAATCTCATGGTCCATAATGCATCTCCTAGTAACCTGATCACTGCACAACTTCCACAGATATGGGTCATCCCAAACATAATACTTAGCATCACTCTTAATTTTAGCAATCTGAGCACGTGATGCTAAGGGAGGAAAAATAGAAGCAACCAAATAATTTACAATGTGTGCAAACCAAGGAGTGGGGTGCGAGTAAGAAATCATCAACAAACTCTCGTCAGGAAAGGCATCCTTTATGGGCAACACATCAGCTTCATTCCAAGCTTTTTCAATCCGGCTGAGGTGGTCTGCAACCAAATTTTGTGCTCCACTCCGGTCTTCAATGTGCAAGTCAAACTCCTGGAGCAGTAGCATCCACCTGATCAATCTAGGCTTTGACTCAGCCTTTTTCAACAGAAACTTTAGAGCTGCATGGTCAGTGAAAACAGTGACAGGAGAACCAAGCAAATAAGATCTAAATTTGTCAAGAGCGAACACAATGGCTAAGAGCTCTTTCTCAGTGGTGGTGTAGTTTGCTTGGGCAGCATCCAAAGTCCTGGAAGCGTAGTAGATCACTCGAGGCAACTTATCAATCTTTTGAGTCAAGACAGCCCCCAATGCATAATTGGATGCATCACACATAAGCTCAAAAGGGGTTGTCCAATCTGGTGCCTGGATGATTGGAGTGGTGGTCAAAGCTTCCGTCAGGCGGTCAAAAGCCTATTTGCATCTGTCATCAAAGTTAAACTCAATGTCTTTCTGTAACAGTTTGGACAAGGGAAGCGCTTTCTTGCTGAAGTCCTTGATGAAGCGCCTATAGAAACCTGCATGCCCAAGAAAAGATCGAACCTCTCGCACGCAAGAGGGGTAAGGCAATTGCGAAATCACAGATATTTTTGCAGGATCTACCTCTATTCCCTTCCTTGAAATGATATGCCCTAACACTAGACCTTGTTCAACCATGAAATGGCACTTCTCAAAATTTAGAACAAGGTTGTTATCAATGCATCTTTTCAAAACCTTTTCCAAACTGTCTAAACATGTATCAAATGAGGATCCATATACAGTAAAATCATCCATGAACACCTCTATGCAATTTTCAAGAAAATCACTAAAAATGCTAAGCATGCACCGCTGGAAGGTACCAGGGGCATGGCACAGGCCAAATGGCATCCTCCTATAGGCAAAAGTGCCAAAGGGGCATGTGAACGTGGTTTTCTCTTGGTCCTCAGGAGCAATATTGATTTGAAAGTAGCCAGAAAACCCATCAAGAAAGCAATAATGAGATTTACCTGCCAGGCGCTCCAGCATCTGATCAATGAATGGCAGGGGGAAATGATCTTTCCTGGTTGCTTGGTTGAGCCTCCTATAGTCAATGCAGACTCTCCCGCTGTTCTGCACTCTAGCTGGGATAAGCTCATCCCTCTCATTCTTCGCCATAGTGAGGCCAGTTTTCTTGGGCACAACATGGATGGGGCTAACCCACTGACTGTCTAAAATAGGGTAGATGATCCCAGCTTGCAAAAGCTTGGTCACCTCCTTCTTGATGACGTCCATGATCACGGGGTTTTTCCTTCTTTGTGGCTGTCTGACTGGCCTTGCCCCATCTTCCAAAAGAATTCTATGCATGCATGTGGATGAGCTAATACTAGGTATGTCAGCCAAACTCCAACCAATGGCCTTCTTGTGCTTCCTCAACACACCAAGCAACTTCTCCTCTTGAACAGAATCAAGGGAGGTAGAAATGATCACCGGTTTCTTCTCATCATCCTCCAAGTACACGTACTTGAGGTTATCTGGGAGCTGTTTCAACTCAAGAGTAAGTGCCTGCAAGTCAGATTCATTTGTACTTCCTACAAAGTGGTTAGTGCATTCTGACTCCAAAGAATTCACAGGTAAAGGCGGAACACCTATCTCATCAAGCTACAAATCCATATCCATGACAATTACATTATCAACATCATCCTTATCAAAAACATCATCAACATCATGGATATCAAAATTCTCTTCAAAATCAACATCATTCTCAAATTCAGATTCAATGCATGTATGTAGAGAAGATAGAAAAGAATGCTCTTTCTTATGCATAGAATCAAAATCATCAACAACATATTTATCAATATTGTCATCCAACACGTCAATCTTAAAAACAGAATGGTCCTCAGCTGGGAACTTCATTGCATCAAGAATATTAAAGTTAACCATAATATCAGCAAATTCCATGGATAAAGTTCCAGCATACACATCAATCTTGGTTCGGGCAGTTTTCAAAAAGGGTCTGCCTAAGATTATGGGAGCGGATCCATGAGAGAATCCCTCCTCCATTTCCAAAACATAAAAGTCGGCAGGAAAAATCAGCTCACCAACCCTAACCAAGACATCCTCTATGTAACCTGTTGGGTGGGTAACACTCCTGTTGGCCAACTGAATGACCACACCCGTAGGTTGTAAAGGGCCAAGAGACAAGGATTTAAAAATTGAAAGAGGCATGACATTAATGGAAGCACCCAAATCAAGCATGACATTTTCAAATTTACTATTTCCAATCATACAAGGAATGCAAAACGTACCTGGGTCCTTGCACTTTTCAGGAATGTGCGGGACCGACTTACCAATAAGTGCAGATACATTCCTGCCCATGCTGATTCTTTCATCTCCTTTCATTTTCCTCTTATGCGTGCACAGGTCCTTCAGGAATTTTGCATATCTAGGAATCTGCTTTATGGCATCAAGTAGAGGTATGTTCACCTCTACCTTTCTGAAGGTCTCCAATATTTCTTTGTCCACCTCTTCCATCTTTTTGCTAGGCATCGCCTTTGGAGGGAATGGAAGAGGAATCTGGTGGGGCAAGATAGGAGATGCGCTGGTGGTGGTAGAAGAAGAAGAACCACCAGAAGAAGAAGAAGATTCACCTGCCTCAAATGTCATGCTTGGACCAGCCTGGTCCTCTTTTCTATGGGCTCGGGTGCCGGAGATGGCATGTTGGGCACAACAATTTGCTTCCCAGATCTGAGGGTGATGGCACTAACATTCCTTGGATTCTGCACAGTCTGGGATGGTAACTTATCCGAATTCTGAGATTGTGCTTGGTTTATCTGAGTAGCCATCTGACCCATCTGGTTAGTGAGACTCTATATGGAAGCTCTAGTCTCCTGCTGAAACTGCAGGTTTTGCATAGTCATCTGTCTCACTAACTCTTCCAATGAAGGTTCAGACGAAGTGGAAGGTTGGGCAGGTGGTGGGGCAGGTGCCTCTTGTTGCTGCTGTTGTTGTTGCCTCTGGTGTTGTTGCATAGGTGGAGGCACATATCTGTTAGGTGCTCCAGCATTCTGGAAAGGTGGTGCCTGCTGTTGATGCTGTGGCGCATTGTTCCATCTCAGATTGGGGTGATTCCTCCACCCTGGGTTGTACCTGTTGCTGGATAAGTCATGATTTTGCTGTTGTGGCTGCCTGTTGTTGTAGATGTTCGTGGCATAAGCCTGAGGCGCATCAGAGGCAGCAGGGTGCTGCAAAGAAAAACAAGCATCTGTGTAGTGGTCACTGGAAGGACAAATAGCACATAGTCGTGCAACAGATGCAGATGGAGCTGCAGATCTCTGGTTGGTAGTCAACTGTGTCACCAACTTCGTAAGAGAGTCAATCTTTCCTTCCAACTTGCTTTCAACAACTGATAAAGACTGGGCAACAACATCATGTACGCCCCTCACCACAATGGCATCATTCCTGGTGCTAAACTGTTGGGAGTTGGAGGCCATCTTCTCAATCAATTGCCTGGCCTCAGCAGGTGTGGTGTCTCCAAGAGCTCCACCACTGGCAGCATCAATCATACCCCGATCCATGTTGTTCAAACCCTCATAGAAATACTGGATAAGGAGTTGTTCAGGTATCTGATGGTGGGGACAACTAGCACAAAGTGACTTGAATCTCTCCCAATACTCATATAAGTTCTCTCCACCAAGCTGCTTAATCCCAGTTATGTCTTTTCTGATAGCTGTGGTCCAGGATGCTGGGAAAAATTTATCCAAGAACAGCCTCTTCAGATCATCCCAGCTAGTGACAGATCTAGGCGCCAAACCATACAACCAATCCTTAGCAACATTTTCCAATGAATAAGGGAATGATTTCAATAAGATGTGCTCTAAAGGAACATCATGTGGTTTCATACTAGAACAGACAATGTGGAATTCCTTCAAATGCTTATGAGGACTCTCACCTGCAAGACCATGAAACTTGGGCAACAAATGGATCAGTCCAGTCTTTAGAACAAATGGAACGTCCTCATCAGGATATTGGATGCACAAGCTTTCGATATCGAAATCAGGTGCAGCCATCTCCCTAAAAGTCCTCTCACGAGGTGGAGGTTGTGCCATATTGTTCTCAGTGTGAAAAACAACAGAATCAGAATCAGAATCACGTGCAGATGCAACAGATGCAGTAGATGCAGTATGCACAAAGTACTCAACAGTGGGATGCACAGTATCCAATGGAACAGACTCAAAAACAGACTCTAAAGATAAATTTCTAGAATGCCTAGCTAACCTATGAAAAGTTTTATAAATCTCAGGATCAAAAGGTGGTATAGGCCCAGGATTTCCCCTAGTCATGCACTAAGTCACAACACCCTAAAATCATGAAACGATAGCACAAAAATTTCGAACACACAAAACAACCTAAGCAAACAAATCACACACACTCAAACATACAAGACAAAAAAAACACAACACACAAACAACACATTATCAACACAAAAGACCTAAAACCGAACCGTTGGTCCCCGGCAGCGGCGCCATTTAATGAGAGGGTCGCACCTCTCACAAAAGTTGTGCATAAAAGAATGCAATATAGTACTAGGAAGTGACTCCTAGGTCGTCTCTCAAGGACCAATTGGGTTCAGTCTCAAATCAAACATGTAGTGGGGAGGTTGTGAAAAGGTTGTGAATGCAAGTGATCTAAATCAAAACAGGAACATAAACACGGATGTAAACACAGGATTAAAACACTTGGTCACTTAAGCTAACATCATAACTAAATTAAGGAAAAATTGCATCACTGACTCGAAAAGCATTTGTTAATTCAGAAAAATTATCATTGCAGCGGGAATAAAAAAAATGCAACGTTCGAGCTAATAGTTGAAAGGCACATTGTAGTTTGGATCTCCGTGCAGCTGGAATAAAACCTCAAAGCAAAAGTGTGTGAAGCAATTGCAAATTCAACGTTGAGCTAACATTTATATGCATCAAGAATTGGATGCGGCAACTGCAAAGCTGAATGCGCCAAGAAGTAAAAGAAAAACCCTGTAGAGAATAATTAATCACCGCGCGTGCTTCCTTCCTTCAATAGAGATCAGCGCCTTGGAGCTATCCCCAATTGCTAGCCGTGAGTTATGTGCCTCTTCTAGAAAATAAATGCTTTGTCTTGATTTAGTAAAAGAAAGAAAAACTGACTTCAAGCACCGCCTGTGCTCGGTTTGCAAATAAAGGAAATTCCCTTGCACCTCATTCTCTCCCTCTCGGTTGGCTGCTCCAACACATCACCGCTTGAATCAATTTTTTCTTTCCCTGGACACAACTGTGCACCTTCATTCAACTAAGCACCGCTTCACGTCCACACACTGCTCCAAGCTGGACATGCTTTCCAGCATCACATTCCCATGCACATCATTCTACTCCTATCAAGTCAGCTTCTCATTTCATAAATAAAAATAAACAAATCTCTTTTCCTCCAGGAGCCGTGACACCTTAAGCTTCCAACACTTAACTTCTTTGCTTCAGCCGTGGCACCCCAAGCTTCCAACACTTAACCGTGCACACCATTCTTCATCCTGCAACATGTGCGTGGCCTCCCCCTTAGTGGCTAGACATCTCCAAATAAATCAAGGGAATACTGCTACTGGACGCTGGATAAAGAAGGCTTGCTGGATGGGAAAACTTCCAAAAGAATCCACTTAATGTGCTGAAAAGAAAACCAGATGAATCACCGTCACCTCCAATGCATGTGTACTTCACTGCACCCCAAAAGCAAATGAATCAGCTGTGTGCTTCCTATTGAAATCACCGTTCCAGCATCCACCTTCCCGTGCACACCAACGCTTTTCATTCTTGGAGACCGTAACAGCACATCTTCAAATTGAATGTAATTTGCTATGAATTTCAAAGAAAAATGAATATCACCGTGGTGCACTTCTTTCAACTGGACGACACATGTGCCTCCTTGCCCAAAATCATAGATCGTGAGAAGAGATTGTTTAAATGTGCACAAAACCAAGCGAGAAATGCAACCAGAATTTAGGAAAAGGAATAAAATATCAGCTCTCCATTCATTCATTCAAAAACAGCGTTCCCTCAAAAAGTAAAGCAAGAAAAATTCCCCGAATTCCGTAAGGGGGGTGGCGGCTGCCCTAAAGGCTGTGGGTCACCTTTAATAAGGAAGGGGTCCACACAAAAAACCCTAAGGTGCCAAGTCATTTACCTTCACATTTTGGGTCTAGTCTACTTTACCAAAAATTGTCCCAAAATGTAAAAGTTGATACATAAATTCTAAACTACTGAATTACAATTTAATTAATTCTAAAATGTCTGTGTGGAGAGTCTTGAATTTATTTGGCATTCTTCCTGATGTCCCAAAATGTATTTCCGAAATTTTCCTGCACTTCAAAAATGCACTTAATCACTCAGAAAACCCAAATTAGCACAATTACAAATTTCCAACCAAATTAAGCAGAATTCGGAATACGAGTAAATAACAAACAATTAAACACAATTCCCTGGTTTATTTAAGTGCAATAAACTAAATATAATTCAAGAAATAACGACTCATCACTTTACCATGTGTAAATTTTGCTAGTGTGCTAGTTAAAAAGTTGTCTATGTTTTAACTATCTTTGCAGATTTTAAAGCAATTTCAAGTTCTTTTTCAAGCCTTTCATTCTCCTCTACTAGATTATCAATTCTATATTCATAGTCTCTTCTCTCAAAGGATAATCAGTTTACCTTATGCTGGAGTCACATGGCTTCTGTATGAATCTCTTGAAATGCATCCAACAACATGTGGTACTTGACCTTTATTGGCTCATTTTCGAATTCTTCCTCACTATCATAGTCTGAATGTGCAGAGTCTGCCATAAAACACAAGTTTAACTCCTCTTCAATGCTGCAGTCATCATCACTTGAAGATTCAGTATCACTGTTCTCCCATGCTATGTATGTTTTCCTTTGCTTTCTGCTCTTGTCCTAAGGATACTTTGTGATTGCTTTCTGCTTATTCTTCAAGTCTAGACATTCAGGCTTGATATGTGCTTCTTTTCCATACTCATAGCATTGTACAACATTATTTTTTGAATTCTTTCTTCCTCTTGAGGGACATGCATTGTCAGTGGTAGAACTTCTATTTTTCGTAAATCGATTAAATTTTCTTACCACTATGTTCATGATTTCTATATGCTGCAGTTCTGCTTTTGAATCATATTCTGACTCAAGTTTCTTTTAGGCTTTCTTGCTCGTGGCCTTGAGGGCAATTTACTTCTTTTCCTTAATTTCTTCTTCCTCTTTTAGCCTTCCAAGTTTCAGTTCATGCTCCTTGAGCTTACTAAACAGAGTTGCCATATTCATAATGGTTAAGTCTCTTGATCTGTTACTTTTGGCTATCAGCTCCTATTGAGACTTTTTAGGATCTTGATGTTTATCTCTTTTTCGTCAAACACCTTGCCTTGAGCCATGAGATGATTTACTATATTGTAAATCTTTTCTGCACTTCATAAATCGTCTCACCAGCTTTCATCCTGAATAGTTGATACTCTTGTAAAAGAGAGTTCTTTCTGACCCTTTTCACTTCTTCAGTTCCTTCATGCGTCACTTCAAGAACCTCCCACATTTCTTTGGCCATTCTACATTGGGAAATCCTGAAAAATTCATCCATGGTTAGTGCAGACGCAATAACATTTCTTGCATTTACATCATACTGTGCTTTACGATTTTCATCCTAAGTCTACTCTGAAAATTTTTCAAAATAGATTTTCCATTTATAACATGAGTGGACTTATATGGACCGTTTAGAGTTGCATCCCAAACTCCTTTATCCACGGATTCAAGAAAGATTTGCATCCTTATTTTCCAAAAAGCATAGTTTTCTCCAACAAATAATGGTGGTCTATTTGTGGATGCACCTTCACCAAAGGTTTGAAAATTGAAAGTCATTTTCCAGGATCAATTGATTAATCAGAAATAGTAATCGATTAGTTTTTCAAATATTTTATGAAAACCAGCTCTGATGCCAATTGTTAAATTACAATGGCTCAATTTCTCACACCAAGAGGGGAGGTGAATTGGTGAAGTGTAAAAAAAAAAACCTTTTAAAATCTTTTCCACAACAAATTATGCCTTTATATTTTTCTTGAATTTCAAGGTAAAAGATTTTCACTGCAGCGGAAACTTAATTGAATAAGTACATAAAGTAATCGATTGAATAAAAGAGAGTAGGAATAAAAAAATTCAAACACTGCATTTTTATACTAGTTTGACCAACCTGCCTACATCCAATGTCCTTCCAACCATAGCAAGCAAATGCACTATAATGATCAAGGTGTTTACAACAAGGTTTCTACAGAAGACATCACGTTAAAAATGTAAAACACTTCTCTAACCCTCTAAGAAAAATATAGGCAATACACAATAAGACCAGCAACAAGAATCCCTTATCCTGCCGTCTAACCTCTTTGAGGCACCCTCAAAGTCAAGAACACACATGTTCTTCTTCCTGTAGTCACAACAGGGAACTCAAACAAATCTTCAAGAGATTGCAGAATCTGATCATGCAGTAACACCCAAATGTGCATATTTGATCAGTCTTTGAAACACAACAGTCTTACTCTTCAAGAAATCACAAGTTGTTGATCACCATGGTCAATCTTGTTTCTTGGAGCTTTTTCTCTCTTTCTATAAGATCACAGCTTTCTGTAAGTGATATGAAATTGTTAGAATCACCAAAAAGTTCTTGCAAAATTCAAATATGCGTTAATTTATAGTATAATACATATCAAACACATTTTAATCGATTGAGCTACTAACGTAATCGAATATAAAAATCAGTTATAACAGAATTAGCAGCAATCAAACAAATAATTGAATGTACAATTAATGAAATCGACTATCATTTAATGCTTGGTCAACATATTTAAAAATATGACTGTTATGTTAGTTGTTACCAGCATTTAACAAATTTTCAAACATCAACTAACTTATTCAAATACAGAGTGCATGCATTCGATTAAGTGAAATCTTTTTGCACAGTTTTGAAAAAATTTCTCTTTTGAAAAAAATCACAGTACAATTCAAAAGAATTTGTGCAAACACACGAGTTTTAATCGATTCATCCCATAATGTAATTGACTTAAAATTGTTGTTTTGCAACACATTTAAAGTTCAACTATAGTGCTTGCGATTTTTCTTTTCCTAAAAACATATGTCATGCATACACATATAAAGTCACATACTTCAAACAGTGATATGCAATAAACCATACAAACATAACTCAAACATGTTCTCAGATATGCTTTAACAGATTTAGCACATTAAGTTAAAGCATATAGCATGTAAACATAGAACATGTAACACAAAATACACATTTGTTATTAATTATGTGTTGTCATCATCAAAAACTCATATATCACTGAGATTGTGGGTTAAGCTAAACTTATGTTCCCCCTATCAACAATCTCAACATCACCAATTTCTTGAAATACAAGAAATTTTTAGACAAACCTACGAAACACCAAATTGGAAGGGGACGAAGTCCTTATAACCTTGTATTAACCAAGAATGAGTAGAAGAAGGAAGATTAAACATGCAATGACACCTGCTTCTTCCAAAGCAGATTAGGAACAAAAGAAGAAAAAGGTGTCGAAACTTATTTACTCTATGAGAGAAATTGATCAGCTAGGTGTAGAGATAACTCAGTTGTGATCTCCTAGGAATTTTTTATCAAACAGATGATCAAGGGATGATAAATCTTAGAAAGATTTAAGAGGAAACAAAGAGAAAGAGATTTAGAGAGATAAATAGTGTTTTAAGTAATGAGACAAGTTTAGAAAATTATATTTATATTATTTAATTATTTTATAATAAAATAATCGGTCTCATTACTTTAAAATACCTACCAACTCTAATATTCTATTTCCTAGGTTATTGCACATTTTCTCCATATTGCATACACTTATAATTGGGTTAATAATTTTATTTTTATTAAATATTATTTAGTAATCAAAAGTTTCAATAATTTTATTTTTTATTATAATATTGCTAATATTATTTATGAAAATATTAATATTGATAATATTATTTGTAACGTCCCAGATTATATAGAAAATACATAATATTGACGTCATCAGATATAATATAACAGAACAGTTCAGAGTAGACTTGTAGATAAGTTGTTAAGATTACAGTCATCCAAAAGAAACCATAATTTAAAACTTTCTTCATAACAGAGTATTTCAAAATAATATAACTTAACTAAGAAATCCTAAACAAACTAAGTTGCAACATCATCACCATCCAAGGCCTGCTCCAGGGGTACCTCATCTACCTCTGCTCTCCAAGTGGATGATCATTGCAAAAGAAAAGCACACACAAGCAAGACACAAAGACAGAAGCAAGGGTGAGCTAGGTATACAAAATCATGTTATAACAATCACACACAATATGCAATTAAAGACAGATATACTAGACTACACAAACATAACTTGTTGCACTTTGAATTTGACTCGTCCGGACTTAGAATGATTGTCGAGCTATGGCGGGTCATGCACTCGTGGTGGCTTCTATTGCTTTGCAAAGTCGTTGCCAATAGGTTTCACCCTACCACATTCACGAGGATAGTCTGTACTATGCCTTGGAGCATACTGGAAGCCTCCAAGACTAAGACCTCCTGCTACTACTCACGACATGGTTTAATCCTCTCTACTTGAGAATGATGAACCATTGTAGTTTCAGGATAATCCCCAAGACTGAGCTTCCATGCAAATCATTCTAAAACACACCAAGGGCACCACCATGGATCCTCTCCTTGAAGATCATGGAATTACGTCCAATAACCACATTTTCTACTTTAAACATCATTTATAACTCTTATATTCATACAATTTCACCTTCAAAATATACAACATGATTGAATCTCATCATAGAATACAATATGCTCCAACACATGCTTCACAAACCATACAACATTCAACTCTATGTGAAACAATACAAAAGAGGAGATAGAGAATAAAACCATGAACGTCTCGCACAGCACACCCCTTCGCACAGCGCACTACTCGTAGGGTGAATTAACTCACAGAGGTACCAGGCCTCAAATCTCTCGCATAGCGCATCCAGGTCGCTATGCAAGAGCCTAGACAGAGACTACCCCTCCCAAAGCCTCGTTATGCGCCCAATCTCGCCTTTTGAATTAAATAATAGCAGTTCCAGACCATCACCAGTCGTATAGCGACAGGATTCGCTATGCGAACAGAGAGCAACACCCTCCATTCATTCGCACATCACACCAGCTCGCACAGTGAATGACTCAAATAGAAAGCACCCTCTGCAGGGACTCGCTATGCGAGACAATTCGCATAGCGACTCTACATCATTTGCAAAAAGCGAATTCTGCAGAATTATGCACTCACACAAACCCTTACCATTTCTAGGCCTTTTCTCAAATTTCTAACATCTTTAATTCATGTTTTACACATAATTAAACTTGTCTAGATGATTATTAACGTTCCTACTACAATTCTAAAGTGATTTAGAATCAATTTCTACTCTAGAACACCAAAATCAACAACTTGGTGACCCAAATTCAATTTTACCACTTTTAACTTGTTTTAGACCATTTTGATGTTCCTAACAAGTCAAAATTGACCTATCTGAGCTACCCAAACAGCCCAATTGCACTCGACCTCCAATGCTCAAAATCACTACATCACTTCCTTTCAAAATGACCTAAAACCCTAATAGTTTACTCAACACAGTGTATACTCCCTTACCTTTCATGTGAACCATCATTTAACATAACTCATACCTTAAACATATCATATTTCAAATATCACCTCAGCCACAGTCATAATTTCCAGCATGCAGTTCAAGTCATACAGAAAGTCTTTTTAAAACATAAATTCAACCCAAACAGCATGGTCACATAAAGTTCAGCACATCTACACATTTCATGAAAAAAAAATTAAGAAAGACCTAGCTCCCCTTACCTTGGAGTTGAACAGCCCTGCTCACAACACTGCTTCCACAGTCCCCTACTTGGTGAAGAACCTAAACAGTGCCCTACAACCACCGAAACGGTGATGGAAACAGCTCTTAAAGCTAGGATTGAGTAGAAACGGAAAAAGGGTAAAGCACAAGGCACATGCTACCAGCAAGAATGCATGTCCCAGTTTAAGAACAACGGAGAACTGCATGTAAGGACTTACCAGCCTAGGACCCGAAATGAATTGGTCAGTTGTGAAGCCCACTACGTTGCGGATGTTTGGGCGCCACCTAATCGGAGATCCAATGGTTCAATGAAGAAAAATGGAAGAGAGAAGGCAGAAAACTTTGAAGATCTGAGTTTTAGAGAGAGATAGAAGGATTGAGCTAATGAACCAAAGTGTTGTGAAAGTTATTTATACTCGTGATTAAAGAAAAATCGTACACCTATCAGCTTTCTAATTTCTAATTTTCAAAGTTCTCAATTATTTAACAATAAAGTAATTTAAATAATGAATGTTATAATTTTTAAAACTATACCCTCTTTTATGTACACATTTATTATTCATATTTTTCCATTTCTAATATAATTTTATATTAATTTTAAATATTAACGTTATAGACAGTTTCATACATTAGAGAACAATTTAACAATTTTATTTTATATTAAATATTATTTAATAATTTAAAAGTTTTAATAATTTTATTTTGTAGTTTTAATATTGGTAATATTATTTAGGACAATATTAATATAGATAATATTATTTAATAATAAAGTAATTTTAATAATGAAGGTCATAATTTATGAATATATGTGTTACCATAATAAACTATTTTATTATGTATGCAATTTATTTAATAATTTCGCTGTTTTAATAACAAATATTATTATATATGGGGTAAGGTGAGATATTTGAAAAGATGTTTAACAATTATTAACAAATATTAATAATTAACAAATATATGGGGTAAGGTGAGATATTTAATAATTTATATTGAAAATATGTTTAACAAATATTAACAATAGAGATTTAATATATAAAATAAATTATATAATCATACTATTCAATTACACCTTCAATTACTAAATTAGTATTTAAGCCTAATAAAAGTAAATAGTAAATAATAAATAATATGCTTTTACTAAATTTTGAAAGCTCACTTTAATTTTAAAGAATAGACAAGTAAATTCTAAAAGATTTTTAAATATCAGAGTTTTGGAACCCTCTTTTAATACTTTTTAATACTTTGAAGTATAACAAAACCATAATAAAATTTTATTAGTAAAAGTTTTAAATATAATTTGTTTTGATATCGTAAAATCACTATACAATTCTATAAATAGATATTTAATTTTGAGAAAAATATAAAATATTGTAAATGTGACATCCCAAAATATAGTAACCACATCAAATAATTTAGGAATCAACATTCCCAATAAAGAGAACAGTTAGAGTATGACTTTCAATTAAACGCGAAATTACACTCATCCAAAACATAATAGAGAGTTTAAACTTAGACAGTTTAAAGTATTTAATATCCAAAGGTCTAAATATCTATATCCTAAGTAGACTATGCAGCAGCATCATTCTCCTCCAGCTCTTGCTCCAGAGGTATCTCCTCAACCACATCTGCTCCCATCCAAGTGGATGATCATCGCCAAAGAAACATACCCAAACAGCATAAACATAGAAGCAAGGGTGAGCTAGATAAACAGGCAATAATCATATCGTTCAATCAATTCATGTCATCATGCTCAGTTACATATAAAAGAACAATTTAAAGCATACCCATTAAACCACGACTCACACACCCACACGACTCATCCGGATTTGTATAATTGTCGAACTATTGGTTGTCTTTGCACTTGCATAGTTCAGCTGGCACTTCCCAACACTGGCAAGGTAAATCCCCCAATCTGTCTATGTCTAAACTCTAAGACTATAGACGAGGACCTCCCTCTACTCTTACCACTCATATTGTTCTTCTCTATTTGAGCATGAGCAATGCTTTGAGTATAGGGATAGACATACCAGTTCAAAGCTCCATACAGTTATACAGAACAACAACAACACCCCACACATCACTTTCAATCATCTCACCCTGAGATGTCCACTTCACACTCAATTACATCATTGTAGTTCACATTCATGTGCTTTTCAACCACTCAACAACAACATACATACATCCTGACAGTCAAACAACATTAAGCAGCTCAAACAAATGTGGAAAAATATGAAACTCACTGAACCAGATCTCACAATGCACCAAGATACAAGGCAAGACAGCAAAAATTCGCACAACGCATCCTAGTCGCAGGGCGAGACAAGAGGCTCTCGCACAGCGCACACCTTAATTCGCATAGCGAATTAAGTCACAACATCCAGCAAACTTCAACCTCTCGCATAGCGCACCCAAGTCGTTATGCGGGAACCCGGACAGAGACAAACCTCCCCAAAGTTCTCGCTATTCGCCTCACTCGCCCTTCGAATTAATTGGGCAGTGATCCCAGACCACCACCAGTCGCATAGCGACAGGATTCGCCATGGCGAGTCCATAAACAGTGAGCAGCACCCCCTGATAATTCGCACGCCACACCAGTTCGCACAGGGAATTACCAAGATAGTGAGCACCCTCTTCGCATAGCGACACTGCATAATTTGCAGAACGCGAATTCTGCATAATCACTCACTTACACTAACCCTTACCATTTCTAGGACTCTTAGTTAACTTCTAAGACCTCCAATTCGATTATTAAGTGTAATTCTTCTTATCTAGATGATCCAAATCCTTCCCAGTACTAATCTAAAGTGATTAAATTCAGTTTTACCATTTAAAACATCAATCCTTGCAACTTATGGACACATTCTCATCTCAACCATTATCTCAAGACTTACTCAGTTCTCTGACCCCTCACCAGTTCCATTGACTCAGCTAAACTATCTCAACTGCCCAATTGGTCACCGGAGAAGAATCAGATGTCTGAACGCATCAGTCTCACCTTCGCCGCCAACACATATGACTAGTCACAATTGACTGGACTAGGCCAGGGCTGTTCTATGATCAAGGATGTGCCAACTCAGGTTTTTAAGATTCTTCTATCCTACCAACACAGTGCTCTCAACAAGTCCCAAGTTATTTTTCTGAGTCATCCCAACTGCCTTATAGTACTCTAGACCCCATTCACCCAATTTTAGTACTCCACTTCTCTCACAGTAACCTAAAACAGTACATGTATCCACTTACCATCCATTTTAATTATTTCCCAGAGTTCTTACTCAAATCCAGAAACCTAGTACAGCCAACATAATGCTCATCCAAGTCAAACAAGGTTCAATACATCATGGATACACACTTTCACATATTGAACAGATTCCAATTAACATGCTCAATTTTCAACATCATAACACAAGCCAGTTTATACTCAACAGTACATAACAGTTTAAATCAATACAACAAATTTAGGATTCAACATGCATATATCTCATAAATTAATTTCAAACAAAATTAACTAGCTCCCCTTACCTCAGAGTCGAACTACCAAGCTCACAGGGACGCTCCCTTACGGTGTTTGCTAAATGAGAACTGAACCAAACCCTACAAACCACCAAGGTGGTGATAGTAACAACTCTTAGAGCTTGATTTAACAAACCAAAAATTATAAAATAAAACCCCTAGTAACATACAACCAGTAGCATTGCATGTTCTAGGTTTGAGAATGGAGACAGAGAAGGGAAAAGTTGACTCACCAGTCTAATAAAAAATGTGATCGGTTCAAAAGGAAGCCTTCGGTAAGATGAACGTCTGAGCACCTTCCAACCCAAGATTGAACAGTTCAAAGAGTTGGAAATTTAGAGAAAAGACATAGAAGAGTTTAGGGCAAAAATTTTAGAGAAGGAAAGGGAAAAATAGAAGTTGATTACCCTGGCTTTTGGGAAATGACCCTGACTAAAGTAATGTTCCCTTAGTCTGAGCCTAGCTGCCTCCAACTAGGCCAATGGCCTTATAATTTTCCAGGCCCTCACAGTAAAAATATAAGAATATGACACAATTTTAATATAAATAAAATTTGATATTTGTTAACATAATAATAAATAAATAAATAAAATAAAATAGTTTAAGGAGCAGTATAACACGTGTGAGATTATGATTATTTATTTAATATTTTACAATACGTTATATATTATTAATGTGTCATACATACATTACTTTTTTTCAATTCTTTAAAATTGAAAAAGTTATGTATGATATGTTTCATATGAAATTAATAAAACTCATTGAAAGTATATTATACTTTTTAAAGAAAATTAATATGTTTTTTTTTAAATATATTATACAAATGAATATTATACTTTATTTATAATAAATATTTAAAAAATATAAGCACACATTTCTCAATATGTGTTTTCACTAGTAATAATAATAAATTATCATAACAAAAAGTAAAAACACATGTGTCAATACTTGTGTTTTCACTAGTTATATATAAAATAATTAAAAGATAATAATAAATTCATTTAGTTTTAAGTTTGTACCTTTTAGTTAAGGTTCTATTAAATTTATGTAGTCTACAACTCTAAAATATTATTCTAATTGAATATTTGTTGGATAATTTTTCGATTAATTACGTAATATAGCTTTTATCTTGTCTTTGTCATGTTACTTACATATCATTACGTATTATTTTTAAATTATTTTATAATTTTATAATCTCATAATCTTATAATTTTATATTTTATAAAAAAATAAATTAATAAATGATTCCAAATATTCTTAAATATTATTTTTTTTAAAATATCAGTGCCAAAACATACATTTTTGTAATGTATATTAAAGTATTATTTTATTTCTTATAATATATTTTTTTTAATGGAAACAAAATTCAAATTTTAAAGATTTTAAATTTGAAATTTTGCATATGAAAAAGGAAATTAATTAGATAAGGTGTAAATGCTTAAAATGATTATTCAAAATTTTCTATTCTTTACACAAGGTTGGTCGAGTATTCTTAATTCTTGGTTGTATTAGTTTGTTATTTCTATCTTTTGTTAGCTCAGTCTTCAAGGTCTTTTATTTGTTTAGAAACGTGTTCATGATACATGTTAGAAAACACTTTAATGCTTAAATGTAATAATAAATGTAATTAACTACCTTACTTAAACATTTTGTTTATACTACTTGTAATGAATTTTTACTTATCAGTAACCTAATTATTGACCAAGCATACCTTAATACAATTATTGTGCTTATTTGCGTTGATATGTTTTTCGAATAGATAGTTGCACTAGACGTTCAACCGTCGATCACATTAATAACTAGTCGATCTATGAGAAATCTTTATGTTTGAAATTATGATGAAACTTTTGAAATAAAAAATAATTTACATTAATGGTCATATCAACAAAGGTTAGGTTGAATTTGTATGATCTAGCTTCTCTTTTTTGCTTTTAGGCTTTGTATAATTTTACTAACCAACATAATTTATCAACATTTAATATTAACTCAAAATATTGTGACCTTGATCGATTGACCGATCCATACTATACAGTTATTAATCACAAAAAAAAAGTATAACATATAAATAATTAATATAAGTAGCACCAAAACATCACTTAGGTTATATTAAGACATTAATATTTTAGAATTTTACTAATATTTTTAAGGTTTAAATCCCCATTTGATCCTCGTATTTGTGTGTCAATCTCAAGTAGGTCATCATGTTTTTTTCTGTCTTAATCGGGTTCATAAACTTGTTAAAATGAGCCAATTAAGCCATCTCCGTTAATTTATCAGTAACGTCGTCTAACTCTGATGACGTGGTGCACATATTAATAGCTCAGTTATAAGGATTAATTACGTGGATATTTATATTTAAAAAAAAGTTTTTGATGTGGTAGGAAATTAGGGATTTTTTTCCTGAATTTGCATTAGGGATATGTTTTTTCAGAGTCTTCATCATTCTTCACCGTCTTCGTCTTTCATTTTGAGTCTTTTCCTTTCTCAAGGTTCTGATTTTCACGGCGGAGATGGATAAGTTGAGGGAAAGAAGTGTGTGGCTTCAAATTGGGCCATACGAGATCCGACTCTAACTCCGGCCAGACTGCTACTTCGCCGGCGATGAATGTTCTCCCCACCGGGAACATCTACCCCTCCGGGAAGATCTTCGCATTCATCTGCCCCACCGGCAATGAATGCTCTCTGATCATGTTTTGGATTTGTATATGTGCAGGATTTCAAGTCTGAAGATATGATCTTTTGTGGTGTTTTTGATGGGCATGGTCCGCACGGTAAAACTTGCTTCAAAGGGAATGTAAAATCTGATAGTGTAGAGTTTGAGAAGGATTCCTTCACATAGGATAAAATGAACTCTATGTGGATTCCTCTGCAGTGGGAGCACTGTTGTGACTATAGTGAAGTGGGTAGTAGAAGAGCACCATTTTACTGTTATGATTGTTTCCCATTCTTTTTCAATTTTCTTGATTTCTTATCTTACTAGGGTTCCAATCTGTTCTTGACAATGGTGCAAGGGCAAGCTTCCTTTCCTCTCCATCTTTCTCTGATTTTTGATTGGGTTTTCTTAGGATTTCCTATTAGTGTATTGCGTCTTGAAATTGGGATTTCTGGGATGGTTCATTGGATTTTCTATGCAGATTTTTTATCACATTTTTGGAAGTTGGAGTTGAATTGGGATTTTGATTTTGTGTTCCCATTTGTGAGCTTGAAACTGTTAGGTTTAATTGAATTTGTGAGTGGTGGTTGTTGGTGGCGGTGACAGTGAAGGTGAGGAGCAGCGACCTTGACGATGCTCCGATGATAATGCTCAGTCGTACGACAGTCACAACATTGTCTTGATGGCGACTCTAGATTGCGCAGTGTGGTGGGCGGTGGGTGAGGAGGAGTCTCGTGCTTGATTGTACAAATAAGTCATTCAAAAAAATTTAATACACCTCAGCATGCCACGAGATCTAAAAAAAATTACACTTCAGCATGTGCAAACAGCGTTACTGATAAATTAACGGAGAGAGCTTAATTGGCTCATTTTAACAAGATGATGGACCCGATTGAGACCCAAAAAAATACGATGACCCACTTGAGATAGACACAAATACGAGGACCAAATGAGGATTTAAACCTATTTTTAATATAAACAAAGTTAAACACAGTATATTATTAGTGAAATTGCTATATTTATGTAAAAATGAGATGGAAAATACATAATTCATGAATAGCTGATAAATAATAAATTTTGCGCATATTATATTTTTTATTAATATATTTACATAATTTTTTCTAATTTATGAAATATCAATCCTTTCAATTTTAATCTCTTTTTTTTAAAAAAAAAAATCTAAAGACTAAAAGCTTAAAAAATATAAAATGCATAAAATAATACAGAAAAAGAGGAATTGAAACCAAAAGTATAAAAAATAAATAAATACGTAAGAAAAATCAAACTACACTGTGATAACTTTAAGGGAAAAGTTTTTAGACAATTAGATTAGGTTTAAACCCTTATTTGGTCATCGTATTTGTTGGTCAATCTCAAGTGGGACATCGTTTTTTTTCGGTCTCAATTGGGTTCATAAACTTGTAAAATTGAGTCAATCAAGTCCTCTCCGTTAAGTGTTCACTGACGCCGTTTAACTGTGATGACGTGGTGCACACATTATATGCTGATGTATAAATATTATATTACGTGGAATTTGCTATTTAAATAAAAAGTGTTTTACATGGCACCAAATGTAATTATTTCCTCCCTTCTCCTTCTTCTCTTCACGCGTGAGAGAGAAGCTCTCTCGTTCCTCCGTCAATCACCTCTTGAGCGAGCCCGGCCGCATCAGAGGGCAATTTCATCTGCCTCTTCCTCCAAGCTGCCACCAACACCATCGCAATCTGGTCAGGGGACTCCCCACCAGTTTCTTTAACCGATACCTCCTTGTACCGGACAAGAACACCGTAAGTGCCACCAGAATATCACACACACTTATCCCATAACCCCAATACCTCCCTATGTGATCTTGAATGTACACCAGAACGGTAACTGTTGTCAGAGTCCCTAACACAAACCAGTTGAAGAATTTTATCATTTGATTTTTCTCCCCTTTGTCTGATTCATCAAATTGATCTGTGCAAAACAGAGCATGAAAGAGGTTCCCATGAAGTTGGTCACCGTGTTGGCAGAATTAGCGCTACCCAAATGCATGGTACCAGTTAAATATGTCACCAAATTCACGGTAACACCCATTTTCGTTAACCTCTCACTTGCTTCCACTCCTGAAATAAACCAACAACAACAAAAGGAAACAGACAACCTATGACAACAGCACCACAAACGTCACCCACGTTGCAACCCATTTGAAACTTTCTTCAATGTAAGCTTCCACGAATAAATACTCACAACCTGCAACGAATGGCCACCGTTGGAAGAAGTTATACTGGGAACGCAGAGGAGAACGAAGGAAGAAAGGGAGGGGTTGGTGAGGCGCATGTGAGGGGCGGCGTCGTTGTCGATGACAACGTGGGCGTCGTCGAAGAGGTCGATGTTGTCAGGTAGACGCCTCACCACCTCCACAGAGTCCTCACCGCCTTGTTGCCTCAATAGAGTCCTCGCCGCCTCGACGCCTCGCCGCCTCGACCTCGTCGCCTCGTCCTCGCCGCCTCGACCCCGCCGCCTCGACTCCGCTGCCTCGACCTCATCGGCTCAACCTCACCCTGCCTTATCTTGGTTGCAGTGGTGGGAAATGTGCAATCTAAGCCAATCTAGGGTTGTTTTCATGAACACAATTAGTTTTTGTGGGAGAGCCTTTTGAATCGTTGTAGCAAAGCAGGAGAACTCCATGAGTGAATTCATCATTCAATTTGAAAGATTTGCTGGGGTTATTAAGGGATTAGAAACAAACAAATTTCTTCTTTCTTTTTCCTTGTCATTTTCCTTTTATTTTCTTAAAGATTATATCATTGTCGGTAGTATAAATGGGTATAATTTGATTTCCTTTGAAACTGGTAGAGTAGTGTGATTTTCTTGCTGCCGAATGTGTTGCGGGAAAGGTGAGTGTGAGAGAGGTAAGAACTTCAACCCATCAAACTGTAACAAGAAGCTGATTGGTGCAAGGTTTTTCGCCAAGGGCTATGAGGCGACGTTTGGACAATTGTACAAACTTAATAACAAATTAAATAAAAAAATTCAACGTCATACATATGTTTGCACCACGTCATCATAGTTAGGCGGCATCAATGAAAACTTAATAAAGAGGGCTTAATTGACTCATTTTTATAAGTTTATGGACCCGATTGAGATCGGGAAAAAAACGAGGATCCAGCACACAAATACGAAGACAAAACGAGAGTTTAAACCATTAGATTATAAATCATTTTACATCACTGATATGTAGCCTTTTTGTTTTTACTTGTTTTAACATCTAACTTATCACCTTTACAAAAGAAAGTGCTTAGACTTAGAATTTTAAAACAACTTGGAAGTCATAATAATGAGAGGAAGGACATGTGTTTTTTTAATATAATAAATAAGTGTACCAAATAATTTATAAGTGATAATTATACTTATATTATATTTAATTTTAAATTACTTAATTATATATTTTATAAATGTTTTAATGAAGGGGTGAAGATAGTAAAAGTAGAAGTGGACTTATTCATAGGCTTGAAGAGTGAAGACTTATAGTGTGAAATAAAATATGGAGGGTAGGGGAGCTTAGACAAAAAGTTTGTGTGTCCAGTTTTATCTATAATTTCTTCTTCATTTCTCAACTGCCACTCAAAACTCACTCTCCCTCCCTATCTCACATCTTGGGTCATATTTTCCTGTACCTCCATAATTTCGATTTGCAACTTTCGTAAGTTTTTTTATTTTTTAATACACAGTCCAAAATACGATATTTCATATTTTGAATTATATATTTTAAAATAAAAAATAAAAAATATATTTTACATTATATAATATAAAATATAAATATATTTTAAATTTTACAATTTTAAATTTCGCCTACAATTTTGAATTATTAAAATAATATAGGAAATTTTGGTGTTTTGTTTAGTGTTTCTCTTCAACCTTAGTATACAAAAAAATGTAGTTAAAGGAAACTAATCCTGTTTATAACTTCTAATCCTATAATAAAACTGCAAATATTATATACTAAGTTGGATTAGACATACTTATAACTGAGTTGGTTCATATTTATTTCAACCCGAGTTGAATCGACTCTGTCTTGGCTCATGTAAAGTTAGGTTTTTCTCATATTAAGACATATCAAGACATATCAGGCTCACTTTAGACAAAATCAAATTAGGCCTAACACAGACTTAGTTGAGTTGGGCCAAATATAAGCTAAGTTGAGTCGATACAACATGAGCCAAATACCTAACTCTAATATAGTTGGACTAGGTCCTACTCTAACATAATTATGTCTAGTTCAACTATGGTCAAGTCGAATTGGTCCAACTCTGACCAAGTTGAGTCAGGTCAAATGGATGATAAGTTGAGTTAAGTTCACTTTTGGTTAAGTCATGTCAAGCTCACCCTTATCCAAGTCATATTAGGTCTACCTTTGACTGACTCAAGACGAGCCCAACTCTAGATAAGATGGGTCAAGCCCAGTTATTGTCGTGTCAAATTTGATCCAACTTTAACTAAGACGGGATAGACCCAACTCTGGTCGAGTCAAGTGAAGCCCTACTCAAACTAAGTTGAGTCAGGTCCAATTCATGCTAAGTTGAGTTAGATACAATTCATGATATGTCGAGTCAAGTATTAAACCTTTGACTGAGTTAGGTCAAGCCTAACTCTAGTCAAGAAGGACAACCCAACTATGGTTGAGTCGAACTAGGCCTAAATCTAGTTGAGATGGGTCAATCTTAACTTGGATTGATTCCAACTTTGCCAAGTCGAATAAGGCCCAACTTAGGCTAAAGTTAAGTCAAGTCCACCTCAAATTGAGTCGAGTCATGCCAAATACTCTGACCATGATGGTCAAGTCCAACTATGGTCAAGTTGAACTAGACCTAACTCTAGCTAAGATAGGTTGGCCCAACTCTGGCCTAGTAGAGTCAACTTCACTTAAGGTTGAATCAAATTGAGACAATGTTAAATTTGGTTTAATCTAATTTGGTTTGGTTTAGCCTAGTCAACAAGTTGGGTTAGGGATCTATGTAAAATATTTGGAGATCCAATTTGTGATTTAAAATATTTTAAAGATTCATGCTATTTTGTAAAATATTTAAGAGTTAATTAAAATCTTATAGTATGATCAAATTCATTTTAATCAAAGATTTTTTCAATCAACTTATTTGATGGACCAATAAAAATGAGGACTAATTAATAGTGAGTTAGAAGTGACCCATGTACCTAAAGATAAATTGACATCTCTTACAAATCATATATTAGGTAATTTAGTATGGATTTAAATTTTTTAAAATTTATATTAAACGTGTAAAATATTAAAATTGATTTGTTAAAATTAAAGTAAAAGAATCTATAATTTAAAAGACTAGAATTGTATTAAGGGTTAAATAGGCTTTTAGTCTTAGAATTTTGACATGAAAATGGAATTCATCTTAGTCTAAAACTTGAATACATTTTAGTCCCTAAATTTAAAAAACGAATGAATATAGTTCTTTGAACTTTAAATTATTCCGACGAGTCAAACACGTTTCATATTAGCATTTGAATTGTTAACATTATTTGACATAGTTTCCGCTCCAATATCAACTAGAAAGCGCATTTAACAAATAAAAAATATATAACAAAATGAAATTAAAAAAACTATATTTATTATTTTTAAAATTTGAGATTAAAATAGTTTCGGATTCAAACAAAAACATCATTACGTTAAAAAAAAACTAAGCATTCAAAGATATAACAATCTAATTATGATTTAAATTACAAATCTTTAAAATTAACCTTCAATTATATGTTTTAACTTAATACTAAAATAATAATTTTTTTAATTCATCCAATAAGAGACGTTGATAATCTAATCTCTTTAGGCCTAAAAATGTTTAGGTGATTATATATGTTTTTAATAATGTAATTTTAAAAGAAAAAATGTCAAACCTGGTGAGCTATCTGTCAATTTGCTTTCTTGCAAAACAATCCAATGTTTTTAGCCCATGCTAATTATGGCATATAAGAGGTAGAATATACTTAACCCTTTGTTTACTTGAATGGATTTGGAGGAGAGTGATTGAGTGGATTTGAAGATAAATTTTTTGTTTGAGTGAATTTGGAGATAAGTGAGAGTGAATTTGGAAGCAACGTTTACGAAAATTAGTGTAGGATTTGATTGATTTGACAGATTAAAAAAATTTACTTCCAAATTCTCTCTCACTTAACTCTAAATTTACTCAAATAAACAACAAAAAAATTTATTTTTAAATCCTTTCAAATCCACTCAATCACCCTTCCTCACATTCATTCAAGTGAACAAAGCATAAATGAGTTAAGCTAGTCTATTTTGTAATTCTCATTTCTAGAGCAAAAGGAATTAACTATCAACTACAATATTTTTTTTTAAGATATTTTATAAATTTCTCCTGTACCGGAAATTAAAATAACTTTCGAATAACGCAACCACACTTGCCTTCCAAATGCGAAAACACAACAACACTAGGGTTTCAAAGATAACATACAGGATACAACACGACAGAAGATGTAAGGGTCAAGATGGAGGAGAGAGCTACAGAGAAGATGGAAGGGTTGAAAAACCTACGCACGTATTGCCCACAATAAACCACCAACCCCATTTCTTAAAATTTTAAACTGAGAATCCCAAAAATACCTCTCGGCCTTATAACCTCTTATTTATTTTCACTTTAATTACCCAATGCATAAACGACACGTGGCGTTGTGAAATTGTTGTCAAAAATTCGTTGTCAACATACCATTTTCCTTTCCAAAAACTTAAGAAAGAATATTGAGTATTTCAATGTTTTGTTGTTGCCTACTTAAAAGTTTAGAATTTATTATGAACAACCACTCCTCTAAGATGAGATGAGATATTTACATGGTGCCCCTTGCTTTTTAAGTTTCAGCATGACACCTTGTTTTCCAGGAACTATCCTTTTTTACCCTTATTTTTAAACAATCAGTTCTAACATCTCTTGCCACATGTTTGCATGTACCTTCAGTAAATACCACTTTTACAAAATAACCAACCATTAGATAGTATCATCACTATGCCAAACCAGTTCAGTTTGGTAACTCGCCCTAGCATTATGCTGGTCAACAACACTAATCAGACGAAATCTGCTCTAGTAAACGGACATCTCTCAACAAACTTTTTTCATATTTCTTAAAATAGTATACTAGGAGAAACTACATATAAAATTTGCCCTAAAATTATATAACTCAATTACACACTTCATAGTGTCTGGTATTAAGTTTGAGGGCACGCATAAATGGTAAAGGTGGACCAACAGTTTCCAGCTCTAGTTAACGAAGTCCAAAAACATAGATAGGAAAGAAAATATACATAAATTTTTCCAACGGTACCAAGTTATGTTTACAGGACGGATCATATATGTGCATCAGGCATAAGCGCTAAGGGGTTCATTTGTCGTTCTTTTTGGTCTCTTTCTTTCGTTTCCTTTCAGATTGAGGATCTTTGGCTTTTAAATCATTGGAGAACGCCCTCAACAAGCCAGATAGATGTTCATTCCTATGTGCTTTATACCAAAATACACAAAATTAAACAGATATAAACAAAACTCATTTTCGTTCTCTTGAAAAACATTCAAAGGTTATGAAACTAACCACAGAGTATCACATCTTCCATATTTACAGATTTACGATTCGCATGTTGAGCAAACAGACGAAGATCCTTAGCCACACCCTCTGCTCACATAACAGTTTCCTTCAATTTCACTATTTATACTCAACACTCGCATATAATAAAACCTAAAACAATCTGTGGCAACCGATAAATATAAACAAAAGATATATGCACTGCTATATTGATACACTCGTAAGGGACATTATGTCATACACGTTGCAATCACACGATTATCATAGACGGTGCTGTTTAAGTTCATTCTAACAAGGTGCCTGCAGAAAAGGAATGTGCAGCGAAACGACAGTGATGTTTGTTACCTGTATACTTGAAGGCTAAGTCCGCGATGCAAGTGACTACGACTTTTGAAACTGTCATGCCGTTCTGTTTTGCTGCATAATTGAATTGCCGTGCATGATAATTAAGAACTCGAATCTCAAACGAATGAAAAAATGACATTCGTGAGAAGAAGAAGAATTGAACCTTGAGATTCGGTGATGGCGATTGCAGAGAGCCTGAATTTGTCTCTCAAGAGCTTCATTTCTGCGTCATTTTCCACTTCGCTGTTCGTGTCCGCGCTTTCCATCGTCGATTTGTTTTCGAGGAGGGAAACCGGATGGAGGGAATATGTTTATATTAATGGGCTCCTCTGATACATGGGCCTGACTCCACTCGATTTGGGCCTTAGCACAGTTACCCGGTCCAACTAAGCTTTTAATTTTTCCTTGAACGTTAAGTTGATGCTTGAGTAGCACTAAAGTGATGAACAATTATCGGAAATATAGGAATGAAGTTATAGTTACAAGGTGACGTCTTTCTAAGTTTTGATAGGCTTTGGTTTTAAATACAGGGTGTTGTTCCCTCCACCACCACTTTTGCTCCCTCCACCTCTCCAACTTTCAATAATATTTTTTAATTACAAAATTAACCTTTTTTACTTTTTAAAACATGTTAATCCATATCAACATTTGTACACGAATATCAATATTCGTTGAAGGACAAACGAATGTTGATATCCATCTACGGATGTTGACATCTGTTTAAGAATCGAGGATCCACGGATGTTGACATCCGTCATGTAGTGATTGCACTGTTAGATAAACTTTAAATCGTAGATTCTACAAATATCTAAATTTTCTAAGTGTGTTGTTATTAAAACCACTAAACGTAATTTATCTGCTTTAAGATAATATCTACCGAAAGAAAGAAAATAATTGGAGGGAGAAAAGACAAATGCACCAAAAGAAATATAATAATAGAAGGAAGAAATGATGGCACCACCGAAAGTAATTAAGAATTTGACCATGCATCGTTTTCTTCTTTGGATGTTATGGTATTCTTCAACTATAAAAAGGCAAGAAATATGCAAGGGAATGGCACGGTGCAGAGAAGAAAACTAAGTGAGAGTGTGTGGAAGAAAGAGAAAATAAGTGTTTGTGTCGTGTGCAGTCGTGTGCACTATAAAGGAGAGAAATTGAGAGAAAGGTTGTGTATTGTGAATTTGTACTGAAAGGTTGTGAGTGTTCTTTGTAATGAGAATTTGTATTCTCTTCTGGTAATCCAGAGTGTTGTGAGCATTGTAATATTCTGAATTTTCAGAAACTTGTGAAGTTTTAAATAATAAAATTATCTTTGATACCAACATGCATAAGTTCTTCACACACGGGGTGGTCCAAATGTCTCTGATGCCTACACCATTAACGGACTTCCTAGACCACTCTACAATTGCTCCAGTAACGGTACACTAGAGTGCTTTAATAATTCAAACTCAATTTTCTCAGTAATTAATCAATAGGGAAGCCAGGGAAGACATATCTTCTACGTTTGATTAACGCTCGTCTTACGGTGATCACTGGCGCAACTTACACCGCATCAGCACCTTGGAATCCTCTCCAATCACCGCCTTAATTCCTTTCCGAGAATTCGAAAAGACGAGACCATCAGGCTGCTACATAACTTGTTGATGCTTCCAATAAAGATTTCACGAAAGTAGACCTAAGACCATTGTTTGCAGACCTAACGTTCAACATTGTGATGAGAATGGTGTGTGGGAAACGTTATTACAACGTGGAAGAACACGATGGGACTAACGCCGAAGAGGCTAGGAAATTCAGAGAGGTTATGGATGAGTTGACGCAGTTTGGATTGGGATCCAACCTCGGTGATTTTGTGTTTTTTTTTCAGATTGTTCAATTAGCAGTGACAAAAAGTTACAAAAGCTCGGGGAGAAGCTAGACGCGCTTTTTCAGCATGTTGCCTTGTGAGGATTTGCACAGGACCACATCCACGAGAATGGATCTTGTTTACTCAAGGATAAAATAGGAATAGAGATGGAGTGAGGGGTAAAAGAGGAAGAGGGAGTTGGAGGGAGAAGGGGTGGTTATGGAGGGAGCAATACCCTTAAATATAATACTTTAGTGGACATCACTTAAGTTATACACTCTTATCTTTATAATATGTTTTAATTTTTTAAATCTATTCATAGATGCTTTAAAGGTTATTTAATCATGATATAAGGTTGCACTTTATATTTTATGCATTCTTTTTCATTCATTGTATTTCTTTTTTCATTTATCATGGACTTGAATTAGATTTTCTTTTCTTTTTAATTTCTATTTTTTTCTTTCCCCACCTTGTCTTGTTTTTAATTTCATACATAGGATTAATTATACACTTTCTAAACTTAACATGCACTGAGTCCTAAGATTAGACCTTGGTTACCACTAGCCTACATTAGTGGAGAATTGAGTTTGTTGTCTTTTTGTCTGACCAAAAAGATAATTCAACAACTATCTCTCAACAAGAATCAAGAATGAAGAAATTATCAAAAAACTTTTTCATTGAGAAATACTTCCCTACATCCTGAGTGGTTGTCATTCGTAGAGAGATTCTTGGAATTAAGAAATGAGATAGAGAACATGCCTTAATTGAATACTTCGATGAAGGCTTGAATTCGTTAAACGGGCAATGGGCCATTGGATAAAGAAAAACGTGGAGATAAACATCCTTTTATTAGATGTTGTAAAAATAATCCCAAAATACGCCAAGGTTTTCAAAGAACTTTGCATAAATAGAATGTGTGTTATGGATAATGAGGTTGTGACTGTGGGAAGAATTGTGTCTAGCTTGATTAAGAGACCTATTCAAATACCACGAAAATGCAATGTTCCAAGTATGTTTTTTGGTCCTTGTGTGATAATGCCATGTTAGACTTAGAACTTCTATAAGTGTAATGACTTTAGCAGTTTTTACTTCTCTATCTCTAGAACCTTTCAAGATTATCGGTGTGGTCATTCAATTGGTCAATTGTAGCATAGTTAACCCTATAGATGTACTTGTAGACGTGCTTGTATGTGTGCACAAGTTAATTTGTCCTACAAATTTCTACATCTTGGACAAGAAGGATGATGAAGGAATGAGTTCAACCACTATTATCTTGGGAAGATCGTTCATGATGATAGTACGTACTAAGATACATGTGCATACAAGATTATTGACTACAAAGATACGAGATAAGAAGGTGACACTTAATGTATTGGAAGCTATAAAACACCTCATTGAAGGTCATTCTCTGTTTTGTATTAATTTATTATATGATGAAGTAAACAATTTTTTTTCAATTTCACAAACGTTTGTTCTATGTTTCCTTCTTCTTTGGGTTTCTATTTTTTGGAAATGTCGTACACAATTTTATATAATAAAGAAAAGGGTTAAATATGTTTTTCGTCCATTAAGTATCACACGATTTTGGGTTTAGTCCCTACTCAAAACTTTGATGGTTTTTAGTCCTCATAGTTTTGAAACTCTTACTATTAGTCCTTAAAATTGGACGACGTTAACTTTTAGTAGATGTGGCAAACAGCGAGACCACGTCTTATGTCAGGGTGCCTCTTCACTCTCTGCCACGTTGCTTTTCTTCAATCTGGCAAACCCTAATTTGGGGTGGAAGGGGGCTAAAACATTCATCACTTGAAGAATGGTACACATCACTGCACCTGTACCAACAGTAGCAACCCACCACCTAATCTTTGACCAAAACCTTGATCTGAAGAACAACAACCTAAGTAGTTTGCCTTCTCCCAGCCATCAACTCGAGCTTCTACCACCGTTGTTGCGCTACCCCATTCACACTTTTTCGCGTCTCCTCATTCCTCAAACAACTACTTTCACCATGAAGGAGCCAAAGAAAAAGAAAAGAAAAGAGGCTACAACCTCAGACATATTGCACTTGATGGGCGCTCTACCTTTTCCTAGACCCGTTGACATCTATACCTCATTGATAAAAGAGTGCACTGTTTCCGGTGACCGAGAAACTGCCATTGAGTTGTACACCTACATCTCCAAGAGCGGCATGAAACTCCCCTTGCCTTTCCTCAATCAGATTCTCATTATGTTTGTGTCTTGTGGCGTGTTGGAAAATGCACGCCACATGTTTGACAAAATGCGTGTTAGGGACTTCAACTCTTGGGCGACCTTGTTTTGTTGCGTACTATGATAATGCTGAAAATTGGGGTGCTAAAAGTTTGTATTGAATTTCAGTATAACATAAATTTAAAATTCAAATTCTGATTAGAGAAGAACAGGGAAAGTTTGGTGTTTTGTGTGTTTATGTTTATGTGATTCAGTTTTGATAATTGTGGTTCTTCCAGTAACAGTATATTTGGTTGTGCAGGAAATGGTGGCTTTGAAGAGGGCATATGCAGATGTAGTTCTGAATACTATAAAAGAGTCTGCAGGTCGGGTAATGGTGTCAAGTAATTCTGGTTTTGTCTGGGTTATCTCAGGCGGCGATTGGCAGAGGAACGAGAGAGCTTCTCTCTCCTGCGCGGAGAAAGGGCAAGGAGGGAGAAATCGACGCCGCAATCGGTAATGGCCTCGGTGGCGATTGGTGTCGTCGACAACGCCTTGGACTAAGTGGAAGGTCCAACACGACGGCTGGTCCGATGGAGGCCAGGCTCTACTCTGCCAGAGAAGACGAACGAAGTTCTCAAGAACAAGAAACGTGGCAGAGAGTGAAGAAGCAAACTGGCATAAGACGTGGCCTCACCGTTTGCCACATCTACTAAAAGTTAACGCCGTCCAATTTCAAGGACTAATAGTAAGAGTTTCAAAACTATGAGGACTAAAAACCATCAAAATTTCGAGTAGGAACTAAACCCAAAATCGTGTGATACTTAAGGGACGAAAAACATATTTAACCCTAAAAAAAACTATAAAAACAAGTGATATTGAAGACGTAGTGTCACCAAGATAAGGTGTCTAAGATTACCTAGATAATAAAATGCTACTATTTATTTTAAATAAAAAATAAAATTAAAAAATGTTATTTATTTTAATATTATAAAATATTATTATTATTAAATAAAAAAGAAAAAAAAAACTAAAATAAAAAAAATAAAGAATCTTATTAAATCGACTTTTAAAATTTAGTTAAGACCTCATCCTTCGAAAACCAAATAAAATTTTAATATTTTTAAAATTTATAAAATTCTTAATCGATTTTCAAACGGTCAATTCTTAATGAAAATGAGAGAATTAAAATATTAAAGATAAAAAAAATAGAGAGGTGCATAGATAAGCACCCGTATTTTAATTTGAATCATGATAAGATTTTCCAACAATAAATCATTTGTCATTTTCCTTCATGACTTCACGTAAATGTAACTACTTTAAATATGTATAAGTATGTTTATTCGTTATGGCTAAAGATATTAGCTTTTAGTTACTTTAAGAAATTTTCCTATAAAAACAATTATTATGATATCATTATAAAAATTTTAAATTTTTTTAGAATATAAAATATGCAAGAGATATATTATATAAAAGAATACATACTACTTTATAAATCATGGACTTATAAACCTTCTTCCTTTGCCTAGTTTTAAAAAAAAAAAAAAAAGATAGAGGATCCTCATTAAGGGTGTGAGGGGTGGGAGAAAATTATGGTTGGAAGTGAAACAAACTATTGTTATTGTTGTACCCTACGAGAACGACATTTTGATTCTCGTTAAGGCTATCAAGGGATTGACTAAATGACCCATTTTATACTTCTTTTATTGAAGGTTTAATAGTCTATTTTGTTTTTAATTTCGGTCGAATATGTCAAATTAGTCCATCTTTTAAACAGTGCGTCAATTGCATCCTTACTTGATAAAATTTGCGTCAATTAAATCCCTACAAACGATGTTAAATTTTTTTCTTTCTCTTTTACTTTTTTGTGTGCAACACAAGTTTTTGTTCGTGTTTGCAACATTATTACATTTGCAACTGACACCTAACTCAATTTAGTACATACATCTAATCCTCAAGCAGCTCCCCGTTACACACAACCTCTTGTTGTTCAGGATCAACAAAGCGCTTCTCCTTTTTTGCAATTTGTTGCTTCACTTACCCAACATCCCTGCATTTCTCCACCTGAAAGGTAAAGTCTTTTCCAGAAGAGGTTCACACACTGATGGTCTGGAGATCCGACAACCTAATCACCAAATGCAAAACATTTCCTTCCGTAACCCATAGTCCTTTAACAGGGAATTGCTTCGCGCTAGCTCTCGTCCATCACAAACCAACTTTTGTTTGTTTGTCAATGAAGGAAGCCCATTGACCTTTTTGATTTTGAGTTTCAACGACTCAATGGTATCGTATGGAAGGACACACATCAGAGCCAAGGATCCAGAATAGGAGAGAAATATGAAAATAAACTCATGATCCAATGACAAGTGCACTGGAGTATGGTATTCATTTGAAGACAATAAGAGTTCCCTTGGAACAAGGCTAATTATGGTGACACCAGCAGAAGACATTTCTAATGTTGATTAAGGCTATGAAAACCAAAGGTCGAGGCTTTCACCTAAGCCTAATCCCTAGTTTATACAATTTTTACAATAACACAACCATAGGATTTACATAATTACATATAACTGGGTATGAGATGACATACAAACCACCTACCCAGATGATCAAATAAGCTCAAAGTGAAAATTTAACAACGTATGCACACAACAATGAACAATTTTTCATTAGAAATGATGAAAAATTCCATACCCAGGCCTTAATTTCCCATCATTTCCCCACCTAAACCTAGAATCAAGGTACCCAGTAGAGAAAAGCTCTAGGATTTGGATCCAATTACAAAAGGGCCAGAATGAATTGTTATAAACTCGAGAGAGAGCACATTCTTACCCTGGGACATTTGACACATCATTCTCACTAACTCTCTCAATCTCTGCCATGGTAGAGATGACAAAAGAAGCATAATAACCCTCGATTTTACTTGAAAAGAAAAAGAAAAAGAAAATTGCGAAGAAAATGAGGGTTTAAGAGTGAAAATGTGAGGTACCTAAATTGGGAAAGAGAAAAATTGAAGAAGGGACAAGGTGTGTTACCCGAACACCAGGGGAATCGAAGTTCATGACGCGGAGGACCACGCGGTCGTTGAGGGAGGTGTCGCGAATCAAGTCGGCGGCGTCGGCTTGGAAGAGATTAACGCGATCGACAACGATGATGGCAATGACCAGGCGGTGACTTGGGGTTGTTGGAAGAAACTAGGGACGATGGCTTTGTCAAGGGGGATCCTACGGTACATGACGGTGAAGCTGGACTAGCCGTATCGGATGCCAACCTTGTTGGGGTTGGTGGCGGCGAAGAAGAGGCGAATGGAGACGGAGAGAGGTCGTGGAGGAGGAGTGGATATGATGCCCATGTACTGCACCCCACTTGGTCCAGATCGAACTGCAGCTTCTTCGGCTTCAACGCCAATACTGACAGAAACCTATGTTGCACAGAAAAGTAGTTGAGAGGAAAAAAAATTTAACATCGTTTGTACAGACTTAATGGGAGGGACTTTATTGACGCAAATTCTATCAAGTGAGGACGCAATTATCGCACTTTTTAAATGATAGACTAATTTGACATGTTCGAACGAAATTGGAAACAAAATAGGCTATTATTAAACCTTTATTGAATTATAAAAGGGAAGAAATGATACGGACCTTGATTTGTTTTTCATGAATTTGCTTTACCCCTTGAGTAATCTTTAGAATTTCGTAATGTTAGAATTTTAACTTTTTAATCTTTCAATTGAAATATAATAATAATAATAATAAATACTAATAATAATGTCATTATTATTATAAGAAAAACATTGTTATCAATATATACCGCACGTTATTGTTCTTAATAAATTCGTGTATAACGTATACGATATATTTTATTAATAGATAATAAATTCATATGTATTTTTATTAGTATATACTGCCCGTTATATTTATTTAAATTTAAATATAAAATTACAATTATATATATATATATATATATATATATATATATATATATATATATATATATATGTGTCCTTTTCTTTTCTAAGTTTAATTTTAAAAGACATATTGTTCTACGTGTTACCATTTAAGAGGGGAAATTTAAGAAAATTTTCTTTATATCAAAATGTTTTTTAAGAATAAACTTTCATATGATTTTTTATTTTCAATAAAAAATTATTATTATTATTATTATTTTATTAAAACATTCTACAAATATTTTATTGAAGCTGAAAAAAGATTTCGTCAATTACTGTGAAAAAATAATTATTATTATTATTATTATTATTATTGAAGTAAAATACTAGTATATACATGTCATATATAGTTTGTTAGTGTATTGTTTTAGTTAAGCCCATTGCGGCTTGGTAAATCACTTATGTTATGCAGTAATATATTTTATTAAATATATATTGTTCTTTATTTGCAATTAAATAGTTTAATTGTGATATCTTAACTAAAGTTACTTCTTCAATGTACTAGTATTTTTACTTTATTTTTCTTCAAACGCTGGTTCTTCAGCTGTTGTATTTTTTTTATATATTTATTTGTTAATAACATGTGTGTGAATTGTATTCAACCCTAGCTGTGACTTGTTTTGGATGCTATGTGATGAAAGAAAAGAAATGTATCTTACTGTACATCAGAATACACTCTGACATAGTACATAATTTCTTTTCTCAGTTTTTATTTATTTATCCTTCCTAATTTGACCACTTCGTCGCAACACGACAAACAAGGAACCATGCATGATCCGTAATAAAAGTAAAAGTATTTAAATAGTAAAAATCAATGAGATACATGCATGAACTCTATTTATTTTCCTCTCTCTTGTATCACTCACTGAATAATAGAACATTTCTCTATTTTTCTGTCTTTCAACATTTTCGATCGAGAACTAAAAACATCCTTTAGTCTTTCTACTTGGCCCAATGTTCGTGTTCCATGAGTTAACTATATATAACTTCCACAGTTGGACGTTGTGTATATCTTGTCCGCACAGTTAATCAATGTTCAAACTTGAATAAATACATTGCTGTAAACAAAACTGATGAATCACCTAATTGATACTTTTCATTTGTTTGAAGCTTTCCTGTTACATCGAATCATCTATCTCTCTCTTGTATCTTTTTATCTCTTCAGTCTCATATTAACACACAAGGTGTGCGTGAATCATTTTTCTGGTGAGTTTTGAGGGGGTGTCGTTTCCTGGTTTAGAGGAACAGTATCTTTGTCAACAGGGTCAGGTTCAGGTGCAAGCTTAAAAGGAGTGTTGCCTTCTTTGTCTACGGCAAGTGGATTCGCCCCCCTGAAATAATTGCTAACTTCTTTCACTAAATTTTTTAACACCAATTTTAAATATGTCTATCCAATTCCCTTCAGACGTGTTTCAAAACAATTACCTTGTAATAAGCACTTTTGCAGTTGCATGCTTCCCCATCATAGTGCAGTAATGTAGTGGTGTCTTTCCTTTAGAATCACTAGCATTTACGTCTGCCCCATACTGTAGGAGTAGCTCTACCATTGCAACATCACAATTTCGGCATGCCAGGTGAAGGACACTAGAACCATCTTGTACGTCCTCCTCTGATTGAGTTGAGTTTTCGTATGATGTGTTTGGATCGTTAGTTGAAGAAGCCATGTTGCAAGAAAAGCCTGAACAACAATGCATTATTATTCAAATAGGGCTTTCATCTGCTTTTTAAATTGGCTGGGGATAAGAAGTTCTACCTTGTTCACGACTAATAGCATTGACATTCACATCTGATTTCACAATGTGTCGGTACACTGCTCTCTTGTCATTGGCATTGATGCTTTCTGCCACCTGTTGTGAAAGGAGATCGTTGTTCTTTACCCGGCAAACAAACACTTTTGCATCATACTGCAAAAACACAAACCATGCATCAACTTCTCTCTCCCAGACATACTTCAACACAAGTTTTTGATCAAAGTTATCTTATGTATAAACATCAAACGCCATGGATATTCATTCCCTTAGGTGCATAAAAGGTTCGTTAGTCTTTCTAGCTTATTATTACCTTTGCATGAATGAACCTCTCCTTTAGTGAAATAGGATCATCATGTGATGGTTTTCTTGCATGAAATAACTTTTTCTGCGGCTTGGATGATCTACATATTGTAAGATGTATGTTAGTGAAAGTTTAAACACTTAATCCCATCAATCTTAGAAAAACTCACCCATCAGGATTCTCATCTGTTTGTGAAGAACATGATGGTTGCAACAGTTCTTCCCAAACTGAGTTTGCAAAGAGATTCCCCAGTGACTGAAGCATGCTCAAGACAGCTGAATCCCATACTTTTACATCAAGGGTCAGTGATCTTACCTATCAAAAAAAAAGAAAGTTGACTCACCTTACTTTTAAGGATTGAAAACAAAAACCCTTTAAGTACTGTACAGAAATTTCACTAACTAGTTCCTTCAGTTTTTAACCAACGGGAAAAGACAAAAACATGATCAACTCAGAGTTCATTACACTGTAGCATGATCTTCAATTACTTACTTTTGATAAATGTACTCCAAGATTCCGATGGACACCGGAACATTCAATGCATATGAGGATGCCAAGGTTTAAGGATGCCCAATCTGGATCAGGTTTGCCGCAATCAGCACATTTGTCATTGCCACCAACTTTCCTAAGAATATCAAATGGCTTTTCACATTTTGTACTTTGCTTATTCTTCTGCAAATCTTCGGATGACATAGAATCCCCATTCAATGCTAGATCATCATCTGGACAACCTTTTAACAAAAGAAGCTTGTTGGCAGAGTGACCGTTACCATTTTCTGACACATCAGACTGTCACACATTCACGATTAATACTGGCATCAGTGGATGCAATTACAAGACTTGTTAAAAAATGGTTTAGGAATACTCAGGCAAGACATTCGTTAAGATCTGTGATTGAATGAGTGTGTAAAGAAAAGGCAAAAAGAAAAGAAATATGACGTACCAGTGTCTGTACACTCAATAAGGAGGCAATTACACCAGTTATCTTTTCCATCCAATCCATCTGATCCACAGCATTTTCTGCCTGCATGATGTTGGGTGTGGTGAGAAGATAAAAAGCAAAAGTAGAGGTGAGTAAATGTTGGGAAATGCATACCTGCAATGTGTAACTCTTTGAGGGTGAAATAATCCTGAAGCAGAATCTTAAATCCGATTGTTCAGCATCAGACTTGATTGTTGATGTGAGCAGGTTCACTGTGTGACGTGCTACACATTTGTCATCAGGCATGACTCCATGGTAATGTGAAGAAAGAAGGCGACTCAAAATTCCAGCACTATTATCGGTGGCACAATTTCTGTGTAGGGATGATTGATTGCTACACTGATTAAGATCATGATATTAAAATCAGCATTATCACCTGGCTAGTTAGTTAGAGGGTATGTGCCTTGGTTTTAGTTGGATACTTACATGTAATCCATTCCATGGTTTACGAAAGTAGTAAAGCATTCCACGACTATCAAGAACAAAGAACCTTCTCTTCCAGTCACCCCTCAAACTTGATGATCGTTTAGAGAGATACCCTTGTCGAATGATTTGAATCTAAAAGTAGTGCAAATGGGATTCAAAATCCATTCATGTCATTTGGAATTTGTTTTGTAGTTTTTTTCTGAGTGAGACATTATCATGAGCTTAGATAGATACCTTTCCATTTTCGGCAGACTCTGTTATAGCATCTGCCACTTTATTAGATATCCTTGAAAAAGGATGCACTGGATTCCCATCTCTAGTGGGAGAAATGTAAGGGCCAGTCAAGGACATCATGCTTTCTTGATGAACATGTTTTTTGTACTCCAGCATTCTTTCACAAAGACGAATCTGCTCTTCATTGTAACTTTCTCTTGCCTTTTGTGTATAAGCCAAAACCTGCAAAATATCAGACAAATATTCCATTCATAATAAATCAGGAATGCTAATAATATTTTTAAATCCACAATTCTTCTCAACGTGTCACTTACACTACTATACTTAGCATTTTGAATGTATCTTACTAGCCTTCATATAATCAAAGAAAATTACCTACATGTTAATAAAGTTACATGGAAAAGTGATTCTTTTTAAGTTTCTGATTCGATCTAAAGTTGAAGCAACTCCAGGTAAATGTTATGCTAGATAAAAATCACTTAGAAAGTGTGTTTCCTAAAGTTACAAGATAAGTTTAGAGTAAATAGAAAAACCTCGACAATGAAAGGCTCCAGCTCATGTAATAACTGATATCCCTGCAAAAGGGAAAGAAATTTTAGAAACTTTACAAGTGCAATATTTCATATTGAAAACGCCAATGCCATATATAACTGCGTCATATACCTGTCGATAATATCGAAGATGAGCATCCATAACACCAGTGACAGCCTCCAAAAATTCAAACCTCTTCTTGGCCTCAACATTATGAAGAGCACTAACCTAGAAAACAAGATGAAATGTGGTAAGAACTTTATTTATTCATTCCATAATATTCAAAAGCAGCATATCTCGCTTAACTAAGATTACCAGATTGAAACGAGATTCCTCAAAGGAGGTTCTTGCATTGTGCAATTCCTGGAATGTCTCTCTACCAAATTAGATTGAAAAAATAATGGTAACCCATGATAAGCTAAGACAATATTCAAGAATGAAAATGCCAAAAAAAAGCTACATGACCCACCTCTTCTACGACAGTGGCAACATCAATCTTAGTGCTTTTTCTCAGTGACATAAACTTCTCACGTGCCTGTTGAATAAAATCAACGTTGTATTTGTGTTATGATCAAGAGTAAGAGGTCAATGAACTTTTAACAGATTGTGTTATCTAATTTGTTTTAAAAGCGCCATGAATTTCTTCTTCCCAAGGAAAAACTTGTGTTGATCATGACATGACTTGTACATTCACTAGAAGGGTAGGGAAAACATGGAAGCAAAAAACATTACATTGTGCAATTTTTTTAAAGCTATTTAGAAGCACCTGATCATGTACAATGGAAGCTTTCTCAAATCGCCTTCGAGCTTCCTGCAAGCAACAGATAAAACATCGACGATGGAAAAAGTCGTTTGAAGGAAAAAAATGTTTGGCTGAACATAAGAAAATCAACTCTCAGAAGCATTATCCTTTTTGAAGGTTGTCAAATTTTAAAACTGAGTTCCAGAGGTAGCTTTTAATTCAGTGTTCCTTGTTTTAAGTTTTTCCTTATATATAGTCCTTATTAAAGTGTAAGACGAATTCTTAAAGATAGAAAATGTAATATAAATTCTAGAATAGTGAGAAAAACATAAGATAGGAAGAAAAAAATAAAAAACATTCTATATAAAAAATAAATCTAGAATATTCTACATATGACTATTATTTTTAAAAAATATCTGAGTTTATAAATACTCATGTAATCTACCATTTGATGTAAGATAACATTTATCACAACTAAGACAACTACAAAATACACTTCTTTCACATTCTACACATTTGCTCTACCTCATCAACTATTTCTTTCACAACCTTAAAATACTAGCAGTGGTATCAAAGCTAAGTTTGGTCACTGGGCGTAGATACAATTTTTCAACTACCTCAAACAAAACTATAACTCCATTCTATATTACTTCCAAAATATTTTCTCAACCCATGACTACTACCAATCAAACATAACCAATTCCAATACCTATTTTCGCAGGAGAAAATTATGATTTTTGGAGTATTAAAATGAAAACATTCTTTCGCTCTCAAGATTTATGGCACATTATAGAATAAGGATTCACTATTATAAAAGACATCTCTACTCTTACTACAACTTAGAAGAAGAAGTTGAAGGAAATAAGCAAAAGGATTCAAGGGATTTATTTGTTCTTCAACAAGCAGTAGATGACACAATTTTTCCAAGAATAATTGGTGTCACACGTGGAAAGCAAGCTTGGAAATAATATAAGAGGACTTTTAAAGAAGTGATGAGATACGCAATGTTAAACTTCATTCTCTAACACGAGAGTTTAAATTAATAAGAATGAAAGAATTTGAGATCATTAAAGACTACTATTCTAGAATAAAAGAAACAGTTAGTCAGATGAGAGTCTATGGAGAAAATATTTTTGACAAAAGTATTGTTGAGAAAATTTTAATTTTTATCACTAGTAAAAAAATGGTATCTAACGCGCCAAATACGCTTCGGTTAAACAAAAACCGAAGTATACAAACTTATATAACTCTGTTACTAGATGACCCGAAGCAGAATGCAGATATTTCCTCGGTTACTAGATGACCCGATACCTATACCTCTGCACTACAAGTCAGACTAACAGCCTTTTGAAAAGCACTACTGCCTCAGTTGCCTACAAAATTGATGCCTATACACGTTTCGACTTCAGGTGTAGATTTTAACCGGTGCCATATGCTATTACTTCGGGTATAGCTTTCATTTTCTGACCTTAACACGTTTCGTCACTCAACAGCTTCCTCTTCCCTCTCGTGCTATCTTATTCCTATGCGCAACATCTTCTTCGTCGTGCACTCCCATTCTTCCTCTGTCACTCCTTGCCTCGTCGCGCCGGTCATTGTGTTACCGGTGGTCTTGCCTACCTCCTCCCTTCGTCGCCGCGCTAGTGCTCGCGCCTGCCGCTTGTGGTTGGCGTTCTTGGTCGTGCCTCCTCCCGTCGCGCCTCCTCCCCTCGTCGCGTCAGTGCTTGCGCCTCCTCTGTATCTTCATCTTCATCCACCGCTCCAGATCCACCGCCGCTGCTTCCCCGCTGCATCCACAACGTCACCGTTGCTGCCTCCCCGTTGTTGTCTCTGTTGCTGCCATGTCGCGCTGTCCTGGGTTTTGGATCTTGTTCTTGGTCTTCTTTTTGGATCCAGAGACATTGGAAACACCGTTTTCAAATAAAATCCTCCATTGTCAATCTTGTTCTTGGTTTTGTTCTTGATCAGAGACAATTTTGTTGTTTAATTTTTCAGTGATGGGGACTCTTTCATGGACTCTTCGAAACTGTGGGAGAGTATAGCAGGGGATTAATAAAAAAAACCAAAACCTTATGACATCGGTTACAGTGACCTGAGACATAATCATATCCCTTTACGTCGCGGTTCATAACCGATGCATAAAACCTACCCCTTTTTACCTCGTTCGTATACGCCTCGGTCGTAGAACCGGTGCATATAAACAATAATAACCGGTGTCATTTCCTCTTATTGCACTAGTGTATTTCCCAAAAATATAATGCAATCGCAACTACGATTGAACAAATACAAGATTTGGCTACACTGTTAGTAACACAACTAATGTGCTCTCTTGAAGCTTATGAACAAGGGTTGAAAAGGCGGGAAGAAGACTCAATCGGAAATGTCTTTCAATTAAAACTAAAGTTACGGTCTTAGAATAAAGAATATAAAGGAAATAAAAGTACATGAGAAATTTCTAGAAATAAAGAAAATTCTAGAAGCTCCTCTATGACTTGTCAAGAAAAATATTCTCCATCTGACAACTTTAAAAAGACAAGTCACTTGGAAAAAGATTGTTGGCGTCTTGGAAAACTATATTTTTAATACCGCAAGAAATTTTTCATGTAGAGAAGTATTGTCGTACTAAAAATAAGCATCAAGAAAACTTTACGGAAGAACATGATTAGGAAAAACTCTTATTCTACGTCAATCAATAATCTCCTAGTGGTGAAGGAAGTTGGTACTTGGATAGTGGACGCAGCAATCACATAGCGAAATATCAAAGCATCTTTAAAGACATTGATAAATTTGTCAATGTCAAAGTTCGACTAAGAAATGACAGCACAGTGGAGTCTCGAGGCAAATGAACTATCATGGTGGAGACAAAGGTACAAAATTCATCAAGGACGTTTTACTAGTTCCCAATCTTAAAGAGAATCTTTTAAGTATTGGCTAAATGATGGAGAATGGATATGTTCTTCACTTTGAGAAAGATACATGCAAACATTATGATAGTAGAAGGATAAAAATTGGCCAAGTAAAAGTGGAAAAGAGATATAGAAGCTTTCATATAAGCTTCAAACCTAGAACTAATATTGCATGAATGTAGAAGTTGATGACTCATGCCTTTGGCATAGGAGATTTAATCACTTCAACACACATTCCTTAAAGCTTTTATATAAAAAAAACATGATGAGAGATCTTTCATACTTGAAGGAGAATAATAAATCATGTGAAGGATGTCTCCTCGACAAACAATACCAATTACAATTCTCAACAAACAAAGCATGAAGAGAAAAAGACTTATTGGAATTGATTCATATTGATGTCTATGGACCAATAAGGACGCCTTCACAACACAAGAATAGGTATTTCATCCTCTTTATTGATGACTTCTCTAAAATGACATGGGTCTATTTCTTAAAGGCAAAGTTAAAAGTCTTTGGAGTATTCAAGATATTCAAGGCCCTTATTGAGAAGCAAAGTGGAAAACAAATAAAAGTACTTATAAGTGATTGTGATAAGGAGTACACATCACATGAGTTTGACAAATTCTACGAAGATGAAGGCATAAAACGACAAATTACAGTCACATATAATCCACAACAAAATGATGTGTCAGAGAGAAAGAATCGCACGATCATGGAGATGGCAAGATCAATGCTAAAAGAGAAAAGTATGCCTAACACTTTTTTGGGCTGAAACAGTTTACATTGCAATTTATATTCTAAATATATGTCCAACTAAGACAGTCTAAGACAAGATTCCTATTGAAGCTTGGAGTGGAAGATCATCAACTAAACACCTCCAAGTATTTGGATATATCTGCTACATTCATGTTCCTTATCAAAGGAGGCACAACCTTGAAGACAAGACTATACGAGGAATATTCTTAGGATATGACACACAATCAAAAAGCTATCGAGTCTACAACCTAAAAATAAAAAACTCATCATTAGTCAAGATGTTGAAGTTGATGAAAATGCTTCTTGAAATTGGGAAGGAAAAAAAGTTTTTAAAAGCAACATCTTAGTTTCAGTGCAACAGTCTCAAGAAGAAATTCAATAAGAGGTAGAAGATTTGGGTGCGCTTTGTCCACCTCTACGACAACAAAAGCAAGATTTTTCACCTGAATCCAACCCTAGAAGAGTAAGATCTTTGGTAGATATATACGAAACTTGAAATATGGTCATGATTAAGCTTAACTATTATGAAAAAGCATCAAAGTAAGAAGAATGAGTTTAGGGTATGGAAGAAGAGATTAGAATGATTGAGAAGAATAACACTTGGGAGCTCGTACATTGCTTTCATGGAAAAGATATCATTGGAGTGAAATTGTTATATAAAACAAAGCTCAATTATGATGGAACCATATAAAAGCACAAAGCAAGATTGGTTGTTAAAGGCTACTCATAGCAACCAAGAATCGACTACAATGTGACATTTGCTTCAGTTGCTTGCTTAGATACAATTAGAGTTTTAATAGCTCTTGCAGCACAAAAATGATGAAACATCTATCAATTGGATGTCAAATTAACATTTATAAATGGAGTGCTCGAAGAAGAGATTTATGTTCAACAACCACAAGGCTTCATTAACAAAGGCAATGAAGGAAAAGTACTAAGACTAAAAAAGCCTTATACAACCTAAAGCAAGCTCTTCGAGCATGATATTATAACAAGATTGATCAATACTTCATCGATCAAGGATTCAAGAGGAGTAAGAGTGAACAGACACTATCTATTAAGACACAAGGTCAGTATCATCTCATTGTCTCCTTATATGTCGATGATCTTATCTATACAGGAAACAATATATAGATGATGAAAGAATTTAAAGAAGACATGATGAAGACATTTGAGATTACCGACCTTGACTAGATGAACTATTTCCTTGGTATATAGGTGAAACAACTAAATGAACATATATTTATCTCTCAAAAGAAATATATTAAAGCTCTACTAAAGAAGTTCAAGATGAATGATTATAAATATGTCACTACTCTGTTAGTGTAACGAGAAGCTACAAAAATATGATGCAACACAAGAAGCATATGCATCATGCTATAGGAGTTTGATTGGAAGTATCCTGTATTTCATAACCACATGAGACATTGTGATTGCTACAAGTCTTCTATTCATGCAAAATCAAAGTCAAATTCATTATGGGATAGGAAAAAGAATTTGAAGATATCTACAAGGCACAAAGGAGTTTGGTATATGGTACAAAATCATGATTAACTCAAGGATGATTGGTTACACAGATAGTGATCAGGCATGATCAATGGATGACATAAAAAGTATGTCAAGATACGTTTTTTCACCAGGATAAGGTATTTTATCTTGATCATCAAAGAAGCAAGCAATTGTGGCACTATCAACAACAGAAGCAAAGTATGTAACAACTACTAAAACCATGAGTCAAGCAATATGGCTATGAAATATGCTTGAAGAAATGGGTGAGCCATAAGATGGACCGACTATTATATATTGTGACAACAAATCAACAATAGCAATAACAAAAAATCTAGTCCATCATCAAAGAACAAAACACATAGCCATTAAATACCACTTTCATTCCAGATGAAGGGACAACTTAACAAATTTGACTCGAGTACTATCCAAATGAAGACCAAATTGGAGATATTTTTACGAAGGCGTTACCAAGACCAAGATTTAAGCTAATACGCATAATGCTTGGAGTTACTAAATTTGAATCAAGTAGGAGTACTAAAGTGTAATGCAAATTCTAGAAGAATATAGAAAATCTTAAATATATGAAAATTTAATACAAATTCTAGAATATTGTAAAAAAAACCTAAGATATATGAAGAAGAAAATCAAGAATATTTTACATAGGTAAAAATCTAGAACATTCCACATAAATGGTTTTCTAGAAAAATATGAGTTTATAAATACTTACGTAATCTACCATGTGATATAGGACAATAACTATCACGACTAAAACAACTACAAAATACACTTCTTCTAACTATTACTTTCACATTCTACTATTTTTACATTTTTTTTCTACTCCATCAACTATTCTATTCACAGCCTCAAACTACTAACACTATTATAATGAAGTTATTCCATCATAGTCACAATTTCATTATTTTCAAGTTATTAATTTTTCTTAGTGAACCAAAAAAATATTAACATTCTCCACAGTAATAATTATATTTAAAACATTTAAAAATTTCTTGTACTGAATAAGTACCTTGACATCTAGGATATCCACGTTTAGCATGTTCAGTAATCGGTCATTTAGCATGTGCTCCGCCTAAGAAAGCCACATTAGAAGTAGAGTCAGTTTAGCATTCACAATTATAACAACTCTTTCTGTACTGTAAAATCTTAAGAAAAGGGAATTTTTCAACTATATTATCTAGTCTAAGCAAATTTTAAAAAAGGCATAGATAAAAAATACGAACCAGAAGAAACTGTTAACTCATTAACACATAACAGAAGCTCAGAAACTGTTATAATGATGTGTGCGAGAAAACCAAAGTTTCACCACTCGTGGCAACAATGACAAATCATTACCTGTGACCGAAGAACTTCCTTATGTGTACCCATTTCTCTAAATGCAATAGCAAATTTGGTCATAACTGGTCCTGATATGAAATAAAATATTTTGTCATTGTATATTCAAAGAAAGCATAATATAGAGATATCATGCTTAGTATATACATCCAGTAACAATAAATGACTTGTTATTCTCAACCTAAATTTTCATGCTAGCTCAGGGCCAGTTTATAACTCAAGAAATAACCTCAAAAAATACAAGCAGCAAGCATATCTATATAGGTTTACTTATAAGCTTATTTTATAAAGAAAACGGTACAGGAGGAAAGAGATATCAAAAAGACTTACCTCCCAAAGTTACAAATAGAGGATCATTATGCCCTCCTCCAAAATTTTCAAGGGCGCTTGCAAATGCAATATCTCCATCATATGCATCTCCAATCCCTTCCCTGTTTATCAAAAATATAATAGTAATTACTTGACACAAAAATTCATATACTTACAAAATACTAATCATTAATTAAACTAATTTATACAAGTGCACAAGACATATACAAAAGTTTCTGGAGTTATTATATATTCAGAACTATCTTGCTGTTTGAGACTCGAGGTTTGACAAAAATCATTCCAGATTTAAAGTTCCAACATGCCCTAAAGATGAACAAGTTCAGGTATAAAAGAGGTTTTGACATTTCTTGTATTTATATTGAAGTATCATCAAGTATGGGCTTTCTTAGGAGAGAAATATCCTACGATTACTACGTATTCAATTAGTAACACATACATAAAAAATTAACAAAAACAATGGTATGGAAAACCCACGTGTACTTTCGAGATCCTTTGTAGAACTTGAAACATCTCGAGCGTAACGATTCTGCACTCTCTTCCATGCACTGAAGCTGCATAATATCAACACCCATTCATTTCAAGAACATGCACCACCATACTAACCATAACCACATATATATAAAAGGACAAATATATATTGACCCTTCTAAAAATCAACGAATGAATAAACCATGCAAATAAACAACATTGCGTAACAGGAACGTATCAACACAACACCAACATTGTTCTTTAATATGTATATTTTTTTTCAAGAATCTTGTGATAGATACTGTAAGGGTGAAAGAACAAACAGAACAGAACCTGTTGCCGGAACATGGGCGAGTCATTGAGTTTTGAGAAATCCATTTCCGGAAAATAATAAGGATTAATATGAATATTCTTGTCTTTTTTTTATTTTGTCGTTCTTCTGTCTTGTTATTTTGTTTTCAGGAGAAGTCCTATTGTAATAGTTGGAGAGACGAAAGAAGAACAACAAAAGAAGGAACAGGTATTTTTTGTTTAGTTTTTGTCAAGATTAATGTTATTTAGAGAGCGCAATTGAAGGTTTGAAGTTGTGGTTAGGGATTTGCACATGTGGCTCCAAAGCTCATCTGGCTCTTATGTTTCTTTCTCCATCTAGTCACACCCTGTCACACTCAAACAACTGGTTTCCAACTCTAACCGTTTATATATTTTCCTTCAATAGGGGTCATTCCACCCTGCCTTTTGTCTCACCTTTCAAAAATATATAAAAAATTAGGCTAAACAACCTTTTGCTACATACTACATCATTATTTTTTATTTTTTATTTCTTTTTTTCCTGATTTGATCTTTACTAAATTTTAAAATTCAGTTTTCCATATTCAAATTTATATGGTCAGTGAAGATAATTACTTCTTTCCTTCAAGTAAAAGGTAAAAGTATAATTATAACTATTCTCATCATTTTTATTTTAATAACGAAGATCATTTTCAATACATAAAATGTACTTTTTTTTCTTAATATTGAGATAACATATTCAAATCAATCGGGTTTAAATCTAATTGCTAATTATACTTTTAGTTAGAATAATTATAGATTAATCTATATTTAATTTAATATTGAGTTAAATATGTTTTTAGTTTTTAAAAAATTTGATTTTATTTTTATTGTAAACATTCAATATTTTTATTTTTAAACTTTATTAATGAATGTAGTCCTATTAATTACCAAACGATATTAAATGTTTGCTTATATGACAAATGGTAGTGTGTATATGCTATGTATGTCCATGTGACTTGGCATGTGTGTTTCTGGCATTGCTCCCTCTCTCCCTCCAATTCTCCTTCCTTAATTTTAGGATCGCGATATTCCAACAACGGATTTTTAACACTATTTTGACAACGCCACGTGTCGCCACCTCATTGGTTCGTTTAAAATTTTTTTTTTTTTAAAACCTATGACCGTAACCCTTGTGTTGAGTGAAAATCCTAAAATACCCCTTTCCCTTTCTCTGTTCCATTGCAAACGAAGGTCCGTTCTCTTGAGAGGTCGAAGGTCGCGTTTCGTCTCGCTTCGTTCCATTTGCATCGTGTTGTCTCCGGCCAGTTTGGTCTCCTGTTATCGTGCGGAATGGCAAGTTCCGGTGACGATTGTCCGACGACGAAGGTAAGTGGTTTTCCATTCCATGTCGTAGCTTCGTTAATCGGTTTGGGCATCTCGTAGCATGCTTATTTGATTTGGGTTAATGTTTGGGGTTCGTATCGTTGTGTTGTGGTGCTTGGGTTATTGGGTTTCGTTGTTTTGATGATTTGATTTTGGTTTATGCAGTTGAGTGTTCGTCACTCTTTTTCGACAAAGTATATATGTACTTTGAACGAACGCTTAACAAAGGAGCATCGATCATTGATTGCGACGACTCCATTTGCTTGGTTTTTAGATGTCAATGTCAATGTTAAAGTAGGTAGAAATATACTGAGTGAGTTATTGGGTAAGTGGGACGACTGTAGTGGTGGTTTTTTAGTTGGGAATAAAGTTTTGAATATAAATGAAAATGATATTTATTTAGGGTTGGGACTGAGTACAGATGGTGCAAACATTAACTTAAAGGAAGAGCTGGGCAATAGTGAATGTGTGAAATACATAGGCAAAGGAACAAAGGAATTGAATTCAATATACAAAATTCTAATGCGAAAACAAAAGAAGAAGATTCCTTGTTCTCATTTTTGTAGCCTTTACCTCCTGGTAGGGATAAGTGAGATTTTATTTCCAAAACGTAGCGGGAAAGTGTTTCCCGTAATGTTTAATCTTGTTGACAACTTAAGTGCTTTGGGTAATTATTGTTGGGGTAGTGTAGTTTATCGTTTTCTGTTACATGGTTTGTGCAAAGATTCAAAAGGCTTGAAGAAAGGCAAAGGTATTTCAAACGTTTACGTCGACGGTTGTGTGTACATGCTGCAGGTAATTAATAGTATTTGATGTACTTACTTAAATTGTTATTTGAATTAAGTTTCTTACAAGTTAAGATGATTTATTTGTCTTAGGTATGGTTTTTTGAGCTGTTTGTTCCACCAAAAGGTCCTATTGATAAATTTCCACGAATATTGCATTGGATGAATATAAGTGTTGGAGACAAGTTCGTTAATCGGTGTATGGAGACAGGTTTGGTAAGTTGTTTGTTATCGAAAGTTTTGTTATGTTTTCATATATTGACCAAAGTTGTGTAATCTGTAATGTGTTGTTAAATTTCAGGTTGTTGACGATGTTTATGGTGGTCCTTCAACGAAGGATAAGGAGGAATGCAGACCAACACCTAAAAGAAAGGATGCTAAACCAATAGGAAAGAAGAAACAAAAAAGAATTCGCAGAGAAACTTTTATGCGTGCCTTAGAGGAACAAGAATTTCTCATTGAAGAACTTAAAAGGAGGGTTGCAACTTTGGAGGCACAATTGGCTGAAGAGAAGGCAAGAAGGCAAAATAAAGATGACGTTGGACAAAGTGTGCCTCGTACAGAACCATCTGAGAACACTGGTTTTGTATCTCCTACTGACATTGACGGAAATGAACAACCTTTGAAGACGTATGTTAGGGTTGGATCACGAAGGCATTACAAGGGAAGAGCACTTAGGACTCCATACACCGGGACCGTAGTGCTTAGAATAAAAAATGAGTGATCTGTGTATTTAGTTGATTGAAAATGTTATTTCGAAAGTAATGAAAATTGTAATCATTGTAAATAGATTAAGAAAACAATGTTTAATGTATCCGATTTGGTTCAATGAAATAAAATTTGAGTTTTGGTTTGAATTGGTGTCATATTTTATCTATTCAATACCATTGTTATTATGAGTTGTGTGTTTGTCGATTTCAGAATGTCGTAATTTGTTTTGTCTCATAAGTTGCAGGCTTCTTTGTAAGATGTTGGTGTTTGAGTGGTCATTTTGAGTAACATGTGATGTGATGTGAGTCCAAGGAGTGTGGGGTGACCCCTCATGAGTTGGGGGAGCAAGCTGTGCAAGGAATGAGTGAGAGTGCTGAAAAAAGGGTCTGGTAATCGTTTACCGCACCCCTGTAAACGATTACCCGAGAGAAATTGGAGCAACCTGTGCAAGGAATGAGTGAGAGTGTTCAAAAAGGGCTCTGGTAATCGTTTACAGCACCCCTGTAAACGATTACCCGAGAGAAATTGGGAATTTGTACAGAAAGTCCAACACAGGTACTCAGTCAGATGAACACAGGTCACCATTGTAAAACAAAGTGACTTTTAGGCACTTCTGCACCTGTCTGAGGCTTGTGCAGGTGTTCCAGTGGTGGGAGAGGGTTGCTGGTGATGTGATGTGAGTCCAAGGAGGGTGGGGAGACCCCTCATGAGTTGGTGGAGCAACCTGTGCAAGGAATGAGTGAAAGTGTTCAAAAAGGGCTCTGGTAATCGTTTACAGCACCCCTGTAAACGATTACCCGCGAGAAATTGGGAATTTGTACAGAAAGTCCATCACAGGTACTCAGTCAGATGAACACAGGTCACCATTGGAAAAAAAAGTGACTTTTAGGCACTTCTACACCTGTCTGAGGCTTGTGCAGGTGTTCCAGTGGTGGGAGAGGGTGGTTGGTGATGTGATGTGAGTCCAAGGAGTGTGGGGTGACCCCTCATGAGTTGGAGGAGCAAGCTGTGCAAGGAATGAGTGAGAGTGCTGAAAAAAGGCTCTGGTAATCGTTTACAGCACCCTTGTAAACGATTACCCGAGAGAAATTTGGAATTTGTACAGAAAGTCCAACACAGGTACTCAGTCAGATGAACACAGGTCACCATTGGAAAAAAAAGTGACTTTTAGGCAGTTCTGCACCTGTCTGAGGCTGGTGCAGGTGTTCCAGTGGTGGGAGAGGGTGGCTGGTGATGTGATGTGAGTCCAAGGAGGGTGGGGTGACCCCTCTTGAGTTGGAGGAGCAAGCTGTGCAAGGAATGAGTGAGAGTGCTGAAAAAAGGCTCTGGTAATCGTTTACAGCACCCCTGTAAACGATTACCCGAGAGAAATTGGGAATTTGTACAGAAAGTCCAACACAGGTACTCAGTCAGATGAACACAGGTCACCATTGGAAAAAAAAAGTGACTTTTAGGCACTTCTACACCTGTCTGAGGCTGGTGCAGGTGTTCCAGTGGTGGGAGAGGGTGGTTGGTGATGTGATGTGAGTCCAAGGAGGGTGGGGAGACCCCTCATGAGTTGGAGGAGCAAGCTGTGCAAGGAATGAGTGAGAGTGCTGAAAAAAGGCTCTGGTAATCGTTTACAGCACCCTTGTAAACGATTACCCGAGAGAAATTTGGAATTTGTACAGAAAGTCCAACACAGGTACTCAGTCATATGAACACAGGTCACCATTGGAAAAAAAAGTGACTTTTAGGCACTTCTGCACCTGTCTGAGGCTGGTGCAGGTGTTCCAGTGGTGGGAGAGGGTGGCTGGTGATGTGATGTGAGTCCAAGGAGTGTGGGGTGACCCCTCTTGAGTTGGAGGAGCAAGCTGTGCAAGGAATGAGTGAGAGTGCTGAAAAAAGGCTCTGGTAATCGTTTACAGCACCCCTGTAAACGATTACCCGAGAGAAATTGGGAATTTGTACAGAAAGTCCAACACAGGTACTCAGTCAGATGAACACAGGTCACCATTGGAAAAAAAAGTGACTTTTAGGCACTTCTGCACCTGTCTGAGGCTGGTGCAGGTGTTCCAGTGATGGGAGAGGGTGGTTGGTGATGTGATGTGAGTCCAAGGAGGGTGGGGAGACCCCTCATGAGTTGGTGTTATTGGTTACCATTCGAAAAAAAACTGAGTTTTTAGTTTTACAGACAACTGCAGTGTTATTAAGTGGTATTGGTTAGTATTAAGTGGTATTGGTTACTGATTTTTACTCACAACTGCCATGGTATTAAGTGTATCATAAATTGAACATTACATAATAAATGTGGAGAATTGAGTAACCATTTTGAAACTAAACAACTTCATTTTATTAAATACTTGAAATGATCAAAGCAGGAACTGGAGTACATAGTTCTTTAAAATGCAGTAAAGAAAGCCTAAACAAGCAATTTTAAGTCTGAGGATTGTTTCCAGAAGCACTTGGCAAGTGTTGCAGTTGTTCTTCAATGTTCCCAACGCGCGATTGCAACGCATCAAACCTTGTAGTGATGACCATGTCCATGTTTCCAAATCTGGTTTCAAGGGCATCAAAGCGAGTTTCAAAGGCATCAAATCTTGTACCAACAAAGGTTTGAAGTTGTTCTATGCGGTTGATTACATTATCTAGTGTTGTAGATGAACTGCCTTGTTCATCATCTTGTCCTTGATTCTGTTGACCTTCTTGTAAGGGGGGATGGGGGGCGTTGCCTTTGGGAACCCATTCTCCTTCATCATTTTGCATATAACCAAATGATGCTACAACTTCACAACCAATTCTTTGCTTGAACTTCAGTTCTGAAATGGGATAACTTTCAGTAGGCACTTCAAAGTGTTCCATGAAGATGGTTATCAAATGTGGATACGGCAACTTTGCATTCTCCCTTAATGCTCTTTTCATCTTATATCTAATAAGATGTCCCCAGTTAATTTGAATGGAATTGAAAAATGCCCATAGCAGCATAATATCCTCTTCGGATGCCTGACCAATATTGGTTGCACGAGGAATTAATACTCTAGTGAGAACGTAATGAAGTATCCTTGGTTGAACCTTCATTTGCCCCGCTAGTATTCTAGATTGTATGGCTGCATCATCTCGACACACTAGTTGCCTTGCAGTGACAGAATCGTATTGTTCTTTCCACTCATCTACAACTTTGCCTTCGTAACAAACACCATCAGATGGGAGATTAGTCAGTTGTTGAAAAAGATTAGGGCTCACCCTAATTTTGACCCCTCTAACCTCGCTTTGAATAACCCCCGTATCCGATATTGACATGTTGCTATAGAACACTCTGACTAATTGTGGGTGGTAATGTCTTCTTAAACACACAAATTCAGTCAGCCCAGCTTCGTGTAATATGTCATAGAATTGAAAATTTTTTCCTTGAAAGTATTCGTCCTCTAGATACTTACTCTCCAAAATTTCCCGATTTACGAAATGTTGGGCATATTTCTCCTGTTGCTCATCCGACGAGAAGAGATCATTGGTAGGCGATGGAGGGGATGACGATGGTGATGGGGTTGGACTCCGGCGACGGCGACGTCCACCAACGGAAGAAGATGCCTTTTGTTTCTTCGTTCCACGATCAGCCATTGTATTTCGTTGATGGGTTTTGCACTGAGAGAAGAGAGGTTTTCGAAACGAATTTGAGGAAGGATGTGTTTTGGGCGGTTATGAACACGATTGCAAGTTATACACGTTATGCAGTGGGATAATTTGGTTTAATTAACTGAACATAGTAATCGATTACCAGAGCCTCGTAATCGATTACAATTGCCTCGTAATCGATTACCAGAGCCTCGTAATCGATTACAATAACAAATACTGGTGTGGTCATATGCATTACATACATTCATTAAAGGAATTTCATGGAAGACCATTTTAACTTTGAAAAACAGAAAAAAGTTACAAAATAAGCACCAAACAAGTTGTATATATCAGTTGATGTTGTTATCGAAATTGTTATGTACAGCTGACAACAACGACATAAATCCAAAATGACCCATTTCGGTATCTTGTGATAGTTGGATAGTGTCCGCTTCAAATTGTTCACGGTGATCACATTCAACAACATTATTTGGTCTTTCGCCCTGAAACAACACAACTACTAAGTTAAACATAATTGATAGACTAAAAACTATTTAATAAATATTTTGACCGTAAATAATGACTCACGCATTGTTCGGTGGGTGGTGTTGAAGTGTTTGTCAATGAAGTTGACTTTCTTCTTTTGGTTTTTTTCTCAACAGTGGACTTCAACCTATTTGTGCGTGGACGTCCTTTTCGCTTAACAGTTGCAGGACTGTGTACAAGGACATCAGATGTTCCAACTGGAGTAAGTGGTATTGACGTGCATGCACCAGTATCGTATCTTAGTTGGCCTGCATCACTGATGATGTTATTTGTCATGGAAGAACTGAATCCAAATTTTGTACCCAAACAATTAAGTTCTTTTTCCAATTCAGTACTAGCTTCCTCAGACTCACATGCAACTTCAGCAATTTCATAAAAACGTTTGCACAACAGTTTGTATCTTTGCATCCGTGGTTCATTTGTCGAATTACTATACGATGCTGTTATTAGTGTGTGTCTTCTTCGAATGTTTTTGCTCCAGCGCCTCAAAATGTATTGTGAGGGAACACTGTAAACATCTTCTTGGCCAAATACCAACAGGGAATGGCGACATATAATTCCTCTAAACTCAAAGAGGTGGCAAGAGCAACTGGTTGTCTGTGTGATGGGATCAAATTGAACTTTGTAAAATTTATCCGGTACACGATTACCCTCCCACATTCGTTCCTCTTTTACAGTGTAAGTGTTCCACAAGTCCTCCTTTAAGGTGTCTTTGATGAAACAATTCATCCTTGAACGGAATTCTGTTTGGACCTCCTCAAACTTTGCATGTGTGTATTCCACTTGAAATTGTCTCTCAATTGGTGACTGAGAACCACATGCAATAGTGGTGTTCATGGAGGAGAAGTCAGCTTCTATTTCCTTCTGCGCCTTTACCCTAAGTGCATTGTCGTATTGGACCACAAACTGTTGAAGTGTTGTTGTAGAATTGATAAATCCATCAAAAAAGGCATTCATTCCCTCACTTCTCTGAGTCGTAGACATGCCTGCCCAAAAATCTTTTTTCAAGTAACACGGGACCCATTTATGTCTCTCTTCGTACAAATTACATAGCCATTCATTTTCCTCCAATCCATGTTTGGTAAGTAGTTCCTTCCAACCATTTTCAAATTCTGTTGGACAAACACAATCATATATAAGCGCATGTAGTTCGGTTTTGATAACGGGATTATTTCTATACCCGTGCAATTTTTCAGGCAACTTCTTAAGGATGTGCCATAAACACCACCTGTGCCTCGTATGAGGAAACACTTGTTCAATAGCGTTGGCCATTGCTCTGCATTGGTCAGTAATAATACCTTGAGGAGTCTTATTACGCATGCATCTTAGCCAACATTGGAACAACCACACAAATGAGACAGTGTCTTCCGAAGACAACAATCCACAACCAAGTAAAATCGAGTGTCCATGATGGTTAACTCCAACAAAAGGCGCAAATGGCATGTCGTACTTATTTGTTAAGTAAGTGGTGTCAAAGGAAACAACATCACCGAATTCTTCACATGCAGCACGACTTCTTGCATCAGCCCAAAACACACTACAGATTTTATTCCCTTCATCCAGAGCAATGTCATAGAAGAACGCGTTATTTCTATCTTTCATTGACGAAAAGTGTCGTAGGAGTGCCTAACCATCACCATCCTTACATAAAGATCTTCTGTGTTGGCCAATGTAGTTTCGAGCGTCCCGCTCTACAAAGTCCATGTTTTCATATCCCCCCGCATCGTTCACAATGCTAAGGAAACTCTTATTTAACCTAACTCCAGCATCGTGGTTGACCTGCAACGTGTGTTTTGCATGCATGCTTAACTTTCTATTGGCTGCAAATAGTTTGGAGTTATTTGGACAAAGATCATGGTTGTGGTCCAGAACAACGGTCCTTATAAACCACTTGTCCTCCTTCTTTGCAATGGTTATCCCAGCAGGACATTGGTTAATTTGACTTGGAAGTGTTTTTACCACTGGTTTGACGGAAGACACATATTTTCCCTCCCTTGAACAAACTATTTTGAGGTAGTAGACGTTGTTGTCTTTATCTTTTTTAGAAGTTCTAGTCCGCACGGCAAACCCACGTCTAATGGCGTAGTTTGTGTAAAAAGTTTTTGCTTCAACCATGGAGTCAAAACACATATGCACTGTTGGGTCAATCTCCATTAAACTTTCATTGGGCTCATCAACATTGTCATTATAGTCATTCCCTTGATCCCCATCCATTGTGTGTGTTGACATTAAACCCACCTTTAGAGATAAAGCAAATTATATTCACTCATCACACTTACCACTATGACCACTGGCAACTACAAAAATAATGAAAATAAAATCTTTTCGAAGAACTTATTAAAACATACCCTGGTGAAAAATGGTGTGCCCTTTAATGAAGCTCAGTGGTCCTAACCAACCTCATCTTCTACATTTATGTCCACCATAAATGATTCTTATGTGCTTCTCACCAACCCTCCGAACTTCGTTTTGGCCCTTCTCTTTAATGAAGACCCGGGTACGTTGTCTGGAAGTGCTTGGTCAATGGAAATAAGTGTGAACGTTGGATTCTAACGTTGGTTGTTGACGCAGCTGTGTATTCCCGCCAAAGGTCAAATTTTTTGCTTGTGAAACACGTATTTGGTTATCCTGTGAAAGCATGCATTGATGGTTGTCAGCATAAAGTTTCTCTCTCCTAACCCCAATCAATGCTTTTCACTTTTAAAGGCTACCCATCAAATCAGACTATCTCCCCACAATTAATGTAACTTGATTTGAATAAGTTAAGTTAATGGAAATAGATATAATATTAATATTTTTTGGGTACATTGATTTCATATAATTTCACGTTCACGTACTTGTATTTCAATTTCGGGGAGAAACCAATTGTGTAGGCTTGAATCAGGTGACAGTAACCCGATTACCATTGTTTAGTTGTGAGTGACTTCTTTAATCATCCTAGTGATGTATCGTCCTTAACCTACAATTTTTATGTGGACAGGAAATTTCTGCATAATCATGGATGCATGGGAAGACCTTGTTTATGATGATGATGTCCTTGAATCGTTTTTGAAAAAATGCGATGCTTCCGCAACGCTTATTCCTGGTCCTGCAGGTAACATCCAAGCAGCTTTCATGAATAGAACGGGAACAGAACAACCGAAATCGACACAAGAATTTGCTCGTGATGTTGCTGACGCAACCTATGAACGAGATTTCAACACCAATGCTTGGAAATGGGCACAGATGTTTATTGAACACCACGGTACACTGAATCTCATACACGCTTCCAAGAACATTATTACCTTTAATACTTGTCATTTGTTTTAATATTTTTGTATCATAGGTCTCGTAAAGGATGGAAAATTCGAGAACATTAACTCCCTCCAAGAGGCAAAATCAGCTGAGGTCCTTCCATTGGTGGTTTGCATATTGAAAGAGTGCAAGCCCAATGGGTTGGGAGATACGCAGTTGACTCTTAAGGACCCAACTGCCACGATGAAGGCTTCGTTGCATAAGAAAGCTCTTGAAGATCCTGAAATTGCAGAAAATATCGCAGTTGGTTCCGTTATCATACTCAATCTTGTAAGCCATCAAATTTTAACTTAACTACCATAATTATTTTATTCGTATTTAAGTGTTCTTCTTCTTACAAATTCCGTTTGTACATTTACGTCCACCCCTTCACTGCATTTAGGCAAAACCACTACCTCAATATTACGCATCGCTCTATAGTGAAGGTATTTCCAGCTGAAGTTTCTCCTCCTACAATTGACCTTGTTAAGGAGACACCAAAACCTGTCATTCGACTTCCTATGTGGGCAGAGAAGGAACTCAATGTGGATGACATCCTCCGCAAATTTGTCCGTCCATCTGACCAACCATCGACGTCCAATCAAGCAGACAACCAATAGTGGGTTTAGGATAACTGTAATTTTATATGAACACCATTATAAGTATTTCATGGATAACTGTAATATTTGAAACGTACAATGTATCATTTTGTTGTGTATGTTGTGTAACTGAATCTCTATTAATGGTGTGTTATAATGAATTTATTTATATCATACAAAATGGTGCCTAAAAGTCACTTTTTTTTTACAATGGTGACCCCTGTTCAACTGACTGAGTACCTGTGATGGACTTTCTGTACAAATTCCCAACTTCTCTCGGGTAATCGTTTATAGGGGTGCTGTAAACGATTACCAGAGCCTTTTTTTAACACTCTCACTCATTCCTTGCACAGCTTGCTCCTCCAACTCATGAGGGGTCTCCCCACCCTCCTTGGACTCACATCACATCACCAGCCACCCTCTCCCACCACTGGAACACCTGCACCAGCCTCAGACAGGTGCAGAAGTGCCTAAAAGTCACTTTTTTTTCCAATGGTGACCCCTGTTCATCTGACTGAGTACCTGTGTTCGACTTTCTGTACAAATTGGCAATTTCTCTCGGGTAATCGTTTACAGGGGTCCTGTAAACGATTACCATTGCCTTTTTTCAGCACTCTTGTTCATTCCTTGCACAGCTTGCTCCTCCAAGTCATGAGGGGTCTCCCCACCCTCCTTGGACTCACATCACATCACCACCCACCCTCTCCCACCACTGGAACACCTGCACCAGTCTCAGACAGGTGAAGAACTGCCTAAAAGTCAGTTTTTTTCGAATGGTGACCGGTGTTCATCTGACTGAGTACCTGTGTTGGACCATCTGTACAAATTCCCAATTTCTCTCGGGTAATCGTTTACAGGGGTGCTGTAAACGATTACCAGAGCCTTTTTTCAGCAGTCTCACTCATTCCTTGCACAGCTTGCTCCTCCAACTCATGAGGGGTCTCCCCACCCTCCTTGGACTCACATCACATCACCACCCACCCTCTCCCACCACTGGAACACCTGCACCAGCCTCAGACAGGTGCAGAAGTGCCTAAAAGTCACTTTTTTATCGAATGGTGACCCCTGTTCATCTGACTGAGTACCTGTGTTGGACTTTCTGTACAAATTGGCAATTTCTCTCGGGTAATCGTTTACAGGGGTCTTGTAAACGATTACCATTGCCTTTTTTCAGCACTCTTTTGCACAGCTTGCTCCTCCAAGTCATGAGGGGTCTCCCCACCCTCCTTGGACTCACATCACATCACCACCCACCCTCTCCCACCACTGGAACACTTGCACCAGCCTCAGACAGGTGCAGAAGTGCCTAAAAGTCAGTTTTTTTTCGAATGGTGACCCCTGTTCACCTGACTGAGTACCTGTGTTGGACTTTCTGTACAAATTCCCAATTTCTCTCGGGTAATCGTTTACAGGGGTGCTGTAAATGATTACCAGAGCCTTTTTTCAGCACTCTCACTCATTCCTTGCACAGCTTGCTCCTCCAACTCATGAGGGGTCTCCCCACCCTCCTTGGACTCACATCACATCACCACCCACCCTCTCCCCCCACTGGAACACCTGCACCAGCCTCAGACAGGTGCAGAACTGCCTAAAAGGCAGTTTTTTTTCGAATGGTGACCCCTGTTCACCTGACTGAGTATCTGTGTTGGACTTTCTGTACAAATTCCCAATTTCTCTCGGGTAATCGTTTACAGGGGTGTTGTAAACGATTACCAGAGCCATATTTCAGCAGTCTCACTCATTCCTTGCACTACTTCGTCCCCCTACTCATCACGGGTCACTCCACGCTTCTTGCGTTCACATCAATCACCAACACCCATCTCCCCACTCACAACTTGAAAAATTCCTTCGCATTAATTACCATTAATTTTAGTGAAAATGGTCTCGTACTTTTCAAATTCTTAGTATAATGCTGCGTTCATTTTTCAATCACTAATTTTGTCATTATAACAAACAAAGACGCAAAGTATAAACAATTCATTTCGAAATCCAACCACTAATCTTATTACAAACACATACTGTACATTGTCAAATAACATTAGGTACATATTTGAACATCTTATACATGTCAAAATTGTCAAATAACATTAGGTACATATTTGAACATCTTATACATGTCAAAATTTGATAATTTCTTAGCAATCCTAGACAATGTCGTATAGCTGTAGGGCTTCCATTCTGCTAATGTTCTCGTTGTCCAGGATCCAGTCACACACATATTTCTTTCTAATCCCAAGCAGCTCCTCCTGAAACCAACATTTTCCACATTAGAAACCAGGACATACAAGAATATTATCAAACACACAGTTCCAACTTACAGTTGTATATTCAGGCATGCTTTTCCCGTTGTATTTTTCATCTCCATCCCAGATTTCCATTGCTTTCAACATTATTACTCCACAATCATGTCTGAAATAATATACCCACAACATCAGATTACTTTTGCCCATATACATCACAATATAATCCGGCAGTACAGTTCAAGAAACTTACAAGTTTGGCTGGGATGGGATATTTGCTTGTTTAACTGTCAAAGGACCAATACTACCTTCCGGTATATTCATCAGGATGCAAAAAAACCGTGCCATATTTTCAGCCTACCAGTTAGCAAAAACAATAAATACTTAAACAATTCAGGGTTATGTCATAATCACACGGTAATCAACAATGAAAGATGTCGAATCTTACAACGGCTGTGTCTATCCTTTTGCGGTCTCTGATCCCCTTCCCCAATGAATCAATCACAAAAATCTCCATTGACCTCAATTTCACTGAATAACACCACCAATGATCATCGTGGACAAATGGCAGAAACAACTACAAAAAATATAAACAATTTCAGTAACACATTTACAACCAAAAGTCGACAAGATTTGCAAATTCAAGGTTACTCACAAAGTCCGCCGTGGGTAATTCTTCAAGTCCAAAATGATCGAAACGCAAATAAGTGTTATAGTTATGAAGCGTGAATACATGGTGATTCTGTGGACGTTTTCTATAATTTGTAAGGATATGGTGCTGTGGACAATTTCAAAATCATCAATAAAAAATCGATCAAAAATACTTTCTTCAATCATAAATATGATACAATATCAAATTTTATTTACCGAGTATAACGGACTAAAATGAAACCTCTTTACAACACCGCACAACCTTTTCTCAAAGTACATAAAGACCGTACAAGCAAATAACACCACCTACAAAATAAAACATTTTCACATTACTAAAATAAACTATAACATGAAACACAACCAAATGTGACAATACTAACCATGTTATCAACGTATTTCATTGGGGCCAAAGTGTAAATTGAAGTCGTGCTCAAGCTTTGGCCAATTATCTCGCTTACAACCCTAAACATACAAATCTTAGTCAATCACAAACAATACATATTCCTCAACCACAACTACAATTCATACCACATACCTGTGTACATTCATCTCTCTGATGCTGACTGCTGTATACAATTGGTTTACATCAACGCTAGTGCTTGGATCACCAACAAAACTCCGCAATGGGGGTATAGCCAATGGCACGACCTCCGGTTCTCCTTCATCAGCATCATCATTTATTTCAATATAATTAATGTTAGCATCAGTTTTATCATCCCCTCTTACTTCAGCATGTGCACCTAGGGGGTCATCAACTTCATTTCCATCACCTTCTTCTTCTCCCCCAACTTCAGCATTCTCCTCACCTCCAACTCCATGTCCATCACCTTCTTCTTCTCCCCCAACTTCAGCATTCTCCTCACCTCCAACTCCATGTCCTTCATCAACTCCACCCCCAACCTCTTCATCAGTGGCACATGCATCTTCTTCATGAAAGATTGGAGTTTGATAAATTTCAAATAGCTCCCTAGTCAGAACTCCAATCTTGGCATTCAATGCTCTAATATGTTTGTTATTTTTCCTCAATCTCTCCTCCGCACCTGCTTCCCATGCCCCGTCATCAGAGCTTTCGTCTTCATCATCGTCTTTGTCAACCTTGGATCCTTCACCCAAGGATCCTTCACTCATTCCTCCGTCATCCATGTTGAAAGCTGCACGGATTTCCGGCCTATGACGATCTTCATTTCGTATATACCACTACATATTTAACTGCACCAATACCACACAACAAATTCAGACAAAATAGACAATCCATTTTAACATACAAAATAACGAAAAACAAAACACTTACATCTCCGGTCATAAAAATATTTTCAATTTTTTCGGTCCTTGATTTAAACGGGAACCATCTCATTATGTGCGGGAAAAACCGGTGCGAAGGATGACCATGCAAAGAAAGTCTCTCAACCGCCCAAGCCTAAAATATCATAAAATTATTTCATCAAACATAATTCACAATGTTCTGCACTACATCAAAATAGTGAACTACATATCATATTACCTGCAACACTGCCACATTGCCACTGAGAGTGACTGACTGGGGGATACCTGCTCCCATAATTTTCTTCTTACATTTATTTAAATTCTCTACAATGTGTTTATGTACACCGGTGCACCAATCATATAGACACAAACGGTCTAAGTCATCTAACACTCCAAAAGGCATGTTACAAACATGCCTTGATTTCCTAGGGAAATAGAAAACAACCAAACAAACTAATATATATAACCTACACACTACATCGACTTCAATGTTTTTATCATCAACAATGACATTAAACATGTTTGTCAAGTCCTTCAAACTGATGGTTTTTGATTTGAACATTTCACCAACCAATCCACCAACTACTTCATCAAAGGGAATCTCTAAACCACCTATTTCTAAACCTAAGCTCATCAACACATCAACAACTCTAAAGGGCACCAACTTTTGACTAACTCTAAAACTGTTATCATTTCCAACCCACCTGCTAACCATAACCTTCAATAATTTTAAATTCACCTCCACAGGGTTATTAATATTCAAACACCACATAAATGGTGTCATCCTAATCCGATCCACATGACACTGTCGGAGTAAACGATTCATTTCAATAATGATCGATGAATCCATCGAGATAAGAAGTCGCCACTACAAAAAAAATCATAAAAATTTATTACTAACTACAATCCGTAAGATAATTAAATAATATATAAACCAAAAATTTAATTTTTTCTTACACTTGCTTTTTTCCCTTCCATTGCAACGGCCCTAAGAAGACAACATTCCACACTCAGTTATATCATTCAACTTAATGAAAACCAAAAACACAGAGTAAAACACAATGTCAGGGCTCGCCCATTTTTACTTACACTAAAATGTAAGGGTTGAACGCTGTGGGTAGGGTAAAGATGGAACACACAGCCACAGAGATCCTCCAAGGTTTCAACGCACGTTTTGAAGAAGGAGGAGAGAACGAAACCGAGGATGGAAGCTTCGAAGACGGAAACAGAACGAAGGCTTGAACGAACGAGAATACGAACGACACAGCGACAGAGAAGACGGACGAGAGAGAAGGCTTGAACGAACGAGAAGAAGGAAGGCTTGAACGAACGTCTTTCGCACCCTAAACCGCCAAACCCAAATCTTAAAAATTTAATTTGGAAAGCCCAAAATACCCCTATGACCGTAACCCTTTCTCTGGTTTCTTTTCAAATTACTGAGCCAATGCCAAGCTGCCACGTGGCCGTTGTCAAAACTGTGTTAAAAGAGCGTTGTTGGAATAACATTTTCCTTAATTTTATATAACCTCTCATCTCCCTCCTAGTAAATTTCTAATTTATAGTTGTTTTTGTTTTGATTTTGGTTTTGTGAAATTTTCCATTTTCCTTTTCAGTATTCAATTCTTACTTCTCCACTAAAGCTCTTTCGAAAGGAATATACCACCTCTATCTTTGACCAAATTCTCTCCAACCTCCACGAGGACTTTCAAGAATCCTCCTTTATCTCCCTCAACTTATGCAAATACTACAAGAAAGTAATGCATTTACAACAAAATAACCGCTAGCTAAACTCTTGTTGATCCCTCGCAAAATATGATAGGTAGCTAATCAGTGAGAAATTATTCCCTCACTATTTCTTGCAATTTTCATAGCAAATCCATCTCTAAATACTCGCTAATGAATTAAAGAGAACATGTTAATTTCCTCGCTAGTTAGGTACAAAAGTTGTTTGTTAATTTGCAATTGTAGAAAATTCTAAGTTATTTCCTATAAAATATGTAATATTCTCTAGCTTCTTCATAGCTAATTCGTAGCAAATTATAGGAATTTGTTTCTAGCTACTTCCTAGTTTATCCGTAGCAAATTATCAACATTTATCTCTAGCTAACCCTAGTTGATTAATAGCAAATTATAACAAATTGTCCTTAGCAAATCCCTAGTTGATAGGTAGCAAATTGTATTAACTTAGCCTTAGTTAATCTCTAATTGATGTGTAACAAATTGTATCAACTTAAACCTAGCTAATCCTTAACTAATTAGCATAAAAGTATAACTTTTCGTACATCTTTTCCTATAGTCACAATAATAGGTAAAGGTTGAAGAGACCCTCAGGTGAAGATGTTTGATACATATTCTACTAGACAAGCTGCACAAGCTCCCATAAAATCTATTATTGTTTTTTTTATGTCAATCCAATATAAAAATTGAGCTATTCAATAAGTGTGAAAGCCCCTAAAGGTGACATGTGATATTCATGGAACAATTTTAGAATCTAGCTTGATGATGTTAACAAAACCAAACGCCCTTTGTAATGTAGTCATGTTATAAGTTAAAATGAGCATACGAATTTGATTGACTTGTAAATCATCACTAATTTTCTTTAAACATGGGTCTTGTCTCACTTCAGCATCAACTAAATCGACATCCTGCGAAAATGATTTGGATAACACATAGTTTTGGTTCTCTCAATTTTGCTTCTTCACATTTTCATGATAAGGCATTTGCCCCTTATTAACTATGCACACTTTTTATACTATTTCAAATTTGTAACCCAATATGTTATAGGTTGTGTGCTGAGTGAGGATTCTAAGAATGAGATTATCATTACTATATAAATATTGGACTCACATAAATAAAGATATTAACTAATGAGAGTCGATGAAGGTTCTTGTGATGTAGCTTACCATGTGAAAAATAACTTTCTGATTGGTCACAAGAAATTTATCATTTCATAAGGGAAGGATTTAGTTTCCCGGCATGTGTGTTAGTATGTGAAATAAATTCAAGACATGTGTTATTGCTTTGTTATATGTATGATGAGAATGTAATTACTTTCAAGGAAAAAAATACTACATTGAGAGGTTGTAGGATGTGCATAGAATGAGAATTTTGGGAATGAGGTTATCATTACTCTCACTATAAAAAAAAGCTAGCATTAGCTACGACACAAATCTGTCAAAAACAGCCAAAATCCATCAATAATGATTGTTTATTTCAACAGATTATTGACAACCTATATCGATTAAAACTCTGTCTGTAACAATTACCGACAGATATAGACTGTCAATAATTATTGAAGGATGGTCTGTCAATAATTATCAAAGGATATATGTCTTAGTAATTACCGATGGAAACATCTATCAGTAATTACTGAGGGATATATCCCTCGGTAATTATCGAGGGATATATCCTTGGGTTCTTCAATAATAGTTGTGGCAGATTCAAATGCAATGTTATATTGGTTATTTACCCAACCAACAACGTCGATCCAACATTGTGTCCTAATCATGTCATTGTAATCTTGACAGTCTTGTGATTGCTTAGGACATGAAACTTGCTCTGATCTAACCTGTGATAGTCTACTTGAAAAATCTTCCTGCTCAACATTATGCATAGTTGAATATTTCAATCCTTCAACTATTATACATGTAAGATAATCAATTTTGTCTTCTATATTAGTTATATTTACATTGTTAGTTTTCAACAACTTAACTTTGTTGTCATAGGTACATGAACATAGTCATTGTGGACTAAGCTCTTTTTTCCATGTACGAATTTGTTGAACATCAGACTATCCAACCTTCTGGTAATATAGTTGAAAGAAAACATAATTATTTGCAAACATGGATGACTGAGTCAAATAGAGACATATACCTTGTGCCATAGATTGATGGGTATGGGTTGCAAAATGTAAAATTTCATTAAAGTGTAGTTAATTAGTTTACTAACTATTTATGATTCATGATAGGTCTCACTAGCAAATGATGGTCGTCATTCTTAAACAATGCAAAATTATATGGTTTTGTTCGCTGCACAGGAGAATGAAAAATGACTTGAAAAACATGTATAAGGGTAAGTGTTTTTCTTTTTATGTTTCAAATTCATGTTGACCTTAAATTTTTATGATGAATATAGTTATATTAATATTACCTTGTGTTTTCAATATAAATAGATTTATGGGTAAACCCCGAGGTCAACTAGTTCAAATCTTGTATCCAAAGGTTGTAAGTCATTTAAGTTTCTTGTTCATTTTCTATGTTATTGTATGATCTACATGTGTGACTATTTAGTTTGTCATTTTAATGTAACAAGCAGCTAGATTCATGGAAATGTGGCCACTATGTCATGTTTTGGAATAAAACCATCATTCGAGTTCGCATTACAGATGATTGGACTGAAGTAATAATGCTTAACTTCAATACATTACAAATCAAATTTAGCTTTGAGCATATGCAAACATAATGAATTTTTCTTCATTTTGCAGCACTTCAAGAATACATCTCCTATACCATATGAGACAATTAAAAAGATACGACAAGAGTGGACAACTTATCTTTTGAAGAGATGGACTTAGGACTCATGCCTTTAGGAAGACTTTTATTATTGTTGAACATTAAGTAGCTTTAGTTTAAGTTTAAGTTTTGATAGTTTAAGTTTTGGATTGGTTTTTAGATTGTTTAGTATCCTGTTAACTTAAAACGCATAGAATATATTATATTGTGATGTGCTAGGATCATTTTCTAATTTTCAAGTGTGACTTTATTGTAAAAATAAATTATTTTTTTAAAAAAAATATAAAGTAGATGTCGGTTAGTGCACGTCTAATGTCTATTGGCATCCGTCAGTGCACTAACCGACATCATCTTCATTCCAGTATTACTTCATGGACTTACGCGCTCTTAGACGTCAGATATAGGAAAATCGAACATCTATTTTGACGTCTGTTGGGGGATCGGACATCTATTGACATTTGATGAAGGATTTGACGTCCCATTGACGTCTATTGAAGGATCCGACTGTCACCCAATATGACGTCAAAGCGAGATCAAATGCCAAAAATCCAAAATAACATACGTTAAAAGATTTTTTTAGTAGTGCAGATAAATATTGATTTTCCTCTCATCTTAACTGAATTTTTAGAAAAAATATTAAACTACACCGTATTGATACACAGTTTTCTATAACAATTACTAACACGTTTGCTTATTATTTTTTACATAATTTATTTAATTATAACTAAACGTTCGTGAGAACACATTTATTAATATTTTATTACTTAACTTACTGTATTATCTTCATGCGTATTACGTAATGTTGTTTCACACTTACAAGAAAACTTGGGTGTTACTGTAGTGGCAAAATAAGTAAAACGTGACATGAATTTGGTTTGCCTAAATTAATTATAAATAATGAAAAGCAAAAGAGTGTTGCTCCTTGCACCTCACCCATCTTATCCTATACCTCCTGTTTTACAATTTTGTCCTTCATTTATTAAATTTTAATTAAGTTTAATAATGATTTAACGATGTTTCAACGTCTAATAACTCCAAACCCCCTTATTTTTATAAATCCTATGTACATCCCTTTTTCTATTCCATCACTTTCTTTACGGCTGTGGCATTTTCTTCATTTTTTTTTGTTTCGCTTATTTGAGCTTACCTTTTGAAAGTGATGATATATTAGTAGTGATTTTGATCAACTTGGGAGTAGTCGTGCTGTGTATGGTGTGATTCTTGGAAGAGAAAGGCGGTGAAAGAGATTTGTACATTCGAAAGGCATCGAGGTTAGTATATAATATGCCTATACACCCTTATTCGGCATTGCAACTGCAATTAGAGATGCATCGACGTTCAAACGCTCGTTATGCATTGTCGCACCTCAAAGTTCGGCAACCCTCAACCGAACTTCGAAGTGCGGTTGAGGGTGAGTGTGCCGCACTTCCAACCTCGCTTAATACTTTTATCATGTTTTTATGTTATTGTATTATGTTTGTTAAATACATTATATGTTTATGTTGGTGATATACATTTATACTATGTTTGATATATTATGTTTGGTTAATACTTGGAATACAAACTCTCAAGATCGGGGCATGGCTCAGGAATCACCTCCTTGGAGAAACCAATTACATTAGAATAAAACTACGAAGTGGATAGTGCATAACTAAGAGAAAAAGTCACGTTTGAAAGACAGATTGTTGAGAATGGTGATTCAAATATTCTTGAAAAATTCCCAGCAACATTAATATTTGCACCCATCACATTCTTAAAAGTAATGCTACCAACAACTGGAAGTGCACTTGTGTCAATGGAAATCGGAGTATCCTGTCATGCTTATTCCCAGGTGAATATTTTCCAATTTTGCATAAGAAATGAAGATACTTTTCATACTAAAAGTAATTAATATGCTTGGAACTATGTCATTTGTTTAAAAGAATTCGACAGTTGTACGAGAAGTAATGTTCTAAATTTGAAAGTTAATGCGTTCTTGAAAGAAGAAAGATAAAAAAAATGAGGAAAAAAGAATTGCAATTCAAAATGCACTAATATTCAATCTGTGTTGGAAGTGCGATAGCCGGCATTGGAATTGCATGAAAATTAAACAAAAATTGGAGGTGCAGGGAGAATCACTTAAAAGCAAAATAGTAGTTCAAAAGAATAGGTTAGATGTCGAAGGAAAACGATAGGAGCTAATGCACTTGGCAATGAGCAGGAGTCCATACACCTTTAGCGAAACAAACGCTAAACATATTTATTATTTTTTCGGGCTTACATGATGTTAGAAACATCTAAAATCTGATACAATTTCTTAGTTATTTTTCAGATATTGACCTGGTGGACTTTTAAGGCCTAAAACTGATAACAAAAGTCCGAATTTCCATGGGAGCAAGTTCTACAATTTGATTTTCTGGATTTACTGGTCCTCCCCTCCGCACCTTGGATTCTCGAGGTGACCCTTTTACTTGCCAAACCAATCTCTTCCTCTCCATTTCTGCTCTTTCTTGGTTAGCTGATAAGCTCACTTCAGTTATTTTCTTTATCTGAAACACAGAAATTGAGGCACATGAAGCACCTTAGACAAACAAACTAGGTATATAAAAAAAGGAATATTTAGTCGTGATCTTTTTCTACCTGTTTGGAGGAAAACACCTTCTTCAGTTCTACAGTTGCCTTAACTGAAAGATGCTTGTCCTCCTCAATCTTGTATATGACAGAGAAAGAATTCAGTGTGTTGAAAAACAAGGCTCAAAAGCAATTGAAAACAGAGAAACATAAGAAGGATAAATTCATCTCAGATGTAATACATTATAACCAAGTAGACAGCAGCTGAAGAGAATATACCTCGTATAAGTGTGCCAACCGAAGGAGAACTTTTTCATCACCCAGATCCTGATGAGTTCCAGAGATGGCTTAAGATTATAAGTGAACAAAAAAAAGCCTTTTTTGAACAAATATTTGATGAAATGAAAGACATGCACCTGGAGGGTTATTATTGCAACGTTATCCGGTAAGTTGTATGAGGAATCTATTCCCGAGAAGGTTGTGACATGAGATTCTCCCCGATGTGCGTCACTCTAGAAAATATGTGAAAAAATGAAGGAAATATTCATGAGTAGGGAGTTACAGAGTTCAGCTCACTAGGAACACAATATTATCAAAGACTTTCTGACAACCATTCTATAATCACCTCTGTGAAGGCTAAAAGTAAGGGTGAGTATATCTCCTGACCAAATGATCGACGCCATCTAGCACCCTCTCCTACTGGATCAATTCTGAAATAGTATTTCCCTAGCACCTGCAAAATTTATTCTATATCTTGAATGAGCAAGAGGGTAAAACCAGCTTATAATTAGCCAACACATCAAGAACTAAATGGAAATATTTGTAAAATTAGTTATATAAACTACTTCTGTTAAAATATTAGCTTATAACTTATTTCAACTAACTTATGGGGTAGCTTTAGTAACTTGTAAGCTCCTAGAATGGCTCACAAAACACAAAAGGGTATATAGATTAACTTACAGTTAACCCTGTGCATGTATTACGGATGCAAACTGTTTCATTTAGTGCCTCTGCAACACCTCTGGAATCATCCTCAAGTAACCTCCTATACAAATGAGAGAAAAGGGAAATGGCGGAGTTTGATTTGTAGAGAATATATTATGCAATGAAACGATACGAGATTTGAGCTTTAAGCAACATCACAAACCTATGAACCATTAGTTCCAATTGTCCATCCATGATGCTGGAGCCCCCCACAGCTCTATCTACCAAAATAGAAAACTCTTTCCTTTTATCTTTCAGGTAAATCCCAAGGTTGATCTGAAACATGAAACTAGATTCCATTAATCAACAACTTCATGGACTGTGTCTTCATGTGTATAATGAATGTAGCATCTTCTAACACACATGGTTCAACATAACATACTGGGTAATAATTTCCAGCAACAGGTTGATTCACTTCCAAGTGCCAGTCTTTTCTGTAGTCTCGAACCTGTAAATGTAAGTCATTATAAATTTGTAACAATTTATTAGATTAAGCTTTGATATGGAAAACCGTTGCTAGAACTAAAAACGGTCAATCTGCTTGACTTACACGCTCAATGAAATCTCGTCCATTGGAATCAGTATAGAAGGTTTTGCTGCTTGCCAAATTTGTTTTAATCTCAGTTGCAATTTCCTTGCCAACTCCATCATCAATGGGTATAGGTCCAACCTGATGTAAAGATAGCTTTATTATGACTAATGGCTCTTACACAATGAAGTTTTGAAAATCCTGGTCAAGAAATTTGGAAAAACAATTACTTACAATAAACTCAACCTCAGCATGTTCTTTGCCCTTGTACAGTCTAGTAGTCTGTTCAATTAAGCCATGGTCAAATATTGAACTCTGAATCTTTATGATTACGGTTTTTTAATAACTTGAATGTGTTATAAAAACATGTTAGTTACATTTTTCTTACCACCATTAATGATTGAAAGAAGCAAGATGGTGGTAAAGTCTAATTTTTCTTTTTATAAAAGAGAGAATGAAAACTCACCTTTTTTTTTTCTGTGATTCCTTTCCATTTGCCAATGATACATAGGATAAGTGGGTGATGTGTGGATAACTTATCCACGTCCCCTTTATTTCCTTTTACGCTTTATTTTCTCACTTTACAAACTTTTCATCCTTTGTTCCATTTCTAGACAATCATCTTATTTTTCATGTACTAATAATAGAATTAAATGGGAAATTATTTGAAGTCATTTTAAATTAATTAGATTTAGCTCCTTAAATATTTTATTTACTTTGTCTTATTAAATAAACAAAAATTTAAGATTGAACTCAATTAATCAAATATAAATTTTATAAACGTTAAATCCAATCACCATTGTCAATTTATTCGCTGAATAGTCTCTTTTAAAAAACTTGTATAACCTTTCTTAGAAGCGCTTTAAAGTGGTACAGTTTGTCTTTTTTTTTTCTAAATTATATTATATATATATATATATATATATATATATATATATATATATATATAAACCAAATATTGGTACAAAAGTATGACTTACTTTTATAATGACTAATTTCCTTTAGGAAAATATATATTTTTTAAATAAAAATTAACTTTTTAATGGTCAAATAGATAAAAGTAAAATTTCTTTTTATTTTCAAAATATTTACCAAATTATAAAAGTATAATAGTCTAAAATTTTTAATTCTATTCATCTCACACCAATGTATTATTCAGAACTCTACACATGAGTACATATTCTGTTTGTAGATTCATATGGGATTAAAATGATTATTAAATACTATATATATATATATATATATATATATATATATATATATATATTGAAAAACTTAAGAAAATTTATTAGAACAAAAATAAATTATAGATAAGTCAGATATTAAATAAGGAAAAAAATTCAGATGTACCTAAATTATGCACTCACTGGACTGATCTACACCACACAGATTGATATTTTAAAGAATGAAAAAGAGTTGAAAATCCTCATCATTTCTTTATTAAAGAAAAAAGGAAAGTATCACTTACTTCTGTTGTCATTGTCCTAGGACATATATGAGAAAAGTAGGTGACATCTGACTCTGCTTATTTTATGTGTCTTTTTCTTTCTTTCTTTCTTTCTTTTTTATACACATATGTAAACAAAGTAATGTTATAGTACCTGATATATCCATGAATCAATCTGCTGATGCACTTCATGCACAATTGGTCCCCGAAAAACTATGAGAGGAGACTGAAATTTTTCAAATGAAAACCAACAGATTTAGTTCTAGCAATTACCGCTAAATATATATTGTTAATTGAAGGTAAATTTATAAGCAGATAACTTCACCTTCTTCCTCTTGGAATTGATGGGAAATGGTGAACCATCAGGTCTAAAAATATATGCTCCAGATGCCTTTCAACAATTCACAACATTTAAATCAATTGCTTGACATAACTAATCATAATCAATTCAAATCTATGGATAAAAAAAATGTTATCACCTGAGGAACAGTTTCATCTTTATCAACTCCTTTGCCGGCGTAAAATTTATATGCCTGCTCTAGAGCTTCTTCCACCTTTTTCATTGTGAACAGAAATTTAGAATGCATGCCGTGTAAACCTTATGGAATAACATCCTTAGAAGCACTTGCTTATTATAGTAAAGATTTTGGCAGACAAATAGGGATGTGACATCCAAATCACAAACCTTGCTCCTGCTGTTGATATATTCAGTAAGTTTCCGTTCCTTCACAGAATAAGTTAATTTCAAGTTTTCTGGACCCACTGTAATTATATCACTTTCATTCTTTGACTTGTGAGCTACATGTCTGTCTGAAATAGTAGCTGCGATGCAATTGCAAATTTTCTGCTTTAGGAAAGAATAAAGTCTCCCGCAGAATTTATAGTTTGGTCTCGTATTTACAATAATGATAGTACAATTTTCAGTAGGAGAATAACAAAGCAAGACTAACCTTCATTTTTGGCATAGGATACATAGTAAGTGCTAAAACCAAGTGGGGGAACAGTTGCTGGAAAAGCAAGCCAGTATTTGGGTTTCACAGTTGGAGACACTCCCAAGTATGCCATAGTGTGATAATTTCTTAAACCAAGAAAAAAATCAGGTATTGGCACCAACTGGGATTGGACTCTTTTCCCGCTGGAATCCAGAACACCAACGTTTTCATTGACAACCTAAGACAGATTTGATAGGCAAATAATGTGAAGCATGAGATTTTTCCTATGTTCAAAACATTCTTCGTTCGTGTTGATAAGCATGGTATATAATTACGCTGGACAAGAAAAAATGTATTACAATTACAATGCTTCAACTAGAAGGCATCAATTGGCACATAAAGTATTGAACAAATGCTTATTCATGAAGCAGATAGGCTCATAGATAGGAAACTCACGGGAATCCTTATGATATCTTCTCTTTTCCATCCCAGAGGATTGTAAACAACAACCTCCTACAGGAAGCAATGTATTAGAAAAATCTTAATCGATAAAATTCTGCGTTCTAATAAGCAACAGATTTGATGTCATCAGTCCTAACCAGGTTTTTCCCATTGGAGAAATCGACTTCTGATGCAGGACAGTAACTTATGTTCAGAAGTGGACACTGTAATGACAAGACAGAAAAGACAAATTATTCAAAACATGTTAATATTTTTTCAGCTGTTTCAAAAGTAACACAACCTTTCGCTCCAACTACAGCTTTTATCTTGAAAAAGTTGCTAACAAGAATTGTGATGGTTATGAATTGTAAACTTTTGACTTAGCTCTACTGACTTAGTTTCTCGTTGTGCACAAAGAATGAACATCAAGAAGAAAGATTATCCATGTGCCTTAAGATGTTATCTGAAGACTAGTAATTAACAGCTCACAGTTGTTGAACAGAGAACATCACTACTTGCCTGTTGAAATTTAATCTGTGGGTTCTTACATCCCGTTTTGGTTGCTCCCTCTGTCAAACAAGCAAGTGATTCTGCAACAACTTTCTCAGCCTGAACAAAACATTGAAAAGAAAAATTATTTTTGAGATTGTAAATAATAAAGTTCTAAGAGAATAGATATATAGACAATTTTATTACCTCTGTATAACCTATTGAAAGCCGTTTAGCATAATCATTAGCAACGTGCTGCTTTTCTGTGCCAGATACTGCATCATGATGCTGAGCAATAGCCAAAGCTTCGGCCAATGAATCAGTGTTTGGACCTAAGGCACTCTTCCCTTTGAAATACTCCAACTGTCTTGCTGCCTGTTTCAAGAATAAAGACCAATAAGAGGCCAATTTAGAATTTTGATAACTTTCCAAAATACTCCTATGGGATGTTAAGGTTGAATAAATTATAATGCTCCTGATCACACCACTTTCAGAACAAAAAAAAGAGCTTAGTTTAGCCTCCTAGACCGTCTCAAATTTCAATTGACAATAATGAGAAGCCTTACCAAGTAGTATCCACTTATCAGTCTGACATAACCTTTGAGAGCAGGCCTGCTTGTAAAATACCCGGTCCAATATGCATTCACACGATCTGCATACCTAATATATTGATGATCCAGAGATGAAATAACAAGTTAGAAGAACGAAAAGGAACGCTAATACGCAACTAAACAAGAAATTATTGCTTTTGGGTTGGCAATGCAGCCACCAGTTTCAAAATCATGTTGTAGGAATAAGTTACAATTGCCGTTTCTTCCTGAAAGAAATACAGTATATTTTGCATTTTGGAACTCACGGAAAGTAGTCATCAGTCTTGATTGGCCATGCCTCATTTGTAGCATGTTTGGCATCGGTGTATATTGATGGGGTTGAGTACAAGGCATGGACCCGACCATCCTAAATAAACATGAGTCAGTTGTCTCATTAGTATGTGAAACCCCTATTGGAAATAAGCTTAGTTTGATCTAAATTCATGAGCAGATGGAAAACTAGGCAGCCTAACGAATCATCAACAATCAAGTAAGCAGAAGAAAATTGTCAATTAAGGAAGGAGTTGAAGATAAGTAACCTGGTTAACGTAGTGAATAAACTTATCCATTTGCCGAAACCAGCTCTGCGCGTATTGGTACTTGAAATCTGTCCCCATAGTCCACATGATATGATTTGTGCGCGTAATATTGGCCTGAAACAGGAATTTATAAGCAATGTTCAATCAAATCAGTTTAAGTGCAACGGACAAACTTCTAATCATTTTCCATTTGGAGAATCTATATTTTCATTTCTCGGAATTTCGGACACTTAAATCATGTACGGTAAACATTTTAAAAGTGAATTTTAAACCAAGCTAAGCAAACTGCAGAGAGAAGAACCGGTATTCCGTCTTAAGATACATTTCATACCTGTGATATTGCTGCTGCGACAAACTCGTTTACTCTTTCAGGGACATTGTAGTCGAATAAATTGACATCATCCTTCAAGGGAAAAAGAAGTTTAATTACATAGCACACTTCCTGGAAAAAAACAAAAAGGAAATTGGCCCTACAGCAGTATTTGACTTGGATTTTACCTGAACAATGGGAGAATCGTCATTTACTTCGTAGTAGAAATTACTGGGAGGTTCATAATTCTCAGGGAACGCACCAGAAAATATCTGTATCCATGAAAAATTTTAAGGATCCGTTCGTAAAAGTCTACTGGGGGAGAATGAAGTGAATCCAACAGAAGAAAAACATGGTTTTTGTTGTTACTCACCTGTGATGATGAACCAAAGCTCTTAGAGCCCCGCCACACAACTTCAAGAGTTTTTTCATCTTTTCTCTTTGCTCTGTCTTGATAGTCAATCCGTGCAAAGAATAGAGAGTCAAATCCAACCTATGCCAACAAGAGTTATGCAGCTTAAGAAAAAATTAGCAATGTACAGAAAAAAAAAAATCTGTTTGTAAAAATACTTCGATGTCATTTTCCCCGGCAAAGTTAACGTTACCTCTGCCCCCAACAAGTAGGCCTGAACAGCAGAATGTCCAAATGGATCAATCTGCCACCCTATTCTTGGAGTCACTCCAAATTCTTCTTTGAGAAATTGATGTCCAAGAGTTGTCTGATCAATCATGTCAATGTAATGAGTAGCAGCCTCATCATGCATGCAAAAACCTCCATTTCTGCAACCCATAACCTTAGGATTTAACGTAATGTCATCGAAACCGAATGCCATTAATACATTAAAGGAGAAGAACATTCATCATGATCAATTTTCATTGACTTCCTATAATCAGAACAAAAAAATTGCTTCATTCAGTTATTAGAGGGTGTGAAGGTGGAAAAGTAGTCTGCTTGTGAATCTTTCAAATCCACACTTCCTACAGAGATAGAAGATAAGATAAGTGAATACATGAACTCCAATTGACCAGATTTGACCAGCCCTTTGACTATGTTCCGAATATCATCACTTTGTTCTCTCCACCATCGCTGAAAAAATGCCTGTAATACAACACGAGCAAAGAACAAGAACAAATTATAAAGGAGGAACTCAAATACAAAACACCACTTATCTTCACTGTTTTTATCGCCACTCAATGTGAGATATCCTAACACTTACCTGCTCAACATAAATGAACTTGCGATTCTTGTCAGCCAACAATGCGGGTACCAGGGAATCGAGCACGTTCTGAACGCATGCTCCCTGCCACAAAAGTGAAAATGAAAACATTGAATGTAACTGAGAGACAGCATGTATGTGTGGAAGTGAGATTGAGAATGACCTGAATTGAGTTGTTGGAACCAACATAATACTGATCAATAGTCTTCAACCAGCCAACATCGTCGTGAGTGTGAGGGACCAAGTGAACATTGATCTTGGCAGGGTCAATGGTTGTCGTTGTGTTATACCTTATATACTTAGATTCTGAGGAAATGACACACCCCAACAATAGTATAACCCATAACACACACAACCCAGTAGTGTTCTCCATGGACTAAGCAAGAACACTCTTAATTGAACTGAGGAAATTTTGTTTATTTATAATAATGGCGATAAGGATCTCCGCTATCTTTGTCGCAGTTATTGTCGTTTGTTCTGATCCCACTGATTCCTATAGATGGACGTTAGATAAAGAGAGCATGAAGAAGTCACTGTCAGTTTAGGATTTCGAAGCTAAAAAGACTATTGATAAGGTTAGTGATCCCCGCTGTCCCTGAATGTAAGTTATTCCACTCCTAGGTCCTCTCACCAACTAGTACCTGTTTAGCATGTGATCATACTTTAACATTCTCACTACTTTTACATTTATTTCAAACTATTTTTTATTATTTTTTACTCTCTTCTATTTTAGAAAAATATAAAAATATATAATCTTATTGTTACTTTTCTAATAAATATATAGTCACTAATTCATAATAAAATTCTTATTGTAATTCGTTTTTTAATTAAATATGATTTTACACGGCGTTAAACTGGTATTGGTTATTTTCTCTCCAAAAACTTAAATTTTCATATATTTTTGTTACCAAATTTTAAAAATGAAAGTTTGATTTTTTTAGTTTGTTAAATTTTTTTGATTAGTATTTAAATTAGAATATATCAAACAATATAATTATTTTAAATTTTAAACACTTTTTGATACTTAAAAGAATTTTAAAAAAAATATTTATTTTTAAAATTTAAAACTATTGTGCATTTGAAAAAAAAACAAATTTTAATTTTATTATAAAATTTCAAAAATAAATAAATAATTAATTCGTAATTCTTTTATCACATACAACTTTTTTACTTTTTTTAATCTTTATATCCTTATATCAACTAAGTTGGTAGTTTCCATGATGTAATACTTTTAAAGATTGAAAAACTTTTCATTACATAATTATTCTATCATCTACACCTCTGTATAAAAAAACGTATCAATTTTTCAATACGAAATTTATATCTTTATTAAATTAAGATAATTTTATTATATGAAAAAATAGAAAATGATATTATCTTTATGTAAAAATAATTAGATAACTCCTTAGCTATAAAATAATCTCTTAATTTTCACTTTTTTCTTATTATTTAAAATTATGTTATTTTACAAGAAATTGTGACACACATTCACGTGCATAAATGCCTATTTCTCCAAGTAATTAATAACGATGCTGTATTTTGTAGCTATTCTCTATTATACACCAATATTTTTACTGCTTTTAGTGTTTTGATTATGACTTTTCTTTTCAACATTTTTACAATTTTATTATATATTTTATAACATTTTTAATTAACTTTTAGTTTCATTACTCATAAAAGAAGTAAAACATAAAGATGCACATTTTTTATTTGATTTTAACCCATGTATAGGTTTGTTTTACTAATTTTCTCTTTCCAATGCACCTTTTTTTTTGTTCTTTCCTCTCATACGGTTGTCATTCAACTTTACACTCACAAACTCAATCAAAAACGATTAAAAATTACGAACTTAATTAAATTTTAATTATTATATGAATTCAATATTTTTAATTAAAATGTTTAAAATAAGATTATTTATCCAGACTACTACTTTGTATCTATTCGATCCAATAAATATACTAAAGGATATAATCTAACAAGGTTCATTAAGTTTTTTCTTGAAATAGCTCATAATACATTTATTGGAAAAGTATTCATAATTCAGACAATTCTAACTATTCTCGTCAATTTAATATTATGGTCATAATTTAAGGTAAGATATCACTTTGTTATTATTATTTATTTGAGGTAAATATTATTTCAATGATATTATTTGATATCTCAACATAGGTCCACGATCCATATTAATCTTATAAATACAATTAGTATTCTCTAGGAAATACTCAATCACTCTACACATCACACTCATATTCACTACTATATTCTCATATAACCTAAAATTTTCTTATTGACTTGAGTGTGAGTCTTTCGCAAGTAGATCTTTCCTCGTATTCCAACCTTTAAAAGTACATATTTGGGACTTCAATGCAGCTCAGATCACGCCACTTGTCCAAAAGATCTTGTTTAAGACCCCCACTAAGAACATATTCCAAGGAGAGTCTTGGAGAGTAATTCTACTTTGATTTATAAGAATTTCTCATATTAAATTGTGGTGCTTTAGAATCTTAAAAAGAGATGATATTAATACTTTCATTTCTATAAGCATATACTCTTCAAAATTTATGTGTAGCTAATTTATCTATTATTTATACATAACATTGTTTTAGTGTTTTACCTCTATGTATTTTTTAAAATTTTTTTATAATAAATATAATTTAAAAGTGTGATTTTTTTTATTGATTTAGTGTGGTCTCATATGATTTATATTCATTTCTTTTTTTTAATAAAAATCTATATGATTTTAAATGATTGATGAACTACGATATATGTAAACATAATTCAGATATAAAAATTTATAATAAAACTTGACATGAAGTTATTTAAAATGTATAAAATATTTTTTGTTTTTATTTGGGTGTATGATTATTATTTGTTTTTATTAATATAATGACGTGGTTATTACTTTCATCTTTTAGGCTGTGTTCGTTTGGAGTTATTTGAAGGAGATGATTTGGGAGAGATGATTTGAATGGATTTGAGTGGATTTGAGGGTAATTTTTTTGTTGTTTTTTTAGTGGATTTGTGAGTAATTGAGAGTGGATTTGGAAGTAAAGTTTGTGAGAATTAGTGTAGGATTTGATTGATGTGATAAATTTTAAAAATTAGTTTAATTAATAGAAATTAAAGATTACCAAAATGCCCCTAATTATAAAATTAATATAAAATGTTGTTTATAAATGTTATATTTAATTGTAAAAATGTTTATAAAAAAAATATGAATAATTTATAAAATTAATGTTTAAAAATTATAAAAATTAAATAATCAACTTATTTTTAATAAATTAGAAAATATAATATATTCAATTTTATTAAGACGTAGATCTTTTTAAGTTATAATATCAAAATAAGTATTATATTCTTTTTTTTCGAAAAGGAAAGATGGGGTGCAAGGAAAGCTGAGGATGCAAGGAAAGCTGAGGGTGCAAGGAAAATATTTTTTTTTTTTGTTTCAGAGTTTGGCACAATTCGTTTTTTAGGAATCTTAGGTTCAGCATCTTCCTCTCCATTTGCTCTCACAGACCCTTCCCCAGAGCGAGAAAGAATGGCGCCCTTCCCTTCGGCCCAGCACGTCGCCAGCGCTTCTTCGAATCCAGCCACCACGCCACCTTCCAGCCCAGAACTCCGACGAAGGGGCGTCTTCCCTGCGTGCCACCAAACCGGCCACCGAGCCAAAACGGCCATCGCGCCACCACCTTCCCTATCTCTCGTCTTTTTCGCGTCTTCGCCACCTGAGGGAGCCGACCATCGCGAGCCGCGACCGATGCCACCAGGCCAGGACCATTGCTGGTCACGCGGGAGAGAGAAATACTATCGCCTCTCCTCGCTGTGCCTCTACCGAATATGCCGTCGAGAGCTGTGGCCCGAGACGCCGCCAGTTGCCTCCGCTGTCGATTGCATAACCGGTTATGCGTAACCGGTTACGTATGTCGTAACCGATTACATCTACCCGCCAAAACTTTTTATTCTTCTCTAATCAGTTACACTATACTGTAACCGATTACGTCGCGTCGTTTTTAGAGGGCACATGTGACTTTTCCGCGAGAATCCACTCAAATCTTCGCACAATTGCGGGTGATTGAACAGTGTAACCATCCCGCATTTCATCACAAATCCGTCCGTGCATTTCAGTTGAACCGAACACATAACAAATTTAGTTACTCGCTCGCAAATCTCTCTAAACAATAAATTCTCTTAAAACGAACACAGCCTTAGTTTTCAACGGTCAATTTAATTTGAGTTTTCCTTCTTTTATTTTGTTAATTCTTCAATTAATTACTGATGATGAAGAACCAAAAAGCCAAGTCGAAGAAGATAAAAGGAATTAATTATGAATTGAGTTTGAAAAAGTAAATGTAGTTGTGACATCTTTGATTAAAAATGTTTAGATAACATAATATCTAAAAAATATATTTTATATATTCATAAATATTCAATTAAAAATAATTAAATTTATAAATTTTTTAAAATTTTGTATTATATATGTGTAGGGGCATCTTGGCTTTTTATGTCTAGATATATTCAGTGCTAATAATATGAACTTGCACCGTAATGACATGGCCAACAAGATGTCAGTTAAGGTAATCTCTATAAAACAGCATTGACTAAGTTGACTAATCTAAAGTCATGATTAAAGTATGATTAGCACAATGATTATTTTAGACTAATTTAAAGCCATGATTAAAGTATGATTAACACAATGATTAATCCAAAAAGCTAATCAATGTAGTTAACTACATGGATCAGGCTCATCGAGATAAAAAAAACTCATAAATCATAATATAAATAACATAGTAAACTAGATGCATTATTATATTCATTAATTATTATATATACTATAATCTTATGCATTTTGTTGACTTGAGCGTCAAAGTGTCTTTTATAGACACAAATCTCATTTGGATCGAAAAAGGACTAGTTAGAGCTAGGAGTGCTTGGAATTGGGGTCTTTGTAGAGTATATTTTATTTTGTAAGAATAATTAACGCCTATCGTGAGGCCGACTTATATTCTGTGAAGAGAAAAGTTATATGGTATCCACTGCGAGTATGATGGTCAGAGCAAGGGAAGCGGGTATAGGACTCTCATTGGCTCACATAACCGCGATGCTAGAAACACATGCAAATGCAGCGAGAGTTTGTTGATTCAAGAAAGAAGTGTTGAAGAGATGGATGTCTTAAGGTGAGACAACTCCAGACTGAGAATAAGGGTTCAGGTTTAAGGAGTAACTAGCAAGGGGAAGGAGAAGGAAATCCTTGAGAATGCAACGTCAATGCAAAAAGTTGCATCTCACCTCTATGTTGTTTGTGAAGCTGAAGGGAAAGCGATTATAAAACTGGAAGGACAACAAACAACTCCTTGGCAATAGGATGAAATCAGTGACACCCCTTTGTTGATGGTATCATGGATACCCCACTCTTTAGGTAGTGGAAGACCCTAACATGGGATCAATATGATGGCAACACCAATCTAGACGGGCATTTCGTCGTGTACATTACTCAAGTCGATCTATACTTGACTGATGTTATCGTTATGTGCAAGACCTTTCCTACCACCTTGAAAGGAGTCCCCCTAGAGTGGTTTACCCACCTACCCTCTACTCCATAGATTGCTTTGGCATATTGCTAGCATTCTTTACGATACACTTTGTCACTAGTCGATACCATCATCTCACTTCCTTAGCACTTTTGAATGTTAGATGAGAGAAAGGGGAATCTACTAACCTTTATTGATATGTTTGGGAAAGTGGCATCGAAGATTAGGAACTTGAACCCTGAAATCATTTTACACTATATAATCACGACACTAAAGCCAAGACCTTTCGTGGACAACCTATGCATGACATCGCCAACAAGTATGGAGGAGTTGAGGTAAGGAGGTGGTAAGTTTATGTGATTTATAATATTAGCATTATACATATTATAGCATAATTAACCCTAGAAGCTTAACACTCCATGGAATATATAAATAACATAAAAATAGAAGAAGAAATTGGGGAGAACATGAAAGAAGAGAGGGAGGATGAAATTTGAACCCTTCAAAAGATTCCTAAGCTCCCCTAATTTGTTTCTCTAAATTTCTTTATTCAGAAATTGGATTGTGTTTTATTTTAGAATTTTTTTTGTTATTTTAATCTTCTTTATGATAATGTTATCCTCTAATTATCTTCTAAATAATCAAATATTTTTAAAATATATTTAATTTTTATATCTAAAAATATTTGTTAGATTGTTGCGTGTTTAGATGTTATTCCAATTTTGTTTCATATTAACCATTCTATTTTAAGTAAACAAAAAGGTACATTAGTTTATCCCAAAAAAAATTAAAAGATAAAAATTTAAATAACGGTTAGGTCCAGACTTATGATATATTTATGCATAACAAATCCAATATTCCCGTTAAACATCACTAAGTTTGATTAGTTTGGTTATAGTTGAATTTTATTTCTATACAAATTTAAAGTAAATAAATTGATCAAGTTTAGGTTATTGAGATTATCCAATCTAATAAATACTCAAGTAAATGAAAGAAATATATCAGTTTTAATATAATAATATATAATATGTTACAAAAATATAATTTATCTCTTTTCCTATACAACTTAATTTATGTCACTTACTAGTCATCCCCTCCATTAATGATTATGATAATTATGCACTTAACATATTCAAGTATACTAAACTTGATTTAAAAACGCAATTTATTTTTACTATTCTAAAATAAAATGTCACTTTTCACTTTGCCTGCAAATAATATAACTTACATTTGATTGTCACCAAAACGTATCTCTTAAATCATATTCTTTCGCAGCTAACATTAATATTTGTATTCAAACCATATAGGAATAGCCTTCTATTAAATTACTTGGGATTTTCCACGAGAAAAAAATGTAATTATAATTAGGACATAAATATCAAAAGTGAAGCTGAACATAAATAAATATCATGAAATGAAATTGGAACACGGCTAAAGGCAGCTGGAAAGTACTCGCAAAATCATTTTTCCTTGGGAATTTTAAGCACCAAGATTTCAAAACAAAACTATAACAAAATTCATTAAGGTAACATTGGTACAAAAGCCTAGTGAATACCTCAAAAGGTAATATACTACGCAGTTTCTTTTTTCTTCTTGGGCATTCTATATCCTCCAACCACACAGGCATGGTCCCTCTCAAATGGTTCAAGGGTTACTTGTTCGAATGGTTTGAATTGATCCGCCTTCAACTTGTTCACTTCGCTTTCAAACACTGCCTCAGCAGGTACTGTGGAGTCTATGCAGTTAGCCTAAACATACACAGGATACATGCAAGTCAGAACAATTAATCTACACAAAATTCCCCCTTTGTGTTTAGGGTTTAAAGCCTGAAAGTCCCAAGTTTAAATTCTGGAAACACCCTAACCCTAAAAGCCAAGAAAATACATGATAGGATCTCTGAAGATACCTTGATTGAAATAACAAAATGACCACCTGCTTTGAGATAATACGAAGCATTCAACCCCAAAATCCTAGCCTGCAATGCCCACCAAAAATTAATAAACAAATATTAACAAAACAATTAGTTACTTGATTGTTTTCAGGAGCTTTATCTTCAAATGGAATACTTTCCGGCAAATATAGAAGAGAATAGACACTAAAATCATAACACTACACGTAAATTAAAACTGAAAACATAGGGAAAATAAAAGAAACTGAAAATTTCAAAAATAAAAGTAAAAATTGGTACTGAATAAGGAAAATTCAAACAAATGAATTCACCAAAGCTGTTGTATATTAAAAAACACTAGTAAAACTATATGGAGTAATCATAAAACAAATTGATGTGCATCAGAAACTCGGGTGTGCATCATCCATGCTGTCTTGAAGGGGAATCCGAGAAACTCATCACATGCACAGATTGTGTCACATACTAATAACTGGACATAAACAAACTTAGTAATGTATAATATATTATAAATATTATCGATATTATAATTATATTATATATATATAATATATATTCAAATTTCAAATTAATTAAAATATGAAACAAAATGATACTAAGAACACTGAAAATGGAGATAGAATCGGGCTCAAAAACTCTAAACCCCGAATGCATTCAACTTAAAAGAATAAAGTAACAAAACAATATAAAAAAGAAAAGATATTGATTTGCATCAGAATCTCGGTCTGCATCATCCAAGATGTCTTGAAGGGGAATCCGAGTAACTCATCATTTGCAAATAAATTTCCCAACAAGAACAGAAGAGAAAAAACAAAAATATCCAATTAGCAAACTGTACTTTTTATTTAGCAAGATAGCACAAGAATTCAATACTCGGAATGCCAATTCTAGCATGTGAACTCCTCACTACAGAAAACTAGCAATAGCTACATTTCAGATCCTAGGAAAACAAATTCTAACCTAGATTTCTAAAAGGGAAAATGAACAACTGATGAATCAAAATCAAACAAACATTAATAATACGCCACTGCTGATATTAGTACATCAATGTCTTGAAATACTAGTACATATATGATGTAAATATGACGATTAAGAGAAATTAAACCACACCTGATCAGGCTGAGCAACATCAGAAAAAATGACATCAACCATTCCAACCAACATTCTGTATTTAGCTGGATGTCTAGCATCTTCAATAATGGGAATAACATTTGTACGTTTTTTTGCCATGTTGACCAAATCACGACCACTTCTATGAGAAAACTCTACTGCATAGACAACTCCTGACTACACACACACAAAGAACAATACACTCCAAGTAAGCTATTATACTCCACAGATCCGATATTATACATTTCTATAATATACTTACAGGGCCTACAACGTCAGACACGTGAGAAACAGTTGTACCAGAAGCAGCTCCTAGGTAAAGGACTCTGGCTCCAGGTTTCTTCATGAACCAAAGTCAAAACTAATTAAATATTTGAAGTACACCTAAACAGAGCAAGGTTGTTGCAAAGACAAACTTACAATCCAGATGTTGTCAACTCCACCAAGGATGGCAGCAGCCAACTTTGAACGAAAAGGATTCCATATTCTATATTCGTCCTTGGAACCATCTTCATTCTGCAAAATAAAGCTATTACTTCATAAATAACCTTTATAAACTTAATCTACTTAAGGAATGAACAGGAAAAGTACCTGGACAGTAATCCTTTTTTCATTGTAAACAGCTTCGCCAGGAACAAGATTCTTAGTTACAAGTGCGTCTTCTTTACCCTTGGCAATGAAAATTCCTCCATGCCTATGCGGCTGAACTACGACTTTGCTCCCGCCCTTCATTCCACCTCTGCCACCGCCACGGCCACCACCCCTGCCGCCTCCACGGCCACCACCACCTCTGCCTCCACCTCTGGCTTTGAAGGGCGTACCCCTGTCTCCACCTCTTCCCCCACCACCTCTTCCTCTACCTCTGTCTCCCCTACCACCCCTAAATCCACCACCAGAACCACCACGACCTGCAGAAATTCAGACAGTTGTCAGGAAAAGGAAATGTATTACAATTACATTCTTCTACTAATAAAAGAAATCATCAAAACACAAGGAAATGGGCGAGTAAAACACAATCTACGACATAAAACAGGATGTCATCAAGTGCTAAAGCAAAATGCGTAAAGTGATACATCGATAACAGAAAAGTTACCTCTTGGAGGAGCCATCTTGGAGAGCAGAGAGTGTAAACGGCGACAAAGTGATGTGCAAAGCAACAACCAACAATGGTTTTAAGGAGGACTTTATAAGCAGGGTTTAATAAGTAGGGTTTTTATTTTACACTGGAAATAAATAAACATAAAACACCTTTCATTATCTACTTCTCTAACCCTAGCGCATCACTTCCGCTCCACTAAGCCGGCCCAGCCCATTTTTCATGTTGGGTTTTGCTCCCTCTACCATCATCACTTGCTCCCTCCACCTCCTCCTTCCTCTTTTATCCCTCACTCCATCTCTCTATTCCTACTTTATTCTTCACTAAAATTTTACTTTTAGAATTAATACTTTATAATTTTTACTCACTCTAATCCTCTACGCACATGCAACAACACACCTCTTTATCCTCTTTTACGTTATACTTTCGTGCTCTCATTATTATTCTTTTATTGTGTGAACTTTTTCTCCTTTCTTTGTGGTGTGAGAGTGTGGTGAGTGAGAGGTTGCAGGTGGTGGTGGAAGAAACTGTTCTACGGTGACAAAGTTCAGTGGTGTTTAAAGGTGTAATGCGTCGACGTACGTAATCAATCCTAAATTAACATGAAAACCCTTAAACAGATATGAACACCCGTCAACGGATGTCAACATCCGTTTAAGATGAAACAGATATCGACATTCGTTTAAGGTGAAACAGATATTGATATCCGTTTTGGTTCCTCAGTCATTACAATGTTATGTTTTCTTATTTCCCTAAATGAGTAATCTGAAAAGGGAGATTTTTGTGAAGGATAAGGACAACATTTGACACTTCTCCACAACTATTGGATTAAATTTGAAATGAAAATTATTCTTATTAGTGTCAAAATTAATATTGTATTGTTTACAATAGTTAACCCTTTTAATATATATTGTCCTTTTAAAAGTTTTTTTACCTTTTCCTGAATTTGATAAGGATCAACAAGACCAACAAGCTCCCTCTCATCATGCATGGAGAATTTGTTCACTTTGCTACAGTCTGTGTTGCTATTTATTGATAGAAATCACATGATTCAAGAGCTCAAGGTATCAGAGCTGGTGTCACTTTGGGCTAAAATGATTGCAGAGTGGCATGCATGGGAAGAATAAGAGGATTTATCAATTTTTGAGGTGATTAAGGAAATTGTCTACCTTGTCAATTTATTTATTTATGTAATTGTCTATATTATATTATTACATTCTTTCTTCATTATTTACCTTCTAAAATTGTTTTAAGCAATATAGCACAATTTGATTCTATTGTTTGTGTTGGAACTCGAAGTGGTGGTAGTTGCAAATCGAAATCTTACTAATCACGCGAAAACCTGCATGGTTCTTGATTGTACTTGTGTTTTTTTACTCATGATTGAATATATTGTTTTAAGGCTACTGTTTATCTAAGTTATAAGTTCTAACAGTCAAAGAAACACAGTCAAAAAGTTGAAACTGTTTCGTTAACAAAGTTTTGTTAATTTCTTTCTTGGTGAAATTTAGTGATGGCATTGGCCTGATTGATTGAACAAACTTTTCAAACAAGGGAAGTCCGATGATGAAATTCAAAGTTGCTTTACTTCACTATTGGAGGTATCCATACAATTGAAAGAAGCACATGATGGGAAAGATGAACATAGATCCGATGATGCTGAAGATGACAGTGACAATAAGGAGGATGAGGATGATGACACTAACAATGATGATTATGATGAGGTTGATGTTTGAAGTGCTTTCACCTGAGAAAATGCTAGCAATACATTATCTAACACCTTTTCTATCACACTCTTGCTATTTGAAATTTGTAGAAAGCACAAAATTGTGTGGGTCAATCCATATTTAATGAACCTTACTTGTAAGGAATCGTAAAAAAAACAAAACAAAACAAAAGAGAACGGGGAGGAAGGAACGTGCGCTGCCACAAAGGGACAGCGAACGTTGCTTCCCCCTTTGAAAACCAAAACCAAAAGAAAACAAGAAAAGGAAAGAGAAGAGGAGGGGAAGAGGAGAGGTTAAGAGGGGGCTACGGGTTCTGCTGGGAGTGGAAATTTCTTGCTGCCAAATTGAGAGGGGAGAAGGGGGAGCTGCTGTTGGAGCTGCAAGGAGGCTTTGGTGGTGCATTTGGAAGGAAATCAAACTCTTTGGAAGTAATTCAAGGAAGTCTTCAAGAGGTAAGGGGAGCTAGATATATTTCTTTGATTGTTGAATTTTGTTACGCTTGGTGCAAGTCTGGGAAATTTTGGGAGATAAAAATATTTTTTTTACGTTTCTGGAATTTTGCAGAAATTCTGCAGAACCGTTAGTCCCAAAATTTTCTGAACGTTTAGTTGGTGACCTGTGTTCACCTGACTGAGTACCTGCGTTGGACTTTCTGTACAAATTGGCCTTTTCTCTCGCGTAATCGTTTACAGGGGTCCTGTAAACGATTACCAGCCCGAACGTTCGTCCAAATTGAGACGAATTGAACGTTCGTCCATTTTGATTTGAACGTTCGTTTTCTTTAGCCGACGAGCGTTCGCTCATGCGTTCGTCCCGTAGCATTCGTTCTTAAAACTTCTGAACGTTCGTCCTAACAGTGTATGTCCAAATAGGTGGGTTTCTGAACGTTCGTTCAGATATCGGATTAACGAGCGTTGGTGATAAGGATTTGAGTAGAGAGCGTCTGTGTGCGCCTGTGAACGTTCGTCCATTTCCGGGTAAGGGAAGCTCACTTAATTTAACTGTTTTGTTGCATGTGTGTGTGTGAACGTTCGTTATTTCACTATATGATGTTGCCATGACTGATTTGCATGAACGTTCGTTATTTTGAAAATATGAGAATATTATATGTTGATTTGGATGTGATTTAGATGCATGAACGTTCGTTGCTTGGATGAAATGAAATATATGAAAGTACATGATATGATTCGTATGAAAAATGAGATTTTCTTTATGTGAATGAGTGGAACTATGAGAAATGAACTGGAAATGAAAAATGAATTGTAAGAGGACTTTATGAACATGTATGTTCGTACTGAACAGTCATTTACCGTTCGGTTTTTCCCAAATAAAAGGTTTGAAATGTTGATCCTGTCATTTTGATAAATCACTGTTTAAGGACGAACGTCCTCGTCCTAAATTTGACATGCTTGAGCGTTCGGCTAAGCACTGTTTGTGTATTAATAGTCTTTTACAAATTTCTATCCTTTTACTTCCTATAATGTTATACGTGCGTTATTGAGACGGTCTCTGACCGTTCGGTTATATTGGCCAACATGGTGGAAATAGGATTCTGTCATTCGGGTAGAATTCTGGTTGAGGACGAGCGTCCTCATACCAAAATGCTTTGCTTTAACGTTCGGTCTCATACCGAACGTTCGCCCTAATTGCTGTTCAGTCTTATACCGAACGCTCGTTCTGTTTGGCGTTCCGTTTTATGTTGAACGTCCGTTCAAAGTGGATTTCGGTCTCATACCGAACGTCCGTTCAAATTGGTGTTCGGTCTCAGATTGAGAGTTCGCTCTAATTGGTGCTCGGTCTCACACTGAGCGTTCGTCCTGATGATGCTCGGTTTTGAACTGAGCGTTCGTCCTAAAATGGGGCTCGGTCTTAGATTGAACGCTCGCTCAAAATGGCGCTCGATCATATATCTAGCGTTCGTTCTCCAATTCCTAACGAACGTTCTCTTGGTCAAGTCTGCAACGTTCGTCCTCGTATTCTTGGCGAGGGTAGGACATTTGGTTTTTGATGCTCATCCTTATAAATGATGAAATTGGATATTAATTGATGAGTAATGAATGATGAACAGTATACGAGATGAAAATGAAACTATGATTATTGAACGAGCGTTCCAGGTAGGAACGACTCAGATGATTGTTGAAATTCGTAAAGTATGACTGTGGGAAGTTAATGCTGGCTGTTCAATCCTGATATTCCGTGAGTGATCGTCCTCAAGTAGAGGCGCACGTCATGCGTGGGAATGGCAGGAGGTCGTCGTCCTTAGAGGTACTTTGGACGGACGTACTAACCTCGGGTGGCAGCTGATGAGAATGCCAGTTACCACACCACCCGGGTGCGTGAACGCCTGTAACTACACAGATTTCATACAGTCCGGACAGTCAGTCGTGTCTAGTTTTATTTTGTGCATGTGTTATAATGCCTTGATATGTGATGAATTATGTAATGAATTGTATGACTGATGCATGAGTTAAATTAAGTAAGCTTACCCTTGCGTTTTCCTTGTGTTGTCTCGTTTTGTACGTCCGTCCTGTCGTTGCAATGATCATCCGTGTGGATGTGAGCAGAGGGAGATGAGCATTTGGAGGAGGCATTGAACGAAGAGAATCTGGTTGAAGTTGAAGTGAAGACCGAGCAGTGAGACGCTCGACCGATCCTTTAGTACTATTATGTATGACCGTTCGGTCAAGTTTTAAATTTTTACGTTCGGTTGTAATTCGTGATTATTGTATGGGCGTGCGACTTTGCGCATTCGTTCCTTATTGTTATAAGACCGTATTCAAGGACGTTCGTCCTTGAGCGTTCGTTTGGTTTTAACTTTTAAGTTGGAAAACTGTACTGTTTTATTATTAACTGTGATTTTCTAATTATATGGTTTTTACTGTATTTTTGGGATGTCACATTAGTGGTATCAGAGCATTTTTGTTCTTTTAAGGACACTATAGGTTATGAGTACACTGTGTTTTTGCTGTGTGCTTAAATTGCGTTTAATGAGTTATTTTCGACTCTTTGAACAGGATTAACGTTCGTTTCTTTTCTCTGTTCCAGAGAATCAATGGCACCTAGACTTCCTCCTCCTCCTCCACCGCAGACCAATGAACATGATGCGCCCAACAACACCAGATTGTTGGAATCAGTAATTGAAAGGCTACAAGAGCAGAACGCTGTTTTGACGCAGCAAAATGTGGCTGCCTTACAGAGTTTGGAGGCCGCTCGTGCAAATTCTGAAGTGACTCAGAGACAGCTTATGGAGATTCTTGCAGCTACCAGGGGTACACCGGGAGCATCTGCTTCAAACACTACTCATCAGACTGAGTGGAGTTTGGAGAACTTTTTACAACATCGCCCTACAAAGTTTGATGGGAAATGCCTTCCTGACGGCGCTGATCAGTGGATACGAGACATGGAACAGATCTATGATGCCAAGGATTGTCCAGATGATCGAAGACTGGCATTCACTGAATATCTATTGACTGGAGAGGCCAGTCATTGGTGGTCGACTGCGAAGATGTTGCTAACGGAATCTCACAGCCCTATTTCCTGGAAAGTCTTCAAGGAAAAGTTTTATGAGGAGTATTTCCCGGATAGTGTTCGTTTCGGCAAAGAAGTAGAATTTCTCCAGTTGGTACAAGGTAATATGTCTGTTTCTGAGTACACCAACAGGTTCAAACATCTGGTTCGTTTTCATACCCTGGCGACCAGTGAAGTGTGGCAGTGTAGGAAATTCGAGAATGGGCTAAGAAGCGATCTGAAGGTACTAATCTCCAGCCTTTGCATTAAGTCTTTTCCTGCCATGGTTGAGAGAGCAAAAGTGTTAGAGAAAAATGTGGCTGAAGTAGAACGACTGAAGAAACAGCAACAACCAACTAGAGGGCCAATCATGTCCAGGCCTAATCTGAATCGGAACAGGTTGCCATATGCTCGCCCAGCACAACCATCTAATTCCCAGGCTATGGTTGTTGGCGAACAGTCTGGACAGCACGGATCAGTCAAGTGTTTCCAATGCGGAGGACCACACTACCGGTCGTCATGCCCTCAGTTATTGGGAGTAAAGTCCTGCACTCGTTGTGGAAGGAATGGTCACATAGAGCGCGACTGTAATATGGGCGGACGAGCGCCAATGAGGCCGCCAAATGCTGGAAGAATGCAACAGGGAAGGGGTGGACGAGCACAGGCTGTTGGTAGAGTTTATGCGATCACGGCCGCGGAAGCTGCCAGTTCAGGTACGCTCGTCACTGGTACTTGCTTATTACATGGAATGCCTGTTTGTGTGTTGTATGATTCGGGGGCAACACACTCCTTCATTTCGAAGGCGTGTGTTGGGAAATTGGGATTAGCCGAACGCGAAATGCAGTTCGACTTGGTAGTATCAACCCCAGCGGCTGGTGAGGTTAGGACGTCTACTGTATGTGTTAAATGTCCTATAGAGGTTGAAGGGCGTAATTACAAGGTAAATCTCATCTGTCTACCCTTGAAAGATCTTGAAGTAATCTTAGGAATGGATTGGCTGGCTACCAATCGCATTCTCATAGATTGTGGTGCAAAAGAATTGGTGTTTCCGGACGAGTACGAAGTGGATCTATCTGTGACGCTCGGTCAACTGAAAGAAGACATCGTGGATGGCGCCAGTTGCTATCTGATCATGACGCATTCGGACGAACAACTTGAAGATTTAAATCATGAGCGATCGTCCGGTAAACTGAATGGAGGACGATCAGTCGTGGATGAATTCCCTGATGTATTTCCTGATGAAGTGCCTGGATTACCTCCTCCACGCGAGGTGGAATTTACTATCGACTTAGTGTCCAATGCTGGACCTATCTCTATTGCACCTTATCGGATGTCGCCAGCAGAGTTAGCTGAACTCAAGGAACAGATTGAAGAGTTAATGGATAAGCAGTTTATCAGACCTAGTGCATCACCTTGGGGAGCGCCGGTACTCTTAGTGAAGAAGAAGGATGGAAGCTCTCGTCTCTGCATTGATTATAGGCAGTTAAACAAACTGACTATCAAGAACAAGTACCCTTTGCCTCGGATAGACGACCTGCTAGATCAATTGCATGGCGCGGTCATATTTTCAAAGATTGATTTACGGTCGGGATATCATCAGATTCGGGTGAAGGAAGAAGACATCCAGAAGACAGCCTTCCGATCTCGATACGGACACTACGAGTATGTAGTAATGCCGTTCGGTGTGACAAACGCCCCAGCAATATTTATGGACTACATGAATCGTATCTTCAGACCGTATCTAGACAAGTTCGTAGTCGTCTTCATTGATGACATTCTTGTCTACTCCAAAAGCTATGAAGAGCATGAGGATCACTTGAGGATCGTTCTAGGCGTGCTAAGAGAAAAGGAGTTATATGCCAAATTCTCTAAATGTGAATTCTGGATGAAGGAAGTACCATTCTTGGGACATGTTGTTTCAGCTGAAGGAATCTCAGTAGATCCGGCTAAAGTAAGAGCAGTACTGGAATGGGAGAGTCCACGCTCAGTTACCGAGGTTCGTAGTTTTGTGGGACTCGCGGGATACTATAGACGGTTCATTGAAGGATTTTCCAAAATAGTAGCTCCGCTTACTCAGCTGACCAGAAAAGATCAACCGTTCGTTTGGACCGATCGGTGTGAAAGAAGTTTCCAGGAATTGAAGAATAAGTTAACAAGCGCCCCAGTACTGGTCATACCTGACACGGCTAAACCCTTCGTGGTATATTGTGACGCGTCTCATCAGGGTTTAGGCTGTGTACTCATGCAAGAAAAGAGGGTGGTTGCTTACGCTTCTCGGCAACTGAAGGTTCACGAGAGGAACTACCCAACTCACGATCTGGAATTAGCAGCGGTCGTCTTTGCTTTGAAGATTTGGAGGCACTACTTGTATGGATCAACTTTCCAAGTGTTCAGTGATCATAAGAGTCTTAAGTACCTTTTTGATCAAAAGGAGTTGAATATGAGACAGAGACGTTGGCTGGAGTTCTTGAAGGACTATGACTTTGAACTACTTTACCATCCGGGAAAAGCAAATGTTGTAGCAGACGCTTTAAGCAGAAAGGTAGTTCACGTCTCCTCCATGATGGTCCGAGAGTTAAGTTTGGTAGAGAGCTTTAGAGATCTGAGGTTACAGTTCGACTTGGAACCGAATGTTATTAAATGCTGTACTCTTAGAATCTCCAGTGACGTATTTGACCAGATCAGAATGAAGCAGCGAAAAGACGAAGAGTTGGTGAAGATCTTGAATGCACTCGGTACAGATCAAGCTCAACATTTTAACACTGGAACTGATGGTATGCTACGCTACATGGGTAGGACGTGCATTCCGAATGATGGCGAGTTGAAAAGGATCATTCTTGAGGAAGGACATCACAGCCGTCTTAGTATACACCCCGGTATGACTAAGATGTATCAAGACCTCAGGAAATCTTTCTGGTGGCCGGGAATGAAGAGTGATGTCGCACGTTTTGTGGCATCGTGTTTAACGTGTCAACGAGCCAAGGCTGAACATCAGAGGTCAGGCGGTCTACTTCAGCAGTTAGAGATTCCGGAATGGAAGTGGGACGGCATTGCAATGGACTTCGTGACTCACTTACCTCGTACGGTCAGGAATCATGATTCCATATGGGTAATCGTGGATCGTCTGACGAAGAGTGCTCACTTTCTAGCGGTCAACCTGAAAATGTCAATGACGAACCTTGCTAAACTTTACATCAAGGAAATTGTTCGTCTACATGGAGTTCCGTCTAGCATTGTTTCAGACCGAGACACGAGATTTACTTCTCGGTTCTGGCGATCATTACAAAGTGAGCTCGGTAGCAAACTCCATATGAGTTCGGCCTATCATCCTCAGACGGACGGTCAGTCCGAGAGGACCATCCAGACGCTTGAAGACTTGTTGAGGACGTGTGTTCTAGATCACATGGGCGTTTGGGATGAAGTCTTACCTTTGGTAGAGTTCACCTACAACAACAGTTTCCAAGCCAGCATAGGAATGGCTCCCTTTGAAGCTCTGTATGGGAGAAAGTGTCGAACGCCATTGTGTTGGTTTCAAGAAGGAGAAAAGGTCTTAACCGGACCAGAGCTCATTCAGCAGACGACTGAGAAGGTGAAATTGATCCAAGAAAGGCTGAAGGCATCTCGGAGCAGACAGAAGTCATACGCTGACAAAAGAAGAAGGCCATTGGAGTTCGATGCTGGAGATCACGTCTTCCTTAGACTACATCCGACTACGGGAGTTGGGAGAGCCGTTCGACCCAAGAAGTTGTCTCCCAAATTCATCGGACCTTATCAGATCTTGAGGAAGATCGGGCTAGTTGCGTACGAGTTATCTTTGCCACTTCAGTTATCAAACTTGCATCCAGTCTTCCACGTTTCTCAACTTCGGAAGTACGTATCCGACCCTTCTCACATATTAGAGTTAGAAGATATTCGTCTTCGTCAAGATCGTACATTGGAGATGCAGCCGGTACGCATTGAAGATAGCAACACCAAATACTACAAGAGGAAAGCAGTCAGATTGGTGAAGGTCGTCTGGGATGAAAAGACGGGCGACTCTACATGGGAAGTGGAAGATGCTATGAGGGATTTGTATCCTCATCTGTTCTAGACTCCGTTCTAATTTTCGAGGACGAAAATTTTTGTTGTTGGGGAGAATGTAAGGAATCGTAAAAAAAACAAAACAAAACAAAAGAGAACGGGGAGGAAGGAACGTGCGCTGCCACAAAGGGACAGCGAACGTTGCTTCCCCCTTTGAAAACCAAAACCAAAAGAAAACAAGAAAAGGAAAGAGAAGAGGAGGGGAAGAGGAGAGGTTAAGAGGGGGCTACGGGTTCTGCTGGGAGTGGAAATTTCTTGCTGCCAAATTGAGAGGGGAGAAGGGGGAGCTGCTGTTGGAGCTGCAAGGAGGCTTTGGTGGTGCATTTGGAAGGAAATCAAACTCTCTGGAAGTAATTCAAGGAAGTCTTCAAGAGGTAAGGGGAGCTAGATATATTTCTTTGATTGTTGAATTTTGTTACGCTTGGTGCAAGTCTGGGAAATTTTGGGAGATAAAAATATTTTTTTTACGTTTCTGGAATTCTGCAGAAATTCTGCAGAACCGTTAGTCCCAAAATTTTCTGAACGTTTAGTTGGTGACCTGTGTTCACCTGACTGAGTACCTGCGTTGGACTTTCTGTACAAATTGGCCTTTTCTCTCGCGTAATCGTTTACAGGGGTCCTGTAAACGATTACCAGCCCGAACGTTCGTCCAAATTGAGACGAATTGAACGTTCGTCCATTTTGATTTGAACGTTCGTTTTCTTTAGCCGACGAGCGTTCGCTCATGCGTTCGTCCCGTAGCATTCGTTCTTAAAACTTCTGAACGTTCGTCCTAACAGTGTATGTCCAAATAGGTGGGTTTCTGAACGTTCGTTCAGATATCGGATTAACGAGCGTTGGTGATAAGGATTTGAGTAGAGAGCGTCTGTGTGCGCCTGTGAACGTTCGTCCATTTCCGGGTAAGGGAAGCTCACTTAATTTAACTGTTTTGTTGCATGTGTGTGTGTGAACGTTCGTTATTTCACTATATGATGTTGCCATGACTGATTTGCATGAACGTTCGTTATTTTGAAAATATGAGAATATTATATGTTGATTTGGATGTGATTTAGATGCATGAACGTTCGTTGCTTGGATGAAATGAAATATATGAAAGTACATGATATGATTCGTATGAAAAATGAGATTTTCTTTATGTGAATGAGTGGAACTATGAGAAATGAACTGGAAATGAAAAATGAATTGTAAGAGGACTTTATGAACATGTATGTTCGTACTGAACAGTCATTTACCGTTCGGTTTTTCCCAAATAAAAGGTTTGAAATGTTGATCCTGTCATTTTGATAAATCACTGTTTAAGGACGAACGTCCTCGTCCTAAATTTGACATGCTTGAGCGTTCGGCTAAGCACTGTTTGTGTATTAATAGTCTTTTACAAATTTCTATCCTTTTACTTCCTATAATGTTATACGTGCGTTATTGAGACGGTCTCTGACCGTTCGGTTATATTGGCCAACATGGTGGAAATAGGATTCTGTCATTCGGGTAGAATTCTGGTTGAGGACGAGCGTCCTCATACCAAAATGCTTTGCTTTAACGTTCGGTCTCATACCGAACGTTCGCCCTAATTGCTGTTCAGTCTTATACCGAACGCTCGTTCTGTTTGGCGTTCCGTTTTATGTTGAACGTCCGTTCAAAGTGGATTTCGGTCTCATACCGAACGTCCGTTCAAATTGGTGTTCGGTCTCAGATTGAGAGTTCGCTCTAATTGGTGCTCGGTCTCACACTGAGCGTTCGTCCTGATGATGCTCGGTTTTGAACTGAGCGTTCGTCCTAAAATGGGGCTCGGTCTTAGATTGAACGCTCGCTCAAAATGGCGCTCGATCATATATCTAGCGTTCGTTCTCCAATTCCTAACGAACGTTCTCTTGGTCAAGTCTGCAACGTTCGTCCTCGTATTCTTGGCGAGGGTAGGACATTTGGTTTTTGATGCTCATCCTTATAAATGATGAAATTGGATATTAATTGATGAGTAATGAATGATGAACAGTATACGAGATGAAAATGAAACTATGATTATTGAACGAGCGTTCCAGGTAGGAACGACTCAGATGATTGTTGAAATTCGTAAAGTATGACTGTGGGAAGTTAATGCTGGCTGTTCAATCCTGATATTCCGTGAGTGATCGTCCTCAAGTAGAGGCGCACGTCATGCGTGGGAATGGCAGGAGGTCGTCGTCCTTAGAGGTACTTTGGACGGACGTACTAACCTCGGGTGGCAGCTGATGAGAATGCCAGTTACCACACCACCCGGGTGCGTGAACGCCTGTAACTACACAGATTTCATACAGTCCGGACAGTCAGTCGTGTCTAGTTTTATTTTGTGCATGTGTTATAATGCCTTGATATGTGATGAATTATGTAATGAATTGTATGACTGATGCATGAGTTAAATTAAGTAAGCTTACCCTTGCGTTTTCCTTGTGTTGTCTCGTTTTGTACGTCCGTCCTGTCGTTGCAATGATCATCCGTGTGGATGTGAGCAGAGGGAGATGAGCATTTGGAGGAGGCATTGAACGAAGAGAATCTGGTTGAAGTTGAAGTGAAGACCGAGCAGTGAGACGCTCGACCGATCCTTTAGTACTATTATGTATGACCGTTCGGTCAAGTTTTAAATTTTTACGTTCGGTTGTAATTCGTGATTATTGTATGGGCGTGCGACTTTGCGCATTCGTTCCTTATTGTTATAAGACCGTATTCAAGGACGTTCGTCCTTGAGCGTTCGTTTGGTTTTAACTTTTAAGTTGGAAAACTGTACTGTTTTATTATTAACTGTGATTTTCTAATTATATGGTTTTTACTGTATTTTTGGGATGTCACATTAGTGGTATCAGAGCATTTTTGTTCTTTTAAGGACACTATAGGTTATGAGTACACTGTGTTTTTGCTGTGTGCTTAAATTGCGTTTAATGAGTTATTTTCGACTCTTTGAACAGGATTAACGTTCGTTTCTTTTCTCTGTTCCAGAGAATCAATGGCACCTAGACTTCCTCCTCCTCCTCCACCGCAGACCAATGAACATGATGCGCCCAACAACACCAGATTGTTGGAATCAGTAATTGAAAGGCTACAAGAGCAGAACGCTGTTTTGACGCAGCAAAATGCGGCTGCCTTACAGAGTTTGGAGGCCGCTCGTGCAAATTCTGAAGTGACTCAGAGACAGCTTATGGAGATTCTTGCAGCTACCAGGGGTACACCGGGAGCATCTGCTTCAAACACTACTCATCAGACTGAGTGGAGTTTGGAGAACTTTTTACAACATCGCCCTACAAAGTTTGATGGGAAATGCCTTCCTGACGGCGCTGATCAGTGGATACGAGACATGGAACAGATCTATGATGCCAAGGATTGTCCAGATGATCGAAGACTGGCATTCACTGAATATCTATTGACTGGAGAGGCCAGTCATTGGTGGTCGACTGCGAAGATGTTGCTAACGGAATCTCACAGCCCTATTTCCTGGAAAGTCTTCAAGGAAAAGTTTTATGAGGAGTATTTCCCGGATAGTGTTCGTTTCGGCAAAGAAGTAGAATTTCTCCAGTTGGTACAAGGTAATATGTCTGTTTCTGAGTACACCAACAGGTTCAAACATCTGGTTCGTTTTCATACCCTGGCGACCAGTGAAGTGTGGCAGTGTAGGAAATTCGAGAATGGGCTAAGAAGCGATCTGAAGGTACTAATCTCCAGCCTTTGCATTAAGTCTTTTCCTGCCATGGTTGAGAGAGCAAAAGTGTTAGAGAAAAATGTGGCTGAAGTAGAACGACTGAAGAAACAACAACAACCAACTAGAGGGCCAATCATGTCCAGGCCTAATCTGAATCGGAACAGGTTGCCATATGCTCGCCCAGCACAACCATCTAATTCCCAGGCTATGGTTGTTGGCGAACAGTCTGGACAGCACGGATCAGTCAAGTGTTTCCAATGCGGAGGACCACACTACCGGTCGTCATGCCCTCAGTTATTGGGAGTAAAGTCCTGCACTCGTTGTGGAAGGAATGGTCACATAGAGCGCGACTGTAATATGGGCGGACGAGCGCCAATGAGGCCGCCAAATGCTGGAAGAATGCAACAGGGAAGGGGTGGACGAGCACAGGCTGTTGGTAGAGTTTATGCGATCACGGCCGCGGAAGCTGCCAGTTCAGGTACGCTCGTCACTGGTACTTGCTTATTACATGGAATGCCTGTTTGTGTGTTGTATGATTCGGGGGCAACACACTCCTTCATTTCGAAGGCGTGTGTTGGGAAATTGGGATTAGCCGAACGCGAAATGCAGTTCGACTTGGTAGTATCAACCCCAGCGGCTGGTGAGGTTAGGACGTCTACTGTATGTGTTAAATGTCCTATAGAGGTTGAAGGGCGTAATTACAAGGTAAATCTCATCTGTCTACCCTTGAAAGATCTTGAAGTAATCTTAGGAATGGATTGGCTGGCTACCAATCGCATTCTCATAGATTGTGGTGCAAAAGAATTGGTGTTTCCGGACGAGTACGAAGTGGATCTATCTGTGACGCTCGGTCAACTGAAAGAAGACATCGTGGATGGCGCCAGTTGCTATCTGATCATGACGCATTCGGACGAACAACTTGAAGATTTAAATCATGAGCGATCGTCCGGTAAACTGAATGGAGGACGATCAGTCGTGGATGAATTCCCTGATGTATTTCCTGATGAAGTGCCTGGATTACCTCCTCCACGCGAGGTGGAATTTACTATCGACTTAGTGTCCAATGCTGGACCTATCTCTATTGCACCTTATCGGATGTCGCCAGCAGAGTTAGCTGAACTCAAGGAACAGATTGAAGAGTTAATGGATAAGCAGTTTATCAGACCTAGTGCATCACCTTGGGGAGCGCCGGTACTCTTAGTGAAGAAGAAGGATGGAAGCTCTCGTCTCTGCATTGATTATAGGCAGTTAAACAAACTGACTATCAAGAACAAGTACCCTTTGCCTCGGATAGACGACCTGCTAGATCAATTGCATGGCGCGGTCATATTTTCAAAGATTGATTTACGGTCGGGATATCATCAGATTCGGGTGAAGGAAGAAGACATCCAGAAGACAGCCTTCCGATCTCGATACGGACACTACGAGTATGTAGTAATGCCGTTCGGTGTGACAAACGCCCCAGCAATATTTATGGACTACATGAATCGTATCTTCAGACCGTATCTAGACAAGTTCGTAGTCGTCTTCATTGATGACATTCTTGTCTACTCCAAAAGCTATGAAGAGCATGAGGATCACTTGAGGATCGTTCTAGGCGTGCTAAGAGAAAAGGAGTTATATGCCAAATTCTCTAAATGTGAATTCTGGATGAAGGAAGTACCATTCTTGGGACATGTTGTTTCAGCTGAAGGAATCTCAGTAGATCCGGCTAAAGTAAGAGCAGTACTGGAATGGGAGAGTCCACGCTCAGTTACCGAGGTTCGTAGTTTTGTGGGACTCGCGGGATACTATAGACGGTTCATTGAAGGATTTTCCAAAATAGTAGCTCCGCTTACTCAGCTGACCAGAAAAGATCAACCGTTCGTTTGGACCGATCGGTGTGAAAGAAGTTTCCAGGAATTGAAGAATAAGTTAACAAGCGCCCCAGTACTGGTCATACCTGACACGGCTAAACCCTTCGTGGTATATTGTGACGCGTCTCATCAGGGTTTAGGCTGTGTACTCATGCAAGAAAAGAGGGTGGTTGCTTACGCTTCTCGGCAACTGAAGGTTCACGAGAGGAACTACCCAACTCACGATCTGGAATTAGCAGCGGTCGTCTTTGCTTTGAAGATTTGGAGGCACTACTTGTATGGATCAACTTTCCAAGTGTTCAGTGATCATAAGAGTCTTAAGTACCTTTTTGATCAAAAGGAGTTGAATATGAGACAGAGACGTTGGCTGGAGTTCTTGAAGGACTATGACTTTGAACTACTTTACCATCCGGGAAAAGCAAATGTTGTAGCAGACGCTTTAAGCAGAAAGGTAGTTCACGTCTCCTCCATGATGGTCCGAGAGTTAAGTTTGGTAGAGAGCTTTAGAGATCTGAGGTTACAGTTCGACTTGGAACCGAATGTTATTAAATGCTGTACTCTTAGAATCTCCAGTGACGTATTTGACCAGATCAGAATGAAGCAGCGAAAAGACGAAGAGTTGGTGAAGATCTTGAATGCACTCGGTACAGATCAAGCTCAACATTTTAACACTGGAACTGATGGTATGCTACGCTACATGGGTAGGACGTGCATTCCGAATGATGGCGAGTTGAAAAGGATCATTCTTGAGGAAGGACATCACAGCCGTCTTAGTATACACCCCGGTATGACTAAGATGTATCAAGACCTCAGGAAATCTTTCTGGTGGCCGGGAATGAAGAGTGATGTCGCACGTTTTGTGGCATCGTGTTTAACGTGTCAACGAGCCAAGGCTGAACATCAGAGGCCAGGCGGTCTACTTCAGCAGTTAGAGATTCCGAAATGGAAGTGGGACGGCATTGCAATGGACTTCGTGACTCACTTACCTCGTACGGTCAGGAATCATGATTCCATATGGGTAATCGTGGATCGTCTGACGAAGAGTGCTCACTTTCTAGCGGTCAACCTGAAAATGTCAATGACGAACCTTGCTAAACTTTACATCAAGGAAATTGTTCGTCTACATGGAGTTCCGTCTAGCATTGTTTCAGACCGAGACACGAGATTTACTTCTCGGTTCTGGCGATCATTACAAAGTGAGCTCGGTAGCAAACTCCATATGAGTTCGGCCTATCATCCTCAGACGGACGGTCAGTCCGAGAGGACCATCCAGACGCTTGAAGACTTGTTGAGGACGTGTGTTCTAGATCACATGGGCGTTTGGGATGAAGTCTTACCTTTGGTAGAGTTCACCTACAACAACAGTTTCCAAGCCAGCATAGGAATGGCTCCCTTTGAAGCTCTGTATGGGAGAAAGTGTCGAACGCCATTGTGTTGGTTTCAAGAAGGAGAAAAGGTCTTAACCGGACCAGAGCTCATTCAGCAGACGACTGAGAAGGTGAAATTGATCCAAGAAAGGCTGAAGGCATCTCGGAGCAGACAGAAGTCATACGCTGACAAAAGAAGAAGGCCATTGGAGTTCGATGCTGGAGATCACGTCTTCCTTAGACTACATCCGACTACGGGAGTTGGGAGAGCCGTTCGACCCAAGAAGTTGTCTCCCAAATTCATCGGACCTTATCAGATCTTGAGGAAGATCGGGCTAGTTGCGTACGAGTTATCTTTGCCACTTCAGTTATCAAACTTGCATCCAGTCTTCCACGTTTCTCAACTTCGGAAGTACGTATCCGACCCTTCTCACATATTAGAGTTAGAAGATATTCGTCTTCGTCAAGATCGTACATTGGAGATGCAGCCGGTACGCATTGAAGATAGCAACACCAAATACTACAAGAGGAAAGCAGTCAGATTGGTGAAGGTCGTCTGGGATGAAAAGACGGGCGACTCTACATGGGAAGTGGAAGATGCTATGAGGGATTTGTATCCTCATCTGTTCTAGACTCCGTTCTAATTTTCGAGGACGAAAATTTTTGTTGTTGGGGAGAATGTAAGGAATCGTAAAAAAAACAAAACAAAACAAAAGAGAACGGGGAGGAAGGAACGTGCGCTGCCACAAAGGGACAGCGAACGTTGCTTCCCCCTTTGAAAACCAAAACCAAAAGAAAACAAGAAAAGGAAAGAGAAGAGGAGGGGAAGAGGAGAGGTTAAGAGGGGGCTACGGGTTCTGCTGGGAGTGGAAATTTCTTGCTGCCAAATTGAGAGGGGAGAAGGGGGAGCTGCTGTTGGAGCTGCAAGGAGGCTTTGGTGGTGCATTTGGAAGGAAATCAAACTCTCTGGAAGTAATTCAAGGAAGTCTTCAAGAGGTAAGGGGAGCTAGATATATTTCTTTGATTGTTGAATTTTGTTACGCTTGGTGCAAGTCTGGGAAATTTTGGGAGATAAAAATATTTTTTTTACGTTTCTGGAATTCTGCAGAAATTCTGCAGAACCGTTAGTCCCAAAATTTTCTGAACGTTTAGTTGGTGACCTGTGTTCACCTGACTGAGTACCTGCGTTGGACTTTCTGTACAAATTGGCCTTTTCTCTCGCGTAATCGTTTACAGGGGTCCTGTAAACGATTACCAGCCCGAACGTTCGTCCAAATTGAGACGAATTGAACGTTCGTCCATTTTGATTTGAACGTTCGTTTTCTTTAGCCGACGAGCGTTCGCTCATGCGTTCGTCCCGTAGCATTCGTTCTTAAAACTTCTGAACGTTCGTCCTAACAGTGTATGTCCAAATAGGTGGGTTTCTGAACGTTCGTTCAGATATCGGATTAACGAGCGTTGGTGATAAGGATTTGAGTAGAGAGCGTCTGTGTGCGCCTGTGAACGTTCGTCCATTTCCGGGTAAGGGAAGCTCACTTAATTTAACTGTTTTGTTGCATGTGTGTGTGTGAACGTTCGTTATTTCACTATATGATGTTGCCATGACTGATTTGCATGAACGTTCGTTATTTTGAAAATATGAGAATATTATATGTTGATTTGGATGTGATTTAGATGCATGAACGTTCGTTGCTTGGATGAAATGAAATATATGAAAGTACATGATATGATTCGTATGAAAAATGAGATTTTCTTTATGTGAATGAGTGGAACTATGAGAAATGAACTGGAAATGAAAAATGAATTGTAAGAGGACTTTATGAACATGTATGTTCGTACTGAACAGTCATTTACCGTTCGGTTTTTCCCAAATAAAAGGTTTGAAATGTTGATCCTGTCATTTTGATAAATCACTGTTTAAGGACGAACGTCCTCGTCCTAAATTTGACATGCTTGAGCGTTCGGCTAAGCACTGTTTGTGTATTAATAGTCTTTTACAAATTTCTATCCTTTTACTTCCTATAATGTTATACGTGCGTTATTGAGACGGTCTCTGACCGTTCGGTTATATTGGCCAACATGGTGGAAATAGGATTCTGTCATTCGGGTAGAATTCTGGTTGAGGACGAGCGTCCTCATACCAAAATGCTTTGCTTTAACGTTCGGTCTCATACCGAACGTTCGCCCTAATTGCTGTTCAGTCTTATACCGAACGCTCGTTCTGTTTGGCGTTCCGTTTTATGTTGAACGTCCGTTCAAAGTGGATTTCGGTCTCATACCGAACGTCCGTTCAAATTGGTGTTCGGTCTCAGATTGAGAGTTCGCTCTAATTGGTGCTCGGTCTCACACTGAGCGTTCGTCCTGATGATGCTCGGTTTTGAACTGAGCGTTCGTCCTAAAATGGGGCTCGGTCTTAGATTGAACGCTCGCTCAAAATGGCGCTCGATCATATATCTAGCGTTCGTTCTCCAATTCCTAACGAACGTTCTCTTGGTCAAGTCTGCAACGTTCGTCCTCGTATTCTTGGCGAGGGTAGGACATTTGGTTTTTGATGCTCATCCTTATAAATGATGAAATTGGATATTAATTGATGAGTAATGAATGATGAACAGTATATGAGATGAAAATGAAACTATGATTATTGAACGAGCGTTCCAGGTAGGAACGACTCAGATGATTGTTGAAATTCGTAAAGTATGACTGTGGGAAGTTAATGCTGGCTGTTCAATCCTGATATTCCGTGAGTGATCGTCCTCAAGTAGAGGCGCACGTCATGCGTGGGAATGGCAGGAGGTCGTCGTCCTTAGAGGTACTTTGGACGGACGTACTAACCTCGGGTGGCAGCTGATGAGAATGCCAGTTACCACACCACCCGGGTGCGTGAACGCCTGTAACTACACAGATTTCATACAGTCCGGACAGTCAGTCGTGTCTAGTTTTATTTTGTGCATGTGTTATAATGCCTTGATATGTGATGAATTATGTAATGAATTGTATGACTGATGCATGAGTTAAATTAAGTAAGCTTACCCTTGCGTTTTCCTTGTGTTGTCTCGTTTTGTACGTCCGTCCTGTCGTTGCAATGATCATCCGTGTGGATGTGAGCAGAGGGAGATGAGCATTTGAAGGAGGCATTGAACGAAGAGAATCTGGTTGAAGTTGAAGTGAAGACCGAGCAGTGAGACGCTCGACCGATCCTTTAGTACTATTATGTATGACCGTTCGGTCAAGTTTTAAATTTTTACGTTCGGTTGTAATTCGTGATTATTGTATGGGCGTGCGACTTTGCGCATTCGTTCCTTATTGTTATAAGACCGTATTCAAGGACGTTCGTCCTTGAGCGTTCGTTTGGTTTTAACTTTTAAGTTGGAAAACTGTACTGTTTTATTATTAACTGTGATTTTCTAATTATATGGTTTTTACTGTATTTTTGGGATGTCACATTACTCAATATTTTGTAGTTTTTAATAAAGTTTTCCTAATATAGGATAAAGCGTTGCTAGCACTCCTCATATATCCGCTTTGGTTGGATACCGTATTGTCTTGTTTTTTCTTTTAACGGGTGACGTTGGACATATGGATGCATACACATATGTATAATTCAATAATAAACATATTTTTATAGATTTAACAGATTGAGTTGGAGGGGTAGGAACGAATATTGGAGGAGATGGAAACGGATCTCAGATAAAGTGAGCAAAGGGATAGGATGTGCAGTGAAAATAATAGTGAAAACGAGTGAGTGAATATTAATAGAAAATTAGGACCAGTAAATAAATAAGATTAAAAAGTAAAAAAAGTTAATTTTGTAATTAATTTTTTTTATAAAGAGTTGGGAAGGTGGAGCAAGTAAAAGTGTGGTGATGGAAAGAGCAACACTCTTTCATGTCCTGTATACTCGATTGGGCTTAGTTGGAAAAACTCTAATTTCATTGCTTTTAGGATATTACTTCCTGCACTCCCTCAAATTTCAACTTGCACACCATAAAATATATGCAATGACAAACATAACCTTATGAGTATTTTAATCTAAACCAGACTCCCTCTTCTTCTCCATGGAGGTTGGCGCAACTGCTTCTAGCTTCGCAGTCAACAAGCCAATTATGGCATTGTCGTTTTATTGTGAGTAAATTAAATTCCCACCACCTGTCAAAAAAAAAATTACATTCTCACCATATATGTTTTTAGTTTTTTTCAATCTTGAGACACTACTATTTCATAGGTATACAAATTAAGTCTGATCGAGTTTTTGTAATTTTTATAGATTCAAACTGAACTTAATAAGGTTGAGTAAATTAACTCATGTTTTGAAATTTCTTTTTGTTGAAATTTCTAAATTTCAATAATTTTTATTAGTTTTGTAGAATTGTTTTAAAAATGTATTATTTAGGCTTTTAAAATTAAATTTAATTAAAAATTTACAGCTACAAAAATTAAATACTAAAATTAAAATAATAAATAACTAAACTTTGGTTGATTGAGTTGAGTTTTGGATTCAACATACATAATCTATTACCCAACAACTAAAAAAAATATCCATCAATTATATTGAATTGTGTATAATTTTAGAATAAAAACTTATATATGTTACATGAGAAAAAGTTAACAAAATAATTTACTTCTTATTCTTAATTTCTAAATGAATATTAATTAATTAGATTGAAGTTAGAAAAAAACTTATAAGCATAACATATTGGCATTGACAATTTTACACTTTTTATTAAAATATTAAAGTTAGAGAAAATGCTTTCTTGATCTTATGTTAATATTATATTCCATATATATATATATATATATATATATATATATATATATATATATATATATTATTGTCAAAATTGGTTAGAATCGCGGGTCAATCTGGTCCACCATGGGTTCGGGATGGATTGAGTTTGAAAAAAAGTATATTTTTTGATACGGGACAATTTTTCATTCGGTCCACTTAGAACTCGACTCAACCAAGTTTAACCTGTGGTGAGCTTGGTTCACTCACTAACCCACCTAATTTAATTTAATTATTTATTACTTTATGTTTCAATATTATTAGTTAACACTTATTTTATCGCGTTGTACATGGGGATAAAGAAAATTATGTTTCCAAGAGAGAAAAATATTATGAATATATCTATTCAAAACTCTAATATTATAAATGGATAAATGACACAAAAATTTTCAATTTTATAAACTTATTTGTTCACTTTTTGTGCTTGCTTTTGGATTACATTTGGATTATTTGTGTGTGTGTATGTTTAGGGTTTAAATGCTTAAATGTAATCAATTTAAATTATACATAATTGAAAAATAGAGGTATCCTAATCTAATCCTTCATAAGAATCTCCTTAAGGGACTTTTTTAGTATTTTTCTCAACTAACGTTGGTTTTCATTCTAGTTGTAGTAACAATGTATGAAGAATTTGAATCCTTATCCACAGGGATCTCTTCCTTGTTCTCTAAATTAGTCTTCTACTTTGTCCACTCATCATGTTAGGTAATTTCTCAATCACCTTTAGAGCATTTTCATTATCTATATGTTCCATTTAAAACAAAGATACCCAATAAAGTGCTTCATACAAATGACCACATTAAATATTCATCTACCTTCAAGGTCCTCAACATCAAGGTAAAACATTGACACAAATATCTTAGAAACTAGATATAAAATGAATCCCCAACATCACGTTACAAATAGAGACACATGAATTCTATTAACCTAACTATCATACAATGTGTTTATATATCAAACCTCAATCAAGTCCCAAATTAAACCTATTATAATATTGTAACTTTTAGTAACATTCACAATCATTGATGACTTCATGTATCTTTACACAAGTTATCTAAATTTCTCGTGAATTAGTTACTAGCTAATTACAACTAGGACTCCCTAAAATTAATGCTACTACATACATTATTAAGCAACTACTGCAAGCACACCCTAATAATGAGTTGTTAGGATTGTTAAGTCACTTATGATAAGTTGTGTAGTTGTCAAGGTTATTAAGTCACTTATATGGTCATTTGTGACAACTTGACACCTAAACTTCCAAAGTTGTTAGGCTTTACAATCATCTCCCAAGTACCAATTATGGTCATTCAATTTTGAGGATTAACACCTCAACAATATCCTAAAAGTGTTGAAAAATACACAACAAAATGTTTAGAGCGTGAAGAATACTAAGAGGGGGCTACGAGCAGATGTCGTGGGTCTCTTTCTAGCCTCACCCTATGTAGAGCTATATGTCTAGTATGTAGAGACATCTTGTCTTTTTCTCATTTTTGTAACAAAACATTTTTGAATATACATTAAAACAACTTAAAATTAAAAACCAAAAAATTGATTCACTAAAAAACTGGATTTCGAAATTCGATACATGCATTCAATCAGATTTTAAAATTCAGTAAATTCCTCAACTGGATTTTGAAATCTGGCGCATTCCCTCAATATGATTTCAAAACGTAGTGCACTCCCTTAATCAGATATCAAAATCTAGTACATTTCTCGACCAAATTGTGAATTGGATGCATTTATTCTCTCAACTAGGTTTAAAAATCTGATGACCTAAAAAATAAACCAAAATGCCTTACATAATCTAGTGTTCACCAACCTTAACCAAATTTCATAATCTGGTGCATACTCAAACTTCAACTTTAATCGAATATCAAAACCTGGTACATAAATACATATATTTAGATTTCTAAATTTGGTTCCTCTATCAAATCAACTTAATCAAAATTCATAAATAAATTAACTATGTTCAACATAGGATTTCGAAATATGTTTCCCCACCTACAATTCTCACTTTCCCCTACTATGACCCACCTCAAATGACCATTCTAAAAATAAAAGAAATTGAACTTACCTTAAGAGAGGAGATGTACAGGCAGAGGAAGAATGGAACAGAGGTGCATTGTAGGCACTGATGAAGAAAATAAAGGATAAGATTTGGAGATTAGAAGTGGTGGAAGGAATGAAAGAAGAAAAAAAATATGGGGTATATGATGTGTGGGAGAAGAACGAAAAGGATGAAGAAATTTATGGGATGTATGGTGTATGAGAGTGTAACTAGGATGTTGTGGAGAGAATAAATAAGAAGAGAGTAAATTGGGGTTTTTATCCTTGTCAAAGTCAAAGGACATTTTTGGATTTAGAAAAATTTAGGAGTGCAGAAAGAAAAACGTGGGTGTAGGAAGAACCCCCACTATAGATTATAATTTTTTTTGTCTAGTTTAACCTATTTGCATACTTTTTAGACTGGTCCATGAGTTCACCTATTTGACACCTTGGGTGTTACTCCCTCCACCACCACAACTTGCTTCCTCCACCTCCCCAATTTTATTATATATTTTCTGAATTACAAAACTAACCTTTTATAATTACAAAAATAACCTTTATACTTTTTAATTTTAATTATTTACTTTAACCCTAAAATCTATATTTACTTTAATTATAAAAATAACCTTTATACCGTTTTCCTCCACCACAGTTTGCACCATTTTTATTTCACCATTTTACACTTCTTCAAAAGACTACAACCATTTATATTCTTTCAGGGAAGATCGTCATTCCAAGAAGAACACTTCGGTTTCCTACAATCAGAAAATGAAGTTGAAGGCAGGAAGTAAGTTTCTTCTTTTGTGTACATGAAGAAAACAGATTTCTAATTTTTGGTTATGATTGAGATCTTTTTAATATGCATTCCTTGTTTGACAGATGGTATGGAGAGAAAAGAATGGGAATAAGGTGAATATATATATGTCGGTTCTGCTAATGGTTGTCTTTGTAATGGATGGAGAATGGCGGTGTTGAAATGACTGTCTGCGAATCACTTTTCAGAGAGAAAAACGGATGTTGACATCCGTTTTCCCTTAAACGGATGTTGACATCCGCCGACGGATGCTCACATCCGTTTAAAGATTACGGTTTATATTTTAGGGTTTTATTACGCACCTTCACGCCTCTGAACCTTTCACGCCTTTGAACCAGCACCTTGAAGCACCACCCCACTCACGGCTGACGATGAATTGCTTTCTCCACTTTCAATCTTACTAAACACAAAGTCCATCACACTCTCACGTCACAATTCTATAAAAGAGAAGAAGAAGTGGAACATGAGAGACAACCCAACAATAGTAAGAGTGAACTGAGAAAACAATAAAGAGAAAGAGGGAAGAATGATAAAGAGAATGAATGTTCACGTGAGATTTTAAATAATATTAACCCTAAAATTTTAATAAGGGTAAAATAAGAATGAAAAAATAAAGAAAAGGGTAAAAGAAGAATGGGGTGGTGGAGGGAGTAACACCCTGACACCTTTAGTATTAGTAGGGTGTTTCACCTTGCACCTCCCAGTCTTTCACACCGCACCTTCAAAATTTTACAAAATGCCCATATTACCTTGTAATTAAACGTTTTTAATATTTAAAAAATAAAAAAATCAAGGATGGTTAAAGATTCTTTTTTAATTACAACAGCAACAACAACGTTGTTAGTGGTGCATTGATATTCTCTCAGATATAATTTCCATTCTCCTGCTTCCTTCCCTCTGTTTTCCCCTTCTTCTCTTTTTCTTTTGCATTGTAGCACACAAAACACTGCTTCTTGAGCTTTCTTCTTCCTCTCTTCTTATTTTTTCCATTGGTTCACAGGCACACAACATTGCAGCCATACCCGTCGCACTGCAACCACAACCCTTCCCTCTTTCAAAAATTTCCATAACATCCTAAGTAGGAGAGAAGGGATCCCAATGCATGTACCCCATTTCATTTCTTTGAAAGTAAGCACCACCCATTATTTCAAAGACAAACCCAACCTGAAAATAACTTCTACATCTGTACTAATTTTTCACTTTAATATTCCTCTCCTCTAACACTCAATTATCACCAACACTCACACATCACAAAGAAAACACCATCCAAACTCATTATACACACCATTCAAAATCATAAACGTATCGGATCTCGATATCAGATCCTTAGTGTATCAGATGTTGACATTCAATAATTCCCTAATCCGATTTTCATATCCGATAAATAACTTTACAATTTTTTTTCAAAAATATTTATATTAAATCTACAAAATTTATAAAAAATATTTTTTAACATAAAAAATATTCATAAAAATTGTTACATAAATTTAAATATAATTATAAACTAATAAAATAATTAAATAAGTAATATAACAAAACATTTATAAAAGAAAATTGGATCTGTAAATCCGAATACCAATAATCGGATATGGATATCCGATATGCTTATAATCCGATTTTTATATCCGATACACAGGTTAAATTTTTTATATTCTAAAATGATTTTATTAATTTTAATAAATTCATAAAAATTAATTTATAATAATTAAAATTATATAATTACATTATAAACTCATACAAATTTATACATAAATTTAAAAATAATTATAAACTAATATAACAATAATTGAATAAGCAATATAATTTAAACATTTGAAAGAGATCAAACATGAATCGGATATCAAAATCCGAGTATTCAATGCTTGACACATAAACTATTCACAAACAAAATTTTAATAAATAAACATTAATTAAGGATATTTTAAGAAATTGAAGATGCAGAATGAAAGATTTGAAGGTGTAGAATAAAACAACCGTATTAGTGTTGGGAGTTACTCCCTCCACCACCATACATCACTTCTTGCACCTCCCAATTCATTTTTTATCCTTCAATAATATATAAATGGATGAATAAACGGACATCAACGTCCATGCACAATATATAAATGAATGAATAAATGGATTTCCATGCACGGATATCAACATCTATCAAAGAAGAAACGAATGTCGATATCCGTCCTTCAAACTTCTCTCCCCAAGCACAAACTCGTTATCTTTCTTGAGGCTAGTTTTTATGGAGTTTTTAAGATTTTTAGACTAATTATGTCAAGTGTAACTCTAAAGTAATTATTATAAAATTCAATAAATTTAATATATATGACTGATTAAACCACAATGAGAAATCATTACTCTATTGATTTATTTATGAATTAATGATGAATGTCTATGCAATTTTTAAACCTAGTTTTGTTTGAAGCAGAAACTGGATCCAAAGAACAACAAGAATATAGCTAGAGACGAGGATAAAGTGTTTCCACGTCTCTCATAGAATAAAGAACACTTTGCTCCTTCCACTCTTGAAATTCTAAGAATCATAGATGACTCCCTTGAAGCGTTCTTTGTGTTGCCAATAATACCCATACATGCAGTTTTGCTTCCTGAATTCATGTTTGCTCTTGACAAATCTCTCCAACAATACATTTTAAAGGCGAAAGCTGGCTTTGGTACATATTTACTACATATCATTTCATAATCGTATACCCAAACAATTTCTCACCAATCCTCTTCGTGACCAACCTTTTATTTCATATCATCATCTGTAGGAAACCGTAATACCTTCAACAGATCTTAGTATCCATTGAAGACCATTTCCGTTGAGGTCTCCAATGCTTTCTCTCTTTCGCGCACATCATACATAGCAGCACATACCTCGATTTCAAAGTGTTGATGAGACCAAAAGAAGCACCAAGAGAAGCATACTAAGGGAGGAAGAGGAGGAGAAAAGGAAGAGGGAAAGAGAGAATTAAGAAAATGAAATGTGGAAGTGGGGTGTGGTGCTGCCATGGAGTGAAAAGGGGAAGGGATTAGGGTTTGAAGAAAAAGTTAAAAAATAAAAGGAAGAGAAAGAGAGAAGGAAGAGGGAAAGAGAGAATTAAGAAAATGAAATGTGGGGGGTGGGGGTGTGGTACGGCACTGGAGTGAAAATGGGAAGACATTAGGTTTTGAAGAAAAAGTAAAAAAAGTAAGATAAAAGTAAATATTTACCTAAGGTTACTTTTAGAATTAAGAAAAATTGGGGTTTCAACAGGGAGAAGAGTGTGGTGGTGTAGGCAACAACTGCCATTAGTGTTTCTTTCAAGGCCTTCAAATCATGACATTTTTTGGCCCAATAATGCTATCAACGTAAGGTCCTACAATATTTCTTTTAGAACCTCCATCTCTCTTTTTTTTCTTTTTTACATCTTCATAAACGTAGAAAAAGTCCAAATACAGCTTAGAAACATTTTAAGTTACATAATTTAAAATTTTATTCTGTGCGATTTAAAATTTAAATATATATTATAGATTGAATATAATATAAATTATAATTCATAATATATTTTAGGATTGAATAATTTGGAATTTATTTTTGAGATCGGTTTCAAATTCCAAAATAGATTTATGGATTATTTAATACATAATACTTCCAACCTATGAATAATTCACGAATTTACAATCTAAAATATAATTTTGAATCTAAAAATGTATTATGGAAAAAATATTATAAATTATACAATTCAAAACATATTTTATGGAGTATGTAATCTAAAATATGCATCCAAAGTGCATAATCCAAAACTTGATTCTTGATTGTACGACTCCATAATGTACATTCTGGATTAAGTAATTAAAAAATCCATAAATGAAATTTTGATTATATAATTTGCATTACATTTTTGAATTAAGAGATCTGAAATACATTTCTTTAAGAAATTAAAAAATCTGGAAATGCATTTTGATTTTGAAAACATTGAATGTATAATCTGGAATATGTTTCCGAATTTGACAGTCCAATATGAACATTTTAGACATTTCGAATACTTCCATAGAGGTGCAAGAAGAAAGCTTAAGGGTGAAAAAGTAATTACGAAGGTATGGGAGACTTGAGGGAAAAATGAGTTTTAAAAGGTTGGTTTCCTATTTTGGTGACCTAACAGCATTGTAATTATGATAGGGCGAGCCAGATTCAATGCATGTTATATTTTCTTTTTTCGGTAAATTTGTCCGATTCAATTCTGTAACATAACATGCAATGAATTTCAACGCGCCTTAATTCAAACATTTGACATCACAATCACTAGTTAAATCATAGTTTGTTAAGGTTCACTTAACCAAAATTTTCCGTCTTCCCATTTTATTTGACCCGTGTAACTTTATTATTTTATGTTAATTTGACATTAAGCTTGGATTTGTTTATGATTAGTTCCCAAATCAAACACAGTATCATACTCTAATTACATTTTAAAATTGTTAACTGAACCCCTTTCAAAATATAACCATTTGAATATTTACTATTTACTCATACTTATTTAAAACGTGATTATTGTATCCTAAAAAACTTTCTTTTCATTTTTGTTTCTTGAGGGAACATGATTAACGAATGCAATAAATATATTATTTTATAAAAAATTCTGTTCATATTTTGGATTGATATTAATAAACCATAAATAATTGTAGTTTAGATGAACTCATATGGTAGATTTTTATTTATCAGTAAAGAAAAACATTTATTAATCTATTACCATAAATTCCAATAAATAGGTATATATAAACAACCAGTTTAATGTTCTTCTAAAGAATAATTACACTAGTACAAAAACAAAAACAGCTGATAACGTCACGCGTTCAACATCCAACCACTGAATAACTAACATTAAAAATGAAGGGTGACATTTTTGTAAATAAATGCAATTATTAAACATTGTTTAGAATTATAATTCGACGTAAAAGGATATAAAACGTCGAATGACTTTTAAATTGTAAAAAAGATTACTGAAATTAATAAAAATTTGAGCGGGAGATTGAAAATTCATTCACTTTATCTTAGCACGCGATACCCTCTTCTCTTCTTAAACTTTTCTCGAACGAAATTTGACGAGCATTACATATAATCTTTCTTTCATTTGATATCAATGCATGTTAATTAATTACTTTATGTATGATTTTTGTTTGTTTTAACCGATTATTTTCGTGCTCTTGTCCTTCATAGGCGCATTCTGCTTCCTCTCTCAACGTGACGAAACTTCATTCCGACAAACCCACCTTTTGATGGTTAACTTTCGTTTTCGTTTTGAAGAACTTATTTATTGAACTTGTTTATTGTTTTTTTTTGTTGAACTTGTTTTTTGTTGTTGTTTAGTTGAACTTGTTTGTTGTTGTTGTTTGATTGAACTTGTTTGTTGTTGGTTATTATTGTTTGATGTTGACACTACACTACACGTTAATACTTCATGCTTTATAAAATACCAAACATTGAAATTTGTTGTTTTTTTGCTTTTCAGGTCTCGTAGAGTTGTAAACAAATATTAGAATTAATTAAAACAAAAATTTATTAACGTCGAATATTGACAAAATTCGACGTTAAGTTAACGTCGTATATTAACAAAATTCGATGTTAATTTAATATCAAATTTTTTAAATTCGAAGTAAATTTAACATCTCCTGATATGACGTCATTCGTGAATTTTCCGTTAAAAGCCCAAAATATTCGATGTTGTACACGATTTTTGTACTAGTGTTAGTTATACTTATGTCAAATTACACGAGAACAAGTTAAAACTCTATTTTAATAGTACATTTTCTTATCATATCTTGAACATGCGAGGATCTTGAGGACAAGTTAATATGATTTTTGATTTTTATTATATGTTTTAATTAAGATGTTAAATAGTTATATAAAAGATAAAAGGTCATAAGGAAGGGATTCATTTATATTTTCATAGTTCAAATGATGCATAGATTAAAAATGAAAGGTAGTATTAATGGAAGTTTACCAAAAACATCATTGGATGATGAAAGCTCCTTTAGCTTGTTTAGCGAGCTATAACATGAGTGTTTATAATTTCTTACAAGTTTTTGGATAACCATTTAATATTTTTAGTTTTCCTTCCAAAAACATCATTTTGACACTTTTATCTATCAAGATACATTAAGAGTTCGTTTGATTATCGGTTAGCAATGTATAACACTAAATAAGGAAACTGTTTAATGGTATGTCTGTTCATGTATTGGTGTGTTTTACCAAGGCTTTTTCCTCAATGTCTTATTTATAACTAGTTTTTCAGTTTGTATTATGGGTTTCAAAAGGCTAATACTTTGTCACATATCTTTTCACTTCCCGTTGTTCATTAGTCCTTAAGACGTGTGAAGTCACTAGACGATCTTATCCTTTGTCTTATTAATCTTTCTTATTTCTTGTGGTATTGATTAGTTGCGTGACTCTTTTGTGTTCTTCACAAGAGTGAAGTGTCATCATCTAGGCTAAGATTGTATTATGTTTTGCATGTTGCGTTCAATGTTTTGTTAGTTTTACTTGGGTGTTTGTACTTGTTATTTGTATGTTTTTAGGCCTACTGTGTCTGGACTTCTTTTATGCTCCTATATTGTTTCAACTTATCTTTTCTATCGTTTAACATCTTATGTAGCTTTAAACATAACCTTGGTAGATGCTCGTAATCTAGACTTTGTACCTCTAAGTTGTTTTTAGTTTTTCTTCGTGACATTTGGTATTTTTGTGATCTTTGACTTTTAGTGTTTTAATCATTGTAATTTGTTCTTTGTGTTTATGCTCTTTTCTATGTTTGATTACCTAAGACTATTTCATTTAATTTTGTTTGTTAAACTTCAAAACTAGAGATGCTGTAGATAATCCTTGATAATGTCCTCCTTGAGCTAGGTTGGGCCAAAGCACAAAGATGAAGTTGTGGAAGTGGATTTGGCACGAAAGTTATTGTTATGGTTGTGTTCAAAATTTTTGGGGTGGTGATCACAATTTTGGTTAGTATTTATGGTGGGATGGAGGTGTTTGATGGATCTCTAGAAAGGTTGGGCCAACTCTAGAAAAAAGTGGCTAAAGGGATCTCATGGAAAGTTCTAGCCTTGACTTGAGACAATATATGTTTGCACACATTTTGGCATCATTACATTCTAATTCATCAAGTGTATTTTACAAGGGAGAGACACTTCTATTTATAGAGAAAGTTGTCTCCAAAGTAGACAGAAAACCTTAAAATTCTCCACGCTTATAATGCCATGTGTCAATCCACTTTTTCAAAGTTTTCTCCACTCTTACGTCAAAAGTAAAAAAATAACAGAAGTTAAAAGCTACTTTTTATGTTAATGGTTGCGTGAGCCGAGTTGGCATGCACCTCGTTCAAGTTGAGTTAACTTGGACCTAGATCAAACCAGGTTTGGTAAGTTTAGGTTGAAGTTCGGGCTAACTCAGACTCAAGTGAGATTAAGATGAACTTATTTGAGTCGATCAACTCAAGTTATTAGGTCTATGTTCAACTAGTGATGACAAACAAACCCTTCCTCATTTGTATTATCTAAACTCATTCTCATTTTGATGGTAAATCCCCACATTGACTGGTACAAGTATGAATATGAATAATACCCGACTTTAACAATTGGGTATGAGGATAGAGATGGATATGTACATACGTGCTCCATCCTTAGTCCCATATTCATCCTAATACTCATATCGTTTTTCTTAAATTATTAAAATAGCCATAATTTATTAGATAACCTATATATATATATATATATATATATATATATATATATATATATACACCACTTTGTTCTTTCACTATACAAATTTTCCTCTTTCTTCTAATATTTAAAATAATAAGAAAACTCTAGAAAGAGGGGTTTGAATAGAGATTGAAAATTTTTCACAAAAAGTGTCAAACACTGTTTGTAGCGATTAGATGTTCTGTAGACAATGTTAAGCACTTGAGGATTTTTCAAACTAAGTAAAAAGATGACAGAGATAAAAACTCGTTATATATTAGTTCACTCAACCTGAGCTACGTCAACTTCTCTTTTAAGCACTCTTAAAAAGTTCACTAACTTCAATAAGTTACAAACGAGTTTAAGCACTCTTGATTTACAACATCCCAACTGGCTAAAAAATATCGTTTATCTAAACAAGTTTCACCACTCTTGAATCACTCATGATTATCCAAAAACAAATGTATGTTTACGAACAAGTACTTATGAAAAACTCTCTTAGAAAGGATATGATAAAAACAATATAGATCTAAAAAACATATTACAAAAATGTACTATAAAAGATAAACAGAGAAAGAGAGTTTTAGTAGCATAAGAGTATCTGTAATAAATTTGTTTCTTCTCTTATTCATGGAGTCTTCAATTTATAAATAACTTCGAAAAAGATATGTTACTTTGAAAAAGTTGTTGTAGCCTTTTGTACATTGTCATATGTTATTGTGCTTTTGTAGAGAAAAAATGTGTTGTTGTATAGATGATCAAACAAAAGCAAAAAAGAAGCATTCCTAAAATATCTCGATATCTCTTAATGTCTTTCGGGATCGGCACAAAAACTTTGAATAAATCATGTTGTCCTAGATAGGATATTCACGGATAAAGAGAAATTACACAATAGACAAAAGAATTATTTGTTCATCGAATCTAAATAATATATTGTTTACTATAGCGTTTAGGATAGTTCATTTACTATTGGATACACTTAGTCTTTGCCATAAACATTATTTCGATAAACGATATTGTTTAATTTCAAAATAAAGGATTCATATACAATCTTTTCATAACAATATTATGACTTGTTTTAAATCCATGAAATACACTAACATTTCCTAAGTACTTTTCCTATTATATCATAACTTTGTACGGGTATGTCTAAATGGTATATTATCAATTATAGTGAATAATGTTTCAATAGTTTTTCTATCTCACATTTAAATATTTCTACTTTTTAAAAGAAAATTATTTATTGTTTTATTTATTATAAAAATATCTTATTCTTAATCTCAAATGTTCAATCACATAACCCTTTGTTTAGTAGCTAATATAAAAAAATTGTCTTTTTTATTCACTTTGATCCTTAATTTAATTTTTACATTTGAAAAACTTTTATTTTTCTAAAATAATTTTCATTATCTATTATCAATTCGATTAGTTTGATATTTGAAAAGCTTTTCTTAGATCTTCAAGATACATTTCATCTTATCACACCCTCGTTTACACATTTGTTTTTCTTTATGCAATTTTGTTGAATGATGTATTAAATTGTTTGTAAGCCACGCATTCGACCATTTTTTATTTTTTTAATATTTTTATTTGCTGTTTATTTTTATGATGTAGAATATTGTTTTGATGATTTTTATATAATTATTTTTTACTTTTTAACTTATTATCATAAGTGAAATTTTATCACCACAATTGTATAAAAGTATTTTATTTACTACAATATAATAATTTAATGTCATCGTTTCACCATCTAACATAGATTGAAGATTAAAAGATGAAATATCAATGTTAAATTTCAATTATTATTAATATTTGTTCTTTGTACGATTTTGTTCCAGTGATGTATTATAACTTTTATTAGTATATAAAATAAATATTTTTAAACTCCTTGAATACTTTTTTTTTATAATTCTTTAATTTGTCAACTTCGTTACATTAACACTTGCAAACTTAATAAATATTTTGGTTCTCACTAAATTTTATTTGATATTATAACTTGAAATGTATACAATTATAAATTTTTATAAAATTTAATTAATTAATCAGTGAGTACTATTATGAATATGGGTATACATATTATTTGGTAAGATAAAGATATGATAAAAATATTATACCCGTTGTGTATGAATATGAGGATGTAAGAATTTTTTCTTTGGAATAAGTATGAGATAATAAAACTCTCTTTTGAAATACCGAAAAAACACTGAAAGAGGGGTTGAATAGTGATAATGGAAAAATCTTTTCATAACTCTTCTGATATAATACTTTCGTCAAGTATTATATTTGCCAAATAAGTATTTAAACACTCGACCTTGTAAATGATTGTGAAAGATAGTTTCCTTTTTATGTGTTATTCAGAATATACATTGCAGTGTTTATAAAAACTTGCTTAGTTAAATGAGAATCGTTTAGTGCGGAAGTTACTTGTATGTAGAAATAAAATGCAACTGCAAGTTTTAGTAAGAGAAGCGTTTAGACAAAAGTAAACAATATTGCACAAATATTTTTATACTGGTTCACTGCAACTGAGCTACGTTCAGTCTCCTCTATTCAAATAGAATTCCACTATAATATTCAACAAGATTACAACTGAGTATTCTAATCACTCTAGGTATTCTTAGTCAACGAATAACTTTCCATTACCCTAGACTGGATGAGTATTCACATCACTCTTGGTATCCTCAGTCAGCAAATGACCTCTTGTTACCCTAGACTGGATAAGTATTCTCATCACTCCTAGTATCCCTGATCAACGAATAACCTTTCCTTATCCTAGATCAGTTGAGGATTCGCACTACTCATGATACCAGACAACATTGTTTAGATTTTCTTAACTCGACTGAGTTCAACAAGTGTTTTAATTCTCTTCAAAATTGCAATTAACGATTGCTTACAAGTTGTTTAGATTATTACTCTTGCAGAGAGGATATGTGTGCAATACAATACAATCTAAACACTTGCAAGTGTTTCTGTCTTTTCTCTTTTTCTCTCTTTCTTACAACAGTAAGCAAATTTACATAGAAACTCGAGAGTATTTCTTGACTTTTTTTTTGCTTGAGCTATTTTGAACTTCTCTTTTTAACACTTTTCTCATGATGAATATGTTCAATGTATGCTATCCTCTTGATTCTTGCTTTGAGTGTTCTTCTATTTAAAGGCTCTTTGGAGAAATAATCGTTAAACTAAGCTCTTAGTCTTGATTCTTGTGTCTTATCTTTCTTCATGTACAACAACCGTTGGTTAAAGTCAACTTATTAGAGCATACTCTTGCTTTTTTAGTACTTTGTTTGAAGTAGGTTGTACTTTCTTTTAGACACTGCTTCTCAAGTGAAGAACAGTCCGTGAATATTTCTTTTGTCTCTAACGTCCACTTATGATATTTTGAATAAAGTATGTGGATGCATTTAAAGTAGGTTATGCATGCAGTAAATATGTTTTATCTCATATCACTTTTGTTATTTTTGAATGTCAAACATTTAATGTTTGCTCAGAAAAAAATGTGTTTTTCATTTTCTACTGTTGAGGTAACGTATAACAATTAAGCTTTCCTTTTAAAGATACCAAACATTTGAGAAAGAACTGCATCGTTGGATGAAGTAATAGTTTTAACTCATGATATCATCTAGACTGATGTAAACGCGTAATTTTTCTTTTTTAGAACAAGAGCGTTTAGCTCTTAAATCATTATTAGTTTTGGATTAAAATTTAAAAAATCTGATCCATCAACTCCCCTAATAAATTTGTACGGATCCTTATAAAATTACTAGCGTTTTGTGTTACGATCACATACTATTTATGTAAGAACAATTTAGATTTGAGGGATGCAAATATAATTCTTAATTTTTAGAAAAACATAAATTTATTTGAATGACACTCATATTTTATAATAATATTAGCTGTTAAAAAATATTTCTTCAAAATTGACTAATTTCAGTTCGTTCTCTTTTCTGTTTATTATGTATTGTTACACTTCAATAATTGGACATTCCATTTCCTATTCATTTCACTGTATATGATTTTAACATTTCATGTTTTTTATTTTACTACATGTAGGATAATAATTATCATTGATTTTTTATTTTATAAATAAATTATCCTCACTGACTGGGTATCCAGAATGTATCATCATCCATGATGATACATGAAAACGCTTCAGAAACAAAATTGACAGACAAAACTTGTAAAATACTTTATATAGAAGGTCATATATATTATTGAATTATAAATGAACCAAATAATATTTTTTTTATATTAATACACGGTCATTTAACATATTAAATGAACCAAATATGGTTATTGTTATGATAGAACATACAGTATTAGATCATTAAGAATTTTATTGATACATTATAAATTAGTTTTAAATCAAAAAGCAACAAATATTTCTTCTATCACATGACATTAAAATAAAAAAATTGGTACAAACTAAATTATTTTTCTAAGATTGGGTAACATTTTGAGTGTGTGTGGTGTGACATGATTTTATTTACCACCTAAAAGCATGAAATAATATCCTTGATTGTTACTTTGAGTTTATTTAGGAGATGCTACACACTTTGTCGGAACATAGATCACTAGGAAACAAGAGTACGGGATTTGTCAGATGTACAATATATCTTTTTGAGTAGTGCTGCTTTATTAGGTTACACTTACTCTGTATATTCTAATAATCAGGGCTAGCACATGGCTCTTCCCATTATCTATCTCTGCACATATCATACACTTCATACAGTTTTATTACACTATTTTTGTTCTGTTAATTAAATAAGTGACCAAATAAGTTAAACACACTTGTTAAATAAACATTTCCCACTCATTTCTTTCCTTTTATCAAACAGTTATATATGGTAAGAAAAAACACAAAAATATATATAATACTACAGAAACAACACTTTTATTTGAAATGTAAAGAATATTGATGGGTTGATGACTTAGCACGTGAAAAAGAAACAATAAAAACAACAAACAACTATATATTTTGTTATTGAAAATAGAAACATTATTATGCAGCATTTACAAACCCTAAAATCTAAATCATTAACATTATACATAACTTTATTTCTTAGGAGATTTTTCTGTTGACTAGTAAAGAATGATATCACTATAGCATGGGCCTGGAAGTGATAACATTAACTAGGAAAGAGAGGAATGTATTTGAAGAAAGCAATGACCTACTGAGTCAAAAACTGAGCATTTGCAGAGAGCAACTTTGTTTCACTTTTGCCACAGAAAATGAGAAACAAAGAATTGACGAGGTGTTAGAGTCACGTGAAACTTGTAATCCCATTTGGAGCATTTGTAAGCATGTGTCTCTGCTGAGAATTTCTTCGGATGTGGGCCAATTTGAAAGGGACCTCTTATCCCTAAGCTTCAACATTATCCACCATCTCCAAAGAAAATAAGAAAATATAAAAAACTAATTTATGTTTGCTTCATACTCATCTTCTTCCAAGCTACAAAGTTGAAGATCAACAAAGATGTTTCGGGACCAATGATTGGTCAAAACTGACTGCGATAGATAGAGATTGAGTTCTTAACATCACATGAAACCAACAAATTGTACAATTATGTGCACAAATGTTGTCACATTTCAGCAGCCAAACCTCATTCATGGTACTATCAGTGGTCTCCTTGCAAATTCCTGGGTTTTGCCTCACTAAATTATATGTTAATAGTGTTGTTGTTAAATACTTGGTCAACTTTTTTTTTTATATTCAACCACATAATCTCAATGGAAACTACTTGATCTGAGAATTTTCTTTTAATATAAATTAGATTGCATATACGATTGAAATCTTCTAAAATTGAAAGGCTTGTGATCATATACCCAATTGAAATGTAGCTATGTTTGGAAAATAAAGTTAGAGGTGTTGATAATCCTAGCTACTATCATTTTTTTTTCTAATATTACTTTTAAGATGAAATAATTACTGTAATACATAAAAAAAATTAAAGATAATTAAAAAAAACAAATATAGAACACTAGAAGACATATTTGTTTAGTTATAAGGAAATTTACAAATACTTTTATGTTTGAGTGTTGAAACTAGACAAAGAGTTTCATATTGTGGGGATTTTATAGATAGAGATTAGGGTATGGTGATTGCATGAGTGACCTAGATGACAAAATGTGAGACAGGTGGGAGGAAGTTTAAAAGTTGGATTATCTTAGGAACTTATTTAAGAAAGAAGGAATAAAAAAAAGATAAAAGAATGATGATATCCCAGTCTATCTTGAGTTGTTTATATATAGGAAAGTTTATTTAAGTTTCCTTAAAATAAGAATATTATCTGTCTTAGACCATGCGGGGGTGAATGAGCTGTTGAATTTTGGTGTTTTGTGAAGATTAGAAGACATAGTTTTGGTATTTTGGCTGTGTTCCTTAATTTCTCTTTTTGTTGTATAGTTTTAATTGAACACAGTGCATTCTACTTTTAAAAATGTCATACAAATCAAGGGTGTGTGTCTTTGGGCCAGGAGAGATGGAAATTTTGAAGCCCCACTCTGAGGCCTAATTAATGGCATTCACTTATGGTGAGGGATTCAAAACCCACGGGAAAAATATGGCACATGGCATGTAGGGTTAAAACGTCTACCATATCATTAGTGGCTTCATTTCTTCACCAAGACTGACCAAACCTCCAAATACCTCTTCTCCTTTCCAAAATAATTTTTACTTGTTTTTCTTTCTCATTAGTTATTATTATTATTATTATTATTATTATTATTATTATTATTCTTATTATTATTATTATTATTATTATTATTATTATTATTATTATTATTATTATTATTATTATTATTATTATTATTATTATTATTATTATTATTATTATTATTATTATTATTATTATTATTATTATATTCAAGGATCTTTTCAGCCACGATTAATTCACAACACACAACATCCACTTAAACTAAATCACATATAGATTAACACGACTTCAAATTCAACATTAACTTTTTATTTTGTATAAGGTCGAAATGTACACTTTCACAATTTCAATTTATCTTTTTATCTTTTTTCAGTTCATTTGATTTTTTTTATCTGTAATTTTTTCTTTTATATCGTCAAGTCTGAGTCGGTGGATACATGTTAAAGGCACTCCAACACTCAATTAGTATTAAGTTACCAGTTATAATAGTCAAGTCTTAAATGCTTAATAAATGCAATCACCTACCTTTTTACTTTAATTCTATATTTATATATTTTTAAATGGGTCTTGGCTTAGTGTATGCCTAATCAGGCCCAATATTGCTTAAGTATGTTTTTACCTTATTAATTGAATAAGGTTAGATTAGGAGTCGTTTAGTCATATGATCATTGCAATTACCCGTTCCATTAATTATATAGTTGACCGAGACCAGTAGGAATAAATAATTGATCCATATGTATAATAATTTATATTTAATGTGAAATTTAATATTTCAATTCTCAACCATTATCCATGTATAATATTAATTACTACAATTACCTATATTGAGTAGAAAAAGTGTAATGAAATTATTATGTACATAACCAACTTAAAGGAAAAGAGTAATTGATTGTTCATGATTTTCATTATCAATTCAAGTATTATCAAAATTCTCTAAATATTTAGTATGGGGAAAACGTAATGTTCTTTATTAAGAATAACACAAATGTTATGTAACAAAATACTCACAAGTCACAAAATTTTCACAAATATTAACCAATTTTAAATAATTGCTTGCGAGAAAGTAATATATACTTCTCTAATGAACATCATTTTCATCAAGTAAAATTCATTAACATGGAACCCGCACACTTAATTAATCCGATTCATAAGAATTAATATATGTAAAACATGTCCTTTCACACGCTAGTTTTGTTAATATCTAAAATTAATATTAATATGTCTAAGTTAATGAAAATCCAAATCTTGAGTTGTTTGTTCGTAAACAAGGTTATGCAGACTGCAATTACATATTACCGACAGCTATTAATGATATAGTTGGCCCAACTAAAAAACAAGATTAGACGTCCTGTGTCTAGTAAATTATCACCATAATCATACCATCATCATTATTATTATTATCTTAATTAAAGTTACTTGTTTGGAAACTATGAACCTAATGTCACCCGTTAAACAGAACAAGCTAAATAAAATTATAATAATAATCTCAACTTTTTCACTAATCTTATCAACAATAGTTCACCGACCACCCCTAATGAATTTTGATAAGCACGATATTTTCTCGTAGGAAAAGGTCTTTTTTAAAATAATGTTCTTTTCTAACAATCCAACATGTCCAATAATTTAATAGGTCTTTGACTTTACTTAATCCGATGTCTGATCTGTTGTAATGTTATTTCATTTGATAAAGAAGGAATATATTAATTCCCATAGTTTTCTGGGTTTAATCGGCTCTATAATTATTGCGTGATTAGTTTTGAGTAATTTGCCACGATTGTTAATACAATTCTAATATAATAATTTGACATTACGTGGAACAAAGATGGCTTCTTCACCACTGAATGTGTAGGTTGAGCTTTGTCTTCATTCAATCTCATGAACTTTTTTTTAACAAAATCATTGGATGGTGTTTCTAAATTCACATAAAAGAATAAAATAATCATTATAGAGAAAAAAATGATCTTAAATAATTTTTAAACACTTAAAAACAAAAATAAAAGCCATAAAGTGGTGAAAGGCGAAAACATTTTACATGAATTAGAGAAAAAGCATAATGTTATGATAATTTGAGGAAGGGGAAAAGGGTGGTGGAAAGTGGAAAGTGGAAAGTGGAAGGAGAAGAAAAAAAAAAGGACATGTAGGGATAATGGTGTTAGAATTATGTTGTAACCTTTCTCTCTTTATGTGATGTAGTAGTCTATTTTGAGTCTTCTACCACTTTGTCACTGTATCTCCCATCACCCACCAACCAAACCCACCCAACAAAACCAAAGGCCTTCTTCTTCATTCAAACACCCAAACGTGCAAACCTACCTTATTACACTTCATGCCACTCACACATCTTATGATTGATTGATTGTGATTAATTAAATGACTTAGCTCTTAGCTCTCTTCCTATCTATATGGATCTACATCATTCACCATTACTATATATATATATTACTATTGCCTAGCCCCAAAAGGGCCAAAAAGTCCTAAACCTTAGGACCTCATATACCTTACTTTTCTTTGTTACTCACTTTCCTTCTTTTCCTCACACCAATCCCACCCTTGTCTCACTTTTTTATCATCATTAGTTTACTCCTTCAATTCTGTTTCCTTCCTTGCTAATCCCTTTTACTCCCTTTATTCCAACCTTGTTTAATTGCTCATGGCAAATCATTAAAGTTCGGGTAAGGAAAGACCAAAAAACGGGTGAATTTTGTTCCACTATTTTCAATCTACCTTCATTAATAATGCATTTCAATAACCTTTTCTTGTCCTCCGCTACTCTCATTATTGTGCCCATGTTCTTACCCACTTTGTCCTCTTCAATGCATCCTTGCATTTTCTTTTTCTTTAATTCCACAATTTTATTTTTCAATCGTTACTATTTATACATAAAGTTCTTTTTATTGCTTTTCTCATTCAGATCAAATTTTTCGTATTTGTATTCATGTCATGTCACCGCTTTGGGGAGTGAGCATCCAGAGGAACAAATTAGGATTTTTAAAATTTCATTAATTTTTTTCTATTTTTGTGATTTTTATTTATATTTTAATTACAAATGTTGTTCGTCCTTCTGAAGCATGAAGAGAGGACTGATGTTTAATAATATTATTTCCAAATCTTTATATTTTATTTCTTTTAACTCTCTTTTTTTTATCACCCATTATTTGAAATTTTTTACTTTTTTTTTTATTTTTTTTGAATCTCGAAAATAACTTCTAAAACTCCACTGATCAATGTTGTTAATCTTCCTCCCATAATGTATCTAAATGACTTCTAGAAATATTTAGTAATTTATTCATTCTTTTAGTTTTTTTCTTGTGAGATTTTTTCGTCAACTGTGATCCTGTATGTTCAAATTATTAGACATCTTGTTTGAGAAGAAGAAAAAATCCATTCTCCTTTGAACTTTTCTATGATATTTATTTTTTACTTTTTTTTTAAAATATTACAAAGTTTTTTAATTCTAGATATATTCACATGGTGTAATATAAGTTTATTTTATCTTGCGTACTATATTAATGTTTTACTATTGAGACTAATATTTTTTTATTAAATATATTTTTAGTTTTTAGATATAAAATTAAAATTTATTTATATGTAAAATTTGGATACAATTTAGTTCTCAAATTTTAAAAATAAATAAATATAATTCTTTTAATTCAATCGTACGAAACTTTTTTGACCTGTTATACTATATTTCAAGGTAAGTTTGAATTATTTACCATATTTGACGTATTATAATGTAAACGTTAGTCTAGAATATTCTTTGGAATAGAAAGGACTATATTCTTTTTTTTAATTTAAAACTAAAATGTATCATAATTTGACAAATGGACAAATTTCAATTTTGCATTTAAATTTAGAGACTGAACATATTTAACCAATATATATTTTGTTATTTTAAAGTATTATTGAAGTTTGATTCTATTAATTTTGACCAAAGAAATTGAAAGAAGTTTATTTAGCTACATTGCTTCATCTTATAATTCTCACTATAATTTATTTATCAAAGGCGCTTTTTTATATAATCATTATCTTATTTCTTTTATAAGTATTGAATTTGTGAAAATGTTAGTTAGAAACTAACTTTAAAATGAAAAAGTGTAAGATATAACATCTTAGAGATATTTTTTTCTTTATGGATAATCTTTTGATAGGGATTAGTTCAAGACTGAAAGACTAACTTTTGCGACATGTCCTTCTTGCTTATGAACTGTTCGTTTTTAGTTTGGATTGCTCGGTTGTCACCTGCTCCGTTCGGTTGTCACCTGCTCCGCTCGGCTGTCACCTGCTGTCACCTGCTCCGCTCGGCTGTCACCTGCTCCACTCTCCGTTCAGTTGTATTCTTGATTGGGGGAGGTACCTGCAAAAGACACTTTAACGCTCAAGTTAGGAGCGATTTAATGAACTTTTTATCACAGTTGAATATTTGAGTCTCGTAGAGTGTATCGAACGTACCTGGTCTTTGATCCTGTCATTATATTTAGGCTTAATACCCTATTTTGTCCCCAGTTTCGTTCGAAAATGTCAAATTAGTCCATTCTTTAAAAAAATGCGTCAATTACGTCCTCACTTAATAAAATTTGCATCAATGAAATCTCTTCCGTTAAATCCGTACAAATTTTCTTTAATTAACGCCGTTTGTACGAATTTAACGGAAGTGATTTCATTGATGCAAATTTTATTAAGTGAGGATGCAATTGACGCATTTTTTAAAAGGATGGATTAATTTGACATTTTCGAACGAAACTGGGGACAAAATAGGATTAAGCCTTATATTTATAAGTGTTTCATAGACCAAATAAAAACAAACTTACCTGGAGATTCGGTTAGTTACTCATAAACGACATATCAATATCTCTAATTAGATATCTTACATATTTTATCGTATGTTGGACTATTGACCCAATAATAACTTAAATGATGGCCTAGTTATAGCCCAACATTGTTGATGTAGTGGTAGAACTGAATGACTTTGAGTGGATGGACCAAATGGTCATGAATGCTAACCGTTAGGTAGATATTATATACCATACATATAATAATCTAATTTCTTTTATACTTGTTTTGAAAATGTTACTTAAAAAATCTTTTAAAATTTAAAAGTCGTTTAAAATGTAAAAATAGTTTAAGATGTAAAAATGTACGAAATCACATCGATTAAAAATATCACAAAATTAATATATGTGTGTGATAAATTTCATTATATTGATATTAAAATTGAATATATTTAGATAGTATAGATATTATATAATCGGTTATTGTTGTTTCGTTTTCTATTAAGCTTCTTAGTGTATTTGATCTTATATATAAACTTTTCTTTTTTTTATGAATGGTACATATCTTGATTTAATAAATTATTTTAGTTTTTTCTCTCTTGATATGATATAAAAAACATTAAAAATTTATCCTAAGATTTGTTATGTTTATGGAGTTCATTTATATTCTCATGTTCAATTTTTTTATGAGAAAATGTATTGAAGATCTTAATTATATTGACTACTATAAATATGATCAAATTATAATTATAAATGATAGTAAATTTCTTCTTACTTAATTTTATAGAGTTAACTAATACTTATATTTCACTATCTTAATAAATAAATAAAAAAGAAGGAAAATGAAATTGAATTTCAATTTCAAAAGATGTCTTGGATATATCTTTTTGTTAAAAATAATTATGCACGAAAATTTAAACTTTGAAGCTAAAAATTTAGACACTAAAAATCAAGAGCTGTATATATATAATGTGTAAGTTATTTTAATAAAACAATAAAAATTAGAACGATTTTCATAATGAAAGTAAATGTTTGATTGATGTAGGTCAAAGTTATATATATATATATATATATATCCACTTATGGAAAGGAACAACCTAGTTAACTTATTCCTTTGTTTTCGATCCCAAAAACATGGAATAATCCTAGAAGTGACTTCAGCATATGAATTATGGAAACATGTTCTAAAAAAAATATCTACATTATTAATTGTCCCAAACATAATTTTTCTTGGCAATCCTCATCATCAGATTTTATTCATTAGTTTTTTAATGAGGATAAACAGGTTAGGAGTTAGCTTTTGCATTTAAGAGAAGATAAAGTTGTTTTGTTCTTATTATAAGCTTTTAGGTATTAGTATCACTGTCATAAAAAAAAGAGAGGTTTTTTACATATAATATTTTTAAATTTTTATATTTGTTAATAATTTGACATTTATGCAGAAAATTTATGTCAAATCTTATAATATTTAAAGTAAATTTACGTTGAATTTATAATATTCAACGTAAAATTTTGTGTTTTTTTAAAATAATTTATGTTAGCTTAAAAGTATATTTAAAATCAAAAGAAAAATATCAATTACAATAAGTTTGTTTTCCATATATAAAACACAAATGATAGAATCGCATGTTTGTTATTAAGATTTCAAAAACAATCAAAAAATATAAAACATATGTACTTGACCCACACAAAATTTAATGTAATTCGAATAATAATTACTATGATACACCCACAACTACCACAAAACACCCATATGTAACAAAGTGAGACATTGAGTTTCGTATAAAAACATTCACCATTTTAATTTGAACAAAGTAGAGGTTTGGATAACTAACATCAAGACAAAACACAAGTGAAATGAGACGAAATTACTCTCTACAAGAAAACATCCACGAAAGATGAAAAAATAAGTTATTTTGGTTATCAATAGAACATCTGCCACACCTAGGGTTGTTGTCGAAGAAGAGAGAGGTCACACACGTAGGTTTTTGAGAAACAAGAAGTATAGAAGAAAAGTTGCATACAATATTTTAAAAACTCATTTACGTTGAACCGCTTATGGTCATAAATAAAAAAACTCGTTTACTTTGGATTCCTAAGCTCCCAACATAAATGAGACTTTTTACGTCTCATCATAAATGGACATATAAAAAAAAGGTTGTTCTTATTTATGTTGAAGCCCTTATAGGATCATACATTGAAAGGTCAATTAACGTCATGCTCCAAGCTTCAAAATGTAAATGAAACATTTTATGTTTAACTACAAAGGATTTGAGAAAAACAAGTTACTTATATTTATTAAAATGTTATCAAACTTGGTTAATGTATGACTTTTTATAATAAAACATTGACCCATTTTTTATTAGTAACATATATTATTTTTGTTTCAATGCTATATAAAATGCTTTATATATATATATATATATATATATATGTTATGTGCTCGAAAAGTATTTTCATTATTGATATATATTTTCAATTATTTTGAAAAAAATGTGATGGGAATGCCTAAATATATCTAAAATTATGAAACTAAAGTTAATTATTTGAAAAAAAATGAATTTTATTTCAAAAATAAAATTGTGAACTTACTTGTACTACAAAAATTCTTGAAATTGCTAATGAAATTTTACCAATAAAAATAAATACGTCGGTAAATAGAAATTACCTATGAATATTACTAGCATATTTTGAAATTTTAATTATCGATGAATTTTACTGGTGAATTTATTACTGATAAGAATAATTCGTGGGTAAAAAAAGCAGCAAATTTTTGTCCAAATCTCACATTCAGTGTCTAAGCATGAAACACTTTCTTCATCTTCTTCCATGTCACGCAACCCACCACCACTAAAACATAGGGTCTCTAGATACATGATAGGTCCAGCATTTTCATCTTCATCTCCTCTTCACATCCAAACCATATGACTACCAAGTTACCTTGTTGGTCGAGCTTCCTCGTTTGCCAAGATTAGGGGTGACAAAATACTCGTGCTTGTAAGAATCCACAAATAAAATTTACGATAGATAGTTGGTACCCACGGATAATAAATATCGGTAATGAGTATTTTAATAGCCGTATAAACGGGTGAGGTATGAATATCATACTACCCATACCTACAAGTATCCATTACTCCCACAGAATTAAAATTAAAATTTAATTTACATTTTATTACGGTAAATTTAATTAAAATTAAAAAAGTAATTTATATTTTATTAGGTTAAATTTAATTAAAATTAAATTTTAATATATATTATATTTTAAATTCTTTTTGTGATTTTATTTTAAAACTTTATAAAACATCCTTTTTCAAATATTTACGGGTATCCACGGATACCCGCAGGTTTTAAATGGGTATTTGACTAGTAATAAAGCAGATATAACAAGTGGATTTTTTTGTTGTTGTGAGTAGGGTAGCGATGTAAGCATTATCTATGTCTGACGTGACCGTTGTAATCCCTAGTTGAGACACCACACACATTTTCCACTTCCACATCAACATGACCCATGTTGTGTCTTCTCTACCATCGAGATTCGCTCTTTCCATTAGAGACGATCATCGTAAAAAGGAGGAGAGAAAGTGTGCTTACCTCGTAGTAGCTCTCTGCCCTTGTCTCGTTTGCTTTATGTTTCTCCTAATTTCATTTTCCATCATTCTCATTGTCAAATTTCACTTCTTTTGCCACAACCTTCTTCATTGCTTGCTTTTCAGAAAAAGATATTGATTCCACGTCTAAGCTCTTTTTTCACCTTATTGTTTTCCCATTTTCATTGAGGCTATTCTTGATTAATGTGGGTCCAATTGCCACATGATTTTGTTGTTGAGGTGTTGCAAAGGTTTAAACATGCTAGGAAGCTAACTTTTGGGTTCTTTTGTTGGGTAAGGGAATGGCCTAGGTTTGCTCATGATTCTAGAACTTATAAGGCTTAATTACCTACTTAGTCCCCATGTTAGGAGGTAATTTTCTGTTTAGTACCCGGTTTTAAAAATGTAGGCATTGGGTACCTATGTTTTGAAATTTGTATCAATTCAATCCTATCCAGTTAACGACGTTATAATTGATGCGAGAAATTAAGGACGTTAATGATAGCCTGGGTGGAATAGCTATCAAATGTTTGAATGCATCTTCATTAACGTCCTTAATTTCTCGCATCAATTATAACGCCGTTAACTGGATAGGATTGAATTGATACAAATTTCAAAACATAGGTACCAAATGCCTACATTTTTAAAACCGGGTACTAAACAGAAAATTACCTCCTAACATGGGGACTAAGTAGGTAATTAGGCCAACTTATAACTATTAGCAACAAGGTTGAATTGAAGCTAAAAGAATTTTGATTGTGAAGTGTTTCAAGACAAGAAGAATTTATTTCTCAATACAATGAAGTTAAAGCTTTTGTAATACATAATAAGTAGTATTGTAATAAACTTAGAATAAAAAGATACACAAACATGCCAAAGAAAAGGTATACTTCAGAAACATACTGGAATAATCAATTATCACTTGGGATAATCGATTACCCCAGTCAAACTCAAAATTGGCAAGGTTCTTTGGAATAATCGATTATCACTTGAGATAATCAATTTTCCAAAAAAACAATTTTTGAAAAAGCTCGTAGATAATCAAATATCACTTCGGATAATTGATTATATAAGGAAAAATAACTTTTGAAATGGTTTGTAAACAATTGATTATCACTTGGGATAATCGATTATCTACAAAAGTTGCGAAAAAACTTTTTATCTTTTGTGCTAATTTTGAACTGAGCCTATAAATACCTTACTTTTGAGCACTTTCATTTTATAAAATTTGTCTAAGAACTCAAGTGCTTTTACTTAGAACTCTTTATGCTTTAAGTGTGAGCTTGTGAACCTTGTGCTAGTTAAAGGAAGTGCTTCCATTAGTGTGTCTAAGTGAGAGCATATTTCTTGTTTCAAGGTCATGTTATTCATCCTTTTGTGTGTCAAAAGAATGTGTTAGTCATCTCTTGTGTGTTAAGAGGTGAACTCTAAACCTTTACTTAAGGCTATTGTTGTAAGTTCTGTTTCATTACTAGTTATTGGTTAATCACTCTTTTAGAAACATTAACAACTAGACATAAGATCTTTTGATTTGAACCAAAATAAAATCAGTTGTGCAAGCTTCTCTTTTCCTACACTCTTTTATTTACTTGTAATTATCTGAAATAATTATTTATGTTGTTAAGTTACTTTTTAAAAGGGAAAATTTTATAGAAAGACATTGTTTTTATCGAGAAAATAAATTCACCCCCTTTTCGTCATTGTCTGCCCACGAATATTTCGTTGCATATTTTCTAATGATAATTATATGATGAATGTTCTTGGGAGGACTAGACAGTTTGAGACAATGGTGGCCGAGTTGTCCGAGCAAAAGACTAGTCAAGCTATCGACTAGTCATACTTTTGACTAGCCAAGCTGTCGACTGATCGAGCTGTCGAATTGGCCAACCTTTAGAAGATTTGTGTTCACCGATAGGTTATTTCTTCGATAATTATTGATAATTTTATCCTTCGATTATCAGCGAATGTTTTCTTCATTGTCGATAAATATGAATTTTCATAAATAAATATTATTAAGTGAATTTTTACATACTAATTTCAATCTATTGAAAAAAAAGTCATTACTAACATATTTGTTTTTCAAATTTTGACTATTAATAATATTTTTTGTAGTGTTGTAATTGAAAATTTATAGCGTGATTAATTATTGTATTTTACATCCAAATTTATATGCAATAAGCACACTTATAATCAATGATTTGTAATTATTTTAGGAAAAATCCATCGTCTTAAGTTAACTAGTATGGTAACTATCCAATGTATTGTGTCTCTCGTTATGTTAAATACTAAAACATTAATAAATAACTACGAATACATAACCATGATATAAACTCTTGTATATTGTGACTTCCAACATCCATTGGACATTTATGTCGTAAACAAAACCTAATGTACTATAGTCATACGACCACATATAGGACCCGACCGAGTAAGACCATCGAAAAGGGTGGGTGACCGGTCCAAGTAGGTTGTGTTCAACACCACAATGTGTCTTCTGTTACCAATAAGGAGTATTGGTAAATCTTGAAGAAATTTGTTTTGATGATGCTACAAGAAGTTTTAGTTGAAGAAGATATTAGAATTAGTTAAAAGCAATTTGTAGAAATTAAATGTAGTAGGAAATTCTTGTAAACCTTGTAAACTTGCATTTTTAACTGCAATAATCGATTATGGAATGACAATAATCGATTATGGAATGGCAATAATCAATTATCACAGAGTCATACTGGAATAATCGATTATCACTTCATATAATCGATTATCACTCTTTTGAAAACCCCATAACGGACACAAATAATCGATTATCACTTATAATAATCGATTATCAGTGGCAGTTGGGAGATGTCTTTTCAGTTTTTAACCCTGCACGAAACTAGGCCTATAAATAGAGGTCTTCACAACTCTTAGGAAGTAACTTTTCAATTGAGAGTATTAGAGCTTTGTGCCTAAGGGAAGCTCTCTGTGAGTGAAAAGGATCTATGCCATTTTGAGAATACAGTTTGTCTGAGGAAGTTCTCAAAGTGATAGAGTGCTCTTGCCTGGTCTTGTGAATAGGAGAAGCTCGCGTTTTGTGTGTCAAAGGTCGGAGTGGTTCTCTTCAAGTTGGCTGAGCAGGATCTTCCTTTCGTTTGTCGAAGGAAGGTGTTTTCTTTTCTTTGCTTATTTTGATTATCTGATTGTAATCTGCAAACCATATTTTAGTGAAAAAAGGTTAATCATTATTTATAGTGATTAACGACTGGACGTAGAATCTTTTGATTCGAACCAGGATAAATTTTCTGTGTTGATTTTCTTGATCCTTAAACTCTTAGCACATCAACTGTTCATTAAAATTTTTAACTTGTGTTGTGATCGTTACACGCTTTCTGCTTTATTAATTTATTCCGCTGCGCGACTCTATAACGGTACCGATTGTTCCAACAATTGGTATCAGAGCTTGCTTTGATAGTTTTTCAAATTTTTCGAAAATGGGCGGTCATAACCAAGTTTATGCTGAGGGTGCTTCTATTGATAGACCTCCTTTGTTTACAGGGGAAAATTATGCGTTTTGGAAAATAAGAATGCAAATATTTTTGGAGTCTATTGACAGGGGTATTTGGGAAGTTGTTATGAATGGACCAATTGTTCCCACTATTTTAGTAAATGATATGCAGATAGAAAAACCATTTTTACAGTGGACTATGGATGAAAATAGAATGGCACAATATGATGTTAGGGCTAGGAACATAATTTTATCTGCACTAACCCTTGATGATTTTTTCAAAGTTTCTGTTTATGACAGTGCTCAGGAAATGTGGGAATTTTTAAGAGTCACTCATGATGAAGTATCGAATGTCGCTAAGTTGACTTGTTTGAATTCATGCTCTACATCAAACTCCTCAAGCTCAAGCGATTCTAATGAGCAAGAAAATCTATGCTTGATGGCCAACGAAAAATCATCTGAAAGCAAAATCTTGAAGGAAAAGAGGGACTATCAAGGTTCCTCTTCAAGCTTTAAATGTTATGGGTGTGGTGAAAGAGGCCATATAAAAGCTGTTTGTCCAATTATCAAGAAAATTCACAAAAAGAAGAAGGTCCACATTGCTTGGGTTGATAATGACTCAAGTAGTTCAAGTGATTCTGTTGAAGAAACAAACCTATGTTTGACAGCTAATGTTGATGACACTGCAAGCCAAGTAAGTTGTTCTAATTCTGAATCTAGTGAATTTGATTTGCAAAAAGCTTTTCTTGAATTGCTTGATGAATATGAAAAATTGAATGTTGCTCATAAAAATTTGAAAAAGGAATTTAAACAATTGCAAATTAAATATGATAAGGCATTAGATGAGGAAGTAAGTTTGAGAAATAAAATTTGCAACTTGGAAATGAAAGAGTCTTCAAATGTTGAACATCCTGTTGAATGTCTTTCATGTAAGAATCATATGCTTGATATTGATATTCTTGAAAATCTTTTTGAAGTTGCAACTGGAAATAATAATGTTGAAATGCCTATAACTGTTAGAAAGGTTTATAAAAACAAAAGTGCCTTTAAAAGTAAGAACCAAATTAAAAGAACCCATAGGGTATGGGTTGAAAAAGGAACTGTGTCTTATAGAAATCCAAATGTTGTCACATGCTTTTATTGTATGAAAAAGGGACACACTTCTAACAAATGTAGAATTAAACATTTTGATGTTCCAAATGGAAAATATGCTTGGATTCCTGTTATAAAGTAAATTGTCTCTAACCTCAAAGGACCCAAATGAGATTATGGGGACCAAAACTCTACTGTTTTGCTTTGCAGGTTAATTTTTCAAAAAGAAAAAAAGACTTTATGGTATCCTGGTATTTTTTAAGAGCCTTGAAATAATTTATGAATGTTAGATGTGTCTTAAAGTTGAAAATTTGGCCCAAATTTGTGTTTTTCGGAAATTAACGTAAATAATCGATTACCAAAGGTAATAATCGATTATCTCGTCCTCAAAAATTTGGATTTTGACAATTTGGCTCGCACATAATCGATTATTTAAAGTAATAATCGATTATCTTAAGTTTTCGTAAAAAAAAAAAAAAAAAAAAAAAAAAAACTTTTTTTATATTTTTTTTTTGGAGTATGTTTTTAAAAGGGGATTATTACATTCAGGGGAAGATATATGAGGTATTATGCTCTTTCATGTTATGAAATTTCAATTTTATTTTATGTTTTGAAATGCATCCTTTGATTAATTGAGGGGGAGATCATATTTAGGGGGAGCCTTTAACATCCGATCTTTTTGCTTCTGATCAAAAAGGGGGAGAAGAATAATACAAGGGGAGAAGTATAAATTATTACAGGTATTGCTAACCTTGTTGTTGTTTGTTAGCTTGTATGTTTTGCAGGTAAGCCAAACTTGCTTTTAAAATTGAATTTTTGATCAACATCAAAAAGGGGGAGATTGTTACCAATAAGGAGTATTGGTAAATCTTGAAGAAATTTGTTTTGATGATGCTACAAGAAGTTTTAGTTGAAGAAGATATTAGATTTAGTTAAAAGCAATTTGTAGAAATTAAATGTAGTAGGAAATTCTTGTAAACCTTGTAAACTTGCATTTTTAACTGCAATAATCGATTATGGAATGGCAATAATCGATTATGGAATGGCAATAATCAATTATCACAGAGTCATACTGGAATAATCGATTATCACTTCATATAATCGATTATCACTCTTTTGAAAACCCCATAACGGACACAAATAATCGATTATCACTTATGATAATCGATTATCAGTGGCAGTTGGGAGATGTCTTTTCAGTTTTTAACCCTGCACGAAACTAGGCCTATAAATAGAGGTCTTCACAACTCTTAGGAAGTAACTTTTCAATTGAGAGTATTAGAGCTTTGTGCCTAAGGGAAGCTCTCTGTGAGTGAAAAGGATCTATGCCATTTTGAGAATACAGTTTGTCTGAGGAAGTTCTCAAAGTGATAGAGTGCTCTTGCCTGGTCTTGTGAATAGGAGAAGCTCGCGTTTTGTGTGTCAAAGGTCGGAGTGGTTCTCTTCAAGTTGGCTGAGCAGGATCTTCCTTTGTTTGTCGAAGGAAGGTGTTTTCTTTTCTTTGCTTATTTTGATTATCTGATTGTAATCTGCAAACCATATTTTAGTGAAAAAAGGTTAATCATTATTTATAGTGATTAACGACTGGACGTAGAATCTTTTGATTCGAACCAGGATAAATTTTCTGTGTTGATTTTCTTGATCCTTAAACTCTTAGCACATCAACTGTTCATTAAAATTTTTAACTTGTGTTGTGATCGTTACACGCTTTCTGCTTTATTAATTTATTCCGCTGCGCGACTCTATAACGGTACCGATTGTTCCAACATCTTCTAACTATGATAAGGGAACTACGTTTGTTAATCAACCGTACGACCATGAAGAGGGGATTCCGTACAAATGATCCCTAACAGTAAGGACCCCTAAACATTGTTTCTAATCAAGATTATTGATAAGAGTTACTTAGTAGGTAATGGGCCACAATTGGGTTGTGATTAGGGTTTCACTAATCACAAGCTCATCTTGAAAGCTATAAATAGAAGTCAAAGGTAAGAAGGTAGGTGATTGCATTTATTGTGAATTTAAGGTTTTCCTATGACCCCTAAACAAACTAGTTAGTGACTTGAGTGTCAGACTACCTTTGACAGGTACACCAGGGCAATTTGGAATGCAAACGAGGAAGGACTTTGCAGAAATACCTAAGCGAATTTGGAGTAAAGTGTGAAGGAGTGTTTTGTGGGATCCTCGAACCTACACCCGAAATACCTAAGGACACTAATTTCCTTTGGACATACTACAACGAGTTTTTAGTGATTATTATACTTTTAAACAATTTATTATATTAAAGAGAAAAGTTAAAAAAAAACTTATAAGGACATTTTACTTACTCTTTATAATATGATTTTAGGAAAAATTGTAACATCTCATTTTAATAGTATAAAACTAGTAAAATAAAACGTTACATATATGATAATAGAACCACTAGATGAAAATAACCTACAAAAGACAATAGATCTACCTTTGTAGAACCATCCAATAATCCATCCACTTCACCCTCATCTCTCGTTGGAACAACGGAAAATACTGTCTCCTTAAGCTCACACCATTTAGGTGATCATAGAAAAAGAGAAAACAACACATAGATATACAAGAACAAAAGAAAGGATAAGCTAGTGGTAAAACATTTTATCTTAATAAAAAAAATTCCATCATACAAATATATTACACACACAAAATAAACATCCATTCTAAACATGTCACAAACTTAAAATTAACCATCCGGATATAGTATGAATGTCGAGTTACGATGGTTCATGCGCTTGTAATGGTAATACAACTGGGTCGATCCAAGCTACCACACAAGGTTACTCCATTTCAGTTGCCTATGACCATGATCAAAACCTATAGACAAGAACCTTCTGCTACTCTCCACGACATATTGATCCATTTCTATTTGAGATTAAGGTTATTGAGAGCGTCAAGATAAAGCCTCATATTAACTCTGCCATTCATACTAACACACTACAGGACACCACCATGTAACCTCTCGACGAGTTATGGAATTACGTCCATCAACCATTCACATAATGAACCACATATTCATCATTATCATATCCATCTCATAATCATATATATACATATACTTCACACAAACATTGCATATTATCACATGAAACCTCAAAGCATTCATCCAGAACCATAAACAATCCTATCAAGTATCACAAAGTAGTTGATAATAAAATTAATTCTCTATTGCACAATGAAAATTGATAATAAGATTGCTTAGGATCATAAGAGAACAATGAAATACATACATCATATGTGTACAAGTGAATTTGATTTAGATTGAATAAAAATGCACATTACTGGTGGTATTAATCGATTAGATTGATAATATAATCTATTAAGGCAGGTCATAATTCACATAAAGCAAAACAGGGTAAAACTGTCTGTTTTAATCGATTATGTCACTAACATAATCTATTAAAACAAACATTTTGGCCTAATCGATTATACTTTTAATCTAGTCTGTTAAAATAAGTCAGAAGAAGCAAGACATACATAACTGCCATTTTAATCGACTAAATTAGTGACATAATCGATTAAAACAGAAACCATTGCCTAATCGATTAGTATGACTTTGGACACTTTTCCCACACTTTGGATACTTTCCCCACAACTTTATTTGATCCATAGGATTCTCTTGACATTGAGAAACTTTAGAAAATACATCTCTAACTCAATTTGACAACTCAAACCAAATCTACCTCTCTAAGTCATCCAAACTCAATTATATTACTTCTCCAAAACATTGAAGGTTAGGGGTCCAAACCAGTTTGAATAGTCTTAACAACTCACTTCAAACCCTCTAATTCAACCCAAATATACTTCTTTATAAAATTACTACCCAAAACCCCTTGTTTGTACAAAATATCATGCAAACACACCCTCATAAATCCTCTGCTGCATTATACACCAGATGTTTACTGGTTTTAAAGCTCCAACAAGTGTTAAATGACCTTAAAGTAGTCCCCAAACTTTTGTTTTCCTCCTCCAACCATTTTCTCATAATTCCACCTATTGAAACCCATAAGATAACCTCTAAACAACTTGGTAACCCTTCCATAATGACCATCATTCCACTCTAGACCATTTATTAACTCATTCTCATTCTAAACCAAACATAAAGATCCAATTAATTGTTCTAAAACTTAAATCTTTATCTTAGACCAATATTTCAACAATTCATCTCTCATCTCTCATCTCAACTTTACACTATGAATGGACTTCCAATTTTACTTATGCTTTTTTATCTTAACATTTAACCAATAATCACACCATTATCATCATACCAATTAGCTTCATAAGATCATCCCCCAATTTCACACAACATTATACAAAGAATCAAACATCATTCAGTTCATTATTTTCACATCAATTACAATTACTACCAAAACAAGCATGTCATACATAATCAACCATATAGATAACAACATACATACTCACAATTCCTATTTCATACCTTATAATTCAATTTAAAAATAAACATTAGCTTCATTTACCTTGCATTGAAGCCACTAAACTCTAAGAAAGTCGAAACCCTTACTTTCAACTCAAAGAACTCTAAAAACACCTACAAATCACCAAATTGTGATCGGAGTGAGTCCTTAGAATCACAGATTGACAAAGAACTAGAAAAAAAATACCAAGGAAACATTCAAAGAGATTTTCCTAACATGATCATAGTCAAAAAATTAAAGGAAAAGATGGTAGAACTTACTTGTTCTAAACCAAGAATTGATGAGTTAGAATTAAAGATTATTCCGTTGTAATCTCATAGGGACTTCCTGATCGTAAATTAAATGATCGAGGAGTTAGAACTCTTAGAGATAAGGTAGAGAACTCAAGAGAAAAGTTTTTAGAGAAATAATTTATGTTTTAGGTAATGAGACTTGATATAAACTTTTGTTTATATTACGAAATCTCTATTATTAAAATAAGTCGGTCTCATTAAAATAAAACACCTATTTACTTTATATCCTCAAATTTCTTTATTCTTACAAAAATGTCTTTTGAGGTCTATTAAGCATTTTATTTCCTTAATATTTGGATGGATTCAGATTCATAAATCTAATGGATTGCAACATTGTGTATAGTAGTCATATTACACAAAAACCTATATTATACACAAAATGTATGATTCTTAATTGTGAAAGAAACATACTAAAGTTCTATGTGAAGAAAAAAAGTTCAAAAATATACTTGTGCGATCAGGTGTAAAATTGAAATATTGGTTGCTAGAAATAATTTCTAACTACTTTATAATTTATATTAACGAAATACTTCTATTTTAGATGTTAATCAAGGAAAATCCCACCATCATCTATGTAAAGAAGTATGCCAAAGTTTTAGGATAACCTTAAAGAACTCAAATAAAATTTTCAATGGAGATTGTTCCAGCCAAATATATTGAGAGAACTTAAAAGCATTCAATTTGTCTTATTCGTAGTGATGTTGTAGAGACAAAGATATTAAGAACTTAGAAGCATTCGATTTGGTTTTTAGTATAAAAAGGAGTAAAGGTCTATTTATAAACTAAAAAATCATTAATAAGTTTTGGTTTGGAGTTCTAGTAAGAGTAATTTGTATTTTTCAAATACAGTTTGGATCTAGAATTTAAAATCATTTTTATTATATCTCAATGATTGGATTTGTAAAGTTGAATTTAAATTGAATTAAATCTATATTATATTAAGTTTATTAATTATATTAAATCTAACATACCTATCTAACTTAACTTGATATAATCTTGATTCGATGTATTGATTAAACATGAATCCAACTTGGTTTGGACATACCAGGACCTAATTCATCTTGTTCTCATCTCAATTCAACTTAATTCGAACATGCCAAACTAACTTAGGTTCGATTAACCCAACTCAACCTAGATCCCAGGCGACTAGACTTGACTAGTTATTTGTTTTAATCGATTTTTGTCTATATCAATTCACTTCATCTTTAGTTCAGACTAACTCACCTCAACTTTTATATAGGACTATCTAGTTTTTGACAAACTCAATTTAACATAATCTTTTTTTAGTAAATTTTTGGTTTGAATCAACTCGATTTGACCTTTAACTCATATTAACTAAAATGAACCTAATTTTGAGCTTACTTAAGTCAACCTAAATTAAAATGAATTCAAGTCAATTTGGATTCAGTTGACTTAGCTGAATGCACAATTTTAGATTTTCAAAATCTATAAAATAATTCAATCTAAATTTAATCTAAATCCAATCAAAATAAACATATATAAAATCCAAAAAATTATGAATCTAGATTTAAGAATAATTAATTTAAATAAATTTAAACTAATATAGATTTGAATAAGTGTGGATTGTATTTTATAATTTAGATTCTTTTTAATCCTTAGTGTGAAGACATATACGTATATTGATTGGGCTCAAACAACCTTTATGGGTTAATTTCACTGTGATAAATGTATTTTTCAAGAAAGTTAAAATTCAAAGGGTGTTGCTCCCTCCACCACCACCTCTTGCTCCCTCCACCTCCCCATTCCTCTTTTATCCCTCCCTCCACCTGTTTATTTCTGTTTTATCTTTGAGTAAAATTTTACTTTTAAGGTTAATATTTTTTAATTTCTACCCACTCCAATCCCCACCATGAATGCATGCATCGGTACAAAAGCTCTTCTTCCTCTTTAACCTTCACGAATATGGCATATCCGTCAATGGTTATGACATATTCGTTTAATGACATATAAACTTTATCAGAATCAAGACCATAATGTTTGTTCCACTATATTTTGGGATAAAATAATCTCTTTCATTTATTCATTGTACTGCACTATCTTATAATACATGGTTCTCCCTTAACGTTATGAGTTGTTACAATTCAGAGCATATAATTAGGAAAGAACAATAACAGTATCAAATCTAATCTAATCACTACAAATTAGCAATCAAAATTAAATGCGAGATTTCCAGTGAACCTTGATCTTTGTTTTCCAACACTCCCCCTCAAGCTTGATCATAAATGTTAACTAGATTAAGCTTGTTTGTCATATCAGTGAAGTTCACTCGTTGAAGTGGCTTGGTAAGCACATCAGCAACTTGGTGTTTTGAAGGCACAAAATTCAACGAAATCTGCTTGCTTTCAATATGATCATTTATGAAGTGTCTGTCTATCTCGATATGTTTGGTACGATCATGTTGTACTGGATCTTTGGCGATGCTCAGTGTAGATTAGTTGTCAAATTCAGCTAAATCGGTCCACTAATTGATATCTTCAGATCACCCAACAATCTACGAATCCATAATCCCTCACATACACCATTAGCAAGAGATCGAAATTTTGCTTATGCACTACTTCGAGCAACGACAGTTTGCTTCTTGCTCCTCCAAGTGATAAGGTTTCCCCAGACAAAGGTGCACATACCCGAGGTTGATTTCCTATCAATTGGAGAACCAACCCAATCAACATCGGTGAACACTTCAACTCCCTATCTGTCAGACTTTCTAAATAACAAACCCAAGCCCGGGGCTGATTTCAAATACCTCAGAATTTCCATAACAGCCTCCATGTGAGTCTCAGATGGGTTGTTCATGAAACGACTCACCATACTTACAGTGAACCCAATGTCAGGTCTAGTGTGAGCCAAATATATGAGCTTTCCAACAAGCTTTTGATATCATGTTCGATCAACTCCAGCTTCAATTGTTCGGCTATACAGTTTATGATTGGGGCCATAGGGGTATCGATAGGTTTGCAATTAATCATACATGTCTCCTTGAGTAGATCCATCGTATATTTCCTCTAAGATACCGAAATACCTTACTTAGAACGAGCAACTTGCATTCCCAAGAAGTATCGTATTTGACCGAGATCTTTAATCTCATATTCTGCAGCAAGAAAAGCCTTAAGCCGAGCTATGTCCTCGACATCATCTCCTGTGACTACAATGTCGTCTACATACACACTCAAAATGGTGTATTTCCCGGATGATAAGTGTTTAGTAAACAATGTGTGGTCGGCTAGACTTTGATTGTAGTTGTTTTGTTTTAAGACTTTAGTGAATTTGTCAAACCATGCTCTAGAAGATTGCTTCAGCCCATACAATGACTTTCTAAATCTACACACTTTGCCTTGATTTTGTTGAGTAGTATAACTGGGAGGAATACACACGAATACTTCTTCTTCCAAATCATTGTTGAGGAAGGCATTTTTCACATCAAATTGAAGTAATGGCCAGTCTAAATTTGCTGCAAGAGAGAGTATGACACGGATCGTACTCAGTTTTGCTACGAGGGCAAATGTCTCACTATAGTCTAGGCCATAGGATTGAGTGTACCCTTTTGCCACCAATCTTGCTTTTAATCTATCCACAGTTCCGTCTGCATTATGCTTTATCGTAAACAACCATCGACAACCCACTACTTTCTTACCCGGAGGAAGAGTTGTTAACTCCCATGTGTTGTTCTTTTCCAGAGCCTTCATCTCAACCTGTACGGCTTGCTTCCATTCAGTGACGCTAAGAGCTTCTTCAATGGATTGTGGAATTTGGATTGCATCAAGAAAGGATACAAATGCATGGTGGCTATATAACAAATTTCCATAATATATGTAGTCCTCCATTCGATAAGAGCCACATAATCGAGATTGTTTTCTTAGTGCAATTGGGAGATCTACATTAGTATCATTAAAGTTAGGAACTTGAGATGAATTAATAATACCTGGTTTCTCTTCATATTGCTCAGTGTCAGAAGTCAGGAACTCAGATTGAATATGTGATCGAGCTCTATCTTCTTCTGCTGGACATGGACTCGTGTTTGGGATACTTGACTGACTCGTGTTTGGGATAATTGGAATTGATAGACTCGTGGTGGTTGGACTGGCAGTGTCAAACTGACGTGAAATTTGAGATGGTTCGGTTGTTGGCAAGGGTATGGGTGTTGGGAAAACTGAGGAGAAGATTGAGGGTTCAACATGATTTTGTTTCTCCCCCTGAAGCCGAGAGCTTGGATAAAAAGATTCTTGTTCATTGAATGTCACATCCATGATGATGAAATATTTTTTGTGTGAGGGAAACTAACATTTGTAACCGTTTTGAGTTGGTGAATATCCCACAAATATGCACTTAATTGACTTTGGATCAAGTTTTCCCTGATTATATAAGTGGACAAAAGAGGAACACCCAAAGATTTTTGGAGAGATTCAGGAAACTAACCGGTAAGCTGGAAATAACTCTTGGAGTTTCTGACATGGTGTTTTGAAGTTGAGGACTCTTGAAGGCATTCGGTTGATTAAATATGCCGAGGTGAGAATAAGATCACCCGAATAAAACTTAGGAACATGAGAGGTGAACATGATTGACCGGGCTACTTGTAACAAATGACGTAATTTACGTTCTAGAATGCTGTTTTGTTGAGGTGTGTAAACACATGAACTCGTATGAATAATTCCATTACATGAGAAGAAATTGCTAAGGTCTTTATTGAAAAATTCTTTTGCATTATCCGAGTGAAAATTGGTTATTCGAGTTTGAAATTGAGTAATAACCATTGAGTGAAACTGCTTGATTATTGATATGGTTTTAGATTTTGTTTTCATAAGGTAAACCCAACATAGACGTGTATGATCATCAACAAGAATGAGGAACCACCGAGCTCCATTGATTGAAGACTTCAGAGGCTCCCCAAATGTCACAGTGAATTTTTGAAAAAGGTTTTGATGCAACATATGGTAATGGAATATAAGATGCACGAGTATGTTTCGACAACTGACACACTTCACAAAAAAAATCATCCACCTTTTTTATTAATGATGAAATTTGGAAACAAGTGTTTGAGATACCCAAAATTCGGGTGACCTAATCGGTAATGAAGAAGCATAACATCATCAATTTTATTTGAAGAAAAATATCAAGGATAAGACGGTGATATTGAATCTCGTGGATGAGGATGATGACTTGGTTTATTTGCAGAAAAATGGTAGAGCCCATTTATGAGTTTAGCACATCCAATCATCGTTCCTGACTCCCGCTCCTGAAACAGACACAAATTGCTTTCAAATATTGTTAAGCATTTCAAATCTTTATTTAATTTTGACATACACACAAGAGGTTGCACTTAAGATCAGGAATGAAAAAAACTTGAGTCAATGTGAGTTTTTCAGAAAGTTTAACAATTCCAACTCCCTTTATCGGTGACTTGCTTCCATCGGTAATTGTCATAGTGGCAATCGAATTACACGAATTCAATGTAGAGAATAGAGACAAGTTACCAGTCATATGATCTGATGCGCTAGAATCAACAATCCATGAAAGGTTGTCGGCGGAGGTGAGGAGAGCTTTATGCTCACTATTTTCGTGCATGACAGTGTTGGCTTGGACCGAAGGTGTCATGGAATGATTTCCACTGATAAGTCGTTGAAGGATTTCCATTTGTTCTTTGTTGAAGGCAGGTGTTGTAACGGAAGCATTGATAGTGCGATATTATGAATCTCCTACGGGTCTGAAAGGTTTCCAGTTAAGCGGCTTGCCATGGATTTTCCAGCACGTTTCTCGTGAGTGACCCGGACGGAGACAATGGTCACAATATGGCCTTCCTTTGCGTGGTTTGTTGTTGATTTGGCCCTTTGCTGCGAAGGAGTTGGAATCAACTGAATTCAACGTTGAGGTTTCATTTGGTGCGTCTACAATATGCTCTTTCAACATAACTTTCTTTCGACTCTCCTCATGTCAGACAATAGAGAAGGTAGCACGTAAAGAGGGTAACGGTTTGGTGCTAATGATGCGTCCTCACACTTCATCGAGTTCTTTATTGAGACCTGATAAAAACTTGAAAACTCGCTTTGTTTCAACAACCCGTTTGTATGTGAGGGCATCTTCGGAGCACTTCCATGAATGAGTGTGTATAAATCGATTTTCTGCCATAATCGGGTCAATGGATTGAAATAATTAGTGACAGAGTTATCACCTTGTCAAAGATCATGTAGAGTGCTCTCGGTCTCAAAGAGTTCAGAGGTATTATCTGCAATCAAATAGGTCAACTTGGCGACTTCCCAAATTTCCGTTGCGGTGGAGAAAAGCAAGAAATTATCTCCGATATCGAGCATCATTAAACTGATGAGCCATGATTGCATCATACTGTTTGTTGCAATCCAATTTTTGTATGAAGCATCAGCTTCAGTAGGCTGAACGAATGCACCGGTAAGAAAGTCATCTTTTCCTTTTCTGCGAATGAACATACGAATGGATTGTGACCACGAAAGATAATTGTGACCAGAGAGTTTATGGTTTGTAATTTGCGGAGTAAAGGAATCCATAGCAACTTGGCTAAGGGAGGATCCGGTTGAGGATGAGTTCTCGCCGGTGGTGGTGAAGGATGATTGACCGGATGAGGTCATGGTTCAGGATACGATTACCGCTCTGATACCATGAAGAAATATATTTTGGGATAAAATCATTTCTTATCTTTATTCATTGTACTGCACTATCTTATAATACATGGTTCTCCCTTAACTTTAGGAGTTGTTACAATTCAGAGCATATAATTAGGAAAGAACAATAACAATAACAAATCTAATCTAATCACAACAAATTAGCAATCAAAATTAAATGCGAGATTTCCACAATGAACCTTGATCTTTGTTTTCCAACAACTTGTCAACATAGCTTTCATAAGTCATTTTGTAGAGGATGAAATGCTTCCCTTGATATAAGTTTGCCGTTAAATTGGAATGAACATTACATTGTTGCATTCTCATTTTATATAATGACCTACTAATGTACTAAAATACTGTTTTTTTTATGTACGAGAAATTGTTCCAACTATGCATAAGCATGAATTCAGACAGTTTCCAGCTCAAGAGCTTGATTCTATACTCGTCCCAATCCAAATGTCATTTCCTGAATGCTCAAAATTTCACCTCTGAAGAAAATTGTCCTGAGGCCTTGAGATTTGGGATATAATGAAAACAATCAGGGTTAAGGGTATGTTTGAATTAGGTTTTAATATAAATAGTTTTCATACATGTTCTCAACATTGTGTTTTCTCATACTTTTATCACTGACATCAATCCGTTTGAATATGTTTAAAATCTGCATTTGCATCGTATCAATAACTAAAAGAAACAGATGGGATCAAACATTATAGACATACAAGTCAATAAGTGTAATGATTGTAGAATCTAAAACAAGTAATTACGCATAACAACTTTGAAATGCACATTCCAGATAATAGTTTTAAAATGCACAATACATATAACAACATTAAAATTAGAACATATTGTTCTAGTTTTGAAGAATACACTTTCTGATTTTCATTAGATTGATAGTAAGTGAAAAGTCACTTTTAATTTTCTATTGAAATAATTAAATAAATAATAATTGCATAACTAAATTAAAAAAAAATTATTCGACTAACAAATTAAAATAAATACTAAATTTAAATAAAACTATATATACATTTAAAATAAAAAAGTTAATAAAGTAAAAAAAAAACCACCCAAGCCAAAACGGATGTCCATATTCGTTTTGCCTTGAAACGGATGTGCAACATCCGTCCACGGATATGCCACACATGTTCCTCTGCATACACCAAACGCAGCACACAACAAACAAACAGAGACCACCGCACCACGAACAACACAAACAGCCACATCATCGCACTACACCACCACGAATGGAGAGCAAAGGGAGAGTTGGGCTAAGAATAAACGAATCTCACCAAAAGAGAGAAGAGAGTGAGATGGAGGTGGAAAGAAACAGATCTCAAAGAAGAGAGAAAAGGTGAGAGAAAGTTGGGGGAGGGGTGGGGCTGAAAGTGAGAATGGTTTAGGGTTTGGTAAATAAAAAGGTAAAAAATAAAATAGTTAAAAATTAAAGAGTAATTTGGTATTTAAAATTTTTTTTTGGGAGGTGGAAGGAGAAAGGGTGGTGGTAAAGGGAGCAACACCTAAATTCAAATTAGGTAGTACTTAAGCTAACCCACCCATCATTCACTGTTCAAGTTGAAGAGAGTCTTAATGGTAAAAATAAATTCTTTATTAAATTATCCTTCATAACCAATAAAGTATTTAATTAATAAATACAAAATGAGGACTATTGATATTTATTAAAGTTCAAACATTAAATATCTTTTATAACTCATTAATTTTTATATTATAGTTCAAACAAATTACTCACTAAAAAGAATATTTAAATTATGCAAAGAGTATGTTTTTTTTGGAACACTTATCTGATAAAGACATGAAATTATGTTACAAATATTTATAAACTTATAAAAAATTTGATCATTCTCACGGTGAAATCTTATTGGAAGAACTAAAAATTATCAAAATAATTTTAATAATCGAATTAAAATCAAATTTCACGATATTGAATTCTTTAAAAATATTTAGTTTTTCTTTCCTTAATAGAACTTATAAACTAATATTAATATATTTTAGGCTTAATACACCATTTGGTCCATAATTTGGGGTGTTGTGTTCAAAGACGTCTTACCTTTTTCAAAAGTTCACTATTGTCCTATATTTCGTTAAAAACGATTGTTCTTGAACTATCCAAATTTTTATTATGAGGCAACTGTGATTTAATTGATGTGGCAATGTTAATGTAAAAGGAAAGGAGGACACCATGAAACCCTAATTTCCCTAAGGACAGAAACCCTTGTGCCGCCATCATGAAACCCTTGTTGTCGTCACTGTTGCAGAACAAAACGTGCACAACAAAACCCTCAAGCCACCATGCTACCGTCACCACCATCAACACAAACCTATAATTTAAAGCAGAGAAAAGTAATAGAAAACCCTGAAATCAAACCTAAATCGCCTAATTCCAACCAAACTCTAGCCACCATGAAACCCTAAATCGTGCCGCCAGTAACCCGGGCAAAATCTCCACCATGCATCGCACCTCACACCATCAACAAGAACTTACTCGAAATCCATAACTTGCAAACCAGAAATTCTAACCCAAACATGAATAAGAAAATCGCAATCGCGACACTTAAAATCTCAATTCACACTTGCAACAAACCATAAACATACATTGCTACCCAAATCACAGAAACCCTAGTTCGCAAGCAACATCCATGGGCACCAACTTGCAAATTGCACAAGCCAAAAACGTAGAAACAATGCACCTACATCACTAGTGCAGAAAAGGCTATAGACGTCCGTTCTTTTGCCCTTTTAACGTCCGATCTGCCCCCGACGTCTATGCGGGTGACGTTACTCAAACGTCAGGGGCTTCACACCAGACGTCTATATAGACGTCCGGTGTACACCCTCGGACGTCCGTATAGACGTCCCGTGTGACAGTATGGACGTCTATATAAACGTTCAGCCTGAAACACCGGACGTCTAGTTGCCTGAATTGTCTGTGGTAGGGGCTGGGGGTTGGACGTCTGTGTGTGCATTGCCAGATGTCTACTGGGCGTTTTTTTTTTAAATTATTTTATTTTTCATTAAAACCACACCTGAAAAGCAAAAAATTGTCCTAGAACAATTTTGCAATAATATAAATATACGTTTCATATGAACAAAGTTCTACTTAATGTGGAGTTGAATCCACTAACAAAACTATCAACATAAAACTTAAACTAAAACTAAGCAATGTTCAACAAGAAATAAAACTATTCCTAACTCCATCTTTGCAGAAGATAAGCGGTCCACTCCTGCCTTATCTGTTTAATTGTGTCCTCTGAAATAGGCGATGTACTCTTGAAGCGCTGCAAATTTCAAGAAAGATTCATTATGGTTTTATATATGTTGAAGATGAATTTGATTTGTAATGTATTGAAGGTATACATCATTACCTCATTCCAGTTATCTGGAATGACAGCTCGAATGATGGTCTTAATCCAACACGTGACATAGAATCCACATTCCCATGAATCTAGCTGCTGGTTACACTAAAATCACAAAACTAAATAGTTAAGAATTTTGATCATTCAATAACATAGAAAATGAATTAGAAACTATAAATGACTTACAATCTTTGGATACAAAATTTGAACCAGTTGACCACGAGATTTACCAATAACTCTGTACAGATTGAAAACACAAAGTATAATTAATATGACTATATTTATCATAAAAGTTGAAGGTGAACATCAAATTCAAAGTCATTTTTGGAGAAACACTTATACCCTTGAAGCATGGTTCTCAAGTCATTTTTCATCTTCCTGTGCAACGAATAAAACCATATAATTTTACATTGTTTGGGAATGATGACCATCAGTTGCCAGTGCGACCTATCACGAAGGACAAATAATTATTCAACTAATTAAGGAAACTATAATAATGAACTGACCACATATAACAACACCTACCCCTCAATGTATGGCACAAGGTATACGTCTCTTTTTGACTCATCCATCCATGTTTGCAAATAATGTTGTCTGTTTTGAAGTGTGTTACCAGACGGTTGAATGGTCTGAGGTTCAACAAATTCGTACATGGAAGACCGACCTTGGTTTACAACGATTGTGTCCATGTACCTTAAACAACAAAGTTAAGTTGTTAGAAACTATAACAATGTAAATAAAAGTAATATGAAAGACCAAATTGACTATCTTACATGCACCACAGCTGAATGATGGAAATATTCAACATCCTGTCTCCCCCAATCACCTCCAATGCATTAGAGAATATGATATAAATTGGCACATGTGGGGGAAGACCAAATACTCTGAAATCCCAGTATAGTTGTAATGATGCTTTCTTCAATCTGGGTAATTTTGTCATTAGCTTTGATAAAGGATCATCCTCCGCTTCAGCCATCTCATCATCTTCATGTATGACTGTATCATCAATTGGCTGCTTCTGAGGACGTGTGAACTGAAGATAAGAATTTACGTCAAAGCATTATCAACCATTATTTGAAGAATAAACATAGAAATACTAAGGAAAAAGACATTATACCTGTGGAGTAGCGATGTGGGACATGATCAATGCTTTGGGCCAGACAATAAATGATCCTATGGCCTCCCCCACAAAGTTAATTTCTGGAGTGGGTACAGGAATCTGAGCCTGGGGATCCCGAACCTCGTCAATGGTCACACGCACGTGCTAGGGTAATATGGGAACACCATGAATAGTCTGCCCTCCCTCAAGCACTTGTCCGACAGCCACAATGAGTGGGGGATCCCCATCAACCAACAGCTCATACTGACCGCTATACTGAGTGGGGTCTACAGCTGAGCATGATCCTCTAGTGCTGATACGAGGTGGTGTGGGAGTTTCATCGGCCCCCATGTTGCCTTGCATCATGGAATGCAGCTTTTCTTCAAACGCTTTTTGTATTTCTTTTTGTTCTTGTAGCTGCTCCATGAATCGTTGCTCCATTGATCTCATGCTTTGGTTGAGTCTTTCCTCCCATTGAAGATCCATCTGCCTCAGTGTCTCCTGACTCATTGATTGGGGAATTTTCTGTGTAGGGCCAAAGTAGTCACGAAGACCAATCGGCCCAGGAACTCCACGTACACATCCTGGGTGCTCGGACCTTCCAATGGCCGTTGTTAGAAGGTCGTCGCTACCCTAGCCAACAAATGTGCCCTGAGTCTGCTGCTCAACCAACTCATCCTACATATAAAAAAACCAAGTTACTTAGAAGACATGCTGTGATAGATACACAATCACAACACTGCTTATATTTTGAACTTACAATTCTCTGTGAGATCAAGGCAGCTGAGGAAGATACCATGTTCCCATCAGATTTAGTCCGAGCAGCCTTCCACAGCTCGTACCTAGCAGGTGCAGGTGCTAGGTCCGGCGACTCGAGTCCCAAGGCATCCGCTCTAGACTTTCTCAGTTTCTTCTCCAGTTTTGCATATCCACCTCGTGATAACAGGTGGGGTGCATCGTTTAGCCTTTGTCTTTCTTGGGCGACTAACATTTTATCCTGTGAAACCATGTATATCAATAAGTGTAAAATCATAAAAACTAAATGAAAGACGATGTTAAGAAACATATCTTCCATTCCTCAGACTCTCTAGATGCACGGAACTGCATCCAATCCTTCTTTGTGAATGTATATTGCTGACAGGGATTTTCATGTTGCCTGTCTCCAAAGACATACAGTCGTGTCAGCCTTGTCTTGAAATCCCTCCATCTTATCGCTACATGCGATAACACTTTCTTTCTAATTTGCATTGTGTTTGGAATATCAAAATGTTGTTGTTTAAAACAAAAAACTTGTTATTCCAAAATAAAACATAAAAGATAAGTATATCACAAATTGCATGAAGTATAAACATACCTGAATATCTTGCCATAAGAGGTTCTTGTCGACCTTTGGGACGTCATCCCAACATGCATGAAGGATAGAGACATGACTTTTTGCTAACTTACCCTGATAACGCCTAAAACTATCAGAATTTGACCCTGATGGATGACCTGATCTGGGGTCGATGTCAACATGCCTCCTCTGACCATTCACGCGTCCGGACGTCACATCTACCACTCGAGTGACGCCTCGTCCACGTCTGCTCTTTCCCAATCCTGAGTCTGAGGCCGACATACCTGCAAAATTAAACAACGTTAGTAATAATTCAATTATGATAAAGATACATATAAAGTCAATAAACTCCGATTCACATGTTATTGCAAATTATGAAAATTAATTTTCTCAAACTGTCCAATCGGACAATTCAAAATTTAACACAAACGATTAAAAGATTAATCGTTTGTGTTAAATATCAAACGGGAACTAAGGGTCACTCAATGATTTGATACTTTTAATAACACAACTAATACATGCATATTCAAAAGTCAATAACACATTCACACTTTAGAGTAAAAAACATGCATACACAAAACCCAATTACATGCATACAAAAATTTATCAACCAATAAGCTAACCTGAAAAGTAGATTCGAAATGAAAGGGAGGGAAATCGAGGAGGGAACGGCGTAAAACGTAGCCCAAAAACAGTCAAAAGTAGCCGCCCAAGAACACGCAAGACACTACACAAAAACGGACCGAAAAAGTAAATTTAAGCGGTCCAAAACAGAGAAAACGAACCTCGAAAATCAATGGCGCAACAGCAGCGTTCGTGGGGAAGACGATGAACAGTGAGCGTAACTGCTCGCGGGTTCGCGTTCCCCATTTTAATACTATTAGACGTCCGGTACGCTTGGGCCCGATGTCTATAATATTATAGACGTCCGGTCCATCACTAATATGACGTCTTTAGAAATTTAAAATTGATATTCGCGGGGCTTTGAGACGTCCGTTAAAGGGGCACGAACGTCTATAATATTATAGACGTCCGTCTCACCCCAGCTGGACGTCTAAAAGACTGAAGAAAATGAACGCTTCAACTCCCCCCTATCAGTCCTTAAACGTCCGTGGTAGGGGGGCGGACGTTTGCGAGGCTGAACAAATCAACGCTTCAAGTCCCCATGTCAGCCCCTTAAATGTTCGTCCTGAGGGGCACGGACGTCTATAATATTATAGACGTCCGTGCCCCTCAGGACAAACGTTTAAGGGGCTGAAGCCAATTAATTCTCCAACCACCCTGTCAGCCTTTAAACGTCCGTCCTGAGGGGCACGGACGTCTATAATATTATAGATGTTCGTGCCCCTCAGGACGGATGTTTAAGGGGCTGACATGGGAGTTGAAGCGTTCATTTGTTCAGCCTCGTAAACATCTGTCCCTCTCGGACGGACGTCTATAAGATGATAGACGTCCGTCCCCCCACACAACGGACGTATAGAGTTTCACTTATTTACGAGTATGCCACCGGTCAATTATTTACGTTGGGAAAAATACGAATGAACGTCTATGGGGGACGTTAAAAGCTAATTCTGCACTAGTGCATGCATCGTGCAAGAAGCCTCTTCGTGCGCCCTTTATTTTCGTCTTCTTTGCAAAGAGCAAAAGCCCAGAATGAAAGCTTCTTCTTCATTCATCGCTAATCAAACGCGTTGCGCCACCATGGGCTGCCGCAAGTTAGAGTGCATAATCATGAGGACTCTCTCGCATAAACATTACACATGTCACAACTTGAATAGTTTTTTACGAAATATGTAACAATAGTGAACTTTTGAAAAAGGTAGGACAATTTTGAATACAACTCCCTACACTAGAGAGCAAATGATATATTAAGCCTAAGTTTTATTATTGTAGTCGCATTTCTTGATGGAAGATATTCGTAAAAATTCATTTGTGATTTGCACTTTAGTTATTTTAAAAATCTTAATTATAAAATAAATATTGATGATTTTGTAAAACAAATATAAAAAGATTAAAAAATTAAAAAGATATTTATTTACTAATTTATTCAAGACGTCAAAGAGCTGAACTCCTTGCATAATGTTAACTTAATTTTAAAAAGTTTCGTACATATAAATTTTTATAAATCTAAATTTCTCTTCGTCATATTAAATTAATAGCTAAATAACATTAATTTTCGAAATTTCCAACTCAACTTTAAAAAGGCACACCTTTTTAAGTTTATTTAATTTAATCGTAATTTTTTTAATAGTTTTAATTTTCGTTAATTTTATTTAATTTAGTTACTTTTGTTAATTTTATCTAAATAATTAACAAACATGAACAATGTCTTTTACGCGTTAGTTTGTAATTCTTTTTTTTATATATATTTTTTAGCTTACAAAATGTTTATGTTTTAGTGTTACGTATTAGAATAAACTAAATCTTATAAATATTATAGTCCATATTTTATATTCAATTTAATCTTCATATTTATTATTTTTGTTTTGTTTAGTTCTATTTTTTAATGAACAATTTTATCACTTTTTAAATTGAGATCAAATTTAATTTTTATATAAATTTTATATTATTATTTTTATTAAAATTCATATTTTTATTAAATATTTTTAATTTATGATTAAAATTGTTTTAAAATTTGATTAAAAATTTTAAAAGTTGGAAGTAATACCATTTGTTTAAAATTGTAAGAGGTTAATAATCACAAATTATATTGATATTTTCATGTTTTAATTAAATTTTTTAAATTTAGGATTAGAGTTGGTTTAAAATTAAAATTAAAATTTCAAAAATAAGGACTTTGATTTAAACTTTAAAAGGTTAAAAATTACAAAAAGTAATAATGTTACCAAATTTAATTTTTATATAAATGTTATATTAATATCTTTATTAAAATTTACATTTTTATTAAATATTTTAATTTAAAATTAGCAAATTTAATTTTTATATAAATATTATAATGATACTTTTATTAAAATTTAGAGTTAGAGTTCGTTTAGAATTAGAATGAAATTTTAAAAGTGGGAAATAATATCATTGGTTTAAAATTTTAATAGGTTAAAGAGCACATGTGCTTTTTAAAATTTCAAGAGCTTAAAAAGTGAGAAGTAATATTATTACTTTAGATTATTTTTAACCTCTTAAAATTTTAAATCAATAGTTTTAATCTTCATTTTTAAAATTTTAATTTTAATTTTAAATCAACTTTAATCTTAAATTTAAAATATTTAATAAAAATATTAGTATAATATTTATATAAAAATTAAATTTGACAAGATGAATGTTTTATTTTAGAAAACATTGAAACTAAATTGAATGGAAAAACATGAATAGAAAAATCAAATTGAGTATAAAATATTGACCGAAACTAAATTGAATGAAAAAATATAAATAGAAAAATCAAATTGAATATAAAACATTGATTATAACAAGTATACTGAGATGTAAAACAATAATGATTTAACACGTAAAAGTTTTTTTTAAATTTAAAAAGAATTAAAAAAATAAAATAAAAAACTAAAAGAACCACAAACTAACATTAGTAAACATGGTTCGTTAATTATTTAGAAGACGTTAAAAAAATAATCAAATTAAACAAAATTGATAAAAATTAAAATTAAATAAAAAAATATTAAGACTAAATTAAATAAATTGAAAAAAATATGGATAAATTTAGTATTTAAACCTAAAACAATTAAAGTAAGCAAGGTATTCTATATTCTCTGACGTGTTCTTTTATGATTATTTAATAACGATATAACTTGTTACCTAAACTTAAAACTATAATACGTTTCTATAAAACTTCTTCATTAAAATATATCAACATAACATAAAAAATAAAAGTCATGATCTTAAATAAAATTCTATTATATATATATATATATATATATATATTAATAATTAAATAAAATATTAATAAAAATAAAATAAAATATCTAAAAGAATAATTAAAAAATGATTTGAAATTGTAAAATACATAAAAATAACAAACAATAAGATACCATTCATTTTTCCAAATTTCATAATATTCAAATTGTTCTTACAAAGTTCTTAATGGTTCTTCCTCTAATTACAATGTCTAATGGGGTATGTGTATTAATGGATAATGAATGTTACCGTAAAAGTTATCAAACTTGTTAAATGTACTTATTTATAAAATTTGAATGGGGATTAAAAGTGGTGAACTTTTCATTAGCATGCTTACTCTGACCTAAACATATGCAATTAGTGACCAATTTGATTTATTTAACTAATTAATCGGTACTAAAAATAATAACATAAAAAAGTACGATTATTTGTATTATGATTGTGATGTTAAAAATGAGTGGGGGAGCGTGAGATGAGGGTGTTGAGAAGATAAGATTTGGAAGCCACGGGAGAAAAAGAAGAGGAGCAATAAATAAATAAATAAATAAATAAGCTATAAACTTAGTTAAATTTATTTTCTTGATTTTTTCACCTTGAAAAATGGAAAATGGTGGATGGATTAAAAATTAGAAAAAAAAATGTCTTTTTTAAAAAAAATGTGAAATGTAAAAGAGGAAGTATCTGTTTAGGATATTTAAAATTGAGAGTTTTGGTGATGATAATATTAGAATTAGTGGTATTTGTGGTGTGCGGGGACAAAGATTCCTTTCCTTCTTCTTGCGTTGGACCATTCACACACAAACACTGACACACCACACACGTGCTATACGACAACACAGGTGGCTCCCACTCACTTTCTATTTTCCTTCATTTTCTCTTATCACACTCTTCCTTTCAAACAATAAAATTTAATTTTAATATTGCATAATTATTTTTCTCTTTTATTCAGTCAAACAAGTGAATAGAATATTTGTTTTGGCTTAGTTTTTTCAACTATCCTCATTGTTTTCCGTCAAAATGTATTCATTTTAGTGTGAAATCCAACCAGAAATAAGGCCAACAATGTTTCGTGTTCTCTGTCGTTTTTTCCTTTTCAATATAAACTAACGTTTGGTAAAATTAATCAAATTCAGGTATTTAATATTTTGTCAAAGTAGTTCAAATAACATATTACTAAATATCGAAATAATTTTTTACTCATTTAAAAATAATAATTTAAACACAGTTGTCAACAAATAATTTTACTTTAAAAGGTTCATCTTAAAAAAAATAATTTAAATAACCAAGGTTCATCTTCTTTATAGAGTAAACATATCACATATTTAAAACAAGTTTTCCAAAATTTAACCATGTATATGTTGTTATGTCTCTTTGTGAATCAATACAAGTTTATTTGGAGAAGTATGACACATTAAACAATGATTTGGTTCAAAACTTTTAATCTTTTATTACATAATTGACTAAAGCAGGTTATGTTTTATGTAAGACCCGTAATTTTAGGAAGGTGGGGCACGGTGGGTACCCACCTTTTCATTAAATTGGGGGTGCATTATTGAAGGGCAGAGAAGAAGTTGAGGAAAGGGGGTGTCTTCATTTTGGCATGGGGAGAGGGAGCGGGAGAGCAGCAGGAGGAAGAGAGCCCTTCCTTCCTTCCGTTTCCAGCCAACCAAAGAGCGCCCGTGGGAAGCTGCACCAACTTCTGAAGGGCTGAGAGGAGGAGCTGGGATGGACATCTGGGGAGTCCTTGTAGCAAGATCTGGAAGATGAAGTGGAGAACCATTGAAGTTGCAAAGGAGATCTTGATCTGCACTTCTGGAGGAAGATGAATCACTAATTTTACAAAGGAAGTCTTCAAGAGGTAAGGGGAGCTAGATATTTCGTTTTGCTTATGTACTTTTACTGCCTTTGAATTAAATTTAGAACTCTTTGGCATGAAAAATCTGAGTTTAAGCGTTTTCTGGAAAATTCCTTCGATTCTGCAAAATGACCCGCCGTACTTCGGAGTGCGTTTAGTGTTTTGGGAACCGCACTTTGAAGTGCGGTTGTGTGTGCTGATGAACGTTCGCCCGAAATGGCGACGTTCGTCTACTTTGTTGAGCGAGCGTTCGCGCATAAGAGAATAGCGTTCGTCCTACATTTGAGTGAGCGTTCGTCCTGACTTCGCGTTCGTACTGAGTTGGCGTTCGTCCTGCGTTTGCGTTCGTCCTAAGTGTCGTGTTCGTCCTTGTCCAAGCGTTCGTTTTCGAGCGTTTGTCCAAGAGTTTTTGTTGAGCGTTCGTCCAAACGTTCATTGTTGAGTGTTCGTCCAGGCGTTCGTTGTTGAGCGTTCGTCCTTTATAAGTGAGCGTTCGTCAAAGAAGTGTTCGGCCTGTTAGATGTCGTTCCTTCGTTCGTAATGGACGTTCGTCCAATTTCTGCAAATAGCGTTCGTCCGTCCAAAAGTGAGCGTTCGTCCAATTTTGTTCTGGCCCTCGGGAAATGACGTTCGTCCAAATTTTGGCTGGTGTTCGGAAATGATGTTCGGTCTTGAGCGTTCGTGAAGTACGTCCAAAATGGTGTTCGGCCTGATCCTTGGAAAGTACTGTTCGTCAGTTAGCGTTCGTTCCAGTTCGGAGGACCGTTTTTCGTTCAAATAGTGTTCGGTATATGTTGTATTTTCTTAATTTATATTTTCTCTTGAACTGGATTCTGTGTATAAATGTGTAGAATATATGTGGTGATGTGATCTATGAGAAAATATGAGAATGTATGAAATATGATAGATTATTGTGATCATCTGATGTAAATGTTGAAATTTGAGAATTGTATGGAATATATGTGGTGATATGAGCTATGAGAAAATATGAGAATGCATGAAATATGATAAATTACTGTGATGATTTGATTGTAAATGTAAATTTGGGTTTGAGTATGATTCGGACATCTCGGGGAGAGATGGATGAAAAGTGGTTATGTAGAGTATTGTGGTTGTTCTGTATAATTGTAGGAGCTTTGAAATGGTATGTCTATCCCTAAACTCAAAGCATTGTTCATACTCAAGTAGAGAAGAATAATGTGAGTGGTGAGAGTAGAGGGAGGTCCTCGTCTATAGTCTTTGAATTTAGACATAGACAGATTGGGGGATTTACCTTGCTAGTGTTGGAGAAAGACCAGCTGAACTATGCAAGTGCAAAGACGACCAATAGTTCGACAATTATACAAATCCGGATGAGTCGTGTGTTGGGAATTTACCTTGCATAGTGTTGGGGAGTGCCAGCTGAACTATGCGAGTGTAAATATGAGTCGTGTGAATATGTGGATTGTGGTTTAATAAGCATGCCTAAATATTTCTGTATATAAATCTATGTATGATAACATGATTTTATATCTAGCTCACCCTTGCATTGTTTGTGTTGTGTGCCAATTTGGATATATTTTTCGGCGATGATCATCCACTTGGATGGGAGCAGATGTGGTGGAGGAAAATATCGAGGAGGGTCCTTTGGAGCAAGAACTGGAGAATACTGAGGCTGCGGAGTAGTCTTCTTAGGAATTTCCTATCTGAACACGTGTAGTGTTCGAATCTATAAACTATTTAAGTTTGAATTTCCGTTTCTTTTATTTTGGATGACTGTAATTTCATACTTAAATTATACGTCATATTCTGACTGTTCTCTATATTTGAATGTTGATGTCTTTATTATATAATATTGGTTATTATATAATTGGGATGTTACATTTTAGCCCATCAATAATTGAGACATTTTCAATAATATAATAAGAGGGTGTTTGTATTTTACCAATACCAACAATTCTACCTTTATTGTTGTCTCCATATGTGACATGATCACTTGTTTTATAGGATAAGCTATTGAACCTTGTAGGATCTCCAATCACGTGTATGGAACATCCACTATCAAGATACCACATAACTTCTGTTTCACTTTTCACTATTTTCAGTCTGTGCAGATCTGATCATCATGCTTAAATTTGTTTGTTGTTTAGGGTACTTGCTTACATCTTCCACGCCTTCACTTTCTTGTTACGGATCTTGCTCTGTAGAATGCTTTTGATTTTCTACAAGATTCAAGTGAGTTCTCTTTTTGCATGTCAAGAACATTGAGAACCTTTCTGCCATTTGTTTCTTCATTCTCAAGACTTTCTGCAGGGTTCAGAATGTTGATGAATTTTTTTTCCATTTGATTTGATCTCCTTGATATTCTTGTCTTGATAGGCTCATGAGAACTGTTAATAAAAAATTTGATACATCTTTGCCTATTGATTTCAAGAGGCCATTATTATCATCATCAATTACACCTTTTCTCATATATGAGATATACTACCCATCAGGAAATTTTTAATTGATTATACAAAAAACCTAACCGATTAAAATTTGAGTAATTTTTGAATTCCCAGCTCTGATACCAATTGTTAGAAAAGTGAAGTCTTATATCTCAAGCCAAGAGGGGGGATGAATTGTATTTTGCTTCAAAAAATTGTTCTTTAAAAAAGCTTTGCAAAATCTTTGAGTTTTTTTGAAATCAATAAAGCAAGTATATGATTCAATAATGAAAGAGAAAGGAGAGAAAGATCAACACAATGATATATACTGGTTCGACCAAGCTTACATCCAGTCTTCCTTTAACAATCTTAGTTGAAGGGATTTCACTATGATGATAGAGTATACAAGCAAGAATACAGAGATATCCCATCTCAATGCAGTCTCCTTTCCCACTCAATATCACTTACAACAACAAGATGTGACCTCACAATCTTATCAAAACAAAGACAAATCCCAACTCCCTACACACCTTGAGAGCAATCTCAACTCTCAATGAAGAACACCACGATTCTCTCCTCTTGGCTAACCTGCACAGGAACACAATCCACTTGATTGTAAATGTAGAAACTGATCTTTAAGGAATTCACTAGCATTGCAGATATTATCAAAACTCTTTCAGCTCAACTTTCTTGCAAGATTCTTGATGATTTAACCCAAATATGATCTTGATTCTCCAAGATTATTCTTAGACGCTCTTGCAATCAATACTCAATCAACAAATTAGTTATGAAATTGAAAGTTCATAGAATTGTATTGAAACAGTGCGCAAGACAATTATATATAGGATTTTCAAATCCTTATGCACTTTAATCGATTACACAATTAATGTAATTTGTTAAGCTTTTCCTTCTTCTTTAATAGTTTTACATCTATTTCAGATTTAACAAATTAAACAACGCATGCAATCGATTATGTAAATCATATAAGCCAATAGCCAATTAATACGACCGTTATAGGCAGTTAAGCCTTTAAATGAAAATGATTTTCACAAGATAAACATTTTAACCGATTAGGAAACTTATGTAATCGGTTATTATACATACTTAAGCAAATTTCCAAATCAATTTCCATTCCAAACATATCAATGCACTCAAAAAAACATACGTTGGCATAGCAACATGTTTTAACCGATTATATAACTAATGTAATCAATTACTACACACCTATTTTGCCTATGTTAAGCATGTATAGAAATCTAGAGAAATTTAACAGATTATATACATTGTCTAATCGATTATTTCTACCAGAAATTACAATGTGCAATATGTTTAAACTTATGATTCATTTACATATAATGAATACATGTACCAAGCATAGTAAAGGTAAATCTAACCTTAAGTCGTCTCCCAACGAACAAGTAATTGATTCTTAACAAATTAGTTCTTATAAAAACTATACAAAAGGCTTAGTAAAAAACACTAATACAGAGGATAAAGATCAATAAGAGATTAAAGAACAAAATAAAAAAGGTAGAAAGAAATAAATTTATAAAAAGATTTAAAAAGATAAAAAACAATGATAAAGAAAATAGCTTGATTTCACTCCCTTTTCAAAATATGATTCATCATTGGTTATCTAAAGATTATTGTTCAAATAACTATTGTCTTAGATTTTCAAATTAATCAATATAAATTCAATGCTAATTCTTACCATTATCTAAGCATCATTTTAGTAGTAAAATCAACTCTTCTTTAGCTTATTACTTGCTTAAATCCTCTCTTTTATTTAGTTTTAGTACTTATCTATATTTTGAGCTACATTACGTAAATAATAGTCTAATCCCTTGTTTTTTTGATCTATTTCGATGTTAGGAAGATCCTCCATTACATTGAAGAGCCTCGGTGATCCAGAAAATCATTGATTTAAAAGTCATTTTCGCTTAAGCGAGAATAATTTAGCTTAAGCGAGAATACTATCTTCTCCAAGAAGTTTATTCTCGCTTAAACGAGAATAATTTAGCTTAAGCGAGAATTTGGGCAGTATATATACTCACGAGGCAGAAAGAAAAATGGTCTTTGGTTTTTTGGAAGCGCGATTTCACGTCTAGAGCTCATGCAGGGCGCGAGGAGCTTGTGGGAACATCTCCTCCTCTTCCTTTGGGTCTTCTTCTTCTTCCATCTTCCATGTTTGTAAGCTTTAGGGTTCTCCATGGAAATGGAGAACCAGATTCATCTTGTTAGGGTTAGATGTAGCCTATAAACTCTTGTGTAATGAATGATTGTTTCGTATTTATAAATGCCTTTTCTATCTATTACTACTATTCTTGTTTCCGATCTTAAAGCTTGCATGTAATGGAAATGTTCATGACTTGATTTTGGGGTTTCATTGAGCCAGGGATGGGATATGAAATCTTGAACTGAAACAAGAGTCCTTATGGGTCATTGAGCCAGGGATGGGATATGATTCACATGTTGTCTTAGATCCTAGTTCTTAATGCGGGTTTGCTTGTTAGATTGTCCAAGGGATTAAAGTTTGATAAGGAAAACCTAGGCTCTATCACCTAAGGGATTAGGGCTAGAGTGTTTTAGTGGATTGACTTTAGTAAATTGATAGAGAGAAGATGAAATTGGTTATACACAAGAGTGCATTGGTGAAAACTAACCTTAACAATGTCATTTCATACCATTTCTAGTCTTTTCCATTTCCAAGTTCCTTCAATACCAAAGTCCAACCTTGTAATTACTTGTGAATTTATCTTTTTGCACATATTCTTAAATGATGAGTTGTTCTTGAGTTTAGATAAGTTGTTAATCGCACAATTTTCTAGTATTACGAGTCTCTTGGGAAAACGATACCTGGTCTTAACACGATTTATTACTTGAACGATTTGGTGCACTTGCCAAAGAGATTAACAAAATTCTCAATTAATTTGTTGGCATTCTCACTATCAATAAAAATACATTCTCAATTAAAGGAAAAAACTTTGTAGATTAATCATAGTAAATTTAACCAAAGTACATTCTCAATTAAAAATTATTATGCCTAATCATGTGTCTTCTTTTACCTCTTATATCAAGTAAAAAACCAATTAATCAAAGTACATTGTTGATTAATTTTTGTGAAAGTTCACTTTTAATCAAAGTACATTCTCAATTATTAGAAAAAACTCATTCAATCACATGAAAGTTTCTAACTTTAATCAAAGTAAATTCTCGATTAAAATTAAAAACCCTTTGACTCAAATGATTCATATGTTATGTAGATTTAACATCATGCCAACTTTATATAATGTAAAAATCATTACTTTTACTTGATTAAGAATAAAAATAAAAAGACATAGATAAAAATATATCACCACAAGAATAAAAAGAACAAAAAGATTTTTTTATCTAACCTCATATTCTAGTTAAGAAATTACAATAAAATCAATCCTAAAGGCTTAACACTCCATGAAATGTGGAAATAACATAAAAATAGAAAAAAGAGAGGGTGAATAACATGAGAGTAGAGATATGACGAAATTTTAACACCCAAAGGGTTCCTAAGCTCTCATAATGTGTTTCCCTAAAGCTCTTTATATAGAAATTGGATTGAGCTTTGTTTTACGCTTTCTGTTGTTGTAATCTTCTTTATGATAATGTAATATCCTCTATTTATCTCGTAAATTAATCTAATATCATCAAGATATATTAGAGTTTTGTGGAGATCTAAACATATTTGAGAAGATATTTACTAGATTAGAAAAAATTGACAAATATTATCTTTTGATATTTATTGATATAGTTAAATAAGGTAATTTTTTAACAAAGTCAAATAAAATATCTTAAGATATAATTCCCCAAATTATCTTTCATCATAAACATTTATCAATTATCAGATCCCTTTTTATAGAAAAAAAAGAGAAAAATGCATGGTCTAGATTTTGTTGTCTGTTTCCTCTTCCTAGCTTATCTATTTTTCTTCACTTTTTCATACGTTTCTTGTCTTCTTCATGCAATGCTTGACTTGACTTCTTATGATCTTGATTATTTTTTATTCTTGGATTTATCTTTAAGGTGTCATGAAAGTTTAACCAATTTATTCACACACCTCAATAAGCTCAACTTAGTTGCAGTTTAGCACACATCAAAATATCCAAAGAATATTTATGTAACTAAAAAACTATTTTTATCATATTTTTGTATCTCAAGCTCAATAAACTTAATTATCTTTTAAAATAAAAAATCAATTACGAATCAAATATTAAAGACTAAATGAGAGCATCAATATGCACTCATCACCCACTTATAACATTCTATAACTCCTTGATTGCAACACATCTCATTTCCATAGGTTCTTAAGACAAGATCGTTTAGAGACTAGACCATCTATCAACTCAAATTTTGAAGTTTAACAAAAAGCATTAAACAAAATATCGCTTGGTATGAAAAATTGTTTTAATGAAATAACATCTAAAAGAAAAATATTTTATAACAACCTTTAGAGTGAATTCAAGCTTATAATAACGTTTTCTAGATTGAACTGTCTGATGAAAAAAGTTTACAAACAACATCTAAACATATAAAAGAAATAGGTACAAGCTAGCATTTTATGAACAACCTATCTCTTTAATAGAACTAAAGCTTAAAGAAAGTTTTATTGAAAAGAATGTTCGCTTATACATTTTTTTCTAAGAGAAAATATCATATGTTACACATATTGAAGTGACTCATATGGTATCTTTGCATAAGTGCTTTTGATTTTGTTGAGTGATAGTATTAAATCATACATTCACTAAAGTGACTTAAGCAATATTTTTTGATTTCACTAAGTAAGAGTCTTAGATGATACACTCACTAAAGTGACTCAAATGATAACTTCACTATAGTCCTTATAATTTAACTAAGTGACAATATCTTTGATCGAGTGCTTTTTACTTCTTTGAGAAAGAGTATCAAATGGTATACTCACCGAAGTGACTCAGAAGATACATCCACTTAATTGTTTCAAATTTCTAAGATAAACAATACCACTCACTTAAGCGACTTGGATAATGCCTCCTACAACAAAATTAATACAACTCTAAAAATAAAACTACTTTAAATGAAAATACCTTGGACTTAACATGCAACTAAAGAACATGAAACTCACATGTAATAAAAGAACTTCAAACTCAATGTGTATTTGAAGAACTTCAATTTTACATAGTCGAAGAGCTTTAGACTTACTTGCAACAAAAAAACTTCATACTTAACATGCAACTAAAGAGCTCTAGACTCACATGTTGTTAAAGAGCTTTAAAAGCACATGTAGTTGAAGAGCTTTAGACTCACATGAAACAAAAGAATTTCAAACTCAACATGTAGCTTAAGAACATCATAGCCAAAATGTAGTTGAAAAGCTTCAAATTCACATGTAACTGAAGAATTTTAAACTTACAGGCAACAAAAGAGCTTCAGACTCACATGCAACTAAAAGGTTTCAAACACACATGAAAAAAAAGGAACTTCAAACTCAACAGGCAATTAAAGAACATCATACTCAACATATAGTTGAAGAAATTCAAACTCACATGCAATTAAAAAGTTTTAGAATTACATGCAACAAAAAAAAACTTCAAATTCAACATGTAATTGAAGAATTTCAGACTTACACGTACTTGAAGAGTTTTAGATTCACATACAACCCAATAACTTCAAATTTAACATACAATACAATATTATTATACTAAAATTGAATCTATTTCAAATTCATCAACTAAAATCAACTAGTTTTCCTTATTTGAAATTTTTATTCTCAGTGAACTTCCAACACAACAACAAGAATTTAGAAAGAGAAAAAAATATATAAATAGCAATGAAAGAATACAAATTTTACAAATATAATCTTACATAATACATAAACAACTAGTAATTACAAGAAATATAATAAAGAAAAGAAAAACAAGACATATATATGATTAATTAAGTTATAATCTGATTTAGTTTTGAATAAGTAAAAAATTTAAACTAATCATAAATTAATATATAACTCGGTTTGACTTAAATACCTTATAAACCAATATCAAATAAAAATTGTCTATGATGTGGATTGATTTGATAATTTTTAAATTTTTTAAAATTATTTATTTTATTTTTATATGATTTATGAAATATTTTATGTTGGTTATAACTAACAAACTAATTTAACATAATAAGCAATAAAAAACATTACAAACATCTTGTAGAAAATACATACGATGTAAAAGGAAATACATCACAACTCATTGGTCAAGGATCTATGCTAGCGTAATTAAGTTGTCTGCTACATTAAAATACCGTGGGTTTAACTATGAACTATAAAAATATAATTAATATAACTAGAAGTGATTTGATTTAGTCATCATAATAGGAAGAAAAACCAAGTAAAACCTAACAAAATTGTGTTTTTTATTTTTAATTTATCCGTTTTCAATTTTTTCTGGATTAATTAAGTTATTTATTAAAATGATTTGGTACGATTTTTAAATATCATTAACTACTAGTACGGTTCGTTGTTAGTATAAACTCACAAACTTTCAATTTAAATTTTGTTGAAAATAGGGTCTACATTGATGGGAATTACCAAACTACTAATTACGAATGTACTATACCGGTCTTTCATTTCTTTTAAAACTCACTTTCTTAATTTTTAATTACTAAATCTAGTGTTTTTATCATGTCTCTTTATATAAATGTCTGAAATATTTTTACTTCGAAAATTAGAGATTGATTTGGGGATTTTACACAACAAATTAAAAGATTAGAACTTAAGCATTCAATTACATTTTTATAAAAAAAAAATGTAACATTTGATATTAAGGTTTTAAAATGTCATTTTTTTTTCAATATTATTTTTTGGTGAAAGGTGGTGGCCTTTTAGTTGTCAATTTCTAAGAGTGTTTGAAATCAATTAATGAATTTTGTATATAAGAACTCTAACGAAAAAAATATGAAAATCCTTGTAGCCAAGATAAAAACGATAAGAATGACTCAATAAGTGAAATTAAAAATATGATTAAAAGTTATAATACAAATAATTACTGTTAGAAATATTAAATCTTTTATCTTTCAGTTTATCTTTCAGTTAGTTTGTTATTATTTATTATTTGTATTTTGGGCTTAGCCCATATTTTCTCAATTATAAATAGAAAACCTTATGTGTGTTTAAAACAAGGGAGATTAATCCCATATATAACTTTTACTATATTTAACAATTACAATATAAATATAAGAAAACAAAATGAAAAATGATATATATACAATTTCTTGAATATTTTACATAAGTTTATTTCTCTGATGAACTCTACTAACTGGTATGCCACCTAATATTATGCATTGAGGTTGATCGGCTGCATATGAATACGAATGAGAATTTGGTAATTAACTATGGAATAATCATGGTAAACATGATTAAAATGTGATTAAACTATTATTAGGTTGTTATTAACGTAAAAGACCCACAAAGAAACCTATAAATATGGAGTGTAAGTAATACATTCAATATTTTTTCATCTATATCATTTATTGAACTCTATCTTAACCAAACATTGACTTGAATGTTTGAGTGCCTTTGACTAGTAACCGATCAGGTAGAGTGAATTGAGCAACAAAAGAAACTAGCCAAGATACTCGAGCAAGGAACAAATACGACCAAACAGACAGAAAAAGTGTAATATGAATATCCTTGATCTTTTTGTGTGTTCCAACAACACTTTTTGAATGTAATACAATATTATTAAATTTGACAACTATGGTAAGGAGAAAATATAAAGGTCTAACGTTTAGTTTAATATATATTTTTTTCTTAATATTTGCTAAAGTTATTTAATGTATTTTTAATGTGGTTTTGGTTTAGTCTAATGTTCATATTTATTAAAAGGAGTAGATAGTCTTTTCATTAATTTGATGTTAATGTCATTTAAAAGTGGTAATGTGAGATTGTAAATGACATATGACATTGCACTAGTGCAGTAAAGGGAAAAGACAGCGGTTATTTTCGCTTATACGCAGCGGTTCCGCAACCGAGACATATACAGGCGAGACAAAAAGGGTAGGCATTTTGCCTCGATTCTAAACCGAGACGAAAAGGTGTGTGCTTTTGCCTCAGTTCAAATCCAACTAAGGCAGTAAAGAGGTATGTGCTTTTGCCTCGATTTAAATCCAACCGAGGTAATAGAGGGTTTTTTTTTTAACATTCAGCTATAGTAGTGCAAGCTCCAAGAAGAAAGCCTCCTGTATCAACTCAGTCCTTCCAAGAAGATCAATCATGACAATGTAATGCATTATCATTTACAATAGTAGCATTGTTGTGTGCAGGGGTATCATTATCTTAAATAAAAACAAACATGTTTTATTTTCCCCCTTCAAGCTCTTTCACTGCAAAATACAAAGATTTGAACATAAGTCAGAACAACACACAATTAACTAAATATAACAACAACCATTTCAACCTTGCAGGTATGTAAGAATTCGAACTAAAAGAAAGAGAATAAGGAGCGTGATTGTTCTTAAAAATTGAAAATTATTCTTCATAGAAGAAAGGACAAAGCACAATGGAATCATCAGACCCATTTATCAAATTAGGCAAATTCATAAGAAAGATGAAGGGAAAAGAACAAAAGAAAACCAACATGAATTGCAAGTATAACAACATCAGGAGCAAGAAAAAGAGTCATGTGACTGGTGAGGTTGAAGGGTGCTGTGAGCAAACGTCCAGTTGGCACAATGAGTTGGCCGCATCCTTATTCCCCAACTTGGAAATGACCCTACACCTCTCTCAAACGCCTTAGTGTTGAGAGTAACGTTGTCACTGACCCCACCAAATTCAATCAAACAGAAAACCACCTGCCGCAACTTCGGCGATTGTTGCACCAGAACACCACACAACACCAGAAAGTCGTTGATCATGTTCCTTTGCTAGACGAAAAGCGAGGCCAGCGCCGCCACCCACAGGAACGCGAAGAGGGTCTTGTGAGAAGCGAAAGGTGGCATTTTGGGGTTGAGGAGGAACCACCCGAGAACCATCTGAGTACCAGAGGAGGAGCCCTTGCGCCCTTGCGCCCTTGCGCCTCCGCCGTGAAAGAGAAAAACCACCCAACACCAGAAAGTCGTTGATCGTGTTCCTTTGCCAAACAAAAAGCGAGGCCAACGCTGCCACCCATAGGAACGCGAAGAGGGTCTTGTGAGAAGCGAAAGGTGGCGTTTTGGGGTTGAGGAGGAATCACCCGAGAACCATCTGAGTACCCAAGGAGGAGCCCTTGCGCCTCCGTCGTGAAAGAGAAAACCCCCCAGCAGCAGAAAGTTGTTGATCGTGTTCCTTTGCCAGACGAAAAGCAAGGCCAGCGCCGCCACCCACAGGAACGCGAAGAGGGTCTTGTGAGAAGCGAACGGTGGCGTTTTGGAGTTGAGGAGGAACCACCCGAGAACCATCCGAGTACCCGAGGAGGAGCCCTTGTGCCCTTGCGCCTCCACCGTGAAAGAGAAAACCCTCTTCGGCGACATGAAAGAGAAAACCCTCTTTGGCTTGTGCGAGACCCCTGGTGTTGCCCCAAAGTTGGGTCTCTCCGTGAGAAAAGAATCATGACGAAGAAGGAGAAATAAAACTTGTTTGTGATGTGGAGGAAGAAGAAACTCGTGGAGGAGGAAGAAGAAAGCCCTCTTGGCTTGAGGAGGAAGAAAAAGCACTTCGCGTGAGAAGTAAGCCATTGCGTCAAGTGCACATTCCGAGTTTGCATATGCCTTGGTTGTTCACTTAACTGAGACAATATAAACCTTATGCTTCGGTTCCCTTGAACCGAGTCATATAACCTCTTTTTTACTAGTGCTATGCCTCAGTTGCCGACTTAACCGAGACTGTATACCTATCACGCTTCGGTTCCTTTTGAACCGAGGCATATAACTTCCCTAAAACTACAAAAATGTCACCGTGCTTTTATACGCTTCGATTTCAATAAAATCGAGGCGTATATAGCGCATTAAAATCACTTTTTTTACTAGTGTTGTCCAACATACTTGATATATTTAAGGTGACACCGACCTTCACTATTACGTGTCACTTATATTGTCACATTATTATCTTCTAAACAATGTTAATATTAATTTACTAGAAAGAATCACTTTTTTTTAATAAATATAAGGAAAATATAAATTGAAGAACCATTAAATAATTGTAGAAAATATTAGAATTAAAATTGGTTTTAAACCTAATTTTATTTAAAAAAATATTAAATGAATAAAATCTACAGTTGTATAAAAAAAGTTGAATAACTAGTCCAAAAATCCAACTACACTATAGTTTATAATTAATATACAAAGAAATAAAACTTTAATTTGTTAAAATATAATTATTGTATATAAACATGTATACATGGCCAATTGTGAAAAACAATGAATTAAAATATTGCTTTATATATATATATATATATATATATATATATATATATATATATATATATATATATATATATAGGGGAGAGAGATATTTTGAACCAATAGGTTATGAACATGCACATATAAACTAAGACACCACTTACAATCCAAAATCTTAAGACAATAGGTTTGTGGGTCATTATACTTATATATTATGCATCTTATTCATTTAAACCCAACATGAGACTTCCAACTCACCTTGAGTTTCTAATAATCTTTCCCTCAAGTGTGAGTATCACTACATTAAAACATTAAAACACCTCTCACTCAAGCACGAGTATATTAGTGTTAACCATTACTTTGTACTGTCGTTCTATAATTGGACACACTTTCTTGAAATGAAAGACTTTCGATACAATGAATTATTAACTTTAAAGATCTTTCACCTACTTTATACTATGACACCACTTACAACCAAAAACCTTAAGATAATATATTTATAGGTCCTTCTACTTGTAAACTAGTTGTCTTACTCGTTTTTACCGATGTAGAACTTCCAACTCACCCTGAGTTGCTAACACATACAACTAAATATAAATTATACATGCATGCATCTCATCATCTTCATCGAAAAATCATCACACACATTTCATCATCTCAATTACATGCATAAATATATTGTCAATAACATTGTCACCATCAGGTATATGTAGTTTAAGCAAATTTCTTTCACTTAATCTCTTTCACCTCCATAAACTAAAAAAAAAGACTTCATCGCTTTAGAGGTCTCACTAATGATATAACTCTTGATGAAATAATTGGTTTTACTTTTTACTCATTCAACTACTCATCTAATGCTTGAGAAATACTATTTGTTGTATCACCCAACAAGTTCCATAATCACTAATTTCATTGTTTCATTTAATCAACACTTGAACGATCACATTGGCATACAATTGTAGGATTTCACACATTACAAAATCTCATGCACCACCATCATCCATCTATTCCTAAATGACCTTTTATCGTTTAAGTGTCACTTACTTAAGAGGAGAGAAAATTGTTACAGCTGTCAAAATGGATAACCCGGCCCGACCCAACCCGACCCACCACGGGTTGGTCACTTAGTGAGCCAACCCAACCCGGCTCATTTATTAGCGAGTCGAAAAAATTCGAACCCGACTTGACCCACCACGGGTTGGTGGGTTAAACGGGTTGGCTCATTGGCTCACTTAATTAACTTCTTTTTCACTCTCTTCTTCCAAGATTCTTATAACATGTTACTTTGATCCATCAAATTGAAACAGTAATAATATGATCAATTAATATAAAAGAAAATGAAACAAAAGCATTATATTGTTATATATATTTTAAGCTATCAAGCATAAAATTTTGCCAATTTAGTTTAATGAGACATACGTAATTACATATAGCCGTTAACAAAAATATATAGCACAAGATAAAACTGTCATGCTTGTAGATAGGTCTAAAAACAAGATAAAACAAATGATATATTCCTGAATTATCCGATCTATAATATTATCCATCTATTAAATTGAAGTCATGAATGAATAAATCCATAGGATTATGCTCTCTTGAAGCATCTTCTTCTTTATCTCCATCTACAATACAATAAAAAAATAGTGTTAACTAATAATATTGAAACACAAAGTAATAAATAATTAAAGACATATTACTAAATAAAAGTTATACATTTTGAATAATTAATTTAATTTTAATAAAAAAAATAGAATTTAAATAATTAATTTAATTAATTTGATTTAATTAAAAAAAGTAGGTGGGTTGGTGAGCCAACCCGACCCACCACGGGTTCAACCCATGTGAGCCGGATTCTTAGTGAGCCGGGTCAAAATTAGCTTGCATAAAAAATTTGACATTTTTTTCCAACCCAACCCGGCTCAAACCCATTGTGAGCCGGGTTGGCTCACGGGTTTCAACCCATTTTGACGGCTTTAAAAATTGTGTTAACAATCTCTCTTACTTAAGACAGAAACCATTGCTTGAGTTGTGTGCTTGATTAGCTTCTTTGCTAATTCTTTATTGATATCGAGCTATGCATAAAATGATAACTCATCACCTGAATAATAGTTCATTACTTAAGCCATATCAACACATAAAATATTTACACAAAAAAACATGTCTAATTTATCTAATACATTGAATACAAAACACTCATTTATTCTTACAATCATATCGTAATTCACCAACAAACATTGTATTAACATGTTCAATTTATCAACCTTAAGATAAAATTGCATACAATTTATTTCAATCACAATAATTATTACATTCTTCACATATCTAAATAGAAATCAAAATAATTAGATGTTACAATTGACTTACCTTGAAGATAACAAAAAAATATTTAAATTTTTTTTATATCTTCTAGAATTCAAACAAGTTTTTAGTATCAAGTGTCAAACCTTACACTAAAACATTTTATGTTAGAAGAAGACTTTATGCTTTCTTTGTATAAAAAGGATAAATTCAAGAGGATAAAAAAAGAATGAAAAGTGATGTTATCTGAATTGAGGTGAAAATGCTGAGTGAAAAGTTTACATTTGATTTGATTTGTGTGATAAAATATAATTTTTTATCTATATTAATATATTTAAAGAATAATTTTTACAAATATGAATTTAAATTAAAATAAATTTTAAATTAAATAAAATTTATTATGAATTTTTTGTAAATAAAAAAATATTAAAATAAACTAATTTATGAAATATTAAAATTAAATGAATCAATTTTATTTTAGATATTGTTTAGTATTTTTTATTATAATATAAAATAATATTAGTAAAATATTAAAAGTGAAATCATAACAAATTATAAATGTGTATAATTTATACTATTATGTATACTATGTAAATTTAAATATCAATGAAACCTAAGTGATTTCTTATAAAAAAATTATCTTTTTAAATATTTTATTAATATTTAGGCTCACAATTAAAAAGCATAATTGATTATATAAGATTTTTTACAAATTTGTTCATCTTATTATGAATAGTTCTTTTTTACTTAAAAGTGATAATGTTTTTGGTACTTTTTATAAATAATTCTTGTATCTTAAGTTTAACATATAAGGAGAATGATTTTCAATTATATAGGTATTTTACACTACAACATGCAATATATGATGAAGAAAAAACATGTATTTATCCAACATACACTACAGTTTCTAACGAAATACAAAATATTATAACAAGAAAATGAATAGTTAATGTTTCAATATATTGATAATTAAGTGATTATTTTATGTATTTAGCTAAAGAAAGAATCTATTATCAACTTTAATCACATATTTTTCTTCAATTTAGTATGGGAGAAAATTATTAAATAAATAAGATTTGTCCTTCATAGAAAAATTCATTGAATTTTCATTACTAGCACATGCGACATTATGACATGGCCACCTGCGTGTATAAGTATTTGTCATACAGAGTGAGTACGTAAGTATTAATTATGCTCAATGGGGATACAAAACTTTGTCTAATTTCAGGGTTTTTTATATTATCGGAATTACTTTAATTATATATACATTCTGGTTCGATTTTAATACAATAAATTAATATATGTTTAATGAAACATCATTGGTGGATAATATAATATTAAAATATATTTGAAAGGTTATTCTATGCGTGGAGCAAACGTGATCACCATAAAAAAGAGAACAAATGTACTAAAATCCATTTCTCTTTGCAGTCCAAGGATTCAATAATTGAGACAATGTGACCTACATTATTCAAATTATTTCACTGTTATTTTCCTCCAAAAGTGATTTTCTGTAAATTTATCCAGTTTTAATTTTAATAATATGAATAAAGGATTATCAAAATTCATAAAAAACTTTTTACATTTAAAAAAATATAGAAAATTCTCAATATCATCATTTTTTTTCTTAAAGAATAACATATTGCAAATTTTAGTTTTTTCTTTCTCTCAACTACTTTATTATTTAAACTGACTATAAAATTTGAATTTATTAAAATCTTTATTTGAAAAAAAAATTAATAGTTAATTTATTATTGTTTTTACAAGATGAGATCCGTGCAGGGACCCAGGGGACAAGGAAAATTTGATCTTGAGATGAGAGATAGAAATGAATAATGGGAGAGGTGGTCCAAGGGATGGGTTTCTTTGTTTATGCCAAATAAATACTAAATGTAAAGCATATAAATATAAATTACAAATTTTATTTCTTGATTTATTTATAAATAATTAAGTTGTAATTTATTTAAAGATATGTTGTAAGGAAGATGGAGTGTGTTTTATTGACATAGAAAAGAGATCTCTATATAGAAAGAAAAAAAAAATTGAAGTGTTGGATTAGGAGTGTAAGGAAAATTTGGTAGTCTGACAGAGCATTTAATTAAAGGATTTAAATAAGGTGGAATTTGGTGAAGTTGTTACTTGCATTCCATACTTGGACGCCTTCAAATGTTTCCCATGGGTACACATTTTTCCATCTTCACGCCGAGATATTGAAAGAAGAGATATTAAGACGATATGTGATATGTGAATTAAATAAATAAAAAAAATTAAAGGAAAAGTAGTTAAGATGCGCAGTGTGTGAGTGTGGGATGCAAATGCAAATGCTGTTTGCTTGCATCCAATTCAATTCCAATCGACTCCGTCCATCTATGCATCCATCCATCATGCCCGTTAATAGCACGACAAGGTCATTTCCCAATAAAAACAGAACAACTTTCCATCGACCGTCACGACACACGCCGTTACATGCCAATCCAATCCCCTTTCGACACCACGTTAACGCCGTCTATGCCCTTCTCTGTCCCCAGCCGCCTTTATTTATGGATCCTCTTTACCCCCTATGCTCGGTCACGGGCCCCACACTTACTGCTAAATGCCGGTTTCCTCCACGCAGATTGGTTAAGGGATTGACCGCGGTTGAAATCATTGCACGCTGTTTTGACCACTCTGGTTAAGTCTCACCCCCACATCCCAAAAGCCACACACAACACAACATACACTTCTTCGTCATCATCTTCTTCTTCTTCTTGGTCGGAGCAACAAGATTTTGGAATTTCGCCTGCAGTAACCGCTCACGTGTTTGTTCACTCCACTTCTCTTACCTCTCAGCTTCGAGGTTAAATTATTGAGTGAATTTGAGTTTATCTCTGTGTTTCTTCCTGCGAAGGCGTTGTACGATTACGCCAGGACTGTTGCGGATGAGAGATCTGTGGTGAGGTCTGTGGAAATGGCATCATCCGAGGTGACGATGAAGGGAAATTGCTTGAACCATAACGACGGCGGAGCTGTGGAGGCTCAGGCGCCGGCCACGGCCAAAGGTAGGAAGGCAGCTCCGAACGTGGCGTAGGTTGGTTCCTTCTGTGGAGTGAAAGTTGTAATCTTTTTCTTTTTGTTTTTTTTAGACGCAGAAGCTGCACTTTTCAGGGAACTGTGGCACGCGTGTGCCGGTCCTCTCGTGACCGTGCCGCGCGAAGGAGAGCGCGTGTTTTATTTTCCTCAGGGACATATCGAGCAGGTAATTCAATTAACTAATTAGTTAATAGCTCATTCTTTTCTCGAACTCCTCTTGGTTTGTTTATGTTTGACAATATGGTTTCCCTTTTGGAGTCATGGCTCAGATTTGAGACGAGCTTCGCTTGTTGCCTTTTTGGGAGTAAAATTGTGGCGGTGTTGGTGGATTGGAGTGAGATGGGTTTGGTTTTGGTTTTGTTTTAGTTCTTTTGAGAGTTGTGTTTATATTTTGTTTGGGTGTGAAATAGGTTGAGGCGTCGACGAATCAGGTGGCGGACCAGCACATGCCGGTTTACGATCTCCCACCCAAGATCCTTTGTCGGGTCATCAACGTGCAGCTGAAGGTAGTGTTTTTCGATGTGACACTTTTTCGCTATTAAACATTCCCATGCTTTCGAACAAAGCAATCCTAATAAAAGATAATGGTTTTTCAGGCCGAGCCCGACACGGATGAGGTGTTCGCTCAGGTCACCTTGCTTCCGGAGCCAAATGTGAGTTTCCTCTTCTCAATATCGTGTCTTTGATAGAGAGTGAGTAATTGGGTGAGAATGTTGTGCTAATGATTTTTTTTTTTTGGTGGGGATGCTAGCAAAATGAGAATGACGTGGAGAAAGAACCGCCACTGCCCCCGCCACCGCGGTTTCACGTTCATTCTTTCTGTAAAACCCTGACAGCGTCCGATACCAGTACCCATGGTGGGTTTTCCGTGCTGAGACGGCATGCTGATGAATGCCTTCCCCCTCTGGTTTGGTTTCTTGCCCTTTTTTCTCCTCCTCCTCGTACTTGGTTCAAGCGTGTCCTTACATTGCTGACTGACGTTGGATGAGTGGCGTGTTTATTGACAGGATATGTCGAAGCAGCCACCCACTCAGGAATTGGCAGCTAAGGATCTTCATGGAAACGAATGGCGATTTAAACACATCTTTCGGGGTAATAACTCTCTCATCGTTCGCTGCCCTCCCGGACTCTCAAGTAGTTCCTTTGTTGTCATATTCTATTGTCTCTATCGATTGTTACTAATGGGTACGGTGAATTTCAGGTCAGCCCCGTAGACACTTGCTTCAGAGTGGTTGGAGTGTTTTTGTTAGCTCCAAAAGGCTTGTCGCTGGGGATGCGTTTATATTTCTTAGGTTTGTTCTATCCTGAATTAGGGTTTCAGATTGCTCTGGTTATTTTACTCTGGAAAGGAACTAATTCGGGGATTTTGCAGAGGTGAAAACGGGGAACTTCGAGTTGGTGTCAGGCGAGCAATGAGACAACAGGGTAATGTTCCATCCTCAGTGATCTCAAGTCACAGCATGCATCTTGGGGTCCTTGCAACTGCTTGGCATGCCATCTTGACGGGGACAATGTTCACTGTGTATTACAAGCCTAGGTTTGTAAATTATTCCTAAAATTATGTTGAAACTGATATCATGGTGGTTTTAGTCTGACCCCCTGGCGCCTGTGGGCCGACGGCATGTTGAGGGTTTGTTTAATTGATTCATTTCCGACACAGCACTTACAATAATTGCACTAACAATATCATTATTTTGCAGGACTAGTCCCGCTGAATTTATTGTTCCGTATGATCAATATATGGAGTCTCTCAAAAACAGTTATAGCATCGGGATGCGGTTCAAAATGAGATTTGAAGGTGAAGAGGCTCCAGAGCAGAGGTATGAGCGATTGGTGTTGTTTTGATCTCTGATCTATTGTCGTCGAATATGCTGATTTTTTTCTTACCTCTCGTAATATCAAATATTCAATTCCAATCGAAGAAATCCCTTGATTCTGGAAAATGAACGATGAATTGATTAATCTTAATCATCGAGAGATACCAGTATTATTTATACATGAGATCCAATAGATACATCAATGTTATTTATTCATCAGATTTGTAACTAATTAACAGCTGCAGCTATTAACTAACATCAGTAATTATGTTTTATAATGACAATAACTCTCACTTTTATATAATCCTAATACTTGACAAGGCTTGTTAAAATTGTAGGTTTACTGGTACAATTGTTGGAATTGAAGATTCTGATCCCAAGAGGTGGAGAGAATCCAAATGGAGATGCCTCAAGGTTGTATCACCAGTCCTTTTGCTACATTTTGTCTTACTAAAAACTAGGCTTGGTATAACCCTGTTACTCTTGTTCAGGTGAGATGGGATGAAACATCTAACACCCCTCGTCCTGAGAGAGTTTCCCCTTGGAAAATAGAGCCTGCACTTGCGCCTCCGGCTCTAAATCCTCTTTCAATGCCCAGGCCTAAAAGGCCTCGGTCTAATGCAGTTCCTTCTTCCCCAGATTCTTCTGTCCTTACTCGAGAAGGTATGATTATTTGACACTTTTACAAGAAAGCTCTCTTCAATTGCAAACAGAAAATGTGGTTGAGTCCTGACATGTTTTTGGTGATTAGCAGCATCATCTAAAGTAAGCGTCGACCCTTCACCGGCAAATGGGTTTCCAAGGGTCTTGCAAGGTCAAGAATTCTCGACCTTGAGAGGCAATTTGGGTGAAAGCAATGACTCTGATGCTGCTGAGAAATCTGTTGTTTGGCCGCCTGCCGCTTTAGATGATGAAAAGATTGATGCTTCTACGTCAAGGAGGTACGGGACGGAGAGCTGGATGTCAATGGGGAGGAACGAGCCAACATATTCTGATCTTCTTTCAAGTTTTGGGGCCGGTGGGGATCTTTCTCATTCATCCTTGATGGATCAAATCAGCCCGGTAGTTTATCCCACTAGAAAGCAATCGTCAGATAATGAAGGCAAACTTCACATGCCTCAGCCGTGGCCTGTAATGCCCTCTAGTCTTTCATTGAATATATTGGACTCCAATACGAAAGTTCCTGCACATGGTGGTGATCCAACTTACCAAGCACGAGTGAATTTGAGGTACAGTGCATTTGGTGAATACCCTTCACTGCATCATAAATTAGAACACTCACATGGAAACTTGATGCCACCCCCACCTGCACCCCTAAATCAATATCAGACTCCTTGTTCAAGAGAAGTTATGTCAAAACCAGTGTCAACAAAAACATTTGAGGCTGTGAAGTCAAAAAATGGTGACTGTAAGCTATTTGGCTTCTCACTTATCAGTGGCCCTGTTGTACCAGAGCCTTCTGTATCTCAAAGAAATGTCAACGAAACCACTGGTCAGATGCATCTTACGCCACACCAACAAAGAACATCCGAAAATGATGAGAAGTCAGACCACTCAAAGGGCTCAAAAACTGCTGATGATCTAATTGTTGATGACCATGATAGACCATTACAGACTTCTCAGCTACATGTGAAAGATGGTCAAGCTAAACCCCACAGTAGTTCCGCTAGGAGTTGCACTAAAGTAAGATTCTTTACAGTTTGAATAAAAAATGAGAGCTAGAAATCGGGGATAATTAATCTCGTGCTATTTGTTTTAGGTTCACAAGAAGGGCATTGCACTCGGTAGGTCAGTGGACCTTACGAAGTACACTGGCTATGATGAATTAGTGACTGAATTGGATCAGCTGTTTGAATTTGAGGGAGAGTTATTGTCAACTAAAAAGGATTGGCTTATTGTCTATACTGATAACGAGGGTGATATGATGCTTGTAGGCGATGATCCATGGCAGTAAGGATCTGTATTTCATTATAAATGCTTGGTTAACTTATTATTTAAATGTTTCACTTTTCCTTGAGAGTGGGTCAGAATTTATATTATCCTATATTTTGGATTCAGGGAATTTTGTGCCATGGTTCGCAAAATTTACATCTACCCTAAGGAGGAGATCCAGAAAATGAGCCCGGGTACCTTGAGCTCAAAAAATGAGGAGAACCTGTCGGGTAGTGAAGGTGCAGATGCGAAAGATGTTAAACGTCTGCCGCTTCAAAAGTTCAATTATGAATATTGCCTTGACGCGTGATGATTAGTAGATTGAGTTTCGCAGTTTTCAGGTTAATTTCTGCCTCCCAACCCAGTTAACATTGGATTCAATGATTTTAGATGTCCAGATCAAAATTGGCTCACGTAATTGTTACCATCCATAAATTTTTTCAATCTAGTTTACTTTGTGGAATTTCACGGTGTATTGTTTTATTCTCTTGTCCACAGATTCCGGGCTGGAGAGTATGAGATTGTCATGAAGCCATCCATCCAGATGGAGAACATAACAAGACGAATTATAATGGAGGCTGACTGCTTGAAATTATATATATATATATATATATATATATATATATATATATAGATGGTATGGTGCGGCATGATAGAGTATCCGTCCAATTTTTGAAATCCCGGAATTAGTAGTATATTGTCTGCCCAGTTATACGAGCCCTTAGGATGTAATCAATTGTGTTTTGAGCGAGGTGATATCCACCTTGCCTTTTTAGACCAATCCCACTTGTAGTAGTTGTTGTACATAGTTGTTTCTCTCCCATCCTCTGAACAACAACCCGTTAATGTAATGAAATTTTATACAAAGGGCGCTCTTATGGTTGCTATCCACTTTATTTCATTTTACTTTTTATTCTTATCAATCATAGTTTGTGAGATGGAAATTCTTGATATTCCACTCTGCATCGTGTACAATTAATTCCTTTTTACAATTGTTTGGTCACTGAGGTGAAACGAATTATGTATTGTTTGTACATACATAATTAGAGAGTGGCTACGAGAAGAAACCGTCTTCTAGGATGCACAATCGTCAAGGTCAATTAGCTTTTTCCTCTAACAGTAGGTCAATTACTGTCTTGAAAAGTCCATATAACTAATGGGAATTATTTCCAGGGTCAGTGCATTAGCAACCATATTAGACTCACGGATTTCATTTCATCGTGGTCTAGTGGATAGTCAATCGAAGCCTTTTAATTTTGCCAATTTTGACGTCGATGCACGATTCTCTTTCCTTTAGTTTCTCCACTACTTTTTTGGTTTTAAAAGGAAAGATATGATGAAAAGATATAATAAATGTGTGATGACCATGCTTAATCGGGCGGAAGAAGCACAAAAAAGAAAGCTGCTTTAAAGTTTTGTCCCTTGTTGAAAACCGTATAAAGAGCACAATAGGTTGGACAAAATATAAATTCGAACCACATGGTCTAAAGGCGCTTCAGAAGTGTCACTGAACTAATTGAACTCAGTCTCATCTACTTTGGGTTGGACACGAACATGCGAAAAAGTACGAGGCAGTAACTGCCGCTGCGGGGGTAAAATTCATGTGAAAATTTTTTCTACCTCAACTTAAAACCATAGCTAGCTAGTATCGTACACTTGAATTTTGGACATTACAAAGTAAAAACTTGCCATTCATTCAAAGTAAAAACTGATTAACTTGCCAAATTGACAGAGAAATGGCAGTCACTAGTTTGTTTCATGCCAAAACTAGTTACATCATGCCACTGTAGCCAGCTGAATCCAAGAGAACTGCTTTGATCTGCTCCGGATGGACATCCTGACCTTCTTTGCATTGCTGAAAGAGAGGGTTCGGTAGCCTTTAGACAACAGCCATCACTTTAATAGAATTCATAACTTTTTATATAAATAATTCTATTTACTAAGCAAAAAACTATTACTGCCTTTTATGTTTTTAAGTCAATAAATGTATGTATGTTTTCCTTTACTACTTTATTCGTACAGCATTAAGAAGAATATCTGGATAACAAAGCTCTTTGAATTACCATTTATTTGAGCAGTTGCTGTAACCTTAATGACAACTACAGAGCAAATATTGTTCTTAAGATGCAGAAACTACAATATCATTCCAACACCGAAGCCATCGTTAATGGGTGTGGAAATATCACAAGCATTTTATAATGGATCTCGACAGTTAACATGGTAGGTTACCTTATCATAAATTGAAGTTTAGGGTATTTCCAAATAAAAGAAATACAAAGTATCAGTTGTTTACTCGTCATTGTAGCATGGATATTTATTAAAAGTTCATAACAGGAATTGACCTTAAATGATGAACTAAAATTCTTACCTCGGCTCGAAAAATGTCCATAGCAAATCCATTGAAGCAGCTAATAACAGCCTGCTGAATGTCTAATCCAAGGTTATCCATAGCCCTCATGGTTGAGAGCAACAGACCAGGCTTGCGGGCACAAAACATGTGGATGTTAACAGCCCTTCCTTCGCGTAGCCGAACCTCAACCTATGTATAATCGAAACACTGAATTAAGCAAAGCTTCTATAAAACCATACTAACAGCAATCAAAATGCTCCACCCACATAACAAGCAAAACTTCCCTTCCACGTTATTATAACATACAGAATAAAATTCTTGCTATATCTATAGTATATGAATAAAAAGGGAAGTTGAAGCATGGAGAAGAAAGAAGATTACCCTAGCAGGTTGAGCATTGGGGCTTGGTAATGAGCTGGGGCACAATTCTTCTTTGATACGACTGGGCAGTGTGGGAGGAGTAGGCGTCAAAGGATGGAAATTGGAGGAAGGAGTGAGGGAAGAACCAGGTGGTGTAGACTCCAACTCGTTATGAAGATCATTGATCCTTTGCAGAAGCTCCTTAAGATACTCTATTGCATCCCCAAGAATTGAAGCCCTGTCCATCTATCAAAGCAACACAATGTCATAGAGTAGAACCCACAGATCCATCCCAAACCAAAAATCAACAACAATTAACATTCACTAAGCTCAAAAGCAACTACAACTGAAAATTTCACAAAGGGTTAGAGACAAGAACCGAAACTTACTTTGCTAATCTTAGGAACAACGGACCTAAGCATGTAGAGTCTATCATTGAGCTTCTTCCTGCGCCGTCGTTCTGCCATCAAATTCTTAGCAGGCATTCCCTTTTTCTTCCCTTTCTGATCCAACCCAGTGACACTGCTGTTCGCATTAGAACTGTTCCCACCGTTCTTAGCACTACCCTCATCCACCCTACCACTGTTGTTATTAATCTCAGTCAAATCATCGGAATCATAGTTCAACCCAGACCCATCAAAACTCACATCCTCCACCACCTCCTCCCTCTCCTTCCTCTTCTTCTCACTCCCTTCACCGGCAGACATGTTCTTCCTGAGCGCCGCCCTCTTCTGAAAGAGCGTGGGTGGCGCCCCGGAGGGGGGCAGGGACTCCAGGGGCCGCAGAATCTTGGAGCGCTGGTGAAACAGAGGCTTTGAGGACCCGTCTTCGAGGCTGTGGAAGCCGGCGAAGGCGGTGGCGGTGGCGGTCTGAGAAGGCGTGTCGGAGGGGAAATGGGCGGAGGGAAGAAGCGGGAAGGATGAGGAAGCTTGAGGGTCAAGAAAGGGGATGTCGAAGGGGTTGAGGAGGGACGATAGAGTGGGGGGTTTGGGAGGGAGGAAGTAGTGGAGGTGGGAGGAGGAAGGGTCGAGGTTGGTAAAGACGGAGGAGGAGGGGGAGCAGGAGGAGGAGGAGTCGACGGCGGGGAGGAGGAGGTTGTCGGAGTCGGGGAAGGTGGGGGAGAAGGTCATGTCTTGGTGGTGGTGGCTGTTATGGTGGTGGTGGTGATTACTGATGTACCATTCGTCGTCCAGCTCCAGCATGGGCTTGAAGGCGCAGAGAGAAGCTAAATCGTCGCGGGTAGTGTTGTTTTCTACGAAAGCAGCTGCTGATGATGCTGTTGTTGGCTTTGTTGTGGGCGTTGTGTCGGTGACGATGATGGTGTTGGTGGGCTTGTTTCTTGGCCAAGAAGCAGAGTTGTTGTCGTCTTCACGTTCCTCCATCCATCCAACGGTGTTCATTCTGGACATCATGGGTGGTTTTGTGGTTGAGGAGGAAGGTTGTCGTTGGCGTTTGCGAGAGAAAAATGAGGTGAGAAAGAAGCAGAGGGAGTTAAAGGAAGAGAGTGGAGAAAAAAAGGAAGAGGTTGCAGAAGGAAAAGGGCATTGGAGAGAGAGATTGCGATAGCTCGCTTAAGAGAAAGAACGTTACATTCAGCAGAAGAAGCTCTGCGAACAAATCATCACATATACGTTAACCCTCTTTTTCTCCTCTTTCTCTTTCTCTTTCTCCTTCTCTTCTGCACCTTCTCCACGTGGAAACCAACTCCAGCTCTCTCTCTCACTCTTTCCTCCTATTATTTATATATATTAATCTTACTTACCAATTTTTAACTCTTTCCCCCACTCCTCTCGTTCAATCACTATTTTATTTTTTTCTTTTTCAACAAATATAATATAATTTATCGTTTCAGTTTTTAAATAAACTATTACTTTTTATTCATTATTTAAATCAAAATTATTAGATGAATTTAATTAGAGAGTGTCTAAAACATTAATTGATTTGGAAAAATATAAAAGACTAAACGTGAATGATTCGGTTACGCTAAAAATCACTTTAACCTCAATTTCAAATTTGAAAAAATTAAAATATTTTTTATAACTAGTTTATACAAATTTTAATTCTGACTTATGGAAAAAAAAATCTTACAAGTGATTTTGAGAAAGTTTGATTCTGCATTAAAAGTGATTGTTAGTAATGTTGGAACATGTTTGATAAATTTGGAAGAGTGGTTTACCCTCATCATTTGAATTACTTTTAGCCATTATTATGCAGATACCTTGAAGAAACTCTAATGAAAAATCTCTGTCTACACTAAACATATGACATTAAAAAAAGCTTATAATGTTATTCGCTCGTGTGACATGACTGCGAGCACGTGAACATTATTTAACACAAAACACAACTAAAAACGAAGAATTCTGGAGCAATCTGAATTGATTAGAAGGTGAGAAACCTAGGCTTTTGTCTATACAGCAGCATTCTTGGTTTGGATAAGAGTAACTGCGAGAATTTAAGAGTTTTGTCATTGCATGCAAAAGCAAACTCTTACGGTACTGGGGGACAAAATAATCAACTTCTCCAATCCTCCAAGCTAACACTATAGTAGTATGCTTAATTTGTTTCCTTTCTTTTTCAATGTATATTTTGTTTTGGCATCAAAAGTTGCTAATTAAGCTCCTTCAAATGCATGTACTTAACTTAATGTTACCATAAATGGAATTTGGATAAGTGTGTTGTGTCTAATTTACATCATAAATGCATTGGCTATGACCTATGAAAAGCCAACAATAAGTTTAATAGGTAAAATGAAATTAGAAGTGCAATCAAACTAATTAACCAAATTAGTTGTAAATAAATTAGAAAATAGGTGGATAAGGTTTGTAAGAAATTGCAAAAGTTGGAGGTGGAGAAGAAGAGTTTGAGATAGAATTGATAATTGTGATTTTGACAATTAAAAGTAGTGGTCTTTGAATTTGTGATGCAATATTAGGAAGATGGTAGAAAAGTGGAGAGATCCAATAATGAAATAGTAATGAGAATTAAGAGAGGGAAGCTGAAAATATGTAATAGAATCCCAAGTATCTCGTGAAGCTTTTTCTGGTCACCGCAGTTACTACCCAATCGCAACTACAACACCTCTCTCTCTTTTTTTTTCTTCAAAATATTAGAATGCAATATCCGAATATTAACTAATAGTTGGCTCAAACTCCAACAATAAATGATTAAGTTTCCTTTAAAAGTGAATTTTATATATGGGGGAATTATCCTGACGATGGTGTGAAGTTTTGCATAGAAATGATTGTTGATCTACATAGGAGAGTGTGGTGTTGAAAGATGATGCAATATTTGGGGAAGAAAATAGGAATAGGAATTGGGTCCACAGGTTGTAAATGTATTTACATCATCCATGTGTAAAACTGGGGAAGAATTGAATGCTAGAAAATGAATTAAAATGGTATGTGTTAGAAGAAAAAGGAGTGGGACAAGAATCTTAAATAAGGTGCAGGGAGTTGTGTGGGTACAGTGTAGGGAAGGAAAGATGAAACTTTATTATTTCTTCACTAACCTCGTGAAGATGGGGCATACAACCTTAATTTGCCTTCTCTCCTCGGTTATGTCTTATTCACCTGGGATTCCCCCAACAATTATTTCAGAAATCATCTTCAACCAAAAACACTATTTATTACTTCCCACTTCCTTTCTTTCTCTCAACACTTTTTCCACATTGGAAAACTTAATCTCTCTGCAAAATTGGTGCCACTAACGATTATCAATGGTCTTTCCAAAATTAAAACCCACCAGTTCCAATTTTTTACCACATTTTATTCACTAACGTAGCTATTCTTTATTTATATAGATAATACAAATTTGTTTTAATTCGGTTTTCGAAAATCAACTAATCTTTGTTTTTCTTATGACACGACGATTAAAATAGGTATGCAGTGATGGTTTTAAAATTATTGTTGTTTTAGCTATAGTTAAAAGTTTAAACTAACAACGATGGTTGACAAATTTTTTACTCGCAATATGATGAAGATTATGCCCCTAGTCATTATTATAATAAGAAACGACGACGGTTTTTGTAAATAACTGCCTTTGTTTTTTTTTTTTAATTTCAGATTTGTTTTTTTGGAAAACCACAATTTCTACATAAACTTTTGCAACTCATTTTATAACTATTCAAGAAAATACAGTTCAACATATTCTAAACAAAACTTTATGAAAATAGTTTAAAAGAAATCCTAATAAAATAAATTATATATATATATATATATATATATGAATATTTGTCTGTTAAGCTGCCTTTGTAGTTTGTAGCTTCGATGCTTGTATTTTTTTTTTTCATAGCAACCGTGTAAGTCAACTTTGTCAAAGCAAGCATGTTTTTTCAATCATTTTCTTGAAGTAGGTTGTACCATCTTTTTAAACTTTGCTTCAAGACAGGAACATTTCATGATTATCTCTTTTGTCTCAAACATTCATATTTGATATTTGATATGACTTTTCTTATCACTTGTTTTTTAACATTGAACATTTAATGTCATTTAACGCTTGCTCAAAACAACAAAGTGTTTTTTGATTTTCTACCGTTTAAGCTCTTTTAATTTGAAGATACCAAATGTATAGATACTTCATCATAAAATGATGTGTCTCTTTTGCTCATGGTATTATTTTTATTTCAAGTAAAAGCTTATTTAGCTTTTGTCTCTTTGTAAACAGATAGTGTAAGCTTGTTTAGGATTTCTTTTATGTTTTGACAATTATGTCTTTTAATGTTTTAGTCAAAGACATTGTCTCAACCTGTTTTTGTTTTCGAGAGAATCTAAATATCTACTTCAAATATTTTAAGCACAAAGCATTTAACTCAATTCTCTCTTGGACGCCCTTAGATTAGACATCGTCTAGTCATGGTATGGTTTTTCTAGTCTAAGTATTTTTCTATTTTCTAGGACCTAAGTGTTTTCCTATAATTTATATGTTCGGGGTTCAAGTTCTAGTTTTTGTTTGTTTGGGATGCAGGCTCATGTTTTCATCCTAGGTTGTTTTCTAATTATTAACCCATTTTAATGTTATTTGGTTAAACTTCAAAACATGAGATCGTTTGTTCGTACATACGATTTTGTCTTAATAAAAATGGGTTTGAATTTTTTTGTGGTTAGAAGGTGAAGTTGAAGCTAGGTAGGGGGATGATGAGACCAAATTAGAGAGGATTGGAGGTTCTGGAGGTTGACTGGAGAAAAAAAAGTAGGAGCGCTCTTTTGGGTGAGAGTGATATTATTTTGGGCTCACTGGTTGGTTTGTGAAGAAAGTGAAGATGAAGATGGTTATGATATTGATTATGAAGAACATATGTTCCTGATGGTAGATGAAATGAAATAGTTAAGGTGAAGTGATGATGGAGAATAGGTGAATCTCTTTTAGTTTCTCTATTGGAACAAAAATGTAGAAGGGAGGTTTCCTCATGGAAGAACGAACATTGTGTGGTTGATCCGAGATTAAGATAGGTTCACAAATTTACTACCCTGGGGCCACCATGGTAATCAAGTCCGAGAGAGCATTTTTTGGATCCGTGATACCAATGCGGGAGGAGAAAGGAGGCTCGAGGGAAGCTAGCACTGAACGAGAGTTACTTTCTACTCTTAATTTCTTGTGGAATTGATTCACCTCGACATTATTTTTTGTGTACAAACTAACAACAAGGTATCTTGAACATGACTACATTTACTTAAGCCAAAAGAAGGAAACGTATCAAATGAAACTTTTGACTTTGTTAAACAAGTTGACCGTGTTTTTTTTTTCAGAAATATATATTTTTTTAATACTTCAAAACATTTTCTTTCTTTCCTTTTTAAATATATAAATAAAAATAAACTGAAAATAAAATAAAATAAAAAGAAAAACATTTTTCTTCATGTCTTATTATTTTGTGTTTTCATTATTTTTATTTGTACCAAGTTTATTTATTTTTATTTAACTATTCAGACGAAATCGGTATTGACACTTTATTTTACACAAACCAGTGAAAGTAATTCGTTAAAACTTTTTATCACAAGGATATTATAAGAGAATTTATTTAAGAATCATATATGCAAATTAGTCATGTACAAGTTATTTAACAATCATATAGTAAAACTTTAATAAATAAAATTGTAAACCTATACACTTTTTTTAAAAAAATATTGTAATTCATTATCATACAATTTTTGCGTGGACAACGGAAACAAAATTGTAAGCCCTTCTCAAATATTTTTATTGCAAAATGAATACGATAAGAAATTTAAATATTATGAGTAAAGTTTAAGAAAAAACAATTTATATTAGCTATATGTGGCATTTTAAATACAAATTATATCATCAATAAGTATGTATTAAATACAATTTATAATATTGAATTATTTTCAGTTTACCATGTTTTTATTTTCTTTTCAGGTTTAAAAAAAAATAAACATCTATACCCAAATTTTATCTTGAATTATTTAAGAAAATCTTCTGATCCTAAATAATTAATTTGTGAGCATCGGAAAATCTTAAAATTCTCTTGATGAAAGAAAATCCATGGATTTATGACCACCATGGTACAAAAGAAGTATGTAGATTAAACTTTTAGTTCTGTGTTTAAAAAGCACATAAATTTGATCAAATATTTTTGTTATCAAAATTGTCAATCACTACCTTATCCTTATGTTCATTCTTTCATTGAGAAAAGAAAACAAGTAATTCTGATAATAATACGAATCATTATATAAATAATAAATGAGTAAATGAAATAAGCACTAGAAAAATAAATAAGGTGATATATTGGTTTTTGAAGTTTTGGAGCAGGTCAACGTAAGCGGTTACCCCATAAATTCTACTATTTATAATATTCTTATATATTAAATTAATAGTTTATTAAATTTTTGTATATTGATTGATTTTAAGGTTTTAATCATTTTCCATGTCTTATTTATATTAAATAAGTATTTTAATTATTTTAACTCTGTAAAATTGATTCAATTTTACTTTTGTTGATAATTTGAATGAACAGCGTTAAAAATATACTCACGTGACATGTTAATTTTGAAAATCTAAACCATGTGGCTATTAGTGAGATGGATTTTGTAATTTTTAAATTGAAAAAAGATTTTATTAAATTTCTAATTTGTCAAAATTCCTAATTAAAGGGTGTTTGTTGGAAGTTGTTTACAAAAATCACTTTACCACTCCATATCGTTGCGAAACATTGTTTCATGTAACTTCATCATTGTCGTGTGTGTCCAAAATGACAACCTCGATGATGCTTTTGGCTACTTCACTGTGATGCTGGAGAAAAATGTTGCCTCGTACAACGCCGTGATCTCGGGATTAGCGAGGTTCAAATGCATGAGGGATGCGCAGAGGCTCTTTGAAGAGATGCCGCATTCAAATGTCGTGTCATATACAGCCTTGGTCAATGCGTATGCCAGGGTAGAGGGTGGGAATGGGCGCATGAGGGCGTTGTTCGAAGCAATGCCTCAGAAGAACGCGATATCATGGACTGGGGTGATCAATGGGTTGTTGGAGAATGAGTTGTATGAAGAAGCACATGAAGTGTTTGGGAGAATGCTGCAAAAGAATAATGTGGCAAGGACAGTTATGATTACTGGGTTTCTTAAACAAGGAAAGATCGAAGAGGCCACAACTTTGTTTAAAGAGATTCTATGTGGATATCACACCCCCAAAATTGTTTGTCTCGACTCTTCTTAGTTTTCACAAGCATCCTTTAATTAGGGATTTTGGTAAATTAGGGATGTAATAAAATTCTAATTTTTTTTAGTTTTAAAATTACAAAACCCACATCACTAATATTCTTAATGTGTTACATGATTTAAATTTGCAAAATCAGCATGTCAATTAAGTGTATTCTTAACGTCGTTAACCCAAATTAACAACAAGGGTGCAATTAAATCAATTTTACACAAAAGGACCTAGTTAAAAAATAATTGAAAGACCTATTTAAAATGTTTCTGCATAAATAAGGACTTTGAAAATTTTAAACCGTTTTTAAACTTAAATATATTTATTTTAGTTATTTTAAATATTTTTTTAAATCTACACACTCGTTATTAATCAAAATGTTTGTATTTTAATATTTGTTTCTATTATACTATTTTTTTATTACAATATTTTTAAATGTCCTATTTCATATTCCATGTAATATAAAAAGTCATATAAAATAATAACAATGCTAATTATTTATGTTGGGATCGGGTGTAACTTGTTCAAAGTTGTTTATGCATCTTAGTAATTTTGTCTTCTACTTTGATAGTTTTTTTATTCTAAATTATATTATCAAAATTACAAATTTTACATTCTAAATTATACAATCTATAATTTATTTTATATTTTATATTTTAAAATATAATTTTTGTTTTTTGGAATACATAATATAGAATATAAAAATTCTAAAACACAAAAAACTATATTTTAAATTATACAATTTAAAAAATATTTTTTATTTTATATTCAGAAATATATAACGTAAATTAAAAAATTGTATTTTAAATGGTATGTTTGGGAATACAAACATTTATGAAATATAAGTAAAAATTATAGATAAAGGAAGAAGTTGCCTATAGAACTCGAACTTGGGCTGGAACTTACTGCACCCCATTTATTTCTTTCTGCAGCTCCCTAAATTCTAAAAATTTCTCTTTACCATTCAAAATAAAAGGCCTAGCATACTTTTGTTTTCCATCTTTCCCTTTCCCATTTTGCCGCACACCTCCATTCTTCCTTCTCTTCTGTTCACAATCACCACCATCTCTTGCAGCTTCTGAACCACCATCTCCACCTCTTCGCATATCTTTTTATCCCCTCCTTCACTTCCTTCACGCATCCCATGTTCTCCACCAGCTTCTTCAAGTTCCTCTGTTGCGTCTTCTCTTACAGTAGCTGGCTTGAGAAGGTGACCGGCTTGGTCTGAATACCCTCCGTGCGCTTGAATGTGTTGAGGTGTTCCACTGTCGGGGAAACAACTCTGGTAATCCTAGCATAGAGGGATTTTCTGGATATGGTTAGGGACTGCAGAGGGAGGATTCTTCTGGAGGCTATTGAAAGCTATTATTGGTAGAGAAAAAACCTTGAAACAATATCACTTTATTTCCCTAATGGACCTCATCCTCTCTAATACCATCACTAACTTATGGAAGTAGAACTAACCCACGTTCAACCTAATTTTTATGAATTGGAAGGTGACGGTGGAAAGTGTAAAGGAGAGAAAGAATTGAAAATTTGTTTGGGATTAAGATGGATCGTAATGGTGTGATTGGGAGGTAAAAGGATGGAAGGAGAAGGAAGATTTTGAGAAGACGGGAAGAAGTTAGTTGGAGTATTTAACAAGCAAGAACTTGTGGATTAGGGCAATGAATCATTTGATATGATTTTTATAACAAGAGAGGAAGAAATAATGTATAAAATAAGTGTAGATATGTGTCAAAGAATATTTTGTCTGTGGATTGGGTAATGGAAGGTTAACACACCTACGTATACGTATTCTATAATAAGAGAATGAGAAATAATGTGTGAAGTGAGTGTAGATGTGTGTCAAAAGAATATTTTCTCTCCTGATTGAATAAGAAAAAAGTTAATTTGACACAAATGTTAAAAAATATTCATTTTGACACGATTTTTAATAATATAATAATATATATTATGATTTTAAATTAAAAAATAATATAATTATAATAAAAATATAATAAAAATATTATTATTTGATTGTGTCACATAAATGTAATTTTTCCTTTGCTGTGTGCTCGTTGGGTAATTATTAGTGAAAAAAAAACTTTAGACATCTATTATTTTGAGTTTTTTACGTCCGACCCCTACCTAACGTTTATATGGGTGACGTTGATGGAACATTTGACCTGTACAGTTAGACGTCTATCTGACTGTACAGGTCAGACGTCTATATAGACGTTTGACTGTACAGATCAAACGTCTAAGACTCTGGAATGTGCTTGGCTTCTGTAATTTATTGGACGTCTCTATATACACTGACAGAAGTCTATGTGACATTAACAAACGTCTAGTGGATATTTTTTTAAAAGATTAATTTATTTTTAGAATAAAACCACACCTGAAAAGCAGAAAATTGTCTCAGAATATTATAATATAATATATAAACTCGTTTGAAGTTAACAAAGTACTAAAAAACAATCCAAAACCCAAACTATCAAAAGTTAAATTAGCTCTTCCAAAATTATCTTCACCAACATCATGTATCATGTCCTCTAAATGATCAGTCAACCATTCTTCCGCATAATTCGTTCCTCGTGACGTGATAGGTTGGTCCAGTACTTCTCCATGCCAAGTCCAAATGGTATAAGTTCTCATTATGTCAAACATGAATAGATGGTTACACATATTGCCTAAGTCTTGGAGTGTTTGATTAAGACAACGAACACAAGGACAAAAATATGTCCCGTTCACAGACTTAACATTTTGTTCAACATATTGCAAGAACTTTGAAACACCTTTCTCATATTCTTCATCGATGCGATGTTCATTCATCCAGCTTCGATCCATACTATGTTCGTAATATACTTTATCAGTTTCAATTTTTTAACTCTCACAAGGTTAAACCCTACCTATTCAGAAAAATTATTTTTTATAATTTGCTAAGACACATGCAAAGAAGTTTACATCATAAATTTGATAAGATTTCGGCAGAATTTCGCATTGGTCTCTAATATACACGAAATGAGAGTAGTCAAAGAGGACCACAATCAAATATGCATCCGGAGAACAACACAAATACTGAACCGAAATTTTATCAATCTTATCCATAAACTCCAACGTACATGTTATAACAAATTATGAAAAATAATTTTCCCAAACTATCCAATCAGACAATTCAAAATTTAATACAAACGATTAAAAGATTAATCGTTTATGTTAAATTTCAAACGAGAACTAAGTTTCACTCAATTAGATACTAATAATCTAACATACCAATCATAACAACACAACAAAATTTTATCACATGCATATTTAAAAGCCAATAACATGCATACGCAAAAGCCAATAACATGCATACACAAAAGTCAATAGCATGTATATATCCAAAAGGCAACAACATGCAAATCCAAAAGCCAACAACATGCAAATTCGAAAGTTAATAGCATGCATATCCAAATGCCAAAAACATGCATACCGAAAAGCCAATAACATGCATAGACAAAAATTTTTAAACAAGAATGCTAACCTTCTTAACCGATTACAAATGTAGTGGAGGAATTAGAGGAGTGGAAAACGCTGCCCAAGAACGGAAGAAATCGCCGCCCAAGGAAACAAGCAAAACTGCACCAAAACACAGCGAAAACTCATTTTAATCGGTTCAAATGGAAGATAATCCATCAAAGACTAATTTAATCGGAGTAAAAGTAAGTTTAAACAGTACAAAAGAAAAAAAAACGAACCTGAAAATGCAAAGCCGCGAGAGAAAACGCAAGGAGGAAGATGATTAATGATGCGTGTAACTGCCCCGAGTTCGCGCAAAGTGTAATAAAGCAGCCTTAGACATTGGGGGACAATACTACCCCGACGTCTATATATGTTCACACGTCTAGGCCCCTACTACACTAACATCTATGTGTATTTAAAAATTAATTTTGGCGAAGGCTATCCACGTTCGATTTTTGGGGCCCCGACGTCTAGACATTAGACGTCCGACATAGGGGCCCTGACGTATAAAGCAATAGAACAAGGCACCTTTTCACCTACCTGTCAAGTCATTAGGCGTCCGACATAGGAGCCCTGACGTCTATATAGACATTAGATGTCCGACATAGGGGCCCAAACGTCTATAACAATAGAACATGCCACTATTTCACCTACCTGTCAGGTCATTAGGCGTCCGACATAGGACCCGACGTATATAGATGTCGGTGTGGCGGGATCAGACGTCTCCACTGCGAAATAAAATGAGTGACGCCATCATTTTGGCGTCCAATGGAGCAATCTGACGTCCAAAATGCCATTTAGACGTTGGGGTCTCGCAAGTCGGACGTTTAAGAGCTGTAAAAAATAATATTGTACCATATTTTGGCGTCCAACTGGGAGGAGCTGATGTCTTCGTGAGTATAGACGTCGGGGCCCTCCCCTGTCGGATGTCTAAATAGTTAACTTATTTACAAAAGTGTCACCGGTCATTTTTTACGTTAGATATTTGTGGGTCTGACGTCTAATAGGTGACGTTAAAACTTTTTCTGCACTAGTGAATGGTAGTTTGACACACCTACACTCATTTGACATGGGTTTTATAATAAGAGAATAAGAAATAATGTGTCAAATGAGTGTAGACGTGTGTCAGAATATTTTCTTTGTAGATTGGGTAATTGTTGACACATTTACACTCATTTAACATATTTTTGTTGTACGAGAGTGAAAAATAAGGTGTTAAATAAGTGTAAATGTGTGCCAAAACATATTTTCTTTGTATTGGATAATGTTAGATTCACCTTGCATAAATATTTTTTGTATGAATAATATCACTCTGACATCTCATTTTTGCCACTGTTAAGTGTCGTGCTACCATTTATTTATTTTTTCATTTTTCGATTTTTTTCAAGGAAAATAGAAACTTCAACTTTTATTTTGGCACGTGAAACCTTTGGTTTCCAGCGTTTGGATTTGAAGCCATTCACAGCCTAGGTTAGCTTCGTTTTCGTCTCTCAATCGTCCTGCGTGGTACATGCTATCTATTTCCACTTATTCTTCATTTCACCGGTCATTTTTCATTTACGATCCAACCCAACATTGTCTTTTTCCACCATTGTTCTTTCTGTTGGTGTGCTTTGTTTTCTCTTTCGTCTCTACTTCGCCCATTTTCACTGGTTGGGGCATATCTTTTTCAAACGTGACCTTACTTGCATATTTATCCCCAAACTACAAATCCTCTAGTAGTCCTCTCATTTAATCATGATGAAAATTATTTACTGATTGGTTCATTTTCTATTTTAAGTATTTAAGAAAAAAATCATGATGAAAATTTAACTATTATAACATGAGTTCATAATACAGTTTCATTCTAATAGCTAAACCTGTTATGATTACAAAACAATACCTCGAAGTAGAAAGAATTGAAAGTAAAAGAACTTCTTATTATTGTTATTAACTCGTTCATAGTATGATGGATGCTACACTATAATTTTATAATGAATTATTAAGGCATAAATAAATATCAATGTGCGTAATAGAGTATACTTGATTTTGATTTATGTTGATTTTGTTTTTAAATAAAGGATTTTTTTTATTGTCAATTCTCTTCTAAGGGTGTGAATGAGCTTTTTGTTTATGGTAATGGACATGTTTCTTGTCCTTGGAGGTTGAAACTTTTGTTGACTCTTCTTTAGCCCATTATTTAGGCTTTGTTCCCTTTTTCATATTTTGATGTCTAAATATGTAAAAATATATTGGCTATATAATGTACTTAATTTTTGGACATTGCTATCATTGTTTAAACTTTGTATTCCATGGACGTTAGTACGCACTTGTATTTAGCATTCCTGTTATATGTAAATAGGGTGACTAAGTATACTTAGTAGCCTTGTGAACAATCTTTTTATTTTTTTAACGAATAATTTTTACTACGTAGGTAGATGACATGGTCGATCTTGCTGTTAAGCAAGCTTGCAAATTTGAAAAAGAACATGCTTTGAGGAACGAGCCCATTGTGAGTTATGTGTTTTCACTATAACGTATTCTTGAATTTCTCTTAAAATTAATTAGTCTTTATTGGATTTTTCAATTAGTCATTCATAAACTAAAGTGTGGTGGAAATGCAGTTATGTGCCGTAGAAGAAGAAAACAAGGTTTTAAAAGAATCCCTGTATAGGACAATGAATGAGCTTCAGTTCTCCAGAGTAATGCTTTCTCACAGAGCTTTCAAACTTTTGCATCTTGAATAGCAGATTGAAGATTCCCTTATATCCGAAGGGAAATAATGCTTCAAAACATAAATTTATTTGTTCAAACTTATTAATGTACATTGTTATTCACTGGAACATATAATGTAGAAGGTAGAACATGTAAAGTTATATTATAATAAATTGTATTTGACATTTAAATGAAAATTAGTTTCAAGTTGTACAAAATATGTTCATTTCCAGACCAATCAATGTATGTAATGGTAATAAATCTTGAGAAATTATTGTTGTTAAAACTTGAGAGGATTAGATTTAAGAAAACATGTACAATTTGAATATAAAAACTTAAATTTTGAAAATCTATACAAGATGCAGTTTAATTTTGAAAATACTAAACTAATTTAAGAGGACAATTTAACCTTTACTACTTGTTTGATGAATAAATCTCTTCATAATTATCCAATTGAGTTAATTGTTCTTTTGTTATATTCTTGATTCAATGATCTTCAATTTGAATATAAGAACATATTTTTTAGAATTATGTGGAAGATGTAGTTTAATCATGGAAATACGAAATAGACTGTACATTTTTTATTCAATGATATTTAATTTGAATGTAAGAACATATTATTTTCAAATTCTATGGAAGATGTAGTTTAATTTCAAAAACACCGGACGAACGGTAGAGTACAACTTTGACCTTTCCTACTTGTTTGATGCATAAACTTCTCTATGATTATCCAATTGGACTAATTATCTTTTGTTACATTCTTGATTCAGTGATCTTTAGTTTGAATATAAGAACATAATTTTTAGAGTTTTGTGCAAGATGCAATTTAATCTTAGAAGTACAAAATAGACTATAGAGGACAACTTCGACCTTTGTTCGCCATAATTATTCAATTTGATTGATTCTTTTTTGTTTTACATTATTGATTCATTGATATTTAATTTTAACATAAGAACATATTTTTTAGAATTTTATGGAAGATGTAGTTTTAAAAAACTAGACATTCAAATGCTAACTTCTGATTTTTAAGTGAATTTCATATTTCTAGTGCTAAGAAAAAATGTGGTTTCTGCTCATAAATGGTACCATTGATGACCTGAGTTGTAGATTAACAGTTGATGGAGTTGGTTAATTTAAGTTGTATTTTGATTTGAACTATTAAATCTAACTTGTTTCAGTTGTGATGTGGTTACTTAGATGAATTGTGATGTTGTATGGGAGGAAGTGACCATGATTGGTGCATGAAATTTTGTTTTTTTTTTCATTAGGTAGATCCTGTATAAAATTTTATTCACTGCTCCCTGGTTATTTTGCCTTTGCTCCCTATTTATATTCTTTTATCGAAAGTAAGTTTTATTTTGATTTTAACAAGTTAACCTGAATTGTTTTAGTTGTGATGTGAATACTTAGATCAATTCTATTATTTTTTGGAGAGGAAGTGAGCCTGGTGCATGAAACTTTGTTGTTTTCCGTTATCCAGATCTTGTACAGAAATTTGTTCGTTGCTCCTCACTTATTTTTCTTTTTTGAAAGTCTGTTTTATTTTCATTTTAAGTAGTTAACCTGACTTGTTTTTGAAATGTTTTTCACACGGTTCACTCGACGTACTGCCTATCAACCACAACAATGTTGGCAATGGTGAATCTCTTAGTTCAGATTCTTCTCCCTCATCACCTCCTCCCATGCCTCCTGGTTTAATTGATTCAGCATGACCTATTGTTGTCAGAAAAGATACTCGTTCCACTCGAAACCCTCATCCCATTTATAATTTTCTTAGTTATCATCGATTGTCGCCCTCCTATTTTTTTCTTTTATCCTCAGTGTCTTCTATTGTTATACCCAAGAATGTGAAAGAAGCATTTGATCATCCTGAATGGTGACAAGTTATGATTACAGAAATGCAGGCTCTTGACCACAATAATACTTGGGACCTGGTACCCCTTCCCCGAACAAAAAAGCGGTTGGTTGTCAATAGATGTATCTAGTTAAAGTCGGCCCTGATGGTGAAATTGGTCGACTCAGAGCCTGACTTATTGCAAAAGGTTATACTCAACTTTATGGTCTTGATTACTATGACACTTTTTTTCTTGTAGCCAAGATGACTACTATTCGCCTCTTCTTTTCCATGACAACAATTCATCATTGGCCACTTCATCAATTGGATATCAAGAATGTCTTCCTACATGGTGATCTTGAGGAAGAAGTATATATGGAGCAACCTCCTTGGGTTTGTTGCTCAGGGGGAATCTGGTATGGTATGCAAACTACATCGATCTCTATATGACCTCAAGCAATCACCACGTGCTTGGTTTGGAAAGTTTAGCTTCATTGTTCAAAAATTTGGGCTAAAACACAATGAAACATATCATTCGATTTTTTACTGTCATTCTTCTCTTGGGAAATGTGTTTACTTAATAGTATATGTTGATGAAATAGTCATTAAAGGAAATGATCTTGTTGGAATATCTCAACTGAAAGAGTACTTGTGTAGACATTTTCAAACCAAGGATCTTGGAAGTCTCAAATACCTTTTAGGCATTGAAGTAGCGCAATAAAAAATGGAGTTGTAATGTCCCAAAGGAAATATGCTCTATATATATTACAAGAAACATGCATGATTGATTGCAGACTAGTAGGTAGTCCCATGAACCCAAACAAGAAATTAAAGACAGAAGAATGTGAGTTATTCTCTGATCCAGAGAGGTATAGGAGGCTGGTTGGAAAACTGATTTATCTCACTATTACAAGGCCAAGCCTATCCTTTGTAGTTAGAGTGGTTAGTTAGTTTATGCAGGCTCCATGTGTTGACCATTGGAATGATCTCATTCACATTCTAAGGTATGTCAAAAAGGCTCCCGGGCAAGGATTGTTATATGAAGATAAATGAAGCATTCGGGTCTTTGGGTATTGTGATGCAGATTGGGCAGGTTCGCCTATTGATAGAAGGTCTACTATACAAGATATTGTGTTTTTCTAGGAGGAAACGTTATTTCATGGAAAAGTAAGAAACAAAATATAGTAGCTCGATCAATCACTGAAGCCGAGTATAGGGCAAATGTGTCATTAACATGTGAACTTATATGGGTGAAACAATTCTTTCAAGAGTTTAAATTCTGTGATATCCATACTATGAAGATGTATTGCGACAATTAAGCTGTTCTCCACATTGCATTAAAATCCAATGTTTCACTAGAGGACTAAACATATAGAAATTGATTGTCATTTTGTTTGTGAAAAGTTGTTGACTAAAGAAATATGTACAGAGTTTATTGGGTCAAACGATCAACTCACAGATGTATTGACCAAGTCATTAAGGGGCCCTCATATTGAGTTTATTTGTTCCAAGCTTGGTACATACAATTTGTATGCTCAGCTTGAGGTGGAGTGTTAAGATATTTATCCTATTTTATCATCATTATATTGTGTCAAGGGTTATCCTATTTATCATGATTATATTGTGTCTAAAGTTACCTTATTTATTATGATTATATTGTGTTTATCAATTTATTCTTATAAATAAAAGATTATGAAAAGATCAATTAAACTCTTTGTAATTATTTTATAATTTAATTATCAAGTCATGAATACTCAAAAGGTATAGGACAGGATCTATCACCATGTTTTGCTAACCTGTTCCAATATTTAGCCAAATAGCTAGCTCCGTGCACAAATCCATAAATCCATTCTATCCTCCCTACCACAACCAATACCCAAACTCCACAACACAAGTCACTCATTTTCTTTCAATAATTAGCACCAAACATCGCAGGAAGAACCTTCCATGAATTACAACTCTTCTACCAATAACAAACAAAAAGAACCCAAAAAACCACTTCTTTCTAAACCTTAACTCTCTACACAAGTGTTCCTCCTCCTAAATCAAACCCAACCTGGAACATTCACTACTTTAAAGTCAAAACCATAAAAAAATTACTATCCTCAACCGTACACAAAAAATAATAAAAAAATAAGAACCTAATATACTAGAAAAGGAGGAAATAAAAAAGGTTACTTTAAAAACCTCTCCCAACTTCAAATGCCATAGACAAACATAGTTTATAACAAAAACAAATTTTCATGAGAGAAACAAACCCCATTTGATCGACGGTGGGTGAACGAAATAATCAACAACCACATGAGAAGAAGATTGAAATGAAGGAAGATTGAAAGTAAAAGTTGACCTAGGTTACGAATGATTTAAAATTAAAACTCTATAAACGAAAGGGTTCACAAGTCAAAGGAAAAGATGAAGTTTCTATTTTTCACATTAGAGTGAAAGAAAAAAAAAATGGACCAATGGCAACTCGACCGTATCAAAAGTGTCAAAAATGGGATGTCAAAGTGTTATTTTCTTTATCCAAAAATATCTTCGCATCCTTAACTTGATTATAACTTTTCTTTTCAAATTGAGTATTTCATAAATTATTCTTAGATCATTAAATATATTTCAAATCATGCATGTAAGAACCTAGAAAATAAAGTATTAGAGTAGATATGTGTATTAAAATAATGAGACGAGCTTTTTACTTTAAAAATAATCTTATAATATAAATAGAACTTTCTAATGCTCGGTTCATTATCTAAAACACTTCATCTCTCTAAAACACTGTTCTCCACTCTTTCTCTCGCTTATGTCTAGATTTCCTCCCAACTGAGCTAACTATTCGACAATCAGGAGGTGCCTAAGCGATCCTGGTGTCGAGGACTACGATCTTGACCAATCAATTTCTTGTTCTTCAGCTTGTAAGTCGTTTCCCTTTTCTTTTGTGCATTTTGTGGTTGTGAGCATGTACCAGATTGTGGTGTCATGTGCCTTGCACTCTTTCTCTTCAATTCTTAACTCAATTTAGGTTTCAAAGTTGAATTTCTATCACCAATTGGTGAGTTGTAGGTTTCTGTTGAGTTTTCTTGCGGTGCAAGGCATTGTCGAAGTAACTCTGTGAGCTGGGTGGTAATTCTCTAAGGTAAGGGAAACTAGACTTATGCTTTTAATTAGTATTCTGGTTTGTATGTGTGATGAAGTTTGTGATATATTAGTGGTTGAACTAAATTTAGGAATTTGAGTGATATGTTGTTCTATGTAATTTGATTGCTTGATTTGAATTTGTGAAGTTGATGATTTTAAACTAAAAGGAATATGGATTAAAACTGTTTTGATCATACGAATAAGGGTAATCTGTTATAAGGGTAACTAGATAGAAGGTTAAGTGAATTATGCATGTTTTGAGTCTTTTTGGAGGAAGTGAGGTAGTGAAAATGAGAATTAGAGGTCAAGGACTCAATTGGTTTGTTAGGATATTTTGGATAAGTCATTTGTGACTTGTTTGAGCCATTCAAATGGTAAAAAACGTGTGCAAAGTGAGAGATTTGAATTTGGGTCCTTAAGTTGATAAATTTGATGTTTTATAATGGAAATTGGTTCATATACACTTTAGATTGAGGTTAGGAATGTTTAGAATCACTTAGACAAGTCTAATTAGGTATATAATACAATCTAGGTGTGTTAAAAGTTGGGAAAAATAGTTAGAATTGACATTTGTGGTTGAGTTGCATAAATCTGCAGAATTTCGTTCTGCAGATTATGCAGACTCGCTGTGTGAATAGTTTCGCATAGTGAGTCGCTATGGCTAGATGCTCTCTACCAAGGGCATTCGCACAATGAATTAGTGCGCTGTGCGAATGACTTGAGAGGTTTGCTCTCTATCTGGGCATTCACACAACGAGTTTGGGCGCTATGCGAATGGATGGTGAGGTTTGCTCTTTGTCTAGTGATTCGCATGACGAATTAGGACACTATGCTCCTGGCTGGAGTCTGGGACTTTTGCTAATTTTATTCGAAGAGCGAAAAGGGGCGCATAACGAGTGGTTGAGAAGGTTGGTCTCTGTTTGGACTTTCGCATAACGACCTGGGGGCGCTATGCGAGAAGTTGAGGTCTGATACCTCGGCAAGTTAATTCGCATAGCGAGACAAGTCGTTGTGTGAGAAACTCCTGGTCTTACTCTGCCAATGGGGTGCACTGTGCGAAAGTTCTGAGTTTAATTTACTATCTTTTTCTATTATCTTGTGTTGTACTATGTTGGGTGGTGCTTGGTTTGTGAAGTATGTTTAAGAGTGTCATGTATTATATAATAGAGGATAAACATGGATGTTAATTACAAATAAAAGTATGTGATTCAAAGGGGTTAATGTAAGTTTCAGTGGAGAATCTCTTGGTGAGATTCCAGGTTGTTTAGAATGAGTGCACGAGCTCAATCTTGGGGGTTATCCTGAAACTCCAATGGTCTTTCATTTTCAAGTAGAGAGGATTGAACCATGTCGTGAGGAGTAGCATGAGGTCTTAGTCTTGAGGGCTTCCAGTATGCCTCAAGGCCCGGAACAGACTAACCTCGTGAGGGTGGTAGGGTGAAGCCCATTGGCAATGGCTTTGCAAAGCAGTAGAGGCCACCACTTTTGCATGACCCGCCATAACTCGACAATCATTCTAAGTCCGGACGAGTCAAGTCTAAAATATAATATGCTAGGATGTGTGATTTAGTTACTTTGCTTGAATTATCTAGTGTATGTTGTATGCTATTATAGTGTATGTTTTCTTGTGTATCTAGCTTACCCTTCTGCTTGTGTTTGCTTTTTTGTATGTTTGGTGCTTTTCTTTTGCAATGATCATCCGATGGATGTGAGCAGAGGGAGATGAGGTGCCTCTCAAGTAGATTTTGAAAGAGGATGATGCAGCTGTCTAGTTTAGTTAGACTGTCATTTTTATTTATATAAATTTTGAAATACTCTATTGTATATAAAGTTTTAAACTTTATAGCCATTTTGAATGACTATAAAATTATCTCTTTACAACTTTCTAACTGTTCTATAATATTATAATGATAATTAATATTTTATATAGTTTTTAATATATATTTTGGATGTTAGAATGCGTTTTAGAATACAAAAAGTATTCTGATATGTATATGTTTTGGAAGACCTTATTAATTAGCAAATACTTTTAAAAATATTTAATCCGGAAAGAAAAAATTAAAATTAAATATTTTGAAAGATATTTTTACTATAAAAGTATTTTTCAAAGCATTTAGTTCTAAAAGTATTTAAAATAAAGAGTTATAAGAATTTTTATTATAATTTTAATTAGTATTAATTTGGAGATTAGCAAATTTATAAGGATGAAGAAAAAAAAGAGTGGGATACAAGAAGAAAAAATGGGATGAAGTCGCAACCTGGAACTTGATGTCTTTTCGTTTTTAAAGTCTTATTTTTGATATACACACCCCACTTTTCTTGATCCTCAATACAACATAGCTTGTAGGTTCGGGGAAAAGTTTTCAAGTATATATCTAAATTGTTTCACATATACAACAAGCGTTTATTATAATATTCTGAAAAGACTAGAATCTAAGCAATCAGAATTTGATTTATTTATTATATCAGTGCAAATTATAAAATAGAACTCATGAACACTATTGTTTTTAATTCTGTAATTTTTCGAATGCTGATTTAATGACCCATAATTAAAATACTCCATTTACTGCTAAAACTTCGTAACAAAATTTGAATTTGAATGTTTCACATTTTAAAATTATAGAAACCATAAATATTCGATAAATTCTGTAAAATCCTACAATATTCTTAGCTATATAATACTAACAAAATAACATGTCATAAACGTAATAAAAAACATATTAAATATGCTCTAATTTTGAGAAGAAAAATTAATACATTAATAATCCATTTCCTGTATGCAAAGATTAAATATTTGTAGTCAATTAAAAAAGTTGTTATTTATGTAGTAATAATATATGATATATGACGAAAGCAGTAGATAGTGCATTAAGCATGCTTCCGTGTTTTCTCTTTTCTTTGACCATCAAAGAAAAAAAACCAATTTTCTTACTTTTGCATTTGAAGCAGCAGTCCAATTTTAGGTGATGCTGCTAAATTGTAAACTTTACCGGCAATAAAGATTTTTCCACGGTTGTTGACGGCTAGCTTCGTTTTTTTCTCTTCACGCTGCTTTGTCCAAAACGATAAAGGAGGAATTAAGAAACAAAAAGAGAAAGCAATTAACCACGTTACAGTATGTGCATGTACCATTTGACCACGGAAACGAAACCAACTCCAAAACCAAAACAAGGTTAAGAAAAGTGGTATCGTCTACGTCTCTGCTACAGCGACGTAGATATTTACTTAAATCCCCAATCTCTCGCGTTTTCCCTTTCGTTCTGGCGTTGGCGTTTTATCAAGGCGGCGCGTGAAGCAGGGCCAAAACAGTCAGTGGGTTAAAAATATCAATTGTGAGTGGTGATGAGGTGGGACCCGCAGGCAGACTTTACGTGTGACGTTTACGGACACAGCGTGGAAAGAATGGACGCGTGAGATGGGATGAGGGGATGAAGGGCGAGATGAAAAAAATGATCGGGTGGGAGTGGGTACACGAAGTGTTACCATAGATATTTAGATTGAATTTGAGATTATAGATAGATAGAGATAGATATCTAGGAAAAGGAAGGGAGGGGAAGAAGGTTTTAGCCAGCGCCTATTCCTCACCACAATTTTATTCCTTCCTCTTCTTCGCTCACTATATATTCAATAATCTCCCCCTTTTCTCTTTTCAGCTACTTTAGGTCTTTCTCTGCTCTCTCTTCCTTCTCTTTTTTTTCCTTATAATTCATCTTTTATCTTCGGTTTATTTTTCCTTTCCCCTTTATTCAGTGTTCTATATCGTTAGCGGTTATTTCTGCACTGCTTCTTCCGGTGAGTTCTTCTTGCATCCATCCTTCCATTCCTTCATTCCTTCATCCACTGTTGTGTTACTGTTACTCCGTTTCGTACCGGTTGTTGCTTCAAAGCTGCTTCACTTAGGTTTCAGAATTATCCTTCTTTTGTTTGTTTGTACTATTAGACCACTGCGTGTTTCTGCAATTAGTATTGTTTTTGCAATTAGTATTGTTTTTGCACGTGCTGCTGCAACTTATTGTGCTTGTTGACTCATTGATTGATGTATTCGTTTCTCTCGATTTTATACGTACATAAGGAATGGTTCGCATGTTTTCCAATGTCTTATTGCTATCTCTCGTGATGTATTTGCTTGATGCGCTTTTTCTCTATTTTTTGTTTGTGGATTTTTATAATTGGCTTTTCCGAGCTCAAACTGTGTTGTTACGATTTTGTCGTAGTTCTTTGCTGCTGGTGTTGATTTGTTAGCACTGCATTCCACTTTCCACGCTTGTTACTTTTTACGAGTTGAGTTTCCTGAAGCTAAACTTCTAATAAAGTGTGTGCCACTGGGGTTTTCCTTGTTGATTTGATTTTACATACAAGAGAGGAAATAGTAGATTGATTAAATTAGGAAGCGGAATGTGCTATTTAATTATTTATTTAAGTCTTGTTATATGGCACTCAACTTATCCCCTCGCCAAGTAGCCCAGATATTTGGTCCTTTATTATGGATCAGTTGAAGTAACTCTTGATCGTTAATATAGGCATTGTTCATCTTTTACTTGAACTTAATTACTATAACGTAGGATTCATTTCAAAATTAATGTAATTCTTAGTGTTTGTGATAGGACTTTAAAGGTGTATGTTAGGAAAAAGAAGTCAAACCAGGGCAGAAGTTACAGGGCAGTTAAGAGAGGTTGGATGGTTTAGGGGAGTGGTTAATAGTGTAATCATTGTTGTTATTTTCATTGAACTTTGACAATCTAGATACAAATAGGGCTTAGGCAAAAGACAAATAATAAAAATTGAAAATAAAATATCAACTAATTTAAAATAAAATATACTTAATCTATTTTTGTCTTGTATCAATAAAATAAAATAATATTGTTCCTAAATAAATGGAAAATCAAAACTACCTATCCCTATTTAATCTTTATTGAAATCAAACTAAATATTATTAGATCCAAAACTAATAAAATAAGATTCAAACAAAATTATTAATAAATCCCTACAATTTAAGTTTATTACAACAAAACTTCTTTGTAAACTTAAATTTTTTTATCCTTTATTCGACTTTGCATATGCATCACCCTGCATCAAACTTGTTTCTTTCAACTAGATTTGAATTCTTTTTCCTTATGACCTCCTGGCTTTTACCTAGGTTGACCTTTATGCAACATTGACTGACTTCTTCATCTCGTCCAAAATTTTACTCATAAGATTTTTTGCTATTTTAGTATTCGAGATTCTCATACCCGGATTCTTCTCAACATCTTCATCTTCCTCTTTCTTGACCTACTTCTTCATCTCGACCAAAATTATACTCATCAGATTTTTTGTTATTTTAGTATTCGAGATTATTTTAGTATTCGAGATTCTCATACCTTGATTCTTCTCAACATCTTCGTCTTCCTCTTTCCTGTTTTCATCTAGCTCAAGAACACTATATGTTTGCTCCTCCTTGTCAACCGTCGCCTTCTTCAACTCCTCAAGCCTAGCCATCTGTTTAGCCATAATCTCATTAGCTTCATCCAAAAGTCTCCATATCCGTTAAATCTCTTCATCTTTTTGTTTGAGTTCTTTCTTCATGTTTGCCTTCTCCACATTTGTCGCATCATTTACTGAGATCACTTCGTCCATTGTTGGTACTGAACTCTTCATTTCCATTGCATCCAAGCTCTTTTCCATTAACAAGATTCCACACTCTTCTTCTGCCTCTTCAATAATGAGATTTGTCTCCTCCTTTGTCTCAGCCTTGTAATACTTTGCAATGTGGCCAGCCTTACCACAGTTGTAGCACTTCTTCAATATGCACTCGTTTGCATAGTGGTCGTACTTGCCACACTTAAAACACTCCACTCTTAACCGATCTCCTTAGCCTTTCTCTTGTCCCCAGTCATGCCAATTATGTTGACCGGTTTGTTCTTCACTATCATTCTCAAAATTACTTCAGCCACGTTCACCTCATCCTCGACCTCCTCGTCCTTTGCCTCCAGGACCTCGGCTTTGAGTATTCCGAGTTCCATTTGAGTCAAATTGTGCTTGTAGGTCTTGATTGTCGAGTTCCCTCTTTTTTTTTTTTCTTCTTCCTCAGTTTGTGGGCCTTTAATGACCGAACTAACTCCTCCACAGTGAGAGTTGACAAATCATTTGTCTCTTCAATAGTGACCATGATACTTTCAAAATCATCTATCAGATTTCTTGAGATCTATTCCACAACCTGGTTAGGAGGCACCTGTTCTCCGTTCATTCCGAGTTGGTTGGCCATCTTCTGTACTTGAGCTATAAACTCAACAACTCCTTCTTTTTCATCCATTTCCATATGTTCAAACTCTCTTTTAAGAGCTTGTACTCAGACTTGTCTCACACAGATATCTCCTTGGTATGCCACCTCCAAAATTTCCTATGCTTCTTTTGCTGATTTTGCATTATTTATTTTCTCGAACCTCGATTGATCCATTGCATTATACAGATAGTACAAAGTCGATCTGTCTTTTACCCATGTCTTTTTCAATGTAGCAATCTGGGTCACTGGTTGATGCTCATCCACTGCGGGTTCATTGTACCTGTCCTCCACTATGTCCCATAAGAAGAACCTTCCTCTGCAGACACCAATTGTTGTAATTGATCTTTTTTGACAATTGTAGCACACTCATTCCGTTGACTAATTTTGCTATCCCTGACAAAACTCTCGAGCACTCACTGTTTCCTCACAGTGTTTGACTCTCTCTTCTCTTTTCTCTCTCTCGGTACTTAGAGGAACATAAAACTCTGATACCACTTAGTTAAAAGAAACGTGACTCACAAATAATTGGACTCTTCAATGTGGTTATTTTCATTGAACCTTGATAACCTTTAAATAGGTGCAAATAAGACCTTGCACCAAGTACCAATAATAAAAACTGAAAATAAAATATCAACTAACTTAAAATAAAATCTACTTAATTTATCTTTATCTTATATCAATAAAATATAATAATACTACTCCTAAATAAATAAAAATCAAAACTTCCTATCTCTATTTTATCTTTATCAAAATCAAACTAAATATTACTAGACACAAAACTAATAGGATAAGATTCAAAGAAAATTATTAATAAATCCCTAAAATTTAAGTTTATTCCAATAGGTATGATGTATTTTTCATAGTTTGGACCGAGTTTATATCCTGTATGAAGGGATTTATTTCCCTTGAATGCTGTTGAATGTTCTCTTAATTAGTTTTTCATTAATGCTAGTGTGAACTTAAGTTGAATTATAAGTTTTGAGTGTTGTATCCTTATAACTGATCTGAAGACTCGTTTCTTACTCTTAAGAAACCTAACAGTTTCTTCGTCAAACTATATAGAAAATATATAGTTCTTGTGAACTTCAATTAGGAGATTGATCATGTAAGTATTCATAGCGTAATTTTCTAAAATATTTTTTATGTCCATTACACATCATGAAATTTTGTCCTAAATATTGATGCTTTACATCTGAAACTTGTCTGCACGCTTATCTGATTGCATTCTGTTTCTTTTGCGGCATATCTCGTTTTCTTAAATGTTTCATAAAACATGCAGGCTGCTATTGAGGATTCATGGCTAGGGTTTTGGCTCAGTCAATTAATGTCCCTGGTCTAGTGGCTGAACATAGACATGGTCAGCAAAAGGGATCTGGAAGATCAAAAAGACCAGCCAAAATGATGAATGCAGTACGTACAAATGGATTAAGAATGTCAGGTTTTACAGGACTCCGAACTTTTAATCCTTTGGATACTATGTTGAGACCCGGAATAGATTTTCACTCTAAAGTATCCATTGCAACTTCTGCACACCGAGGAAGATCTACCAGATGTGCACCGAAAGCCATGTTTGAGCGTTTCACTGAGAAAGCAATTAAAGTAATTATGCTAGCTCAGGAGGAAGCAAGGCGTCTTGGTCATAATTTTGTTGGAACAGAGCAAATTCTATTGGGTCTTATTGGTGAAGGGACTGGTATTGCTGCCAAGGTTCTAAAGTCAATGGGGATCAACCTTAAAGATGCTCGTGTGGAAGTAGAGAAGATAATTGGAAGGGGGAGTGGATTTGTAGCCGTTGAGATTCCGTTTACTCCTCGTGCAAAGCGTGTTTTGGAACTTTCACTGGAGGAAGCTCGTCAACTTGGTAATCATGTTTTTCAGCTTCTTCCTTCCTTTGTTGTATTAACTAATATATACATGGAAAAGCGTCTTTTGGAACTGTCTGTCCATTCTTAGTTTTCTCATTGTTCTTTTGGTGTAATTGTTACTCGAAATAATGTAGAAGAGATTTGGTTGTATAAGATCTATTATGTATATATATGTCAGGTAGTCTTCTATTATAATAAAGGATAAAGCAGAGGATTGAAAAAGTGACCCTATGAATTTATGATACAAGCGTTTCTTCAATGTTGTCATAAACTTTTGTTTGATACTTTGTCTATATATCTGGTCAATTTTACCAAACTTGTTCATTGATAGTGTGTACCACCACTGAATGGTTTTCGCTTGCTTTAAAATGCATTTGGAATTGAGTTTGCGGCCATATGTTATTATTTATTTTGTTTAATGCTGTTCTGTATTTTGGGGTAAAAAATTGTACTTAGTTGTAACGAATCCTTAATATTTTCAGGTCACAATTATATTGGATCAGAGCACCTGCTTCTGGGTCTTCTTCGGGAGGGTGAGGGTGTTGCAGCACGTGTTCTGGAAAACCTGGGTGCTGATCCTACTAACATTCGCACACAGGCTAGTATTATGCTTTCATGTATCTTTTTGCATCAAACATCTGTTTGCATGGATACATAATGAGTTTATACTTATCTGATAGTTTTCACTGTATGGGTACAGGTTATTCGCATGGTGGGTGAGAGTGCCGACAGTGTTACTGCTACTGTTGGTTCAGGAAGTAGTGGGAATAAGATGCCAACTTTGGAGGAGTATGGTACCAATTTGACCAAGCTAGCAGAGGAGGTATGGAGAGGTCATGGTTTTCTTTATGAAGGTCGTAGATCTTGCTTTATTGTGAATAAAAGCTTAATTTTTTATGTGCTTCCTAGGGAAAATTGGATCCTGTTGTGGGAAGGCAGCAGCAAATTGAACGTGTGACACAAATTTTAGGCCGTCGAACTAAAAATAATCCTTGTCTGATTGGAGAACCTGGTGTTGGGAAGACAGCAATTGCTGAAGGTCTCGCTCAGCGGATTGCAAATGGTGATGTTCCTGAAACCATAGAAGGCAAAAAGGTTAGTTGAAATCGATGTACCTCTGCTGTTCTTGAAGTTAGTGTTAAGTTGCCTGTTAAGTTTGGGGGCTTCATATTCTATTTTTGTATGTACTGTTCAAATTGCTGGAATTCCAAAATATCTCATTTCTATATATATATATATATATATATATATTTTATGAACTCTTTTTATTTGTATTATAAAAAGGAGTTTCGTGGCACCAAGATGGCCAAATCAGTATCTAGGGCACACCGTCTCATGTTCAGTGATGATTATATGATAGTGATTTCATTATTTCATACGAATATTTCAGGTTAGGATAGGTAACGGAATTATTTGTTTTGTAGTTTTTAGTATGATTTGACAAGTCCCAAATCTTAAATAAACATGGATATGCTTTTTACTTAATAATATTTGGCATACAATAGCCTGATTTGGACATGTTATTTGTTGACTATTAATATAATACCATACAATAGGTCATCACTTTTGTATTAGTCATTGTATTTATCTTTTCAAATTAATGGGAATAAAATCTGGACGGGATTATCAAGATTGGTCCTGTTTGAAGGGAATACATATGTGTGGATTAAGTAGTTACCCTTTGATAACTTTTCCTTTCTATTTTTTCGTAAACAAACTATTTAGAAAGCTGACCCTATTTGGTGAAGGTACATATAAAAATGATTGTCAACAAGCATCTTTTCTCGATATCCCACATACTATAATGCACTTTGTTTTGAATGCATTAGGTTATAACCCTTGACATGGGTTTACTTGTTGCTGGAACTAAATATCGTGGTGAGTTTGAGGAGAGGTTGAAGAAACTAATGGAAGAAATCAAGCAAAGTGACGAGATAATCCTTTTTATTGATGAGGTACACACTTTGATTGGAGCAGGAGCAGCAGAAGGGGCAATTGATGCTGCTAACATACTTAAGCCAGCTCTTGCAAGGGGTGAACTCCAGGTAGTACTTTCCCCCGCTGACATGTTCGAAATGAATTTACTGCTTGTTGACTCTGATAGTCAATTTAATATGTGAAGAGGGTGAAAAAAAATTGAGTTTTTGACATTTGGATTTAGTAGGATCACTCAAACCTGTGATGATAAAGGAAGAAGAGACTATCTCTGGTCATAATATTGTCCTTGGAACTCCACACTGTACAAAAAAAAGTATACAATCTTCTGGTCATTCCATGCTTATAAGCTGTTAAAACTGTTGCAAGATATTTAACATGTCTGCTATGAGCAACTCTCTAGTCTCAATTCTAATATGGTCGGGAGTCGTTGCTAACTTGTAGTCAGCATTATATGATATGCTGAAGATTTTTAATCCAAAATTTCAAGCTTGGAATTTCCTACAGTTTCAATTTCGGTTGATAACACATCATAATGGCTGTTGTAGGCATATTTTGAAGGGGGTTCCGAGGCCTATGCTAAACTCCTCTACACAATGAATATCTTCTAAAATGTAGACCATTAAATAGTTTAATTCAGTCCCAACTACTGGCATTGTTTTAATTAGTTTGTTTTGATATTTCTGCAGTGTATTGGAGCCACAACATTAGACGAATATAGAAAGCACATTGAAAAAGATCCTGCTTTAGAGAGACGATTCCAGCCAGTTAAAGTACCAGAACCGACTGTTGATGAAACAATACAAATTCTGAAAGGACTTAGAGAACGATATGAAATTCATCACAAGCTCCGATATACTGATGAGGCTCTTGTAGCTGCTGCACAGCTGTCATACCAGTATATCAGGTTAGTCATAATTCATCTCTCTTCTTTGTTCGTTTAATGTGATTTATGTTATAGATATTTTAATTCGCTTTTCAACATGGCATGTTTAAATTGGAAATTTTCCTTGAATTAAGCTGATGCATGTTAGTTATGGAATTTTGCAACAATAGCTTCCCTCTTTGAATTGCCTTATGTCAGTTACATTTATGTCTGAATGTAGTGATGTGATTGATATCTATGTTAGCTATCATGCCATCCATTCATTTATGATAATGTTGTCCCTGCAGTGATCGGTTTTTGCCTGACAAAGCTATAGATTTGATTGATGAAGCTGGTTCCCGAGTTCGGCTTCAACATGCACAGGTATATATTATTTGTTTACCCTGAACTATCAGTTCTAGCTTCTATTACTGAGCTAATATGGGCTGTAACTCTATGTACTTCCAGTTACCTGAAGAAGCAAGAGAACTTGACAAGGAGGTCAGGCAGATTATCAAGGAGAAAGAGGAAGCTGTTCGTAACCAAGACTTTGAAAAGGTAATATCTCTTTGAGGATTTAACATGACAAGTTTTTTTGGACATTTTCACGAAAATATTCAACTACCTTGGCTAAGGAAAGTAATGTTTTTGCTAAAGTAAACGCTAAAAGTGATTAGCATTTTATCAATTATATAAAATGGCTTTTGATTATAGTAAGCTTGTAGAGTTTAAAGAATGTTGTAGTAGTATAAAACCCTTCTTTCACAAAAGAAGGAAAGAACAGTGTAATGGCTGGTTCTTTTTGTCAGCTGTACTATTTTTTTGCGTTTAATTTATGGGTTGATGATGTAAATTTTTGAGCAGGCTGGAGAGCTGAGAGATAGAGAAATGGATCTTAAGGCACAGATCTCAACACTTATAGAGAAAGGCAAGGAGATGAGCAAAGCAGAGACTGAGGCAGGGGATGCAGGTCCTACTGTGACTGAAGCTGACATACAGCATATTGTCTCATCCTGGACTGGTATTCCGGTTGAGAAAGTCTCGACGGATGAATCTGATCGCCTCCTCAAGATGGAAGAGACATTACATAAGCGAGTCATTGGTCAGGATGAAGCAGTGAAAGCCATTAGTCGGGCTATTCGTAGAGCTCGGGTTGGACTGAAGAACCCTAACCGTCCAATTGCTAGCTTCATCTTTTCTGGTCCAACTGGTGTGGGGAAGTCTGAATTGGCCAAAGCATTGGCTGCATACTACTTTGGCTCTGAAGAAGCTATGATACGACTTGACATGAGTGAGTTTATGGAAAGACACACAGTTTCCAAACTTATTGGTTCACCTCCTGGGTATGTTGGTTACACTGAAGGTGGGCAGTTGACCGAGGCAGTTCGACGTCGTCCTTACACTGTTGTTCTATTTGATGAGATTGAGAAAGCCCATCCTGATGTATTTAACATGATGCTTCAGATCCTGGAAGATGGAAGACTAACCGACAGTAAGGGAAGAACTGTGGATTTCAAGAACACACTTCTTATAATGACATCAAATGTTGGAAGCAGTGTGATTGAGAAAGGAGGCCGCCGAATTGGATTTGATCTGGATTATGATGAGAAGGATAGCAGTTATAATAGAATCAAGAGCTTGGTGACTGAGGAGCTAAAGCAATACTTTAGGCCAGAATTTTTGAATAGGTTGGATGAAATGATTGTCTTCAGGCAACTCACAAAACTGGAGGTGAAGGAGATTGCTGACATAATGCTCAATGAGGTGTTTGCTAGACTGAAGGTAAAAGATATTGAACTTCAAGTAACAGAAAGATTTAGGGACAGAGTGGTGGAGGAAGGTTATAATCCTAGTTACGGAGCCAGACCTTTAAGAAGAGCTATAATGCGACTTTTGGAAGACAGTATGGCAGAGAAGATGCTTGCTAGAGAGATCAAAGAGGGTGACTCTGTTATAGTGGATGTTGATTCTGATGGTAACGTGATTGTGCTCAATGGTAGCAGTGGAGCCCCCGAGTCCTTACCAGAGGCGCTTCCTGTATAATGCGGTTAATTTTCTGATACTATGTGTACTTAGTTTGTCTGAAGTATGTTTTACTTGTCAATGTACCCAAAGCTTTTGATTGATACTGGTATCTTTCTTGCCTATTGCCAAGAAAAACCAAATTCAGAAAAAGGGTAGTGGGGTTACCAGGGGTTGGGGAAAAACTGAAGCATCTGCGGGAAGGTGAAAATCAAATCAGTGCCGTGTTTGGTATAACTTTACCACCAATGAACTATTCCTTAGGAAAATGGGATATTTTTATGTTTTCACTGGTTTGACCAACGATGTAATATCAAGCATTACTGTAAATGATCGGTATGGCCTATTCTTTGTTTGAGAATTCAATGCGTGTAATGACAGGTTCAAGGTAATTAGATCAAGTTGAATACGTAACTGTCCCCAAATCATCTATGCACACAAATTTGCTGTGGATGGTAGTGAAGCAACGTGTTTCAAGTGTTGTATCGGCCTGTTTTATAGTGTCTGTTAAAAGATCCAACACATTCATTCTCTTTCGTGGTTAGATATTTAACCTCTTGTGTCTAACCTCTTTCATCAGCATGTCTGTTAAAAGATCCACCACATTCATTATCTTCATCCGTGGTTGGATTTACGGTGGTTGAACAGTCCAGGAATCAAATTCATGGTTGTACAATGGGCTATTTTACGAAAAGCGAACCAGGGTCACCAATAACATGTTCAAAGTTTTAAAGCTGATGATAAAAAATTTAAAACTTATATGTTCTATTAACCGTACTTTAAATTTAAATTATGACTTCATAATATTTATTTAATATATCAATTAATAAAGACAAAGGAACGCTTAACTTTTTAGCCTTCATTTTTTATTTTTAATAGATGACAAAAACTTCAATTTTGTCTTAATTAATTCTTAAAATTTGATTCTATGTACAGATATATATTTTGAATTTTAAATTTGTTTTAATTGATTTTTATTTTTTTCTATAAAAAATATAATATATATGAGCAGAAAAATCAAAATTATTTAATTCAAAACTGTTACAAAAAATTATATATATAAAAAGTTACTTGTTCTAAAAGTAATTATAATAAAATTAAAGTTTTAGATGTCTATCTAAAACAGTAAAGTTTAAGATCAATAGAAAAAGTTTAAATCTTAATGTACTTGTGGATATAATAAAAATTTAAGAAAGTAAAAATGTTATTTTTTAATAATAAGTAATGATATTGTTCATTAATCTATTTAAGTCATGATATATTTGTTCATAATATCTAATATAATAGTTTAAATAACCCTTTTACTAAACTTGTAATAATTAGGATAAATAAAATCAATTACAGCATGAAAACAGATTGAAATTTTAGAAATTTGAAATAAAAACATATATACTTATTATTACACAGAGACGTCGCATTTTCTTTCCTAGTACTTAGGTCACCTAAGATATCTTGGAGATGAGAATGAGAAGAACAAGGTTACATCACAATTAGAGATATGACAAAAAGCACTGGATCAGCCCATCTATCCAGCAAAAAAGAAAAGGTCAGGTTAACATCTTGAGGGTTACTCCACCAACACAGGTTGCTTCCTGTACTTCTTCATTCTTATTTTATTCTGCAATTAAAAGTTTTTTTTCTTTTTACCAACATTGCTTTAGCTTTCAATGATCTTGACATCAGTTAACATAAATCAAGATATATTGAACTACGCATCTCCCATGTCCGTTTTGCCTTTCAACCATTTTAACAAATTCTAAAAAAATTACATAATTATAATTAATATAAAAAACCCAAAATCTACATACATACATACATACATACATACATACATACATATATATATATATATATATATATATATATATATACTACAAATAAAAATTTATACAAAAAGATAATATTAATAAACTAAAACAAAATAAATAAATAAAAGTCAAACGCGAAGGCCTGAAGGATATGCAAGATCTGTTGGGCCTTCAACGGATCTTGACATCCATCGACGAATTTTGAGATCCGTTGAAGGTCTAACAAATCTCGCATATTTGTTCAGGTCTTTCTCGATTCTCTTCTTCTTCGTTTGTACATAGAAAACGTAGAGACCAAACAAAAGCCGTCAAACTCCACAGCACGAACCAACACCACCACAAAACGAAGCACACCTGCATCGAAATGGAGAAGACAGAAGGAAGCGAATGCAATGAAATTGAAAAATGGGGAAGAAAGGAATATGATAGGGGAAGAAACAGAAATGAAGTTGAGTGGTAAGAGAGAAAATGAGAGTGGGGGTGGGGCTGTGACTGAGTGAAAATGAGAGAGAAGGAATTAGGATTTTAACAAAAAAGTAAAATAGGTAAATGGTAAAAGTAAAAAAGGGTACTTTTGTAATAAGAAAAATATTTGAGGAGGTGTAGAAAGTGTTGGGGTGATGGAGGGAGGAACCTCTAACATTTTCAATTTGAAAGTTGAACAAATTCGTTGTACCAAGCCCAACAGGCCATTCTTGCAAATTAATCATATTAGTCAGTCAGGTCTAACTTTAATTAAAAAAATTGAATTTTGTGTCACGATACTTTATATTATCATAATTTGACAATTTGACTAAAGTTTAATATAATTCGATCAAAATCTAATACAATTTGATTACGTATTGAAACCATCCAGACCACAAGATTTCTTAGTTTGAAATTAGTTTGTCATCAAGCCATTTCATATAAAAAATAAAAAAAATTCACTTAAGGCAACCAAACTCTGCCACATAATTAAAATTGCTCAGTCAGCAAGCCACGACACAAAATTTTTAATGCCGTCTAACCCACTTAACGACAAGGTCCAAATTGAGTTAATTTTTCACAAAAGGGACCTAATTGAGATAAATTAAAATACGAGGATCTATTTGAGACGATTCTGCACAAATAAGGACGTCTGAAATGATTAAATATTTATATAACAAAAGAAAACAGACAGAGCCCGATACTTATGAGTTACAAATCAGTAGAGGTTACAAAAAGCTTTAAATCAAAATATTTTTTATCATCATCAAAAAGGGGAGATTGTTAGCATAAAACTAAAGAGCAAAATTTTTGATGATGTCCCAAAGTCAAGTCTCAAGTTCTCTTATTGTAGGAAGATCTTCATGAAGACTTATTTTTATATTAAGATTTTTTCAATTTAGTAGATTTATGTATATGATGTGGTTTACCTTTGATTCTACGTATTGTCAGAGTGGCGCAGTGGAATGGTTAACGCGTTCAACAAACCAAGAGTGAATTGGTTTCTTATCTCAAATCGTTCTTTTAATAATTCTCTCAAGTAAATACAAAAATTCCTTAAAATAATTTAAACAAATTAAAGAGTAAGGAAGAGAGAAAATTGCATAGGTAATTTTTATCCTGGTTGGGATCAAACAGATCGTACATCTAGTTGTTAATCTCAATTGAGAATTAACGCTTCACTAGCAAAAACCAATAAATTGTTACAATCATAAAGAAAAAAAAAATAGTTTAAGGTTATAACACCTTTCTTGTTACCTAAAGAGATGAAAGTCACATCCCTTCTAACCCACAAGGGATAAACATCTCCTCTGAATCTTCACAAATTATGAACACCTCCTCCGAATGCTTCACGAAGGATGATAGGCTTTTAACAAAGCAACAACAACAACACTCAATCACACTCCCTGTGAAAGTTCTCGCTTTTGTTAAATTATATTAATTTAAGAATTGGTTCATGTAATTTAAAGCATAACTTTGATGTAAAAATTCTAATGTGATGACTATTAGAATATAATGTATTAAAGTTATAGGGATTATTTTAGAGTTATTAAAATTAATCCCTGTCTTCTCACTTCAATAAAGGACATTTTGGTATTTTATTAAAGTTGGTTAAATATCATAAAAGAGAAAAAATGTTTTACTACTCTTGACAAGTTAAGTGATAGAAGCAACTCCAATATTCAGGACTTGAACGGCTCCTTGATCCATAATTGGCAGCTGAACGAAGATTTGGTTGAAGATGAATGGTGCGAGCAAGGTGTTTGTGAAAATGGTTCACTTTATTTTGATGTGTGTGTGGAGAGTTTCTAACTCAGATAGCCTTCCAGCGGGGAAGGGAGCTAGAGGAAAACAAGCTAAAGCAGCTCTAAGCTTGAACTCAAAGAAGTAATGGCTAGATTAAATTCAGCAGCATATCACTATATCAATTCAAGTTAATTTTACAAGAAGGAGAAGCTTCTTTTATAGAGTAAGAGAAGCATGGCTAGTAAGCTACAATGTGCATGAAGCTACGTAGGTTGGGTGGATGTTTCAGGCAAAACATATTTAAAACATGCTCAAGTGAAGAAGCTACACGACTGATTATGTTTCACGTGGAAAATGTTGAAAACGTTCTTCAAAGAAGGGAAGCTATACGGTTGGCTGCAAAAATGCACTCTTCTTTGCCTCCTTTGTGTTCTCTTGCTTGGAAAACTTCCTATATTGTGTAGACATACTTCCTAGTCTTTATTAATGTCCTACAAAACAATGTAAATGGATTTAATTAAAGAGAATTCATCTAAGACTTAGATAAGGAAAGAACTTTTAGAAATCCTTATTCCACTTCCCTTTCTTTAGTCTTTGTTTAAGTTGTTACTTCTTTGGATGGAAAGTCCTAAAGGAGTTGCCATCATTCCCTCCCTCTTTAAAAACGATTTGCCCTCAAATCGGGAAGAAAGAAAGAAGCACAAGTTTGGCTTGTATTTTCCTCCTGGATAAAAAATATATCTACAAAAGATAGCAAAAATTAGTATGATTAAGGAGATATATGCAAAGATAAGAAGATAAGATGAAGGCCTTTTGACAAAAAATTTATTAGAAGAAGTCTTGGCCTTTAATTTATTTTTAGTTTCACTTTGTTTTGAACATTCCCCATGATGAAATGTAGAAACAAAGTGATGTTTTTGAGAAGAAGAGTCAAGGTATTTACCTGTGAATGAAGAATTTAACAACATGCATACCTTTTTCTTCTCTTGAGAAGGGTGCTTTTCCAACCTATCTTTTTCTTTTCTTTCTTTATCAATTTTCATTTTCATTTTTATTTCATCCTCATTCACTTGTTCAGGTGTAAGAGGAATCAATGTGATTTTATTTCCTTTGTGGAGAAAAGTTATTTTATTGGTGTAGCCATCATGACTGGAGTTATGATCATATTGCCATGGCTTACCAAGTAATACATGGCCAACATCCATTGGAACAACATCACATAAAACTTTGTCTTCATAGGTGCCAATGGATATTGGTATGGTTACTTGTGTGTTGACTATTATTTCTTCATCCTCTTTTATCCACTGAAGCTTGTAAGGCTTGGGATGAGGAATAATAGGTAAGGCCAATTTGTTCACCACTCTAGAACTACAACAATTGGAAGAGGAACCACACTATCCACAATCAAAGAACAAGTGTTTTCAAAATTTTACATCTTGTGTGGAATATGTTCTCTCTTTGTGATTGTTCTAGTTCTTTAGATTGTCTTCCAAGAAGTCTTCTTACCAATAATAACTCTCTTTCACAAGGTAAGGCTTCTTCCTCAGAGATGGAAGTATCTGATTCACTTGAAGAATCCTGATTGTCACTCTATGGTCTAAGAGATAAGTAGACCTTTTGTGAGGACATTCATAAGAATAATGTCCTTGTTCTCCACATTTAAAACATTTGGTTTCTCTACCCCTTTTTTCCTTTGAAGGTTTTTTTTGAGAGGGATTTCATTCTCGCTCTCTCTGTTTCTCTTTTTCTTTTCCTCTCTGTCTCTCTTTCTCTTTTTCTTTTTCTTTTTCTCGAGGTTTTGAATACCTCGTTGGACTACCCTCCCTCTTAGGATCTTTCCTATACATGGAGGTGGTAGGGGAAATCCTTATAGTGGAAACGTTTCTTCTAATTTGCTCTTCCACTCGCACACATATATGAACAAAATCATTGAGATCTAAATACGGTAAAAACTCTACCTTATCTCTGATCTCATAGTTAAGGCCACTTTGGAACCTAGCTATGGTGAATCTCTCTTCTTCTTTGATTCCAGTTCGTAACATGAGTAATTCCAATTTTTGTTGATATTCCTCGAAACTCATGTTTCTTTGTTGGAGTCGATGGAGCTTGTCGATGGAGCTTGTGCATGACCTCCCTTGCATAATATGCATCTTTTGATCTCTAATTATAGAGGTCCACCAATAGAGAGCTGCACCTTGAAAAGGCAAGGTGGCTAGGGTCACTCTCCTCCTATCATCTATGTGGTAACACTCAAAAATTTGTTCAACCTTCATTTCCTACTCAAAGTATTCCTCTACATTGTCTCTACCATAGAAGGAAGGAAGGTCAAGCTTTGGTTCCATATGATGTTCTCTATGATTGTGGTGTCTCCTAGGTGGACGCTGATAGTGATCATAAGGATGAATACTATGTTGATCACTATGGTCGGAATGTTCACCATGATCATGGGTTTGCCTATAAGAGTGCTCATCATGGTTTTGACCTCTCTGATTGAGAGTGAGTTTAGTAACCATCTGTCTGAGCTCGTGGAACTCACCTCGAGTTCGATTAAGCTCAACTTCAGTCCGGTTAAGTTGAGCTTGAGTTCTACTAAGTTCCTGATTATGAATTGTACCTTGAACACTGAAGTGACTCATACTTGTGAAGTAGAGAAATGATTTTCACAAGAGTTGGAAAGGCTTGCACAAGTATAGAGTCAAAACTTTTCAAAGACTTTGTTTAGATTTTTGGTGAATGATTTCTAGAAAGATTCTAGAGGTAAAAGAAACCGAATAACTCCCAGGAAGGAGAGGTAAGTCACAATGGACAGGCTTAAGAATCGTGTCCTTCCTTAGCCAGAGTTTCTCCGGTCATTTCTTACCCCAGTTTCTAGGTAGAAATCTTTCAAAAGCTAATGCAAGAATGAGATGCACCTAGAAACCAAACGAAGGTTTATCTATATGAACGCGCACCTAGATATCATGGAGACGTAAAACAGAAATAACAACAAGCAAAAAATATTAAAGAAAAAAATACAATTGGAAAGGAAGGATGAGACACGACCCTAAGTGAAAGTGCAAGTGACACTTGGAGCCACTTGATACACTTTCACACTAAGATGTGGAGACTAGACTATTACAATGTTTAATATTGGACTTGGAATTGCTAGCAAAGCATTTTCTCAAGCCACTTAAGTTTTAAAAGTAAAAGAAAAATGAAACTCAAATGTTCCGTGATATAAAGCCAAAATTACAAGTAAAAATGTTTACAAAAGTAGCAAAGCCAAGTGTGGCTGCTGTGTCATATGTGCTGGTCCAAAAATGATGAGCAAAAGGTGGTGTGTTTGCTGAATGCGCAAGGCAAAGTGGTTCTTGGAGTTGCACGCTTGTATCCCTTTTAACACCTCATCCACTTCCTAAGATGCTGCCCTCTTGGAGAAAGGTTTTTGCACCTTGGACACCTCACCAATACGTCACAGCACCACTGTCATACACTAAACTAGTGAACAAACATATTTGCTACACCGGAATTGAATTTTCGCAGAACAGATTTTTGGGGCACAATTTAGAAGCCAAACAAGGTGAAATCAAATGATTTTAAGCTTTGAATCACAGGAGGGAGACAGAAGTGAATTATGCACCAGAAAATGGGTAGGAAAATGGTGTTTTCAGTGGAAAAAATGAGTGACAATGATTCTAAGGCTTAATTGAAGCTTCAAGCAAGTTTATATAATCAATTTGAAGGTGTGCAAACACTTAAGCAGCCAAGAAACAAATTGCTATGCTAAATCATTGGTTTACTTCCATTTAAAGCACATTTTGATGGTTTAAAAGACAAATTTGCATATAGGCTGGAAAATGACCAAATGAACAGTGCACACTAATTTCAAATGGTAAAATAAACTGGTTCAAATGGTTACAATGCACAAAAACAGCCAGAATCAACAATTCACACCAGCTGTAGCCAAATATGAAACACTAAAGCACTAAATCTGCGCCAGATTTAAGAAATTTATGGAAATAAGGCTGGACAGCACACACAATGACTTAAGGAAGTCCTAATGCACTAGATCTAGCTAAAAAATATTAGCTAGGAGATGTTAAATGACCTAAGACCAAACAAAGACTTCAAGTACGGTGCAAAACTTGACTAAAAACAGTGACATATTCAAATCAGATTTTTGATCAACTCAACTACACATCTTGCAATTCTGTGATTGATTGGAGTTGCTATCACTTGAGACATGTTTAAGATCATTAAACAAACTTGAACAATGCTTAAGAGACAAAAACTCTGGATAGAAACTAATAATTGCACATTCACTAGATTTAGATCTTTATGCAAAATTTTAAAACAGAATCAAGTTTTTATCAATGCTTTAGCTCATGTGATCAAAGCTAGACAATGTATTCTTGCTTTATATGACCAATGAATAACTATCATTGCATGAACTCAATCAAAATGGAAAAATTCAACAAAACAGATTCAAATACATGAGGACAAAATGAAAATTGCAAAAATTGTTTTGCACAAGACCGTGACATAACTAGAATGAAAAGTAAAGCTTGAATTGAACTCAAAAAATTGGAAAGACACTAATTAAAATGAATAACAAAGGATATGGAACAATGAATGAAATCAAACATCGACAGAAAACATGAAAATTAAACGAAACATAACTGGAAAAAAAATAGAAAACAGTAGCAAAACTGGAACAACACAACATAGTAGTGAAGAAAATTAAAAGAAGAGTGGCTTAGCTCATGAAATCACGTGCGGACGACCTGGCTCTGGATTCCAAATGATAGAAGTGGCTCCAATCTTCAAGACTTGAGCTGCTCCTTGATCCAGAATTGGCAACAGAATGAAGATTTGGTTGAAGATGAATGGTGCGTGCAAAGTGTTTGTGAAAATGGTTCACTGTATTTGGATGTGCGTGGAGAGTTTCTAACTCAGATAGCCTTCCAGCGGGGAAGGGATCTAGAGGAAAACAAGCTAAAGCAGCTCTAAGGTTGAACTCGAAGAAGTAGTGAGTGGATTTAATTCAACAGCATATCACTATATCAATTCAAGTTATTTTTACAAGAAGGAGAAACTTTCTTTTATAGAGTAAGAGAAGCATGGCTAACAAGTTACAATGTGCATGAAGCTACGTAGGCTGGGTGCATGTTTCAGGCAAAACATATTTAAAACGTACTCAAGTGACGAAGCTACACGGCTGGTCATGTTTCACGTGGAAAATGTTGAAAACGTGTTTCAAAGAAGGGAAGCTATACGGTTGGCTGCAAGAATGTACTCTTTTTTGCCTCCTTTGTGGTCTCTTGCTTGGCAAACTTCCTAGATTGTGTAGACATACTTCCCGGTCTTTATTAATGTCAGACCTACCTCCCAGTCTTTATTAATGTCTTACAAAACAATGTGAATGAATTTAGTTAAAGAGAATCCATCTAAGACTTAGATAAGGAAAGAACTTTTAGAAATCCTTATTCCACTTTCCTTTCCTTTCTTTAGTCTTAGTTTAAGTTGTTATTTGTTTGGATGGAAAGTTCTAAAGGAGTTGTCATCATTAAGTTTCTGAAAAGTGAAAGAGAAAAAAATAACATTCTCAAAAAAGAAAAACAAACTGTGACTTTGACCGAAAAAAACATCCTTAACAATTTCTATATCATCGAGAAAACGTTAAAGAGAAATAAAAAAATAATTGATAAAAAAGAACTATATAATGATCTAGGTAAGTTTTTTTCTACACTAGTAAAAGAACAATAATTAAACTCGCACAATATGCTTCAAATGAAGAGAAACCTATACCTATATAAATACGATGACATTTTGGTAGTTTTGTAAAACTTATATACCTCGGTTGTGTCAAAAAGCTTTTGTGCCTCGATTAAAATCAAAACCGATGCCTAAAGACGTAAAAATTTCCTCAAAAGGATTCTGAACATGATCTACTGCCTGGGTTAACACAGAACCGAGGCCTATAGGAGAACTTCTGCTTTGGGTCCTGGTAGAACCAGAGCATATAGTCATTTCAGAGGCATTGGGTGCTTTTTATAACTGAGGAATATAATGCTTTACTGCCCTCAGGTGAAGGTAGAACCGAGGTAGTATGGTTTTTTTACATACCCAACGTTAAAAATTTTAGCTAACGAAAGTGTTCTTCTTCCTCGTAGTTTTGGAAGTTCCTGGCGCAACCTCTGCAGTTCTTCTTCCCATGTGCAACATTCTTCGTCGCGGCGAAGCTTCTCACTGGTGGTCCAAGGTGCGTCCCGCATTGGTGCTTCTCTCGTTCATCTTTCTCATGTTGGTGCCTCGATTTGACTCGTCGACGCCGTCACTGCACCGCCCCCGCCGCACCGCTCCCACCGAACCGCCCTCGCCACGCCACCCCCGCTGCACCGTTCCCGCTGCTCCATCTCCGTTGCTCCGCCCCCGCTGCACCACTTCCCTTGGCCGCGTTGCTCTCGCGTTCATCTTTCTCTTTGCAGCGGCTTCTTCTTCTTCTTCTTCGAGGTAAGTTGATGAAACGGGTCACACCGCTCACAAAAGTTATGCAATTATATGAATGCAGTATATTTACTAGGAAGTGACTCCTAGGTCGTCTCTCGAGGACCAATTTTTGGTGGTTCAGTCTCAGATCAAACACGTAGTGGGGGGGGGGTTTTGATAGTGTTTTCGGTTGCGGAGAAAATTAAAAACGATGAAATCAATTTTTAAAGACAGTAAAAAACGGTAAAAGAGGTAAAAATGGAACAGTAAATATGTAGAAATGGTAAAATTTAAATGGTAAAATGAAAACGACAGTAGAAATAAAAACACTTAATTGAAAATGAACTTCATCAAAGATTCAACACTTGAAATAAAATCACTGAACAATGAAGATAAAAATTCAAACCGAGCAAACTGCTCCAAATACTGTGACAGACTTCTCGAACATTACATGCTTTAGAAAGAATTACATTTTTGCTGCAAGAAAATAACACTACTGCACTGTTTAGAACTAAAAACCGAGAGGGAGAGCTCCTGGAAGAGAAGGAACCGTGACCCCTTCCAGGCCTCAAGGCCGTTTGCCTCTACACTACACTAAACTCATGCTAAAATCTCCTCCCTCAATCTCTGATCGCTGCTGCCATTTTATAGCCAACAATCTGAACATCCGTGACTTCTCCTTAATTTTTGTCAGCATCTTTTCCTTGCAATAGCTTCTTGGCCGTGAGAAAACAGGGTGAGGGCCCCTCCATTTTTCAAATTCTCTTGTCATGTTCTACACCTTGCAACCGTGGACTACCTTCCATACTCTTCTTCCTTCTAAAAATTCTTTGGCTTCCTTTCCTTCTTTTCCCGTAAACTCCCACCTATGCTGGATGTGTGAAAGATGGTTTTCTCTTTAGGTGGCAGCTGCTCCAATCTTCTTATTGCCAACAACGCTTCCTTCCAACCAAGGTGGACTCTACTTCCATTCCAAGCTGCTGCCATGGCCATGAGCTTCACTTCTTTGCTTCCACATTCCAGCTCTTCTTCATTTTGTTACTTCACGCACATCCTCCTCCAAGACAATATCTTGTCCTTTGCCCCTGAACTGGCCATAGTCAATGAATAAAATAATAATGTCCACACATCTACATGCTTTTCTTCTTTCAGGATCACCATTGCCGCCACTTCCTTCTTCGTTCTCCATGCGTTGCATTTCTTGAGCGTGGCAGCACCTTACGGCTTTTCACGTCCAGCACCTTTTCCCAACTTCCCAGAATTGAATCTGCACCTGTCGTGAGCTTCTCTTCTCCGGTGATGGCTCCATCACGTTCCAGCTTTCCAATCATCATGCCAATCTTATCTGCTACTGGACTTTGTGGAAGGTGCATCTGGGCAAAGAAGTTGCTGTATCAGCTACTGGTTGTGGCTGGACCGTGAGACGTGTGTTTTCATCTCCTTGCTGCCAGCGTTTTCAGTGAGCATGGATGAAGATATGAAGACCTCTGGACCAGTTGCTGCTTCTCCCAAATGCAGAAGAAGTGTTGGACGTTGCTGGATGGTGAGTGGGCCGTGGTTCTTCACTCAGTTCCTATGTCATCTTCTTCAATTCTGAAAATAATATTCCCTTAGTGGTGTTTGAGTTGTCCGTGGACCCTTGTTGCATCCCAAATCATGTGATGCTTTATTGCTGCAAAAAATGAATGGTGATGTCATGCTTTTCAACTTTTGAGAATAACAGCAGCCCATACTTTTATTCAGATATTTCAGCATTGGATTTTGGACACATTTGTATTTTTGCCAAGCATCCAAAACCGTTAGTGGAGGCCCCATGATGTCCCATTTTTTACAATTTTCTTCTATCATCTTTTGGCAAAAGTAAGAAAGTGCCGTGTACTATTCTGTATTTTTCAGCCATGATTTTTCAGCAATTGAGCTTGGTCTAGTGAGCATTTCAATAAAATTTAGCACATTTCATTTTGGAATTGCTTCCAAATAAACCGTGAATGGCCGTATCTTGAATATGTTTTCAAACCAATTTTTACTTCTTAAAAATTCCTAGAAGGGAGATGTTTCCAAATGTCCCAAAATATAATTCCAGAATTTTCCCTGCAGTCAACGTAAATAATTAGTCTCAGACAATTCAAATTAATCAAAATAAGAATTTCTGATCAAATTGAGCACAATTAGCAAAAACGGAATAATACCAGACATTTTACCACAATTCCCTGATTAAATTCGGTACAATAAGTTAAGTGAAGTGTAGAAAATATTGACTCATCAAAATAGACCACACTTAGTCTTTTGCACTCCTGGGCAAAATCAAGACGCAAATCAAGGAATAGTTCAAAAGGACATCAAGTGTACGACACAAACTCAGTTTACAGAAAACAAAGACTCGCAAGAAAACAAAGAGAATTTACACTGTTCTCAAGAAATCTGGACAGATAAAAGATGTAGAAATTATCCAACACAGAATCAAATAAAGCATATACTTACAGAAATCATCCAAGCAATTCACAGTATGGAAAAATAATTAATCAGCTCAAGAGGTGATTCAAAAATAACATAACCTCACAAATGCACTAACAGTGTTTCTCTCAAGTGTTTAAGGTAAATCACTGTCACTCAATGTACTCAAGAAAACAAACACAAGCAGACTTGGCAAGCTTCTAATATCAACACTTAAAACATATGCATGCTCAGATCAAAAGGTCTTTCAGGGTGGTAATGGGGCCAAGGACAAGGGAGGATAAATATGGATAAGTAGGTATAGCCCAAAAGAAATAGAGGAGCAATGGGGAATAAGTGGAAATACAGTAAAATTTCGCCCAAACCTCTAATTCAATCCTCAGCTCGACTCCATTCTTCACAAAATTATTTTTCATTTTTCTCTTTTTCTCATCATCATTTTTTTTCATCCTGTCTTTTTTCTTTCTTTTTTTTTTTATCACGCAACAGGAAATAATTCATATTTTCAGCACAAGATGAGGAACCAACTAGCCAATTCATCAGAATCCCCAATGAGACCACACTTATTCACAAAACACTTTTATAGCTCCAGCTTTCCTAAGGTTAAGATAATCATTGTTTTTCACTTAGGATCAGTGTATGAGCTTCAACACAAAGAAATATATACAGTATAGGCTCAAAGGGGTTATCAAAGGATAATAACAAGGTAGGCTTATTTGGCTAAAGAGGCTCAAGAACAAAAAATGCCTTTATCACGTCTGAACATGCATATCAATCAAGTATATCAAAAAGAATCAAGGCAAGGTATATGTGCAAGCAATCAAGAGACATATCACACACAAGAAAGAAAATTAAGTGGCTCAAATCTCACACAGGGTATTCGTCACAATCAAATCAACCTCTCAAACGTATAATTATCTTTCCAAGCAAAGAAAAGCAAGGATTACAATCTATAAGTAGTAAGTAAGTGAAGGAAAAATCTACAACTTAGACATCATCCAGAAATCAAGAGAAAAATGTAAAATTTATTGCACACAAAACTCGATAAAACAACTTAAAACAGAAAAAATTTAGCACAAAAACAAAAAAATTTCACACACAAAATACAATCTAACAGAAAAATCAGAAAAATCAGAATTTCTTCCCAGTAGACCACACTTAAATCACACAATGTCCTCAGTGTGTTACAATCATCAGATGATCAATTTCAGAGCAGTCAAATAATATAGACAAGTGCAATAAAATGTTAGGAAATGGGAAGAAATTTTCAGTAACATCCATCAGTAGATGTTTTCAGTGACACCCATCAGCAGATGTCTAGTATTTTTTTTTTTATTTATTTATTTTTTTTATTTTATTTTATTTTTTTTTAATTGAAAAAGGAGACCGGTACTGTGACAACAGTCTCGGTGGCAAAGACCGGAACTGTTGCTACAGTGGCAGAATTTTGGCTACAAATAGCCACTCCTCCGCGTCCAGCGCCATTTCTGAACGCCCATTCTCTCTCTACTCCTCTGCTCTCTCAACTCTCTCTTCTCTCTGCTCTCTGCTCTCTTCTCTCTCTAGTGTCTGGATCTGCGAGGAAGCCTCTCCACCCCGTGTCTGCTGAAGATCTGAGATCTGCGCAGAGCCTCTGTCCCTGCGTCTTCTGAAGAGTCTGAGTGAGATCCGCGAAGAGCTTCTCTGCCAGCCTACTACTCCAGGTAAGTCCTCTGCTCCTGGATCTGCCTTTCTTTCCGCTTTTTCTGCTCTCTCTCTCTGTATTACCTTTATTTTTCATCTCTGCCCTGCTCTCCCTTTACTGCTTTCCATCTTCTTTCTGCTTTTTCCTTTCATTCTGCTGTTATACCTTCCTGCTTTCCTGCTTTCTTTCTTCTCCTTTTCAATATTTTCATTTTTTTTTACTTTGAAACTGAAAACACTTAAACACATAAAACACAACTGCCATAAAACTTAAGGGGTATATCGGCTGGAAACCAGACGTTAATCTCCCTTCGATTGAAGGTATTGCAGAGACAATCGGGTAGAACAACGCCACGTACCCCACTTAAAACTAAATAAACACATAAACATAATATACAAGAACAATATGGACAAGAACAACCGGACAACTGGACATAGATCCGTTTAGGACCCTTTGCGAGGACCGTGAAACAGATCTGAGACCAAAAACTGAAACATTAAAGCATGACTGGACAAAATAAATCTGAAAGGAAACAAGAACAAATAAAGAAAACACTGAATTAAGAATCTAATGTTTTTATGTTTTTTTTTTTTTTTTTATGTTATGCTTTTTTTTTTTCTTGTTTTTGTTCTTTTTATATGTATTTATTTTTTATTTATGTATTTGTATATTACGAGAGGAAGGATGAGTGATATGGAATCAGAGAGATATACCAGTCAACGATGGCGTCCTACAGATGATCAGATCACGATGATGACCAAAATCTACAACTATGGGGTCACACACCCAAGCCGAGCGCAAGTCGTCGAGATCGCGTCTCGACTAAGGACCTTCGGCGAAGCCACTGAATACAATGTGCACTGCTGGTTTAACAACCATGGCAATCGGGTCAAGCGCTGGCAAGCGGAGATAGACCCCACAGGCACTCTCTTTTCACAACTGCCGCTATACATGTACGGTAAGAACTCTCATCATACCTCAATCGAAATTTTTTTTTTTCACTTCCTCTTCTATTATTAACACATGTTTTTTATTTTTTTATTTTTTTATTTTTTATTTTTTTGTTTGAAAGAAAACAACTGGGTGATAATGAGGGCACCGAGGCTGCTTAATTTGTTTCCAGTTCCGATCATTATCGATGACGACAAAAATGAACGAGAAATTCCTCCACCAAAGCCTCCGCTCGTGACTTTTCGAACCAGAGCTCCCTCAACGGAGCTCTCCCTTAGACCACCACAACCAGCTCGAGAGTTCTTTCATTTTTAAAGTTTTATGTTTTTTTTTTTATTTTATTTTTTTTTTTATGTTTTTGTTGGCCGAGTGTGGCCAGAATTAAGGACTGTAATATGAACACTTATATTTTTGTTGTTTTTATTATTTTTTTTTTTATGTTTTTATGATGTTTTTGTTTTTTATTTGGTTTGTAATATTAACGATCAGACATGATCGACCCCTGAACAACCTTATTGATATATCTACTGCAATTTCATTTTCAGATCTGTTAAATCTCTATTTCTCCATTACTGTAATTTTTGCATTATGAATGAAATATCTCTTAGTCTAAACAAAATTTTCAATCAAAGATCTGATGAAACAACTAAGAAATTATTTTACAGTGAAGAAAAATAAGGGAAAAAAAATGAGATCTGAAATGAAATTTTTATTGGTATGAAATAATAAGATACTGAGGGTCGAAATAAAATCAAAGAATACGCAAAACAATTTTTGAATTTTTGAATTTTTTTTTTTATAAGGATAACAATGTGAAAACTAAGAAAAAATAATTATACATATCAGAATACAGATTTGGCACGCTTTTAAACAAAAATTTTTTTTTTTCTTTTTAGTAAAAACACTAAGAATGAGGAAGCAAATAAAACACAAAACACATTTTTTTTTCGTTTTTTAAATATATGAAAAATAAATATATGTACATCTCATAACAATTAAATTTGAAAAGAAAAAATTTTTTTTTTTGCACACTTAAAAAAAAAAAAATTATCACAAATAAATTTTTTTTTTTTTTAAAAAAATAATAACTCGAAAACTAATAAAGAAAAATAAAAGGAAAAATAAACATAAAAGAAAACAAAATTCAGAATCTTCCCGAGACCATACTTAAATTACACTGTCCTAAATGTTTTCTAAGCATAAGATCATCAATTAAAACACTAACAGATAAAGGACAAATGCAATAAAAGTAGGAAAACGGGGAAGAAAGAAAAAGAAAACTCCCCTGGTCAGGGTGGCAGTTGCCAATTTTGGATTTGTAGGGAGATGTTCTTCTCTTTAGGCTCCAGCATGAAATTGTTGAGGACGAACTGCTTCATCCTCCAGATTTGATCAAGTAGGGAAATATCTTCCACCACCGGATCTAAGCAGCAATTATTGTTACTGAGCGGATTCAGCAGGTGCCTGTTGATCTTCAAACTATCAGTGTCAGCACCTTTGTTTTCCACTGTGGGTGTATGTTGATCAAATTTATACGTACCTCCTGCAACATGATTAGTGCAATGTGGCACTGCAGAAATTTCATGCAGAGGTATAACACCCCATCCCAATTCATCATACTGAGCCTTAGATAAATCCTCATAACATGAATCAATTTCTAAATTGCATGCAATATTAATCATAGACTCAGATTCATGTTCAGTGCATGAAGAATAACCATTCGAATGTGATAGTAAAAAGCGGTTCTCATCATGCACAGAGGAAAAATTAAAATCAGACTCAGCAAGAATATAGTCATTAGCATACCGATCATCATCACAATCAACATAATAATCAAATTGTGGTATGCTTACCTCCTCTTCCTTGAAGATTTCTAAAGTGTGGGAAGATGAAGGTGGTCTACCTGGTTCAGGATTACTGCTTACTTCTGCCGGGTCCCCAAAATTTTCATCAGTCTCCTCAGGTGCAAGAGTGGCCATCTGCCTGATCTGATCACTCAGATTCTGCATGGCAGCTTGAGTTTCCATGCTCTCTTGCTTGAACTGCATGTTCCCTTTCTGAAATTGAATGTTCTGCATGGTCATCTGCTCCAGTAACTCCTTTAATGTAGGTTCAGAAGTAGAAGGCTGAGGAGCTATTTGAGCAGGAGAATCATACTGCTGACTCTCATATTGTGGAACTGGCTCCCAAAGAGAGCTCTCAGAAATTGGATGATGGAACATATTGTTCTCATCATAAAAATCAGCAGATTTAAAATCAAAGTAATATGCAGAATAAGAATCATAATCACAGACATTGGCAGAATAAGCATTATTCACAACATTAAAATAGGTAGACATCGAAAAATAAAAATAAAACAAATAAAAAGTAAATACTAAAAATTACTAAACAGATAATTCACAACACATTTATACATGCTACAGGAACACACAAAACAACACATAAATTTTTTTTTTTTTTTTTAATTTTTTTTTTTTAAATTTTTTTTTTAATTAACAAACAAAATACATATGACACGCATACAGAAAATAGAACATCACATCACAACACAAGATAAAACACAACATAATTAAACATGCTACAAGCATAAACAAGACAGAACAAAATTATTTTTTTTTTTCGTTTTTTTTTTTTTTTTTTTTTTTAAAAATACAGTAACTAAATACAGAACACAACACAATAAAAATATAAAAGACAAAACATATATTAACACAGTAAAAATCGAAAAACACAGCAAAAATCTAAAACAAAAAACCTGGAACTGAAGTGACAACGCCGCCAAAATTTGCTGAAGGTGTCGTTGTCGCCTACAAAAATAGAGAACACAAAACACACAAAATACACATATTAACAGAACAAAAATTTACACAACAAAAATCTAAAACCAAACCGTTATTGATTGGTCCCCGGCAACGGCGCCATTTTTGATGAAACGGGTCGCACCGCTCACAAAAGTTATGCAATTATATGAATGCAGTATATTTACTAGGAAGTGACTCCTAGGTCGTCTCTTGAGGACCAATTTTTGGTGGTTCAGTCTCAGATCAAACACGTAGTGGGGGGGGGTTTTGATAGTGTTTTCGGTTGCGGAGAAAATTAAAAACGATGAAATCAATTTTTAAAGACAGTAAAAAACGGTAAAAGAGGTAAAAATGGAACAGTAAATATGTAGAAATGGTAAAATTTAAATGGTAAAATGAAAAAGACAGTAGAAATAAAAACACTTAATTGAAAATGAACTTCATCAAAGATTCAACACTTGAAATAAAATCACTGAACAATGAAGATAAAAATTCAAACCGAGCAAACTGCTCCAAATACTGTGACAGACTTCTCGAACATTACATGCTTTAGAAAGAATTACATTTTTGCTGCAAGAAAATAACACTACTGCACTGTTTAGAACTAAAAACCGAGAGGGAGAGCTCCTGGAAGAGAAGGAACCGTGACCCCTTCCAGGCCTCAAGGCCGTTTGCCTCTACACTACACTAAACTCATGCTAAAATCTCCTCCCTCAATCTCTGATCGCTGCTGCCATTTTATAGCCAACAATCTGAACATCCGTGACTTCTCCTTAATTTTTGTCAGCATCTTTTCCTTGCAATAGCTTCTTGGCCGTGAGAAAACAGGGTGAGGGCCCCTCCATTTTTCAAATTCTCTTGTCATGTTCTACACCTTGCAACCGTGGACTACCTTCCATACTCTTCTTCCTTCTAAAAATTCTTTGGCTTCCTTTCCTTCTTTTCCCGTAAACTCCCACCTATGCTGGATGTGTGAAAGATGGTTTTCTCTTTAGGTGGCAGCTGCTCCAATCTTCTTATTGCCAACAACGCTTCCTTCCAACCAAGGTGGACTCTACTTCCATTCCAAGCTGCTGCCATGGCCATGAGCTTCACTTCTTTGCTTCCACATTCCAGCTCTTCTTCATTTTGTTACTTCACGCACATCCTCCTCCAAGACAATATCTTGTCCTTTGCCCCTGAACTGGCCATAGTCAATGAATAAAATAATAATGTCCACACATCTACATGCTTTTCTTCTTTCAGGATCACCATTGCCGCCACTTCCTTCTTCGTTCTCCATGCGTTGCATTTCTTGAGCGTGGCAGCACCTTACGGCTTTTCACGTCCAGCACCTTTTCCCAACTTCCCAGAATTGAATCTGCACCTGTCGTGAGCTTCTCTTCTCCGGTGATGGCTCCATCACGTTCCAGCTTTCCAATCATCATGCCAATCTTATCTGCTACTGGACTTTGTGGAAGGTGCATCTGGGCAAAGAAGTTGCTGTATCAGCTACTGGTTGTGGCTGGACCGTGAGACGTGTGTTTTCATCTCCTTGCTGCCAGCGTTTTCAGTGAGCATGGATGAAGATATGAAGACCTCTGGACCAGTTGCTGCTTCTCCCAAATGCAGAAGAAGTGTTGGACGTTGCTGGATGGTGAGTGGGCCGTGGTTCTTCACTCAGTTCCTATGTCATCTTCTTCAATTCTGAAAATAATATTCCCTTAGTGGTGTTTGAGTTGTCCGTGGACCCTTGTTGCATCCCAAATCATGTGATGCTTTATTGCTGCAAAAAATGAATGGTGGTGTCATGCTTTTCAACTTTTGAGAATAACAGCAGCCCATACTTTTATTCAGATATTTCAGCATTGGATTTTGGACACATTTGTATTTTTGCCAAGCATCCAAAACCGTTAGTGGAGGCCCCATGATGTCCCATTTTTTACAATTTTCTTCTATCATCTTTTGGCAAAAGTAAGAAAGTGCCGTGTACTATTCTGTATTTTTCAGCCATGATTTTTCAGCAATTGAGCTTGGTCTAGTGAGCATTTCAATAAAATTTAGCACATTTCATTTTGGAATTGCTTCCAAATAAACCGTGAATGGCCGTATCTTGAATATGTTTTCAAACCAATTTTTACTTCTTAAAAATTCCTAGAAGGGAGATGTTTCCAAATGTCCCAAAATATAATTCCAGAATTTTCCCTGCAGTCAACGTAAATAATTAGTCTCAGACAATTCAAATTAATCAAAATAAGAATTTCTGATCAAATTGAGCACAATTAGCAAAAACGGAATAATACCAGACATTTTACCACAATTCCCTGATTAAATTCGGTACAATAAGTTAAGTGAAGTGTAGAAAATATTGACTCATCATAAGTATTTTGCAAAATCTTCCAACTTTATAGATGAGTGTAGCAGAGAGAAGAAATCTTCCAACTTTATTGAAAAATTCTTGATTGTTCCACTGATGCTATTGTGCTCTGGGATAAGAGAAGAAATAACTTGTGCTAAGTGTTTGACAAATTCGTTATTTAAAGACAAGATGTGTTGAAAGAAAGTAAAATGTTACCAGTGATGCTATATCAGTTAAGAAAATAAATAATGTTTTTTAACGTGATGTGTTGAAAGATGGAAGAAGGTCATAAAATAAGAGTTGGAGTGTCAATACCCAATTTCGTCCGGGTAAATAAAATTCATCACAAAAATAAATAAAAAAAAACATACAAAAATACTATTTACTTTTTGCAACCCAAATTTTCTTTTAAACACTTAATCAAATGGCCCAAAATAATCTCTTACTTTTTTTACTTCCTCACCACCCATCTTTTCTTATCACACCCCATTCTCCACATCACCATCCACCTCACCCTCCACATCTCATTCCACATCACCTACTGATGAATCATTATTTTCTTCACTTTACTTAGTTTATTGTGCTAGAATTAATCGGGGAATTATACTTAATTGTCCTGTATTTTCCCATTTTTGCTAATTATGCTTAATTTGATCAGAAATTCTTATTTTGATTAATTTGAATTATCTAAGCATTATTTGTATTAGTAATTGCAGGAAAAATTTTGGAAATAAAAATTGGGACAATTGGAAGAACAAAATTGGCTTAGAAGCATTACACACCACACGGCCTACGAGCCATTGGAAATTCTATTTTGCAAAGTTTTATTTTTAATGTGGTGTTAATTTTTGTAGTGCCATTGCTGCAACCAAAAGAACTCACGGCCAATTCATGCTAAATGCCTATCCATTCTTTGCTAAAGAATTGAAGCAAAACAAGGAAGGGACCACCAAGTTCCAAGTAGGGGCCACGGTTTTGTCAAGTAATTGGAAAGAGAATAACATGAACAAATCACGTGAGCTACATGCTAAGCTTTTGGTTCTTCATCCCTTTTATGCTTTTGACAAAAGTTGATTAAATAAAATTATGAAGACATGGGACATGATAGGCCACCACTCACGGTTTTGATTCAGCATATTTAGTTTACTTGGCACAATGTGCACAGTCCAAATCCAAATAGAAAAAGCATCCATGTACAACTTATTTTGGCAAGTATTTGGAATAAAAGTGGGAGCCACACCCAAGCAACACGTTAAGGAAGCCTCCCCTTCATTTTCACGATCCACGGCCATACCAACCAGCTGGAATGTTCTTTCTTGTAAAGCACATGGAGACCACCACTTGAAAGCTCACGGTTTTCTCCGGTTTGGCAGCAGCAGTCCAGCTCCCCCGTTCTTCACGAGAAAGCAAAGGTGGCTGCAACGTCTACCAAGCTCTCGGTCATGGCAACAAGTGATTCACGCCCAGCAGTGGAAGCAAGAACACGGACCAACAGCCCCACACTCACGGCATCATCCAGAAGCAAATAGAGGAGAAAAGCCACACACTCAAAGGAAATTATTTGTTTATTTTGCATGGGAATGTTTTTGTCTGCATGTAGGAAATGGGTGCAACTTTCCCGTGAATTGAGAAAAGTGGAGAACCCATAATTCATTCATTATTGGCAGTTAGAAACAAAAGGGGGGCAGCAAGACCCACACACACATTCTCGTTACAGTGGGCAACAAAGAAGGAGCATTGATTGAAGAAAGTGTGCTGAAGATAAATGAAGGAGAAGTCACGGGAAGGATTCTGAACAGATTGGGAGAGGCTCACGGGTTCAGAGAATTGGCAATAAAAAGATAGCACCAAGCATAGAAGAAGACTCATTAGATTAGGAGTAGGAATTAGGAAGACACCCACAGCTACGGGGAGGATCATGTTCCTTATTCCCTCACGGCCAACGATCACCATTGATACGACTGTCGCGGTCATACAAATTTGATGTGCAGAAATTAATGCAGTATAACTAGGATTTGACTCCTAGGTCGTCTCTCAAGGACCAATTTTTATGTGGTTCGGTCTTAGATTTATCACGAAGAAAAAGGGGGGTTGTTTTGTGGATGTTTTTGACACGGAAAATTAAATTAGAAACTTAACCGCAGTGTAATTAAAATTTACCAAAGTATCTGTAGTAAAAACAATGTTGAAAATAACATGAATAGTAAAACACAATAACAAAATTTAACAGTGCAGAAAACCATAAACGTTAAAATAAAAGAGACAGTAAAAAAAAACACTTATTCGAAAATAGAGTTCACCGAAGAATCAACACTTGAAATAAAATGTCTGGTACAGATGAAATGAAAATGAACAAACTGTGAACACTTCTACTGAAGTAATACAAATGAACAATCAGAAACGTAAACAACAATTGTGCACTGTTTGGAATTTGGAAATCCGAAAACTTGCCACTGGAAAGGGAAAGAAAGAGGCCAGAGCCTCCTCCCAAACGTGAGTTCCTAAACTACTCTCCAATCTCCTTCCATTCTCTGCTTCTGCTTGCATTTTATAGTGTCAACACTCTCAACATCCTCCTTGAATTCAGCAATTTGGATTGGCAGCCCGTGAACAAATGTAAAACCGTGACTTTCTTTTGATTCAATGTGGTCCCCTCCTTTTCCATTTCAATCAGCTGAATCATCCTTTTTCAATTCAGCAATTTTGACCGTGATCCCCACCTCTTCTTGCTACTGACCGTGAGCTTCCCCTGGACACTCCAAGATGTGCGTGTGGCTGGTTGCTGCTGCAACAAGAGCTTCTTCATCAATCTCATGGTGCTTATTGCTGCTGCCCATTTTCCTTGTGAAGCCAACTCTTCTCTCTTCACTCTTCTAAGCAGCCTTTGCAGCGTGCTCCTCTGCTTCTTCAAAGATCATGTGTTGGCTTCTCTTTGCTGGACTGTGAAGGTTTTCTCTACTGGACCAGCTGTGAGTGTGCTCTCCATCAAAGCCAAAATGAAACACATCCATGTAGTAGTGGACGGTGCAGCTGTGTTGAAACTGGATAGAAGCTGCTCCAGCCGAGACATCTCTTTGCTGCCATCTTCTCTTCCGTTTTGGTGGAGACGTTTCCAGCCAATGAATCTCAAGTGGACCAGCTAAGTGGAAATATGCTACCAAAATAAGGACGTGTGGTGCTGCCAGCATTCCCTCAAAGGCCGTGAATTTTTCCATGCCTCCTAAGCTGCTGGACGTTGTGTTTGGCTAGATGTGGTGGTCCTGGATTGGATTGCTACTGGCTGGAACGCATCTTCTCATTGCCTCCAAGCTGGATTCTTCGGTCGTGAATGAGGTTGCTGCTGCTTGTTGGTTGAACGGATGTTGAAGACAGCTGCTGGGCGTGAGCTGCTGGACATCTGCTGGACCGAGAAGTGTTTCTTCCAAGCTGCTAGATGTTGAAGCTCGTAAGCTTCTCCAACAAGGACGTTGCTTCCCTTCTTTTTCCTGGTGTGTGTGGCAGCTAATAAAACCGTGAGGATGGGTGGCTCAGCTCTTCCAAATGAAACCACGTTCGGCTCCCACTTTTTATTCCAAACATGCTGAACTTGGTTGTCCTTTATACATTTTCTTAATCAATTTTTTTGATAAAAGCAAGAGAAGGTGGCCATATGTCCGTGTGTTGCTGGTTGGTATTTGTTACCTACGTGAAAAGCCCTTTCTCCAAATTAATAAGCATTGCACTTCCCAAAATGACATATCACGTGAACCTTTCTTTCCAACAAAAAATCTTGATGTGGCATGATTTCCCTTAATGCCGTGTACCCTTTTGTTTCCAAGCTCACTTCCATTAGAAAACCGTAAGTGGCCCATGGTTGTCCCCTTTATCATCTTATAAAAAGATTTCCTATTTTGGTGCTGCCATGAATTTGCTTCATTGACGTGGCCCCCTCTTTTCATGTGCTTCTTGCCAAAATGCCTTCCTAGACTGAAAACCGTGAAGTGGTGTATTGTTTGCTGAAAACGTGAACTGCAACCAAAAGAGTGAGAGAAAAATCATTCCCTGACTAGGCGTGTGTGTGATGGTCTTTGTCAATTTTCTTCAATCAAAGCTTAGTAAGGGGTCCTCCACTTTTGCTGTATTTGTGCTTATCAAAATAAAAGATGAATTTAGTGCCCTTTCACGTGTTGCTCTCAAATGGTGGTGGATGGGGACGGCTGCCCACTTCTTACACTTTCTGATATGCATTAAGTGAATTACCATGTGCATTTTTTATTTTCATTCCAGCCGAGAATGTCTCCCAATGTGCACATCCTCATAATTCTCCCTCTTTGATTTTCACGTGAAAGCCATTCCTTTTAGCGGTCTTCCACATCACCAAATAAAACTTACTGCATCATAAAATTTTCAATTTGGAATAAGCTTCTTTACGTATGGAAAGTGAAAATCTCATTTTAGTTTAGCATGTAATTGATTAGAAATTTCTCTCTCAGTCACAAAATATTATCCAACAATTTTCCTGAATTCAATAATATAAATAATTAGTCTCAGATAATTCAAATTAATTAAAATTAGAATTTCTGATCAAATTAAACACAATTAAGAAAAATAGGAAAATATTGGACAATTAAGCACAATTCCCCGATTAATTCTAGTACAATAAACTAAGTGTAGTGAAGAAAATAATGATTCATCAAAATAGACCACACTTAGTCTTTTGCACTCCTGGGCAAAATTAAGACTCAAATCAAGGAATGGTTCAAAGGACTTTTTAGGACTGACACAGACGCAGCATACAGAAAATAAAAACTCGCAAGAAAAACAAAAATAATTTACAGAGTTCTCAAGAATTATGGACCAATGAAAGAAGTAGAAATTTTCCAACACAAAATCAAGAAAAGCACATACTTACAGAAATCATCCAAGCAATTCAATACATAGCAAAATGATTAATCAGCTCAAGAGGTGATTTGAAAATAACAAAACCTCACAGATGCACTATAGTATTTCTCTCAAGTGTCTAAGGTAAATAATAATATCAGCTCGATGTACTCAAGAAAACAAACACAAGTAGACTTGGCAAGCTTCTAATATCAACACTTAAAACATATGCATGTTCAGATCAAAAGGTCTTTACTGGTTTGTAATGGGGCCAAGGATATGTGAGGATAAAATATGGATAAGTAGCTAGATCTCAGAAGAATTAGAGGAGCACTGGGAAAAAAGTGTAAACACAGTGAAATCTCACCCAAACCTCTAATTCAATCCTCTTCTCGACTCCATTATTCACACGATTATTTTTCAATTTTTCTCTTTTTCTCATCAAATTTTTTTCCATCCTGTCTCTTTTTTTTTTTATCACACAACAGGATATAATTTATCATTTCAAAACATGATGAGGAACCAACTAGCCAATTCATCAGAATTCCCAAGGAGACCACACTTATTCTCAAAATACTTCTATAGCTCCAGACTTTCCTAAGGTTAAGGTAATCATTTGTTTTTCACTTAGGTTCAGTGTATGAGCTTCAATCACAAAGAAATGGGGTAAGTATAGGCTCAAAGGGGTTATCAAAGGATAATAACAGGGTAGGCTTATTTGGCTAAAGAGGCTCAAGAATAAAAATGCCTTTATCACGTCTGAACATGTATATCAATCAAGTATATCAAAAAGAATCAAGCCAAGGCATATGTGCAAGCATTCAAGATACATATCACACAAGAAAGAACATTAAGTGGCTCAAATCTCAAACAGGGTATCCGTGTTATAATCAATTCAACTTCTTGAACACATAATCATTTTTCCAAGCAGAGAAAAGCAAGGATTGCAATCTATAAGTATTAAGTAAGTGAAGGAAAAATCTACAACTTAGACAAAATCCAAAAATCAAGAGAAAAATGTAAAATTTATTGCACACAAAACTCGATAAAAATAACTTAAAACAGAAAAAATTTAACACTCAAAAACAAAAAATTTAACACATAAAATACAATCTAACAGAAAAATCAGAATTTCTCCCCAGTAGACCACACTTAAATCACACAATGTCCTCAGTGTGTTACAATCATCAGATGATCAATTTCAGAGCAGTCAAATAATATAGACAAGTGCAATAAAAAGTAGAAAAATGGGAAGAAATTTTCAGAAACATCCATCAGCAGATGTGCAAATCACCTAGCACCCATCAGTAGATGCTAATTAATTTTTATTACTAATTTTTTTTTTATTTTATTTTATTTTATTTTATTTTATTTTATTTTTTTTTCTGAAAAAGGATACCGGTACTGTGACAACAGTCTCCGTGGCAACGACCGGAACTGTTGCTACAGTGGAAACAATTTGCCTATAATTAGGCCAATCTCAGCGCCTGAGTGGCATTTCCTGACTTCCACTCTCTCTCTGCTCCTGTCTTCTCTACTCCTCTCTCCTCCTCTCTCTTCTGAGCATCTGGAGTCTGTGCGGAGCCTCTGCCACCGCGCCTTCTGAAGAGTCTGAGAACCTCGAGGAGCCTCTGCAAGCCCTACTACTCCAGGTAAGTCCTCTACACCTGGATCCCTTTTTCTTTCTGCTTGCTTAACTTTTCCTGCCGTCTCTTTGCTTCATTTTTCTTCTTTCCTTTCATTCTGCTTATTCTGCTGTTATACCTTCCTGCTTTCCTTCTTCTCCTTTTCCTTTTTTCCAGATCTTTCATTTTTTTTTTCTTTTTCTTTTTCTGCTTTCTTTTCCTGCTTTCATTTAAGCCTTCAGTTCCTTCTTTATTTTCAGCTCTTATTCGCTTTCTTCTTCACCTGCTAAACACTTAAAACACATAAAACACAATTGTCTTAAAACTTAAGGGGTATATCGGCTGGAAACCAGACGTTAATCTCCCTTCGTTTGAAGGTATGGCAGAGACAATCGGGTAGAACAACGCCACGTACCCCACTTAAAACTAAAACACAGAAACTGAATATACAAGAACAATATGGACAAGGACACTGGACGTAGATCCGTTTAGGACCCTTTTGCAAGGACCGTGAAACAGATCTGAGACCAAAAACTGAAACATCAAAGCATGACTGGACAAAATAAATCTAAAAGGAAATAAGAACAAATAAAGAAAACACTGAATAATTTTTTTTTTTTTTTGTTATTTATGTTATGCTTATTTTTCTTGTTTTTGTTCTTTTTACATTTATTTATTTTTTATTAAAGTATTTGTATATTACGAGAGGAAGGATGAGTGATATGGAATCAGAGAGATATACCAGTCAACGATGGCGTCCTACAGATGATCAGATCACGATGATGACCAAAATCTACAACTATGGGGTCACACACCCAAGCCGAGCGCAAGTCGTCGAGATCGCGTCTCGACTAAGGACCTTCGGCGAAGCCACTGAATACAACGTGCACTGCTGGTTTAACAACCATGGCAATCGGGTCAGGCGCTGGCAAGCGGAGATAGACCCCACAGGCACTCTCTTTTCACAACTGCTGCTATACATGTACGGTAAGACCTCTGATCACACCTCCATTGAATTTTCCATTCCTCTTCTATTATTAACACAAGTTTTTTTATTTTTTTATTTATTTATTTTTTTATTATATTTTTTTTTTGTTTGAAAGAAAATAACTGGGTGATAATGAGGGCACCGGGGCTGCTGAATTTGTTTCCAGTTCCGATCATTATCGATGACGACAGAAATGAACGAGAAATTCCTCCACCAAAGCCTCCGCTCGTGACTCTTCGAACCAGAGCTCCTTCAACGGAGCTCTCCCTTAGACCACCACAACCAGCTCGTGAATTCTTCCACTTTTAAAGTTTTGTTTATTTATTATTATTATTTTTTTTTTATGTTTTTATTGGCCGAGTGTGGCCAGAATATGGACAAGGCATGTAATCTGAACAATTATATTTTTTTATGTTTTTATTTTTTTTTTATTTTTTTTTTATGTTGTTTTTGTTTTTATTTATTATGGTGTGTAATATTAACGATCAGACATGATCGACCCCTGAACAACTTTATATTCACATATGAATCTACTGCAAATTTTATTTTCAGATCTGTTCAATTTCCTTTTCTCAATTACTGTAATTTTTTTTTTTTTTTTTGCAATGATGAATGAAATCTTTCTTAGTCTAAAAATTTTCAATCAAAAACCTGTATGAGACAACTAAGAAAATATATTTACAACGAAGAAAATAAGGAAAAAGATAAGATCTGAAGTGAAAATTTTCAATGAATTATTGATATGAAATAATAAGAAATTGAGAGCCGAGAAATTATGGACTACACGCAAAACAATTTTTTTGAAAATGTTTTTTTTTTTTTTTTTTTTAAGGGATAACAACTCAAAAACTAAGAAATAAATATACATATCGGAATAAAGATTTGGCATGCTTAAAACAAAATATTTTATCACAACAGAAAATTTTTTATGTTTTTTTTTTTTTTTTAATTCATGCTCACAATTTTAAAAATGAAATAAACACAACCATGAAAACACATCAGAAAAGCTAAATAATATGTACATAATGAGGAAAAAGAGTGCTCCCTGGTCATGGTGGCAGTTGCCAATTCTGGACAATCAGTGAGATATCTTCCACCTCAGGATCCGGCGAAGATGTCTTCAGGAGCAGCTCGCCCAGTACTGCCCTCTCACTTGAATCAGGACAAATCCCAATAGCCACGCCACTTCTCCGAGCAAGTTGTTGAATCAATAAAATCAGGAGCCTTCTGTCCACTAGCAGTTGTTGAGTCTGTGACACCGGAGTAATAAGAGAAAAAGCAGTATACTTTCCTTCATCTATCATTATTTCCTCTATGTCAGTACCTGTATTCTCATTTACTTTTGTAACCTGGTCATCAAACTCATAATCAATAGCATTTGTTATGAATTTAGAATCTGTTTGTAACACATAATCAATTTCAATACAAATCGGGCAAGAATCAGATTCACAATCACATTCACAATTCTCAGAAAACTGAGTCAGATCAACGTTTTGTTCTAACTCTATCAAGTTATGCGATTGCAAAATTCCTGTCACAAAATCAATATTGACATATGCATCATCAACAAAATCCAAATTCAGTGCAAAGCTATTATCAATGGAAATTTCATCACTGTAATCATGTTCATTCAACACAACATTTATACCAATGGTTTCAGAGACTAATACTGAATCAAAAACTTCAGAATTGTCAATCAAGTCTGTATCAGTTTCAATCCTAAAACCTGTAGAATCATTGTGCAACAAATCACAAGCAATTGAATGTATAGGTAGATCTGGTAAAGAGCTTGTAATCTCAGTTTCAGAATAAACATGTTTTTGCTCAGAATAAATTTTCTCATGAATTTCCAATTCATCAACTGCACATTCAAGTTGAGGTACGTTTACCTCCACGGTGGAAGATAAAAATGGTCTACCTGTCTCAACAGTGTTACTCGTACCTGCCTGGTCCTTAAAATAATCATCAACAGTCTCAGGTGCAAGAGTGGGATCATAGAAAGGTAGGAAAGTGGGTGTAGTAGTAAACTCATAGCTTTGCTCCCCATCTTCTATGTTGATGCCACTATCATCTTGAAAGTGTTGAGTGGCCATCTGCCCGATCTGATCAGTCAGCTTCTGAATGGCAGCTTGAGTTTCCATGCTCTCTTGCTTGAACTGCATGTTCCCTTTCTGAAACTGAATGTTCTGCATGGTCATCTGCTCCAATAACTCCTTCAATGTAGGTTCAGAAGTTGAAGGCTGAGATGCTACTTGGGCAGGAGCATCATACTGCTGACTCTGATATTGCTGAACTGGTGGAACCGGCTCCCAAAGGGAGCTCTCAGGAATTTGAGGATGATCCATATTTTTCTCAGTATTAAAATCAGCACAAGAATCAGAGTAATATGCAGAAAGAGAATCATAATTACAGGCACTTGTAGAATAAGCACTATTCACAAAATTAAAATAGGTAGACATGGAAAATAAAAATAAAAACTAAAAACTAAAAATTACGAAACAGATAAACTAAACACATTTATACATGCTACAAGCACACACAAGACAGAACATCAATAGTAAAATTTTTTTTTTTTTTTTTAATAACAACTAAATACAGAACATAGCACAATAAAAAGACAAAACATATATTAACACAACATAATCGAAAAACACAACAAAAATCTTAAACAAGAACCTGGAACTGAAGTGACAACGCCGCCAAAATTTGCTGAAGGTGTCGTTGTCGCCTACAAAAATATACAAGACAAAACACACAAAACAAACATATTAACAGAACAAAACTTTATACAACAAAAATCTAAAACCAAACCGTTATTGATTGGTCCCCGGCAACGGCGCCAAAATTTGATACGACTGTCGCGGTCATACAAATTTGATGTGCAGAAATTAATGCAGTATAACTAGGATTTGACTCCTAGGTCGTCTCTCAAGGACCAATTTTTATGTGGTTCGGTCTTAGATTTATCACGAAGAAAAAGGGGGGTTGTTTTGTGGATGTTTTTGACACGGAAAATTAAATTAGAAACTTAACCGCAGTGTAATTAAAATTTACCAAAGTATCTGTAGTAAAAACAATGTTGAAAATAACATGAATAGTAAAACACAATAACAAAATTTAACAGTGCAGAAAACCATAAACGTTAAAATAAAAGAGACAGTAAAAAAAAACACTTATTCGAAAATAGAGTTCACCGAAGAATCAACACTTGAAATAAAATGTCTGGTACAGATGAAATGAAAATGAACAAACTGTGAACACTTCTACTGAAGTAATACAAATGAACAATCAGAAACGTAAACAACAATTGTGCACTGTTTGGAATTTGGAAATCCGAAAACTTGCCACTGGAAAGGGAAAGAAAGAGGCCAGAGCCTCCTCCCAAACGTGAGTTCCTAAACTACTCTCCAATCTCCTTCCATTCTCTGCTTCTGCTTGCATTTTATAGTGTCAACACTCTCAACATCCTCCTTGAATTCAGCAATTTGGATTGGCAGCCCGTGAACAAATGTAAAACCGTGACTTTCTTTTGATTCAATGTGGTCCCCTCCTTTTCCATTTCAATCAGCTGAATCATCCTTTTTCAATTCAGCAATTTTGACCGTGATCCCCACCTCTTCTTGCTACTGACCGTGAGCTTCCCCTGGACACTCCAAGATGTGCGTGTGGCTGGTTGCTGCTGCAACAAGAGCTTCTTCATCAATCTCATGGTGCTTATTGCTGCTGCCCATTTTCCTTGTGAAGCCAACTCTTCTCTCTTCACTCTTCTAAGCAGCCTTTGCAGCGTGCTCCTCTGCTTCTTCAAAGATCATGTGTTGGCTTCTCTTTGCTGGACTGTGAAGGTTTTCTCTACTGGACCAGCTGTGAGTGTGCTCTCCATCAAAGCCAAAATGAAACACATCCATGTAGTAGTGGACGGTGCAGCTGTGTTGAAACTGGATAGAAGCTGCTCCAGCCGAGACATCTCTTTGCTGCCATCTTCTCTTCCGTTTTGGTGGAGACGTTTCCAGCCAATGAATCTCAAGTGGACCAGCTAAGTGGAAATATGCTACCAAAATAAGGACGTGTGGTGCTGCCAGCATTCCCTCAAAGGCCGTGAATTTTTCCATGCCTCCTAAGCTGCTGGACGTTGTGTTTGGCTAGATGTGGTGGTCCTGGATTGGATTGCTACTGGCTGGAACGCATCTTCTCATTGCCTCCAAGCTGGATTCTTCGGTCGTGAATGAGGTTGCTGCTGCTTGTTGGTTGAACGGATGTTGAAGACAGCTGCTGGGCGTGAGCTGCTGGACATCTGCTGGACCGAGAAGTGTTTCTTCCAAGCTGCTAGATGTTGAAGCTCGTAAGCTTCTCCAACAAGGACGTTGCTTCCCTTCTTTTTCCTGGTGTGTGTGGCAGCTAATAAAACCGTGAGGATGGGTGGCTCAGCTCTTCCAAATGAAACCACGTTCGGCTCCCACTTTTTATTCCAAACATGCTGAACTTGGTTGTCCTTTATACATTTTCTTAATCAATTTTTTTGATAAAAGCAAGAGAAGGTGGCCATATGTCCGTGTGTTGCTGGTTGGTATTTGTTACCTACGTGAAAAGCCCTTTCTCCAAATTAATAAGCATTGCACTTCCCAAAATGACATATCACGTGAACCTTTCTTTCCAACAAAAAATCTTGATGTGGCATGATTTCCCTTAATGCCGTGTACCCTTTTGTTTCCAAGCTCACTTCCATTAGAAAACCGTAAGTGGCCCATGGTTGTCCCCTTTATCATCTTATAAAAAGATTTCCTATTTTGGTGCTGCCATGAATTTGCTTCATTGACGTGGCCCCCTCTTTTCATGTGCTTCTTGCCAAAATGCCTTCCTAGACTGAAAACCGTGAAGTGGTGTATTGTTTGCTGAAAACGTGAACTGCAACCAAAAGAGTGAGAGAAAAATCATTCCCTGACTAGGCGTGTGTGTGATGGTCTTTGTCAATTTTCTTCAATCAAAGCTTAGTAAGGGGTCCTCCACTTTTGCTGTATTTGTGCTTATCAAAATAAAAGATGAATTTAGTGCCCTTTCACGTGTTGCTCTCAAATGGTGGTGGATGGGGACGGCTGCCCACTTCTTACACTTTCTGATATGCATTAAGTGAATTACCATGTGCATTTTTTATTTTCATTCCAGCCGAGAATGTCTCCCAATGTGCACATCCTCATAATTCTCCCTCTTTGATTTTCACGTGAAAGCCATTCCTTTTAGCGGTCTTCCACATCACCAAATAAAACTTACTGCATCATAAAATTTTCAATTTGGAATAAGCTTCTTTACGTATGGAAAGTGAAAATCTCATTTTAGTTTAGCATGTAATTGATTAGAAATTTCTCTCTCAGTCACAAAATATTATCCAACAATTTTCCTGAATTCAATAATATAAATAATTAGTCTCAGATAATTCAAATTAATTAAAATTAGAATTTCTGATCAAATTAAACACAATTAAGAAAAATAGGAAAATATTGGACAATTAAGCACAATTCCCCGATTAATTCTAGTACAATAAACTAAGTGTAGTGAAGAAAATAATGATTCATCAACCATCTTCATCCTTACACCTTACACACGACCATTCTCCATCACTTCCAACATCCATCCTCCTCAACCTCACGGCCATCACCTTCTTTTTCATCTCCAACACCTCCAACACCTATCATCTTCATCTTTCTTCTTTCATTTTTCATCTCCAACACTATTACCAACACCCTTCCAGCCGCCACCTTTTTTTTCTTCCATTCCTAATTTCTCATCACCAATACACACACGGCACCAGAGGGAAAGTTTCTTTCTCCATTCATTCTCTTCATTCCTCCAAAGCAAAATTCATAGATCTGGATTCTTCCTCATATGAAACCCAATTGCTTTCAATCTCTTTCCTATTCTGCACTCTCCGTATTCCTTACACCCTTCAGCAAACCAATATCAACCTATTTCACCCATAAAATTGATTTCCATCATCATGACCAAACACTAAAATCCTTTCCCCACTCATCTCGTCAAAATTGAACTGCATCTAGTCCAGGGGTCCAAAAATTATGTGTGAGTATTCAAATGAAAGCCCTTTGAGTCTAGAATCCAACCCAAAAAGTTTCATTGCATTTCGAGCTCTGTGGAAAACGATATGAGCCAAACAGTAAACCAACGTCAGTGCCAGAAACGAAACAGTCAAGCCTGATTTCGAAATCATACTGCATCTAGTCCAGGGGTCCAAAAATTATGTGTGAGTATTCAAATGAAAGCCCTTTGAGTCTAGAATCCAACCCAAAAAGTTTCATTGCATTTCGAGCTCTGTGGAAAAAGATATGAGCCAAACAGTAAACCAACGTCAGTGCCAGAAACGAGACAGTCAGGCCTGATTTCGAAATCATACTGCATCTAGTCCCGGGGTCCAAAAATTATGTGTGAGTATTCAAATGAAAGCCCTTTGAGTCTAGAATCCAACCCAAAAAGTTTCATTGCATTTCGAGCTCTGTGGAAAAAGATATGAGCCAAACAGTAAACAAGAAAAATTTATCAGTGAAACATTCAGCAAAGGTCAGTGTAAAAGGAAAACTGAAGCCATGAGGATGGAAGTGTTCAAGCCAATTCTTTGAGCACCCCCTCTTTCTCACCCGCACACCCCCTTTCGTCTGGGCTTAAGCCCTTCCATAAACAAAATAAAAAAAGGTCTCAGCCGTTTTTCTGCACCCCTGGATCATATACCTGCACCCTTTTTATCTGGGCCATAAAAAAAAAAGAAGAATTGGGCTCACACATTTCAGGATGCACCTCCAGTTTCATCCTTTCACCCATGACAAGAAAAACGTATTGGGCCCAAACAAAGGAGCCTCAATTTCACTCAACACCTCTGATTTTCGCCTTTGCACTCTTATTCTTGTCGGTTTGTTTTCTCTCGCTTTATTTTTAAGCTTTTATTTCTTTGTTTTATTATTGTATGTGTATGATAATTCTACTCTTGTATATTGTATCTTATATTTTGTTGGATTTGTTCATAAAAAATATAAACAAAAAAAAATAATAAAATAAAACAAGCAAAAAGCCGTATGAGTACTCGTGCGATCATACGCATCAGCCTAGTGCTCATTACGCAAAATTAAAAGATAAATTAAAAATCAAAAAAATATGTTTTAAAGGTCAAGCACATGTGTGATCGTTCGCATCGTCCTTGTGCTAGACATCTTTCCATTTTATAAAAATATTGAGCACATGTGTGATCGCACGCATCGTCCTTGTGCTGAAAACATTGTCTTTTATAAAAACACCAAAAAAATATAAAATCTTCAAAAAAAACTAAAAACATTCACATTTTTCAAACAATAAACAATCTTCCTAGCCAGAACTACGTGATCCTTGATTCTCCATCAAAAGTGGAGATACGTAGGAGCAAGGTCAGTCCTTGTCAGGTTCACTTTCCCAAAAATCCAAAATCATTTTACAAACAAACTTCTCAAACAATTTCCAAACAAATTTTCAAGCAGTTTTCAAAAAGAACTACGGAACCCTGATTTCTCATTCTTAATGAGAATACGTAGGAGCAAGGTCAATCCTTGTCGGGCCCAAAAAACTAAAAAATACATTTTGTTTCTTTGGAGTTTTATTTTAGGGGAAAGTTAAACATTTTGAAAACCACATCATATTCGCATATTTAGTTAAAGGTACTGCCTTAGGGCAGGCGTTGTAGGGTGCTAATACCTTCCCTACACGTAACCGACTCCCGAACTTAGAATCTCATTTTCGCAGACCAGGTCTTATCATTTTATGGTTTTTCTGTAGTTTTCCAGAATAAACTATGGTGGCGACTCCAAATCTCTTTTTCAAAAACCTTTTTATTTTTCCACGGATCGTCGTCCCGTCGCGATCCCGGTTGCGACAGATGGCGACTCCACTGGGGAAATTATGAGAGTCAGGCCATTTAATTAGATATTCGAATTCAATGTGGTTTTTCTTTGTGTTTTTCTTCCCCTTTTTCTTTATCTTTGTTTGATATTTGGTATAATTGCATGTGTGTTTGTTTTGATTATATTGAACCCTAGGGTAGAAAACATGTTATATCTGCCTGGGAGTCTTCTGGCTGTTTTGCAGGTGAGGGTTTGGGAATTACAATTGCATTCTCCCTTCACACACACACTTTATGCATATCATGAGTGGGGCCCTATACCCGGGTTTGAGTGCAACTTAGAATTAGAGGGGTTGTATAGCGGTGTCACTCTGGGATGTACTTCCTGTTTGGCTATCGTGAGAATCCCAGCTAGAGTCTGTTCTCTTCATTTGTGTCTCCACATCTAGTTGATTACTCTGACTGTTGTGGAGAGACAGTGAAAAGAGCCATAGCTCTGGTGGCCTTCATTTAAGTAATAGGGAGCTATCCTTGTGAATGCATATCTTTGGCCTTAGAACTTTAAGTTATTCAACCTCTAATAAGGCACGAAAGGGAGACTACTTTGTTTCAGTTTGTCTGTCATTTCCTATTTTACAAAAAAAAAGAACCAAAAAAAAATTCATGTTTCTTTTAAATAAATACAAAATAAAAAAAAAAGAGAAAATATGAAAATAAAAAAAAATTATTAAAATTGATTTTGTTTTCGGAATCATTCAAAAAGAAAAAATTAGAATTTCTTCAAAATATTATTGGGGCATGAAATATCTTTGAAAAAATTAATAAAGTGTACATATTTTGGGGCAATTTCTGGACATCATTTTTCATACAAATAAAATGTAAATTATTGTTATCTTTAAAAAAAATTTTGTTTTGAATGCGCAATATTTTCCTCTTCAAATTAATTAATTTTTTTTTGCACAGTATTTATATTTACTTTTCTTAAATTTAAAAATTTAAAAAATAAATAAAAATTAATTAACTCATAAAAAAAAATAAAGAAAAATTTTTAGCTTTGAGATTAGTTCTTGGGCTCGTTAGACCCGATTGACGTACATATTTTGCTTGAGTCAGATTTCTTAAAACCAAAAAAAAAAAAATTAAAAAAAAGGGGTCATCGGAAATTCGAATTGTTCAAAATTGTTTTGCGAGTTTACTGGTCATCATTTCCATCAGAGGTTTATCTTGAGCCCATTTTCTTTGTTGTTTCAAATAATTCATTGAAAATTTTATCAGGTTTGTGACGTTCACTTCGGATCTCATTTTTATTCAAAGTCAATTTTCCTTATTTTCTTTGTAAATAATTCATTTTCTTTTGAACCCATTTTTCCATACAAATAATTGATTGGAAATTTTAGACCGAGTGAATCAAAGAAAAAACTTAAAGATCTAATTTATTTCATCATCAAAGCAAAATTTACAGGGGAAATAAGGTTGAACAGAGATACTAAGTTGAATACATTTATTGCAAAATCGAATAAAAATAATAACAAAAAAAAAACAAAATTTTTTTTTACAATTGCAGTCTCCTTAAAGAGACTATTCATTGACAGAAAATAAAAAAAAAACATAAAAGATAAAAAATAAAATACAAAAAAAATAATAACTGAATTAAACTGACAAATGTAACAGAAAAAATGCAAAGTTACCAAATCACATAAAAAAACAAAAACAAAAAAATAAATAAGGTACATAAGGGGCAAATTTCAGTCTCTTGAAGGAGACTACTCGTCAGCCGAGGGCAGTCGCAACTTGAGTTCAACAGAAGGAGGTCTCAGCTGGAACCGAAAGGGGGCCGGGACCTCAACTTTTACAGGAACTAGAGGAATCGGGAAGAGATCAAGCGTCACCCGATCTGGCTCTAGCGACAATGTCTTTGTTATATCTAAAAAAAAAAATTTTGTTTTTCTTGCAAATTCCGGAACCCCTGTTTTTCTTGCAAATTCCCGAAGTTAATTTTCTTTATTTGTAAATATTTTTTTTAGCCTTTTTTTTCTTAATGATTTCGTACAAGTAATTGATTGGAAATGTTAGACTAAGTGTGTCAAATAAAAATCATAAAGGGCTAATATATTTCATCAAGTGAGCAAATTTTACAAAAAAAAAAGGATTGAACAGAGAGACTAATTTGAATACAAAGCCAAAATATAACAAAAAAAAAACAAAGATACACAAATTTAGACCTAACAGAAAAAACACAAGGTTACTTTACCTTACCAAAAAAAAAAAAACACACAAAAACAATAAAAGTAAACATGTCCACGGGTCGATCGCGAACGATCGTTAAGGTTACAGTCCAGGAAATAAACAAAAATGAAAGCGTAAAGAAAATACAAAATTTTTTAAGTGTCCATATTACAGTCCTTATTCAAATTCTGGCCACACTCGGCCAAAAAAAAAAAAAACGTTTTCAGTGAAAAAAGAATTCTCGAGCTGGTTGTGGTGGTCTAAGGGAGAGCTCCGTTGAGGGAGCTCTGGCACGAAAAGTCACGGGTGGAGGCGGAGGAATCTCTGTTTCTCCATCGATTATGATGGGAATGAGGAAGAGGTCCAGAAGCTTCGGAGCCTTCATGATTACCCAACCGATTTCTCCAAAAAAAAAAATAAACAAAAAAAAAGGGTAAAAAAAAAATAATAATAAAAAGAAATA